>CM067565.1:26661357-27911357 GCA_034336665.1 Luscinia megarhynchos
AAAATAGTCTAATACAGCCAAGTTCCTTTCACCCTCTCTTCTGCCGAGCAACTCCTTAAAATTTTAGGAAGTTAAACGAACTATTTTTTCAAAGCCTTGAGAGACTGTTTACTTTTCAGTCATCAGAATCAAATGGAGCGTGTCACGAAATTTCACTGTAATAAATAGATACATTTAAAAATAACTAGTAATGCCAAGGTAATAAAAAAGGTCATTTCACTCCTGGAAGATATTTTTAATACACGTTCAGTTTCATCTATAGATTATTAAGGAAAAAAAAAAAGATATTTTAAGGTTGATTCCAAGCTGGCAGAACACTTAAGAAACCACATATTTCGTATTTTGACTGCATTGGGTTTAGTGTTGCAAATTGTCTTCCAGATTTATCAAATCTGTCACAAGAACTGCTCAAAGGTTTGATTAATGATGAGTTCCAAACTTTAGCTGTGTTTTGATCTCAGATATGATTTCTAGTAGAAACCTAATCTAAATAAAAACACAGCCTGATTTACTAGTGTCTCATTAGTTTGTGTAAGTTAACATATCTACTTTCCTACTATCAAAAATAGCACCCTTCTATAACTGTTTAGTGTTGACTTTATGTATTTTACACCCTGTAAAGGGGAAGGGTACATACCAAACTAACTTTATGGAATTTTTCTCTATCCTCATCTATTGCTTAGTTCCTGACAGAAAGATAGTGTCTTAAAAATTTCATACATATAATAATTTAACAACATTAAATTTTGTCATAGAAGGCTTTTATTTATGCCTTCTGTTGCTCTTAGGACTTTTTTCACACAGATTGTTCAATATGGATTATCTGTAACTCTGAGCAGAACCATAACAAAGAACTATATTTAAGCTAATGAATTCTCCCAATTAATTTTAAGACAAGAAAAAATGCAGTAGTCGTTCCAATTGAATACATGTAACAAAATGGCTGTGGTTGCTTGGCAACCAGGATCAGATTTATGGGAGAACAATAAATACCTACTGCAATCTGTAGAGATTCTCCTATAACACAAAGATGTAGTTGCTATTTTTTGATAGGCTCATTTACCCATGATGCAAGTTCTATCTGTCTGTCTTTTAGTGATGAAAAGTTTGAATTTATCTGTTTAGATTACTGATAGTTTTATATTCACTTTATTTCTTCCTCTCAATCTCTATTGGTGAACAAGCAACCTTCAGGTGAATCGTGTTGAGCAGATTCTGTCCAACTTCCTATACGACTTTGGATGTTTTTTGGAGCACTTTCATTTGCTCATTCGGGTCACTGCTGCTCCAGAGACTTTTTCAGAATGGTGTCTCTTAATGGTAGTGTAAATGCTTCTGTTTGGCTTTTACAGCACATTTCAGGCATTGGTGTGTAAAATATAACCAAGTCCAAAACTCTGTTTTCTGCACTGTGAGGGCCAAAGTCCATTGCGAGATCCAGACTTGGAGAGCTGCTGGGAACTATAGACAAGGAGACCTGAATTATTACTACACTTAACCCAAGACATAAACTCACTTTCTGTATAAATGGTTGGGGTGCTTTGTGCCTGGTATGTGTGGCACACATTTTTGTAGCTTCTGACCTCCTTAGTATGAAAGAGTCCTGAGCATGTCTGCTGCAAAATTTAATGGGAGTAGTAGACAGTTCTTAGTATCTATATCTTAGTATCTATATCTTAGTATCTATAGCTGCTCCCCAAGAACAGCAGCATGCCCTTTAAGAGCTGAATAAAGAAGACTGTAAACTGAAAATTTTCCTGATCTAGCACTTCACCATTAGCATAGATACAACTTTTTTTTTGTAAGGTGAGCTACTTTAGAGTTTTGGAAAATGGAAAAAAAAATCAAACTGGTTCTCAGCAAAAACCCCAATATATTCACTTAAAATAACTTCTTTCCACTAGGAAAAACTGCAAAGATCCTCCACTGCAGCCTGTGTTCCAGATGATGCAGTTAATGTGCTGTTATTCTCTTGCCTGAAATAGCAGCATATCATTTCATGATAGATCAACCTTGCAGCTCTTATTGACTTTGTCAGGTGTGATGCAATTGTGTTTACATTCAGAGGCATGAACTTCTCTGAACATGTGAAGAGATTTTCTTTAAACAAAACTAAACTCCCTCTAGACCACGTTCTCATCATCAGTGCAATGTAAGCTCAATATGTAAAGGTTAAAAAAAGCAATCAAAGTACAAAATTAACTTTTTTTGTTGAAGTTCATTTCTGTAATGTGTAGCTAACTCAGAGCCAGTGTCTATCATAAAGGCTTCCCTCTGTTTTATCATTGAAATGAGCTAATTATTCAGAGCCAGCAGAATGATAAACCTACCATGGTACTCTAGTAGCTGTAGGTAAACCCTAACTTTATACTTTCCTTTCTTTACAGAAGTCTGCTGTTTATATGAATGCATTTGTCCTCTCACAATTTTCAATGTTCCCTTTCAATTTTTACCTTTAAGCTACTGCCTAAGGTTCAGAATACTGTGTTTCCAAGAAAGATCTCTAGAAATGAATGAGAATATGGCAGCAGAATCATGAGAAGAGGAGAATTCATTCAAAACCTATAGCTATAATTTTCTTTGAGATAATTTTCTCAGCAAATTAATGCTCCCATCCTGTAGACAGGTTATCTAATGATAAAGTAAACTTTTAAATAGCACATTTCTTTCTCTTAGGAACTAATGCAAAACTCAGACTAAAGATTCTTCAAAGGGATTAAAAGCAGACACAAAAGTGTAATTCACTACAGAATGAGCAAGAGAGTGTTTTATTATCTTTTTCTTCCACGTAACTACAGTGGATGAGTAAATCTAAGGTAATGTCATTTGATTTAAATGTCTGTGGAGACTAGTAGGAAGCCATAAAACAGTAAACAAAAATTCTAAGCTTTCTAGTTATTCTGACTGATACCTAGACACCCCACATTTTATTACTGCATGAATAAGATTCTGGTAGATAGCTGAAATGTAGACCTTTCTTTTCTGTTTAATTCCCTTACAGCAAAAGTATTTTCCATTAATAGGCACATATAGATTGTGAGGAATTCCTTATGGGTGTTTACAAGAACAGAACTATTGATAGGACTGCAAAGGGAAGTTCAGAATTAGTTTCTATGTACTAATTCCAAATAATACACTTAGTTTTTATTATCTCCCTGGAGTTCACTCTACCTTTGGTTCCTCATTTAACATAATATCACTGAGCTGTAATACTGTTCCACATATGAGAGCTTCAGCAATTTAACTGTTTTAGTGGTCTTAAAGTGATTATACCTATAACGCAGAACTAGAAAAAGCCTTTTGATGCTTAACACCAATAAACCTGTCATTGTAGATCACAGAAAATCTATTATAGCAGTGAACACTTTCTGTTTCAAATGGAGATGAGCAGGCAAGCCTTTTATGGCAATTTGAGAGGCATTTAATGGTGTGAATCGCTATTCAGGAGCTTTTCAGACATGTATTAAGTCCAATATAATACCTGAGCATAAGAAGATGACAAACATTAACTAATAATTCTGTCACTTCACAGGTTGTACAAAGTGTTAAGGAAAATGGTACTGGGAGACAGCAGAAAATAAAACAAAATGTACAATAGCTACCACATGCTGTCACTTTAGAACATCACACTCAAGCCACATGTCAGAACATTGCAGACCATGTTAAAAAAGGTGAGGAACTGTTATAAAGGACACTGGTTAACTTTGGATTCATGTTCATGTTTGGCCAGAACAGCAACAACAGATTGACTGCATCTGCTAGATCAACTGGAGAAGGAAGGCTTATAAGGCCACAACCTCTTTTTACTCATTGCCAGTAGTCTAAGGAGTGCAAATTCTATTTCACAAAATAAATGAGATTCATCCTTAGCAAGCTCTAAGACAATTACACATGTAAATTGCATGTCAGTTACTAAAAGTACACCTGTCAGTTTACCTCTATGCCTACCTTCAAAATTTTCTCTGAAATACACCAAATGCATTTTTTAAAAGGTGATAATTCTCTGCATAGTTTTAAAATGTGTAGCTAGCATAAAACTAACAGTTCTTAGGTAAAAGATCAGAATATCAGATATCAATTATTAGTTCTGAAAGATCTGTTATTTGTCCTGTAGTTGCCATGGTTTTTCAAGGCATTGCACTTGGTGAAGGTTCCACTTTTGGTTATTAAATTTGTCGGAACTGTGGTAAAACACTTTAAAATGGCAGTGTCCACTGGGCCTTGAGGCCACCACAGTTGACAGCAATTTCACAAGCTCTGAGAGTTTTTTCACAAGAGATAAGAAAAATATTAGGGATAGGATCCAGTTCAAGATGTAAATGCCTAAATGAAACTACAGACATTCTAAATTCTCACTATAATCAGTACTAAACGTGTTTCAGTCACCTGAAACTGTTAGCAATACCCTCATCTACTTTTCAAAATTAAACTGAAACTCAGTCCATGAATTTCAATCTATAAATTCTTTCCCGTTATTCCTAGACATACTATGAAATATTACAGACCACTTAATTTAGACCTTAAGTATAATTAAATAGAAAACTGAAAATACTTTAAGCAGAATCCTATTTTCTATTTGGTATATCTTGATTAAATGTTGGTGCAATATGTGATCCCTGTTGATATACACAAGGCTACCCTATAAATAGATTTTTAGAATAGAGAAATGAAAACCACAAGTATCTCAGTGAAGAGGTATCTATGGAAATTGAGAGCTCTCACCCTTCCTAGATATTCTCTAGTAATTCTCAGAGTTAAAATATCTTTTCATACTGAAATGGAAAACAGATTAAATCTCAATATAGGAGGTCTACAACTCTCATACAAATGGATTGGTTCTTCACAGTGCATCATGACTATAGTATCAAGGATGCCACTGATGCTTTAGAGCTATACAGGGCACTGAATCATTGTCTCTGCTTATGACTTTCAGTTAAAATTGCAAGTCATGCAGGGGTCTTGAAAGAACACTTAGGTCTGGGAAACAGAAAATAAAGAGAAGATATTTACTTTCTGGGGTATTCAAATTTAAACTGATATCCATGGTAGAAAAGTATCCACTTTCCATTTTCGGCCCCCTATTTCTGAACCTTTCTAATCAGAAATTTTCTTGTACAGATGCATTATACAGAAAGGCTGAATTCTACTTGGAAGTCTTTAGTTTCTATACTCAGCTCATCTCAGTGATGATGTGCCACTAAAATTTAGCAGTTGTAACAATTGACATCTGAGGCTATCAATGTTCCCCCTGGCATTTTCCTCACTAACACATCCAAGCCAGGTCTATCATATTTTGATACAATCTAATCTAGAATGTGTTCAGAATTTTCCATTTACGTTGAAAAATCTCAGCAGTACCCTAAGATATCATAGGCTCAATTTCTTATATCACTATAATTTTGACATTCAGGAATAAATTCAGTAATAAATGAGTTCAAGCAGTCTACTTTGGTTGTTAGACTACCATAGTAGTTAAGTATTAGTTGACTACTATTTGCATAAATACACAAAACTCAATCAAATATATAGAACTAAAAACCTAGGCCCCATTAAGTTTAAAATAATTCTTCAAGCAAAAGAAAAGCTTAATGAATCTATCTAAGCTACTTACAATTAAACTGGAATGGTATACAGAACTAACATTCAGTCAACTGTCCTAGTTTCTGCCTGGGTTGTGTGGATCAGCAGTTTCATTAGATGGCACAAACTTGCTCTGTCTTAGTGAAGAACTGCCAGCCTTAGTAAATATGTGATTAATATTCAGGGATAAATAAATGTAACTTAATGGAAGACTGCAAAACAACATCAGAGAGAGGAAACAATAACCCAAGATAAATGTTGGCATAGAAAAAAATTAACTTCATAAAGGTGGCATTAGTTGAGGAATTTTCTGCTCTCAGTGTTGAGCAGGGCTCTGCTATAGAGACAGGCACTACTATTTGTCCATGTGTAAAGAGGGATGCTCAAAGAATGCATGGCAGGAAAAACCCCACAACTGATAATTACAATGCAATCCCCATCCCACAAGCTTGTGCTACCCTTCTCACTTTTGTTAATGCTGTTTTCAGACCCCCTTTTTTCAGTTTTATGAGACAAATTATCCTTTACTACATTGAATGAGATTGTAGAAAGCATGCAGGGACAAGACCCCTGATATAACTAATGAATATCAGTACTATAGAATATATTGCTTCAGGAGGTGAACTAGAAGGTTGATTGAGAGAGTGTAACAGCAAGCTCTTAGAGCTGCATCAGGATGCAGCGTTGAAATCAACAATAAAGCACTGCTTTAAACAGTAAGCTATTTACACACCCCTGGTGCCCTAAGAAACGTGTAAGTGGAGAGGTTTCATAGTTGCAAAGTGTAATATTTCCCTACCCAAGCCCTACTGCTGGGGATAAAATGAAATCTAAATTCTCCTTGATTGCTTAAACCATGATGTTTCAATAATCATATTAGTCAGTAAATTGAAATACTTAGAAGCAACAGGTTGAATTGATTACAATTGTAATAGCAGCAGCTTTCCTTTTTATTCAACATAGTTTGCATTTTGAATACCAATCTTTTGATAGACACTCATTTACATGTATCAGAAAAACTAGAAAAATAAATCATAATTTTGTAGTTGAGCAAAGGAATAGAAAATAAGCTGGGCTATCTCCCACAATATTAATGACCTGAAAAAAGAATATGTTCCAAAATTATCCTCAAATTTACACAATCTTTATTTATATTAGACAAAGATTATTTTCTTGTGGAAGCAAGTAAAGCTTCAAACATGGTCATTATGATCACCATAGGTTGTGAGGAAAAGCATAGCTTTTGCAGTGGAGAAAGAGGAGGAAATCAACAAATTCTGTCATTGATATGCCCATAATTTTTTTGTTGAACCTGAAATATTTTTGCAAAGAATGATGTGCACATCCACAGGAGGGGGAAAAAAAATCCATTTTACTTTAGTGTGATCCTCCAGCTGAGTAGTACCTTTTTCTTGATAACAGCATGCTTTAAAGCCATGCTGCCAAATGTCAGGTTATTTTCATGACCAGGGTACAGAGTGAGGAACTGAAAAACTATACTGTTCTGTGAGAGACTGAAATGTTGATGCTTAATGACTCCAAACTCTGTTTGTGGAGGCAGCAGAGTGCTTTTCTGGAGCCAGATTTGCACTCCCCAAGGCAAAGAGGTGAGTTTTTGGGTGTGCAGCAGCAAGCCTCTGGTCTACAGATGACAGTGGTGAACATCCACCATCAAAGGCAACACGCCAGGCTTTGAGGCAGATGAGCAGCAGATCCTGTGAGGTGGGTGGGATAATGCTTTTTATCATGCAAACAGTTCTCCTTCACACCCCATTCCCCTCCTTGGGGAAGGAAGGCCACATTCACACAGAACATTCACATTCTCATTTAGGCTTGACTTTGTTCATCCCTTCTCATGGGACATAACTGGCTCACCTGAGCTGACCTGAGAGGCAGCTGTCCTGTCTTAGAGGGTGTCATAACCCATAAAAGACCCCCCAGGCACCCCTAGACTCATTTCTGAAGCCTTCCACCAGAGGACTTAAAGCTCCTTCCCTCAAGGGTGGTACCTGGGTGTTCCTTCCAAGCCTGAGTATATATTAACCCACTGAATTCTATATTTCATGGGCTTCCCCTACCCTCCATGGATGAAGACCACGACCTTCAAATCAATAAGACTGTGACCATCACTTTTCAACAGCCAAGTCTTATCACAAATCCATGGGTGGTGATATTTTTCTACTCTATTCTTCCTTTCTCTTTTTTCTCAAAGTATGTACATACATTTTCTTAAGTGATATATTTATACTTGTATGTTGCTATCTTACTGTAGATAATAATAACCACAATGGATATATATATATATATATATATATTTACAAACACAATCATTCAGTGTCCTTTCACTCTAATGTGCCTCAAGAGATCTATTAACAATGACCTGCATTGTCCTCACGTTCTGGGGCTGGTCATAACACCATCCTGCCATCCTTCTTGGAAATCTCACCTTCTTTTTCCTCTCCTGTGTTTGCTGATCTCTTATATGTGTTGACACATTTTCTTGCCAGTTCTGTGGGGACCATATTTCCATGTGTCTGTAAAATGCTAATCTCACTTCAGAAACTACACAGGTTACAGGAAAAAAACCCAAAACAGTAACTGTATTAATTAATTGAGTTGTATCCTCAAAGTTTCACACTGAAAGAAAGACAGTTGCAGCTGGAACCTAAAGCAAGCAGCTAAAGAAGCCAAAGTATATAGGAGAGGGATTTAGGAAGAGGAGAAAATGTATCCTCTCCTACAGTGTATCCTGTTTCAAAGTTTTTTGAGGTTGCTTTCATTTTTTATATAAAAATCTCTACAACAAATCAAACAAACCTCAAATATCCAAACAAACAACAAAACAGTTTCTACGGACAACAGGGTTATAATTTTTCTTTTATGAAACACTTCATTATGGTATCTACTTCCAGTCTGACTCTTTTCTCTTAGCAATTTTTGTCTTCTATTTAAACATTCAACACCTCAACTTATATAAATCCATTTCCTCAGACAAATGTTGGAATTATTGCACCCCCATTTTTCCATGGTTTAAAGAAACTCACAAATCACAGCTCTGTCTAGTATAGCCCCCACCACCCTATGCAACTGGGTCATGATTACAACATACTGTAAAAATCCCAAAGAATTGATTAGGAATCCACAGTGACTCTTTCATCCAGCCTCTGGACTTCTCACCAAGCTTATAGACTTACCCATCATCTGTAAGTCTTGCAAAATGACTACTTTTTCCAAGTTTAAGTCTGCACATTTTCCCTCAGAAATTTCTGCTACTATTTTTCCCTGCTAAATGTTTTTTTCTCTTTCCTAAGCCTGACTGGTTAAGGAATTTTTTGCTTGACTGTAGCTGTATCACAATTACAGGAGACAATGAGGCAGGAGGCATTACAGTCACTCATAAATCCTGTGATTGTATCCTTGAGGGAAGAAATGATAGCAGCAATCACAGGAGAGGCACTACATTTTACATCTTTCTTAAATTCAGCAAACCCTGAGGAGGAGTTAAACACAGGTAGTTTCAGGATTCTTGATCTAAGTTTCAACTGAAATAACTGTGAAAAGAGGAGCATGTCATTCAGAGGGAATGCTCAATGCTTACAGAGGTCCCTGCAATCACTGTAAACATCAAAAAAAGCTTTGTATCCCCAAAAGTGTACCCTTTACACACCCACACTGAGGTTTCAAGGCATGTCTACCTTGAAAAACTCAGGCCATTCTTGACAACGAAGATGAACTGGACTGATGTTAACCTCAGCATCCCCTTTTTACATCTTATTTATGGCACAAGGTCAGATCACTTGCTTCCCTTGCTTTTGGAAGGTGACAAAGGCTGACTGCTGGGAAAATCTATTCTGCCTGACCAGTCACTACAACTCACTAATGGATTATAGAAAGCACTGCAAAAAAAAACCAAACAAGAGTATATCACAGAAATCTGAGTAGGACTTACATTAAGGGTATGAAAATCTGCAATAAAACACCATTTCCCTTTTAATTGTAGTGGGAAAACACAACAAAGTGCCATTGGTGATGCTTCTTTCAAGACAAATACAGAAATAATTTATAAGAGTTCTTGGAAAAAGTTGTGGATTTTTTTTCTTTTGTTTGCTTTTATTCTCTAGTTTTAAAAGGAAGATCTTATAGGCAAGATAAGACATAGCCAAATGCATGTTACAACCTATTTACATTTGAAATCTATTTACATTTTAAAGGGTTGAATTTCTGCGAATAAATAAATAAGATCAAATACTTTATAATGCAAAATGAGCTTTTATCATCTAAATTAATCTGGAGATGAAATAAACATCAGCAGAGAAACAAATCTTTGCATAAAGATTCAGAGTTCATATCTTAATCAGGTTATGAAAGACAACTGATGCAATCAAATGTAGTAAATGGACATAAATAAAAAAATGAAGAATGAAGAGTAAACATAGTTTAGCACAAAGAAAATACGTAATAAAATGCAACACAATAATGTAAAGCTACTAGAATTCAGACTATAAGCAAAACATGCCTATTCTGGAATCAATTTTTCTAATACTAACAGGACACCTGAAGAGGACATGGAGGTAAATTCTTTTGTAAATTGCATGTAAAATAAGTGTACTCTCTAACATATTTTAAGTGTCTAACCTAAAAGCTTAAGAATTGAATATAATTTAGCTTTAAATGTTCGTTATCCTATCTTGACTAAAATAAAATAATAAAATTCTGAATATAAAATAAGCAAGTGCATGCTACACATGTACTTTCAGATGGCTGAAACAATATCCATGTTAAATTTCATTAATCTGAAAGCAGATTTATTAACTCTACAGTCATTTGAGTCTGTGAAGCAATGTTGAGTTTTCCAATTCTATCCATACTAATTCTTTCTACAGAATGCATATACACATACACACATATACACATATACCTCCACTATATAATACCACAGGGTTCGTCCAGAGCTGACACATCCACATAAGGGCCTCTTGTATAACGAACAAGATGATTTTACCTAAAAAGTCAGAATTTTGGAATATATTGTATTGGTTGTTTTGAATACAAAGGCATGATTTTTCATTTTGCTATGACAAAACCTATTGGATACATAACTAATACTCTCTTTACAGCTCTGAACATTTTGGGATTAACATGCAGAATACGTATTATTTCCAAAGAACACCTGGGCTGGGAGTATCACAACATAAAGCATCCTAGTACACATTGCTCCTCTTGGAGCCTGACAATCTTCTAATGCTTTTATAACAGACCAGGAATAATTTCATTCAGAATGAATTTCATTAACTGTGAAAGCTTATTAAATGCTCTGAATAGTTACAATGTTACTAATGTGTCATCTGGAAAAATAATAATCAAAAAACCAGTTTGTATCAATTTCAGCCTTATTTCCAAGCAAAAGGTTTGGGTTTCTTTAAGATATGATAATATGTGCAGCATAATCAGATCTGGAATGCACATGTTGCTCAATTTAGTACTTATGTGCACAGAAAACCTAATTCTCCTTTTCTTAATGCCTGTTACTTTCTTTTCTAGCTTTGTCTCAAATATACTCATTATAAAATCCTTATGTGAAATCTCCTCACAGATGTACAGAGGGTGACAAAGCATACTCACAGCCTTGCCCTGACCGGGAGTACAATGCAAACAGAGGTCAAATTTTGGAACCGTGTTCAAAAGAACACCAGGAAAAGGATGAGAGTACAGCGAGCCTCAGCATGTGCCATGGACAACTGACAGGAAGACAGTAGCAGAAACTCCTGGAAAGTTACATCACAACAGTATTCTACACTGATTTGATTGATGGGCTGTGCTAAAATGTATCTGTGAAAACAGCACAGAGACCCCTTGCCATTCTTGTGATCAGAGAGGCAAGCTACAGTAAGTTCAAAGATAAGAAGGAAACATTTTTATGTGGATGCAGAGGACCTGAGGTGCAACAGTTTTGTGTTTGTTCCAAGCTGCTGGCTAGAGCCCAGTGCTGACAGTGGCCAGAGCTGTGGCTCCCTGAGCTCCATAATGTCTGCTCATCAGGAGAGATGGGTCTCAGTTAGTAGCGTACCTGTGGATGTGCACGGCATTTTGTTTTTCCTGTCCCCTTACTGAATTCAAGGTCTTAGTGGCATGCTGTGGTGTTCTCTTCTTCTATCCTTGTGGCAAAGGGGTTCCATGTCTTCCATCTCCCAAAGGTGGGAGAAAATAATTATTTACACATAAAAAATCCAAAGGAATTAAGATCAGGAACTGATTTATTTCAGTCCTATTGTCCTGTATCTGATATAAGCTCCTACAAAGCTAGAATCATTAAGAATATTATGTTCTGACAACTTCTGGACTTGCTGTAAGTTAGAGACAGAAAAATGTCTCTGTTCTCTGCCTGGAGAAAACAAAGCTCTGGGGAGATTTTGTTGTGGCTTTTCACTGAAGGGGGCTTCTAAGTAAGATAGGGAAAAACTTTTCAATAGAGTCTGTGTCAATTACATAAGGAGTCATGGTTTTAAACTAAAAGAGGGCAGACTCAGATTTGATACAAAGAACACATTTTCTCACAATAATAGTGGTGAAACACTGTACCATGTCTCCCAGAGAAGCAGTAGATGCCCCATCACTGGAAACATTCAAATTCAGGTTGAATGGAGCTCTAAGTAGTAGACAGTAGTAGATGTTGCTCATTGCAAGGAGATTGGACCTTTAAAGATTCCTTCCAAGCCCAGACTATCTATTACTGATTCTATGACTCTATTCTGTTCTGAACTCAGTACTGTGACTTCAGTAATGAACATGGTATCACATATATCACAGCCATCAGTACAAGAAACACTGTTTTCCTCTATATCTCCTTTGGAACAGTACTTACAAGAATAGTCACAGACACATGAACTGCAGTGAAAAACAAGATCAGAAAGTGTTTTTATAGGTAGTGCTTTTCTTCCAAGCACTTTCCTTTGATAAAGAGATATGCAATAACAAGTTACTGTATTGTATGTTTCTGTTACCAAATCTCAAAGCTCTTTGCTGGCAAGATCTAATATATTAGGCACACATTCTATAGAGAGAGAAATGGACACATGCTAAAATTACTTTTATGAAGTCAACACATCAGAAGTAGGGACTGAAAACAGAAATAAGAGGGAAACAATTGATGTTTTCACTGAAAAATGATTGATATTGTCTTTTCTGAGAACCTCAGTAAGGCAGTTGAATTATTGGCTTGCACACTGTAGTATTTCACTCGACAGTCCTCAGATAACATCATTTGTATGAGGATCCATTCATCCACTCCTCTTTTCTCTATGAAGCATGACACATCTAAGAGAGTATTCAATCATGCCCCTACCCCAGCCACCAATACAACCCATGAGACCCAAACCAGAATCTTTAAAATGAATCAAAAAAAAAAAAAAAAATACTTTGCTGCCAGACACCATGAATTTATACTCATTACCTGTGCAATTCTTATGGATTAGACTGCATTGCATAGTTTTTCTCTTTTTCTAATACATCTTTATGGAAATCTAAATTCTCCATGGATTGTTAAAAATGTCTAGAAAAAAGTTATGAAATTATCGAAACATGCAATTATATTTTTTATTAAAAAACAAACAAACAAACAACACCCATCAAAACTTTTTATTTTCTTTTTTGTAAATTATGTACTTAACACAGAAAATAGCATAAGTGTAATTTTCTCAATTTAGACATTAAATATTCATGAAAAATCAGTAAAAGTAGGACTATTTGTGCTTGTTAGTAGGAAGAGGTTTCTGGGTAAAATAATTAAATTAATGTAAACATGAAAAATATGCAGCTAATTCATAAACAGTACTTAAAGAAAAGCCTAGCAGTAAAGTAATGCACATTAATCAGGAGTTAGTGAAAAGAATTAGGAATTGAATCCTAATTGAATTAAAATCCTACAAAGTCTTATTAATGAATCTGTTGATTACAGTTCAGGATCGTAAGAAATCTTCTGAATTAGTAATGATTTAAAATGCTTACCCACAGTAAATAGCTAAAACACAGAATTGATCATCAAATGAACTTTATTGTCTGTCTTTTATATTTGTTCTCCATATAGACTGCAGCCGAAGAGAGAGTGAAACTGAACTATAAAATAATGAAGAACTAATTAACAATTCCTCTGGTAGGTCTGCTGTGCTACAGATATCACTAAATTAAAAATAAAGAAAATATGTTCACAGGTAGGATTTTCCCCTGGCAAATATAATGTATAGTTTATACTCTTGTGGGGTAAAGGTAAATCTGTAAATATTTGAAAGAAACAAATGGTTAATAATGTTATTTAACACAGCAACAAATGAGCTTTATGTAACTTACAAGCAAATATTAATATCTAAATTGAAAGAGGATTAGGGAGAATGGAAGCAGCTAAAACAAGAAACACTTCTCAAATTACTCAAGTATCTGCCACATTAATTTTTTCATTACTTTAATTTTCAGCTGCTCAGATCCTGCAGTTGAGGTGAACTCCACAGCTGTATTTTCACTCCCCAGGTGGCATATCATGCCCAGTAAACAAAATACAGGAAGATCCTGTGGGTGTCCAATAATATCAGCCTCAGAAACAGCTATTTTGAAATGGAGATTCTGTTATTATAAGGAAAAGTTCCTGTGCATTTCATATTCTCCTTATCAATTATTTTTACTCATACTTTTTAATAATATTTTCTTTGGATTATAAATGCCATAAAAATCACAGGTATTTATACTTTTTTCAATAAGAAAAAAGTAAAAAAATGAGAACATAGATAATGCTTTTAAATACTAAATGTTTTAACTGCCAGGCTTCCTCTTTCTTGAGGGTGAGAAGGAGGAAGAAACATTAGCATGGACTAATATCTATATATAGCTTTGCAGTTTTTATTGATAGTTAACAGCAAGCATGAGAAATGAAGCTTTAAATGGGTTGCCAGGAGTCCACAGGCATCATAATGTATCAGAAATTTGTCATCTGTCATCCAACTTATCAGCTGCCTACAGTAACATCTTTAGACCAGCCACAAAGGATGCCATTAGTCTCTACTGCTAACATTATTCTCATGCATCCTGGCGTTTCATGGAAGAAAGATTTGTATTAACTTTTCACATGTATGAAAACATGCTCAGCATCATTAATTCGGCCTGACACAAGCAGCATTTTTGCTGTATGCAACTGAGTAAAAAGCCTTACTCAGTGCAAAGCTTTTATCAAATTATCTACCAGTAAAAGCTGACAAGCTGATTGAAAGTGTCACTGAAAGGGGGAGGTGATATATAACAAGACAACTTTCATTGCACAAAGAGATATTTTTGGCCTTTGCAATTTGTACTGAAACTCATTATTCTTCTCCATTATGGGTAAAGGGGAAACTCTGTAAGTGCCCAAGTCTGTGACTTCTCTAATTTTAAATCTAGCTCAAATGACTGTTTTCTGCAGGGACATGACTAAATGATTTACAGCCACTCACCAGGCATTTGTCTCCTGTTCACATTTAGGGAAAGCTATCAAGAATTAAACTCTGTGCAGCCATTACACTGGTTGGGATATTAAGGCTAGGACTGTGCTACATTAGATGCAACATAATGAAGGATATTGCATTGCAGACAGTCTAGAATGGATGTCACAGGACAGATGCCTGTGTCACAAACACAGAAAGCTGCAGCACCCTAATTCAGTACCTAGTCTCAGTTGAACACTTCTTGGCACAACACAATCACTTGACATCCCTTTGGCCTCCATTTGGGAATCCAAACAGGCTGATGTTTTTTTTCTGTTTTATAACAGCACGATTTCATTGAACTGCCTGGACACATCTGTACAAAATGATCTAACAGTACCCATAATATGTACACAGAGGAGAAAACTACAGTAGCAGCTGATGGGAACGTGCAAAACCATTTGAAAAATGTAAGGAATCTTTTTTTATTATTTTTTTTCCCCAGTTAAATTAAAGTAATCAAGTGGTAAATTTGAACTAGTAAAATAAAATCATTCACAGAATCACAGAATATCCTGAGTTGGCAGAAATCCACAAGGATAACTGACGTCTAAATACTCTTCCTGCACAGGACAGCTCCAAGAATCATTCCATGTGCCTGAGTGTGTTTTCCAAATACTTCTTGAACTCTGTCAGGCTTGGTGCTGTGACCACTTCCCTGGGGAGCCTTTTCAGTGCCCAAACACCCTCTGGGTGGAAACCTTTTCTAATATCCAACCCAAACCTCTCCTGACACAACTTCAGGCCATTCCCACTGGTCACCAGAGAGAAGATATTAGTGCCTTCCTCCTATGGCTTTCCCCTCTAGGCACTGACCCATTTTCATATCCCTCATTCTGACCATTCACTGTCCTTTTGTTAGTTTGGGGGTTGTTTTTACTGATTATTATTGTTATTATTATTATTTTATATTATTCTCTAGAAAGAAATTCAAATAAAAGAATTTCAGACAAGTGTTCTCATGAAAATATTTCCCATTGTAGAGGCAATGAAGCACATCTATGAATTCTCTGTTTAACAAATGTCTAGGTACAACAGATGCTTTGAATTTAAAATAAACAATCTCTTTAAAAATCTACTTCAAAGTAATTTTAATTAATTCCTTCTTTATTTCAGAGTCAGTTAATTGAAGTATTTACATTAAAGCCACATTATAGTAAGACTGTAATGAAACAAAGAAAGTAATGGTTTCGACTCTGCAGCACTTTTTAGGGGATAATCCCCTTAAGCCACATGGCACAGAGGATAAAGAAAAATCCAAGTTTACACAGAAATCAAGTCCTGTACCCTTTTATTTTACTGAACTCCTTGCAAGATTGTGAATAAAAAAAAATTGCAGGCCTCGGAAGCAAGAAATATTAGAGGTCATGGCATACAGTGACAGAGGTCTTCCCAGCTCTATGCGTTCCTCCAGCAGAGCCTGTATTTTTGTCTGGAGTTCCTCATTCCAATGCAAAGTGAACTGAGATATGTCTGTTATTCAACTGCAAAAGCAAAGTTGTTTTTATGTGAAATTTACTAAGGGAAAATATAAGCTTGCTACTTTCTCTTCTCTGGCTTTTTCTATATTTAGGGTTGAGACGATTAAGAACAACTATATACAGACCAAGGTTAGCAGCACACACAAAACATATTCAATAATTTCCAGAAAGAAAGTAAAACAACAAAGGTATAAGTCACTAGAAGCAAACTGCAGCAAATTCTTTAGGAACAAATCCCATTAGAAACTAGAAAATGTTTTAGGAAGGAACAGAAACAACAGTCTTCTTTCTCCAGGGTAAGAGCATTAAGATCCAAAATTGTCATTGAAAACTTGCTCTTGGGATGCTTGGTTTGTAAGGGTGAATTTGAAAACGTGTTTTCCACTGATGATCACAGAGTCTAGATGGGATCTTTACAGACCCTTTTCATGACATCTGTTCAATGGTAACAGCATTATTTGATAATTTCATAGGAATATTGGAACTCAAATGTTAGTCTCCTGGTTCTATAGATAATTAGATCATATATATATATATGAAAGAAACTCCCCAAAACACTAAACCGCAGGACAAAATCTAACACTGTGTAACTTGTCTTGCAGAGGTAGAACTAAAATTCCCTGCATAGGCAGACAGTGGTCACCTGATGTCCAGCAACTCTACCTCTGGAATTGCAAGTCTGGCAAGCCAGATATTGACCATGCTTTACTTCTATAGGAAAAAAAAAACAACACTGAGGGGAGTGACTGGAGTAATGGGTTGTTGGTTGCTTCTATCCCAGTTCTGTGCTCATCCTCAAAACAGTCAGCTAAAGGCAGACATGAAATATTTAAAGCTATTTAGAACTTAATGGAAATTTTACACCATATATGCAAGTTCTCTAGCAGTAGTTGTGGTCATCTGAAAACTGTAAGTGAACTTGTGTACCATGGCATTACATTAACTACTTGAGTTAAAGATCACCTTAACCCATTATAACAGAGGGACTCAAATGTAATAGAATAAAGACTCCAGAACAGTATAAGTTCAAGACTTTAACAAAATAGACAACACATTATTATTATCATTGTTATTATTATTATTTTTATTTTTATTAGCATATTTATTAATTATTATTATTATTAGTAGTAGTATAAATAAATAATTAGCTCAAAGCATTATCATTTAGAAGAATGCATCATTTTGTTATGCATTTACAAAATTGTCTCTTAAAATTTTTGGGTTGAGCAAGTATGTTTGCTAAGATAATAGTATGAGGAGATGGAGAAGCAACACACCAGATCCAGTCATATCAACTTCATTTAGTATTTCCAAGTGCTTTTATCAGCAAAAAGAGAAAAGGCTTTGCAGAATGCTGAAAGACACTGGCTACACTTAAGTTTTTTTCTTATTTCATAGCATACATTATTATTCTAGTCCTGCCTGAAGAGCCATACAAGTTGTACTCGCCATTACATTAAGGTTGATTAAAAAAGAAAAAAAAAAGTAGACAGGGTAGGTACACTTGAAAAACACATGGCTAAATTATCTTGTAAATTCTGTGCCTGGTGGTGCATGATTGTTCAAAAGTTCGTAAGAAAATTATTTCCTTGGTGGAAAGAGGTCGGGATCTGAAAGTCAACTTGATACCTAATCAAGAAAAAGAACAAAATCGCTAGTAATAAAGTTTCTGCAGGTCAAGCATTTCCTTGGGCAACTTCTATGGAAGCTAACTATTCCCAAAATAGACTTTAAATTACATCTTTACAATTCTATTATCTTTAGTATGGTAGATTTTGAGGATGCAATTTGATGAGAAATCAGTTTGATAAAAGACTCTGCAAATAAAATGGATTTCTGATGACTATATATAAAATAGTGTTGATTATAAAACATCAGAGACATTTCATTAAAAGTGTACCAGTAATGTACATGGGAGCATATAAACAAGTAAACATAAAAGCAAGTTCAATGACTTTTTTTAATTATAGTCATTTCAGGACTGAACTGTATACTGAGGCAGAAGAAGGGCTTTGTATTTTCTTTCTCATTTGTCCTTTGCCCCAAGTAATGGGCATAGATTGCTCAAAAATATTGTTACTTATCAGTGACAATCAATCTTCCAAATGAGAGCTATAAGGTATAGACAGGTATTCACATAGAGGGTTATGATATGGGATGTTTTCAATCATCAGCATGTTTTAATGATAACAGAAGGACCCTAGTCTCCAAAAAGAGGGTTGAACAAACAAAAGCAGGGAATTCTTAGTGCCATTTTCTGATTTCATGTACCTGTAGATATAGACGAGCATGAAGGAAGAATTGGGCGACAACCAAAAAACTAAGCCACAGCTAATTAAGATAAAAGAATGAGGTGTGCAAAAATGAAACACTGCTGCCAAAGAACTGCAGATAAAATTTCTCCCCATTAATATAAAAAGAAAATGAGACCAGTGACGGGAAAAAAAAGTAAGAAGATAAGAAAACAAGTAAGAAAAATAATGTATGGTTGGAGCAAGAAGGAAGTCAGTTGAAAAGATTAATAACAGAATGATAACAGAGTGTCAAAGACAAACTTTCTAGGGCAAGTAGAAATTCAGAAGCATTTGTTCCCTACCTTGGAATCCTCTGGCAGAAATTGCTATGCATCCTTTAAGAAATCTTTCTTCTATCTTTGGGTGCATTGAAAAAGCAGTCAGTATATTGGTTTTGCTATCTCTGCCTCAGGACAGTTTTCTGTTAAGACATTCTCAATGAACTCCCAATCAGAATGAAAACATTACAAATTGGGAAAGACAAATTAATGTAAACTTGTGAATTATGCTTTCCAATTTTCGTTTACCATGAGTGCTTTTAGGGGCTTGACTGACAGTACTATTCTAAAATTCAGAAATTCCATATTAGGTCCAAATGACCATCCTAGTAACTTACTGTTTTGCTTATAGAACCAAAATTATGCAATCAAGAGAAATTACTGTTTCTCAGTACAAATTTGCTTATTCTGTCCAAAACTAAGAAACTGTCTGTCTGTCTGTCTATCTATCTATCTATCTATCTATCTATCTATCTATCTATCTATCTATCTATCTATCTATCTATCTATCTATCATCTATCTCAAATCATACTAGCACACAGTTAAAGTTAATGGATACCTTCAAATTTACAAGCTGAACAAAATAATCACAAAACAGACCTTGAGCATACAAGATGGAGGTACAAGGATTGCCTAAAGACACTTCTTACAGAAAAAATTGAAAAAAAGCTTTCTTTTTTTGAATAGAGTCAGATTAAGTATGAAGGTCTTCCTTGGATGTTTCTATATGTTGAGCTGAAATTCTCTTAGGCTTAAGGTGTGAGAAGAGGTATGTAAAAGCTTCTGAGACATGTGAAGAGTTTTTTTTCATCTTGTGACAGCCTCATCTTTTAGTCTTATTTTTTCTGGTTTGTAAAAGCCTTTTTATCTTCTGTATTTATGAAGTAACATTACTATCAGCTTTGGCAAAATATGATATCTTTTCCTCTTTTCCTTTTGTGAGAGATTTGATTAGGATTTTGTCTTTCCACTTAAGATATAGCTCATTCACTCTGTTTGCTCTCTTCTGATAACACACTGTGTATTTAGTTTTTCCCAAAATAATTTTTATAATCATCTTAAGAAAATAAATTTGTCTTTGTATATATGAATCTCAGAAGGATAACACATGAAACAGAAAATTTTAATATTTAGAAATGCATGCTAGATTGAAAGAAAAAAGATACTATTCCTGTGTAAGATAATTTTAAGCAATTCTGCCAGATGTGGGACACTGCCCTGGATTCGGTGTATCTCATAATGAAACTTCAAATTACTCAGAGACAAGTTAGAGATGTTAAAATTAGCATACAGAAATCTTAGTACCATGTCCACAGCTGCAGACTGTTAAATCTCTCCAGAGTGACTCAGGTAACAGCACATTAAAAACAAGAGCAAGGGCAAAGGGTACAAGGAAACACAACCTCAGTACCCCAAATTATCAAACCTTAAACTGCTTAAAATTTGGTGTCACTTTGTTACGGACAGGATTTGATTCTTCAGTAAGAGACAGAGGAAGCCATTCTGTTTTACAGAGAATTGAGTACTTTTTGGCAGAACAGTACAAAAGGATCCAAACTGGCACAATTCTCAAAGTTGTACAGATGCATGCCTTAGAAATTATTTTGTTGCTTAGATTCCTTTTACTAATCTTCTGGGCTTTTTCAAAGGACCAGATTCACAGAAAGATGTAATCAGCTAATCATTTGACATGGTACTGCTTAATGTTTACCTTTCTGGTTCCTAGCACAGAATTCCAATTCTCTTTGCAGGGAAATGCTTTACAAATGCCCCAAGTCAATTAGCAGAAGAATCACAGTAGGTGCTGAGGAGGATAACTGCAAAATTAATTTCCTGTCTCATTTTGTCTGAATCATGAAGCAGTGACCTGGGATCGAACACTGGAAAATCATCGGGATTTGTTTTTCATTCAGCATCTTAATCTTAACTGAGGTATTTCTAACAGATTAAAGTGTAATTGTTTTAATCTGTAAAGAAAAATAGTTCTTAGCAAAACAAATTCAAAATAGAATTTAGAGTAACTCACAGAAAAGGTTCTGGTTTTAAAGCCCTTCAATACACCCTGCTGAGATTATATACTAAAGAATTATTTACCCACTCCCTACTTAATATTTTTTTTAATTTTAGAATTAAATATTAGAGAAGTGTAAGGCCCTGTGAGAGCACAGAAGCCCCTAGCTGTATATGGCTCTACCAATGGGGCTTTTACTAAGGACTGTTTATTTGAAGAAATCCTAGTTTGCCAGCCATCTCCCTTAAAATGAGCACTCTCTTGGTCCAAAATATATTTATAACATTTTTTATTAACACTACATTGGAGCATGCTTTCTTTGGCCTTCCTGCTAATTTGAATTTGAAACACCAGTTTCTGTGGCAGTGTTACCTCTCTCTTGTGTAGATGCAGTTTTGTTCCATTACCTGTCTCCTACCCCAAGAATATGTGTGATAAACTGTTTAACTGGAATTGTTCTTTAAAAGTCTGATACAACTTTTAGGTTGCTGATTGCAGCTGCCTGAAAATATTTTGCAGCTGTGGTAGAATGGAGAAGCTACTGACATTCAGACCAGGAAAGTGCAGGAGCCAGCAATGACAGATTGTGAGCATGGTGCCATTTCTCATGTAACCAGCTATTGGGATCATATCATTTAAACAGAAAGCCTTCAGTTGATAGATTGCTGTATTTTCAGATTTTCCAAGTAACAAAAACCATTATAGAGAGCTTTAGACTGGTGCATGTGTTGGTTTCTTGTTTGTTTGTTTTTACTACACTGTGCATTAAGAAGTCTAAAAAGTAATGGCCAACACATTTATTAATAACCACCACATTCTGAGAGTGCTTTCCTCTCCTAAAACAAAGAGGGAAACACATTTTATTGTCACAGAAAGGAATAAAGCTGTCTATAAGCCGCACATCACCAAAACCGTAAGTTATGTACATTGCTTATAGTTCTATCTTTACCTTTTACTGTGATTGATTGCTCCTCTCTTTTACCAACACTTCTTTTAAAAATATTTCTATTGATCAAACTTTGCCTTCTCTTTCCCTCTTCTAATGAAATATCAGATTTTTGTTCTTTTCTTTCAGTTTCTCTCTGATCATCATCTCCTGTCTCATCACACTTATGAAATTTTCCCCCATGTACTTCTTGCACATTAAATACATTGATATTCTTTAATTGTTTATAAAGTGATTATGCTGTTTTACTGATATTAAATGCTTTAATGGATTTAGTCCTTGAACAAAGGTTCATGTTTGCACTAAAGTTCATTCCACAAAGTCCATGAGGGGTCAGGCATCAAAAATGTTCTGAAAACTGATAAACTGTAATTGGTAGAATAACCAGAATGTTCAGGTACTTTTGATTTACTACTGCTGAAAGTCGACTCCATCTGTCAGATCCTTTCTTGAAGAAAGGGATCAAGGTCCTCCTCAATGTACTCCGTAGTTATTTTGTTCTTTTTAGGAACAGCAGTACTAGAGGTACTGTAGCTGCTACCCACTTTTCACAAATTGCTCAGAGTTTATGAAAGCAGATTTCAATCTTTGTGAACTGAGAATAACTTCAGAAGCTTGAAGTTATCACACAGAATTAGAAAGAGAGTAGCCAGCTTTGGTGAAGACTCAAATCTTACTGATGTGTGCTAAGCTGTGGATGCAAAACTGACTGTACCCAAGAGAGTAGATGAAGAGGAATCCTGGAATCATTACTTTTCTGCAGTAAGATGAGGATTAGGCACGCACAGCAAAAGTGCTCAGTGCCAACTTTCTGGTTCAAAAAGAAATCTAATATAAGTTTTTAATCAATTTGACAAAGAGCAGTACTGAAAAGTGGACCATTTTGAAAAAGCCAACTCTGAAACACTTCTAGGGATGATCCAACATCTGATTCATGACTGGAGGGCATACTTCTATAAACCACAACTGGGCTGTGATTTAGTATGTTCCTGCTACATTCCAGTCACTAGACATTCTTCAACACTAGCTGTATTTCTCTTTTTCAGAAAAGCTAGAGATGCTATCATGGCCTTCCACAGCTTCACTCTTGTTCTGGTTTGAACCCATTCTCTTGGAACTTTGATCTGTGTGGATGTGCAAGACATTCTCTCTAGTTTTCTTTTTCAGAACAAGAAGTCAGTTGCCCTAATTGAAATCTCTTATCCTACTTAAAGGCTGCTTTTAATTAAAGCTGTATATGTAAAAACCTGCATCAATACTGGTTCTGCCTGTCTTTGTATTCTGAGAGTTTAGATTCCTGGGACATTGCTTTGCTCAAAATAGAGAATCTCATGTCTCTCCTGCCTCTAATGAAGACCTGGAAATGATGAAGAGAGTCACTGAAAATAATGGTCTGATTGTGAGAGCAAAGGATCAGGAGCCTTGACTGGCAGGACCGTGATCCTGACAAAGAGAGGTTGATAAATTGCATAACGCCTACCTCTGTGTCCTTCTGGAGGCAAGGAGAAAAATAATTTGTTACACATGCACACACACAAAATTTACCTAGATTTATAACAGGAACTATGGTTAAGGAGAAACTGGATCATAAACAGTGAGATACCTGGCATAGAACAGTTACTAAATTTATTCCTACAGTGAATTGTAATTTATACAGTGTGGTAAAAGTCACAGAGGCAAAAATAATAATGAACTTTCACTTTATTCTGTTTTTAAGATCTGATGCCCAGCATGACTCTTCAGCCTTCCTGGTAAAAACTAAAACTGCCTCCAACCACAGTGCTACATTTACCCCTTCAGTTTTAGCTTGAGTTTTGGAGCTGAAGCCTATTACACCAAATGAACTGAAAATAATGCAGAAGGCCTTTGAAATATTGACTTACAGAACAACAAAACAAAGAGAAAAGTCTCATTAGGCTCATTAGGCTCAACATAGAAGGATGAACACCTTCTTACTAAATAGAGTAGGAAGAATGGAAGAATAGTAGGAGAGAGGTCTAGAAAGCTGTGGGTGACATAAAAAACATTAACAAGGCATTCATAATTTTCTGACAGAAAAAACAGGGGCATTATTTTAAGTCTATATTTGTTAATCAAGAAAACCTAGCAGGAAATTAACTAGTTCACTTTCATTTCCACATTTTTTAATTTTTCCCTTTCAGTCAATATCTACTGTTATATTCTCCCAGGATAGGACTTGCTATGGTAGATATTAAAAATTGTTTTTGGGAAGATGAGAAAAGAACTTTACATTCAGTGCTGAATCTAAGTGAACAGTGCTTATTGTCCTGAGCTCATAAAGAAGTATACTCATTTTCTCATTTTCTTTTTTTTTTAATGCACTTGAACTGTAAAGATTATAAAGTGCATTGAAAAGTGGTACAGAGAAAAATATTAACAAATAAATCAGTTTTTCTCACTTGTGCAATTAAGAATCTGCAGTTACTGGTTTTTCTTTAAAAGCAATATTGCCCTTTTATTCCAGTAATTTTCTTGAAATAGAACCTGTACACTCTTTAAGATGAAGAAACGCTGTCATATAACCACCACTTCACTGAGAAGCCACAATTCCAAAGGGTGAGAGGGAAAAAAAACCACTAAAGAAGTACTTGGAATCTGCACAGAGATGGACAAAGACCAGTATTTAAGATATATGTCTGAAAATTTTACGTCCAAATGTGTAGACTTAGCACATGCTCAGATGAGCACCACTCCTTGGGCATCTTTTCTGGTGCATAAGCTTTACCTCAACAGCCAAGTAGTTTCCATTAGGAATTGCTCACACTCCTTGTGGATTGTTCATGCTTATGATGCTGTCAGCATTGACTAGGACATGCTTTAGTCATTTACAGGTGCTGCCCAATAACTGGTTAAGCTGTGTGTGTGCATTTTGTTTTGTTCTCTAATGCAAAACAAAAGACACAGCTACTAGGCTGAAAAAGAACAGGGGAGGAAGGAGGTGATAAGAATGCAACTGGAATTTTCTCCCCAAGAAAACCCACCACAATGACACCATCAGAATTTGCAGGAAGATGGACATGAGAATGTCAGCACAAGAAAAGAGGAAACACACCACCACCAGCAGCACACTGCTTGCTTACACTCAGCTTGCAGACATCCAGGTTCTTCCCAACAGAGCTGCAGCCCAGTCTGCCAGCCTATTTTCCTGTTACAGGCTCTAACAATAATTAATAATAATTAATTCCATTGTTTCTACTTCACATACACCAGCACACTAAGTGGACTGGCACTACTTCTTTTTAAGTTTATGATTCTTTTGACCTCTCTACAACCTTGTATCCTAACTCCCTCCTGACTATTCTAGCTACTTCTGTGTTAAACACAGCCAGCTTAATTTACACAAACTTTCTCCATAATTTCGGCGTTTATAGCAAAAAACTCCTCAAGTTTAAGTCTTAACTTAGCATTACTTGTATGGTTATGAGTACTTCTTATAATTGTATCTCTTTTTCAAAGAAGAGGGTCACTTGGTTTTTTCAGCCTAGAGAAGAGGAGACTGAGGGGAGACCTCATTGTGCTCTTTAACACCTTCATGAGCAGAAGCAGAGGGGCAGGTACCATTTCTTTACTCTTGTGACCATTGACAAAACTCGAGGAAACAGCATGAAGACGAGTCACAGGAGGTTTTGATTGGATACCAGGAAAAGGTTTTGCACCCAGAGGGTGATTGACCACTGGAACAGGCTTTCCAGGGAAGTGGTCACACCACCAAACCTGACAGAGTCTAAGAAGTTACTGGACAACACTCTCAGGCACATGGTTGTGATTCCTGGGGTGTCCTGCACAGGGCCAGGATCTGGACTTGGTGATCCTGATGGGTCCCTTCCATCTCAGCATATACTATGATTGCATGACTTCTGGAATTCTCACTTATGATACCTTATCTGGACCACCCAGAAACCAGCCAGATGTAAAACCACCCAGAACTCAAATATTAAGAGACTGATCACACTATTTACTACACAAAATTATTCTGTCTTTTAAGCTGTAACAACAAGTGTTAAAACCATGTTTTTCTCTCTGACTACAGTAATACTATCACCTCACTTACAAAATCAGCAGAGCTTAGTAACCTCTTTTAATATAGCTTATGCCAGTCTCCTGCATAATATCCCACAGATGCTTAGAGAGCTTATCCTCTGAGAAGGACACCTCCTTGGTTGACTAGTTAAATCCTGAATAAATATTCTCTAATTGCAGTCAAAGCAATGGTCTCCTCTGCCACGAGAAAGGGGCATAAGAGATTTTAACGTTTTGTGTATATTGATTCCATTTCTACTGTGTATATTTGCAACAGAAAATTGTTGATTGGGCCACTGCAATTGCAGTTTTTCAGATGTTCTGTATCACTGTGGCACATCTTTCTGTATGACTGTAGTTCCCTATTGTAGAAAATAGAAGGTAGCCAATTGCTACAAAACATTCAGGACAGCATGTAGCATTATGTCCTCTGCCTGCATGGAACCATATCTAACTTTCCAGAGGTAATCAAAGCCTCAAAGCCTCAGATTCCTCAAACTTCCCTCACCTCTTCCAGAACCTAAGCAGTAGCATGACTATTCTCCAATATGTCAAGCTTTTAAAATATGTTTTGTAAATTATGGTAGCATGTACTCTGAGAAACAGAATGATGAACTGCAACCCATCACTCAGATTTATGGAGTTGCTACACATATTATACAAAGCTGATTTTAAGAATCAAAACTTCTCCTGATTACATTTCTCTTTGTATTCCTTTGCTAATACTGTTGGAAATAAACACCTCCCCCCAGCTCTCCTCCTTTTATAAAGGCAATAACTAAAGTACAGAATAGATTAGGATTCAGAATTTTGCATCTACAAAGCATTCTTACAGAGGTGTACTAGCAAATTTATGTAGGTTTGAAAATGCTTTTTATATCATGATACTTGAGGCCTGTTTAGATTGTAGAGATACTGAGATCTACTTGAATGATGAATATAATCTCATATAGATTAAAGTAATGGTAAGAACTAGAGTAGCTTGAATATTCCTTTTTCTAGTTAATTTTTCTCTTGTGAAAGGGGAAAAAGAATAGTACTGCTTGCAATCACAATTTCTGCTTTAAGCAACCAAAAAGTTATGACATTAACAGAATGTGAGACATAAGAAAGGAGGTTTGTTTCCCTCTACCCTTGTAAAAAAAGAAGGCAAAAATGAAGTCAGTATATATTAAAGGGTTTTCTGTGTTCTTTGTTTTCTATTAAAAGGCAGATGATACCTGGAAATTAGGTCAAGTTAAAAAAATCACAAACAATAAAAAAGCCCTTGCAACTCCATGTTTTTTAATAAAATTTTACCATGTTTGCAAAAAAATATAATTTACTGTCACATAAGATTGACATAATAATGATTCTGTCTCATTTCAGCAAGTGATTCTGAACTATGAATAACTAAACCTCTCCAGAAATGTGTAAGTAGTTGAAATGTAAAACAAAAAACCTAAACCTAAACTCACTGGTCAGTGTAGGTGTTTGCAACCAATTGGCTGAACACTTTCATGCAATCCTGTTGACTCTGTGAAATTGAACATTATATAAGTAGAACTCTCAAAATAGTATTAAAAAATTAATTTAACGTTAACAGCCCTATTTAGGTGCAATGGCTGTGGTTTTTTTTCAAACACCATGCATATGAGTGGATTTTTTAATTGTTTAGATGTTTGGAAAAATGACAGTTTATCCTTTATATACAAGTACACAAGCAGAATCTGAATATTTATACGAATATTCTTTGGTCATATCTTTCCATAAAGCCAGTGGATATCAAAAAATAAGATATGAAGATGCTTTTTGCTTGATCTCAAGGTTACAGGATAGATATCAATATTTCATAGCTCTGAAATTAACTGCTGTGTAGGGTTTTTTGGGTTATTGTTGACTTTTAAAAAGTTGTTGACAATAACATTTCAATCTCAGTTTTATATGGCACTTTGCAAAGAGTTACACTTTGAAGCATTATTGCACAAGGAAAAGAATGGCATTCACATCCTGATGCTGAAATATACTTCAAAATGAGAGCCAATTCAGCTGACTCTCAGAGGACCACTTGTTTATTTGCAGCAGGGGTACAGGTTCATCAGTATCAGAAATTACGTGATTTTAAGACACACTATACTGTGAATAAATTGATTAACTTTTGATCAGAAAGTTGTAGCAGAAGAAAGGTTCAATGAGAGACAGAGACAGAGAGACAAGGGATAGAAACACTGAATAAATGAGGGAGGGGGAAGGTCTAAAAAAAGCCCAGATTACCTTTCCTTCCCCTGCCACTTTACCTCCACCATATCTGCCCCAAAACCCACCCATTCACTCAATCTAATTAATAAGTTTGTGAGCAGATAAAGCACTCAATACTTCTCCTTGACTTCAAAAATACCACTGAGAACATCCACTTGAGAAAATATATTGGCTCAACTCATAGCTTGTTATAAGTAAAAACACAATCTAATTTCTCATATTTTCCACACTGTAAGATCCCAAAAGTACTTCAAGTTCTATATTTTGGAGTATTTTCCACAGTGAATGCTTACATGAATAGCTTTTTCATTTAAGTCAGTATACATTTATCCTATATCCCTGACATTCACTTTGTCTCCTTTCCCTCTCTACTTTCAAAAGAGTTTAACCAAAGTTTACTGTGCTCAAAGACAGGTTCTTTAATGTAGAGATTGATTTAGTGATGACAGAGAGTTTATCTTCTTTGTTCGTAGTTTATCCCTAGAGGGATGACTCCCAGCAGCAAAGAGGAAATATCCATTAGCTTTCGTCCTTCTACTGCACTACTAGTGAGCAGAAACCCTCCAAGGAAGGAAAAGAATGGTCCTTCCATCAAAGAAAACCTGCCTCTTTGGGATAATCATAGCAGTATTTACTACCAGAAAAGACTTTGTGACAACAACAAGGACTGAGAGGTATCTGAGAAGAACAGGAAGCAGGAGCAAAAGTGTATTTCAGCAGTGATAGTAACAATATTTTTTAAGGAACTAAGTGAAGACTACACAGAAACTTTTGTTGTCAAACCTAGCCTCTAAGTTTTAAAATACTAAAGACTTAGATAATGTGAAAATTCATAGCCCTTAGATAATTAACTTATTTTAAGAGAGACTCTGCTATTATAAACTCAGGCACTATACAACTATGCTTTCAAGCAATCTGTCCATCATTTTTCCAGCCATAATGCTACTTTATATAAATAGATAATGAAGTCCTACATCAGTGTAATAGCAACAGCACCTCTAGGTTTATGGTACCTTGATTTTCTTTGTGACATGAAAGAAGTTTATTTTCTCCAGTGTGGAAAAAGAGCACAGTCCACCTTCCCTCTTACACTGGTACTCTCTCCTTATTCTCAGCCCCTTGCTCACTTTCTATTTTATAGCAGCAGAAGAACACTTGCTCTCACTCCTGGTGAAATAATTGGCGTGTTAATAAATTCTCTGTAGGAAATATGTCATGGTATAAGTGCTCTACTTATATTTGCAGAGAAGACTATATTAATTGTTCCAAGCTATCAGCAGACTTCATTTTTTAAAAAAATCAGAGAAAGGGACTAGAAGGTGCTAAAAATATATTGTATAACCTCATAAATGTTATTATAATAATATTCCATAAATTTAAAATTCCACAAAAGGCCATGCTTTTACCATTGATTCTGCTCAGTAAAAGTTCATCTTTTTATGATCAAAGACAAAAGAAAAATTTAACAGACAGTTATAAGGGAAAAAAAAAAAGGCCACTGAAATAAATAACAAGAACCATGCTGTCAAAGATGACCTGCTTGCACATCCCGCCTTGTCTTTCCTGCTTCCTGTTCAATTGAGTCTTTGCTCTCCTGCCATTTTCCATGATTGTTGCAACTCAGGAAATATTCCCAGCTCAGATCTCCACTACAAACCCCTGCTTGACCCCATTGCATCCCTTATCCAACTTTTTCTGTTTATTAGCCCCTTCATTTTCTTCCATCAAAAAGCCAGGTTTAGTTTCATCACTTTGTTTCACAATTTATATTTCTTACTCTCTTCTCCATCAAAATACCTTGTAAACTTGATTTCCATCTCTGCACTTTCCATTTTCCCTCTACTCCTCCCTGTTGAAGCCTGAAAAGGCTGCATGGACACAAAGAATATCATAAACCTTTGCATTATGTTTTAGATAGTTTCCTGTGAAGTAGGGTTTCATAAGTCAAAAACCCAACACACAAACAAACAAAACTTTCTGGATCCAGGAAGACAAGAGTTATTGCTGAATGATTTCCTGGGTTGTGAAGCCTTCATGCTTTATGCCAAGATGCTGTGAGCTTTCCCACATGGTTCTAGTTTACCTGTTAAGGTTTTTTCCACAAATAAAGACAAACCATGTGAAAAAAAAAATTGATAAGAATTAGGGCATTCATGAAGCATTAAAGACATGACAAATACAGAGTAAAGCAGTATTGCATGCACAGTTCAATAACTCCTAGAAAATCATAATTTCTTAAAATGTAGGTCTATACAGCAGGTATTCAATGCCAGGTAAAGGGACTCTACTTTCAAAGCCTGAACCAGTATTTCTATGTTGAGTAAAATGGCCCATGATCTTAGAGGTCTTTTACAAAAAAAAATGATTCTACATTGCTATGATTTTGTCTAAAGTATAATTTCAATGTAATATTACATATGAGACAAATTCAGATTATTTTTTAACCTTTCTGATAGGCAACAAACTATTGGAACATCAAGAAATATAACATAGTGATGATTAGGGTTTACTAGACCTTTCTCCAGCATACATGAAGCCAATAACATGAACTACTGCTATCTTCTCCCCATGAGAGATTTAGTAATTATTGTGTTCCTGTGTGGAGCTAGAAATATTTACATTCTGAGCATTTTCACATCCACGCTTATCTAAGAGATGAAACAGAGTAATTATTTTTCAGATGTCTCAGTTTTAATCGCTAATGCATACAGCTACTTAGCCATTAGCTGCATTTTAGCCCACTTATAACCTTAAAGTATCAAAATTTACTTCTGCTGCCTGTTGATGATCAGATTAGAAGGATACTTCCCACCTGTCCTATGAAAGATGTAAAACTGTTGTAACACAGAATATATAGTGGACTCCCTGGTCAAGTTAGACAACAGTAAATATTTCAAAGAGTAATGCTCTTTAAAAGTTTTTAAAGAAAGATTAGAGTTGGCACTACGATCTGGTGTCTAAGTCTAGGGAAGAGAAGACTGAGAGAGGATCTCACTGAAGCATATAAGTATCTCAAAGGCGAGCACCAAGTGGATGGTGCCAGACTCTTTGTGGTGCCCAGTGAGAGAATGAGTAGTGTAGAAAATCTTACTCCCCCTAAAATATATCCCTGGAATTCCATCCCATAATTACGAAATGCCTGGAAACCAGACCCACTCTCCCTTATCGAAAACCCTGTTATCTTTCGGGATTCTTATTGGCTCTTAAAGTCACCAGGTTATTGGTTCTTTTTTACTTAGAATTTTAAGATAATTGGTTAGTTTATAAGCTGTAGTTTTTATTGGTAGAAAATTCAATCCTCTGTAAACCTATAAAAAACCCTTTGTTATCTGATGTAACTAGACTGCTGTAGGACCTTCCCTTCGAAGAAATAAAGTTATCTTTGGAATCTGTTCTACACAGTCTCAGCCTTTCGCACTTTGCTAGTGAGTAGCTGTGAGCTCAACAGCCAGAGTTCAGAGATATCTGGACTCAGAGCTGCAGAGCCAGGAGTTGGAAAGCCCCAACTTTAAAAACAGCTACAGAGGAGCAACAGCCATAAACAAAAACACATGAAGTTCCACCTCAACATGAGTAAGGACTTTACACTGAGGGTGGCACAGCACTGGAAGAGGTTGCCCACAGAGGCCATGGAATTTCCCTCTGTGGAGACACTCAAAACTCACCCGGATGTGTTCCTTTGTTACCCGCTCCAGGTGACGCTGCCTTGGCAGGGGGATTGGACTGTGTGATATCTAGAGATCCCTTCCAACCCGAATGATTCTGTGAGACTATGATTCTGTGACAAGCAGAGACACATTATGAAATAAATATAAAAGACAAACAGGAAATCAGTAACTTTTCAAATACAAAATAGACCAAAAAAATCCCTGGAAGAGTGGGAACATTGCAGACCATTTTGTTAGGTGTGAATAGTTTGTTGCTTGTTTTTAAGAGCTACATTTGCTTTTCATTTTCCAAAGTGATTTTGGTAGAAATCCTCAAACCCTGAAAAACAGGTTTGTGTTTGACTGAATAAGCCCTTTTTATCTACAGTTCTGCTACCACCCTGAGGGAGTTAAAAATGCTCATAATGATTTATATAACAAGGTTTACTCATCTCAGCTGTCAAGGACAGTTTCAGAACAAATACTGAAACCAGCATAGCGTCTGTAACTTTCAAACCTGACACTGATGATTTTATCTTGCTTATTTTTTTTAAAAAAAGCTTAATTGGCATATTGAATTTGTGAATTTAACTGACCAAACATATTCAAAATTTCCATATGGTGCAATTTTTAGCCATGCCTTAGTTAACTCTGTATTCCCTTTATGTTAGACGAACATACTCTGCAGGATTTTCTGCAGGAAAAGAGAATATAAGCTTTCTTTGACATTAACTGTATCTCAACAGCTGTCAAGACTTGGGACAAGTACTGCATTCTTGCTGTCACAAGGAAGCCAAAATTTTGAACTCAGTTTCTCTAACAAGATCAAATTTTTAGAAAAAGAAGATAAAAAGTCCCAGTCCTGAAAAGACACACTTTTCAGTTTCTTAATCTTGTGTTCGTTAAGAGCAAAGACTCCTGGAATACTTTCCAAATTCTTGCAAAAATTACCTCTCACCTGGAAACTTCTACTCCAGGGGCTGTGAGAGAGAAGAAATCAAATCAACTTGTGAAGCAATAAGGCCATATGGCCTTCCATGTGAAAATCCCAATTTCTGAAGTTATCTTTAGGAATAGACTTCAACTGATTTTATGCCTTCTTTGAACTAATCATGGGAAAAAAACATAAGGTAGGGGAGAGAATAATATAATCAATTGCTCACAGCAGTGTTGCAAGGATCTTAAAGGAAATGAGTAACAGACTTTCAAACAAGTCTTCTTTAAAGTAAAAGCAAAACTATAAAACTATAAAACTATTAATGTTTCTGTAAAAGTGAGGGACTATGTTGGCATTTCACAGTAAAGTAAATCAGCTACTTAATTGAACTTGGATAAGTCCAGAATGGTTTGGGGCTTTTTTTTTTTCTTTTTTTTTTTTTTTTTTTAAACCATTGATTTATGACAACCAACCAAGAATTTTGTCATAATGAGCATGAAACTCCAAATTTTATTACAAGAAGCGTGATAACTTCCTTATTGTTTGATTTCAGGAGTTTTCATTCTCCAGAAGTCCTCCAAATGAATGATTATCGAAAGACAAGAACAGACCAAACATATAAATCTCTCTCTAGTCTCCTGCTATTCTTCAGTTCTCAAATAGCTTTGATAGCTTTCACACTAATAACTTTAATCTTCTCTGATCAGTCAGTATCCTATTACATCTCTTTAAACAGAGATGGGAAGAAAGAAACTTCAAGCATTCAAAGATACAAACATCTATAGGGCATTTTTAATGCTATAGAATATTCCATTTATTTTCTTAAAAGTGTCTAAAACTAGACTTGGGATTTTTTTATGATTACTCTATATTGAGTTGTCACTTTATACAAATATCAGGCATGAACCTGTAGAATTGCTCATTAGTCTGTCATTGTAAAACAAGTCAGGATTTTTTAAATCTTCCTTCTGTGCCTGTGCACCATTTCAAACATATGTGCAACTTCATTATGCCATTTCATAGTACAATCCCATAGTGTCCTAAGACTCTACTAATCTAGTTAATCAGTTCTTCAACTGATCAATTTGATTTTCTCACTGAACTGTTTTTCATTCCACTGATTATTCCATTTTCAAGGCATTAAAGAACTTACTGGCTTGTAGAGTTTCACTACTGATCTTCAGCTACAATAAACATTTACTGTTTTACTGTTTCCTACCCTCTAGCTGTTCCCTTTAAAAAACTGTTTTATGGAACTTGGCAGCAGACTTCTGGAAATTTAGAAAGCTTCCATCAATCCATTATTCACACAACAGCTAACTCTTCCAAATCTGACAAGTTTTAGGGTATAATTTCTCTTTAAAACTCCCCTAAACCAGACATGTTGACTGTTCCTAACTACCTAATATTTAGCTGTGTGTTCAGCAATTCTATTCTTAAATACTATTTCTATTACCTTAGCTGATACAGCAGGACATCAGTCTTATGGCTTCCTGGAGCTATCCTAAAATCTTTTCTGTTGTTACAGTTAATGTCTTACCTGAAAATGACTGCTCATTGAAGACATGAAAAATTTCTAAGGCTCATTTTCTCTGTTTATTCAACTATCACTCATATAGTTTATTTTCCAAAAGGTATATTTTAAAAACTCACATTCAAAGGAGAAAGCCAACCTAATTCTTTCCTCAGTTTCTTGTAAGTGAAGACAAAATAAAGTGCAAAAATATGTAAAGTTTTTCTGTAATGTCCCTGGCTTCTCCATTTTTTGAAATCTTCATTCATCAACCTTGCTCACAGATATCCTGCTCTTGAAATACAGAGGAAATTTGTGTTAATAGATAAGATACATTTTTCTGGTTTTTCTTCAAAGTCTTTTTGATCTGCCTTATATTTCTGTTTAAACTAACAGTTTCAGAATTTATCACTTTTAATTTTCTTAATTTAGACAATGCTTAGGCATAATAGTTTCCTGTAGCACTTTTTGGAGTCCATTTCTAAGTATTCCACATTAAGAGAGAATCTCTATCATGGCTGCTTTAGATCTGTAAAAAAAGAACACTAAATATTCAGAGAGGAGAGCACCCAATTTTCTAGTTCTGTGGTTAGAAAAGCCAGAATACACTACTGGTTTCCATTTCAGAGCTATTTCCACAAATCATAAACATATTTTAAATGCAAATGTGAATGAGATAGAAAGCATGGCCAGAAAAGCTTTAGCTGATGAAGCTCTATTCTTTCTTCCCTGGCATACTCCAGCATGTAGCACTGCATAGGAGCTCCTAAATGCCTGCATTCTTTTTAAGTGCAAATTTATACCTTGATTGTCTGTGATACTTGATATCTGCTAAGTAAAGTGACAGGAGATTAAATCAACACCACGAGACATCACAGTTGGTACGCCTTATAAACAATAAAACATCAGGCAGGCTTTAGCTAATTTGGAGACTGGGCTTTGATCATACTGAGCAGAAGAAAGTTAAAAGGAATGTAACAAATAAGTTATGGATCCTGTCAATAAAAAACCTCTCTCATTAAATCCCTTTCTTTGCAAATGCTTGAAAGATGTGTGTGCTTTACTTTAATTTCATAGTTAACTGCCTTTCCTATATGATCCAATAAATATACCTTATATTCCACTTAAGGCTTCTTAAACCATATTATTTTTGCTGTATTAGAAAACAGAAAATATGAAAACTAGAAAGTTATCCTGATGATAATTTTGACTCTTAAGAATTGGTACCACCATTACGGAACTCCTGGTTAGCTTTGAACTTTTTCACTTCGGTATTGTACACATTTGTTTGCAAACATTTTCAAACTTAAGAATTCAGGAAAAAAGTCAAGTTTTTGTTAATTGGAACTCCCTAATAAAATGCTGAGACAATGTTTTTAAACTATGTATTTGTGCTTAGATCATTGTCCGCAATTAAGAAAATCTATGCATTACTACTGTTTTCTCTTTTTTTCTGTAAAAATGTAAGTGTTGAAGAATGAAGGATGAGAAATACACCCAGTAATGAGGAAAAACAAAAATTACTGATGATTCTTGTTAAGTAAACTGCCCTTCCCTCCAGGAGCCCCTCTGTCAGTCACACTCTCTCACCTGAGCTGGGACTGAGGTGCAGCTACACCCCAAACTCTCACATCACACCAGGCTTCTGAGCTGGCTCAGCCCCAGGTTTCCCACAGCACAGTCTCAGATGAACCAACCCTTAAAATAATTTAATCTTGGAGCAATACTAAATAAAATAGCAGCTCAAGCTGGTGCCTCTGAGGAGGAGCCCTGAACCAAGGACCCCCTGGGCTTTTACCCTCGCACAGTCTAAGCACAGGAAAGCCTGGAGCCCTCGGCTCCTGCCATGACTTTGGGTGTCCAGTCCCCTGGCCAGGCCACAGGTCCCCAGGCCCTTTGTGGGACAAAGGGTCAGTGACTCCTGGCCTTTTGCTTTGGGCTCCCAGAGCTCAACCTGCAGCTCCCACTGCAGCTGCTCACTGAGATACCGGCACTGAATGGATTCCTCAACACTTATCAGGACATTCTTCCTTTTCTTAAACAAGCTCAAAAGTGAAAACTGTTCAGGATGAATTATAGTTTGGCTCTGAAGCCTTTTTATAATCAGCTTCAGAAAAAAACGTACAAACACATATTCAGGGGCAATTTTTATTCTTCATACATATTCCTGTTTCATACATTGCCTGAAAAGAGTAACTTTCTAGCATTGTGGTTGGTGTATTCAGAGAGTCAATATAAAGCCAGGGACATGAAAGGCAAAAGGGCCAAATAAAGAAAGGAAGAAATCACAGAAGAGCTAGACCATTCTAATACAAGAAATAAGTCCTAAAAAAAACCTGTATCACCAATATGTGCAATTATCTTGTACAGATTTAAGTGGTAAAAGCAGAACTTCTAGTTTGATACCATGCCATAATGATATTGTCAATAGGTTTTGTTAACTGACAGGTAAACCCTTATTCAGCAAAAAGCAAAGAAAACTCTTGGATCATCCCGGCAATAGATATATATGTGTTTGATAGCAATTAGTCTAGAGAATTTTTTTTCAAAGAATAATGCTAAAATCTCATCCAATACAAACAACTCCAGGACTACAATATAATTTTTAACTGTTGTAACATATGTCTAGCAAATAACAGATTTAAGAATCGATCAAGTGTTTAAGTATTTTCTTGATGGGGTTATATTTTATTTTTTGTCTTTATAATGGAAATATTTGGAGACCAAATGTTAATATGCAAGAACAGTAATTACTGATCAGTCCTATCTCTCATGTTAGACACAGCAATTCTAGAATATGTGGTTGGTGTAACATGCAGTGATCTGTAAGATCAGATATTTCATTAAGTTGTAGACTCGGGTTGCATATTTGGATTTTAAATGAAATGGTTCTTCCACTGAAAAATAATTTTGCTCATGAATAAAAGAAAAGCCAATGTAATCAATTAATTTAAATACTATTGTAACTTTCTAAGAAAGGGCAGGAAAGTTACTATTTGATTACTACAGTGTGGGGGGGGTTCTTTTGCTTGATTTCAATTTTACATTTAGAAGCATGTCTTACCCACCTAAGCAAGGCCTGTTAATCTAATTTCAAGTACAATGTCAAGAGTAAATGGACTAGAGAAAGTCCCACAATATTCAAAGTCAGTTTATTCTGAAAAGACACTCGATGTAACTCCTTGGTTTTCTCCATCTAATTTTAAAGGGTTTTTTTCACAGTCTCGGAAATTATAACTAGAATCTGAAGGTGAAAAAAAAAGTTGAGTTCTGATGAAGCATTTAAGAATCTGCCAGTTTTAAGCCCTTTAAAGGCACTACTGCAAAACTAAGGCAGTGGGAATGGCTGCACCCACACAGCAGCTTTCTGTGTTGATGAGTAGCACTCTGCAATTTGCTATACCAGCAGAAATCAATGTCCTTTACAGACAGAACAGAAACATAATTTCCTGCAAAATCTGACCTTAAAAATAAAATTTATGAAACACACATATTATAATGATAATTAAAGTTACCACCTGTTCCCAAATGGAAAATCCTATTTCAAAGTTTATTTATTTATTTTTAAGTTTGAACCTTACAGTTGTTCATCTGAATTTAAACAAATCAAAAACTGACAAATAGAAGAGTACATTAGAACATTTTTCCCCTTGAAACACTACGCTGTTTTTCTTTTGAGCCTGCTGAGACTTTCAATTATGAAATCAAATCTCACCTTATCATCTGTCATCTCCTGGGAAACAAAAACATGTTGACCTTACCTCCTACTGCTTAGAAGGATGAGTCATTTATTTGCCTCATTTCCAAAGATGAGATACACCTGCGCAAGAAGTTGCTTACATTTTATAGGCTAATGCTCTATTATTCCCAACAAATTACATTCCCAGGGAATACCCTATGCATTAGGCAAACACTTCAGTACTTGAGGAATTGCTATTGCTTTTCTTGTCACTCTTACTATTTTTTTCCTAACACAAATCTGAGTGAAATTGTACCAGTAATAACCTAATCGAGCTTGTATCACGCTTGCTTCATAAAGGCATTTTAACTGACTGATAAGTGAAAGCTGCTTATAGTAGCCTTTAGGACTACAAAACCAAAACATCTTTTAAAGTAAGGCATTCTCTAAAAGCAAAGATCTGAAAAAAGTGTATTCAGAAATTTTAAAATGAACTTGTTGATTATGAGTGGGTACTTTGCAATCCCATCAAGGTAATGTTATATTGGTATAACTAAAGTTATTTTACTGTAGTAAATGTTGGTATTGAAATGTTTTCATTTGAAATTAGTAAAGAGTAATGATTAACGATCCATTACAAATATAGTGGATTAAGCTTTAATAACTCTAAAGCATACAGAACAATGTTTATAGTGCTGGAGTTCAGTGAAATGATTATTTAAACAGCTTCTACAAATTAATTCTGAGAACATTTGTATCATTTGTATGACCTACACTTGCTTACCCTGCAAACAGGGCATGATACTTTCAACAGTTGCTATAGCAATAACAGTAATGATTTTTAAGTAGCAAAAAAGGTCCTAAAGTAAAAATCACTTGAAATAACCTTACCTAACAATAAATCACTGAAACTTTATTTGCTCATTTTTCTTTTATCCTAATTTAAAAAAAAACGCATTCAATAAAGGCAATTTTCAGCTAACCTCAATAAGTCCTTGAAAAAATGTATATGACTGATATATAATATACATAAAGAAAGTATCTACATTTTTAGAAAGAAAAACTCATAGAGCCTACATTTTAAAATTCGTGTAACAAAACATATACAGCTAGCTGAGGCTTTAAGAACCAAAAAAAAGAAAGATGTCTAGAATCCAGATGAAATATAGAAAATACTGTAACTGTAATTATAAAAACTGAAAAGATGAAAAGAACTCTTCTCAGCAGTTGGGATGATGGAGTTTTCAATGTTTTCCAATACTTCAAAATTCATAAATGTGTTAAGATGCCCCAAAGCACAAATTCCATCTCAAAAGATGGAAAGCAACAACACTTCATTTTATGAAATGAAATTTCAGGAATTTCTGTGAGTCCCAAGATGTCCAAACAATGTTTGTTCAAGTGCTTCACTGTGCTGCTGTGTCAGATGTGTTAGTACACTTTTGAAGAGAATAGGAAATAGAAAGGGCATGATGTTAAACTAGAAGGGTGTCTACAGCCATTTGTTGCCCTTGGTCTCAATGACCTCTCCTGCGATCCCAGCAGTAACTTGGGGACGTAGGCTGGAGTAGGCAGACAAAGAAACCCAAAGGTGACAAAGCAGACGTAAAGGACATTGTGTTTTATCCTAAACCAAAATTCAATGCACAGTTTTTATGTCAATAGTGCCAATTCCTGATCAGCCATACTAGCTCATGGAAGAATAACTGAAATAAATGACCTAACTTATTATCTAATATACACTTTGAATGTAGAAGCTCAAGTAAAATTTGTACTGGAGGACTCCATACTCAATGTAGGCATAAATTTCACTGTGATTGGAGGATTCAGGTGTTTTATTCCTTAGCCAGGAAGTGGCAATTCTAATACATATAATGTGCTGTTAATGTGAACAGTCTAAGTCTTAAACAAAAGTTTGAAGGCTGAATTTCTAACCAAGCAATTCTTATGCTTTTATAAATAATGTGAGCTACTAAAGTTACTCGCCTTGACAATATAGGAATGTAAATTCTGGAATTTTGCTAAGTCCTTGTCCTCAGATATTGTTTTATGCAATTCCTGAAGCTACTATCTTTAAGTGAATGGAAGATAAATAAGAGTTTAACAGTTCTTTACTTGATCTTGAGAAAGTCTATTCAATGTGGAAAAAATCCAGTGAGGTTACAGTGAAAAAATCTACCATAACTAAGGAATTTTGGATGAGTCAATATTATAGAACTTGGCTCAATTTTTCAGTCTTGAGCAGGAACCTATCTTTCAACATGATGGCTGTCCAGTAGTCTTAAATAAAAGTTGTAAGATTTAATGGCTCACAGTTTTAGAGGCGGTCAGGATTATAACTTAGCACCAGAGCATCACTGATAAATACTCTATTTCCTTTTTACATTTAAGGTTAAGGAAAAAGGTGGAATATAAAAGGCAAGCAAATACTAGAAGAAAAAAATAACACATCTTAGATACAAAAATTAACTTAAGAATTAAGTACAAAAATAGACCTATCTGCTTCAATGCATGGTATGGAAAAAAAACTTAAATCACTTCACATCTTTCCCCCTACTGCTTTTTGATATAGACCAATGAAAAATAAGTATAGCAAATGAAGTCCATTTCTAATCCTGATAATGAAAGTCTTAATTAATATTCTTTAATTTTGAAATTAATGATTTTTAATTTTAAAGTACTAAAATAAATTCAATAAAAATACAAATTTTTTTTGGCCTAAAAGAATCTATATTGTAACCTCATTCACATAAATCTCATCAGCATGTGAAGCTCGTTTACCAGATGTCATACAGCCACAGCTAAAAGCTGCAGCTGAGTGTCTAAATGGGTACTGATTATCCCTCTTCCAATTATTGTGAGGACTCATGGTGTGATAGGTGGGCTGATCAGATGCAATGCATCTTGGTAGAGTTCTATATTTTTGAAGATCTTTCAGATTTAGAAGTCAAGATACTTCTAAAGGCCTGAAACATATTCTATTTGTATGAAGAGGGCTTGCAGAAGCCACAGAAGCCACAAACACCAGAATAACTGAAACACCTGGTGCTAAGGTTAACTTTCAGAGGAAACACTAGAGCCTTACATAATATGAAGTTTGAAACCCGCCCTTTCAGAATAAGAAATATGTAGCATATTGTAAAGTATCAGAGACTTCTCTCTTCAGGAGAGAAAAGAAATTGTATACTGGATAGTTCTTACCACTCAGATACTAACAGATACTGACTCAGATACCTCAGATAGCAACAGCCATGCTGAGCTTAATTCTTAAAAGAATGTTTAATCTATCTTTTTTTTTTTTTATATTAAGGTGTACAAAAAAATCTATACTTTCTTCCATACCACTAATAAATGTCTTTTGCATAAAATTGCAGTTCTCTCAGAGTGGTTCTATGTTAAATCATAAAAGCAATTAAATTCTTGTCACCAATAAAAGCCCTATTATTTTTACTAATATTTACAAAGATAAATATATTCAAAATAATCAATTAAAATTGATTATTTTCAAGTAGTCTTTGGAATCCAGAGAGGTCCCAGTTAACTGGAGGCTAGAAAGTGTTGTTCTGGTTTTCAAGGAGGACCCTGGATGTTGTATTGCACTAAAACCCCCACCTGGAAACTACAGGCCTGTCAGTCTCACTTCAATGCCCACTAAAATAATGGAAAATACAGTTCTGGGAAGTATTAAAAAATGCCTGGAGGACAACACAGTCATCAGTCACAGGCAGCAGGGCCTCATGTACAGGGAGTCCTGCTGATAACTTGATTTCCTTCTACAACTCACCTAGTGACTATCTTCAATATATTTTATCCTCTCCAAACTTTCCTGACTTAATTATTGTGATATAATATAAATTCTGAACAGTGAATAGTTCTAAACAGTCATTCTAAAATTATTCTTTTAGAGTTAATAGTGTAAAACCTGCTTGTGGTACACACAGTGACTGAACTGCCATATGATATGATTTAGTGTTTGTGATACTTTAAACTGCAGCATTTCTTTGGTATTTGAATATATGACAGTTTGCTACAATGCAAATCATGATGTAAGTGAGCCTTGCACCTGCCCAGCCTGGAAGAAAAAAAAGAACCTTTACAATAAATCATGCCAAGATAGGCTAAATAATTTTTTTTGCTTTAGCCCATAAAACAGAAGTGACTGAAAAGCTGTAAGATACAAACTTTAGCTGGAGAGCAGCCTTTTCCAGCTAATAAGAACAACAAAACATTTTTCATTTGGTATATTCTTGATCAATTTAGATATGCAGGACAGGCATAGACTTTCTCTTTTGCAAACAGGCACCTTGCAACTGCTTAGTTATATGTAAATGGACAGTGTTAGGAACAGTCATTTAAAAGTATTTAAGGAACCTCTAATTTCTGAAGTGGAGCTAAGAAAACAAAGACTTGAGAGAAATTGCTCCAGCTCCACACTGTGTATCTACTAATAGTGAAAAATGTGTTGTGCCTTTTTTTCAGAGAAGAAAAAAAGAAAAGCTATATATGAAAAATTGCTGGGAGACCAAGCCGAGTCACAGGGTAGCTTACTGTTAATCAGGCACAATGATCTCAAGAGTATTGAGTAATCAGTTTAATCTTTATGAAAAATTGACCTATGTGACATTAAAAGAAAAAAATAGGATTGGCTTATGAAGTCATTTTATGTTTTCCATAACTGCACATAAAGATTTACTGGCTACCTGAAATAACCCTCTGGTCAAAGGTCTGAGGTGCAGAAGCCACTGTTGCTCACAGCTCTCCAAGCCTGTTAAAATTTGAGGTAATGAGAGGGTAAAATGGTGAGGCAACATGACACACTGTAGTGGGGCTACTGCTTTACTTGTGAGAAAGTATTACCTCTTGCTTCCAGCAGGGTAAATCTGGAAATTTTTAAGACTGATACATTGACAGACGCTGAGGGGTACCCAGGAAGAGTACAGGCACCTTATTTTTCTTCAGGCCAATAATATGTACTATTTCAAGTTTTGTTGCTAAACATGTCCTCCTGAATATCCTATTCCCTGTTACCTCATCGTGTATACATTTGTTTTGTCTTGTCCTGACCCTACAATGTTCCCCATCCAACTACATCATATGCTTTTTCCTTTTTACACTCCCCATTCTACAACTATCTTCATTTCAAACACATATCACAGCATTTTGGAAGAGCTTTTTTTTTCCTTCTTTTATTTTCCAAAGCACACTAGTCTCTTTACATCTGTACAGGTATGACTGTCTGAGAACAAAACTGAGACTGATAGTTAATGGTTAGCCAACAGTTCCTCTATTTTATTGCAAAGTCCATGTAAGCAGAGATTCCAAAAAAAGGAAAATAAATATTTTCCATTATATATATTTTTTTTTTTCTTTTTTTTTTTTTTTTCTGGGTAGGAATTCCCATTATCTAAATTTCAGTACAGGTCAAGTTTGCTAAGATTTTGAACAATGTTTTTCAGTTACAGGATTAGAGACCTTGCACTAGAATCCAATAGTGCAACTCTCCATCATATCCTCTCATTGGTTCACATCCCAGATACTATCAGAACTTATCACTACTGGTAAGCAGTTATTTGCTCAAGGGAGTCACACAGGAACCTCTCTGTTTCCTCAACTAAGCTGAAGGAAGAGCTGAACTGACAGCGTTTACAATTCCTAAATGCTGCTAAATCATCTCTAAGGATTACTTAACTCCAGGGAATGTAACAGTATCCTCGAGGATCAATCTGTGCGCTTGGGATAATTTTTATATTATACCAAATAATAGGCTTTTCAAATAAATAACAAGAGAAAGACTTACTCAGAGGTTCCCATGACTCTAAAATCCCTTGTTATTTTAAACTACAGAAGTTGATCATTATGATGTATTTTGAATTTGTATTTTAGGAGCAAAGCATAATTAATTCAGTAATTGCACTAACTGATCCGAAATGTAAATGCAAAGTTTGAGCTACATGGAACACCTTATGTCTTTTGTTTGCTATTCTTCAAAGAAAAATAATCCTATCGTTTTAGGATCCTCAGAACCCACTACACAAACGACATTTTAAGATTTTCAGAACAGTACACTTGTTATGCTGATGAATGTTAGCCCACATGTTGCATGGTTTGGTTGGTTCAAAAATCTAAAAAAAAAAAAATAAATCAATCTTAACACAGAATGCTGAGAATATTCAAAAAATCAAGGAAAATCTTTTGAGCTACTGGAAGAACAATACTTTCCTAACCCAGAAATATTTGTACTGGACAACGTACTTTTGGTTGGTTTGTGTTTTTGTTTGTTTGTTAGATTTTTTCCAATCATATGGAAGTTAATTATGCCTGTAAGAAGTTTCTCAGAATCTTATTTTTCAAACAGAGAAGATGCTATTGAAGATTTCTTTGTTCCAGGAGTAGATGATATGTATAGATCTCACTCTCTTTTAAACTCTTAATTACAGGAGATACTGACTGGCATAAATACTGTTCTGAAATTACCTCCTATCTGAAACTCAACATCTGCTGTCATTGGCAGGTATGCCAAGAGTTTTATTCCCAATATCATGATTCTTTCTGCTTTAAAGTAGCTAGGAATATCAAGCACAATGAACCTCTTTGCAGATGGACAATGCAAAGCCTAGAACACTTAAGACTTAGAATTTAGATATTATTAGAACAGTTTTGTTGATTAGAAAGCACAAGTTATTTGTCAAGTCAAAAGGGAATTTAAATTAATTTTGATACAGAAACCTAGAAAATGTCAAATTATGTATAGTTTTTAAATGAAAGGTTTAATTTATTAAAATTTTTTTCGTGTTGTGACAGCCATTTACAAGGAATTCCCACAGATTTTCCTATATACCTGACTTGCTTAGAAGTCTGGGCAAAAAGCAATCAGAGAAAGAATACACTTAAAAGTTACAGACTATCAAAATGCTTTTGCCTGTAGGGCAGCAAGTTGCCCTCAAGTTAGACTAGAATTAGACCAGGCTTGAAATTACTCTTCTAGGTATTCTTTATCAGAATTCTAGTATAAAATGACTGCTTGTGATAGAGGTCTGGAAAGTTACTAAGTTCAGGCTTTTAACAATTACAAATATAGTGCAAATAATGGATCAGTGTTCAAAGCACTCACTTTGCACGAAATTCCATACTAGCCAACTAGCTAGCAACTTCACTACGTCAAAAGTAATTACCTTTTTGATGTAGCAGGTATAACGTATTTAAAAACAGTATATGATTACAGATACTGAGAACAAGGGAATTACAATAGAATTAACAGTAATATGTCTGTCCGAATTGATTAAAGACAAAGCTTAAAGGAATAATGAGATTGATATCAAATCCAGTGAATATAACATAAACAATTCAATATGATAAAGCAAGATTAGGAGGCAAAGGCATCATGTAGTTTCAAGATTTTTCAGAAACCAAGCGTACACTGCTGTAATTTAGTAGAACTTGATTAAGGACAAAGCTGAAAAAGCATTACATTATAAAGAAAAACACAGTGTAAAGCCCCAAAGCCTGAATTTTGCTTTCTGCTACGAGCATTTAACCAATAATGACAGTAGATAACTCAACAGAGGGATGAAAATCCACTTCAGTAAAGTATTTGCTTAATGCATGTTTTTCTCCATAATTAATAGAAGTAAATCCAGTTAGCTGCTGTGTAGTAGCAGATGTGTTGTTAACATTCATATCTGGTTTTCCCGGGTTTTGTCCTTCAAATATCTTTGTGAGCTCCACGATCCACATACATTAGACAAACAGAAAAGTCTAAACAATATTCAATTCCTTTGCCAAAACCAAAAGTACAAAGAAGCAGGATGGTATAAATCAAGGAAAGGAGAAAAGTTTGTATCTTATCCCAGAGCAGACATCTAAAGCAGATGGTGTGATTTTTCTTCATTTATTACACTGATATAGTTTACACAGATAAATTAATGGATACCTACTGGTAAGATGAATCCCACTTTCGGTGACTAACAAGATACTTGCATAGAAGTAAATTCTAAGAGTCTTTATAAATAGTGTCTGAAGGGCAGTTCTGTCCTAACCATTGCAGGGCATCACAGAAACTGAGGTTTGAGGGGACCTCTGAAATTGATCTAGTTTAATCTCACCTGCTCACAGTAGGGTCAGCTACAACAGGTTTCTCAGGACATTGTCCAGTTCAGTTCTAAATATCTCCAAGGATGGAAACTGCAATCACTCTGGCCAACCAAAAAAAAGGAAAGAGGAAGGAAAGAGAGGAAGGAAAGAGAGGAAGGAAGGCAGGCAGACAGGGAGGACAGAAGGAAAGAAATTTTCCTGCATTTAATTTGTGTCAGTTGCTGCTTATTGGGCAATTTCTTGCTGGCAGAGCATGGGAAACAAAAAGTCAAGCAGAACTTCACAGAGTGCTAAGAGACATATGATTAAGAACTTAGATCATCCCTTCTGGTCACATGAAAGCATTTCTATCATGATTAATGTATTTTTTAATAAGAATAAATGTATTTACAAAACATTATTTGCCCCAAGCAATGTCATGCATTGGAAAAGCACACCTGGAGACCAGATAAAAAAAAAATATTTTTCTGCCATCTCTCATAGTCTTTTTCTAGAGGTCCCTGCTACTCTAAGCTATCGTAGAACTTGCTGTAATGTATCTACTGATTTTCAGATGAAAATAACTATTCTAAGATATATGATAAGTATGTAGTATGCATTTTTCAGAGACTGCAGGTTATCTGGGTAAGTCATCAGTATTTTTTCTCAAGTTTTAATAATACAGGTTATTAATAAATACACTAAATCTGTAAATACAGAAGAGTACATTGGGTTTAGCAGCTTGACATGTTTCTTCTACTGTAGATACACCAGTGTATTAAAGATCTTACTCATCCAAGAGCATTTCTCACTTAGCTTTTTAATAGCCTTATTTCTTCCAATAAAAAAAGACATAGATTTGCTTATGCATCAACATAAGGGCAGCTATAACTTTTGGGAATGCATTGTTCCTTATCTATGTTTTTTCCACTATAAAACTCAATCAAACTAACAAACCCCCCGAAGCAACAACAGCAACAATAACAATTCCCTTTAGGTCATATCTTGGTTGGTTGGAAATCCACAGTGGTATGCTCAGGCAACTTGACCTCTTGACTACAGGCACAGTATCAGGAGGCAGTTCTGGCAGTATGAATTTGATCTGTTTCTTTATGGATGCATACTGAGAATGAAATCTATGTATACAAGCATTCATAGGACAACAACTGTATTCCATACTCCACAAAAATGTTTTATTTGTCCTTTGGCATATTTATACATATCTTTCCTGGTCTAGGATACTTTTTTCCCCCTAAGTGATTGAAATTAATGATATAAAATAATTTTTTCCAGAACAAGCCCTTAAGCAAAGAATGCAAAGAAAAAAACCACAAAAAAACCTCTTTGACCTTATGGGTATTCTTTGTTTCCTTAAGGTATAGTATAAATACGTAGACCAAACCAATCAATATTCCCTAATGCTTAATTGCAGAATTCTTAGGTTTCCATGTGTCCTTTTAATTCCCTCAATTTATTTCTGAAATATTGCAATTTTCTAAAAATAGTACTGCTTTTAAAAAATGCAGCCATCATTTATCTCATTTTGGAACAAGAAGTAGCAAATTAAATACATTACATAAAAAAAAAATTATCCCAAGAAATATACATTTTTCTCTGTACCTATTTTACATAAAAAATGTTGATTATACTTATATACTATAACCATAGAAATACCTCCTGAGTTTATACATAAGTATGGTGAAAGGAGCACCTGAAATCCTGAAAAGGTTATTGTAGTGAAGTGAAACTGTTCAGCTGCTGATCTTCTGTCAGCATTATAGCAGCCTCAAACCTGTTTCAATACTGATCTAGTAGCCTGTGTGACAGAAGGTGAAGAAAAGCCATCTGTGTCAGGTACGGCAGCAGGAGCCACATCAGCTGCTGCTGGACCACAATAAATCTCTTCCAAGCACCAGGCAACTTCGACAGAGACTTTTGTCTTTGCATAGAAACACCTCACCACCTCAAACAGTTCTCTGAACAGAAATGGGAAACTCAACAGAGCACCAGCTGATAAAGGCCAGAGCCTATTCCACTGCAGACGTTCTGTGAGGTCTAGGTAACAGGGCTTACTCATGGGTTCTTTATCAGGCACAGCAGTCATTTGTTTCAGTACACTATTGCTAATAAACTTGTATAAGGTAGAACTTGAAGTAGGATAACAGGTATTAAAAATAAACAGTTTGTCATTAAAATTTTACAAATTTCTGCTTGCACAGATGTGACTTGTGCCAATAAAACCAAATGGGATATCTCATCATTAGGGGATTCAAACAATGACAACTTTTCAGCGCAACCATCAGTAACTCTATACCTGAAGTTTTTGCAGGAAGAAGATATACATAAGAACACTTGATCAGATTGTTTTCAAAATATTTTAGGAGTCTCACATACATTTATAAATAGATATGTTTTGAACTCAGAACTACTATTTATTATGTAGATGAAAAATAGTTCTTGCAATACACTACTCAGCTGAATGCTTCAGAATGTGCCCTGACCTCATGAACTACAGATCTCCATGTCTGGATCATGCAGTTTTGTTTCCAGTATTAGTTGAAGTTCCTCTGTTGTCAGTTGTTTAACAGTACCTAATCATTTTGTCAAGTTTATATTTGTCCCTTTAAAGAACATAAGTGATGAAAATGATGATTATAAAGAGATGGTTTTTGAAGGAATATAGACAGACAACATCCAGCAAAAAGTGGAAGATGAGTATGTGATTCTTGTGAAGGCAGAACAAGCGATACAGTCAATCAATCAATCAATCAGTCAATCCAAAAACAACAAAAAAACCCAAAACCCAAACCAAAACAAAATATACAACCAAACAAAAACCCCCCACCAAAACAGGACTCAGCTTATTTTTTTATAAAAGTAATCACTTTGAAGAGGTATATAAGCAAAAAATTCTGAAACTATCCGTAAAGTGAATGCCTGATACACGCTACCAGTATAATGCTATTTTTAGTAATATGGAGAGGCCACAATGAAGGTACATTCTTCACAATAAAATGTTGCTCTTCTGTTACTTTTGAATTTTTTGCAAATGTTTTCAAAATAACAGGATAGGAAATTTTTGACTTCCGAAAAACATCACTACAAACTATTAGAGTGGCAGAGGCTTTGAGAGATTTGTTTAATATATTTTTTAGTCCAAACAACATCTAGATGCACAGAAAAAGGAGCACTCAGAAAACACGTGAACTAGGAAAAAATAATCAAATTTCCCATGGAGTAAGAAAAATTATCTTTCTCTCCTGCTGACTAGCCAAGGAAGAGGTGAAGATTGGCATTAGAATCAGAGTCTACTGAACACAATATGAGGCATATGACATTGTACACTGAGAACTGAAAACCCGAGCTTAGAGAAAGTGGAGTTTTCGTTACTTGATGTGAAAGATGCTGGGAAAAATTATTTTGAGAGAAAAGAATAATTTTACAGTTACATAAAGGTGCAATTATGAAGGCATGTTGGAGTAAATTAAAAAAAAATAGAAGGGAATGCATGAAATTAAAAAATCATCTTAATAATTGAAATAAATATATTTTCAATATCCTTACCACTTTAGAAACATTAAAAATGAAATAAATTTGATGTATGCTTTGTTCAGAAGCTTTATCTACTCACCTTGGGACACCTCTCCTGTATGAAAATCAGGAGAAACATGTTTAGACCAAAGTTCCATAGATACAGGCAGTGCTGATGGAAGGTCATTGTCTAAAATTTCAGCAGAAAACACTTCAGCCACTTCAGTGAGAATTTTCTTGCTTTGGGGCACAGTAGGTAAACAGGTGATATTGTTTATTCCATCAACACAAAGAAACCCAGTGGAGCAGGACTGTATAAGACAATCATTGTAATTAAGCTCACAGCTTCGTCCCTGAAAGAGATTTTTCAAAAAAAAGCCATTTTTTGAAGGCAATTTACTTTTCATAATGATGTTAGTCACAATTATTGCTTTCTTTTGATTCTAAAATATTGTTTGATTATATTGAGCTGTTTATGCTTTCAGAAGTAAATATCATGTAGAAAATATTCCTTAACTAATTTAATAGTATAGTTATTTTGTATTTATATTTATAGTTATAGTGTATTTTTAATTTTAACTAAGTGACATTTTTACTCTGATTATCAATAAAAATAACTTCCCTGGAGACTTGTAATTGCCAAGTATCAAAAACAAGTATCAAAGACAATACTGTTATCAGCAATTAAAACTGATTAAAATAATAATCTTCAGTTAGTATATAGGTTTACAAAAGACTTTTTACAGAGGACTTTGCTGTCTAAAAACCTATGGCTTTCTCTGACTTGCAAGTTAAAGTTCTTTCCTTTTGTACACTGCAGTCCATTGTGTGTTGTCTGTTGTTACCAAATCTAGGCACAGATCCCTGTTAATACCTTGCATTCACAAATAACGCTTAGAAAAGGAAAAATATAGTGGAAGTCTCGAATTAGACTGGGCATTCATTTCTTATTTTTTATCAAGAGTAACAATTCATGGGAAGTCTGAAATATCCTCCCTAGTAATAAAGTGAAAATGTTCATATTCAGTGGCCTGTAAAAAAGGCAAGGAATAATTATCTGAATTAAATGCATTCCTGAAGTGTGAAATAAATATATGCTGAAGTCAGGTCTGGGTTAATTTTATTTTCATTTCTGTTGTAATGAACTAATAGGCTACATGAAGAGGGACAGCTAACAGCTATCCTAGAAGGATACTACATATTTGGAAAACTATTTAAAATATGCACACTGTCATCTCTGAAGACATACATCTCTGACAACCTATCATCATGATATAATTTCTGACTGAATCTTCTCCTTCAGCTGGGGCGTACATGTAAAAAAATGGAAGCCTTCTCTAGAGCTCAAGAAGCATGTGCTCATTACACACTTTCCTTCAGACAAATGCTTAAATAGTCTTTCAAGTCTGCCTGGCTAACTATTCACATAGAACTTGGGACAACTTACATTTTCTGAGATCTCTGTCAACTCCGTTATATTAATTTATGATATTTAGAAACAATAGGAAGGACAAGAGAGAGAGAGGAAAAAATGTAGACATGAAAACTGAAATTACTTTTTTTACAAGTAGTTTAAATTATTTGGGGTTTAAAACAGAAGAGGTTAAATTGATGGGTTTTGAATTATTTAGATGCATTCATGCTTATTTCAATCAAGTCCTTAATTTGTTTTGGCAAGCAGATGAGCTATCTGGTAAATTCATGGCATCCTATAAAATCACACACTGTACTGATATTCCAAAGCACAAAATAACAACCGGCCAATTAATGTCTAGTTTCAATGCATTTCCTTCTTGTGATTTTCCAATTCCACACATAGAACAAATGATCAGTGTGAGCAAGCTCATAATCGTTCTTAATCTTATAAAACTTATGTTTCACTCTGTCTTCCCTGTGACAGATTAGTACATTTTTATGACTGCTACATTTAATGGCGAAGAGCATTTGATTACGATTTTATGACTCATAGAAACAAAGCAGATGTGGATAACCTCCAGTGTGCATGAAGGGTACATTAAGAAGTCGTAGATAAATTTGATAGCACTGAAAGTGCCTGTAAATGCCTTAACAGTTTCCATGCAGGGGGATGGAATAATTTAGCTTGTGCAGATTTGTACTTAAAAGCAGGTATATGTCTATAGATAGTTCTACCTAAAAAGTAAACATTTATTTAATATACCACTGGCTATGCTTTTCTTCTCAAAATTTATGAGAGATTTCACAATCTATATTTTATGATCCATACTTTGGGTAGCAGTACAGACATAAACTACAGAAGATTTACATACACGTTGCAGCTGGAGTTCCTTGAATACTTATTTCTCTGTGAATTTCACTGTTTCCACTCCACACCTATTCATGGTTGAGAACAAAAACCCATTGGGGCCTTACAAATATACCTCCTAAAGTGATTAGACCACAACTTCTTATCTTTGATGCTGAAGATAGGTATGTTAAAAACATTTCTGTGGTGGCTCCCCCATTTCTCATTTCTGTATTCCTTCCCACAGCATAGAAGATGGAAAAATGAATAATGGAAGAAAAATCAAAGATGATACATCTTAAATTTCAGCTGCTTCAAAGAATTGTTACTTTTCCTTCTGCAAGGGCTTCTTTGTTCTGCAACATGCTGTACAATTAATACTCAAGCTATGTACAAATAGAAAAACTGCCCCCATGGGTCAAATAACTATCTAGCTCCATCATCAGTGAGCTATTAATGAATACTTGGGGAAGAAAACAGGAAGAAAGCAAGCAGAACTAGCATCTGGTAACTCACCAATGATATCATTCCAACTTTTGGCAATAAGTAAATCAAAGACTCCCTAGACCAGGGTAACATTCAGAATAATAATTTGAATAACAATGAATCTATCCCCTTTCTAACCCATTTTTGGTTTTATCTGTACTTCTTATCTCTAAATTGTCACACAACGTTGACTTGTACCAATAAATTTTACACTAATTGAAGAAATAATTTCTCTAAACAGATTTTAGTCTTTCTGGTGGTTTTATTTGGCATTTAGAATGTTTCTTTTTATTTTTTGATAAGACATAAATGGTAAAAAAATTGTGTAACTGATCTCCATTACAGTTGTACATGTGAGATAAGCATGAATATTTAATGAAAAAATGAGATTATTTTAACATAAGGATCTGCCTGTTTTCCATATAAAAAGACTATGTTTCTCAAGTGATATATCCTTCATCATCATTCGACATTATTTTGAAAGCCAATCTCCTTTAGGAAACAAAAAGACAGCAGTTACCATGGTCTGTGAAAGTATTAATGTTACCCAATCCACTCTGTCAAAACATCTTTCAAAAGAGGTATTAATTTTTATGAGATAGCTTTTTCTTCTCAGGATAGTTTGTCAGTAAATTTAGTCAGATTATTTGTATTGTTAACATCCATTTTTATCTACCAAGCCCTTATGGTAACATATATACTTTACAAAAATGTAGACAAAGAGTAACTGGAACAGGGAGAAAGTCCTGGTGAATTCCTTGAACAAAGCATATGTCACCTCTGTGATTCCATTTCATTCAAGAAGTATATCAACAATTCTGAGCAGGTTTAAAAAGAGAAAGGCTTACATACAGTATTTTCTGTGCAATGTTGGATAATCAGGTAAAAGGAAAGATAAGAAAGGATTTCAGCATCTCACCACAAATCCTGGCTTGCAAAAACAGGAATAACCAAAGCTGGGCTCTTTCTGAACACAGATACCATGTATGCAGGGGTTGGATATGCACTCATCAACATCCAACTCACAATGGAGGCCTTCCCATCCTGTCAGAAAAAAAAACAAAACAAAGCAAAACCCAAAGCAAGACTCGTTAAAACTTACACTCAATTTACTGAGTGTCAATGGAACAAAGGTATGGGTAACTACATCCATTCTCACATACATAGAGACATACATTATAGGATGAATATGAACTTTTTTGGGCTGTGGTTTCTCAGAGTAGAAAAACAATAAAGGAAAAAAAAGTTAAAAAGAGAAATTCTGAGATTACAGCGCCAGATCAATGAGGAGAACGAGTTTTGAGAAAAACGGCTTTGTGTTTAACACTATGAGATTCTGTCTTCTACAGTTCATTAGTCAGATTACTGGAAATTTTATTGATATACATTTCTTACGAAAATCTCTTTTAAAAGTAAGTACACCATAAATTAGAGGCTAAATGCTCATCTTGAAGCTGTGTTTTCGATCAGGTAATTTAAGCCTGTCTTAAACTTGCTCCTTAGACTAAGCTGAAATGGAATCAGTCCATTTGCTTGGTACATACAAACCCAAAATTCTGTAAATATGGTTAGTTATTGAAGAACACCACACTTTCTGCCATGATATTCCCACCACCCATCACAGATTTGTTTGTTCTTCATTTTACTATGTCTAAAGGAACTAACGAAGAAAACCCAACAGCCCCACAAGCACCCTAGCAGTCCTATGGCTGCTACAGATCTAGTTTCCACTGTTCAGACTTTGCCTCAGAGAATGCACCAAATGGATTCACCTGCTACATTCCAGTCTTGCTTTAGCTGCCCTGAAGAAGAGCAGCCTGCCCAGCTAAAGGTCTCACATCCTTGAGCCTGCTATTAGGTCCAACAGCTGCTGTTGTTGCTTTTGAGCTGTCCGAGGTGCTGTTAGAATACAGTTTACATGTGTACATTCCGCACCTGAACAGCCTGAAGCTGCAGCCACAGAGCCTGAACATGCACCTATTATTCTCAGGGTATGGGGCCTGCTACTGGGACAATAGCTGACAAAATTCATGATCCATTTCAAAACGCATTTGTCAGAGCTGAATCCATTCCCTTTCCTTGTATCACATGCTGTCACCACATGCTTCACTTTGTTCTCTGGAGGTTTCTGGAAAGCTGCAATCATCTGCCTTGTTCCTATTTCAGTCTTGGTACTATCCCTTTTCCATTTCATTAAATTACAACAGGGAATCTGTTGAGGGATATATCAGGCTATCTGCCCAGTTCCTTCTCATTGTTGCCTTTATAGACCAAAAAATCCCCAATCCCAGCTCCATATTTCTATAGGTGAAACTCAGAAGAGAAATATAAGATCTATTATATGTGAACAGTCAAAGTCTGTCAAAAAAAGCAGATTTTTCCTATCTATTTCCACTTTTTCTCTCTGGATGATATTCTTTTTCTTCTAATCCCTCTCTTCATTTGTGCAACTTCGAAAAAAGTTATTCCTCTCAAAAGTTCCCTTGCCACTCCAAATTCACTGCTTTTCAGAGCTGCAGCCTTCTCACCTCTTCAGCTGTTTTAGATACTCAAATAACATTTGAAAATACTGTATTATCTAAAAAAAACCTCAAGATATGTAAAAATTATGTATACACTTGTAGCATGGGCTTATTTTTCTGTATTTTTCCCTGGTGGAAAATAATTTACAGATCTTTCACCCCTACTAACATATGTTAGTATGTTATTACAACATTACATATGATATTACTAAAAGGAATACATAAAAGAAGGAAGATAATACTTGGGTTTGGAAAGGGGTTTAAAAATATGTCGGCTGTAGGAGTGAGTTACAAGGTCCCAGAGAAGTTTCTTCTACTCATATCAAGAATTTCGTCGCTGCATTGAGACAGCAACCACATTCCTTGGCTACTGAGCAGTTTTTGAATGCCTGTATGAAAATATCTCTGATATATTATCTTAATAAGCTTTAAAAACAAGGGACAAAATGGGACTGGCAATGTATTCTGTGTGAAGGGCTTTAATGACTAAAAATACAAGTTTTAAGGTTTTAAGCCATTAATATTGGTGGAGGGGGCATGTGGCCATATGCAGTACCAGGTGGATATACAGTACTGAAGTTAGGTCATGACTCAGATTTTTTAAGATCAGAAAGATCTTTATTATCATGAATTCTATATGAGTGTCACATTAATTTTCACTCATTGGTTCCAAACTACCAAGTATCTCTTTTACATTTAAAAAGTTGCTAAAAAATTATTAAGCTGTATTCAACATACTCCTACAAATAATTAGCCTTTAGTAAGCCAAAGATACTTAGATTTAAGTCTTACCTTTTAGAAATTCATTCCTTATTATCAATTAAATAAATTAATAAACTGCCAAATTGACTCTCATTATGTGCATGTGTGTATTTGCTTCAGCAACTTCCACATTTTTTGAATAAAATCTCTTGCATATAGTTTTGAATAGTTTTCATCATTAGGATGAATTCAGAATAAAAAAAAATGCAAAATATATTAGTATTCCATTCACTATGTGCTCTCTTTTAAATGTACAACAAGAATGAGTAGAAAGACTGTAGAAAAGTGTAATATATATATGGTTACTTGACTTCAGGAGAGTTGGCTAACATGTTTTTACTTGTAAATTGAAACCAAAAATGTGAAAATATTTTGGCACAAATTAACTAGATGAGATATATGGAGATAGCATGGGTTAACAGAATATTTATCATCCAGAATATATCTAAGTAATCTCTAAAACAACCAGTAAGAAACCATGTGTCAATACTATCACAGAAATCATTCATCAGCACAAGTCAGTAAAATAGTAAATAGATTTAAACTATTTTAAAAATTAAAGTTTCAGGAGGGAGGTACTCACATGTTTCTTAATTTAAGAGTAATTTACAGAACAGAATGCTACTTACGTATATGGATTAGAAATCCTACTTAGGTTGAGAAAAGGCTTTTTATTAGTAGACATGACAGGAGACTGTAATAGTCCCTGAATAAATTAAATCTGTGATTGCATGACAATGCAGGCTGATTATGACCTTTACTTTTGTATAAATACTAAATCTCTTATATTTTCACAAGCTACTAGACCTGTTTTAGTTGATCTCTGTCAGAATTAGGAAACAGTTCCCACTTTTTAAGAAAGTGCCCTTTTTCATTCTATATATAAAGTTTTTAAGAAAATTATTTAATCCCAGCCAGAAGAATAACCATGGGTACGTCTTATAACACCAACAGTAAGGATAATAATAAAAATGTGAGTTAAAGTGTTCAGAATCTCTCAGTCTCGTTCTATAAGTAGTGTAATTATTTTGCTGTTAAAAAGTGGCTATTTGACTGCTTAGTCAGCAAGTTACATTAGTAAAGATCATAAAGAATAAACTTGGCTTTAGATAATACTTCAGACTCCCTCAGTGAGCTGGTTTTATTTTGAAGCCTTTCTCATATGCTTACTAGAGTAGTTAATCCTCTTTAGATTTTATTCAAAAAGCTTGCCAAAGATATATAGTTCGTATACAACAAAAGAGCTTGATATGATTTACCAGTTTTCTCCCTAGTAACACTGATATTCAAAACTATCATTGTTTAAGATTGCTTTGCCATATAGCAGTTACCTTGTTGACATTTACAAGTGTATCCATTGATATGATCAGCACAGGTTGAGCCATGTAGACAAGGTGATGAATTACACTCATTAACTTCCATTTCACAAAATTGTCCAGAAAATCCAGCAAGACACCTGAAGAAAAGAACATTTCAAAGTGTTATACTATGCATAAAGATCACATAAAATAGACCTTGTGCAGAAATAATATGTCTGAAGTATGTGCATTAGCAAGACATCATATATTACTTTCTGTTTCAAGGAGTATTTTACTGGAACACTTCCAAGTTTCATGTGTGTGATGTGTGTGAAACACACTGGTCTTTTAATGGATTTATGATGGCAAAACCCATCCAAAATTTCACATCTGGATCATAAACAAGCCTAACAGTCTCAATTAGAGTGTACTGGTTCTATCAAGGTGAATACAAACCTTGTTTTATGTACTCCTGGGAGACTGTCTACTAAAATAATTTAGCTAAGTAACTGCAGCCTATGTTTGAAAAAATGCTCGCTGACAAATTTGTACTATCAAATGTAAACTACAGCATAAAAGTTAATCTTCAGGGCTCAAGATTTAATTATAATTCTAGGTATAAAATATTAATTTTCTTAAAAAATCTCTTCTGCATTTTTGTGGTTATAGATTCTATGTGATAATCAAAGTGTTCCATATGATTTCAACATGTAGCTTAAAAGACTTACAAGACTTTTAATGAAGTTCAAAAATCCTACTAATCTCATTATTGAAACATGTCTTTGTGTATATAGACCCAGCTTTATGGATATACACAACTATGTTCTAAAAAACAGGGTCCCATAATATTAATAAGATTTACTCTGAGATGTGTTAACACAGATATATTTCACATGAGACAATGTTTTCAAAAACTCCTTTTAGTAACCAGGTGCACATATTGTATGTTGTTTTGGGTCTAGTGAAAAGCACCAAGGTTTATGCCTCACTTAAGAGGGAGATGAGTACATTAGCAAAATATCTTTGAGTAAATCCAAGTAGTCATGTCACCTACTCCTCAAGGTGCTACCCCTGAGTGAATACAGCATATATAATTTGCAGTGCCTACCTTAGCTTTCCAGATTGTGAAGCAAAAGAGGAGGATGGAACATGAAACACAAATGTGTGACACTTCCTGAGGGATCATCGCACTATGTATCAGGAACTATATTTTGGTTTATTTTTGCTTTAACTATCAGACTGTATTAGTTTCATTTTGTATGGAACACACCCTGAGTAATGAAAATTTGGAATCTACCAAGACAATAACAACAGAAGAGATTTGTCAAAGTCTGCATCAACTACAGATGACAGCAACAGTACACTGCTTGAAAATGTACAAACTGAAGCAAGCACTACTATTTTTCAAATATCTAGTCATAATATATGAGAGAAAAAACACTAAAAATCCACCTTAATGACAGAGCCATAAGCTCACCTTTCTTTTTGGTAGAAAAACGTTAAAAATAATTCACTGAAAAGATGCAGTTTCGTCCTTTGATCCTATTTGTAAACTTCAAAGCCCGGCAGTTAGAACACAACTTCATACTGGTCACTAATCTCACTAATCACCCTAACATTCTCCTGTGCTCAGTGGAATAAGGAATGCAGAGGATGGTTCTGCTAACTGAAATCTTAAGTAGTTTTCTTCATTTACCTTTGTCTTCACGCTGTCCACAGAGCATATTAAGAAAAAAAATTAAAAAACAAAACAAAACAAAAAAAACCCCCAAATTGAAGGGAGCAAATTTTTCCAGATATGAAGAGGATGGAAAGAATATTCTACTAGAGGGAAAAGGCAACTAGATATACAGAATGTTATGCCAATTTAAATTCAATTTTAATGTAACTTTATGCTTTAGTGTAATTTTAATTTTTATTTCAACAAAAAAAAAGAGTTTACCGAATAAACTGGAAGAAATAAACAATTACGTAAAATATCTGGACAGAACAACTACACCTATGTGTATCTAAGGTATGTGGGCTTGATTTTTTAGTTTGTTAAAATCAAACATTGAAAAAAGGTCTTTTTAAGAACTCTCCTGTTGGCTGCTTCAATTGGGCACATTTTGATATGTGGTGTGTATACTTGCTGAGAGCTAGACAGTAGTAAAGACTAGAGCAGTTTACTGAGCTCCTGTGGTCATAACTATTTGGAGCAAGAATGATTAGTGGAGCAGGTTGCTATAACTCCCATGGAGAGAATCAATAGTGTGGAGTCAGCTAGATATTGCAGGTTACAGCCTGGATGAACTCTGTGCAATTTCCTACTCAGAAAAGCTTGGGACTTCAGAGACTCAAGGACCTACTAAGCCTTGAGACTTCAGAGATGTAAACTATATTACCATGGGTCTAACTCTATAGACACTGAGGTAGGAAAAAAAAATATACATGTGTGTATGTATAAATGTTTGGCAAAATAACCTATTTTGTACTGCAAGCTTTCCAAATATTTATTAAATTTATAATACAATATCGAGTGATTGTGACACCACCAGAAATAGAAAAGTTTTGCAAATGGGACTTTGCCTTCAAATTGAAATTTAGATGGAAGTCTTAAAGCCATGAAAGCACTTAGATATCCATTATATCAAGTCTTACATATATCAATATGTACAAGGTGCCCTTTTTCCCATGTCAGACAATCATTCAACTTGTATAATACTTTAGAATGCTGAAAGCATTCAACATATTGAAATGTTATATATTTTTTTTTGGTAAAAACTGGAATACCACAATATTCAGTTTGCTCCTGTGCAAAAAACACAATACAATGTAAAAAATGCTTCATGACTGCAAAGGACAGCCACATTATTAACTAAATTATTCTGAGCAATTATAAAAAAAAGCTAAGAAGTAAGCTAAAACAACAGCTTAGTATCAGCAGCTTTCACAAAATTCCCAAAATTGCAATAAACTTTATGCTTCATTAAGAGTTTTAATGAACTTAACACTTTAAAGGGTCTGACAAGAACTTCAATAATTTCTTAACTTTTTGTTCACTCCCACTTTCCTTTATATCTACTCCTTTAAAAAAAAAAAAATTTGCATTTTTATTCTGCCTCTCCACATTCGTATTTCCCTTCTTTTATTTCTTGTAGAACCTTAGAAGGGATTGAAACAGTAGAATTTAAATCACAGAACTGATTTTAGAAAGTTTAAGTAGGTATGGAATACCATTCTTGTGCTATAAATCGAAGCAAACATAACTGAAATATTTTGGAACATATTTCTTTGTTTGAGATATAAACATTCTGCTAACAAAAACCAGAGGCTTTTAGATAGCTTTCCATATGAAGGTATCATCACTGTAAATCTTGTATGTTTGATTACCATCTAATAGGAAACAATTTACATATTTATAAGTAAATACATACCTAAGTTTATCAGTTAATAACTCCTAGAGCTTATCTGATAAAGTAAGATAATGCACTGTGAAGGCTGAGCTACTAAACTTAAAGAAGGATCAACATAAGATCAATAGTTTGGTACTGAAAGGCATCAAAGTGCTCATTTGCTGTAAAGAATAATGCATTCACAATTTATTTATGACACATTTAGGGATGTTGACAAAGATCTTTCTCTCTTCTGTAATTCTCTGCAGATTTTTTTTTCTCATATAGATGGTGATATACTGTGGTGCAAATATAATCTCTTTTGTGTTGTGCCGTTATATCAATCATTATCTGGAGTAATTATCTTAATTTGAGCATATGCCAATGCAATAGCTGAGCAAAAGATTGAAAAGAGAGAATTAAATGAAGGATTTTGATCTATGACAATTGTGGCTACAGTCAAAGTAAAATTTTTTTCTTTGTTAGTAAACTTTTAGACTCAGAGAAAATCAACAAGAATCCAAACAGCCACATTTTTCTCTACAACGATTTGTATCCTCTTGTAGATCACTACTCTTTGAGTCAGTTTTTTATCTCATTTTTTGAATCCATTTTTCTTACCTGTACCCTTTTCCTTCTCTCTCCCTCTCTTTCTTCATCTGCCTTGTGACCTTTTACAGCTTATGAATAATTTGTGTATCAGTGAGATATGAGGTTCAGAAAAAACATGGTTTCTACAATACAGAAATTTATTAGGTTCATCTGGAGCAATGATTAACAGCAATTGTACTTAGAAGAGAATGTTTGTGCTGTAACCTTTACCTGCCTATGTGACTCGGCCAGCTTGGTAAAATAAATGAGTTTTGTGGAGCAGTCCACACTATAAAATTTTTTTTGGGCCAGTTTTTCTTTGTGAGTGCTAACCTTGATGATTTTGGTAATGTTTTGCTAATACCTCTAGGTTAGATAATTAGTATGTTGGGGAGAGTAATAGATGAATGTGAAAAGCACATTTCCTGATCAACTGCCTTAGCAAAAACAGTCTTGTAAATGTGCAATCTCTTTTGACAACAGTCATGATTTTTTTTTCCAAATTTGTATTTTCTATCCAAAATAAATTTAGTTAAATGCTCTACTGTAACAAGCCAGATCTGTCACTGCAAATTTACACTAGGATTGCTATACATTATTAACAAGCTATGAAAAGTCACTGGCTAAATGTCATGGATGCTGAGATATAGCAGCACCTTGGGATTCATATAGCAAACAGTTTAGTTTTAATCATCTTGGATCACAAGGTGCCTTGACATTTGCAAGGCAACTTTTTCCTTTTTAACTTCCAGTGGAATCATACCTCTATTATCTCAATCATAATTCTTAACATCAAATGTGATAGAAAGTTTTACTGTCTAAATTAAAGAAATGAAAAATCAATCAAACATGGACCTTATAATTCATTTAATCAATGCTCATATACCAGTTTGGTAAGGAAAAAAAGGAAGAGCAAGGAAAACCAAATAATTTAACCAGCTTCAGGATTATGAAAGACATTTCCTGTGTAATACATGACCCTTAGCATTACTGAGGCATGACTTTCATGAGAAGTATTAGCACTACAAACTTCTGCAGAACCTTTTTAATTTTGAAGAAAATATGAGTAATATCATGAATTCATTTAAAATATGCATATCAATACAACATGATTTCTTAAAGCTTTAAATTTTTGATGCGGGGGAAATTTTTCTAGAGTGATAAATAAAAAAATCAGTCTTTATCATACTTTACTCTCTAACAGCTAACCTTTTAAATAGTAAATTTCAATTTACTGGAAGCCCATGCATCATTTCTGCCTTTTTAAGTAGGGTTTTTCACAGAAAAAATATAAAAAACCAAATATAATTTTATTTTACTGATTTTTTTTTCAAGATATACAAGAAAAAAAAAAAAGTAAAATCCTGGCCCTATTGACATTAGTTTGAAAAATGAACTGTCTCATTTGAAAGTTATAATGTGAAATTCATAAAGTTTTGAATGTTCAAATCTTTTTATTTCTTTCAAATGTAGTTGCTCTAATTTCTGTGTATTCTTTTTTCTTATCTTACACATCTGCCTGTGTTAGCTCGATACACACATTAAAAAAAATGTTGCCTCATAAATGAATACATATGTGACGTACTGTCATCAGGTTACACAATGAATGACCACAACAATCCATTCCTCATTATCCATTTACCACCTGGGGAAAGGAGAAAGAGGTATGGGAGCTGGGGAAAAAGAGTGAAGCTAAGGCTGTGAAAAAGAGGTTGATGGGATTGCAAAGCTGAGATTGTTTATTTTTGTCTTTCTTTTTTCTTTTTTTTATTCTGATCATCCTATTCAGTTTGAAATTGGCAATAAATTAAAATTTTCCCCAAGTCAAGAGTTTTAGCCAGTAGTTTCCCTGTGTTTATTTAGACCTCTGTGTTTCTTCCGTCTTATTTTCTCTCCCCATCCTACTGAGATGAAGGAGTGAAAGATCAGCTGGGTGGCATCTGGTAACTAGCCAAGTTTAAGCCACTATAAGGTTCTGTGCTCTTCTTGTGATTTCTACACAAGTACTGAAATTTTCAATTTATTTTCCTATTTCAGTTTTCATAGTGAGCTTTACCTTGGCCTTCAATGAACACAAAAATTGTGGGTGCTGGACAGGTCACATAATGAACTTAGCTTAGTAGAAACTGTCCCATGCAGGTTTTACTGGCTACAGATTTTGGGCTTTTATCATATTATGCTCAGATGCAGGAATTCCCTAAGGAACACTGAAAAATGAAGGTACCACATGAAAGTAGATTATCTGCTGTGTGGTCATCCATCTAGTCTGAAGACTGTGGATGCTGCTGATGCAGCAGCAGACAACCCAATCAACGTGTATGATGTCAAATAAATAAATAAACAAATGAACCAACAAACAATAAAATAAATATGTGTTTTACTGCCCTTGGAGTCTGAAAAATAGGAGAAAAAAGAATATTGAGTTCTGGTGTGCAAGCGTGCGTGAACTCTTAGTGATTTCTGGGATCCTATGTTTGATCAGCATGGATCATTTTGGTACTGTGGTTTCACTAATGGGTTAAACTAATTGTCTTCCTAAGAGAAATGGCTCTGAGTTCAAAGCAATATGAGTCAGCTGCCTTATCACTAATACTACTGAAAATTGCTTCTCCTGATATACTTTGAAGCATGTTTCTATGGAGAGAGCTTGAGAAAGCAGCCACTAAGGAATTTACACAAGTCTCCTGAGAGCTTTTCTCAGATTATTTTCTCTAAAACCCTTCCCAAGGTGATGCTGTGATTGTTAATTTTATAACACTGACAATGAATCTTTCCCCAAGCTACAAATATAGAAAATCATGTTGCTTCTATTATTTCCTTTTCTTCCTCTGTATTCTCCTTGGATGTACTGTCTAGAATGAAGCAAGTTTATTTACTATGGGGAAAAATTTACCATAGAATGATGTAAAAATAAATTATAGCTCTCCATGGTGGTCAGGAAATGTTTGTTCTATTCTAAAGAATATTGAATGTGAATCAAAAAGAAAACAACTAGTATTACCACACTTGAATGTATATGCTTTAAGGAGTATTCTATTTATTCATCCAAAGTTCTGTTTCTATCATATCAGAATCAGAATCCCTATTACAGATCTATAATCTGAAATAACAAGAGTAATCTTTTTTCCTTTCTGCTGTCTTTCTTAGATTATGGGAGAAATAATTGAATTATTAATACAATTTAGAGTGGTTTGAGAATAGTTCTTAGAGAAAAATTAAGTTGAAAATAGCAGTATCCTACATAGTCCAAGAGTCCCAAGTTCAGATCATGTAAATTTTCTGATTCTGATAGTAAAAAACTTCTCCATATTCATCATTAGTTTATATTGAACATCTTTGAAAAGGTAAAATGATTTTTAAAAGGGTAATTAATAGTGTCATTATCTTGGAGAACTAATTTTAGAACAGGTTAGGACCTTATCCATATGTTAACTTTTAACAGCCCCATATTTTCACTAACAATCAGAACTTATCATAGGCTTACAAAAGTCTCTGACTGTTTTAAAGATATCAGACATTTGTCACTGGGTTTTGACCCCATCTCTACCCCAAAAAATTACCAATGATTTATATTCACAGGAATAAATGCAAGGAAGAATGAACTGATACATCAACACTTTGTAATGAAGGAAAGAGAAGCAGCTTATACTTAATCCCCTTGGAAAGGTGACCCTATCAGCATACTGAATTGGAACCTTGCACTCTAGTGCAAGGCATCCTTCTTCACAGAGGAGGAACGTTGCATGTAAAACCCCAAAACAGATTCAGATTGTTTAGACAAGATTGGAGTTGGAAGCTTTGTAACTTTTCAGGTTTCTTTTCTTCAACTTTCTTCAGCTTTTTCATCTTTCTTCTTAACTTGTAAAAGAGTTAATAGAACAGAGAATTAATTACCTCTATAGAAAAAAAGAAAAATACCATGGAACCATAGGACAGTAAGGACTGTATTTAGAGCATTATCCCTGACTGTAATACTATCAGTGCAATGTAGGCTAAATAAAACCATTTTATAACTATTTCAGACACACAGAGTTACCCTGGAAATTGTTGGCACTTTAATTAATGTATGTCAAATTAGGGTCTTTATTCTCAAAGAACGTTTTGAGACAACCACAACACGTACTAAACATTTACTAATAAAAAGTTCCATTCTTTCTAAGGTCATTCTCATTACAAGAGACGTTAAACTTTCTCAGCCCACTTGGATTCAGCCTTTATTTTCCCTATGAGAAAAGCAGATTTTACTGCCAGTAAAAGCTCCCACTGTGCTTAATATGGACGTTCTTATTAAGTGATAAATTATGTACTTGCTAAATCACCGTTGGTGGGGTGTGACAGCGTTAAAGGAAAGGTTAAGCTGTGGAATATCAGGCTACAATGAATACAGTAAAATAACCAGAATGGCTAAGCCTTGATGAAAATATATTAGAGTTAACACACTCCTTTCCTTATTTTATTAACCTATCCAATTGGAAATTGTATGCATTTCTTCACACACCAGTAGTGAGGGCAGAATTAAACGAGGAGCAGCAGTGTGTGTGTCTCTGTGTGTGTGTGTGTGTGTGTATGTGTGTGTCCTTGTAGAACTGATGAAAAGCCACCATTCAGCTGTTTGCTAAAATAATCCATATTTGCAGTGAGATTTCATATAGAGGAAAGCTAACATCTGGTCAATCCTTTCTCAAACAGAATCTCTCTAAGCTTTCTACTAATAGTTCTTATATACAAAGGAATAAGTTAAGACAGGTCCTTAGCTGATGCAAACTCCTATTATATCAGTTTTGACATATCTCTCTGCTATCCAGGCACTCATTCAAAATCCAAGATACAAAAAACCTGATTAATATCAGACACTATTTTCCTATTCTTCATTTACTTTTCCAATTTAAATTAGCTCCTGTGTGCATCACTGCGTATACATGACTGTGTTGAGAACCGTGCACATGAAAATGAAAGATTTTAATTAGTAGTGTTTATAAAATAAGTTAAGAGCTCATAAAATGCTACAGGAGAACAGGAGAAGAGAACTGTTACACACAGAGAGCTGTTACCCTTCTTTTATAAAAGGTTCTGTACTACTTTAGTTTAATTTTTAAAATACTATTTAAGATCTCTGTACTTCCCAACTCTGATAATGGAGATAAAACACTCACAATGCAGAATTGTGAGCACTTCATTAGCAGGCTGCTATTTCCTGTCAAGGCCAACCTCCCTACTCCCCATAGTTTATTGCTAGAATCCCCAGGGATCATTTCACAGGGGCTGTGTCAGGTGATTCTTAGTGTTAGCCATTTTGGCCATGAATTGTTCAAAATAAGTGAACAACAAATTCCATTTCAGAATATATTATCAGTTCTTACAAATAATATCAACATAGTTTGTCCTGTGTCTCACTTTTGTAGTCCTTTAGCTCAGTGAATATGGTATTGCTGAAAAAGAAGCCACAGTTTTTCCTAACACTGCAAGGATGTAGACTGGGGCTCATCAAGCCTGATTTGTCTGGACTTGTCTTACGCTTTCCTGCAGCTTTGATGTAGCTTTTTAGGTCTAGTAGACTCATATCTAATTTGCTTGAGTTTTGCTTTTCTTTGTACAATGGTGTGCTGATATGTCTCTTTTTATAATAATTCTGATATAGCTCAATAGTGATAACAAGTATTATTCCAGTGACACATTTTTTTATACATATAATAAATTATGTAGTATTGTGGAACAGAAGTATTGCATAGTTGATGCCTCAAAAAATATGAGCACAGGATGAGAGATCAAGGCTATCAGAAATGATCATGAATAACTACTGATCATTGAGCAGATGATATATTCGAAGCTGGGTGTAAATGTCTTTAGGAGTAACAAAAGATAAGATTCCAACATAAATAAAACACCATTTACATAAAAAAAAAAATCAGATGTAACAAAAAAAGCAAAAGAAGCAAGGTATAGGACACGTTAGAAAATGCTTAGAAGTGTCCCCTCAAGTACAAGAAAAAACAAGCCCCCACTGCATTCCCTTGGCAAAGGTTTCAGGATGACAATGCACCATAACTCTTCCTACTTGAACGAAACCAATGGAAGTATAAAGTTTGTAAGTTTCAAGTATTAAACTATTATTACAGTGATTGAACTTCAGTATTTTAATAACTTGTATGGTAAATCTTAGTACTTCTGTAACTGGACTAATAATGTTTTTTTAGCAAGACTTATTATTCCAATTAGACCTACAGTAAATTCTTGACCTTACATACAAAGCATGTCTCTTTTCCAGTTGAGACACTGACGTTTTAATGTGACTAGTAGAGGAAAAAAGGACTTAAAATTTAATTGAACTTTTTTTTGCTTAACTCTTTCTCATATCCGTAGTGCTTTCTACACCTATGGGTTCTGCTGGGTGCTTCCAGTATTAAGCTCTATGAAATATGGAAACACTGAAAAAAACTAATCCCTTCCAAACACAGACTGACTTACAAAAGTGAAGCAATAATGTTACCTGGAAAAAATGTTACTTCACAGAATACCAGGTTGGAAGCAACCTCAGGGATCATCTGGTCAAACATTTCTTGGCAAAACACTGTTTAGACAAGATGCCTCAGCACCCTATCCAGTTGAATCTTAAAAGTATCCAAGGTTGTCCAATCCATCACTTCCCTGTCAAGATTATTCTGATGGCTGATTGTTTTCATTGTGAAAAACTGTCCTCGCCCGTCCACCCAGAATCTCCTCAGGAACAATTCCTACTCATGACCTCTCATCTTTTCCATGTGATTCCTTGAAAAAAGAATCTCCACGTTCTTTGTAGCCACCCTTTGGATACTGGAACATCATAATAAGGTCTTTTAAGCCTCTCAACTAAGCCTTCTTTTCTCAAAACTGACCATACTCAGTTCTCTTAGCCTTTCCTTGTAAGGCAGGCTTACCAGTCCATGATCATGACCAATAAATAACAGCTACTGTTTCTTTGGCTGATGTGAAAAACACTAGAAGTTTTCCCATAGTGGTGGTCAGGGGAGAAGATTTGTGAACTACCACAGCAAGAATAAACTGTGATATATAAAAAAATGTCTTTAATGACTAGGAAAAACTCATTTAAAGTCAAACCTGTTACTTCAGATTCCCCAAAAGCATAATCAGACAATATTGCAATCTGTCCAGACTACAAGCATCCAATGTGATTTCTGTGGTGCAGACGTTTTAGGAGAGCATATAGCTTCATTTAATAGTAGTAGAGAACACTGTCAAGTCATTTTATTTATCAGGGGACACATTTGACTGCCCTCAATGTAGTTAAAACTCTTAAAAACAGCATTTCCACAGTAGAAGTCAGAACATCTTTCTGCAAAAATGGACAAAGCAATAATAGTTCTTGGAGAGCTAAAAACACAATAAAAGAAGTTAGTGGGTAAAGAAAGAGCTGTGAAGACCCATCTGAGTGCAAACATTCTACTGACTGTGCTATTTGTAAAGTACTTATTCTTTATTCCAGATGACTGTTGAAGAATCATGTAGAACAATACAAAATGCTGCTTCTTGGAAAGATTGTATAGGTGTCAATGGGGATGAAGTAAGTTGATTTTTAACAAAGAGCTCCACACTATAGCTAGAACCTTAGTTGATTTTCATGTTATACTGTATAATTGCAAGATCCTGTACTAAAATAAAAAAAATCTCAGGACTTTGTTACTAGTACACACCTTCCGTAACACATGCACAGACAGTAAAGCTCTTGATACAAGCAGAAAACTGAAACAGATATTAAGGATAAACAGGAATATGTATAGAAACTTGCAATTTCTAGTGTAGATGAAATAAAAAATGTCACTTTTCCCCCACATTTTCACATCTTTCTTTTTTCTTAGTACAGAATATTGCCTTACAGGGCAAGCATACCTATTACATATGAGAAAGGAAAATTTATATCTTACATTATCTAGTATATTACAATTATTAATGACTATCTGTGCTAAGTTACCAATGCTGCTGAGAATGGATCAGTCCCAGCTCCTGATTAAAGCTAAGAATTTGATTCCTCTTTCCATTCCCACTCCCTCACCTTAAAATAGACAGGAGGAGCATAACCATAAAGATGGTGTCACGTAGTGCTCAGTCATAAACAGTATTTGTAAAGTTTTTTGTGGAAATAATGCACTATCTCTCTTAATCCACCCTTTTTCACTCCCATTGAAATTTATGTTCTCCTGTCTACTTGAAACACTTCTATTCCAATTTTCCTATCCTCTTGGACTTAGTTGGAGGCTCTTTTCAAATCCTTATCTGCCTAAAAAGTGCATCTCCAACCTTGAACATCTGCCTTCTCTACTCAACTTTGCACATTCTACTTGTTAAACTCTGTTTAGAATATTTATACTCACTAAAGGTTTAATTCTTGCCATCTGCAATGTGTACTGCCTCGTGCTTTTTTTTGTTTTCTAGTGTTTGACTGCTAGCTATAGTGTTATGGGTGGGATTCAGTCGCCTGCATAGAGATACCAGGGAAACATTTCAGCAGTCTAATGTATTCCATCAGGCTTCCTGCTACATTTCCAGAAGTGCTTTGCTTTCCCAGAGGTCCCATACCATGGTTACCACCCTCTGTGTGTCTCAGATTCAGGAGGAAATTTACGATTACACAACACCTACTGTCCTCCAATGAACGTGATTTGTGCCTTTAACAGTAGAATACAGGCCCTATATTGACCTGGCACTGCAAGGTCTCAAGATTTGTCTCAGCTTGTTTGGGCCTGAAGTGGATTTGTTTTGCTGGAGCATCTATGTTGAGCTCAGTGATTGCTGCTTCCCCCATTCCAGCTTCAGCTCTGGGGGTGTCCCTCTGGGGACAGTGTCATATTCACTCCCCAAGTGACTCCCAGATAAATCACAGACAATCAAGTACTCAACCTCAGCTCTGAAAACAAAGGCATGAAAAGCAGACAAAAAATAAAGTAAGGTAAAAAAAACTCCCACAAACAATTTGGGAGGAACACAAGGGAAAAAAAAAAGACAAAAGGCAAGCAAAATGTTCTCTGGGATGAATGCTAACTAAATAAAGAAAATATCCACAAAATGCCTGTGAATGCAATGTCCACCCTAAAAGCTGTTCTAAAGAGGGGAAATCCCTACACAAGCTTGCCAAAAAAATTCCCTTTTTGCCTTTCTCCTGCACCTGGAAGTACCTGGATACACCATCTGGAGAGTTAATGCCATGTGCTTGCACAAGTAGGGGTTGATGAAGGAGAAACACCTTCCCAAAGTGGCACTGGAGGTGGAGTACATATGTGTTGAGTCCATGCTCGGGTGCATTCCCAGAAGAGTTTTCAGACCAGTGGCAACCAGAAATGTCCTGCTTTTTCCTCACTCTGTACTGATACTAAGCTAGGTCAGTAGAGACTGAGTGAAGTTTAGACTCTGTAAAGTTTCCTCTGGGATTGCCACAAACATAACTACTCTGGGGAGAGGTTTTGTCAGAAGATGACACTAACCTGCTTCTTCCTCCTCATGTCAGTAAATCAAATTACTGAAAATCATGTGTCCAGCTCTGAACTCAAACACTTTTTTGCCATATAAACCCCACACCAAACTTCATTCTCCCCAAGTCTTTTGAAGTACATTTTCCAGTTGTGTAAAAGAGGCCACAGACATGTATTTTATTGTTTTTACTGACTCTGGCACTGTGCTGAGCCATACAGAAAGGCTCACATTTTCCCAACCTTTACAATGGTTATGCCTGACTTACACTGCTGCTCTCTTACTCCAGACAATTAGGAATGCTGGGACCTTGCACAACTAAATGGCTTTCTAAGCCTCATCTGCTCGTTATTTTGAAGTCAGTAACTGCTCACTAGATAGAAGTTATAAGTAATATATTTCTCTTTGTGCCTCTTGCTGACAACAAGAAAAACATTAATTTAACTTCTTTGGCTGAATGTGAACTAAAGCCTTAAAAAGATGACTTTGCTGCTGTTGCCCTACAACTCTCAAAGAGAAATGAAATACTGCAGGGATTCTAGAACAGTGATTTTCATAGGAGAGAATAATTTCAGATACAATGTGTCAAGCCATGAAAAAATACTAGCTCAGCTTTATGCATATTATGTCTCCTTGACCCTGCTCAATTCCTAAAAGGATATATATATTTACAGGACTTAACAAATACTTTGTTTCCAGCTGATTTCTCTCTGGCAAAGAAACCACTATTGAAATGTTGCTTTTTTCCTATAGACTCAGAATCACACCACTGATACATTTATTGTTGTCACCGTTATTATCATTTGTATGAAAATAACATCAAAATATCCAGTTCACAATCTTGGAGTCTGTACACATGATTAGAGAAAATGCTAGCAATTTAAGTAGATGAAGCCAGAGGGATGGGAGCACAGTCAAAGAAAAGTGAGATACTCAAGGTCATGCAAAGTACAAGTGAGAAAGAGCTGAGTTTTATCCCCATAAAAATTCCTGAAGCATTCCATATGGTAGCCTTTCTGAAAGTAATGTAAACAACTTGCCAAATTAGAGTGATCTAAATTTAGGATGTTATTCTACATCATGTAATGTAGCTATAGCTTAATTTTTTCAGTGAATCTGTAGTGACTTGCTAATCTGATGTGACACAAACACAGAATAATCAGAATTAATGATCAGTAATTGAGTCATTCTGATGTTTGTATATGATGATTTTTACTATATTTCATAACAGTGCCTTATAGAATATTCAGCAGCAATGCAAATTATTAACTAACATTGGAAGAGGGGACATTGTTGTATAAATGAACTTCTGCCCTTTTTTAAAATTTTCTTTTCTTTGCATATATATATAATAGTGCAGTAAACACTGAAATAATTTCTAAATGTACTCAGGTAAGTTTATTATATGCAATAATTTCAGATTTTTACAACTGCTTTTGTCATACTAATTATCAGGAAAAATCTACATCATTCCTTGTGTTTTCAGGCCACCTTCCTTAAAAACATTTCACAGATGGCATTTTTGACTAGTGTTCTGCAGTAATGATTTATAAAAGTTGCATAGAGGCTTATGAATCTCAGTTAATATTTAAAGCATGCTTTCAGTGGCAGCAGGAAATGATCCATCTATGTCAATAGTAGAAAACAGCAGCAACAAAAGTTTCCTTGGGAGGTCTGCCCTTTTGAACACAGAGCAGTTCACGTGCCTTGTAGAGAAATGTTCAGTGGGTACTCTGGGTGCACAAAGTGCATCCTTTTTTGATTAGACTTTATCCATCACATCTCAAATTTTCCACATATCTTCATTAAGTGTCATGTGGTTAACCTGTGTGATACTTTGCACTCCACTAGCCTAAAGAAATCTCTCTAACTGCCCTAACTCCTGCTTGTATTTGTATGCCTGTTAATCAAGAACAGTTTTGAAAATAGCTTAGGTCTTTTACAAGTTTAAATAGAGAGTATGCACCTTCAGATGTTTTGATTGAAGGAAAATCAGAAATTGGGCAATTGGCTTGACAAATATCTCAGCAATCACTCTTTTACATTTCTGGCTGTTCTAAGTCCAGTGTCTCAGTTGAAAAAGACCCCAAATTTACTTTTCTAAATGTAGGTGTCATTCTATACTGCTATATCTTAAAAAAAGTTTTTAAAAATAAAAATTTGAGGATAAAATAAATTTCTTACTTCAGTAGAATAATACTGTAATTAATAAATGTTGATCTGTTAAAGACAGAAACTGAAAAGAAATTTTAAAAGGCAGTAGTTAGATAATTTTCAGTGTTCCTTTTCTCTTTGAGCAAATAAAAATCTTATTCATAAGTGTGCACACACAGGCTTTTAAGGCAGAACAAGACCCTGCAGGTACACAGGCTTCTTCAGTAAACATTCTAACACAGGTCAGGAGAAGTGCATTTAAAAGAGTTTATTTTCTGTTCTGAGTCTTGACTTCCGAATGAATCACAAGTTAACATTCTATGCAGATTGTCCAGAAATGATTAAGAAAGGACCACAAAAATTTTAATATTTTGACATATCCAGACATTAAATCTTCCAAATTCATGAAACCTCTTTCTAGGGCAGACACTTGATTTATGTATGTAAATGTCTGCCACTTGAAAAGTGCATGTGAATGTTTAAGCACGTGTATTGTTGCTGTGACCAGATGCTTTGATCTAAATTGAATGCTGGATTTTCACTTGCTTCTGAATGAAGAAGTTGCAGAAAACCAGGCAGCAGTTGTCTAAAAAGGCAATGTAAAAGGCAGCTGAGATGTAAATCAGCAGAGATATCAGTCTCAAGCACCTTTGCATACACAAACAGGAGACACTGCTGTGGTTTTATGACAAAAAAAAAAAAAAGAATTCCATAGACAGTTTGCTAAATCAAGCCATCATCAATTATAAAGTTGTAGATGCTTCAAAATCTGATTATGGATGACAGTCCTTTTGGTTTTAGGCCATTTATTTTGAGTGTGTTTAGAGTGTGTTTGCTAGAAAGCACAGTGTGCAAATCTCCATAAATAAAAGTGCTGGCAAATTGCTCACAGTATTAACTATAATCTCATAATTCAACACTTTTTTTCTCGAAAAACAAAATACTTGATGTGGCTCTCAAGTTTTCTACAAGGCAGGGCTTAGCAAAAAATAAATATTCTGTAGTCTTCTTTTTTAGATGGAAGATTGAAACATATGTATTTTCCATTTTATCAGAAATTATTATTTCAGGGTTATGATATGCAAGAGTCCTGATTGTATGGCCACATAGAAAATAGTAATGAGAGTGGTATAATAATGTTAATAGATGTATCAGGGTTCAAAATAGAAAAAAGGAGATATGGTTTAATTTAGTAATTCTCCAACATTTTTGTGTTTTTACAACCTCAGTATCACATTAAATCTTAGTAATAAATAGAAATTTCAAAATAGTAAGTGTTACAAGTAGTTCTTTGTCAGGGAGTCTGTTATCATGTTTCTTTTCTTAAAAAGAAAGAATGATTGAGGAAACTAGCTATAATTTGGGTCTGAAGAAATAGTGAACATGTGTATAAGAAAAGAAAAAAAGCCAGAATTGTAATCCAAGTATGAAATATGGATGCCCAAGGAAGAAAGTAATTTTAGCACTCCCTATTAATATTTTGACCTGTCAAAGATATTAAAGAAATTATTGTCATACCAGGAGTTGAGTATATTCTAGTTCTATATTGCAATAGATTAAGAAATTAATTTCAACATAGATCATAATCCCTAATTACAACAGCATTGAACTGTTTTCCTTTCTATCCAACCTTTGCTGTAAGACCTGCAGACTGATATATTTTAAGCTCAGAGGGATTGCAACCATTAGGTGTTTAGACATGTGGAAAAAAACCCAAACCCAAAGCAGATCACAAAACTGCCTCCAACAATTTGTTTATTAAGCCTATCAATTTATGTTTAAACAAATTTTGTACATAAAGCCTAATTTTCAAAAAATATCCTGTATTGAGTCTACTATTCTGCATTCAGCAGACAGAAGGATCACTACTTCAAGAACCTGTTCAAATCTCACTGTTACAGAAAACTACATCTGTTAGAAATTTCCTTTTTTCTTTCAGCTGGTTTTCTTTATCATTTGTAGCATAATGTACCTTTAAGCATTTTTCTTCCATCTCAAAAAAGAAAATAATTCCTTATATTATGTGTTAAAAACTATATAAACCATTATGCATTTTGTTTTAACTTGATTACTCATAGACTCTGCTCTGATCAGCTAATAATGCATTCTGATCTGCTCAGATGTTTTATTCTGCTGGTAATGAAGAATCCCTAAGGAAGACAATCATCATTCAAGACTATATGCTCTCCTGAGCAAGGGTTAAGCCTAATTTAGTTATTTTGCAGTGCTAATAGAGGTAACAGGCAAATAGATTAGTGTTTAAGTATTCAAAGAGGCCATATAGTTCTATCTTCAATATTAAACTGTTTGCCACCTAACCTGGGTAAAGAAAATACTTCCATTTATTTCCTCTGACCTCGTGGATAATTTTGTGGGTGTTCAGGGAAGGAGCATTTAGATCACACGTGACTGTGACTAGCAATAGAGATGGTGATGATGACAGAATACTGATGAACTATCAAAATATGCTAAAACTTAATTTTGCTTCTATTTTCATTGTATGTTCAATTCTGCTATAAAGCAAGTACCTCACATCAATATTCAGAGGGAATCACTCTCATGGCTAGAAAATGTTACTACAAAAATCAAATGTGGCTATACATGCAAATATATATATCTCTATACAAACACATACACACATATGCATATACATTCACACATATACTGTGTACATCTTTACACACAGAAACTGAAAAAGGTTAGCAGAGAAATGTTCCATATCTAATTTACTTTGAAGAAATATATAAAAAATTAAGAATATCCTATTAATTTAATTCATGATCTGAAAAAAGTTTGGTAAGTAGTGTTTTCCAAGTATTTTATTTTTGTTTTGCATTTAAAATATGGATGTAAAATAATTGCATTAATTGTACGAAATAACGAATCACTCTCCAGAACTGCCCATGGATGTTGGTCTCTTATCCAGGAAGAATCAGTGAGATAAGAGGAAAAAGCATCAAGTTGTACAAGGGAGGTTTAAATTGAATATTAGGAATAATTTCTTCACTGAAAGGGTGGTCAAGCCTTAGAACAGGCTGCCCAGGGAAGTGGTTGAATCTCTGTCCATGGACATATTTAAAGACCGGTAGATGTGGAACTTAGGGAGTGGTTTAATGGGGAACTTGGCAATACTGGGATTCTGGTTGGACTTAATGACCAGGAAATTATGGCTTATTGGCTTAGAAGGGAAGAAACCTGTGAAGATTTATCCAGGATGAATTGACCACCAAGCCCATTGTCCTAGACAGTGAAATTAAAAAGCAATGAGTAGTCAAAACAGTGGCCCCTTGGGGGAACAAGTTCGCAGACACATGATGGTTGAGCCTGAAACAGAGAGCTGCATGTAAAGACCAGACTGCCAGCCGGGACTGGGACCAGCCAGGAGTGACTGTCCTGCTACTCCAGGTCCATGGTGGTGGACATAGCCACACCAGAGGATCTGGGGCCTTGGTGAGTATGAATCTGTGTGTGTGTGTGTAGAATTGGAACTGCTCTACAGTTACTATACTCATCTTACAAAGTAAATTAATCTTATATTTTATGTTACTGAGGAGTGTGGTTCTGTTTTGCAGCCACACCAGCCTTAATTCCCCTGTTACAATCTGTTTGTGTCAACACTACCCCAACAATCAATACTAATCAAGAATGTAGTTTGCCTCTCTGATACAGCTTTAAATCAGTGTTAAACAAGGGCGCCTAGTAACAGAAGGTATATGGACACTGGTAATCAACATTTTTTAAAACAGCACAGTCTTATTACTAAACTGAGAAAGAAGCAACAAGTTTTTTATAAGGTCCAGTATAGGTCAGAGTATTGATTATAGCATACAGAGTCTATAGCTCTTAAGGCTGTTAACTTTTTTTGCAAAACAGATGCTAGGAAATTGTTATCTCTAAGATTTCTTCACTGCCTTCACAAATTGCAGTAGGCTTAAACTAGTCAGTAGTGTATACTTGATATTAATATATACAGCTAAGATCTAAATTTTGCAAACAAACAAACATGTTAAGGCTCAAACTGTTGACAAGGTGTAATCTGATTGAAGAAGAACTGAAGATCAAATAATTTGATTCTGAGGAGATCACGTTCTGGCTGTACACACTTAATGATTTTCTTTATTTTTATAAACTTTAAATTAGTGATGATCTAGTCCCATGGAAAAACCCATTTCATTCAGAGATGTGGTTTTGGAACACATCTTTGGGTTTAGTTGCATCAAAATTAATCCAGTTTGTGTACTTTGAGATCACTTAATGTTATGAATCAAAGCATAGTAAATCAGTGAATGGAAAGATATTTCAAAAGTGCAATCTACATAAAGCAAAACGTAATGTACGCCCTTTCTTATACCCCATAATATCTGATAAACACCTAACCAGTACAATTATTGAATGAGCTCAGAGGGAAATACAGTCAACATACATAAGGACTCATGTCCTTAGGGATATGAGTTAATGACCCACTGCTTTAGAGGCTGAAGACCCAGACTGCTACCAGATCTGTCAGAGATCTGCCAGGCTGTTGTGAAAGTTTTGGGCACTCTAGGGCATTTGCAACGGCATTACTACGAATGTTTAGGCAACAGAGTCTGAGACAGACACTTGAGCTCCAAATCTCCAGGGAGGGTTTATTTGCCTTTCTGCCTGCAGTGACTGCACTGTTTTTCATTGACTATAGTAGCAGCATAAACAGCTGGCTGACTGTATGTTTTTTACACCTAAATACAGGGACATGTGGAAATTTAAATGTATATGTTTTATTCTGGATATAATCACAAAAACTGTCTCCATTGCACAAAAAAAAGACATTACCTGTAAGAGTGTCTTGCCACTTTCAGTAGCAAACCCAACATCATTAATATTGCAAGCTAATATTTTTTCATACTCAAATGGCTGGTCTTTGCTGAGAGGTAGAATGTTATTGCTAGGGTGATATGCCAGATTTCACAGAATGGTTTGGAGTGAAAGGGATCAAGATCATTTTGTCCCAACACCCTCACTGTGTGCATGAATACCACCTGCTAGATCAGGCAACTCAGGGCATCATCCAATTTGGCCTTGAACTCTTCCAGAGATGAGACATCCACACATTTATAGCTTCTCTGGGCAGCCTGTTCCAGTGTCTCATTGCCCTCACAGTGAATAATTTCTTTCTAGTATCTAATCTAAACCTACAGTCTTCAGTTTAGAAAGAGTCAGTACATGCCTGTCCTATCCCTACATGCCCTTGTAAAAAGTCCCTCTCCAGCTTTCTTGTAGGTACTGGAAGAGTTCCTGTTATTACTGCCTAGTCTATCAAAGCACAAAAAGGCTTGTTCTCCAGAGAAATCTGCCTGACTAAGAAACACCATATGAATGACAATAGGTTTTACAAAGCAAAGTTTGTGGCAGTCTCACTCTTCAGTTAATGCAGGAGTGCTACCAAGACACAGGGCTTCGAATAAGTTGTGGGGGGGGCAGTGTTGAAAGGCTGTGCTCACAACCTTATGAGAAACACTTCAAATGGAAAGATGACATAATTGGTTCATAGCACCCGTGTTTAGTCTCTAGGGGTCTGGGTTCAAACACAGAACATCAGTAATGGAATGAGATGTGATCCTGAGCTAATCTGTAATTGAAATTCACTTACATTTGAAGCACTCACATTATAGAAGCACTTATTATACCTCAGTCAGAGTAGGACTTTACTTGAATCACTGCATCCATTAAATAATTTGGAAATAGAGAGTGATAGAATACTACGAAGCATCCCAAGAAGTCACATAATATTAATCGCTAGGAATGTTGAGGTAGACCAGGTAGGCAAAAACGTGCAAATGACACAAAAAACTATTCTTCTGGATGCTTATTTCCAATGATATTATATGAGAACTTATGGCAAGAATAGTAAAAATAACACAATTTAAACAGATGTAGAAAATGTCTTGCATTGAGAGAACATAGATAAACTGCCCCTTTTATCTCAGCACTGATTATTTTATGAGTTTCTGTTAAAGAAGTAACAGAGATGGAAGTTGATTGAAATAGATGTCAGTGATTGAAATAGACTTTAAGAAGCATTGGGTAGTTTTCCAACATTCTTATTTTTCTAGTGAATATTAATATTTCCTATATTCATAAACTTTTTTATGCCTGTGATATTAATTCACGTGGTTTAATAAAACCAAAGGAGTGATCTGTTATTCTCTCCAGGGAGAAGAATTTTATTTTCATTTTTCAGTTAATTCACAAAACAAAAGTGACATATTTTATAAAGCACTGTTATATACCTGAGTTATTCTGAAGTATTGTTCTCTTGTCACTCATTGAGCCACTGTTTGTACCAAAGCTCACAATGTTCAGTTCTTGTTCACCTTGCCCACCACTTATTATAGTGAATTATCCAGCTCCTAATCAAGGCAATGTTGTGATGTCCCCTGACATTGCTGTTTTGCCTAAATTCTTCCTACCTCAATATAAGTTAAATTATTTGTTTATTTGATAACATATTTTCCCCTCATTTTACATTAAACTGCAATTCTTTCTTTTATTAAACTGTATTCCTTCTGAGAATTTTGCTTTTATTCATTATGCTTTTTTCTTTTTCCCAACAGGAAGAGAACTCTTTCGTGGAAGAATGAATAGTCTCCCAGACAACAGGAAATTTCTATGGTCTTATTTTTAATTATTCATTCTGCTATAACTGTGTTTCAGTGTGCAGATGTTTTAATTAATGCTGTAATCCTCTTTCTTAATGTCCTTTGTAATTTAAAGACCAAAATGTGAGGAAAGAACTGGCTTTGGAATTGGCTGAATAGAACATTGAAGAATGTTTAATTTCTAAACAGAAAGTAGAATAGGTGAACTTCCTGTGACATACCTTGTATCTAAGATTTGGCAATCAACTTGATATTTCATTGTCAGGACTGTCATGTCAGTTGCATGTCTTTGGCTTAGCAAAAGACAATAGGATATTCCATTATAGTTGTCTTGCATTTTCCACCAGGCATTATTTTGCTGAAACTGAATGGGCTACTGAAGAAGTATGCCGGAACATTTAAATAATTTCCCAGAATACTGACCCTTAAATATAAATCTGTATTGTCCAAGGACAATCAATATGGATTTCAGGTTCTTAAATTAAAAAACCAACCAACCAACCTCTGGAAAAAAGGTATTATGCATATTTTCTGTCATAATCAAGGAACAGTTCCCTGAGTGCATCTGAGTGCACAGGATTGTGAAAACAGCAGTGACCTAAAACTGCTGAATCATAACTTACATTTAATGTCTGAGTAAAATATTGGAAGCCTTCGTTTATTTTGCAATGTGATAAGGATGTCAAGGGAGAACAACAGGAAAAGAAAACTTGTCAGTGTGGCCCTTATGCTCAACTGCTTCCAGACATCATGCTACACTGTACTATTGTTTGTCTTTCAGTGTGTGATCTGAAAAACTGACTACAAACTGACATGTACATCTTCATAGATGAACTTGCTTTTGAACCACTGAATAATACTTTGAAGACTTCTGAGGCTGTCTGGATCTATTTTTTGACACACTACTTTTGCAAAGCAGGTCTATGCCCAAAGAATCATCCTGTGGGGTTTTCCTCAGACAAGTAGGTGTCACTGACTAGTAACAGGAGCTCTAATGTGCCACCTCTCTGGTTTTGACAAAAAGTATACTTATAATACAACAAATCCCAGTTTTGAGCCTGTATTGATCAGTTACCTACTCTCACAGAATTAGCATCAAAATCTTGGAAGCCCCAAAATATCCATTACAGGCCAATACAGATTTCTTTTCTCATATTCTTAAAGTGGAATTTTCTAAATTTCCCTCAGAAGTCACAATCATTATTTTTTGTATACTTTTAAGCCACTCTTTTGGTTTGTGTATTTTTGTCCATAGCCTCTGTATTTTTCTATTTCCCTTTCTTCTTTTTTTTTTAGAAGGACTGATGCCTTTGGAAACTTTTCTTGAAAGAACCTGTGCCAAATGGGGGGGTTACATTCCCTTTTTAGTGAGTATCAAGGGAGCAATCCAGTTTACCAAATCAGCTGCTCTGAACCACCTCCAGGAAACACATACTTCATGCTGTTATCAGCAGTACTGTGTAGTGTGAACAGCTCACCATATCCCTCTCCTTAAACTGGCATCACTTTTATATGCCAGAAAACTTCTACATTATTTGTTTTAGTTTTTAGTTGCATCGTCATCAAAAAACCCTTAAAAGGCAAGATACAACAGATTGTTTCATTTTTGTAAGTCCCACAACAAAGTATACAAAATATCAGTGGAAATTTCACATAGCAGTTTGATTTCACCAAAGACAATAATTTAAAATGATTTTTTTTTCTCTATTTGCCTATAAATTGTACCTCCCTGTGCAATATAAAGATCATGCTTTGTACCTGACTCAACCAGCTCAGAAGGATACATGAAATACAGCTAAGACAGACAGAATTAACAAACCTAGAACTATTATTATTTCGTCAACTCACTAATGTAATACATATTTTATCCATCAGTTTCAATTTGTATTGTTCTTTAAAAGAGTTTAAAAAACAGGCTTGGTTTTCTTCCTTGGCAACCTATATGAGTAATTAAATATAGCAGTAATAAAACACTGTAGAAAATTCTGATAGGAAGAGACGATAGCAGACCTCATTTGCCAGATAGCCCATAAGCCACAAAAGAGCCTTTTCACAGAAAGACAAATAAAAGTAAAACAATAATAGAGTTAGTATCGTGGGGAAATAAGTATGTTGCTCTACAAAATACATTTTCTAACACAATATATTGTGTCCTGTCTGACAGACTTTTATCAGCCCCTGCCTCACCAAATCCTCACAAATAAGTGTTTTTGCATTTATTCACCAGTTCCTGATGACTTTTTTTTTCCTTTCTTAGAAAGAGGAAGGTAAAAGAAAGAAAAAAGGAAAACAGGAGAACATAATAAAATGTAAATATATAATCTGTTATTCTCTTCATACAGTTGCATTTTTACCCATATGACAAAATAAGTTGTCGTTTCTGAAGTATTTCAAGTTAGTAGCTAAATAATTCATACATTTGTGATAACTAGTCTCCCTTTTTTTTTCTTTCTAAAACTTCATCCTATCTCCAAATTCACCTATTCTCCAAATGTTTTTCTTCCATTCTAAATACAATATTCCAACAGGTTTCAATTGCTAGGAATGATGAATCATGGACTGCAAAAAAGATTGCTGGTGGGCCAGAAGAGCACAAAGATGACTCTCAGCTAGCTCAGAATTTTAGAGTCTAAGTAGAAATTGAGCTTTTTCTCTATGCATTTGTGTAAAATGCTTGCCAGAGCTTAAACTTTTGTAACATGAGATCAGTCGGACGTAAACTAAATTTTGCAGAAACAGCTGCAGGTAATGGAAATGCAGTTGAGGGTATATGTATCATTCCATATGTTCTTGGTGTTTGACCAGGTAGGCACCTCAACATGAGCTTTGTGAAAGGTTGCTCTCTTGGATGTTCTCCAGGATGCATATCGTCAGTTGGCTGAGAAGTTAAATTTCACAGTCCATGAGTATGCTACATCTGGAGATCTTTATATACATTCAATATAGCTGTATTCCTTGCCATCTAGAGATGGGGCTAGAATAAAACAAAAGAGGGAAGATCCTTGTTTTTCAGAATGAAGAAAAATAAGAAGGACTAACAACTCAGCCATCTTTATTTTAGACATAGGTACTGGTAAATATTTTAGCATCATAGAGACCAGGAAGAAAGAATGATTTTTAATTAAAAAAAAACCCCAAACAAAACAAAAAGGTTTAAACCCCTTCAGTATAGTCAGTGACTTAAAATGGTGTCAATAACTTGAAAAATGTAGAAAATTGAAAGAACTCTGCTTTTGATCCACTTCTCTGCAGTCAGGTCACTATGTAGGTGCATAGTCTATTTGAATTCCTATGGAAAACACAAAATCACCTCCACATCAGTGCTTGAGCAGATTGTTCCCACTGGCTTTGAGTGTGTATACTAACTATTTGAGACTAGTTTTTTCCATTGACTAGTGGCAAGTGCCACTGAGCCCAAAGATTTAAAAGCAGCTCCAGTGTGAAGAACCAAATCTTTTCTCAGTTATAGAATATAGACAACAAATCTAGCTCACTTTCTAAAGACACAGTTATTTACCTTAACCTTTTAATTAAAAAGTCCTTTTTGAGAAAACTTAACCCCACCCTATTTTCATTCATACATGAAAATTTTTCCAAAATCTACCCAAATTTTGTTTTAAAAAATATAATTGTGAAAGCATAAGCCAGCAGAGATCCACTTTAAAAAAAATAAAAAATTATTGCAGGTTGCATTAAGCAGAGCTTTGCCAGCAAGGCAAATGATCCTTACCCTCTGCTGAGCTCTGTTGAGGCCAGATTCTGAGTGCTGTTCTGTTCTCCCCAGTGTAAGAGAGAAATGGACCTACTAGAGATAATGAAGGAATGGGCCACAAAGATGATAAAGGGTCCAGAGCATCTCTCCGATGAGAAAAAATCTAAGAGACATGTGGCTGTATAGCCTGGAGAAGACTCAGAAGGGGATCTCATCAATGTCTACAAATACCTGAACAGAGGGCATGTAGGGGGCAGAGCCAGTCTCTTTTCAGCAGTGTCCAGTGACAGTACCAGAGGCAATGAGTACAAGCTGTAGACAGGTGGTTCTGTCTGAACATTGGAAAACACTTTTTCATTGTGAGAGTGACTGAGCACTGGCACAGTTTGCCCAAAGAAGTTGTGGAGTCTCCATCCGTGGAGATATTCCAAACACATGTGGACATGGTTCTGGCAACCAGTGCTACAGGACAGTGTTTGGAAGAGGGCCATTGGACAAGACAACCTCAAGAGGTCTCTTTCAAACTAAGCCAATCTGTGATTCTGTGAAACCACTAGAGAGAAAAAGCTGTATTTTGTATAGTAAAAATTGCAACCCCAGTCTACATGAAATAATGCAACTATTTTAGCTATTACAATTAAAAAATAAATACCAAAAAAGCCTCACAAACAAACCCAAACAAAAAACCCCAACAAGCTAAACAATTCAGTGCCACTATGTCAATCAATTCAGGTAAAATGCAACTGCTACTGTTTCAAATTTAACCCAGGGAGGTAAATACACAGTAAGAGAATGAATTTAATTCTTTGAAGGCTCTATGTTTTGAAAGGCTATCATTCAGAATCCTAATCTGTGTGGATCCATGCAATCCCCATTTTAAGGCATTCTTTCTTAGATAATGTACAAGGAAAAGCACTGATGTCATTCATGTTTGTCACGCTGATATGATAGGATGAATACCAGTTTGAAGTCTGAAGCTGAAACTGATTCTACCAGGACTAACACTGAGTATACAGCTTCACTTGAAACTTGCCCCAAAACAGTTGTTAAAATCAGTTTCTTTAATGAAAACAGATATCTGAAGTAGTAGATTAGAAGCAGCCAAATAAAGACTGAAAAACAGAAGGCACTTCAGTTGATTCAGATATCTTCTCTATAAACAAATCATAAAAAGAACAAAAATTATAGGATTATAATTTGAATGCTTAGCTTTATCTTTACCAGGAAACATGCTACTGAGGGCAATAACCAAATGATCATGGGATTTTTTCAGTAATTTAATGCATGAAAAATAATTCATACAAGATGCTTACTTTATATACACACTAGAAATGATCGAAAAAATGTTGTAAAGCTACTCAAGAAGATCAGGATTTTGTAAAAGACAGCATGTACTCAAAGTACTTTCCAGGTACAGCATTGAAAGCATATTACAAACATGATCAGTAACAAAAATGATCATGGGATAGACTATCAAAAGTATCATTCTTACACTGTCCTTTATGAAGCCAACAGATTTATAGCAAAAACCAGTTCTGTTTGTGTATATTATGTCCTCAGTGCCTTGTAGAATATTTTCTTTCTTTGGTTTTTCTTCCAATTTGTTTCCTTTTGTTTCAGTTGCAGTAAGAAGGAAACAGAGATTGTCTGTAGCAACAATATTGATGTTAAATAAGTTGCATTGATATCCATATAGACTGGTAGCTGTCTAATTATTTTATGAAAAATAGACAAAGTTAAAACAATTTTCATGATGCTTAATGCAATATCTGCTCCTTAAGTAGCAGTCTGAGAGAATGATTTTTATAACTGCCACTAGGTTTAAGTCTGGTCTTAATCTCATCAGAAAATAATTTAGGACAATACCTGAACAAATAGCAAGTTGAAAATGGCTATTACATACCTAGGGAGAGACTCAACCACTGAGATGTTACGAACAGACTGAAAAAACAATTTAAGTAATTAAGCTTCAAAAATTAGTAGCAGTTTTTCAAAGGTGCATCTCTTCAAAAGATGCAGTAGTTATAAGCTACCCATTTCATACAAGTAAAATATTAACCTTATAAATACAATAAATCTGAGTTCTCTTTGTTGGAAAGGAAAAGAAAAATCAGGTAAAAACCATAGCAACTGAAAGGACAGGTTAGCAGTAAACCTTTGATTTATTTCTGTATTTAAAATAATCCTGATAGTAAAGATTATCTTGCTATAAACATCTTATACTATACATAAGTAAATTTATCTCTGAAGATTAGGCTGTCAAGTAGGAAACTTTTTATAGTCACATTTACAATGTAAGTCTTGTTGACTATGCCCTGCTAAGTGAATGGAAAAGTAAGCACTGACTTGTACAGAAGCAGGATCAAGCTGTAGTACTTGAGGCAATATGTACCATTTTTGTAGGGATAATTCAAGTGGCACATTATTATAGCAAGGGGAAAACAAATTCTTCACTGAGATTTGCTGTAGGCCTCTGTGGTTCATTTAAATGTAGCACAACTCCAGCTTACAATATATGTTCCAAAAGTAAAGTAGAACATTGGTTCAGACTGAAGCTAAAATGTTTGTCATGTGAACTGTAAACAAGCAACAAGAAGAAAAATATAATGGAAGCAAAATCACAGTTCTCTACACTCCAGTCTTGCTAAAAAAAATTTAGTTTAAGCAGAAAAATCACTCACTTTAAACAATGGAGACTATCTAATAGAAACAGCACATATTAATACTGTCAATGTGACAGATGGTTCTGCAGTACATAATAAAGTAAAAGACATTCTGACGAGAAAGAAGATGTATCTGATAATTTGCAAATCAGAATCCTGGCAGCACAGCAAGGGGAAGATAACTGAGTGCACTTTATGTTGGTGCATCTTTAATACTTCACATTTCAAGACAATAAAGGAAGAAAGGGGAAACAAAAAATATGTTTATCTGCTGCTAACAATATACACTGTAGCAGACTTTGGTCTGAAAAAATAATTCTACATTTCTCAATAGCTCCATGTTATCTATATGCAGATACAGGTACACATTGAAAATATTCTAATGAGTAACTTTATTCTTAAAAGAAATCTTTAAAGTTGATATATTTAAGAAGTCAAAGGTTCCAAGTTAGGAACCTGTTAGGTTCCTAACAAGCTAACAAGTTAGGAATGTAAATTTAAAGCATGCTTAATTGCAAGAATTTCTGTGTCTAACACTGTTGTTTTAACTTACAACATATACAGAGATGCTCAAGATTTTTAAATCAGTGTTTTCTCCAAAGGAAATTTGTTCCCCGAAAATGCAAGATAGACCTAAATTATATTTTCAGATATCTAGAAAGGGTTACAGTCAGTATATATTTTTATTGCATAGTAGATATACAATATATATCTTCCTTCTCCAATGACAAATTTCAGGGTTTATTTATTCAAAATATACATTAGCTAGTGAGCTTTATAAAGGAAAAGAAGTGCTGAGTACAAAATATTTTGTCTGTGACATATTTCCTGAAATTATCAATTTGCACTAAGGTTTAGTAAGTTCAGTGCAGCTCTATTTAACACAATTCTTTGCAGACTAATTACTGAGACTCAAGAGAAACAGGCAATAATTACCAATATTCTCTTAGCATTTTTGACAACATCTAAACTGTTTTGTCTGTAGACCTATACTGGTGTCTTGCTATGAACATCTGCTATGGACATGGATGATGAAAAATGGTCAGATCAGATAATTTGGCTTTTATCCTGAAAAAATAGAGGACATGACAGATCAGAGAAATTCAATGAAGTTTCTGAAATATTTTTTTAATTGTGTGTATATAACCATATTAAAAAAATAAATCAGTGCTGGCAGCTGTGTACAACAATATAGAGGCAAAAAATATTTAACCTCAGAAGAAGAAAGAAACAGCTGATACTGAGGTTCTGAATGGTGTATAAAGCTCTCAGAAAGATTTATGTTGACATCTGAAACTGTGAATTTCCATTAGAGTTAGACATAGGGACACAGCTCTCATTTGCTCTCCATAAAAATGTATGAGTCCTGCTAAAGGCACTTCATGTATCATAAGGATATGGGATAAAGGTGCTCTGAGAATTACTGCTCACTTGACCATTTTATGATTACAAACTAATGGCAATTGTTAGGCTGTAAACTTGTAGTTACATTAAGTAATTTGTAAGCTGAACATTATGAAGTGCTGTTCTATCAAGCCTGACGGAAAGGTAGAGATGGTGTATCTCTACCTTTTGCAAAATATTCAAATCAAGATTTCAAGAAATATGTACTTGAAGTTAGGTGTCATAGCTTACATTTGGTCACTATATAAATGCACATGAAGTTATTAAGCTAAGCCTCTAGGATCCAGGTCTCTATGCACATACAGACACCAGAGGTGACCCATGCATTTTTTGTGAAGATGAATAGTTTTGTCACAAGTATCTTCAGAAAAACAGAGGAAAATGGATGCCACTACAGTGTGTAATGTAAAATTATATAGAAGTGTATTGGGTTTGTATAGCCATGGAGGTTACAGGGGTGGCTTCTGTGAGAAGCTGCCAGAGTCTTCCTCCGTGACTGTGGGAGCCAATTCCAGGCAGCTCCAAGACTGCTGTTCACCAAGGCTGGCCAGTTAGAAATTATGGTAATGCCTCCGTGAGAACATATTTAATAAGCAAAAGAAGTTGCTCAGATGTAATTCTGGCAAGAGAAGAGTGGGTTGAGAACATGTGAGAGGAGCAGCTCTGCAGACACCAAGGTCAGTGCAGAGGGAGGGGCAGGAGATGCTCCAGGCGCTGGAGCTGAGATTTCCCTGCAGCCCCTGGTGCACACCAGGTGAGGCAGCCCATGGAGGATCACAGGGATGCAGAGATCCACCTGCAGCCTTTGGAGGAGACCCACACTGGAGCAGATGGATGCCTGAGAGGTGGCTGTGACCCTGTGGGAGGCCCGTGCTGGAGCAGGGTCTTGGCAGGGACCTGCAGACCTGTGAAGAGAGGAGCCCACACTGTAGCTGCCTGTCCTTGAAGGACTGCACCCCATAGAAGAGTGACCCACACTACACGAGTTTGTGGAGAACTGTTGCCCATGAGATGGACTCACATTGGAGAAGTTCATGGAGAACTATATCCCGTGAGAAGGACCCCGTATTGGAGCAGGGAAAGAACTCTTCTAAAGCAGAAACAGCCTTGTGATGAACTGACCATAACCCCCATTCCCCGTCTCCTGGCACCACCAGGGAAGGTGATAGAGCTAGGAAGCAGGGAGAGGTGTGATGAAGGTTTTTAAGATTTTATTTTTACTTCTTATTATTCTGCTCTGATTTTGTTGGTAATAAATTCAATTAATACCTCTAATTTGAGTTCTGGTTTGCCTGTGATGGTATTTGGTGAATGATGTCTCCTGGTCATTATCTCAAGCTGTGAACCCCTAATTATATTTTCTCTCCCCTGACCATATTTGGAGGTGAGAGATAGAAAGGCTTTGGTGGGTATCTGGCATCCAGCCAGAGTCAACCCTCTAAGACAACAATAAAGTACACTAATTAGATTTAAATGACTAAGTTTTGAGTATAGTCTTGTGAGACAAGTGACATAAAAATACAATGAAAAGACAATTTAAAGCAAAAGCCTGCCAATTCCATTTGACAGCATGTAGAAGCTTGGTGGAACTATCTAATTTTAATTAATTTTTCAAGTAATCTATTTTCAGACATCAGACTTTTCAGAGCTAGGAATTAATACTCTAGTAAGTCGGAAATGCAGTAAAAATGGATACATAAAGTCAGGTTTAGAACTGCTGGCGTTTGTATAGACAGCTGCTGGTTTGGCTTTGTTAGTTCGTTTCCTAGTGGCAGTTATGGTGCTGTTTTGGATTATTGCTGAGCAGCTCGCATAGCCTCAGGGCCTTTTCTGTTCCACCAACCACCCCATCAGGCACAGACTGAGGATGCACAAGTAGCTGGGAGAGGACACAGCTGGGACTGCAGCCCCACGCTGACCAAAGGGACATCCCATACCATACAGCATCATGCTCAGCAATGGCAGCTATGGGAAGAGGAAGGAAAGGATATTTGGAATGATGGTGTTTGTATTCCCCTGTCACCATTACATGTCACCCTGCTTTCCTGGCTATAGCTGAATATCTGCCTGCTCATGGGAAGTGGTGAATAAATTTTTGGTTTTCTTCGTTTGTGTGTGCAGCTTTATTTTCCCCATTAGTAGTCTTTACCTAAACTCACAAGTTTTCACAGTTCTACCCTTCTGTTTCTCTTGCCATCCTAACCCAGGGTAGTGAGAGCCACTGCATGAGGTTCAGCTGCCTGCTGGTACTAACAAGCAGAAGATACAACAAAGCATTAATTAATTTTCCATGGACTGCTTTTTCATTTAAATTTACTATGATGCATAGAGATATGTAAAATAAATAGCAGAAAAGCTATCCTTGAAAATGTGTCCGTCAGCCCTTAGTAATTTGCAGCCAGTACATGATATTAATTTCTCTCCTAGATGGAAAAGTTAGTTTTGCATAGTCCTATGTAAAAAATTTTAAACTTAAATATCAAAAGAATGCTAATATATGTATTTTGGCATTTTGTATCCTGGACTTCAATAAAGAAACCAAATTAGAGTCTATGTCTAGATAAATCCTAATAAATGAAACCTGACATCTTCATCAAATGTACCATACTTGTGCTAAAGGAAGAACTTTAAGAAACGAGCCACAGGATGAAAGCATGAGTAAGTAATATCCAGAACTGCAACTCATAAGACTTAAACTCCGAATTGTGTGGGGAAGATGTTACTAATATTAAGCATAGATTTTTCTATTTCTAGATAAATTTAAATTGTAGCTCTAAATATACTTTTAAGCTTTCTGTTGTCATCAATAAAACATCATAAGAAAGCACTTGTAAGTCAGTTCCCACTTTCCAACACATACGCGCACACACACGATTCTGGGATAGATTTAATGACGATAGGGTGAAACAAAGTTCAATTAAGGGGCAGAAAAGGTATTTAAATGGGCAGTTAGGAGTTAATGAACTGAAAAATTCTACAGATAATGAGCAATTCTGAGAGAAAGATACTCCAAAGTTATCTAATGAGATAGCCTTAACAATAAAAGTGATGATACTACATACGTGAAACTAAAAATGATTTCAAATTAGAAATTGTGGAGAGAAAATAGAGAAAAGATAAGAAAAATATAGAAAGAAATCACCTGAAACTACTATGGTGGTACTTCCGAAGTTTCCTTAAATAGAGGAAATCAAGCAAGTTTTTAACATTGGAGATGTTTGTAGCATTTATATTGTTTGTGAAAAAGCTTGGGCATAGGATACATAACTGTATCGAAAGTCTAGAGCAAACAAAACAAAATAACTATTCACTTGATCTAGATTAGAGGAGAAAAAGCCATGAAAACCACTCATATACATACAAATTTACTAAAGATCAAGCATCTGGAAGTTCTACAGTAATGCAGGATGAATACTATAAGGAGGTATCTCTCCAATATTCCTCCAATATTCAAATGCTCAAGTTAAGTGAAAAGATGAGCTGTCACTCAGCTGACATGTATGTGTGTTTGACCTAGAAATATGGTTCGACTGCAGGAATATCACCCTACATTACCAGCAAATGGACAGTCAATATTAATTTCAAACATGGAATTATGTTAATTTCAAAGATCTATGAGGAAAAATATTATTTATTCTGTAATTAATAAAATGCAAATTTGGAAGGAGTACAATTATAACCCAGATACTGATTGAGCAGAATTGTTTTGTCTTCAAATATATGAAGATAATAGAAGCATCCACTAGATTTATGAAGGAGATGAAAGAAATATGAAATATAAAGTAAAATTAAAATATATTGATTTTGTGTTTTATTTAGTCATGGATATGAATTTAACATTTTAACCTTAAATTTAACAATTTAAGCTCTGTCTTCCAAGGAATATCTGCTTTTAATATATTAGGGCCAGCATTTCTTCACTTTCAATATTAGACATTAAGCTGTTCTTTCAAAAACTTTTACCTGATACAGGAAGGAATTCATCAAGGAAATTCAAAAGGAGGATCTGAATCATTTATTTAATGAAAAAGAAAGAATTATTCAAAGACCGGACCTGAAATTAAATGGACCTATCCCCTCCCCATGATTTCTGTTTTTCAGAAATGGAAACTAAAAGGATGAAGGCAAGCTGTAGTTTTCCTCGTTGCTGCTTGTACAATTTGCTCAGTAGTATATTTGCAAACATTGTGTTTGCAAATATAAAAGCACTGAAAAAATACTCCAGGGACTTCAACATCTTTTCTGGCCTTACAGCTTAATCCAGTATTTCAAAGGTTTCTTTGTACCCATAAATGTTATCCTTAATACCTAATGACTTCTTTAGCTTTTATATTCCTGCAGAGGCAAACGATTTTTAGAAGAGCTTAAGTTGCAGAAGAACTGGGACTGAACTATCTGATTTTTTTTAGTCAGCAAAACGTAAGAACTAGAGTTCTCTTAATTGCCACTAAAAAATCCCTCTCTGTACCTCAGGGCAATTTATAATGAAAGGAAATATTTAATGTTTAATTTTAAAAAGACATTAACACATAAAAATATGTCTTTAGAAATGGAAATTTTTTTTTTGTTTCTGTTTCTCTCTTCTACAAATATATTGTGTTTTCTCTAGTGCTTGTCTAATACTCCAAGGAGTTGGCAAAATACTAGAGTACAAATCTGTTCATTGGAGGGGCCATAAATAGAACAGCTGACACCAAGTGCTTCTGTTGAAAACCACCCTGTGATAATATGAAATAAATTACCAGAAAACAAGAAGAAAATCTTCAGCAATCAGTTAAAGGTAAGTAATGGTAATGTACCTACTTATTGCATCATTTTCAAACTGGTCAAGAACATGCACAGTTAATGACACTGTGATTCATTTTCTGCTCCCACAATGAACACATTATTATTTATGAATGAAGTTTCCAGAAGTGCAGGAGTCTTAATTCCACAGTTGCAGCAAAGGTATTTTTTTCTCCTATTGTTTGAAATATGCCACATAACTGCTAATTTCTATTATAACTGCAGAGAAAATGAATGTTTTTATCAGTCAGAGATAAATCTTTGGTCAAGTAAAGTCCATTCAAATAATTCACAAAAAAGTTTAGGTCAGGATATGGGTTAGCATTAACACAGGAGGTAAGGACAGGTAATATTTACTGTGATGGATCTATGCTTATGTGGTTCACTTTTATTCTAAGGTATTTATTAAGTATTTGAACATGGAACATTGATGATTATTTGACCTGAGAAATTCATAATTGAATGATCCTCCAAAGAGCTCTAAGTGAATAGATTAGCTTCTTAAAAATGAAACAAATGAAACTGTGAAGAGATTCTGTTGAGCATTTGGTGATGCTATTCCATCCACTACAGTGACTGCTGGATACTGAAGCAGTACTTGGTTTTGTGATTGCAGGTTCACCTGATCACCATGTAAATTAAAAGGGAGAACAGCTAAGGTGTTGCTATGAGTCCTGAAAATAATGCTGAATAGTGGTATCAAAAAGATGGGGATAACAACAAACATAATTTGAACTGCACAATCCTTTAAAAGTGGAAATAACTTGTGACAAGATAAAATGCAGCTGGTCAAAAGGCCATATGAGTCCACACAGTGAAAATTATCTTACCTGAATTTTTAATAAAATTGACCATGCACTTAGAGGAAAATGTGGAAATAAGTAGAGTTACAATTTCAGCAATACTTATGTCCACATTTGTATATTTCTTTTGCTGTTTCCATTTTCTTGAAAAAAATTGTTTCATAGTGTTGCCAGTGATGATCCATGTCACAGAAAATGCCTTAGTGGCAGTAACAAGTACATATTCTAGTGGGAACATTCTTACTGTACTGATGGCTACTTCACACAGAAGGGAACTACTTAAATGTGAATGAATAAACATCAAAGACTAATAACACAGCAGGACTTGTTCTTTACACCACCTTGTGTAGTTAAAAACTGCTATTTAGTTTTGCTAATCATTTAATTCCATCTGTTGAAATCCTGCCAGCCACATGTCTAACATAATGACAGAATTTGTGCTTCAGAGTGTCATTCACATGTCTACCATGCCTATTAATTTCTTGCCATGGATAATGCTATAGCTGTATAAAAGAAACTGCGATACGGGTCAAAATGGTAGGTGAAACATACCAATGGAGCAGCTCTATCTTTTTAGAAGTGACACAATGTCTTTAACAAAAATAGGCCTGTGCTAGCTCTGCAGACTGCAGACAGTTAGAGACAGGTCTCCTCCCCCCAGCAAGTAAAACTGCTTGGGGAACTCCCAAGAACCCCCAGTGCAACATATGCTGCTGCTGCAGGTGTTGCTTTGGCAGCACTGTGAGCTTAGCTCTTAAAAAGGTTTTTGCTCAGTTATCATTTTGTCAAACGGCCAATTTTCTTCCTGAGGAGAAAGAAAAAATGGCTGAGGCTGAACTTCAAATGTTTTGCTAACATAGATTCAATGAAAGTGGGGGGAAAAAAATCACCAACCAACATAATTAGGGGGACGAAGAAATCTACGTCATTCAAGAAGGCAGTGAGTCTGGTGAAGGAAAAGTTCCTTTTGTAAGAAGGCATCTCTCCAGCAGAGGGCTTTATTGGTATGATTATCCTAAAATTTCTCACAGTCTCTTCAGCCACAATAGTACATTGGGATTTTATAAGACAAGTAAACACAGCAGTTTTGTTCTTAACGTTAAAGGCTGCTTCAATAAATGTTATTAAAGTCAGAATAACCTCTAGAAACAAAATTTGTCAGTTTAAATGAAGAGGTTGATTTCCTTGATAACTTTATCAAATATGTATGTGACTGTGTTCACAGAGTACACTCTTCCAGATTATCTCTACAGAATGGTACAGGTAGCTGATATTCTAAAGAGCAAAATGTCAGCTGCTCTGTATCCAAACCAAAGATTTAAAGAGGTGATTTAAATATCAGTAAACTTTTAAACACTTTTTTTCTTTATAAAAAAAAAAAGGGAGAGGGATTTTTTTTACATGGGTAGGTTGCAATAGGGCAGAGGTTTAGTTTAGGTATTAGCAAGATGTCTTTACTCAGCGGGTAGTGAGATCTGGAACAGGTTACCCAGAAAAGTTACAGATGCCACTGGAGGAGTTAAAGGTTAGATTAGATAAGGCCCTGAGAAACCTGGGCTAGTGGGAGACATTACTGCCCATGGTGGAGTTGGGGGGAGTTGGAATAAGATGATCTTTAAGATTCCTTTCAACACAAGCATTTTTTTTAATGGTTCTATCTTGTATTGCAAAGGGAGTTAAACTGAGACAATTTCTTTCTGAAGTTTATGTTTGCTTCTTGTAACTTTTTTAAAAATTTCAAAATGAAGGTATGTTTTCTTGCAGATGTTTATTAGGCTGGATGGAACTCCCTTCCTCTCCTTCCTGAGTATCTGTACAATCAGGCTCTGTTAGAAGGAGTGATTAGTCCCCCAAAGTTCAGTACGGGATCCAGTATTGTTTAGTTTGTCAGTGATTTGGATGAAGGAGCAGAGGCCTCCTCAGCAAGTTCACTCATGACACAAAGCTGGGAGGAGTGGCTGACATCCCAGAGGGCTGTGCAGTGCCTCAGAAGGACCTTGACAAGCTGGAGAGGTGGACAGAGAAGAACTGCCTGAAACTCAACAGAAGCAAATGCAGGATACTGCACCTGGACAGCTCCACATGAAAATTAGGACAAACTTTTTTACTGTGTGATGACTAGCACTAGAATAGATTGCCCGGAGAAGTTCTGGAGTCTCCCTCACTGGAGATATTCAAGAACCAACTAGGCACAATCCGGTGCCATGTGCTCTAGGATGACATTGCTTGAACAGTAAGGTTGGACCAGATGATCCTGTGTGACCCTTGCCAACCTGACCCATTCTGTGATTCACACCCTGACTTCTATTCTAACTCCCATGATGGTAAGTGAGGAGATAGGCAGGAAAGGGTGGAAGCTTTGACAGTATATCATCTACTGTTCTGAGTCAGGGAGGTGAAAGGATACAGCCCACACCTTAGAAAGGATTTGTTCACTACAGGACTCAGGATGATTTCCTGTGTGAGCAGAAAAAAAATTGATCTGAATGGTATCCAGTTTATGTGGGCATTCTAGCATCATCCCAATATATTTTTCCTTATTTGTGCTAGCTTCCAAATTCAGATCATGGCTGTGAGATGTATTTCCTGTAGCTTTTTTTATTATTTTTACAAGTTTAGATTAATTGCAAGTTCTTTTTTTTTTTGCAAGTTCGTGTGTATCACATAAGTCTCAACAGACTGATGCTGCTACATTTTAAACAGACTGCTATTTGTATTTCCCACATTTTTATTAATTGCTGGGCTTTCACTTTCAGTTTATGTTGTTTCTGAGCAAGTGCAAGGTTCAGAGTGTGGCCTATGCTTAATAACTTCAAAGAGCTGCCTCTAGAAAATTCAGTGTGTAAAGAAGTTAATAAAGTGTATAAATAGTAAATGATAAAGTAATGCATGAGAAAACTGTTGAGTACAGATCAGATCTAATCATGGAGATACTTTCAGAGAAGTACCCAATATTCAATAATGCTTATCTTGGCTTAAATTCAGTCTTTGATACCTTTTACAATAATATGATCGATCAGTGCTTGTATGCCTTCAAGAAGTCTATTGAAGAGGTTCTGTCCTCTTGATTGATGCTTTTTTTGCTTTGAATATTCAGTATATTGTGTGCAGGATACAAAGTCAAGCTAATAATAACTTCTGAAAGAAACACAAGGATCTACTTTTCTTGGGGGAAACATCAATTCAAACTGGAAACAAAGATGAATTAAAATTATAACAGAAATTTACAAACTTTAATATTATTTAAAAATTAAATATTGAATGTGTGTCATGCATATAGTGGTAATGTCAAATTATAACAGTAATGGTAAGGGTCAAATCCTTAACATTTATAATTCTCTTTCATACCACCTGTATCAGAGAATCAGAGAATCAGAGAATGGCCTGGGCTGGAAGGGACCTCAAAGATTTGCAATCCCTTGTCATGGGCAGGGACACCTTTCATTAGACCAGATAGCTCAGAGCTCCATCCTACATGGCCTTAAACATTTCTAAGGATGAGTCATCCACAAGATCTCCAGGCAATCTGTTTCAGTGTCTCATTACTCTCACAGTAAAGATTTTTTTCCTAGTCTCTAATTTAAAGCTACCCTCTTTTCAGTTTACATCCATTCCTCCTTGTTCTGTCATTACATGCTCTTGTAAAAAGCCCCTCCCCAGCTTTCTTGTAGGCTCCCTCAGGTACTGGAAGGCTGCAATTAGGTCACCTCAAAGCCTTCTCATTTGCAGGACAAACAATCCCAGCTCTAGAAGCCTTTCCTGATCGGAGGGCTGCTTCACCCCTCTGATCTACTTGGTGGGTTCCTCTGGGCTCAGTCCAATAGGTTGATGTCCCTCCTGTGCTGGGGGCCCCAGAGCTGGAAGCAGCACTCCATCTGGGGTCTCACAAGAGGAATAGAGGGAAAAATCACCATGTCACACTATTTCAAAGTTATTAGACGTAAAATTAATAGTGAAAGTAAATAGCAACATTGAAGAATCATTAACAACTGCACTAGCTTCAGTTTATGCTGTTATATTTTAATACAACATTTTCAATGCCTACATTTTGAAAAATAAAATTCAGGAGCTCTGAACTGAAGAATATATATATTTTCTGAATAGCATGAAGATTTCTCGTGTATCAAGTCTTCTACCCACATATTCATAGCAATATGCAGAAGTCATTAGTCACCATTTCCTTCAGAAACAAAATTTATTTTTTCCATGTAAAGGCATGTTATTTTTTTCTTCCAGTGACTAGGCTTAATATAATATTTTAAAACATATATCTTAAACTCAGCTTATGCAGTACTTAGTACTGGAAATGTGTATTATTCACTTATTTCTCCAGATAAACACTTATTTTGCAACAAAGTCATGTACAAAATATGCATATATGTGTGTGTGTATAAATATATATGTAGTCTTGTTGGTGTCAGCTTTCATCATGGGAATTCACTATAGAAATCATGAGAAAAGGAGATGTTTGAAATAATATAGCAAAAGCAAATACAGAATTCCTCCACTCCTGTCAGCTATTGTTGGTCTCCTATTTGAAGAATGGATTCAGCTTGGAGAGGATTTTCTTTATTGTTTTGAAGCAGCTGGCTCTGAGTCTAAAGAAAACATCATGCTGAGCTACCAGGAGCTGCATTCATTCTCATTTGAAAGCAGGCCATGCATTCATCTTTACTCTCAATTTCTGAATTATCTCAGCAATATGTACCACACATGCTGCTTCAGCTCTCTGAAAGGACTCATACTGACAGCATCCTTTCATACACTTATTAGTGGTCTGGGCTTGTCTTCTTTTTACTTCAGATTCTAAGTTTGCACACTTGCCACAATGAGGCAATTGCAAAGTCTGCCTATGTCATTAACTGATTTTTTTTCAGGTAGAAACACTCAGCATTTCTCTCAAAACAAAGGGAAAAATAGTATAATCACTGCAAATTCTGTAATTGCTTTTCGAAAGGTATCCACAGATTTGAAGCAAAATCAAATGCACTGTCAGTATAGAACTCAACAGATTTAACATGATTCACCGGGAGCTTCATTACTGAGAACTCAGTCTGGGAAGTTATTTAGATCCTATCCCCAAAGGTGTCTATTGTTCTGGTATCAGTCAGTACTAAAATTAGTATCCAAAAAGCTCTCAAAATTAGGAAGCATTGATTTTTACATTTAGGTCTTTTGTTTCTGTACTGTATATCAAGCAAAGAGGAAAAAGAGATTTAGCAGCAGCAAATGGTAATTTAGCTACATATGTTCAGTATATTGTACTCTATTCACACTTTTCTAAAGAATAAATTCAGGGAAGACAATGCAAATTGGAGGCCACTAAAAGATTACACAGATCACTCCATTTGTCCCGTTTTGATTGTATAACCATTACAACAGTGATAACTGAGGTGGTATGATGCTATTATTTGATCTCTTCTACTGATAGCAGTTCAGTGTAGGTATATCTATGCTTGTGACTGAACTACAAGACAAATTTCATGTTACTGATTTTACCACTCTATCCAAGTAAAGCAACTATTCAAATATTTAGACATGATCCAGCTGGGCCTTATAGTGTGGGAAATTAACCGTTTCTAGGTTCTGCAATCTCTGCAATGTTAAGCACTCTAGCTTTTGGAGGCAACCTAGAGCAGACACAGAAGATGGAAAAGAAGGAGACAGTAAGACTAACCAAATATTTCTGGAAGACATGTCTTGGAGTAGCCTCTTTCCAAACACATCTATTTCACATTTCATGAAATAAGCGTCAGAGAAAAATCAAACAAAAAAGCAAACAAAATCAGCCAAAAACAAACAGCAAAAACAAAATCACAAACCAAAACAAAACCACCCCAAACCTAGCAAAATAAGCAGTGGCTGCCAGATAGATTCTTTATGGTATCTTATAGGAAGTATTGTCCATCAATACAAAGAAAATAGTAACTCACAAAAAATACTTTTTCATTAAGAGGCACACCACCATGGTCATCTGGATTGCCCTCATTTGCTGTTCACTACCAATAGGACAAAGGTAGATGAACTGTGCAGCTGCTATAAGAGAATAATTGATATGCTGGTGTGTTAAGTCTTAATGTTACCATGTGTTACAAAGATTATCAATTCTTAAAAAGTGTGTAACTGAAGTTTCCTGTTTCAGTGTAAATGAAGGAACCAGCAATGAAAATAGGTACTTCTCTATTGTGCTTATATGAGTGCTCAGCCACCCACAGTAAATTAAAGAAAAAGAAAGGTAATTTGTGAGGAAAATATAATGGCCATTTTTATACTTATAACAACATAGAAATTAAAGGTGTCAGTGGTCTTGGGTGATTTATTAGCTGGAAGAAGATTAATGTTATGTTTACCTTTAAGAAGAAAAAGTACAATGGAACCAATTATCTTTATCTCTGTCCCTGGAAAGGTCATGGGCAAGGTTTCTTGGAACCCAGTTCCAGACATATAAAGAACAGAAAGTTAATCAGGGGCATTTAACAAGTAATTATGAGCTCCTCAGCCGCTCCTCATAGGACTTACTGTCTAGACCCTTTTCCCACCTTCTTTGGACACGCTCCAGCACTTCACTGTCATTTTTGTCATCAGGGGCCTAAAACTGAGCACAGAATTCAAGGTGCAACCTCACCAGAGCTGAGTACACGGCAATGACTCTTTCCCAAATCCTGCTGGCCATGCTGCTTCTGATACAAGTCAGGATGCCATTGAGCTTCTGGGCCACTTGGGCACACTGCTGGCTTGTGCTCAGCTGGCCATCAACCAGCATCTCCGGGTCCTTTTTCACCAGGCAATTGATTCGCCTGTTAAAAACTGAGGCAAAGAGGGTATCAAGTACCTCAGCTTTGTGCTCCTCTGTTTCCACTGTTTCCCCCATCGCACCCAATAATGTACGAAGATTCTCCTTATCCCTCCTTTTGTTGCTAATGTATTTATAGATTTTTGTTTTTTAATGCCACTAGGAAGATTAGGTTTTACTCGAGCTTTGGTGGTTCCAATTTTCTACCTGCATAACTTCATGACAGAGAAAATCATAGAATGGTTTGGGTTAGAAGGGGATCTTGGAGATCATTTAGTTGCAGCCCCCCTGCTATGGACAGGGACACTTTCAACTAGACCAGGTACATATCTTTATAAGTCTTCCAGAGTTGTCTGCTCCTACTTCTAAAGGCCACAAAAGGCCACCAAGTCTCCTTTTTCTTCCTGAGTTCCAAACACAGCTCTCTGTTAATCTAATGTGGTCTTCACTCCTGGCACATCTTTCAACACATGCACAGTATGAGAGGGTCTATCAATTTCATTAAGATTATGAATAAAGGAAAGTTTTCACTTCAAAACAAGTGAAAATAATATTTGTTACCAATATTGGCGTTCATAGAATTTCTTCAACTGCCTGATTTTCCCCACTATCTAATTTCTTTTTTGTCATTCAGCCACGATTGTACCACAAAAATCCCCAACAGTGCTTAATGTACCATGTCTGGTAGCCTTCCCTTTGGAAAGAATTCCAGGAACAAGTCTGTAGATTGCTGGGATTACTCACCAGTAAGATATAAATTTAATTTCACATTTCAAACTGTTTTTGTTTGCCAAACCTGGCAAGATCTAGAGTGAAAAACAGGTGCTTCTTATTTTTTCCTCTCTAGAGAATGTATTATGATGATACAACAATATTACGATCATACAAGGCATTGCACAAGGTTTGTAGCATACTGATTTTTAAAAGTTTACCATTCTAAGTTAACTTCAGTGCTCACATTGCCAATGTAATGCATAGAGTGTCATCTTAATTTCTTAATCTAGCTAGCTGCAGATATTTAAAAGTGTTGAGAGATTTACAAAACATAATACAGAACAAGAGTTTTTACCAGCGTGAAAGTAAGAGTGGGATAGAAAATTGGCTTGCACTTTACAGTTGCTAAATCACTAAATAGATGTAAGGAACCAAAATAGGAAGCACCTGTTTGCTGATGAAGAAAATAATCACAGTCAAAGAATTGCTGATGACCACAGACTCTTCACTCTTTTTCGGCCATTTGCACATTATTATTTTCTAGTTTTTAATACCTTTTCCAAATCAGTTTAATATTCAGAATAAAAAATAAATATTTTCATCCCAACAGACCACTGGCAGTGAAGAGTTATGTTTTCTGCTACTTACTTTCACAGCTTTGCAACTACCTATCATTGATCCTCTACATTTACTTGGAAAGCAAAGATGTCCGACTCTGTTTCCTGAAGTCTTTCTGTTCTCTTTATTTATTATTTAAGAGAAAATATTATATTTCTTCCTGTAAGGCCATCACAAGAAGACTCTTGATAAGAAAATGAGAAAAATAATAGGAATACTCAGTAGGAATCAAAGTACCTGGAATCTGAAGAACATATTCTGTAATGCTTACTGGGAAGGAGACAGAGCACCTGCAGTCATGCAGAAAACAGTGTTTCAGGGCCATCTATGCAGAATGACTTGTACACATTTTGGATAAACTGAGTTCTGGAAGAAATCAAACCAAGGACACATATCAAAGCAATATACATGATGTGCACAAACTGGTAGAGATGAACAGATGAACTATTTTTAAAGGTAGATTTGTGATGGAAATCTTGGAAAGGTTTTGAAATTTAGTAGATAGAGAAATGACCATATTTAAAAATGTTTTAAAATAACCTTTATGAAGGATCTTGAACTTATGCTTCAGGGTAATCACTGCCTCCAACCAGTTAAAGTGACACCAATATATGGTGGTAGATGGAGAGCTGGGGAGAAAAATATTTTTCTGCTGAATTCCTTAGGCATTCCTCCAAAACCAGTACAAGATCAGATAGAGAACAAAATGAGGCTGAGATCTGATACTAAATAGCAATTCCTATGTTCCATTTTCTCTCCCCCAATTCTCGAATACAATTATGAGTATATAAAGAACTATGTTTAAATAGTAGACAGAAAGATATTGAAAATTATATCAACAATGAAAATAAACTTTTACTTCATGCTCAAACCCTGAGGAAGATTATTTTACAAGAGTTACTAATCTTGTTTCTAGCATTAGTACTTCCTAAGTTATGGTTACTTCAGCATTAAGTAATTCAGGTGTACATAGATGAAGAAAAAAAAACTGGTACTACCTGGTACCATGTACTACATTATCTTCTGAAGGGGAATGGTTATTTCTCTGGGTTGAGCTCCCAGGAAAAACACCTAATTCACCAGTGCAGATAAATGGAAACTGGGTGAACACTGATCTTTAAGTTGTGTTCTACAGAACTGAAAATGAGATTTTCAGCATGAAGTCTTCAAAAGAAAGCAAAAATTTTAGGTAAACCCATATAAAGAAAGAATATTTAATTCCAGTTACATTCATATACAGCTTATGACACTTCAGAAAAATTCTAATAGAATTATGTTTTGTGTTACATTCAGGCATAGAACACAATGCCTTATATATATATATATTTAAATTTGAGTAAATATAAGTAGAATTTGTAATTACTAAAAGGTTTTAGGATAAAAAGTATCCTTCCAGTATTACTACTCAGTCAGATGGACTTATTTATACTTATTTATAAATATAGAGTAAAATCATAACATAGCAACTAATCATATTCATGCATACCAGCATATACTTGTGCTTGTAAAAAAATAAAGATGGCTCCCCTGAAGACTAATTCTGAAATGTCCATTTTCAATGCTGAACTTAGATGGAAGAAACATTTTTATTATTATTATGGGCCTTAAAAATTACTGATTTACCTGGATAATACCCTCTTTTTTCCCTTTCTTTTTCCCCTTATCTATGCCCTTGCTCACCTCTACAAAGCATCAATCTATATATCTAAAAGACAATGCGACCTTGCTATTTAAAAACCAAAAAATTAAAATTGCTCTTAGTTTTTCAGACATATTTAATTTTCTCACCTTTTTAAATGCAGGCTATAGTGAAAGGAAATAACCATAAGCCACCCTGTAGCTTTTTCAATAAATGCCCTTTAAAATAAAACTCAGTCAATCAATCAATCCATCAAATATAACCTGTGGAAATTCTGTTGTTTTAAGCAATGACCTGAAATTGATTGGCTTTCAAATTCATTGTGCTACCAAGGTCAATAGACAAGGGAATGCAGTTTAGAAAAAGCCTTTCTTTATACAGACATGTTGAAATGATAATACTTCTATCTTGGTCTTAAAATAAGGACTAATATTTTCCATTTTTTAAATATTTATTCTACCTATTTTTATTGTAAAACTATTTTAATTTTTATTTATATTTTAATATTTTTATTTTTATTGTAAAAAGTGTGCATATCCATTTAATTATTAAAAATACCCTCAAGGATTCTAGTAAACTGTTGTCTTGTAGTCTGGGTTAGCAGATTTCATATGAAGCACAGCCCTTTTATTTTCAAATGATGGCTGTCACTCAAAATATAAGTTAGTAAATTTCTTATGTTTACAAAATTCCAGTAGGTTTGAACTCTTCAAAACAGTAAATAAGGGATTTTAAACAATAACATATTAAACATTGTCAGCTCTTGCATTATATGACTCATTAATTTAAGATAACCAAGTACAGTAATCTTTTTTTTTTAAGTGATGTAAATTCTGATAGGCTTGTTGCTACTTTTGTAAACAATCACTATAAAATGCTCAGTCAGTTCACTCATAGCAGCATATTTGTCATTTTTGTACATGTGCCTAGAAAATGTACTTAAGAAAAAAAAAGGAATGCCACAAATATCACAAAGTTTTGAAGATTAACAGCAAAAAATCAATAGGGACATGTCTTTGAACCACTTGTATAACAGCTTTAGTATTTCACAAGGTATGCTGAAAAAATAAGCAGAATATTATTTTTTCAGCACTGTGAAATTTGAAATCTTTTTCTAGGTCTTGGATATTGTTTAAGCATTCATGTTTTGGGTAAGTTTGAGTTAAATATTCTCTGTGTACGACTAGAAAAAATCAAAATGTTCTGTTGCAGGTACATTCTCACCTGCTCAGTCCCTGCATCTTGTATAATGAGAATTTGAATGTGATTCCCACTAGCTATTTTTATTTGGCTTCTGTATCATAAAAAAAACAACTTAGCTATAAAAACAAAACCAAAATCCCAAACCAATATATATATAGGGTAGAGGCATCCTGTGTCTTTTCAGGCAATGAATTTTTAAAAGGTTTGCTTAAAAAATAGAATATAACAATTGGCAATAGCTATTCAGATGTAAGATTTAAAATGTTTTTATTCTGGAACTGGGCAGATGGGTAATTTGTATGAGATTTGTGTTTTGCTTTTGGGTGTGTTTTTATTCCTACTAGATTTTAGTGCCTCATTTCCAGACACTGCTGTCTGCATTTTTGTAGACAATGTTAATTCTCTAGCAGATTGCACTTTACTATTGAGTTTTAGAACAGTAATATGATAAGGAGAGTGGGTAATTTTAACTAGATGAAGTGCTGCCATTGTAAATATCACTAGTAAAGGCTGAAAAAGGATAGACCATGCATTTATTAAAAGAAATATATCGTCATGTTTGGGATATATTTCTTAATGCCTTGCCTTTCTTCATGCTCCACTTTTACAGCTTCTAGGCATTTTCAATCTTTTATATTTCCCTTTTCTTATTTAATTAGTTAAATATCACAGTGGTATTTAAAATTGTTTGATATATTTGAACATCAAAACATATCATCCACTTGAGTGACAGAATGATAATTTTCTCTACCTTTGCCCAGAAGGTCTAGGACATAGATATTCCATCAGCCTATTAAGCATCTTTAGATACATTATTTGTTAGGATTACATACTTAGTCCAAATCCTCTGATCTTGTCTTTCTCGTTAATTTGCTAATCCAGGCACAAGCCATTTAAAACTGATCTGTTACCTCCTTATGACTATGGTAAATTCCTTTACCCTTCATGAAACATCATACAAAAAGAGCAACATATCAATTCATTACTCTTCCCAAAAAAATATTTCTAAAATAATTCCAAATAATAATTTACTTAGAGAACTACTTAAAAAAAATAAAATATTAACCTTCTTTTAAATACAGTTCTCTTTATAGCTCAAAGTGTATGGGTATGTTAATAGTTAGTAAAAGCAGTTTATTAAACTATTGGCTATATTAGCAACTGTCAAATAAAGATTATGATGCACTTTTTCGTTTTCCTCTTATATGCTTGTCATGTAAGAAAGAAAAATACAGGACATTTTTATTCCATTTTTTCATTTGATAGTGTGAAAGTTAGTATTTTTCACATAAAGATACCAGCATTTGTCATTATAAAATGGATAAATTACTAGAAATTGCCATTTACATAATTTCCTATTCTTATTGATCTGACAGTAAGAATGAGATTTTGATTAAATAAGAAAGTGTGATGCAATGAAAAATCAAGTATACACATATTTCTATGCATTATATATATATACACGCACACATACATATAAAATAATAATACATACAGTAGTATAGACATGTGTAGCATGCTAATTTTATCTAACTATTCTCCATGGAAACTGCATTTTAGTGATCAGCTAACTTGAGGATAATACTGAAACACCTGTGTTCCCTTTTCTCACAGCATCAGTGAAAAGTTACTTGATGGTATGAGACAAATAGAGAAGGAGAAAGAAAACACATCATTGTGTAAATCACAGAGTTGCCCACAGCCTGGATACTGCGTGTACTTGTCCTGTTTTTTTAGTAAAGGAAAAAATAGTAATTAAGAAGCCTTGAAAAAGGGCAACAAGGATGACCAAAAGTTTGTGATGACTTCAGAAGGAGGAAGGACTGGGAAAATAAGAAATCTTTACCCTGGAAAAGAAGGGCCATAGCACAATGTGGCCGTGGCCCACAAAAACAAGGAAAGCTTGACTTGGAATCGTCTTTTCATTCTCTTTTTCCATAATAGACATAGGAAAAGCTGGCAGCAGCAGTGGTTAAAGTTTTAAAAAGGGAGATATTTTTCCATGCAACAGATGAGACCTGTGGGTCTGTTTGCTGTAGTATAATGGCACAGAACAGCTGATCTGGTCAGGGATCTATGGAGATTGCCTAGTCAAAGCCCCCTCCTCAGAGGAAAAGTTTCTATATGTTCAAGAGAAGATGGCATGAGTAGAGACTCACTGACTTCCACTGAACAAATCAAAACAGGCTCAGGAAAACCTCCATTTGAGAGAACACAGGAGACTACTGGAGGACAAATAACATGTGCACATTTCATACGTTTTCCTGGCAATCCCCTTATGGCCACTGCTGGAAATACCATACAAGGTTATATGGTTCATGGCTTGAATCCATGCACATTTTCTTTTGTTTTCACGCAACCTAATAAATACACACAATGCAAACTAAAATATTCATGCTTCACTAAGTATAAAGGACTAGTAAGTCAATTATGAAATCAGCTGAATCCATCTTGTTATCTACATATAAATGGAGTGGCATTTGTTCTCATAGATGAAACAGTGTACTGTATACATATTCACAGCTCATACAAATGTGAGAACCTATTGTTTTATGACTTGCCTGTTTTAAGAGATTCTAATGGTCCAGTGAAGTTGCTTCTTCCATATAAAAACATTTACTTGCTTCTTACATTTATTTCAGTGCACTGAGGAATGTAGATTTATAGCTCTTTGTAATGTTGTACTCTGCAACTTTGGTCAGACCTTGCAACCTGTCTTTCACCATCTAAATGCTGTGTAAATGTTCCCCATGTTAAACCTTTTGAAGTACAGGAGAACTTTTTGTATATTGCCTGGAGGTACAGTTGACATGAGCAACTTCAAAGAATAGTTTTATTTCCTTTGGGGTAAAAGACTGAATGTACAGTACTGATAAATTACATTTCTGTTTAAAAACACTTACCAATTCCTAAACAAATTTGATTCTGAAAAGTAATTTTTTTTGATACATTGCCTAGGTTACTCTACAAGACTGCACTTCTAGGGTCCCCCCACTACTTTTTTTTCATACTAGTTTCATTGCTTACTGCATACGAGCTCTAAGACAAACAGTTCTACATTACCATTTTTTATCTTTATATGCTGTCTGCATACTACAGCCACAGAATAATATGTCTTCCAGACTCCAGTTTTTTCTCATACACCCTCTCCATGCTTGAATTGTTTTAATCTGTTTCCTAGACCCCTTTAGACTTCCTAGCTAATCATGAGGACTGCTGATCCTTGCTCAAACAGATCAAGAAAATTAGAACACATAGATACTGGAAACAAGATACTCTAAAATCTAAACTCTGCTCCCTTATCAGTAAAATAAAAGAATAGATAGGTAGATATCATAATGAATGTTTAAAAATAATTGCGCTTTATTTGGAGGAAATGTAGAATAACATATTCCCATTTTTTATTTTTTTTCTAAGATCTCAGCTGAAGGAAAAAAAAAAACTTGGCACTTTTTGATCAGTAATTCTTCTTACCTGTCTTGAGTATAAAATAATCTTGTAAAGATACTGCCAAAAAAGCTTCAGTTCTGAAACAAATTATGTAGTCAAACATAATCCAAAGATTTAAAAAGCACCAGTCCTCCTTTGTGAATCAAAAGATAGGGTCAAACTTACTTGTACTGCTACACATCTCTCAGATGCACAACTTATAGCAATAAATACATTAAGTTATAACTTACAACAGTAACAATGAATTATGAAAAAAATATTGGAAAAGACAGAATGACATCAAAAGTCTCCTCTGTTTTCCCTAAAAACAAAATTGCAAGCCCCATACGTGGTATAAAAAGCTGAAAAAGTACAATGAAGCTATAATATTCAGGAACATAATCTAAGGCAAGACCAGTCATCGGACTGTTGACATTATTTTCACCTGATCAGGCTAAAAGCACTACACAGATAACCCTTCCAAGACACCATGACTTCTGAACTTAATCAGCAGGAAGTACCTGAAATGAACGCTTGAAAAAGGCCGATGCAAAAATTAGAGGGGAAAGAAGAATATTTGTTATTATTATATTAGTATTTGTTATTATTATTTGTTATTATTTTTGTTGTCGTTGTTGTTGTTGTTGTTAGTACATTTTGAAATTCCAAGCTAAATATACTGAATGATCTGGGACCAAAAGATGCAAAAGTGTAAATGAGCCAACTGTGGATTAAATACAATGAGAAATTTCAGAGTATTTTATGTAAACAGTTTCTCTTCCCACAATACTTAGAGCATATCATGAAAAGGCTTTGGAATTCGTATTGCATATTCATTATATCAATCATATGTATATTGGATTGAATTGTCTTCTGAAAAGCCCCTGAGCTCAATGTTGTTTTATTATTAATTTGCTGATTCATATAGTGTTTATTGTTGTGGCAGGCAGCACCTTTAATTAAGAAGACTGAAATACAAAAGAAGGTAGGTGGGCATCCTTTCAGATGGTAATCTATTTCCTGAAGCGCTGATTCAGTGGCAATCTGCCCAGGATAGAAGTGAATTACAACTCCCAGCATCCCTTTCATTTCCAATGAGTTGTTTTATTTTTAAACCAAGGGTTTGAAGACAGAAAGATATTTCAGATAACACGCAATTCAAGGACTATCCCAAAGGGTATTTTTCATATTCATTTCAGGGAAGAAGCCTGTAGGGTTGTTCATGTAATTGATTCACACATAATTCAAGAGAAGTTGAAGTGTTCATTGTACTACTGAGTAAAATATCACATACATCATAGCTGAAGCTGGCAGTGGTGCTCACAGTTAAGGCAGCCTGACACTTGCCCATTACTGGACCATTTTCACTACTTCTTATTTTCTGATCTACCAGCCACAAAATTGAAACATCCCAAGGCATATCTCCAAAACAAGAAGACTCTAAGCAATACTGGATTAATGCCATTTTGCTGCCCATTCCACAGTGTGTAACAGGCATTAAGACTTATTATTTATTTAAATGTTCATCGTGTTTTGATAGAGTAGGAGATATTTCTCACTTCCTTTATTTTTTCGACTCCACTTTTCCATCCTCCATATAACTCCTGTCCTCCAGTCTGTACATGAGCATTGTTTAGACTGCTTAAAACTTGAATGGAAGGGTAAAAAAAGAGTAGGGTTCACATTGTAACTTCCACTGTACAGGAACAAACCTGACTTTATGATCTTTTTATGCTTCTTACTTCTGTACATATTACTTGGAATGGCAGCACCTGCCAAATGACAGGAAAGAGGTTATATCTGCTTTCTAAAGCATTTCAATATAGAAGAGGAAATCAGCTGAAAAAAGTGCTTTTCCTGGACCCCATCAGAAGAAATTTTAATCAAGTATGTCACTTCTTTTTGCAGGATCATAACCATATCTTACATCAACCTACTTTACTGTAGTCTTACAACACTCATGAAAACCTTTTTTATCTTGGAAACACTAAAAATCCTAATTATAATTGCTTTCAAATTCTCTGACTCTGGTTCCATGAAGTCCTCCTGATGGTCAAAGCTGGGCTCAGAAGCAAGTGCAGGGTAAATACCCTTACAAGGTTTGACATAACCTCTCAAGCAGAAGAGGGAAGAAATATAAGCAATTTCATTTATTTCAGAGGATTCATCTGTGAAAGATGAAAGGGTGCTGCAGTACATAATCTTGAAAAAAGGAGTCTAGAATTAACATGACCAGGGAAAGAAGAAACAGGAGAATGCATAGGATTGAATTTTCAAACTGACAATCAAACAATAATGAGTGAAACAGGTTATGAGACATCTGAGTCACAACAGAAGTCTCTGGGCAGGTAGAAGTCCACTGCAGAATCAAGAGAGTGTGAATTACTTCAGCACGTATCAAAAGGTCCAAGCTAAACCATAATATTTTTTGAGTTGTCATGAGATAAACAGTATTTAATATCTTCATCAATGACAGAGATAGTGGGATCAAGGGCACCCTCAGTCAGTTTGCATATGCACCAAGCTGAATGCTGCAGTTGATTAACTGGAGTAAAGTGTTCAGGGGGCCCTTGAACATATGGTTTTATAGGAGAAGATATTTATGTTTCTCTCTTAAGAATGTTTATAAAATAAATTCTTAGTATTTAATATATCTACAAATGGAGCAAATGAAAAGGGACTTAGACATCAAGATTTGACATAATAATGTAAACAGTCAATAAAGTAGCCTAAAGTTCATTTTCCCTTTGAGAACAAAACACAGGAGTACATACATTTCAGTAACATAGTAATTTTAAATGTTTTAGGGTCACTTTATGTTAGATGTTTCCACACAGGCATTCTGAAAAGCACTAGAAGATGACTTTTCAGATAGTAGAGTCTGATGTTTAGTGGTGAATGGTTTAAGATAATATTTTTGAGCACAAGATGAAGCACCAAAGCCATCTGAGTTCACATAGTACACACGGTATCAGTAGTGTCCTGAAATATTAAAAAATTCATGTGTATTAACTAAAGAAATTGCATGACAGTATTCATACTAACCTGCAATGAAACATTCTTCCAGGTCCATCAACACATACACCTCCATTGTAACACAAAACTGAGTTCAGTGTGGACTCACTGCAAACATCAACATCAACTTCACAAAACCTGCCAGTGTACCCACTCAGGCAAGCACAAGCAAATGCGTTGATGGCATCTTGACAAGAACCTCCGTTAATGCAGGGAGCAGATTCACATTCCTGAGAAGAGAAATAATAATACATTGATTTCACATCTTTAAAACACATCAGTTACTCATTCATCTCAACAAGTGAAAGACTGAATCTGGAGATTTGAAAAAGTATTGAACTTTTTTATCGTCTGATAAACAGAAGTCTCTAATTTGACAAAAAGTTTGTTTATATAGAGATCCTTTGATTACAACTCACACTCACTATTCCTGCTACGACTCATTAATCTTGCAGAGATGCAAATATAGCTTTATATAAGCAGTCTTACAGCAAAAAGTATGATTAAATGATTAAATTTTTAAATCATGTTTTCCACAGTTGATACAATTATTTCTTCTAATTTTTTTTTTTTTTTTTACATTAGGATCTTCTGCTGTAAACCAAACACATCAGTAAGGCAATTCTGGACAGAATAAAGAATTACTTATATAAATGAATGCACACAAGCCTATTATCAGTATTTCCTGATAAATGTTTTCTTGTTATCAATTAATGCCTAATATTGCAAATAGAGACATGTTTATGTGCTCGCATAATAATAATTTGTTCTGATAAGGCTAATGTAAAAACGATCAATTTCAAATCACACGAATTAGCAGCAAGTTAATATTTCTCCAGAATTACAGGAGAGTTTAGTTAGTTCAATAGCAAGTGCAAAAAATGTGTTTACCCTTGGTCACAGAAACCTAGTTTTCACCTGTATCCCAAAGGAGTTGTATTTTGCAGCTGCAAACCAAATGGTCTAGCCAAATCCAGTATTTCAAATTTATTTTCACACTCCCGTAACTTTAGAAGGTTTAATTCTTTAAGGATATCCAAGGGCACTCACATTTCCTGCAGGTACTACAGTAGCTTTGGCAGAATATAAATGCAGATATCCATGGGGAATTGTGAGAAAACAACTTATTTTTCTATAAGCTCTCCAGCTGGGTGTATATAGGATGATTTATTAGTGAGCATTACATAAGCTAATTGAATTATATATCCCACAGGAAGATGGAGATAGTCCTACAGACTGCCAAAATTCCTGTGTCTAGGTTCTAGAAGTAGTCTTTTGCTATATTTAATTACATTTTTTTGTCAGCAGACAGTAGTGTTCTTTTTCTGTTTATAAAAAATTATAGTTCTCCGCCCCAACTCTCTGACTTTTTTTCTATTCCTTTAACTTATATAGTCTTCTTAATTTGGATTTACTTGTATTCCACTTGACAAACTCAAAATTTATTTATTCTCATTAGCAGAATAAATTAAATTTATATAAATTAATGGATCAAATTTTTACCTAGTAATGATTCAAAAGTTAATGCCCAGAAAATACCAAAATCATCAAAGTAACTAAGGATAAATTCAAAGCTCAGAAAAATGTTCACAGCTTTCACTCAATACACTATATCACATTGTACCAAGTGGCGAACAACGTAAAACCTTTTTATTTTCTTCTGTGAAATGTATTGTTCTTTTAAGATTTTACATTAAGATAAATGTCAGACAGTTTGTAGGAAAGAAATCACGCCTATCACTTCCCAGTACATTCTGATGTGCTGCAGTTAAAAGTTTGTCATTAGACTTGCAAAAAACAGAGAAGACTATTACCAGAGATCTGCTAGTCTGCACTGCTCTTAACTCATGAAAGAAAATTGTGTCAGTGAAAAGACAAAACTACATTAAAAAAGCCACAAATAACTTTATCCCAAAGTTGATGAGCTACTACACTACCACCAAATGCCATAGTTTGTAGTCTAAAGAACAAGGACATGAGATGACAAACTGAAGTTGCAAGACAGCTGTTACCAAGTTTTGCCTATCTAAGATCCTACCAGAGGCTGATTTTACAGCATTACATTAGGGAATAGCTGGCTCTGCAGAAAATTCCCAGCTACCTTGATTATCTGAAGACAAGTTCATTGAAACATCAATGTTGTTCACACTTTGACTTCCTTTACACAATAGGAGATTGAATCTTAACTGTGACCCCTAACCAGACAGTTGCCAAATGAAAGCGACAATAGTAGGACTCAGAGACATAGAAACATTGCCTCTCTTCCCTACAGTAGTAGAAAAATACTTCCTTGGTTGCCCAGTTCCCAACCTAATAAGATATCTTTTAACCTCTTCTTACTTAGAAGTGGTCAGATAAGGAAAATTGCTTCTCAATAACTGAAAAATGAAAACTACAAGTATAATATTCACAAAGATGGGTCATTATAGCTTTCCAAAACACAATTTTTTGATATATAGGAGTGTCACACTTATTAACTTATTTATGCCTAAATTTGAACCTTCTTATTTTCATGGGGTCTTTTCAGTCTTAAATCCGAAACTTTAACTTGAATGGGAATTTAAAAATGCATAATTTTTAAGCTTCAGAGACTAAATCTTAATCAGAAAGCAAACCTCTTAAGACTTTGTGCAGCTTATACTAACAATTTAACAATTTGCTAGCAATAAACAAAAACAAGACCCCCCCCCAAAAAAACAAAAAAAACCCAAAAAAACCCAAAATGAAACTCCTCCAAAAAGGCACAAAACTACTTTCAGCTCTGTATTGGACTTCTCAGCAGAATTATTCCATTTAGAACATGCTGAAACCTCCAGGTCTTGCTGAGCAGTTGTAATACTGAGAGGTCAAAGGGCAATAACAATGACAGCTGTGGTACCCAAATTGTTTTCCTCCTCAGGAATTTCTACAAACACCAAGCACACCTTTTAATTGCTATTCTCTCAGATTTTCTTACTTATTTCATGCTCTACTCGCATTTTTAGTTTCCTCTGACAGCACTGAAGATCTCGTATGGCTGGGGTTCTCTCCCAGCTGTGACCAAGGCTCCGCCGTGGCCATGGCAGCGTTGGGGCCCTGTGTGTGTGTGCGACTCTCCAAATTCTCACCCGCCCGGCCTCACCGCAAGCAGCAAAACACGGCTGCAGGCCTGGCAGACGGCTTCGTTTAACACAAGAAACTGAGATAACTCAGGTACCTCTCTGGTGCAGTCCTGTTAAAGTAGCTTCATGTGCAAGGTTTCGCTTGCAGTGGGTGGAGCAGCTGTGGGGTGGGAGTGGCAGCACTCTGTGAGGGTAGGTAGGGTGGACATGGCCGGACACAGCCGGTTCCAGCTGGATCCAGCCACCCACCACAGGGCAGGGCTGAGCCCACAGTCCAGGGCAGCCCCAGCCGGACACAGCCAGTTCCAGCTGGTTCCAGCCAGATCCAGCTGGATCCAATCATCCACCACAGGGCAGAGCTGAGCCCACAGTCCAGGGCAGCCCCAGCCGGACACAGCCAGTTCCAACCGGTTCCAGTCGGTTCCAGCCAGATCCAACCACCCATCACAGGGCAGGGCTGATCCCACAGCCCAGGGCAGCCCCAGCCGGACACAGGCAGTTCCAGCCGGTTCCAGTCGGTTCCAGCCGGTTCCAGCCAGTTCCAGCCGGTTCCAGCTGCATCCAATCACCCACCACAGGGCAGGGCTGAGCCCACAGCCCGGGCAGCAGCAATGTGTTTGGAAAGCGTATTAAATGTGCAGAAAAGCATCAGAGACAGGAGGGAGAAACAAGTGTGAAAAAAATGAAATGTCAGAGAAGGAGGCAGTGTCCACCAGGGATCCCTAGGAAGATCCTCAAGAAGACTGTTGTGAAGCAGGCTGGCCCCTCCTAGCCCACAAAGGACCATATAGGAGCAGATACCCACATTTCCACACGTGTGACCATCACACCACAGCAGGTGGATGTGCCCTGAAGGAGGCTGCAGCCCGCAGGAGAGCCCATGCTTGACCATGCTCCTGGCAGGAGCTGCAGCCCCTGGAGAGGAGCTTCTGCAGAAACATGTTTTCTGGCTGATTGGAAGGAATGTCTTTTAGCTTTTCATTGACAGTAATTTAAATGAATCATTCCCAGGCTGAGTCTTGTGCAGTTCTTGTGACAATAATCGGTGACCCTGCCCAATCTCCTTGTCCTTATCTTGACCCACGAGCTTCTCTTATTTCCTCTCTCCCTCCTGATAAGGAGTGGGAGTGCAGGAGTGGTTGTGTGGATATCTGGCAGCCAGGCAAAAGGAAGTCATCACACCTGGATGTTCATAGTCTGTAAAAATTTCTTTTCTGTCCTGCCAGAGCAAGTAATCTGTCCAAACAGAGCTTTCCTGTAGCCATCATTGTCCTTTTTCTCTTTCCCTTTTTGTTTTGTTTGTTCTATTCAAGGGCAGCTTCAGTCAAACCAGGGCTACAGCCACACTGACAAGGAAACCAGGGCCTTGTCTTCTCATGTTCTTGTTCTGAAGGGGTTTGTTGCTTACACTGTCATTGAAATACCCCAAAATGCCCCATCCGTATTGACTTCAGTTGGGGTGCTCTGTTTATTCCCAAACCTTCTTCACATCCATAAAGAATTCCCAGTACTCACACTTTACAGCATACCAATGCTCTCCTTTCTATCTCATCTTTCAAAACTTGGATGGCTTTAATAAGTTCCAATGTAAAGAAAAGAAGTGATAAAACAAAATAAAAATTATGCAATTGTAATTATTTGTATAGAGTTTTTATCAACTCTTCACTAGTCTGTCACACTTTATCTTCACCTAAATATCTTTTGAATTTTCTCACATCTGACCTCCTAGGAGTAAAGCAGGAGGGGTCCCTTTCAGTAGGCATTTCTTATTCTGAGTTTGTTGCGTTTTTTCTGTGAAGCATGAACTTTCTCCATTTTGACCTAACATGGAATCCTTTGAGTTTATGTGTTGTTAACAGGCAATGAATTTGGAAAAGATTTAAAAATTATGATGGAGAAGCTATCAAAATGAATTCCCATTGCAATGCTATGGAAAAAAAATGCTAATTCTACCCTTAAGTCTTCAGAGAGGGGAACGATGACTTAAACTATGACTTACTATGGCAGGTGATTATTTCTCTTTTTATGATTGGTGGAAACTGAGACATTGTGCCAAGTTCTAGAACCTGTTTACCACAAAGCATATAAAAAATGTAGATTATAACATGATTTAAGTACTAGCTAACATACTTCAAAGTAAATCAAATCTAAGAAAAATAACACAATAGAATTTTTAGGACAATTTTTTTTTCCAAAACCATTATTTCATAATATATATAGAATTTTAACATGATACTGCTGAAAACATAATAAATAAGGTTTTACAATTACTAGACAAATTTATGGAGTATAGATCTGTTTCTATTAAAGGCTATTAAAAGCAATAATCAATGTGAGTTCTTTGCTATAAGAAGTTCCAGAATTCTTGATGGCTCTAAGACTGTTCTCAGGTTTACATAATCAACAGAACAAAAAAAAAAAAAAAAGAGGAGAGAGAGATAATGGCAGTGCACAGTTATTTTTACAAGAATTATTATACTCCTAGAGAAAGTCAGTAGAAAAATAACCACCTGGATTCCCCAAATCCAGATATATCCATCAAGAGATAAGGTTCAACTTGACTACTGGGGATCAGTCACTGTAGAACTACTAAAACTTGATCTTCCACCTCATTAAGTTTTAAAATAAAGGCTCAAGGCATCTCTAAAACATATAGTCTAGGCAAATAAAAATTAAATACAAGTATTAATTTCCATGGAGATGTAAGTGAATGGAGTATACATACTTCTGACAGGAGAACCAGTAATTTTCTGGCTTTATTTTTACTGAACTATGTTTATAGTAAATATAAGTTCTTATGGATTTTCCTAGCACAGCGAGGCAATTTAATAATCAAAGTTTAAAAAATGAAAGAATATTGAGATTTCTAGTTATGCAGCTTTTTTAAGGGTAGATTTTCTTAACAATCCTTAGTTCAAACAATGTCATGCAAGATCCACTACTTTTATTAGAGTGCAATGATTTATTATTTCTTCTCTGTATTTCCTGTTCTCTGAATGTCATGGTGAAGTAAATCTTGTTTGTACTAGGAAGAAAATGACTGTCCCTTTGAGAGAGTCCACCTTGGCATGGCACAGTCCACTGGTTCTGCTGGCAGGGAATTGTTCTGAAACCTGGACTCTTAACAAGTGACCTAGAAAGGCGCTTTACTCAAGGCATACTGCTTCCATATCGAAATCTGTGGGTCCATACTGACATCTCTCTTTGGAAGTGAGGCTATTCTGTCTAAGAAAGCCCAACTTTCTACATATTTCATTATATTACCACAGAATCCATAACTTGAAACAATTCTAAGGGAAGACATTTTGGCAAACTAATAAAAATAGTGAAAATTCACAATTTTTCAAAAGAATATGTGTTAAACATTGTTTTCTAAAAAAAAAAAACTAAGCAAAAAAACCCCAAACATCAAGACTTAGAGGTGCATTTTGTAAGTTAGGATACTTTTTTATTATTTTTTTAGCAGCAAGAACTATTTTTCATTACTCCGCCTGGGAAATCCTGATTAGAAATCTAAAATTATTTCTAACTAATTTTATAAATCTATTTCTAAAAATGAGATTCAATGCAAAAAATATAAGTGTAGACTTATTTTTATTTAAGTGAAGCTTTGTTTTGTATTAAAAAAATAAAGTAAAGTAATACTTAAAAGAACTAATTCAAATCCACTATGATGATTGGTGGGGGAAGGTAAGGGGAGAGAATAAAGGGATAAGAAAGGAATTTAAAGATGCATATTACACCACAAAAGAAAGATGCTTTCAAGTGACATGCTTTCATTCATTTAATTGTAGGGAAACATTATTCTCAGGTCAAAGTTGAAAGTTTTTTATTAAGCAAGAGTTATGTGGCTAAGGGTTTGGAATGAAATAAAAAAAAATGCAGAAAGTAAAAGAGGCTGCAAATAAATACTTTAGAAGCTAATTCATGTTTTAAAACAAGGGGTTTTTACATACAGAATATATTATGCATATGATTTTAACGCACGCTGAATCTAGATTTGAAAAAATCATTTAATTTTACTGTGTGCATACTTTGGGTTAAATCTCAATAGTATTGATTCCATATAAAAATATGAGATTTATATTGAGACCTTTAGATGGATGTTCTATATATATTTCCATTTGATGTTTAACAAAACTATAAATAAAATGTATTCTTCTAACTAGTAAAATTTTTATGCTATTTTCTGCAGTTAATAGAATAATGTATCCATTTCATTTAATTATTAACTTCCCAAAACTTTTTCTTTTGGTGGATTAAATACATAAACAACATCTTGGGGAATGAATTGGGAAAACTTGTGTCCACCTTTACAATGTTGGTTTTATCCAAAATAATTCAAAAGGAGTTCAAAATCATAAGAATGTTTTGCCTTGATATTTTGTGTTATGAACAAAAGGCGAAGAGAAAAAATAATAAAAATTAATCTAATTTTGTGACAATGATACAAAGCAGGAACATACTGGATCAGAGCAGTGCTCCATCAGGCCCAGGATTCTCTCTATAGTAGTGGTGGAGGGAAAGCCATTTTAGCATTATCTGTCTCCCATGCATCATCCTTCAGCAAGCAGAACTGTCTAAGCAGACATTTCTAATAAAGTCTAATACATTTCATGTATTTCCCTGATTGATTCGTCATTCACTTATGAACCTGTTTTCTGTGACATGCCTAATTTTTCTGTGCCTCCTAAGAGATGACCTGACTCCCCAGCCTTTAGGGGCAGCATGTTCTAGGGGTTCTCTGCTTCCTCTGAAAGACAGTAGCTTGTTTTTTTCCTAGTATTTCACTGTTTATTTTTATCATGTCCCCTCATGTGTCTGTTCTTCACTACAGAATTTAGGGAAGAGATTTTCCATTTATCTTCCTCTGCAGTAGCTTTCTAAATCTTGATTACATTTCCTTCTGCTTTCCCCTCTTTTAAGGGAATAGTTTTAGCCCTTTAAATATCTCCTTATAGGTCATCTAGGCAATTCACATAATATTTGTTACTCTCTGTAGCTTCTCTAACTCTACTTGTGTTCCTTAAGGCGCAAGGTCCAGAACTGTGCACAGTAACCAATGTATGAGCCCACCTTGGTTTTAGATAGCAGGGAAATAATGTCCTCTGTCTTGGCCCTCATACTCTTTCTGATCATGCCCAGCTGGGCAGTTTTGCTATGCTTTGCTGTGACTGTAGATTGAGACAATGACTTCAGAGAACTGTCAATGATTTTTCCAAATCTTCTTTCCCAAATTGTAACTGACTGTTGAATTCAGTTGTATGAGGCTATTTCTCCCTAGAATATTACTTTACATTTAAACTTATCTGTCACCTTTTCCCTCTTTCCATTTTGTGAGGTCCTCCTGGCATGTGTCATATGCAAAGAATTCACTAAGCTTCTCTCAACCCTGTTTGAGTGCACATTTTACACTTTCACCATCAAGCAATCCCTCCAATACCCTGCTTCCAGACTTTGATAGATGTGAATAAATTTTTATAAGTTAGAGTACTCTTTACAAGACAATTTCAAATTTTTGGTCTAGGTTTTTGAAGTTTCTGCCCACATTTGAATTAATATGTTTGAAAACTTTTTTATTATTTCCATATAGGCAAGTTCTCTATTTATTAAAATGCCATTTTTTTTCCTTGTGATGGTCTTAAGTTTCCTTCTTAAGCCAGTCAGGAGTTTTGAACCACTTTGTGTTCCTCAGCTGTAGCACACATTTTACCTGGGCTTTTAACATTATGTGTTTAAAAGCTGTTAACATGCTTGTGAGCCTCACTTTTACATAGTTTATTTTCCTGAAACTGAATATAATAATCTAATATTCCTGGGTTTTAGGATACACTCTGTTGCTATAGTATCTGTGATGCAAGATCCCATTATGATATCAATTGATAGGAATTTCTCGTGTAATAGATTAGAAATATGTCTGTCAGTTGAACATTCTCAAAGGGCTGAGCACTTTGGGGGTGAAATTCCTCTTCAACCTTCTTGTAGGTGTCATCCATTTCTTTACTTCTCCAATCTATATCTATGTTATCTATTTTTCCTATTACTTTCTATTCAAAAGACTCTAATTCAGTCATTCTGACTTAAAATAAACTCTTATGTCATGGCCAGGATGTCTCTGAAGTATTATACACACTGAAATTGCCCCGTGGGTCTGTAATTACAGATACTGTGTTTTGCAGAATAAAGTGGATATCTCCCTTTCCTTCTGCTCTTAGATTCACTTGTCTACATCTTGTGCATAAACCACTTTTTTGTTTGGTTGTTTTTTTTTTTTTTAAGTTAACTTAGTTTGGCTTTCAAAAATTACTTACCTTACCAAATGATTTTTAAACCAGTTAGCAATAGGTAAAAATACACAGGAGTGTGAAAAAGTCTCAGAGAGGCATGAAGAACATCCACCTTATCTGAGGGTCTTAGAACATCCACCAATGATTGTCATAACCATGTCTTTTGTGTAATCTGGCTGGTCCTGATAAATAAATATTTATTTGCTTGAAGTAACCACTCCATGTGCATAAGCTGTGGTGCCTTTGCACAGAAAATTAGTTGATTCTCCTGATTTAATACTTGTTTTTATCTTTTATGAAACTAGACAGAAATGATCGGCAAAACCAGACAAAATAAAACAACTCTAGGATGCATTCTAATCTCAGCTTTCTATCAGATACAAGCTGAAGCACCAATAAACTGAATATTCTCCTGTGTAAAGACCCAAAATGCTTTTTGCTTCCTTTTTGACAGGATGAGACAGTCTTAACTGTCAACTGAGCATGGAAGAGGCCAATCTATCAATCATGTCTTATCCATCATAGCAAAGAAAAAAAAAAAGCCAAAAAAAGTAAGAAGTAATGTCTATTAGTAACTATAATAGTACATATTATTACTCTATATTTATCAGAGAGGAAAGATCAATTTTCCTTAATATGCATTCATTTTACCATTTCAAAAATATGAAAATATCAAAGGGAATGATGTGCATTGAAATTGGTTCATACAGTGCATGTGTCTGTACTGTTACTCATTCTTGAGTGAATTCCATAAAAAAAAGCAATGAAAACTGTAGTAGATAAGGAAGTTTCAATAAACACACTCCATAATTGATATGCAAAAGTAATAGGCTATAACTACAAACATATATAGCACTTATTTTGTACCTAAATGTATTAGACAACCGAAGAAAGTTATGGCAACATAGGCAGGGATGAAAAATCCAGGGTAAAAACGTAAAGGAAAAAAAAAAAAGAGCAAAAATCCAAGTATGCCTAGGGAAATACATATACACACATAAATATATTTTATTTTTAAACTCTTTTCTTGAATCATCTTAGTTGCTGACCTTGTAATGACCACATTCTCTCACCCTCCCTCCTCCTACATGACAAGGAAAGAAAATAAGATGACAAAGCTCCTAGATTGATAAGGACAGAGAGATTACTTATTATTTACTCTAACAGGCAAAAAACAGACTTGACATGAGTAAAATAATAATTTACATTCATGGAACTAGAAATAGATTTTGGGCCAGCAAGAAACAGAGAGAAAACCTATATGCACAGTCCACTTCATCCCAGGCTCAACTTCACTCCTCTATTTCAAAGTTTTCTACCTCCTCCTTTTATTCTGAGAAGTGAAGACAGGGTGGGAGAGAGGGACTCTATTTTGCACTAGCTCCTCTATGCTGCTCCTTCCTTCTCTCACTTTTCCCCTGCTTCAGTGTGGGTCCTCTTTATGTGCTGCAGGGTGAAACTGCTCCTGCATGGGCTCCTCTCCTGGGTCACAGTTCCTGCCTACAGCTCTCTGCTGCTGCAGCCATGGAGTGCTCCTGTCAAAGCATATCCACGTTGCAGCATGGGGTCTTATGTGGGCTGCAGTGTAGATGTCTACTCTGGAATGGTTCTCTCCATGGACTACTGGAAAATACCTGCTCCACCATGATTTTCTTCAGGGTCTACAGTTCCGACTGGAACTCTCTGCTGCAGGACCTCAAGCTTCTCTTCCTTCTCCTTCTTCAATGACCTTGGCTACTGCCTGGTTGTATCTCACAATTATTTTCCCCCTCACTCCTTTCTCTGCTGAGCAGTGTTTTCTACTCTTTTTAAAATACATTTCTAAAAAGGTGCCATCATCTAAGAGTGAGAGGCTCAACAGTCCCCTGCAGGCTGGTTGGTTGGAGCTGACTCAAATGGGTTGTTTTCCACTGTGGAGTCTCCCCTGCCCTGCTCTCACAAAGAACACTCCTGCAGACTCCCTTCTAAACAAAATCATGGCTTCTACACCAAATGAAATTGCATAGTCCTTAATACAGAGAAATGCACCTTCAAGTGAAGAAAGGAAGAAAGAAAGAAAGGAAGAAAGGAAGAAAGGAAGAAAGGGAGAAAGAGAAATTTATCGGATTAAATAATTATTATTGTTTAAAACAGAGGAAGTGGCTGAAGCTACTCTAGAAAAAAATAATTGCAGAGAATAAGCCTACTATAGTTATTGTAATGTGCATACCCCTACATAGTCAGAAAGCCTAGCTGATCACTGTAAGAGTTGCATAGGCATGATATATGTCTGAGCAGGATGAATGCAATGGTAGAACCTTTAAAATATGACATTTGCAGCATAGGGTAATCTGAGAATCACATTGCATGCAAATAGAATGACTATCAAAAAATGAAGCTGTTACTATGACAGACTTATCTGTCAAAAGTATATGTATATTGTTTCTTCCTATGAATTTCTAATCTATGCATTTTCAAACATCTCGGTATGAAATATGATTATCTTTTGAATATAATTTTATGATGTTGTCTACAGGTCATTTAATCTCTTGTTCTCTTCAAATGGAGAAAAGTGTAAATCATGGACGCTTCAGGAGAAAATATTACCCAAGGGTATCCTGCATTAGCATAGGCAACAGCTGATAAACACAGATTTGCAATATCGTATCTTATCACTTCATGATGGGCATTCTGCAGAATGGATTACTTATTCTCTGGCTTCTTCCTCCTGTAAAGGAGTTTGGAAGCTATTATTCCAGCTAGAATTACACCTCCTGTGAGACTTTCATGTATTTTCAACAGAAAAATTGTGGACCATACTTCCTTTATGCAATATGACACATTTTTAGTTATATAGCACTTTAAGATATAAATAAAAATTATGAAAAGTCCCTGCATCCATACATAAGTTCAAAAGATTTCTATAACATTTTGGAAGGTTTTTTGACAATTCTGTAGCACAAGTTAGAAGCTAGATAGCCTGAAGAAAGGTTCGTGCCAAACTTTCTCATTCCAGATTTTCTCATGAGACCAAATGCATTTAAAAGGATCATATACCAAGATCAGATTAAACTCTGTTTGGCAGAAAACCTAAAAAACTCTAAATCAATTCAATACTTTCTGCAAAGTGTAGTCAATATTGAAAACTCTGTTCCTAGTTGTGCCAGATGTGGTCACCTTCTACAAATTGGTTTGCTGACCATGGGAATCTGCACACCACAGACTTACATACATGGATCACTTTTTGTCCACAGCCATTCCCCATGAGAACATAAAACTATAAATGAACTTCAGAGGATGAAGTGGGCAGTGTATTTAGTAGTCCATGGTTTCACACCGCAGAATTCTACTATTGCATGGATTTTGAGATTTAAAGATAAGTTGAGGCAATTTTCAGTATAGAACCTTGCACCTTGAGGTTTACTTTCCAAATATGCAGCTAAACTACAGCAAATGAGACTCAAACATGCAGATTACTATTCATCCTGAATTGAGGGACAAATGATATTCAGGTAACGTTGGTTTAGCTTGCTGTGACTTTCCAGATTTATCATTCACACTTCACCTTTAAACTTCTTTCGACATTTTGTTAATGGTCTTTTCTAATGCACTGTCATGTAAGCAAAAAATAATGTGCTTTTCAGAATGGATTTTAAACAACTGAATCTCTGTCATACATTTTCAATATACTGACTTCAGAGGTTACTAAACAAAGATGAGTTTCAACACCATATTACCCTTTCCCCTATAATTAAAAAATATTTTGAAAGCATACATTAATATTTATCTCACATCTTGAGCTGGTCCATCCTGGTTCACAAGAGCATTGATACCCATCGATGAGATCTATGCATCTGAAATACAAAATGGTGTTATTCAGGTGAAGCTCTGAAATTCCAGATCCAGCACTAGTAGTATGATTCCATGCATTTCAAAATGGTAGCATCATTCCATGCATTTTTACTGTAATCCATGGTACTTTTGAATAGTTTTATAATGAGTTTCAAATATTTATACTATGGGGGCTAGGCATTTTGTAAGGATTCTGATTGTCACATTAGAAAACATCTTCTTGTTTCAACTGTTGGCATGTAACAGCTAAAGATTTGCTTTTACATATTTACTTACTAATTAATCCCGATTTACTGAATACTAGTAATGAACAAAAATGCAAGAGAAATTGAGATAATGTCACTATATTATTACATTAGCTTAAGCAGGCAACATATGTCATCTTTAAGTGTGCTTGTACTCTTATTTTATGGAAGAGCATAATTAAAAGTATATTTATCAAACTTCCCATATCATTAAGTCTTAAACATAGTTAGTTAGATCCATTATCATGGAGATAATAATAGTTAAATAAAAATAGGCACCTTCCATGAAGACAAGGATTTGGCAAGCATTCATTAACATTTATCTCGCAGTTTGTTCCAGTGAAACCTCTCCTACAGTGGCACTTGTAGGAGCTAATGCCATCAATGCAACTTCCATTGTTGAGACAAGGAGCAGACATACATTCATCTATATTCACTTCACACCTATCACCTGTTTAAAAAACAAGAAAATCCAACTAAGCTTTAAATTCTAAACTCAAGCAACTAACAGTTTATTTATTAATATTAATATTTCCACATAATTGCTTTTAGCTACATTGCTCATGTAGTTCATTATATTGATCAATAAAGAATATCCAACTTGAATTACCTATAGTGTAAATATCAAAAAGGATGGTTATATTGGCATATATGATGAAAAATGATAACTATAAAATGATGACACCTGCAATTGTGGCAAGGCAAGAAGCCTTTAAGTATCAGCTTGCAAGCAATGGAGGAATTGAAATTTCAAGATTAAACTTGTTACACAGTTATCAGGAAGTTGAATAGCACAGGTTTCCTATAGGAGGGAAAAAGAACTAAAATGATATGTCTTGGTAGTGGTCTAATTTCTCCAAATGAAACTGAAATTCAGAGGCTTTTGATAAATGATGCATGACATAAAACTCTCTGAAATTGTTTTTTTGAAGAAATTCACTGGGAATGATATGGTGGTGCACTTTCATGCTTGTAGGTGCCACAATTTCCATCTAAATAGCTTAAAATATTACAAAATTAGTATTACAAAATACTAATTGACGAACAACATGCACTAGGTCTCTCTGTAGGCAGTTACTGCCCACTGCGTGGGAGGCAGCTAAGCACCACACAGCCAGTTGCTTGTGCCCACAGTAGGATTGGGGGGAAGAATGAAAAGGTAAATGTGTGAAAACTTATTGGTTGGGATGATGGTTTAATAGGTAAAGCAGAGCAAATAGAGGAATTTATGCTGCTTCCCCTGGGCAGGCAGATATTCGACCATCTCTGGAGCCTTGGTTTGAGACAATTTAAAAGGGAACACTCTGGAATGGGTTACAGTAATCATTGAAAATTTCCCATGTTCACATGTGTTCCGATTACAACCTAATCTGTTGAAAAGCTAAAAATTCTATTTCCTTTGCACCTTTTTGCCTAGTTTATTAAAATTAAAAAATGCATAATGAGATATAATTAGGGTTCGATTCTGCCAAGTAAGATTGACTCTGTGGAAAGAACAGAAATGCCTTGTAATGATATCTCCATATTTTGCCCCTACTAGGAATGCTTTACTAATATCAACAGGGAAAATGAACTTTTAGTCCTGACAGTACTAAAAGATTCAGACATCTCTAGAAGGTAAAAGCCCATTTTGTCATTTCCATTCTAGAAAGAATTTCTGAGACTTGTGGTGAATGAAAACAATAACCATTACAGTAATTATGGTAGAATGAATTTAAAGATGAAAGTGAATACATGTACCACAGGAAAATTAATTAAATTAAAAAAAAAAAAAGGGTTTTTTTAAGTATTACTTCTAACAAAGAAAATAACCTCAATATTAGGACCTCAAGTGTTCTTGCCAAAATTCACAAACTTTTCTTACAGAAAATAATTTACATTTAGATGTTCAAATTTCTTTGTTAAATGCTGCATCCATATTGTAATACCCCCAAACAATACATCCCTAATACATTATTAATACATTCCTAGCATTAGTCCCTTAGGATCAATGGATTAATCCCTCCTGATATGAATAAACATTTTAATTTAAATTATTTCCACAAGCAAAATGTACTAAATTTGCAATTTGTTGCACTGTAGACACAAAAGGCTGGCAGTTGGTTATGACAGTAACCTAGACAGTCTGTCATTCTCTTTCAATGTGATTCTCATTTAATTTGAAACTTGGCTTCTTTTTTAATCCTTTTTCAAAGTATGAAAACTTTTAATTGAAATAATCTTGCTGAATACAACTAAATGTTCTGTAAAGCTGGTATGAGACAGACTATAAAGCACCTTGCTTAAAATGTCACCTGTAAATTTTTTCATAGCTGAGACTATGCCAGATGTGTTACTGGGCTGAAGACACCTCTTTGAGCTCTGCTTTACAGACCATACTTACCTTGCTAGAAATAATTCCTCACACATCAAAGAAAAGGGAAAGTACCTCTCACATACCATGTGGGGGGTGTTAATGTATTGATGGCAGCCTGGAGGTTCTTCCACATGTCAGAATGCTGCAGGAGGCAAGGAAATGCCATAGATGCCAGAAGACTAATATAGACTAATAAGACTGACACTAGATGAAAAGACGATAACTATTCTCCTACTCTTTCAAGTCTTCCATTCATGGGAAGAATCAGTCTGTCTCATATCTTAATAAGGAGAACTCAGCAGCTTTTTCCAATTCCTGGTTTATATTCAACCCAAGTCACTATTGGCGATGCCTTGGCCTTTCTTGGAGCTCATCTGCACAATTCTACAACTGCATCTTAATCTAGAGATTTTAATATCTTCCATCGAGACTTTTGCCTGCATCTTGTATGTATTTGGTGTTGGGCCCCTAACTTCAGAAAAAGGCAGTAGGGCTGGTTAAGGGTCTGGAGTACAAGTCCTGTGAGTGGCTGAGGGAGCTGGGACTGATTAGCTTGGAGAAAAGGAGACTCTACATCTATGTGAAAGGTGGTTGTAGTGAGGTAGGGATTTGTCTCTTCTCCAAGGTAACAAGTACCAGAATGAGAGGAAATGGCCTCAGGGTGCACCCAGAGAAGTTGAGATTGGATATTAGGAAAACTTTCTTCACTGAAAGGGTGATCAGACACTGAAACAGCATGCCCAGGGAAGTGCCCCAGATCCTGGGATCTGATGTTTGAAAATACATATATTATGGCTTGTTTACTTTATATCAGACTCATACAAAGATCTAATATAACTCATAAATATAATAGAACTTATAAATATATTATTATAATATATAGGTTTATGAATTATAAAAATACATAATACCTCTATGTACCAATGTGAAATTACTTCTTTATTAGGGTTAAAGACTGAGGAAGATGAAGACTCTTTGATTCTGGTTTTAGTTTGTTTAGGTTTTTTTTAGTTTTTTTGTTTATTTTTTGTTTTGTTTTGTTTTGGGGGGGTTTATAGGAGATAATCAAAATATTGGGTGCTGTTTGAAAAGATTAAAAATTCAAGATAGGAATTTATGGGAATTGACTATTTTGAAAAAACATAAAGGAAGAAAACAGAATTTTGTGCAACAATAAGTTAAATATTTTCTGCCTGGAAAAGAAAAACAAATGCATGATAAAAAAGCAATCGATTGCTGAGAGCATACTCAAAAATAGGAATAATAAATTATACTAATTTAAGCATGATATAGAAAAAATGGAGAAGAAAATTGGTCTTTTTCTGGTAAATGAAAATTTTATATCCTGTTGAAAGTAGAAAGAACTGAGAGAAGATATTTCCTTTCAGAATTGGATAGCAGCATCTAGTTCCCTTGTTCAAGTCAATTTTGGTATCAAATATTATTAAGCTATTGACAAATACTTGTGACAATTTCATGAGATTTCATAATAGACATACGTGAATCAAAAGATCAATTAAAAGGTTTATCATATGTATAACCAATAATGAAGACAATTATGTATATTAACAAAAAATCTATAGCATAAATCTAGGGAATGAAAATTAACAAATTAAACATAAGCAGAAATAATAAAAAGCATATTGTGGACCATATTACAGTTACAGAAAGAAAATAAATTATTTGCTAAATATTTTCTTACAAATCTAAAAACTGATTTAAAAATAGTAACTGACTGCAAAGAACAAGTACTCATTTTGTCACATTGACATTAATCTTGTGAAAAGCATAATGTCCTTTCAACATCATTTCAGCATTGTCTCATTCAGCCTGTTATGAGTAAATAATCCCTTAACAAAAGTTTTCTATGTGTATTGCACAGAAAACTAGGGCTGATAAGGTCACTGAGCTTGTTTTTGTTGATTTCATCTTAAGTAAGATTTATTAGAGCTCAGTGACTAATACCAAAAGATTTAGATTTTCTATTTCTATTGTACTTTGTGTCAGTAATACACTTATTTCATGCAATTATTTCACCCATATCAATTCAAATTAAATTGGTGCTGATTAGACTGCAGTAAATTTTAAAGGTTGCCACCTATTTTGAAGTATCTTTTTCTTTGTTTAGACAAGGTTTGATTTCTACTACAGAGAACTTTACAAGATAAGATTAGACCACAGGAAAAAAAATAATTAAAACAATTTAAAAAATTTTATTTTATTTGGTCTGAAACTTTGACATTTGTTTTCATTAAATATCAATTTGAGATCTTAGATACATATACATGGCTCTTGCGAACTGTATCTTCCCGTTCAATTTAAAAGGGAATGTAAGAACCAGAGGGATAAAATATAAAACATAACCTATAGCATGCATTCTTATTTAGATATTTGAACTTTAGATTGAAGAAGATTTCTTTATTCACTTTGAAGGAGCATGAGAATGGTACTTTTTATTCCTCTAGTCTTGGGCTCTGCTTGGGTTTCCCTTAGACCTTTCCTGCTCCCAGGCTGTCAGCAGTAGCCTGGCAGTGGTGCCCAGACATCTACCCATATCTAAAAAGAGTTAGTAACTTTAAAATAAGATTTAATAAATAAAATGAAATATTTTAACATAATTTGGCCTAACCAATTCAATGTAACTTGATTTGTTACCAGTTTCCATTCATTTATTAGTGTATAATGTTTTGACAGTTGGTGATTAAAGTTTTCAATATATTAACACATTTTTTTAAAAAATTCAACTGATCATTGGGAACAATTCATGCTGTTATCTGTCTTTAAAGGGGCCTGGTCTTCAAAAGAAAAGTTGTTCCTAAATTGCAGCTAATTGGAAAAAAAAAAGAATCACAAAAGACCCTACAAAAAAACCCAACATCTTATCCTCGTTGGTTAAATATGTTAGGGAGAAGCACTAAAGTCAAACTGCTTTGTCAATAATGCAGGACCAAGACAAAAGCAAACCTGCAGATTGATTGTTTCTTTTCAAATTACAGTCTCCTAAATGCTCATGTGCAGGTGTCTTGTCTTTTACAAATATAACAGGAAATTCTTATATAAACATGCACATAAAGGTTAATACAACTGTTTTAACATTTATTAGTTAGAAAATACATCTGCAGCACCACTGCCTAATGAACAGAAGTTTCTGTGACACCTAAGATATATTACATAGAGCACAGGCCACCTGGAGAAAATATTGCAGAGGGAGACTTTAAAAGATTTAGACAATTATACAGATTTTAAATTTTTTTGCTGAAATATCAAGGATAATTTTGAAGAAGAGTGCACAAGTGATAAATAGACTAAGATCTTTGGTGAATGGAAGAAGGATATACAGCTTTATAGAAATTCCCAAAACTGTACTTGTTCTTTGCTCTGTGGAGAATTACATTCCTCTCAGTTCAGTGGATGCGAATTGCATCCTTTTTTATGCTGTACATTATGTGGAATTCATCACAGGCTGGAATAGATAGGAAACATTTTATGCAGAAAAAATACAGAAATGGTTCAACTTGAGGAAAAAACTGTAAATATTCCTGCAGTCATATGATCCCATGTGTTTTCATGTTGTTTACAATGGATCTATCAAAACGTTGTGTATGAACTAGCTCAGCAGCACAGTGACCATTTAAATAAAAGTCAACATCATTTTAGGGAAATTTTACTGCATCTCTACCCATTGAATATTTTGTCCTGACTCTGTAAAAATGTAAAGATTACCACTAAAGGTAATGGTGTTGATCCAACAGGTCAAAAAGTCAAGGTATTTCTATGGTTCCATAGAAATTCAAACGACAAGGTAGCATTTTCTTGTTTGCAAAATTTACTCTGTATCTATGGTAATTGTTTTTTTTCCTGGCTGAATTAAAAAGAATACACATTAATTTTCTTTGTACTATTCAATAACTCATTTAAATGGAATGTATGGGTGATTAAAGAAACTACAATTCAACTCTTAATATAAATAATCTTGAGCTACTTCAAAAGAATTAGATAAAATTCTATTCAGGTTAGTATGATTTATCTTCCAATAGGGAGATAAATTTTTGTTCTTGCTATAATATTAAAACCATGTAAAATCTGTGAAATAAGCTCCTTGGCTGTGGTAAAGGGAAGATCATACCTGTGAATCCGGGTAGACAGAGACACCGATAGCCTCCAAGCCTGTTGATGCAGCTTCCTCCATGTAAACAAGGCAAAGTTTCACACTCATTTACGTCCATCTCACACAGAGACCCATAGTACCCAGGTGCACAGTGACAAATGAATCTTTAGAAAAGGGAAATCAGGTATGTTAATGGAAATAACAATGGGATCAATTGCGATATTTTAAAGCCACAAGTATCTTCTGATGCCAAGTTGGTGTCCCTAATCCTCATCCATATTAAAATAATGAACAGACTTTTCTCATTTCCATGTTTCTAAAGCAAAGAAAGTGATTTACTTTTTATTAAATTAATAGAAAAATTTGGTACAGTAATTTTAACTGAAGGTATAAGAAATTACTTAAGGGCTAACAATCTTCTGTCTGAATAACTTGTGAAGTGCTGTTGAACAAACACAGGGTTTGTAGCAATCTAACTCAAGATCAATTTTCTTCTATTTCAGTCTTTTTCCAAATTAAAAATAAACAAAAACAAAAACAAAAACAAAAACAAAAACAAAATAAGGAGGAAAAAAACAAGTTGTGCAGAAGAAATTTTCCCTCTATTTTCCTTTAAGGTCACATAAAAACAAAAAACTGAATCTGTAACATTTGCTTGCTCCATTTTAACTTGTATGGTGAAGGCCCCATTCAAACCCAGAATTAACATAAGAAAATCAGGGAAACTTTTCATTTAGTAGTAACTTACCTGTTTATGAGATCCAGGCAAGTTCCATTGTTCTTGCATGGTCTTGATAAACATTCATTAATCTCCACTTCACACAGGGTCCCAGTGAAGCCATGTTGGCAGGAGCACCTAGCAAAAAGGATGTTCCTACATTGCTTTTTAGGTCATTATAAAGATTCCAGAAAAAATTATGGCAGACGTTAAGATGTATTAATTAAATGGTACCAAAATAATGTTTGTTTTTTACTGGTAACTGCAAAGGGCAATATTTAAACAAGCACCAAAAAGTAAAAGGTCTGAAGCCCAGTAAATAAGACTTTTGTTGCCATTAGCTGAAGGCTACAGGCTTTGTGCTGACCCCACTGTGCAAGGGCTTGCTTAGAACTTGCCTGGGCCTGAGCTGCTTTTGTCTGCCCTGCAGCCAGTTCACTGATGCCTCTCATGCTATAGCTTCAGCTCTGGAATAGAGTCTATGGTGAGGGTGTGAGGTAACCATAGTGTTACAAATAACAGCCTTTTGTGTTCCACTCCTGACATCCAGAGGGACCTGGACAACCTTGAGAAGTAGGCTCTTGTGAGATTTAACAAGACCAAGTGCAAGGTGCTGCACCTGGGTCAAAGCAATCCTGATATGAACACAGCTGGGGGATGAAAAGATTGAGAGCAGCCCTTGCTGAGAAGGACTTGGGAGTGAGTGAGAGGCTCCAAGAAGGCCTGAGACTGAAGGTGAGAAAAAAATCCACTGTGAATATCATGGTTCTCCTGACAAAGACTTCCAGATGCCAGTGACTTGCAGTACGACTGCCAGTTCTTGAGAAAGAACAAAATCACTGATCACAGACACTGTGAGGTTAATCATAATCAAAGAGACATAATTGCATGATTTCTTATATAACAGCCATAACTACATTATTCATGAAGTTTTTCTTTTAATTTCAACCAGGATTGTTCATACTATTGTAACTGGGCTAACAACTCTGCTTTTTTAAATTAGATCCTTATGATTTTAATTAGCCCTACAATAAATTCTTTGGGTCGTACTTATGGTGTATATGTACTACTTTTTGCACACAAGATTTGGACTACAATATTAACTGTCAAACACATTACAAACACCCCCCCCACCTTCACTGAAGGTCAGCAAACATTAGACAGGAAAGTACAAAAGGAAAGCTAGATGATAAAAATCCATACATCATATATCTGTCATTCAAGTAATTTTCCTGACCTGTAGTGGTTGATCCCATCCACACAGAGACCTCCATTCTGGCATGGCTGGGAGATGCACTCATCACTGTTAATTTCGCAGTAAGTACCCTCAAATCCTGAAACATAGATTTCATTAACCATGAATAAATGAACTCTACTACTCGATATGAATAAAAGGGTAACAGATTCTCATGGAGGTTTGACTATTTGCATCCAGGACTAACTCAGACAGTGGAAGCACCTGGCCTGGCAAACCTCAGCTGTGCTCAAAGCTGTTTAAGAAAAGCCTAAAGAAGCATCAGCAATGGCTGGCAAATCTTCTCTTTGGAGCATTTAAGCTGAAGCTCTTGCCCTTGGTATTTGACTGAGCTGTGCTGCAGCCATGCCCAATGCCTAGCTGTGTAGCATGCTGACTTTGGCCTGCAGACAGGCTCCCTGGCTTGGCCTTGGATCTGCCCCATTCCCTGTAGCCTTGACTGGCATCCTCTGCTGCTCCTGGACTCAGCGACTGGTGCTGCCCTGTCTGCCTCATTCCTATACTGACAGACTTCTGGCTGACCTTTGCTTCTGAAGGATCCAGCCCTTGCTGCTCACTGACCCTAAGATCAGGACTACAAAGTAACCCTGATATAACTTTCTCCAACTATTTCTGTTCCTTGGTTTCAGCAAGTTAATTTCCAGACAGTATATGAACTCCAGGTACTCCATCCAAATCTGTTCATTAACAGATTTGGATAGAATACCTGGATAAATATACTGGGGAAATGTAACCCATTTTAAATGACTGAAAATGTTTTCTTGGAGAGTGAGACAAAATCAGAAACTAAAAGCTAATTCAGTAATTAATACGTTAGAGAGAGTAGTAGAAGTTAGAGGACCGTACTTATTCAAAGAAGTCAGTAGCTGAAAAAAAACCCCAACTGGTTTTAATATTTAAATGAAGAAAAAATGATTAAGTGATTAAGATCTTATCTGAACAGTACATTACTTGCATAATACATTACATTTGCCTGTGTAAATGTTCCAGAATATATACTAAAACGAAATAAGACACTTTTCAGTGATATATGAACCCTATTTCTGCTCTTAGACAGCATACTACATCTTATAACATTTGCATAAATAGGTGTTCTGCTAAATGTGTACTGGTGTTAAAATTCTATACATATAGTGGAGAAACTATAGCTACTTAGTTGAATTTTGCACAAATTCAATATATTTGTTTACAATTGATGGAGAAATGGAACCATTGCAATGAGTAAACTATTTGCATTGCATTTGCATGACTAATATGTGAGTGCTGACTGCAGGTTGCCTAAGACCATTAGTAGAGTTCACCAAAATGATTTTGCACATCATAGATAAAAAATTAAATTGAAACAACTTTAAATTAAGCTATTGGTATTCATTACATAGTGATATAAATATGGCAAAGATTGTACTGTATTCTTTATTAAAATAATAAGCAAAAATGTTATCTGTATTTTTTAGATACCCGAATAAAATGATTCATGTATTTTTTTTCTATTATGTATTTGTGGTTTTTGAAATACTTAATGAAGGTGGGGAAATCACAAAAGAACTCTGTTAGAATAGTATGGCTTACTTTTATCTAGAGAAACCAATGACTGGAAGAAATAAGTGTCTTGGTCAGAGCTGCAGAGAAAGCTGTTGCTACTCCAATATATGATCTAAACATGAGCCCACATCAAAGCAGTTGGTGTTTTCTTCTTATCAGAGTTATTTTGACTTAGTAACTTTTGGGCCTGACTGAAATGGGCTCTTAATATTTTCTGAAGGTTTGAGAGCAATGTTACTATAAAGATGGAAAAATAAAGCCTGGACCATTTCTCAATCTAGCCATTAAATTATAGTCACTTAGTTGTTATGATGTTATTCTTTTTTCAGAAATTCCTTGAGCATTATTTATTTCCTATTTGTATGTTTCACAAAAAAAAACCCCCAAAAAACCAAAAAAAAAACCCAAAACAACAAGAACAGTACTAAATCAAAACAGAAAAAGTGCAAAACAAACCACCAAAAAAAACCCACCAATCCCCCCAAAAATCTGTAAAAGAGTTGCCATAATAGGGAGAAAAAAAATCTGTTTTAGTGTACTGTTTTGAAGTATCTCCCTCTGCAGAGGCAACTTTGTATTCTGAATGGTTTATTTTATTAAGTGCAAATGAGCCTGAACCAGAGTGAACCATCCAAATACTTATCTGTGGCATGTGAAATCTGCATCTTAATGCTCCTGAACCATCATCTTTTCCTGCCTATAGCTTGATTAAGGAAAAAAGAAAGGTAAAAAACTATAAACTAGCACACCACCGACCAAGTTAAATACTAGGCCTGGTTGTGTGAGTAGGCAGAAGCCACTGACACAAAATATTCAGTAGGTGTTTGATACGTGCCATTCAGTGCCACTGAGAAAGAGCAGAAAAGATGACAACACATTTCTCTAACTCTGGTTTAATTTAGAAATTGGAGGACATAGAGAATGTAAGACATTAGGACTCACAGAACCCTTTGTAGTCAACTTCCTCATCTGTAAATTCTCATTTATTTGTAATGTTTGAAATTTCTAACTAAATTTGATTACTGAGTGGAAGACTGTCAATGGGTAGGGATAATGGAACTTCACTGAAAAGGACACACTGAAGGAAAACCAATGTGACATTGCAAATAATTCATAGATATATAGATATATTTTAGCTTTATGATGCTATTGCCGAAGAGTTGTGAAGATAACAAAACAAAACTGAAAAAAAATTAACAGCTTTTACACAAAATAACTTCTTACTTTTTGTGTTTCTATAGAATATTTAAGCAAGCATCTTAAAAAGAAAACAAAACACAGTCATCAGATTCAAATATATAAAATGGAAAATGGAGATATTGCTCATCCTGCTTTTGCCTGTCATCCTCACTGGTTGTGGATGTTTTATGTTTTTTTTGAAGTAAATAGTACAGAAGTGAATATACAAAGCATTATTTAAACACATTTTTTGAATGCAGTAGTACATATTTTTCTAGTCCTAGCAATATATCAATACCCTGAAAGACATAAAATAAGCAAACATATAGCAGGCATTCTATTTTATCTATTTTTCCTGCAAATAGAGAAAAATAACATTTTCATCACAAAATTTTACTGTTTATCTACTACATTATGAAATGGGCAATCTAAGTATTCAATTTACTATAATGTTTTCTTATGCTTACTGACAAATTATCTCAGTCCCTTTTTAATAAAGAAGTAATTTTTTTTCACAATGAAATATACTATTAAAAATTACAGACAACTACTTAGGTTATATATTGATCTGTGATGAAAACTTGTGAACTAATGTCGTAACTTTTTCTAAGAAAATTTTTGCATTTCCAGTAATTTTACAGATTTAATGAAAGCTTACTTTCAACTAAAACGTTTTTTCAGAAACACACACATCTACTTAAAAGGATTCCAAAATATTATTTCATTCCTGTTGTCTGCATGTCTGTCCTCTTGTATATTTATATTTGAAGCTTTTATAAAGGATGCTTCAATAAAATCATATGACAATAAGCGAATTTAAATTCAGCCCTTTAAATATATTTTCAGAGTAATTTAAAAGAAAGTAATGGAACACCGTGCACATTGCTTGTACAAATAGGAGATGTCAAACTTCAAAACAAATATTTCAGTTACTAATAAAATATTTATTTTAGGAATATTATTCAACAGTATAAATTATATTTTGTTCAGATTGCCAAAACTTGTTAAAACGCTCATATCTAAGTGGAACTGGTTCAAAGAAAGAATTGGTAGTTTATTTATATTGAAGATGAGATTCCTCATGAATCAACATGTAAGGAGTCTTGTATTTTTTATGATAGTCATACACAATTTAAAGGGTATTTTAATACATTAGAATATTTCATATAAGCTACAACTGCTGCCACACATAGCTGTGATATTCCGGAGTACTTAAACTCAAAATTTAAAGGGGGATGCAATTTTTAGAGAAATGCAGACATGTTTCCAAGCTACTTCATGTGTTGCATGAGAAAATAAAAAGACAATGAGGGGAGCTGCTTTAAAAATGTTTAATATCTTTAAATACATTACTGTATAAAACAATTTAGTAAATCACTACATTACCGACTTGGTAACAGGCTTGCTACTGTAAAATGGTTTTTATTTATCAAATGTATTTTACTGTATATTTTATGCCACAAACAGAATCTCATAAGCATTGCTGGTATCCACATTGCTTTTTAAAAAATCAAACAGATACAGCAATTAGTTTAAACATTTATTTGTGAATGTATTTAATAAGTTTAGATAGATTTGAGGAAGTATATCAGGCTAAGAATTTTTGCAGTAACAAAGCATATTCAAGACTTTCAGAAATTAACAGAGATGAAAAACAACTAAGTTATTACAGCTCTTTGTGTTGAAAAATATAGTCTTACTTCTCTATTTCTAATTGTTCAGGTGGCATGAAAGTGACTTTCATGATATGCATCTAGAAACATCTGGAAAACTGTTACTTAGGACGAGACAGATGCTATTTTTACTTTTGTTTCTCTGAAATATAGGAAACTCTGCATTTCTCAACTCTGTCTATGGGCCTTCTGGGAGCTGCAAAGTGATGGAATATGCAGAATATAGAAGCTAAATATCTGCTGTCACAGTTATGGTCACTTTCATCTCCTCATTCCATTGCAGAGAAATATTATGGAATTGACCTCTGCAGGTAACAGGATTCTAACAGGATTATTTTTCCATAATCTCTCTACTGTTTTGCTCATCCAAACAGTATCATAGATGTTAGTCTCCTTACCATGAACTATTTATGAACCAATGTTTGCAAACAGCAGAGATATCATAGAAGTCCCATAATCATTAGTTCAGGTACTTAGGTTGTTCAGCATAACATAAGTAGGTACATAAATCAAAACCAAAGGTGTGTAAAATATTAGGCACTGTAAAAAGGCTATTTCCCTCTAAATTATATATGTGTGTGTCTGAAAAAGAAACTGGCATTGAAGGGCTCAGAAATCTGACAATGGTGAACTCCAGTTTAAATAACTTGTTTTTCATCATCTATTTACTCTTTCTGCTTGGTATTATAAATTTTTTATATTATAATAATTTTCACTTAGCCTTGTTGCAGACATTGGCTGAAAAAGATTTTGCCTCCATTCAAATTTCTAGCTACGAGGTGCTATAGACCAAATAAAAATAATCACTATCATCTAGAACAAAGAGTGGTTGGCATGTGAAAGCTGTTGACAGGAGACTGATAAAAGTGGTGAAAAAGTCCAGGAAAAATCTGTTTAAAACAAGGACTTCAGAAATTACCTTGAAGCATCAAGAAAGTATTGCTTTGAGGAAAAACAAAGCAAAAATACAATGCCAAATTCCAGTAAAAACTGCAGCTATTGTTTCTCCTTATAGACGAGTCCTTTTCATAGATTTCCCTGGAACAATATACATAATTTCCCAGCATCCTAAAACTGATGGCTTTAACCTTTAGCTCCATGCATAAAACAGCTTTTCAACTTCTCAGCTTATAGTTTTATATCTTTAAAGCTGCAATGAGCATAAATAAGATGACAAAGCTTTTTTGTACTTATGTGCTGTAATGACATGTGTTGCTGCTCCCTGATATTTATACTCCTCTCTAAAACGATGTGCTTCCCAGAACTATGAAATAAAAAAAAAAATCAAATTTAAAAAAAATCATTGCAGCAATAATAAAATAGCAAGAGGCAACTGGTCAAGAATTCAGCCTTTCCACCACCTGAAAGATTTTTCCTAAGCTGCCTAAATAGTAGGCAGAATGACATAAGTATTTCTATAACATTAGCCATTTGACTTTTTATGTTTGCTTTTGTGTGACATGAAGTACACCAGAAAAGAATACCTCCTTAATGTAATGCTGTAGACATCCACATCCACAGTACAGATATTTCCAGTTCATTTCTCGAAACAATACATACAGTATCCTATTGATCTAATTTCCCTTCTACCATAACTCATTAAAATATTACTGAGTCAACACTAATACTGGCCAAATAATCCATATTTTTGAAAAGAATAGGTAAAGCTTTGATATGAACTCTCTCTATATGTATGCAATATCTGATGTACAATATGTAGCATTTTCTAATAATTTTTCTATCACAACCTAACATCTATATGGAAATTTGCTTCCATTGTAACAAGGAGGCTGCATGAACATCCCTGAGCTTATCCCATCCGTGTTACTTGGAATTATGAAGGAAGTTGTACATCTAATTTTAATGAGGGATTAATTTCTACCTTCTAAGAAGCAAGAGTTCTAGGAACTGTTTTAATTCAATAATCTTGCCCTTCCCTTCTTGTCTTTATGTCAGCAACAACTATCTGCCATTCCTACTAGCTTGCCTTGCTACTATTCCTATATCTACTAATAGTTCTCATAAAAGAATAAATCACTGTTTAAAAAAATTCTTTTTAGAAAACACTAGATATTTTCTGGCCTGTAGTTTATGGTTGCAAATTATTTTTTATCTTGTTATTCTCTGCAATATTTATGTGATTTCACACATTTCATGCCTTGTGAAAACTGTCACCTTTTATCTCCCATTTCATCACTAATTAAACTTGTTATTCTTCAGTCTCAGCCAGAGTGCTGATCTTGCACTCTGTAGTTGTAAGTCCTCTCGTAGTTTCTCTTGATTTTGAATACATTTTTTCAGTAATTTCTTTTGTCTTGGAAAAGAATTGTTCTCAGAAAGCATCACTACTTTTACCAAATTGTCCTATCTTTCTGTTGAGTTGCCTCTACAAAACTAACAGTTTTGTGCTTGCCATTAACTAGAAGAGCATGGTCTAATGCCTATACTCTTGTTTATTTTACCTCTATTTTACTTATATATGCAATTGAATTGCTCTTTGGATCTTTTTCATGTAGACCTTGGAGAATCTGTGAATAGTGGCTGAACTCAGCTACAAATATTTCAACATTATTTAAATTTTATAGCTTTGCTTACATGTCCTGCCTTGCTCTTCTGTTACACTAAATTTTCATTTCTATAATTGAGATTAATTCTAAGAATAGAATTCTTCAATATTGGAAAGACATGTTGATAAATTAGGCAGTAAAAATCTGCTATTTGCCCTAAGTTTTCCATTGCTCCTGTTTTCTTTGCATTTAGTGTGTGGTATTTAAGAAGATTCAGTGCTGACTATATGATTAACAGCTCGAGCCCCTATGTCTTCCCAGTTGTCTTGATCAAACTCTTGCTTATCAATTACTGGTCAAAGTATTTGAGAGGGGTTTTCTGCACACCTCTTCAGAAACTTGTTCTACAGCAGTGATTTCTAAACTTTCACAATAATGGCCTTCCCTACAACATTCTTGCAATCTTGAATATACTATCATGCAATTGTAGAGATCATATTTTTTTTTAACTTATAACCTGCTTGTGTGGACAATTTAACTTAAAGTCATGGTCTAACACAGTTTCATGAGAGCCCTTCCATATGAGAACCCAGTTTTGTTGCATAAATATTATAATCTATCTCCTTGCAGGAGGAAAATCAATGTATCTAGGGCAAATAGCTCAAGAGTGAGTTTTACATTAATGGTATTTATATAATTTTAGAGCTCTTTATAGCAAAATCAGACAGCTGTAGTTCCCCAATGTACATACAGGAACAAAGATTAACCTTTGTTTTATACCACAGCTAATCATGACTTCATCACCTTCCTACCAATTTGCTGTGGTAATTCTGTCCTAAACTGATATCTTACATCAACTTTGATTCTACCAAATTAACATTTTATCAGCTTTTGTCTTCTCTGACCTAGCCAGTGTGTATTATCTTTTTCTTCTAAGTATGTACCACTTTCAATAGTATAATTTATGGTCCTTTTACCCATCCTGGTACCCATCTCAGAGTGTCCTAAAGATAGTTTTTAGAATTTGGTAAGCACTGCTACATTTTGTGATTCCTGCTGTACCAGACTCAAACTTTCTAGTGACTGGACTTTTAGCTAACTGACAAGTTTAATCCACATGCCATTCACTACTAAGTCAAGTGTCTTGGAGTAATCTATTTATGTCAGTGTGACTGCCCTTTGGGATCAGGTCCATACCCCTGACAAATTTATCAGGAGAAAAAGGGAGGAATATGCAAGACAAAAATAGGTAAATAATAAAAAACAAGACAACAGAGAAATTAGAGTTCTTCAATATGTTTTCAGCTAAAATTCTGTATTTTTTCTGTCTCTCTTATTTTTTGATGAGTCCAGAATAACTGTTTGCATTTTTCCTACCATGAATGATCAACTCATTTTGTGAATTATCCCTTTTATCTCTTTTAAATTCTGAATTTTCCGCTTTCCAAGATTTGTTGGCAATGTATGTTACTGATTCAAGTAACTGCCCTACAACTTCCCCAAGGATTCTTAGCTGCAAGGTTCAAGAATTCTTAAAAATTCTATCAAAGCTTCCAGAGAATCCTGGCTGCATGTTTTTCTGATTCTTCAGAAACAGTGCACAAAAATATTTGGAAAAGGCTACATTTTCTGAGGAATGTTAAGAAAAGACTTGAATTACATGCCTCTCTATAGATAATTTCTGAAAAGTGTTTCAAAAATCAATATCTCGTGTCAAAAGCTGTTTTTAAAAAAGCATTTCTTAAAGATGCTTCACTAAGCAACTTGCATACCTTCCCAGTGATGTTTGGGTTTTTAACTCACCAGCTTATGTAACCCTTACCTTAGTAATAAAAAGACCCCAAGGTATTATATGCTCCTGATTCCTAGATATTATATCCATATCTTTCCAGCTTAGTAAATGACAAGTAATGGTATTGCCATGTAACACTGCAGTTATCTGCTCTCCTTTGTCCTAAGAGACCCCTACCTTTATAAGCATAATAGTGAAGACTTCAAAATCATGCTCCAATTCCAGTTTCAGTAATTTTACTCCCCTGCTACTTAAATTTCCTAAATTTTCAGTGCAGTTGTTAATTAGCTAATGTGTTCTTCAATTCCTACATGGAAGTGCATAGCAAAGTTCTGCACAGTTAAACTGTTGCTCCGTTCCACCTTAGCAGTTCTTGTACATTGAGGGAGAAATTGTGTCTTTTAAGCCATGGCCCAGGGAAGCTGTCAGCACCTGCTGTGATTTGGTTTGTTGTGCATATAGGGAGCAACCTGCTATATCCATTAAGCAAGGGAAGATTACTTCCCTGATGTGCCAGGCCTTCCTGACAGCTCAGCAGGAAAAGAAACCATTTCCAACTTGCTCCAATTTTTGTAGTTTCACCAATTTGCATATATTTTTTTCTAAATCAGCCTGTCTGTTTTGTCAATTTACTTTGTCTATGCTGACCAGGTGCATGTCTAGCTCCACGTCATTGTAACAATTGACTGAGAAATGCTAATTCTGAGTGCTGAATCAAAGCCACCATAGATTTAATAAGAATTGTAAAGTAAGAAATTAATAATAGATAAACTGACAGCTATCTTTCTAGTCTTTTAGCACAACTGATAAACCTGCTGCAATTTTATGTTCTTTGAAACATATTCTTTTCTACTTACATTAAAGATAGCGATAAATTGAACATATATTTGCAATTTTCTGGAGCACAACAGAAAATGGAAGAAATTAACTGCACCAGTTCTCACCTGTTTTGCAAATGCACATTGGATTTCCATCTACTTGTGCCAAGCAGGTTGAATTGTTTATACATGGATTGTAAGGCAGTTCACAGGGACTGAAGCGCTGGTGGCAGAAGTCTCCAGTATAGAATGGAGGACAAATGCATACAAACTGCCCTGGCTTCACAGACTCAAAACAGGTGGCTCCATTCAAGCATGGTTCTGATTCACATTCATCTATATCTTCACTGCAGTCTGGCCCTGTCCAGCCTGCTGTACATGTGCATCTGGAAGGGTGAAAGAAAAAGAACATTGATGTGGCAGAATAAAAATTAACAGCTTAGCCCAATCCATTTCAACATTCTTTATTTTAAAAATAGCAAAAAAAAAATTGAAAATAAAATCAATAATGTATTCCTGGGACTATCTTTTCTTTTCCTGGCAGAATGCAGTATGAATAAAAGCTTTATTCAGGTTATTTTCCCAGAATTTATCTGAGCAAAAGAAAAAGGACTTCTTCTAAGTCACAGTATGACTTGGAAAACTATCTGGCTTATGAAATGCAGACAATCATGTTTAAATCATTTTTAGATTAAACAAAACCAAAAATTATCCAATATGAAAAGTAAATTTTCTAAATGTTAAGGATTAGGAGGACATATTTTCATACATGTGAAGCTAGTAAGTACTTCAATGTTTGGGATGAAATGCTTTAGGTAGCATATCCAGTAAGTTTAAGAAAGAAAGTAGGAGTCGTGAAGGATCCTAATTTCATTGTGTTCTTTCTCTTTTTTGAATTCTTTTGTGAAGATCTGTTAGTGACATCACAGAAGAGAAAACTTTGACCAAAATCTAAATTACATCTGATTATAAGGGACATATCTTCATGAATTGGATAAATATCTTTTTTATTCACAAGATAAACATGATGAGATTCTGTAAATTCAAAGAAAACAATTTGCTAATGTTTTCAAACCTTGCAGAGCCAAATTTCTTCACTAGCTGCAATAAAAGAAGCCTCTATGTACTTTAGAAGTCATACATTCCTGTTACTTTCACTGTAAATAAAATTGAATTTAATTTTATTTTTGCAGCTATTTGGCAGGACTAGAGACAATATGAAAGATGAACTATTCCAGCTCTTGTCTACTTTGATCAATATTGATTTCAGGTATTAAACCATTCAAATATATCTTCATAATTATAATTTGATAAGAGAAATTGTTCTTAAATAAGAAATAGGTAGTTTAATGAAAAATGTTATGTAGTTCTCTTTTATAAGGTAATACTTGCCACATGGAAAACAAATTTCATCCCTTAAAAAAAACCCAGTGTTTTCTTTCAATTTTTTGGTGTTCTGTGTTATTTGTTTGTGGGATGCAATTGCCATGTCACATGAAATGGAACAGATATTAAAAAGGAGCTTTATAGTTTTAAAGAGCCCCAGTATTTTAGCATTAAGGATTCAAAAATCAGGTTATTAGATTTTTCTTATGTTAAAAACTAATAGTCATTACTATCAAAAAGCATTCAGACATTCTTAAAATAACTGGCAAAAATCACATTTAAGGACTCATCACTTATGATACTCAAAATATACTTTTGGAAATATGGTTGAAAATAAATATGTGTTTTTATTCTCTGTTTATTCACAACAAACATGCCTGCTTTTGCTATATATGGCAGAATGCATTTATTATTTAGAAGCAACATCCACTGAATAACACTGTACGCCCAATCAGTGCTTACTGCATTTTCTCTCAAGTAGTCCATATATAAAAGCATCAGACTCTACAAATTAAGCATCCCTAAATGTCTTATACTGAACACAGGAGAACCCTCTGACCCAACAGATCAGAACAGAGATGATAATTTTTTTTACAGCTGCTCTTTTTTTTGGTTGACTTCTTTTGTGAAGTTGTGAATAAATTACTACCAATGCACTATTACAAATTGGTATGTAGCACTCGTTTATGCTCCTTTTCAGCTCAAAAAGCTCATTAAATAGAGAGCCTTTCACTTTGTATTAGGAGAACACAGTTCAGTTCTGACCTGGTCCGACTTTATGGACATAAATGAGGTGTAGAGGAGCAAACATTTACACGTTTCATTCCCTTTTTTTCCCTAATGAGTTTCATAACAACCTTTGAGTTATCAAAACTATTCTATAAGACTACAGGGAACATTAGGTCACTGAAACACAGCAGTTATCTGCACTACAAGTAGCCAGTCCTACCCTGGTTCATACATGCTACCAGCTAAGATGCAACAGTCAATATTAATGCAAAGGAGACAATTAATAACAGAGCTTTTTTCACTCCTTTCAGGATTATTAAAAAAAGTTGCTGGAGTCCTCATTAAATGTGGGAAAAAAAATACACAGAAGCATCTATCCTGAGGCCCAGTTCTAAGAATCAAGACAAAATTTTGTGTTAATGAGAACTGTTATTTAAAAAAAGGTAAGGAGGTGTTAGGACTATTAAAAGCAAATTATAAATTAAGCTATTATAGCTGGTATTCTTGGAAATTAACTGATCAAAAGGCAAAAACTCAAACAAGCTTTTTCAAAATTACTAATTTTTTTCACACCATTAGAAAAATCAAGATGATTTCTAGAATCTCTCTAGGGGAAAAAAAGGCTGATATATGCTTTTAAGAGCCTGTATAAAAATAGTCAATGCTGAATTTTTTTCTGTTGTTTTACTAACTTGCCAACATAAATATTTTTCTTTTCAATAACCAAATCCTAATACACCCATCTATATTAGAAAACAAAATCCTGACTCTTGTATGTAAACTGTTAATTTCAATAATATAAGCTCCATATACTGCTTAGATTGTGACATGTGTAAAACTTTTCCATCACATCTCCAAATCAGCTTCCATGAGAATTATCTCTTTACTTTCCATATATCTCTCCATAAATTGAAAAGCTTTCTATAGAAACAGAAACAAAAGGAGAGGTCAACGAAAATACACAAATTGTATTCATGGTTTTATATTTACCACCTGTTTTAATATTAAAGTCAAAATGCAAAATTGCAAGCTATAGTCATGAATTGTATACAGAGAAGTAATGTTAATGTTATATGCTCCTCTATGTCTAAATGATGAGTTAAGTATTATATTTCTCTCTTACCTGCTTGAAAACTCCCTTTCTACTCCTTATATTCCAGTCAAATGTATATATATCACCTGCCTTAAATTCTTAAAGGTTTTATAGAATTAAATAACAGGGATGAGTCCTAAGAATACCTGAATTGTTGATTTTGGAAAAAAGTTTCTGAGGTTCACCTAGATTCCCCTTCTCAAAACAGGTACAAGTAGAGTTTTTTTAGGTCTGTGTCCAGCCTGGTTTTGAGTATCTCAAAGATGGAGATTCCACAACCTCTCTGGGCAATCTCTTCAAGCACCTGACCACCCTCACATTAAAAAAAAGAGTATTTTTTTATCTTCACTTGGAGTTTCATGTAGTTTACCTTCTGCCCATTACATATTTTCCTTTTACTGGATACCCATGAGAAGAGTCTGTCTCCTTTTTTCTCTCTCCCTTTTATCAATTAGTTGCACATATTGGCAAGAACTTCTCTGAGCCAAAACCATTTTTTCGGCATGCTAACTGGAGAGGCAGTCTTTCCTGAATCTTAAGAGTTCTAAAGTGTCTATCAATTAGAAAATCATATTGGTGACATGTCATTATTCCAACATAGCTCACCTAAAAGCTCTAGAAAATATCAAAGCTTAACAAAAGCACATGGCATGACTCTTGGGGATGGTCCTGTAGGGACATGAGTTGGACACGATGATCCTTGTTGGTCTCTTCCAACTCAGGGTATTCTGTGATAAGCAGTCATGTAGATGAATATTCCAGAGTAGAACAAATTTTTTTTTTTTTTTTTTTGATTTTAGACCTCTTTCTTTAAAGTAGAAAAATGCAAGAAACTGGTCTTTTTAGTCTTCTGTATAAAACACTATTTAGGAAATATCAATCAGAGCACTAACCTTTGCCACAGATAAAGATGGCTTGCAGACAACATTGCAATGTTTAAGAAGCACCAGAACTACTTGTCCCTCAGTTGTTCAGTCAAAGCAACAGGAATCCTAAGCTGAACCCTCAGCTACAGTGTGCCCATCATTCAACTCTCTTCGACAGATTCTTGATGAGAAATGGCAAGACATTGAGTGAAGTTTAGATCAGCCTGTTAGCCATACAATACACACAACAATGGGCCATTCTAGAGTAAGGATTTATGTCGTTTAGTGCATTCAGTCAAATCAACTACCAGCCTGAGAAGCCACAGTGCTCAGTGACAAATTTATTCCCTGTAAGCTGGAGGCTATTGGATCATCTGAAGTAGTGAAATAAGAGCTTGCTTTCAATACATGCACAGCTTGAAATTTAGGGCACCAACACACACCACAAAGCTCCAAGGACATACACTTCCAGTCACTACAAAGGCTTCAAACACTCATGTTTCTCATGTTTCTATCTTTTCTTTCCTCCTACAAACAATTTTTTTCTTTCATACTTTAAAAGTTTAATGTTAAATGTTTTTGTTCCACAGACAGCTACCAGACTGGTTTCACCACCTTCAACCTGCAAAAGCTGTCACAAATTTATCCCCCTCCTAGTTCTCTGCTCTCATATGCCAGCCCTAGATGGTCTCCTCAAATTTTCACCTATCCCTCTCCTCCTGTCCCCTAAATTCATTTAAGTCTGCCTTTATTACCACTGCAATTATTCATTCACTAATTTATTTTTAGAGCTCTCCTTTTGTAACTAAGCAAATGTGACACCAATTAACTCATTAGAGAAAGCATTAAGCTGGACTGCAGTGCTTATGGTCTGATGGAATTAACTATCATGAGGGATATAGGACAATAGTGGAGTAGTCAGAACCCTGAATTTTAGGAGAGGAAACTTTCAGTTGATTAGCAGTTTGGATTAGGTTTCAGTATTTGGGTCCATGGGATCCCCTAGGAAAACTGCCTTCATGGGAAAAAGGATCCTAAACAAAGCTGGCAGCTCTTTACAGACATTTTTTTTAGAGCACAGTTCTTGGTTTCCACATGTAAGAAATCAGGTAAAGAAGGCAGAAGACCAACATGCCTTAGAAAGTATCTCCGGGGTAAACTGAAGTGTAAGAAGGAAATGCACAGGCAAGGAATAAGAGACGTTTATCCTGGGAAGAATATGGGATGTTGTCTGGATGTGTAGTAGTGGTATTAGGAAAGCTAAAACCCTTTTGGAGCTTAATTTGGCAAGATTTGCTAAGAATTAGAAGGGATTTACAGGTGTGTTTGTCACAAAAGTAAGGTTAAAGAAAATGTGTCTCTGCAATAAATAAGACAGGAGAACTGACAACAACCAACAGAGAGAAGACTGAGATATTCAACATTTTTATTTGCCCCAGCTTTTACTGTTAATCTCACTTCCCTCATCTCTGAAGCTCCTGCTAGATACTGGGGGACTGGAATCCTTCTCATCCTATGAGAAGGTCAGGTTTGAGGAAGCTGAATATAACCTGAATATAATACCTAAGCCACAAGATAGACACCAGGGGCCTGAGAGGCTGATGCAACTCTCTCTAAAGGTTTAATCAGTAAGTAAGCAAAAAACAATTTGTCCATCACAGAGTAAATTTATAGGTGAACATAAATTGCAAAAAATTTTTCTTAAAAGAAAGTCCACTTGTTTTTTTCAGCTATTAGAACAAGGATATGAAGCTAAAATTAGGGAAGAATATTGTTATCTTTGTCATACACATACCATTTTTTAATTTAACTGAGATGTAGATATTTATTATGGGAAATATATGCACCACCTGAAGTCTACAAGTTGAATCTGAAGTGCTGGTTAAGAAAGCATAGATAAAGTACTTAAGGAATGGTACCAGGCAATAACAGACGTGCATGGATATTGACCTCAATCTGGAGAAAACTTATTTGGGAGGTATATTGTTCGGAAAAGAGATATAAAGATTAAGTTACTGTTACTCTAAGAGTATCTAAGTGTGTCTTTTGCATGTTTGATGCATACAGAAAGCCTTCAAAGGGCTTATGAAATTTTCATTCTCTTCCAGTTCAAGTGCTTCAGATTTTTAATCCTTGTTCTTTTTCTCATTTTTAAGATATACTTTCTTTGTTCTGTATACTTCCCTTCCTCATAATTCTCGGCTCATATTCTTCCGTTTGGTAATAGTAACTAAAATTTATTCCTGATATTCTGTGTATTGAGGAACATTGCACTACAAAAAAATCCCAAACAAACATATTTTAGAGGAACAGATAGAGAAAGTTGTATTTGTTTTCCATAAATTTCTTTCTTAATCATCTATTTGAAGCTATGAGTTCACACAATCACAAGGTAATATTCAGTTCAATGAGACAGCAAGCTGTATTTTGGCTTTTGCTTTAAAGCTCTGTTTCAGCTGCAATGCACACACTTCTGTCTGCAGGTTTTTTTTTCCATTTTCCTGAACCAGAATATAAGACACATCTCATATCAGCCTGGATGCAACTTTCAGACTACTGGACCCGAGAGATGATGTACACACTCATTTTCTCTTTTGGATCAAACTATTTCTTTATTTATCTCGATAAGAATAGCAACAATTTATCCTATCTACAAGGCCAGATGAAATTACATTGTTTTCTGTTCCAGGCAGTAAACATTAAAATAATTAAAAATCGCTAGTCAAACTGTCTCATTAGAAGGAATGTTTGTGCTTTAAAAGCACAAGTGCTGAATACTTTTAATGCTTTTAATTAAGAATGACAACAAAACTAGTAAAAACTGTAATAAGCAAAGCTGACAATTATTGCTGTCATATGGGAGGATCCCTTGGGCCATATGGCTTGGAACCAGTAAATAAAACATGGTTTGGTATCAATAGTGTACTTCAACGACCATGACCATGGGGAAAACCAATGTTGAAGTTCCTTCCCATCAGTCTTGCCTACCTAAATTCCTATTTTAGAAGAAGTAGAAATTAATTTAAAAATACAAAAAAAATATTACTCCAATGTTTGGGTGCATTTTTTTACTCCTGCTTTACAGTTTTGGTTATTATCTAAGGTGCTAGAAAACTGTTTACCATGTTCAAGTTCTTTAATATAAATATAATAATATTTAAAAATACTGAATTCCTTTAAAATTTAGGAACTCCCATCTCCCAAACTTATCCTGATGTACAAAAAGAAAAATGCACCATAGTAATATGAAAATTTTAGAATGGCGCTTAGCAAGTTATCAGCAAGTTAGCAAGTTAACAACACATGGTGAAGAGAAAGAAAGATCTGTTTAAATTTGTGTTATGTCAAACAATTTTCTGAGTTGCAGCATTAATTTCTTGAATTACTGCAGACTCCCATAGAGAATGTATATGCATTTTGGCATGTGAAGCTGCTCTTTTGAGTAACATCCTCTATTAACTAAACCCACATTAGTCTTCTTTCTTCTGACAAAATGCAAAGGGAAAAGGACATAAATTCCTTTTTATCTTACCATCTCTTGTCACCAACACTAAGAGTTGCATTCTTTGCCTATATAAGCTTCATCTCTCACTGGAACAACAATCAGTACAGCAGCAACAAGATAATTCAAGATTTCACCATGCAATCTGAGAGAAAATATGTAATTTGCAGCCTTTTTAACAGGCAGCACCTCTCCAAAAACTTGTCAAAAAGAAAACCCTTAATCTGTGAAAACAGAGCATCAGTAAATCAATGCTACCATGAACAGTAAGTAAATGATCTGCCTTTAATATCTTCTGTGGTAGTGATTCACTTTGGTAGAGAAAAAAGAGAAGTATTATTTAATTCTTTCAAGAATCAGAAGGAATCAGTTGTCATGTGGCTTCCAAGCATTACAGCAAGTTAATCTGTTAGGCTCAGATGTTGGATAAATCAGCTATCTGGATGACTCTCCATCTTTCAAGGATTTTGAATAAAAGGCTTCCATCTCCCCAGTTGCCTGCTTGCTTGTGCTCTTCTCACTTAATTTAATGCTGGTCTTTGATGGCAACTGGGTTTATTGCTGCACCTGTGGAAACTGGTATCTTCAGCACTTTTCCCCTTGGAAATCTCTTCTACTGAAGATTGCAGTGTAAAGAGCCTAGTCTTCATGGAAAGAAGCTCAATGCCTTTTCTCAGTTTTTATTGCTCTGGTATTTTCTGGGAGTTACAGGTAACTCTTACAGTATTTTAGTATTGATTTTGAGACAAGTCCTCTTTGACCTGAGAAATCTGAAAGGAAGAAAAATGCTACACTGAAAAAGTAGAAGCAATCATGTGAATGCAGGTAACAGCCCCTCCAGGAGAAACATTTGTTAAATTTGGGAAGTTTAGCAATGCAGCTGTAGTTCTGTCTATTGACCTCGAAGCTCTTCACCCTATATACAGAGATGGCATTGGTTTCAGAAAAGAAAAATGAACTCTCTGGGTAGAGTGCTCACAGAAGAAGGGACTTTTGCTCAGGGGGAGTAAAGGAGTTCTTTCCTGGTCTGTTCCTTCCACCACATGCAATAAAAATGGCCAAATAAAGGTGATTACAATTGCAATCTTTATTAGCAATAATTAGCATGGCAACAGAAGTGCTGATAACATGCTCCAACTCTGAAATTTTATGAAGCATGAACAATACAAATCTAATAATGAAGATGGATTACCTTGACATTTGGAGAATTTGACATGAGGAAAAATTGAACATAATGCACACCAAGTCAGAAGTCTGTGCAAATGACCTCTGCATCATGATTTGAGTGGATGAGCAAAGAAATATTAGTCTCCTTCATATTGCAGTTTTTGAACTCTGCAAGTCAATTAAACAAGACGTTTCTATCAGTTTTGGTGGGGGGGGGAGTGTTTCCAATATTCTATGAACAATTTTTCAGAAATGTTAATTGATCTTTACCTAGGGTCTGCTCAAGTTCCAAGGAAGAGAATCATAGAAGAAATAATATTTCTATGGCTCAGTCTGACATCAAAGCACTATCTGATCCAAGAGGTGAAGCAAGAATACAAGAAAACATTTGTTTGGAAAAATGGATGAGTGCATCTTTTTTCATTTTTTTTTTTCCTTTTTTTTTTTTTTTTTTTTCTTTTTTTTTTTTTTTTTAATTTATTCCAAACATTGAAGACATTATATATACTTTATGCCTAGAACTAGCTAGGTGCCTATGAAAAACTGATAAACAAGGATAGATATGGTACTTAATATGGCAAAATATATCAGGTCATCATAACATCACTTAACCATATAGTATCTATATTTATATATTTGAAGAGAACTGTTGAAACATTTTCAATGCTCAGCAGCAGTCTTGCTAATTTGAACATTATAAACTTAGATTTTCAAAAGAGTCTATAGAAAATAAATCTTTTAGAAAGGCTGCAGAGCCTCATAACTAATACTGGCAGTTTAGAAAACACTTTGTAAATAGATTAAGTAGAAATGTCTCTGTTTTCACATTTGTCACTAGAATAAAAGAATGAAAAAAGTATTGGCACAAACTGACCTTCATTAATATGCCAAATTATAATCTTTTACCATTCACCTAATAGGGCTAGAATATTGCAACCTCAAAAAATAACAGAGGCAGTAACATTTCATCTTTGAAGACTAAATTTACCAAAGATCACCTAACACAGATCTTTATTAGGTTGGCCAATGAATATTTATATGAGTAAACCCTTGAAAAAATTTTTGAGTGTTATAATTTCCAAGCATATAAATAGTAAAAAAAAATTAAAAAAATTAAGCATCTTCAAGTCAGACAGTATTTCTCAAAGTTATAAAAAAGCAGACATGCAAACAAATATCTCTGCACTGCTCAAATACTGCAGTCACACATGAGGAAGTTATTTCTCTACTGCAGATTCTGTTACAAAACCAAATTTGACTTGTCATATCCTAGCAAACAGCATTTCAAAAAAATAGCTTTGTCCTTTTAAAGATTATTGTTCTGATATAAGCTATAAAAGCAAACAACAAAAATTATTTTCAGTTCGTCTCCAAGAGTCAGTTATGTCTTTATCTACCTTTGATATCTACTGTAATATAAACAATCCAACTTTCTCCTATGGGTGTCTCACTGAGTTATTTCAATAGTGCAAACCTATGAAAATTTTATGACTGTCCCTTCCAGACAGGGAATGAACAAGTCCAGGAGACCTACATATAACAATGCTTATGGATGCTCATAGGGAGAAGTGATTTTTGTATTTGCGGTCTCTTTTCTCCACCTGTGACCTTCAAAGATAAAGGCTCCCTTTGATAGATTCTTTTTCATATATCCATACTGGCATTTAGTAGAAGAAAATATGATGGTTACTGTTCCTGCATTAGTCTGCTTGCTATTGCTGAAGAGTGAGCGCTGGTTTATAGAGGACCTGTAACAGTGTACAGTCTGGAATTGCAGTCTAAATAAACTCTGTAATGCTTCTATTGATCTAACAGAGCACACACAGTGTAAATCCCAGACAAATCCAAAATACAATTAACTAAAATTTTATTACCTATAGAAACTAATGGTGGGGAAGACAATGTTGATTTTCTAATTGTTTTGTGTAGAGTTTACTTACACTAGAACCATTTAATGTATAATATTTATATATGTGAACATAAGTTTCATACTGTATTGTCATATATATGAATTATTTTTTAAGATGCAACTGTTTTAGCTGAGTAACTCATACTTTTTAAAAATTGTTTTTTACAAATATACAATGCTCTTCTCCAAAACCAATTTTGCAGTTCCTATCCCATTCTAATTTATTTTAAAGATATTGTCACTGTTATGCTCTGAAAATAATTCTCTACTTCAAAAGATAATGCCTCATAATTGAAGATGAAACCTCGGTATTCTTTTGACTGTGAAGTTATTTTAAGACAAAATAAACACATGTAACATCTTGACATTAAAACTGGCATATTTAATTTACGAAGATTTTGACCCTTGACCACTTTAGAATTACTTTAAGAATGTAGGGAGAAGGAACAATACCTATGACACCGATGAAATCTCTTCCAAGAAGTGAAACGTAGATTTTACTAATGACCTTTCAAATCAAAGGAATAGGTTTTTATAGTAATGAGAATGGGATCTACACCCTGTCCTTTCATATGGAACTGTTTATTACTGATTCTCCATGGTTCAAAAGGATATAATGTCAGTAGCAATGCCCATAATCCTAGAAAAATGTTGTTCCTTTGTGCTGCTGACACTGGTGATGCATGAAATATCTAATCTGTAGCTAACACAGACAGATGGTTTTCCCATTCATTTCTAATTAGCCATTTTTAAAGTGTCAGCAGCATTTTTTATTTATTTGCTTGTTTAAATTTCCTATTTTACTAGGGTTTTCCAAATTTAAAATGTGAATGTTCTTTAAGGGAGCAGTTAAATGAAGGGCAAAAGAATAAGCAGGAATGAGTCTATTATGAATCATGTGCAACAGAAGCATTATAATATTAGGATTAGAAATAATGAGGTACTGAAATCTGTATTGAAAAGTTTTTTTCAGACATTCTTTTTGTGCATTGCCAATTTTATTTCTATTCATTCCACTTTTAATTCTCACCATCCCAGACATCATCACATCCCACCACGTCCCAGCCATTACTTTTGTAATTTTTGTTATTGACCAAAAGACAAGACATTGAATTTCAGTTTTAATATCATTGCTACACAACATGATGAGGGAATGAATTATGCTGAATATGGTCTTTTTGTCCAGCAATTTGGTGAGTTTTGTCTATGAGGATGTTGTGGTAATGTGTGAAGTCTTGCTAAGATCGAGAGAGACAGCATCCACAGTCCTCTCATTATCTGTCAAGCCAGTCATCTCATTGAATGCCATCATCAGGAATGCTTTCCCCTTTGTGAAAGCATTCTCCTGAGCATCTGCTTTTCCATCATATGTGTGGAAACAGTTTCAAGGGTTATTTGCTTTGTCACCTTTCCAGGAATCAGGGTAAGGCTAACTGGTCCACAGTTGCCCAGATCCTCCTTCTTGCCTTTCTTGAAAGTAGCAGTCACATTCTCCATTCCTAGCCTTTTTTTTTTCTTCCTTTGTCCATTCCATTCCCTGATGTATTTCCATAACCTGTCTTTCGTTCCGACCCTTAGGAATGTCTCCTTGTCACCAAGAGTTTTTAGAAATAATCAAGAGTAGCCTCACAAGGACTTGAGCCATTTTCCTCAGGACTCATGATATCTCCTATCAGGAGCATGCAGCAGGGAGTTTCCCAGTGTTTGCCATCACTCATCCTTCCTTCTGGTGTTGCCTCCTGACTCAGGTTTAGCTGATTTAGATGCTTCACTGGACAGAGCTTTTAGTACAGGCTCTGGTGCAGGGTCACTGAACCTACTCTGTAGTGGCAGAGCTCAGATGGGACAGGAACCCTCATCCTATTGTCAAGGTTACAAGTTTCTAGCCTTCACTGTAACTGAAGTCTCCATTTCCAAAATTTTATGCAAAGACTCTTCCTGTTTCTCCTTTGCTATGTTTGGGGGTTCAGGTTCCTTTAGTCATAGTCTTGGAGAGCATGATATTGTCCCCATGTCAGCTTTACAGACTGCTGACTGCCTCCTGAAGCTCCTTTACTTGGCAACACAGATCCTCCTCCAGCATACAAGTTCTTCCTCAAGGCAAGGACACTATCATCTGATCCCAGCCTTGGCAAGAGGTTCCAGACATTTCTGCAGCTCCCTGAGGAGCTCAGTCTGGTTTGAGGTCTCTGATGGGCTGATCTAACTACTCCTGTGGCTGCTCAGTGATAGTGCCATACAGCACCTCACTACCTAAGCACACAGTGTCCTCAGTGGAATTTCTGGCCCCTTCTACTCTGCTTGGCAGTTACATACACTCTTTCTAGCATCTGCTGAAAACATGCTTGGCTGTCCTTAACGTGGAGTCAGCTGGAAACAAAAAGCTTGAAGTCCCCATAAATCAAGAAAAGTTGGCAACAAAGCTTGTGGGACACTGCTACAGCTTGTTAGCAGTCACAGCCTTGTGTAGCTATCCCTTCTGGGGAGCACCAGGCACCCTGGAGCTCTTCAAAGGTTCACAGCAGTCCTCTGATGACCCCAGGAGTTCCCAGGAAAGTTAGCATATCATAAGCCAGAGACCACAAACTGCTGTGCAAACTCCTTTGTTTGTTAGCTCTGCTCATGTATTAGTACACTATTTCCAATTAAAGTGTTTAACTGCCCTACAGCAATGATGAATTTGGGTAACTTATATTACATCTCATACACTCTCAAAGCTTTGCTTGAGGTACCTTATTATCTCAGAAACTGGTTTACATTCCCTCTATTTAACCTATGAGCTCATCAAATGATCATTTTATGCATCTTTGGGTGTTTGCAAACAAAACACGTTATAAAACATTTATTTAAAATGTATCACTTGATGATTAAATATACCAGGTGGAACAGTGTTACTGTTCAGGAAGAAAAAGTTGATGAGGTAATTTGGAAGGAGGGAAGGTATTTTCCAGGTACTTACTGTGTTTTGCTTCAAATTTTAATGATTTATTGAGATTTTGAATAAAAATGTTCTTTTTCTCTAAGAAGATTTTTGAATTACAGCTAAAATATGCCCTAAGGAGTGCAGAATGTCAGTGATTGTTTGTTAGATGTTGCTGAGGTGGCACAGCAATATTTTCTTTTTTGCTAAAGGCAATAGAAACCCTAAAGCTCATTTCACTGCAGTATAACAAGAAGCACACTGCACATTTTCAGTTGTTAGCAGTATTACCAAAGAGGAACTCTAAAACACTTGCTGGGTATGGAGGAAACACTTGTTTGTGCTTTCACACATTTCTGTAGCTAGTTCATTAGTAAATCTCCTAACTGTCCATATAAATCTTTTAAAGATGGTTTTGAGTAAGAAATACATACAAAACTTGGTACTAGGATGAAAGAAAAAAGCCTACAACTCTGGATGAAAGGTATGTCAGAAATGCAGTATACAAATGTTTTGGGAAGTGTCTCTATAGCAAAGAGGAAGAGCAGGCCAAAGAACCCTGAAGAAATGACAGATAACAATTGCTGCTTGCAATAAAATGCTTTAGCATTTGCAATCTGGGATCATTATATACCAATATATATATACCAATATATGCCAATATATGAGTGATACTCATCTATGGGAAAAGCTGCTTCTTGCTTTTGGGGAAAAAAAATTAAGGAAGAGTATAGCAGTAGGTAAAATGAACGTGAATAAAACCAGAAGGCACACTTAACACAGCATTAAAATGATAATCATATCCTTACTTCCTTTAGAATTCTGTGATAGTTTAAAACTCAGTCATTTAGAGATGAGCATACCTTTAAAATACTATGTAAATAGGCATGTTTTTACTTTTAGATCTTTCAGATATTTACACATCCTGAATTCAGGAATCACCTGCTTCTATAACTTGGCACAGAGCAATTCTTGCATATTTCTGCGAAAATGCAGAGGCTGATTTTGACTTTGATTTTCCAAATAAATCCTTTCCAGAAGGGGGAAAAAGAAAAGCAACAGCATGCTGATTTTCTGTAACAGAACTGCAATTAAAGTATGCATGACACTGAATATATCCTAATGACTTAAGACTGGTCTTTTTTTAAGAGCTTAGCACATGAAAACTATTTTATTATTCTGAAAAACTATTGAAAAACTATTTTATTATTCTGAAAATATATGGCTTCAACTGCTAAGGAGCAAAAGAGGGAAGCAATAGGGCAAGATGTTTTACTTGGAAATATACTGAGAAACTAACAAGGAGGCAGGATAAGTTCAACTGTGGTTGACAGGATGGTTATCCACATTGTCAGCTGGCATAAATCCTTATCTAGCTAAAGACAAAGAAAGATGATCATGAGATGATTACTAATTGAAGAAGCATTGCCAAGGAAGACTAGCACAGTTTGAGATGAGTTCTGAAATCATTCAAATACCCTCCACTAAGAACACAAATTATTCTTTCCACCAGAATCTAAGGAAAACCATGGCCTCTTACAGGACAGGGTAAAGTACAAAAGAGTTTAAATTATGAGAATTTAAATACGGGCAACTTTTTTGCACACATTAGCAAAAATTTTGCAGACGTGCTTAAGGAACTTGAGCCTCAATTTTTAAGCTGACATTGGCAGTTACCAACTTTGGTCCTTGCAGAACTTAGTGGGAAGGAGAGGTTTCAGCATTTTGTAACACAGCCAGGTTTATAATATCCATAACTGTGAAGGGGTAAAGGGAGACCTGTGACATAGCTGTACAAACAGGATGTAAGAAAACATGCCAGAAGGAGAATATCAAGGATAAGAATGAGCAGGCAGGAAAATGTCTGTCTCAAAATCAAAACAAACAAACAAACAAACAAACAAAATATCAAGGGATTCTGATTGCAAAAGTAAGATATCAAGAGTGGATAAGAACATGAGGAACTCAACTTCAGTTTACACTGAGATTATAAAAAGTGTCTTAGTGGGTGGATTCAAGTGCTGAAACAAACATTGAGCCTGTCATAAAACAAAAAAGATAAATGACATAAGAAAATATACTTAGTCTAATTTCCTGTTTAGTATGGAGAAATCCATTTGTATGTCATAAACAGAAATGCAGCAGCAAGGCACCATTTTTATTCTTTATAAAAAACTCAACAACAAGAAGTGACAAAATGAATCTGTGAATTTTAATATAAATATACATAAAGAACAGAGTAGTTGGGAAAGACACTTGATTAATTTTCCAAGTTCTAAAATCATAATTATTACAGACAAGTTCCAAACTATTCTACATCATTAGAAATTCCAGCTCATCCATAAAATTATGTTGCCTGCTATTTGGCAGGAAGAGTTGAATAGATTTTCACTCAAAAGTTGGTAAAAGCAAAGGAGACACAGGAGCTTCCAGTAGGGTTTGATGTTACTAGGGCTCAACCTCAGAATTATGAATACAATAGAGAAGAGATACAGAATTCAGCTGATATGAGATTAATCTGTCCGTAAATGTTCAGAGCCATAATTTGAGATTTCATGTTATCATGAGAATTAAAGTCACATGGTACTGGAAATATATGCACGAAATATATGCATGATTTTTTTCTAAATTAATTTATTTGCCTTGTGCAGTGTGCCAAACTGAAAACTGAGAAGGAAGAAAAAGATATTTCTCCTCATTTTATCAGCTGAACATAAATTAAATCGGATGAAAAAGGACATATTAAAAACTACTTACATCCAACAACAAGCTTGACTACTGGTCCAGTATCTTTCTTATCTGATTTTCTAAAATAAAAATATGTTTCTGAGGCTTTCTTTTCTTGTTTTTCCTGTTGGAGCGTGATTTATTTTTGTATGGTGGGATCCATAAACAAAGGTATGCAATGTGACAGATTTGTTGATACCTCAGTTTTGCCAGATAGTTTTCATTTCCAGATTCAACAATGAATAGCCCCAGATAAAGAAATTAACTCAAAAATGAAGTTTTTAATTAGTGTTTATGTTTTCTATAATTTTTATCTTATCACAGATTTGAATTTGGTAAAAAAATGTTTCATTTTGCATTATATTCACTTTTTTCCTAAACAAAAATATATTTTTTAAGCTGTTGCACAATAAACTACTTAGTTTTTCAGTAATTGATGTTTTCAGCTGGACTTGCAAATATTAAGAGAAAGTAAATTAATTAACAAAGCATAAAAGAAAGCTAAATTTATCTCTCTCTTACATTAATTTAAGTTGTAAATGATATCAAGTACCAGTCATGGTATAGCCAATTTCAAAGAAATTCAGAAAATTCTGAATATTGCTGCCAGCAGCTCAGCTTACATCAGGAAAAGAAACAGTGCCAAAACAAGGCCACAGGCAAGAAAACTTCATTGCCTGCCACAGATGCATTCTCAGAGCACTTGCTGGCCTGACTTTGGTCCAGACTAATGCCTGTCCAAAACAATGCCTGGGCACAGCTCAAGAACTGCAATGATCTTTTCTGTTAGGTAATTATAAGCCACTAATCCTGTTTTTAAAACTACATTTAAGTTTAAAGACATGGCTGGATGTCCTCAGGTTCAGGTACCAGTTACTGACACTGCTTTGCTTCCATAACACAAATGCTTTGTCTTGTTGATGCAGCTTGTAACAGAAAAGCATTAGCAAGGTAATAAAAACCAGCACATTTTTTAAATTAAGAGTAATTATGGTCCTTTAGCATCTGTGAGTACAAACAAGGACAGCTCTAATGACTGAAATGAAATTGCTTTATATTATAAAAATAAAACATTGAGCTATACTAATTTTCCTGGTGTTGCCAAGTCTCAGAATCACTGTCAACTCTAGATATCTCTGAAGATGTTGTTTTGTTTGGTGTAACCTGCCCCTTGTATATGATGATTCAATGGTATGTCTAATTTTCCTGTTCTGTTATGCCAACTAGGACAAATAACTCTACAAAAAATATGCCTGGTGCTTACACTTCAAATAAATTTTCTTTTAAACATTTTCTATAACAGCTCAGTATTTTTCAAATCCAGAAAAAGTAGTTCTTGAGCATTTTAGTTCTCAATAAAAAATAGGAAATCCTTGGATTTGTGCATAAGCAACTGACCTAGGTATGAGCAAAACCAGGAGAAGCCCTGTTACCTTCTGCAATACATATAATGCTTCTACAGGCTGGAAGAACTGGGAAAATGTAAGAAAAGGTAAGGATTCATGCCTGCAAAATATCCATTCACCTAGAATTGTCGTTGTGGGTGGTAGACTACAACGAACTACAGGCATCAGAAAAATAAGAACCACAAAATTTTAAATATTTTAAAAAGTTTTTTTTTACATTCCAAAAGACTTTTAAAAGCAGGGAAAAAAGCAAATAAAAAGATTTTAACAGGTTTTCTCAACATTGCTACACTTTCTGTTATTAGAATAAAAGTATTTTACCAAACTAGAAAGTTTAACACCACATAAAAATACAGCTCTAGGACATCCCAAACCATTTTGGTTAAGTTGTGAACATTGATTAATTTCTAAAAAATATTATATATATTATGTTATTTAACCTAGTAATGTTAGGCTATTTGAGGAATCATTTCTCCACTGTCAACTGTGGTTAGTTTTCTTTCTGATTATTGCCTGTATTGCCAGAAATATATGCAGACATGTCAGTGTCTATTACACGACTCTTCTAGTAGTGACATCATAATATAGACAAAAATCCTAGCTTCATGGAGCAGAAACCAGTTGCTATATTGTTTATGGAATCCTAATCCTCATGCTACTAAAATAAAATAATTTTAAACCATAATTTCATGCATGAAATAAAGATTGGGGTTTAAGCTAAAAATAATATTGTTAGTGTCAAAATCCTCATGCTTTGTCTGAGGGTATATAAATTTTAGTTAAATTACTATTTTGCTGGTATTTGAAGCCACAAGGTGGCAGCAATGATATGATCTCATCCAACTGCCCACTGCCACTACTTTTGCTCTTTAAACCATCTCTTGTGTTTATAGGGCAAATATGACAGAAAGGGAAACTATATTTTCTTTGACAAAGTACAGTTCTAGACTAGGTTGCTTGCTAAATGTTTTTAGAATCATACTCTTTTCTTTGCTTAATTTTTTTAAATTTATTTGTTTTTTATTTTACATATACCGTTTATTATATCTGCTGGCTTCACATGAAAGTATGGTTAAGCACTGTATCCATGACACAAATCATTTGCCCATCTGTGCAACAGCAAACAACATTTCCTTCCCAAGCTGGGAAATAAAATAATGGCTGGATGCATAAGCCTGGCCTTCCTGGAACACGACCACAGGGTGAGGAGGTGCAGCTCTTACCGATAGCTGTTGAAAAGGTCCAGGCAGGTGCCATTGTTTCTACAAGGCTCTGAATTACATTCATTTGATTCCTTTTCACAAAATTTTCCTTCCCATCCAGGCAAGCAATCACACTGGTATCTCTGTAATACATTAAGTAAGATAAACAATCTGTTACTCTTCGTATTTTAATGCAATTACAAAAGTATTATTACTAATTGTTGGAAGGCATTACCAGACTGCAAAAAAAAAAAAAAAAAACTTTAGGAGTTTTTAAAGATATGAGTGCATAAATAAATTCCCATATAATGATGGTGAAATTTGTAATGTACCAGCATTTTCACATCTACAGGTTTAGAGACTGCAAAAAACTTTGTTGCATTTTAGGTTTTTGTTATTGAAACAGAGACAATTATGTTTCAAAGATATATGGGCTATGATCTTCATATAAACAGCAAAGGGAAATTATTTAATTTTGTAATACACTTGAAAATATAATAAAGAGTCAGAGCTCTGAAGGCAGTCCAGATTGAGCACTTGACCTAGACCTTTCTGTAATGATACTTTATACTCTCCTGACAAATTAAAAGCTTGAAATATTTTATTGGAGCAAAGACAACAAAAAAGAAAGAAAGTTAACAATTTAAAGTCACACTCACTATGATTGTCCTGGAGTGTGGAACAGCTTCATTGATACCAGTACTTCAAATGAAATTATTTACATATGTATTCTATTATATCTGGTTAAATCAACTTTTACATCAATCATATTGTACATAGTGTATTTGTGATTTGTATTTTCTCAACTGCATTCTGCTTGTTTGATGCTCATGTTGATGAAAATCATTGCTATGCTTGCTTGGCACACACCTATGATTTCTGTGACATGGGTGTTCTAAATCTACTGAGATAAACTTTAAAAGTCAGCAAATAAAATTGAAGGGTATCTTTCTGAGTTAAAATCGGGCACGGAACATGGGCAGATGACACCGAGTTGGGTGGGAATGTTGGTCTGCTGAAGGGTAGGAAGGCTCATCAGAGGGCTCTGGAAAGGTTGGATTGATGGACCAAGACCAGTTGTGTGAGGTTCAACAAGGTTAAGAGTTGGTTCCTGCCCTAGGCCCAACAACCCCAGGCAGTGCCACAGCTGGGTAAGAGGGGCTGTAAAGCTGCCCTAATGGAAAAGCACCTGGGGGTGCTGGTTGGCAGCAGCTGAACATGGCCAGATGTGCCCAGGTGGCCAGGAAGGCCAATGACATCCTGGCCTGTATCAGCAACAGTGTGGCTGCAGGATGCTTAGAGTCACCATCCTTATAAGTGTTCAAAAATGCGTGGCAAATCTTTTTTGAAACTTTTATGGATGTTCCAGATATGGCACTTGGGGACATGGTTTGGTGGTGAACATGGCGGTGCTACATCGACAGTTGGGCTTGATGATCTCAGAGTTTTTTTTCAATATTAATAACTTTATGATAGGAGACTGAAAGATTTTATTAAATTTTTTTGATGTTTTAAATGTAACACAGAGATGAACTTGGAAAGAAAATGATTTGCTGTGAATTGTGCCAAAGAAAGAAAAAAGAAAATACATTTCAGACAAATAACATTACTACTCCACATGTTGGTGTTTCAACATATTGACCCCACGATTAGCTCAGTTGTTTACAGCATGGTGCTGACACCAAAGTTCAATTCCCATATGAGCTATTCCCTTTGGAGTTGGACTTGATGATCCTTGTATGTCCCTTTCAATTCAGAATATTCTGTGATCTGTGATAATAGGCATACCCAAATATCTCATTTCTCAGCACATTTATCAGTGTCAAATGGGAAAAAATGAGCACTTCTTATCCATACCCATGAGTAAGACACCTCTTAAAAATTGTTCTATTGTCAGGTTAGGTTTCCATATATACTGGGAATGTGACATACCAACTTTTTTTCAAAAAACTCTTCCAGAAATGGATAACAAAATGAGAAGTGAAAGGAATCTTGCCAACAGTTTTGTTTAGAAAGCAGCAGTATTTTTCTAGTCCCACTAAAATTATCTGTCAATCAAATGCTGAAATTCTCTTCTTTGCAGACTTTTAATTACATGAGAATTGTCACATCAAGCACCAAACATTACTAGCATATTTCTATATCATGCATATGTGCAGAAAAAGCTAAAAATTCTTACACTTTATTTCATCTCAGTGTAGTTTTGCAGTAATTAAGAGTGCAGTGTTGCATTAAACTATATGTAAGGAGATAAAAAGGGTTTTTCTAGACACAGGTCTTTACAGAGAAGGACCTGGGACCCTGGTGGACACCAAGTTGGACAAGAGTCAGCAATAAGCCCTTGTGGCCAAGAATGCCCAGAGCATCCTGGGCTGCATTAGGAGGAAAGGTGCCAGCAGGTTGAGGGAGGTGATCCTTCCCCTCTACTCAGCCCTTGGGAGGCCACTCCTTAAGTGCTGTGTCAGTTGTGGGCTGCCCAGTACAAGAGAGATATGGAGCTGTTGGAAAGAGTCCAGCCAGTGACATTATTAAGAGATTGACACATCTCTCAGATGAGGAAAGGCTGAGAGAGCTGGGATTGTCAGTCAGAGCTTAGCATACACCAACAACATAATATGACAAGAAGCTGCATAGTAGAAAGCATGCAGTGGATCAAGCAAGAGACTGAAGGAATTGAGTTTGATAGCTGTTTATGTGTTGTTCCCCTTTATTTGCTGTAACTATGTATTACTATCCATTGGAGACAGGTTAAAATAAATGGTACCTTTGAGTTCCTGTAAATTGTCTTTTGTTTGTCCTCTAAAGAACACAGTAAGTGCACAAATAACACTGTAGTTATTTCTTGTACACAGCTCTCTCTTGCACAACATGTAGCACAGTATGCTTTAGAAGAGTGGATTTTACCAGCTAGGGTAAAAATTTCTGATCCCTTGCATACATACCCAGAACCTCATATGCATATGAGCATGTCTTTATCCAATTCACAGTGAGTGTTGCAAGAAAGTGCCATTTATGAGTATTTGCATATTTTCCCTTCTTCAGCACTGTAAATGAAGAATTAATCATTTCTTAAGCCCTAGTCAATGTTACTTCACTAGGAAATGGTAGCTGAACATCTGGTAAACAGAAACTGCAATGAAAAATGTTCATCACACACAACAAAGATCCGAATTATGAACAAGGCAAACCTTTAAGCCTGTCCTGTGTATATATATATATATATAGATTGAGTAGAATTTTTATAATACAGATATATTTGATATATTTTCCATGTCTAGAGAAAAAAATGAAATCAGTTTAATTTTCAAAGATTCTCATGGGGTTGGAGCATTTTTGGGGGGATTTTTAAGTTTTTAATTAACAGAAAGAACAAAAAATACCATACCTGGAAACAGAAACACACAAAAGAAAACCTAGACACATTCTTTTATTCTTTGTGCTCCAAGTTCTTCTGCCAGACTGTTTCTTGGGGTGCAACCCTTTTTCCATTAAAGCCAAACAAGATGAACCTATTGTAAGACTACTTATCATTGGCACATAATTGGAGATGTACTTCAGCCTCTACAGAAAACTCATCACAAAACTCTTGTCTGTAGGAATCAGGGCTTTTTTTCCTCCAAAAAACCTTCAACTTCAAACCAATGCAACTTCATTTTGATAGTGCTAACAGCAGTTCATTTAACCTTGCAAAATAAATGTGAACATAAAAATTTAAGCATCTGTGAAATCATATTTGCAGTTGCTCTAAACCATATTGAGATCCTAACATTATTTATGCAGCCTTTTTTTTTAATTTAAGGGTCTTTCCTGAGTTGCTACGTTAGGGCTTTACTTTTAAGTTGTAATTGATTTAACCATTTGCATAATCATACATATTAACTGACAAAATTAGATTCCCATTTGTCATTATGGCATCGTTTTCTTTGTGCAAGTCTGTTTGCATTTATATACTAAACAAGCAAGCTTGTTTAAAAACAAAACAAAATAAAGCAGAACAAAACAAAACCAGGATACCTGTTCATCTTTATTTGGTTTAAATTTACTTTTATTTTTATTGTAGAAGTCTGAGCTAAGACAAGGCCTATGCAGAGTGAAGTCCCAGCAAATACACTGCTTTTCTGTCTTCTGATAATGAATTATTTACCTGTTCTTCACAGGTTGTAGGAAGACTGAATGTATTAACTGTGCTGCTCCACAAATTAAGGAAATTTGACTTCTGACACAAAGGAAATCAGCAATTAGCTCTGTTGTTTCAACTCTAGAAGACATACATGGCTTGCTCTAATATTAGTTAATAACTCTGTAATAATCAGATTGCTTAACTCAGAGCAAAGAAACACCTCCAGGGCTGAGAGTCAGGAGGTTTGCTATATGGTTATTAATACTGATATTAATTGGAAGAACTATTATAAGCAGTGGCATAAAAGAATAAGGTGAAAAAAGTGTGAAACATGGATTCAGAAGTGATGAAAAATTGCAATTAAAAATCCAATTTCTAAACAGTACTATGAGTGATTGGTTCTGATAAGACTACTATTTAAAAATCACCAAAATTACTGAATCTTATTATTAGAATCCCTAGCTGATGTATTCTTATGTATTACTTTATTAAAAAATAAGATTTTTTTTCTATTTTACTCTTGCTTAGTAAGTTACTCTTGCTATGTGGTGTTTTGTTAAGCACTTAAAAATGTGAAATACTAGGATAAACAACTTAAAATTAAGTACTAGCTATCTACAGAAGTTGAGGTAGCCTTAGGTATTTTTAAAGACTTCTAAATTCTCTCTATTGATGTATCTGTTCCTATGCAGTTATACCTTAAAAATGATAACCAATACATTTATTTGCTCTTCCAAACCACTTGTATTCTTTTGTACCCTAAGTTAGTGTAAATTATATATCATCTGATATAAAAGAATAAACTAGATTTTCTTTAATTCAAATTTTAAGCAAGGGTTACAGAAGAAACAAAGAACATTTTAAATTTGCTTATCTCTCTAGCATTTTTAATAATTAATAAGTTAAATTAACAAATTTGGTAAGTTGTAATGAGCTTTTGCTTTACATTGTAATAATTCTGTGTATATTAAAAGCATTTAATAAGTTTATGAAAAAATTATTTTCATCATATTTGAATAGCACACCATTAGTAAAGAGAAGCTTACATTTTCATTCAGTTCAAGATCCAGCTTAAAATATGGCTGGCATCTAGACATACTGTGTATTCACAACTCTAAATGAACTGTACTGCTATTTGTAACTATGAAGAAAATTATCTTAAATGGGAACATTTGTTATTTGCACTGCAGGTCTCTATACAAAACCGTTTCATAGAATGGTGCTTTGCTAAAGAAATAATAATTATTGCTGCATTTGATACTGATAATTTTAAAATTACAGTTTTTGTAAAAGTATATTTCGGTGAAAGTTTGCTTCTCTTAAAATTGAATCACAGCTAATGCTAGTAACAGCCCTCTCTTAAAATTATTTTAGATTTCATGTTCCATTTAACATGCAAATAAATTCTGGCCTATGCCTTTGCAATTTAATCAACTATTTCCATCACTGCTCAGACGTGACAGTCCTCACAGTCCAATGTAAATCTTGCTGGGGTTAGTTTTCTGTGTGGAGATTCATCTGTAACATCCTGAGACATGCAAACAGGCAACATGGCTTTTACTAGTATCGACACAGATATTCCATTTGAGCATGGACAATGTATGTATTATACAATAATTATTATATTAATTATATGTATTATGTTTGCAGATAAAAGTACTCAAAAACAAATCCAAATTTCTGTGAAATTTTTAGTAAATTCAAAATGTTCTTTTATGAGATGCTACAGAAATATGGACATTAGAAGACCATAAGAGTTATTTAAGAACAATCATTAATATAAACAAGTGCTACAGTCAAAGTCTCAAAAGTTGTTGATTCGAAAGGAAAGATGAAGTATTTAAGGGAAAAAATATGATTTGATACTGGCCCAATCCATCAATAATTTTATGACAACAAACTAAATTCAGTTTGAGACCTCCTACATAATTAATAATAGGTGATGTCTTTTTTTGTCTCTACTTCCTGACCTCTGCCATTTATTCTGTTCATACCTTTCTTTTGCTGCTCTCATAGAGAGCTTACTAGGAAATGTGCCAATCAAATAATCTTCAACATGACAGGTGCTGAACAGTACAGGAAAACTAATGAAAAACAACAGCCTTAAGTTGTTTGTGCAAAAATAAACCGAGTAACTAATCCAGCTAGTCACAGACATTTGAGTATCAGCCTTTGATCGGTGTATCTGATTTGACATTTAGCTCAATTGTTCAATGACTAGTGAAAGGTCATGAACACATTCCTGTTAAACCAAAATACTGACAGGAATTTGACCCCTCTAAAAGCTTGTCCAAAGCTTTCAGTTTGCCCCTGGATCTCAGGTAACAGGAGAGCTGTGGGAATTAACTGTGATATTCCAAAGGAATAGTCTAGGTACTGACAGACAGAAACAATCATCTTGCTTTTGAATTACAAACCTGGTGTTACAGCTGGTAACTTTTAAAAGAAAGTAAGAAAATGCAGAATAACAACTGCTGGTTTCTGTAAAACAAAGCTATCTCCTGCCTTAACATAACAGCTCATTCAAATTTAGATCTTAAGCATACAACCATTATCACATCAGTACACTTCAATCACCACAAAGTGCCATTTTTGCCAACCTTTGGCTCAAAAGTAGGAGAAACAGGCATTTCCAAAAATACTTCAAACTAAATATCCTTAGAAGTACCGAGACATTCAAAATATTATTTGATGTCAAGTCTCTTCTTTTGAACTTTCACTTATCCCTACTTTAAATTTATAGAAAATGTCGTTATAATAAAGCACATTACAGGAAGAATGAGAACGTGGATCCACACTCACCTGAATTTGCAACTCTTGTGGCTTGGCTGTGCTCGTTTTCAGAGATATGTCATCATTCTTTACTTTTTAAATTAGAACAATATGCACAGAAGTTTAAAATGTAGTGGAAACTTCCCCATGTATTTACCTCATATATCTAGGCAGTTTTAAATGCACAGGTAATGTGAGAAAGTTCAGCATATTTTCTATCAATAATTCTTGTCATTCCTAGCTCAGTGTCACAGCTCCTGGAAGGATGGTGCATGCCTGGAACCAGACTGGGTTTCCCAAAACAGAAATTCCAGTATCCCCAAATTCTGAAGTACTAAACACAGCCCAATTTTCTAGAATTTACTCCAAGACCAAAGAAAAATATGCAGTGTTTCAGATGTTTTGATACATGTCCTCATTATTGGAAACTAAATCTCAGCAGTCTTTTCACCTTTTCTTCACTGACATCTTTCCATTTCCAAAACTAGAAGTATGCAGCTGCTTAATGATGCATAACTGAAGTTGGTTCATGCACTAAAAGCTTGGATCAGTCTGTTTATCAGGGTCACCTAGTGATAGCTTCATCCACAGATGAAAAATTCATAGCAGCTTCTGATTGCAAGAGAATTTCTGTAATACTTATGGTCTCAGAATGGCTTATTATAAGAATCAATATTTTCTGGGAAAAGCACAAACTGTGTCCAACAGTCTAATTCAGTTGTTGCAAAGCACAATTTAGAAATAAGTCACCAAAAGTCAAGTAAAAGCACTCATTTGAAATCCAAATTATTTAATTGAAAAATCAATGAGAGTTTACTTTTGAGGTTTTTGTCTTAAAACTCTAGGTCACTTAAAAATTATTAAAGAGATTGTTAGACAAGAAATAAAAGAGACACATTTTAATTTGCCAAGGTTTGCCACCATTTAAAAGATGCGGTTTCCTAAAAGGAAGATAGAAAGAAAGAAAAGGGAACTGCAAAAATGGAGACAGACTAGATAAATTGAGGGACAAGAGCATTACCAGTCCTCCACATTTTTATAAAATTATTTTAGTCTCAGGTTTTTCCTCTCTGCTTTAGAATGTCTTTGTCGTGCTTTGTCTTGAGAATCAGAAGATTTTAAAGAGCACCAGATTTTAGTAATGTGTTTCTCCTTTTCCTGAAAAATACAGGTTAATTATAGATGTTTCAGCATACTAAAGGACTGTTAAGAAGGGATTTCCATTAAGAAACATTTGTACAGGTAAGAGAAGAGGGAATAGTATTCTTACAATAGAATCCTAACTTAATAATTCATATTAAAATGTTAAGAGCTGTCTTCCTCTCTTTCTTTATTTTCCTAATACATATTTAAAATTAATTTTAGTATTATTTAGATGAGGCAATAAAATATCAATCATTTGTGCTGTAGGTTGGCTATACTGTGAGCTTAGGAAGGTAATACTTTAGGAAATTATAACTTTGGATTTTATGGTTCTATCTATATTTGGTATGGTAGAGGTTAACCACTCTTTACCTGTTAGCTCATATTTCATATGAGAGGAAAAAAAGCCTTTCTCTCTGATAGCAGGAAATTTAAAGACTTTCATTCTAATCTTGTAAGGCTGTAAAAATATTTAATCTTAGCTATAACTTTTTCTGTCTCATTTCCACTCCCTGGGAGAGCTTGATCTTATTAAGGGCAATCTTTTAAAATTTGCATTTTTCTGGCCTTCCTGGAGTTTGCCTCTTATTACTTTAATGAATTTCTATTTCTGGATATTGAAGGTGCTTGCCTACAGGACTTCAGGAGGCTCACACCTTTTAATGGTATTGCAAACACTGTACCCACTAGCCCTATTTATAAAATCTATTACAATTTATGATGCCGGTGCAAAGTTACAGCTTTTCTTCATGCTTTGGATTTCAGCAGCATATTGATGGGATCAGCAACTCATCAATAAGCTACACAAAAAGATTATATGCGACTGAAATTTTTATACAAATGTGATGTATTATTTTCCTTTTTCCTATTGGTGTGATTGTATTTGTGCCATTATTAGGCCACTGACCCTCTCTCTTCTCTCTTCTCTCTTCTCTCTTCTCTCTTCTCTCTTCTCTCTTCTCTCTTCTCTCTTCTCTCTTCTCTCTTCTCTCTTCTCTCTTCTCTCTTCTCTCTTCTCTCTTCTCTCTTCTCTCTTCTGTCTCTTCTGTGTCTTGTCCCTCTTTCTCTGCACCACTAAAGATATAGCCTGTTCTTTTACTCATCGGAATTCTACCCAGGTCCTGGCAGAAGTGGATGAAGTGTTGGATTTGTGCAGCCATTGCAGCTAATAGGATGATTTTGAAGGATATTATAAGCCAATAGGAAAAAAAAAAGAAAAAAAAAAAAAAACCCGAAAAACAAAGAACAAACCCCAGATTTGAAGTGCAAACCTGATAGGAATGTGAGGAGATAGTGCTGGATCCTGGAGGGATAAACTGAATCAGAGAGATTTAAATAGGGGCAAGCATTAGAAAAATAGGATAGGGAACACATATAGGGAATTGAAGATTCAGAGCAACAAGAGCACGAAGGGACATAACCTCTGACTAAACAATCTTTATTAACTTTTGTAGATCTTTATCAAATCTGATTTTGATCATGTTCTGCTAATGGGTTAAATTAAGAAATGAGGAATGCTGTGGAGAAATGTGTTTCCTGCAGGCTGAAAGAAAAAGACTGCAAGAGCACTGTGCAAACTGGATGTAGATCACCATGGGGTATCTCAGGCAGATGAATATATGACCATGATTTGTCAAGACTCACATGCAAGGTCCCTACTCTTCCTTTTTCACCTAGAGTGTCACCAAGTTTTTTTTTTTTTTTTTTTTTGTCCTGAGGTATAGTAATTCTTCGTGAAATAACTTTTAAAATGCTAATATCTGGAAAATTAAACCACATCCATGTATGAAACTATTAGAGAGTGTCCAAGGGAGGGCAATGAAGGGTCAGAGGAGAAGCTGTGTGAGGAGTGGCTGAGGGCACTGGGTCTGTTCAGCCTGGAGGAGACTGAGGGGAGACCTCACTGCAGTTACAGCTTCACTGAGAGGGGAAGAGGAGGGGCAGGCACTGATCTCTGCTCTGGGCTGACACTGACAGCACTGAGGGAATGGCCTGAAGCTTTGTCAGGGGAGGTTTATTTTGGATATCAGGAAAAGGTCTTTCACCCAGAGGATGGCTGGGCACTGAACAGGCTGCCCAGGGCAGTGGTCACAGCACCAAGCCTGACAGAGCTCAAGCAGTGTTTGGACAATGCTCCTGGGCCCATGGGGTGGCTCTTTGGGATGGTGCTCTGCAATGCCAGGAGTTGGACTCTATGGTCCTTGTGGGTCCCTTTCAACTCAGTATATTCTGTGATTCTGTGATGTACAACTCCTTTTAGTTTAATAGAGAATGAAATTAATTCCCTCAATGCAGTCTCAAATAGAAGTTATCCAAAGAATACATTGCCATTAAATATTATTCTCACACATTACTTCTTTTTCAGGAATTCCCCAAGAATTTTCACCATTTGTGAACATAATAACCAATGCCAGGGTTCTATTTTACAAAACTCTGGTGTACACTGCTTGTTGAAACTCGTTTCACTTGTTTGTAACTATATGGTTTAAAAATAATATTTTGAACCAGAGAAAGAATGAGACTGAGAGAATCTTGTTGCATGTATAACATAACTTTTCTTAAAAAATTTTATTAAAAATATTCAGATACAAAAAAACCAAAGATTTACGTGTCTTCTAAATAAACGACATTTCAAATTCTTTTTACTTTGTATATAATCTCACTACCTTATAGGTTTGAATATTTCACTTTGGCCATATGTCCAGAAGAATGTTAAACTCCAAGTTGATGCAACAGAATAAAATTTAATTTTTGATATTAAATTGATAATGTTCTGTGTGTAGGGTTTGTTTTCTTTTTCTTAACTGAAAACTTTATAATATAATTTTTTAAAGTATAGTATCAGGGTAAGCTTAGTGGGAAAATATTGAACCAGTTTATTTGAACCAGATGGAGATTTAAAAAGGAAGTGTATACTAGTATAATTGTTAAAACACAAGGGTACATAAGTTACTTATCTCCGATTAAATGACTGTTTCTGAAAAGTGTATGAACATCTAGAAAATATCATTGCTTTAAAACACTGAATATTAGAAGAAACTTAAAATAGAAATAATGTAAAGGATTGTTCCTGATCTTTTTTCACTCACAGAATATGTGCTTGTATGAAAGATGATACAGATGAAGAAAACACAGCAGAGCTTTGTAACATTCTGTATCTCGAGAAATCATGAGGTGATTGATAAGAAGTGCATCAGAACATCTTGCTGTTTCGGTATTTCATTAAGCATGCATACTCTGAACAGGAAAAAAGAATATTTGTTTAGTGATATGTATGGAAAAAGCCAGTATAAGCACTATTCTGGATTAGCTGCCACAATTGTACTTAATAATAGATGAAGAAGATGAAGATTTAATTTTCTAAGACAAACAAGATAGTGCTTATTTAGAATACAAACTGTTAATTCATAATGAATAGTCCATCTAAAACATGAAGGTGAGAAGCTAACTGGGACTTTTATGTAAATTTTAAAAAATAATTGAAAAAAAAAGAAAATATTTGGAATGACAAATTCATTGAAAGAAATTGCAGCATAATAAAAAATACTTGAGTAATGAAGCTGGTGAAGGGTCTGGAGCACAACTCTGATGAGGACTGGTTGTTTATCCTGGAGACATAAAGGCTCAGGGGGACCTTATCACTTTCTGCAACTACCTGAAGGCACAGTTAACAGCATGGGGATGGGTGTCTTCTAAATTACACATAACAGGAAATGAGGAAATGGCCTCAGGTTGCACCAGGGAAGCTTTTGATGGGATTTCAAGGGAAAAAAAATGTGCAAAGGGTTATCAAGCTCGGGAACAGGCTGCCCAGGGAAGTAATTGAGTCACCATCCTTGGAGGTATTTAAAAGTTGTGTAGATGTGGCACTGAGGGAAATGGTTTAGTAGAGAACTTGGCACTTCTGGATTGACAGTTGGACTTGAACTTGGAGGTGTCTTTCTACCATAGCTGACTCTCTGATTCTAACCATGACCTGGGGAAATCCCCAATATGCAATTTCTCAGCTATAACTATGTAAGAATGCTGTGACTTTTAAATTTCTGGAAAATGATGTTTCCTAAGTGTCCTAGTTTTGGATGGGATAGAGTTAATTTTCTTCTTAGTAACTGCTACAGTGCTGTGTTTTGGATTTAGGATGAGAATAATGTGGATGACTCACTGATGTTTTAGCTGTTGCTGAGGAGGGCTGACATTAAGTCAGGAACTTTTCAGCTTCTCATGCTCTCCTGCTGCTGAGTAGGCTGGGGGCACAAGGCTGTCAGAGGACACAGCTGACCCTGACTGACCACAGAGCAGTTGTGATGCTGTGCACAGCATATAAAATTGGTGAAAATCTGGCCAGGGGTCTACTGCTTGGGAACAGGCTGGGCTTTTGTTGGTTGGTTGGTGCTGAGCAATTGGTTTCATTTGCATCACTTCTCTTCCTTGGATTTAATAGCTCCCTCCCTCTCTCTAATGATTTTAGCTCAATCCTTAAACTTTTCTCAGCCCCCAAGTTTACTTTTGACCCTCCAATTCTCTCCCCCACCTCACCAGGATGTGGAGTGAGCAAGCAGCTCTCAGGTGCTTAGTTGCTGTCTGGCATTAAACCTTGACATAGAAATTATTCTCTCTCACCTACAGGTTAGAGACAAAAAGAGATAACAAAGCTATTCTGATACACCCTTGCTAAGTAAAGGCTGGGAATCATGTGTGTTCTGCTTATCTGGCAGAAACTGAAGGAAATTTTGGGGTTGAGAATCAAAAACATCATAATAAAAAAATTACACATCTGACAGTAGCAGTGAAATAATTGGGGCAATTCAAAAAAATAAAAGATTGAGACAACTATTGTAAGGAGGAGATGCAGTCAGTAAAGACAGGGAAGAAAAGCCAGTAAAAGTCTGAGTTTTTTTAGCCTCCATGACATTCAGTACACTTCAACTGGATCAAAAGTAGTGTTATATCAAACAACTATTGTGTATTAATTACCTAGTTTTAAAATAAATTTCTGAATATTATTTCCTGATATGCATTTACTTGAGTTTTTTTTCATCTAAACCCAAACTTAAGTCTAAATTTCTATCATACAAAACAGTTGGGAATGGACACTCCAGAAATTCCACCACTTGATTCATTCCTCATAATGCTAAAAGCTTTCTTTCTTCTTTATTATTATTTTTATTTAAACAAATGGATGCTTTTACTGTTAAAGATCACACTAAAAAGCTTGTTTCTTTTGCATAGTTCCTTTCTCTTATTTTGGTCAGTTACAATTAAACATTACATAGAAAAAACCTAAGATTTTTTAGTCTCTCTTAATTAAAGGCATGCAGGTACTAATAGAAATAGTATAGATTTTTAATTGACAAAGGTTTAGCAGAGAAAAACTAACAGCCTGGAAGGTAGGAAAACAAGCTGGGAATACAGCCAAAGCCAACAGAAGTAATATAAAGCTGGGAACTTGGAAGCTACAGGTGTACATAATGAAGGCTGAGGAGAAAGATCTGGGTTTCTGCATGGCAGCAGGTACTGTGAGAAGGTGTACTTGGCCTACTGTTCATAATTACAGTTATTAATGAACTTGACATATTTAAAGCATGTAAAAAACAGTGTCTCAATTATTGTTCATTCCTCAAGCATGAAACAACTATCACAACATGACTAAAAAGCATATGTCCACAGCCAGAGGAGACTGGGAATGCTGCCTAGGTAATAAAATGAAAATGCCAGACTCTTTGATACGCCTTTTGTGTCTCTCCCCTGTGGGTACACATGCAGAATGTGCATTTTTGTTCTCTACAGCACTGGGATTTTTGCTTGCAGATGCTTTTTGGTTTTGGACTTATTCAGGAAATCATTTAGTGACAGTCATCCCAGATGTATAACTAACCAGCAAGCAGCAACAGAGTAAATAAAAAAAAGTGCATTGTGTTATTCTCTGCTGAACAAAATATTAGTTTCTCCTAACAAAAGATGCCAAAAAAACACCACCAAACATAAAACCACCCAAAAACTACAACTAAACTAAACAAACCCCCCCACACAACCAAAAAAACCACACCCCTCCCCCTCCCCCACCCCCCCAAATCAGTGGAATGTTAAGAAACTATAATTGTATTTTAGGACTAAGCAAATTTTAAAAAGTTGTTTGATATTTCTGAGCTTATTTTAAAAAATATTGCATATATTTTATTCGAGTCTGCAAACATTAAAATCAGAAATCATTTTATAATATCAATCTTCCATGAGAAATTTCCAACAGTTTTGCGGATCCTAAAATTGTTCAACAAATTCTGTAAAGTGCAGACACTTGTTTCAAAAGACATTTCAGATATAGCCTATGCACTTATAAACTGAAAGAAGCCAGACCAGTTTAAAACTTTTGCAATCCTACACCAAGACAGGTGCTACACTGAGATTTACATCAAGCTCATCACGTGGTGAAGATACCTAAGCACCCAGGCACTCACCTCTCACAGAAAATGCTATGGTACTTTCTGTGGTATCTGACAGTGCAGTGCTACCAACTAGCTGGTTCCTTCATGGCCCAGTTCAGTTCAATAGTACCCCTCTGCCAACAGGCAGGTTGTCAGTAAGAATGGTCCAAATCTAGTTTCTGATGTCTTTTATGGCTTGGGACATTATGCAGAGTTTTTTCAAAGCACAAATGCTGGGTTTCATTGAAGTGGTATGACATGCACTGTTATGGACCAGTAAGAGTTAAACTCTTTCAAACACTTGGCACATTTTGTCTGGCTCTGTTAAATGGATCACTGATTTTCTAGTGGGCAAAAAACCAGCCAAACATATGGACAACATTTATAGGCAATCAGTACATTTACACTTAATTTGAGTATCTCAGCTGACTAATGAGGGACAGACTTAAAGCCAGAAATTTCCAAGCTGTTGTCCATACTGAGATCACAAACTGCTGTTTCAGAAGACTTGTCCTTTATGAATCTATTGGCCAAAGCAATTTAAAACCGACCATGTGTTCATGTGCTTCTTGTTGTCATGGCTCTTATGGTTCAGACTCATTAGGGTTTTAGTTTACCCAAGGACTAAGCTTTGGACATGAATTTCTCAGTCGTTCTCACTTAACTGTGCTTTGCCGTACAGTGGTCTCAGTGCACAGAAATCCAATAATTTTTGAAAAACTGAAACAGAAAATGTGCCCACCATAAATCCAAAAGATGGCAAGCTCTGCCTTCCAAACGAGTATAGATAGAGTTTGCAGCCAGGCCTCAGCACCCATTTTTTCACTCCGGGGAGATCTGTGTTTCTTGATAATGTAGCATTACCCTTAATTCAGATATGCTATAAAATATGAGTGAAAAAGACAGAATTTTTCCTTTTTGAGTTTTCTAATCTGAGATGGGTTTGGATTTCTGATGTCTTGTGCTCTGATCAACACATACTATTTTACTGTTTACACAATGTCCCCACTGTGACTGCTTCACACTTTCTGTGAAGTACATACATAAATAAATTGACAGATCCACTTACAGATCCATTTTGTTTAATTTAAAAAACATAGAAATGTGACTTAAAGTCACTACTAACTAAAAGTCTGATGCCATCCTTGCTCAAGTTAATCAAGTTAATTGTTTTTACTCTAAGATTGTATCAAAAGAACCTGAGCTTCCTATCCTTGTATATTCATTTGCACTCAAGTCAAATAAATGGTTGTTAAATAAACTACTGCTGCATTTTCTATTGGAGATATTTTAGTCCCACTTTCTGCTGACATAATTTTCTCCACCTAAGTGATTTCAGCAATGACTTTTTTGTCAATTCTCAATGTATAATGTTTCTGCAATGCAATTCTAGGACTATATTCTTGTTTTTTCTGTATCTGTAAACCATTCCCATAAAGATTTATATCACTATGTTGAAAGATATATATTAAACTGTAGGTGTTTTGATGAGACACTGGTATCAAGTTTCTGTACTGGAAAATCATGCATAAGTAGACACTGGCAGGGACTAGACTCTGAAGATTGTCCAGTTCCCCCTGCCCTAATTACAGCAGGGCAAACTATAACAGGCTGCTCAGAACTTCGTCCAGTTGCATTTTTGATAAATCCAAGGATGGATACTTCACTTCCAGGCAACCTATTTCTGAGTTACCTTTACAGTAAAAAATATTTTCTTGACATTTTAATGGACCTGGTGGTTTTTTTTTTTTTTTGTTTTGTTTTGTTTTTAGTTTGTTTGTTTGCTTTTCTTTACATTGTATTTACTGTATATCAGTTTGTTGCTTTTGGCTCTTTGACTGGGGACCACTGTGGACCAAGAAGAGTCTGGCTCTGTCTTCTTTACTTGCTGGGGTGCTGCAGGGTGCTGAGGTACTGGCACCTCAGATGGGCACACAGTTGGACTAATTTCTCAGGCAAAGTGTGATAGCTTTCTCCACGACTCTGGCCCCCTTGGCATCTCCTTATTTTAGTGTATAGACAGAAGTGGGCCCTCTGCAGTCCTAACGTGCTTTGTAGAAGGTCTCCTTAATCTAAATCACTTGCACCCTTTGCTTGACAACTGAGTCTATCACTTCTTCACTTGATTTTGGTTGACCAATCTGTTGTCAGAGATATTTCTGTCCCTTTTGAACAAGCCAATCCCACATCTTCCTAGCCTCAGTCCTATGAGAAGGTTCCATGGTCCTGAAAGATGAAACTCTGTTATCTATACCAGTTAAGTCAGCAATTATTGACCAACAGGATAATTCCACACTCTCTCAACCACTTCCTCTTATTGTTAGGATTGTAGAGGAAAAACTTTGGAGCACCCATGGTCTTTATCATGCTCCTATGGTGTGTTCCAGGTCTGCACTGGCCATGTCATTAGTACCTACATGGAAGAGCAGCAAGAGATGATATTCCAGGGCTGGACAAGCCCTGTTAGTCTTGCCATGGCCTCCCAAATCCAAGCCCTTGGAAAGCAGCAATCCTACTTAAGCAAGAGGTAGTATGGGCAGATGGGGCCCTCATCCTCAGCATGGAGTCCCTCTGTACTGTCACTTGCTGTTCTTTGCTGTGCTGCTGAGTGCCTCAGGCTCAGCTGGTTTGGACACTTTTTTGGCAAAACTCCCAGTCCCTCATCTGCTACCAAGGACAGTGAAACTGTTCTGCATATTCATTAAATAAAAAAAAAAATAAAATTAATAAATTATTTTTATGTTTTGTTGCTTCTTGGTTTCACCTCAAGGGGAGTTCTGATGGAATTATCTTTTTTTTTGTTGGTTTGGTCTGTTTTTGGATTTGGTTGTTTGTTTGCTTTTTTATTATTTTCACTACAGAAGGTCTAGTAATTTCTGAATAAAAATCGTGGAATTAATTGATATTTCCTCAATTAGGAGAAAAGAGAAAAAAAAAGGGAGGAAAAAGGGACAAAACATAAGTGCAATGTAAAGAATTACTTCACGTCACCTCTGTATCTCAGTCATTCTTGTTCTTCAGCCATTCAATGGTTCCACTGAGCATGTGTGAATGAGTGAAAACCAAACATGAAATTTACAATTTTTCCCAGGGACATTGCAGTGGTATTCATACTTTGGACTACACAAGAGGTATTTGTTAAGAAAGTGAGTCTACATTAATGTGGTGAAGCTTTTCCTTCAAAAAATCTGCTTTGCCTATGAACAGAAACATATTTCTATACAAATTAACCTCAAAAAGAGTACTAAATTGAAATATGAGAGATACAGTGTCTGACTAGAACAGAATTACTCTGGATGGAAATACATCTTATTGAGACATTCAGGGGGTGCTGGCTGGTATTAAAGCTGTACTGAAACAAACATAGTAAGGAATTTATGTGTATATCAAGCCTTAACATAAAAAATTCATAAATTATTAAAAATGTTAGTAGGGAACTCTAAATAAGCTTTCTTTTTTATGACAGATCCAACTGGTAATGAAGATGCCTTTAAAGCCTTGCCATCATGTCTCAAAAAGGAAAATGCATATATAGTTATTGCTTCAGAAAACTTCTGGTTAACCCCCTGTTCTGATGGGTGTATGTGCAAGTGTGTCCCTGCATAGGGCTTCAATAGCCCTTACAAAACATGTTTGAAGGCAGGACTTGGAGTAATGTGGGACAGTAATCAGTAAATATTCAAAGGCTATCATGATTATTTTGAAAGGAAATTTTGGTCAAATCCACATTTGGCATATTAATATGATTTAGCAATTAATATGATTAATTTTGCAATTAATATGATTACTAACTAAATAATTTAAATGGTTTCCCAGTGTTTTCAGAGTCAATTCTTCTGTAAAAGGATAAGCTATTAGAATAATCTTGAAAATTACTTTTTTCTGGGAAATATCTCAGCATATTTCAGAATTTTATGTTATGCAAATAAAACAAATTCTATACAGAGTACATTGTTAATATAATTTGATTTTTAATTTTTTTTTTTTTCTCTGAAAGAGGATAGCTAAGCAAGAGAAAGAAGAGCAACTCACTCTTACAACAAGCAACTTAGTGCCTACTACTAGTACAAGACCTGGTAAATTGCCATGGATGTTCTTCAGCTCCCTCTTTTCCATTGTCATAAGCAAAATAGGATAAGGGTGAAATGATAATGAACGAACAAACAAACAAACAAATAAATAATACTGCAACATGTGGACTCTGGGCGGGGTCACCTTCCACTGGATCAGGTTGCTTCCAGGGATGGAGCATCCATAACTTCTCTGAACAACCCGTTCCTGTGACTCATTGCACTCACAATAAAAAATTTTTAGCCAGGATCCTTGGAACAGAATATTAAAATCTAAAGGAGGACAGATTGGAGAACTGTAAAATAACTAAAATAAACAGGATAACAAATCTTTCTCTGGGCTATTATCCTTTCCAAGCACTATGCAATTTTCCCAAACCTGAAGAGGCTAGGAGCTAGAGAGACCTAATGAACCTAGAAAATGACCTCCTAGCCTTTGGATGACAAACATTATAATTTGTCAGTTGGATACATTTTATGTGAATTATTTCACCTTTTTTTAATACAAAGGAAATAAGAGACTGTTCTTTATTTCTGCAGAACTTTGTTGTGGAAGAGACACCATAGTGTAATTCCTAATTGATGGAGTGGGAGTAACATTCACATTTTCTCTAGAAAAACAGTCAGGTGCAAAACTATTTCACATACTTTAAGCAAAAGAAAACACCCTTCCTGCTATATGGAGGATTTAATTAATTCTTCCAGTTAATTACTGTGTGTTGTGTAGCAAGGATATGTATGTGGGAAGCTTTCAGAGAGTGACTATGAATTTAACCATTTAACTTATTTCAGGATAAATTCCTTGTGGAGCATACCTTTCCATGACCTTCTGCTCTATAAATCTGCTAAGTACATACAGTTACATACTTCTCTGCAGATAAATAGAATTTTATTCTTTTGTAGAATTCTCTTCCATTGAATCAATGACATTTTTGTACTTCCAAGTCTCTGCATTACCACTGCCAGGCTTTTAATGCCTTCAAAGATACAAACTCTTCATTTCCCACCTTAAACATAATGTTAGTCTTCATGCAGTGCACAAATCAAATTTAGGGTTATGCTTTCCACAAGTAGGCCACAGTTCTCCAGCTTCTTCCTTATGTTGTGAAGTTCTTCACTTCTTTCCCTGCTGTCACTGATTTTGTCTGTCCAGCCGCCTCACTGCAGGCAAAATTTAAAGCACACCATCTGGGACTACCTTCCTGTATCTTTACTGCATTGATTTGCCTTCTGTTCACAAGTCTCATTGGAAAGCCAGTCTTTGACTTCCTCTTAATCTCCACTTCCTCCACTTTTGTGACAGTTTTATTCATTCTGTACAGTATTTAAAAATCAGTTTATGATAAAGAAAATAGAAGGCTTTCACTCCTGTGATATTTACTAGCACTGTAGTTTAAAGCCACAGATTTTTATATATGTCTGCACTTTCTTTAAAAAAAAACTATTAAAACGTGTTAAAACAATGTCAGAAATAAAACAAATAAATGGAAATATGATACTTGTTTGCCAAAAATCAACTTTCAATTAGATGAGTAAAGGATAAGATATCATAATCACTTTATCCAAGTAATGTATAATATCACAGATCAATACCAAAAATTATCCTAAGTCAGTAAATCAATAGTTAATTTTGTGTATTCCAATGTCTTTGACTCCACTGGACTTATTAGAGCATGAAGGAGTACACCCAATAGTGATTAACTTTTCAGTCTTTTTACTGTTATATTCACTATAGTACAAAGCAGAGGAGGAAGGCATTTCAATAGATCTTGAAAAAATCTTATATATGAAGACACTTTTTTTTTAGCAATATAATTGGAAGATGAAATATTTCAGTCATGGCAAGTCAAATCTTCAGGGCAGCACAGTGAGTTGTATTAGCAGCAAAACTTTGCAAAAGTACAGATGCAATTGCTAGTTTTTTAGTTGAACTACTGCTGCTGCATAGCTCTTTTCTAGGATGTGTAATTGGCAATATGAAATTTATTTGTCCAGCATTCAAAGTTTCACCACATGGATACTCTCAATGAGGTCAATGCATAAGTTTAAGTCACAGAGAAGTCAACTTGAATTTATTTGACCTGGTAACCATTAAGAGCTTGTCATTTGTTATGAACACTGGATGTCATTCATGGTACGTGGTTTGACTTTTAGTTAAGATGGTTTCAGACCAACTTCGGTGGCAGTGCTTGTTTGCTTTATTTAAAGCTTAGAGAATTTCCATGCCCACAGAAATCTAGAAACTTCATTGATGAAGACCTATCTAGCCTTCTATTTCCTTTCTAGTATCAGACCAGCTGCTCTCATCATGTAGGAAGATGATCTCCTGAAGCACCTTGAGTGCTTCTTGATGTTTTAAAGTAAGTTACAGGTTTTGGAGCTAATTCTTTTTCTTTTCTCTATTTAGCATAAAGTACACAAAAATCTGTTTTACAAGGAACTTAAGTGTAGAGTACCATTTTAGGAAATTGTTTTAGGTTAGTCCAAAACCTGACTAATTTCATTTTGGGTAACATAAGCTGTTAACAGCTACTCTTTAGTTTAGTCCTCAATGCCAGAGTTCCTTTTAAATCTTTTTCACAATTTATGCAATGAGCTAACCTACTTGTGTGCCATGTTCTTGAAATTTAAATTATGGAATAGGCCTTCTATCTGTTAACTCAAATTTGGTAATTGTCTCTCTCCATCCTTTACATAAGCCTTCCATACAACCCAGGATATAAGTTCCTAAAAGACCTGAATTACATGATTTTGCTGTGTTATAAGTATTTTTATTTTTTTTCCTTATCAATTTAAAAACAGAAATCAAGCAAGAAAATATTTCTTCTTCTGGTTCAAATTGGCATTATTCTCCATTATTTTATTGGACAGCTCATTTCCATAAAATTAAATTTTATGGAATGGGAAATTACTGCCTTTTAAATCAAGTAAGGATAGAGAGCTAACCACAAGAAGGACATGGGACTGCAATACAAGTATTATCATACAACTATAACTTTACTTACAGGTTTATATTTTTTATTTTACTATGTGTAAGTACAGAGAAATAATAGCTTCCAGAAACAAAGCTCTGAATGAAAAATCTATTATAATTTTCTGCATGGGTATCCACATACACAAAAGTGACAGGACTTGCATTATGATTTGACATTCAGAACAGCACAAGCAAAAACTGAAGTCAGAGCTATTGTGAAAATACTATAACCTTTTATTTTCTTAAAATGCAAATACCCCAAAATAACGTTTTATGTTTTATGGACTATATACGTGATCTGATCTCATATAAATCATTAGGGACAACATATCCTTGTGTATTGTCCCTTCAGAAATACTTTGAATTAAGTATTTTAACTTTTTAAAGAAGAATTTGCAAATTACCCTGCTGAAACCGCTACCATAAGGTGGCCATTTTTCAAGTGCTGGCTGGGCATCAGTGTACACATGGAAGGTGTGAATGATTGCCTTTAAATCATGTGATTTGTTTTATCCTTTCTTCCTCCTCTTTCCTTTGCTTGTTAAACTCTCTCAAGTCACTAGTTTTCTTCTGTTTCCTCTTTTTTGTTGTCTTCACCATCCCATACAAAGGACAGAGTAAGTAAGTGGTTGTGTGGTCCTTAGCTGGCACCTGGATCAACCTCTCATGAGTGCCATTTCTTATGTCTTTTCTTTCTGATGCATTGCTAAGATAACATTGTTATCTAATTTTAAGGCTCTATATTATACCACATTACCAACACCAAAGATGAAGGATACATATCACAAGTGTCATTCTGACAATGGCAATTCACCCTTACCTTGAAAAAATGCATCAAAGCTTATTTGAGGTGCTGGACTGCAGAATGAAGATTTATTAACATAAGGGCATCTGATTAATTACTCCTTAGCCACCAGAGGGTCTAATATGACTGAGTAGCATGTGCTGCCGTATAACAACTTGCTGGTATATAATTCTTGGAGAACTGGAATTTTCAGATGCTGTAGGAAATCAGAATCTCCTTATTCTGATGTAGTTGTGTGGTTAATCTTTGTATTTCACCTATCCTGATCTCCCACAAGAGAAGATTTAGATTAGATATTAGGAAAAACTACTTCTGTAAAATTGTGTCAAGCATTACAAGAGGCTGCCTGAGGGAGTGGTTCAGTCATTATCCTTCAAGGTATTTAGTAGTGTGTACCTGTGGCATTTGGGGACATGGCTTGCCTGAATTAGGCTGACAGAGTCAATGATCTTGAAGATCTTTTCCAATGTAAATTATTCTATGATTCATTCCACACTGCAGTTGTTTACTGCCACTCCCTGCCTGGAGAGCCAAGGTAAGGTCTGTGAAGTATATGCTGCAATTAGAACATCTATGGGAATTCTTTCTCACATTCAGATCTTTGGTCTTTGACTTGTATAATAAGGCTGCTGTAATATACATTTGGAAGAAAATGGTATTTGATGTAGAAATTATGAAACTCCTGAGACTTCCATCTCTTTTTAAATCTTCCTTTATTATGCTTCAGTTGCTTCCTATTCTCTAGTTTTTTACCTTTTAGAGAAGGACGAAGACAGCCTATATCATTAAAAATTAATTTTCTAGGGGATTTGCATTCATTATCCATTCTTTTACAGCTGCTGTGGCTGAAGAAGGAATGGGTGTTCTTCAATTTTTATGAATATATGTTAATTCATTAATTCTCTTTGTGTTGATCACTGAGGAATCTTGATATATAAGCAGATAATATTATTTGGAAAAAATTCAGTACTCTTTGATAATGAATACAATAAGAAGGACATAATGTGTGAAATAATATAGTCACATATAAACTAAATAATGAAATCACTTAGTGAACTAGTGATTCACAAGTAACAACTTTTAGGTCCCTTTTTAGATTCAACTTAAAAGATGATCCACATGAAAGTTATTTCAGAAAGGTATATAAGAAATGTTAGTCAAAGTAAATACTCTGGAGAAGAATAGAGAAGGAGAAATGTAAATATTGAATAGAAATGAATTATTATTACTAAAGCCAAAAGAATACAAGAACATCCCAATTTCTTTTCAAAATAACTTTTCCCATTCTGATGGGGGGGGGTTGACAATGAAATTATGTTGCCAAATATAATGCCAAAGAACAATCATGTAATGACAAAAATACTGGAGATTTTGAATCAGAGTATTAGCCAATATCAAAATGAATTCTTTCACATAAATGATTGCTGTGATGTTGACAACACAGGTGAACAATTTTGAAAAAGCCTGAAAAGGATCAACACAAAGTCTAATACGATACCTTGCCATTAAGTTTCTACAGCATTTATTTTCTGTACATACTGTTATCCACATAGATGTTTTGAATGTCATGGCTTCTCAGAAACAGTGAGTTTGTATAGATCTCACTGATTTGCTGTGCTGTGATTCATTTAAAAAAAAATTGGATAGGTCTGTGAAAAACAAGATGAGAAATAGAAAGGAACTAGAGAACAAAAGTAAGGACAAATAATTAAAGGGAAAAAGGATGAAAGACATGTGAAGAAAAAATTAAAACAGTGTTTGAAATTGCAGTGAGCTACTATTCTTTGTCATGTTAAATTTTGCTCAAATTATTAAACTTTTTATGGATGAATATTGGAACTCATTTGGGGAAGCATAGTCAAAATTCTCAAGGGGAAAAATATATTCACTGTTTAAAAATCCATATTTTTCTCTCTTTCAGATACCTTGTTTTTTTGGGGAGAATGTTGTTTTAACTGCACATAAAACCCCATTTTTTCAGTCTTGTTTAAAGGATCTGCTGCAGTAGGAACAGTACCTGAAATGTCAACATATGCAACACACTCTCCTAGAGAATAACTGTACATGCATTGGAGACATAAATTTTACTTTGTGGGATGCTCTCTAACTGGATTTTAAGATGGTGATATGTGTCCAGTATGAGATCTTGAAATAATAATTGCAGTCTAGTGGTAGAAAAATGGGCATTTAAAATAGCATCCAAAGACAAGAACAAAAGTGTCACACACTGTGGTCTCCATATCAAGCACTTGATTTTGTCCAAGGTGTTGACTCGTTCTCGAAACATGTTAAACACCCACACCCCCCAAAAAATATTGTACAATGCATAAAGAATTCTTACTGGTGAAAAGAAGAAACAGCTCTGGGAATTAGAGAATTTGAGACAATTCTTTTGAAGCAACTAAGTTTGGTTCAAGTTTAGGAAATAGTGACAATTGCAGGTTACCCTCAGGATTTGTCAGAAAAAAACCCTCCCAATTTCATTATACATTTTGTACTAAGACAATATGCAAGCAAAAATAAACAACCACAACAAAAGCAAATCAGCCAAAGAAGCCAACCAAGAAAATCCAAAACCCACAGCTCTCATACACTTCAGGGTTCCTGAAATTGCAAACACCTTCAGCAATAATGCTACAATACCTACAGGGGTTGTTCATTCCCCCAAAGTGAAGATTCAAATGGTGGGCAGCTGAATTGTGGATTGTGCTGCCTACATCCTCAGTGATCTTTCGTTTGTGCTTAGATGTTTAGCTCATTCCATAAATAGACATCTACATTTAAGCATCATAATATTATTTGAATTCTGAATTTATCAATTTAATATTCTCACAAATGTGCCTGTTGAAAGTAAAATAAGAAAGAAAAAGCTGTCTTTTCTTTCACTTTTTTGTTTTGTTTTGTTTTGTTTTTTTTTTAACTCAACATTTCTCTGGCGTCCTGAATATTTCTTAAGGAAAATATTCATACTGTGTGGACTTAGTGTCTCTGTTGAGTACAATGAAAACAAATTGCTTCTTGGCAGATTCCTGGAAGGAGTGACAGAGAACATGGGCCACCTCTGGTGCTGAAGTTTACACAATGTGAATCTGTCTTCTTTTCTCTCGTCGTGGAATCAGGCAATAGAATGCTTTTATTTCTGAGAAGACATGAGTTATTTCTAACACATTTCATACCTCTGAAGCTAATATATCTGAGGAATTTTGAAAATAAGTGCTGAAGTACCTGAAATAAATCTGTTTTCTTGTGTAAGATGCTTTTTCAGTCCCTTAGAAGTCACTGCAATTGGTGTAAATGAGTATTCCTGTCACTTATAATGAGGTCATAAACACACCCAGTAGAAAATTTTATGTGACTTCTGAATTCCCTGTATAACCACATTGAACCAGTAACTGCTTTTAAATAATAAAAACATTCCTCTTTCCCACTGCCTATAAAATTATAAATAAACAAAAATACCAGTGTGTGAAAAGTCTGATTATAAAGCCCTTGATATGTGGATGTATGGATCAAGAGGAGGTTTAGAACTCAGAAAAATATTGCTTTAGATTTTAGAATGAAAACTTAACAATCATTTTAATAATAAATTAAAAAAATGCTACTAACCAGATGTAGATCAACACATGTAGAATTGTGTTCACAAGCATTGACTATGCAGTCATCAATGTCTTGCTCACATTTCAGTCCTGCATATCCTGGGTTGCACAAACAATAGAAGCCATCGACAACTGCAACAGAGATAGAACTTCAGTACTAAGAGTCATAACAACTGAATGTAGTAAATCTACTAATGAAATTAATACTATGAATATAACTTTTCCAGTTATGAATACTATCTGGAAAAGATTAAGACCAGCTTTACTTAAATGGTAGGGGACATGTTAAGAATCAAAATAAATTAAATATGGTCTCAAAATATCTTTTAAATATGAAAGCAGATTCATGCACTGCATTTTATTTAACCAACGGAAATATTTTGATTCAAGACTTACAAATCAATGAGTTAAAAAGTGATGTTATAAGTAATGAGTAATTTTCCATCATCAAACAATCACAAAATACACAAGATTCTGTCTTTAAAATGATATCTGAATAGGATATGGCAGTTAAACAATGTTTTGTTTGTTGGTTGGTTTTTAATATTGTTATTGTTGTTGTAAGAAATGCCTCATATTATACCACTATATTAAGGGAAAACTTAGCTTGAATTGTATATATAATGTATTTCTTAACAAGATTATCATAAGAATCCTATCTCTTTTTAATCATTAGGGATCCAAATGGCATCTTTAGAGTGCTCCATCCAAATATGAAGTTCACGACAGCAGTAATCACACTTCTTGCAGGCGTGAATTTATTTTAACCTCAAAGGGGTCCCTGGATTCTTCATTATTGCTGAGATTTACTGTAGAATTTATTCTACCATCATGTCTGTACACACAGCTGCTACTGTATTCATTAAATGTTTTAAGTCCTCCAGCACAGGAGCATTATTCATATGCTAAAAGCTTCCCAGGTTCCTCAGCATTCCAGCTTTCTGCAGCCAGTGCACATGGGGTAGAGGAACTCAAATGTCCACATGATAAAACTCAAGCCAGAGGCACCACAAAGACAAGCTGTTCCCTCCAAAATTGGCACTTTGTCAGCACGAAGAACTTTAATACAGCTCATCTCAATTCCAGTTCAAAAATATCTATAAACCAATGTAGACCACATAGAAAACATCTGTACATGTAATAGGAAATAGTCTTTGCTAGGTAGAAGATTAAGTAATTTGCCTAATTCCCTGATAAGGAAAGAAAGATCTTTTAAGATATTTTATTGAAACTGATTTTTATTTTAACTAGGAGAGTTTTAGACAATGTTTTTAGTAATTTGGGCTCAGTTCTTTAAGATCTCATCTGAAACCAGTAAGTTGATCAGGTCTTCTGAAAATTTTTCTTAAAAAAATGCATTTAATGGAAGTTCTTAAATCATCATTCTTTTTTGAAAAAAAGATGTGAGGAAACAGTAGAGAGATGTAGAAGAAGACAAGCACAGTGCTTAAAGTATGGCCCTTATAAAGGAAAAGTTGAGCCACCCAAACCTGCTTTGTATTAGACCTTCAGGGAAGTATTCATAGTGGGAGTGCTACTGAAAAATACCTTCAAGGATAGTTGCAGAAATGACAGAACTGAAACCCCTTAGTTGTATTAGGAGGCACTATGAGGCAATGGCCAAAAGTTACAGCTCAGGAGATTTGGATGGGATTGGAAGAGTGTGAGCATTGCCAGAGGAGTTAATCGTGGAATATGCTGTCCGAGAAATTTCCGTCCCTCTTTGAAGGATTTCCAAAACTCAGATAGAAAAATCTCTGACTTACTTTTTCTAGCACTCTTAATAGTCTAGCTTCATGCAGGGTTGACTACATGACCTTCAGATGTTTTTCAGCTTTTCAGTCAGCATTTTAAGATACTCTGAAATTTACTACTTTTATATTTTATTTTTTTTAACAAGTATAGAAAGTGTCTGAAAGATGGTAAGAGCTCTAAAAAACTTTTAAGTTTAAAAAACTTTTAAGTTTAAGTTGCTAAACTTGGCCTGCCAATCCAGACAGAATATAGTAGGGTAACCATGTTGCTTCTAAAATCCTTAAGAACATCTTACAATGAAAGAGTAAGTTGCACAGTTACATATAGAAGGTAAGCAAGGACACCCGATGTCACATTAGTTTGAAATTAAACAGAATTTTTTGACTTATTAGAATTATGACATATAATGCCTAACTGCTCCATGAGCTCTCTTTCAGCACCTGAATATTCTCTCATGAAATGCACAATCTCAGATGTTTTTGGTTAATTTAGGTATCAAAGGAGACAGCACAAATCTCATTAAAATTTCTCATTAGCTAAAACTCTGACCCCCTGAACACAAAAACCCCAGTGTTGGGAGTTGAGGTATTTTGGCAAAAAATAGTCCTTCTGGTACAGGCTGTGAAGCTTCAGACAAGCTAAATTTCAGTAAATTATCCACTGTTCTCCCCAGAGCAGCTCAGCAGCTACAGACGCTTCAAGAGAAAGACTTCTGTGCATTAAAGAGAGTAACCAGGCTGCACTCACTGTCGTAGCAGTACCCGTGGAGACAAGGGTTGGAGCTGCACTCATTGACATTGATCTCACAGCGCGGCCCTGCAAAGCCCTTCACACACTGGCAGTGGAACCCAAGGGGGAAAGCGTCCAAATTCATTTCTTCTATGCACACAGCTCCATTCTCACAGGGATTGCTGGCCTCACAAGGCCTAAACTCACAGTTCAAACCTGAAAAAGAGAACGGCAAAGCTGTCAGTGTTAACTAATGAATATATCCCTGCAGCCGCTGCCTATTATGAGCTTGATTTTCTTTATAACCCTGGTTAAAATCGAGTAGAAGGGTCTCAGAGGTCCACAAATGCATATCACCACGAAGAATCATTTATTTTCTTGTTATAATAAAAAAAAAAAGGAAATTTATGTTTTGGTTATATTCCTTTATATGAAACAATACATTTCAAAATCTTAATAGCTATCTCACGAGCTTCAATGGATTGGTACATCTTCCATCATTTGTCTTTACTCTTGTGCTTTAAATGGCTCAAAAATGCAATTTTTTAGAATGCATTTAAAAATTATTAATGAATTTTGATTGAAGCTTCCTACTATTTCGTGTTGATAACCTGTTGTCTCAACTACCATGTAAATTATTCATACATTAATCAATAATACAGAACATGAATTAAATATATGTAACATTGTATAACTGTTCTGCTTACCATCAAATGACTGAATACAAATTATTTTACTGAAAATGTACTTATCTAATCATGAGTGAATGTCTCCATTATTTATAAAAATTCCATATAATAGAAAATCTCACAGAGTTCCATTGTACTCTTTCCTTACTAACACTTGTATAGCAGATTATGTACATTTATCTGGACTATTTAAGTAACTGTGTGATTGTGTATTTTAGTGTGGATGATGTGGATCTTGGGTCATGGATGCCCTCCTCTAAATCTTTAGTTTACAATAATTAGATAAAAGGAGATTTAAAGGCCCTATGAAATGAGCCTTAATTTGTTAGAACATAAGCAAAACTGTTTCGTGTTTTTGGTACTGATAATGGAAATGAGGGTGGAAGAGACAACAGAGATAAATGGGTTTGGGTTTGTAAATCTGCCTGTCTTTTTCACTCAGTGGTGCTGGAGGCAAGTCTGTTCTTCCAGGCTTACTTTCAGACAGCACGTAGTGACTCTCAGGGCTGTAACAAACTTTACACAAACCCTTCTGAATCCCTTTGAATCCTTTCCACGACTACTGAAGGTGAGTCTTTGCTGTGCTTTCTGGTGGAGCTTCCCAGGGTTTGCTGTTCTCCAGGTCTTCTGCACGCCCCATGTGCCCTTACCCCAGCTGGGGCTGCCCAGCCATTCCTTTCTGCAGCAGTTTGTCCCTGGCTCAAGAGCCTCTCTGCTCCTCAGACGGTCTGTAACCTGAACCCAGTGATGGGCAAGACAAAACACCTCAGCAGTCGTGTGGGAGACACAATACACACAGTTATGCTTGAGTGGGTCGATCTTGGTAGCTGACAGATGCCCATCCAGCCACTCTCTCACTCCTCCTCAACAGGCAGGTGAAAAAAGGGAGATAAAACCTTTGGGACCATGATAAAGATGGGGGCATAATTTACAAATTACTGTCATGGACTAAATAGAAACAACTTGAGGAACATTGATTGAATTAACTGACAATTAAAACCAGCATAGGATGTAAAAAAACCCCCACAAAGCTAAACCCACCTTTCTCCATCCCTCTTTTCTTCCCAGACTCAACCTCACTCCTTCACTTCAGACTGCTCTACCTCCTCCTCACCCATGAATAGCACAGGTGGATGGGGAATGGGAACTGTGGTTAGTCCATGACATCTCTCTTCTGACCCTCACACTTGTGCCCTGTGCCAGCGCAGACCCCCCACAGGACACAGCTCCTGCCAGGAGCCTTCACAATAATGGAACAAACTCTGTCCAAAATGCCAGCAGGATTGTAGGTGAGCTGACTGCTTACTGTAAGACAGTCATCTAAGGACTGAATTTCAAATGCTTTTAATAGCAAGAATAACATGTAGGAACAGAACTGAGGTTAAAAAAAATCCAACAAGCCTTTACCCCAGTAATGATGCTGACAAAAGAGGAAAAAAACAACACAAGTTGTTCCCTGTCTTTATGCTTATGATCTTTCTGATGGGGAATGATCCTGCTAGAGACAGCCAGCACTCTCAGATCTGGAATTCATGAAATTGCACAGCAAAAGAAGCCATATGGCTCATTGAGATTTTGCCCTGAAGTTTCCATATTTATATCACAACAGCTTGACATGAGTGAAAACCCTGCTGATTCCTAAAGTGGAATAACACAAATAAGCTTAACACATGGCTCAAAATCCTAAATGGAACCCCCAGATGATCCAGTAATGCAGTACTTAATTTTCTTTACCTGGAGAGGCATCTTTACCTTTGCATCTACCTTCTGTGCACTTTCTTTTCTCTTTATGCTCATACAGGAGCCCATTTATCTGTTTTTCAGCCACACATGCTTGAGTTTCTGCACACTGGAAAGAACTGTGCTTTGAGGAAACAGTCTTTTAAGATAAATCAGTGGGTTCAAGACAAATCTTTTTTTCCCTTTGGTTCCATCTCTAATGAGACCTTGCAAAACAGATTTCTGAGCAAATGAAAACCAACTCACTGAAGTCTGGAATCATTACTGTGCTACTTGAATTTTTAGTTTCTTTTAAGATTAGGATCTCTATCATCTCACTGCCATTATTGACAGAGTTGTTTTCTGCCTCTACATCTCAAACTTCCTCTTGCCTATTCACAAATATAGAATAGAGATAAATTTCTCCCCTAGTTTTCTCACCCTTCAATTGCTTAAAAAAATTGTCACCTTCATCAAATATTTGTTATGTATTTCCATGTTGTCTTTCCAGCAAAAGTCAGTGTGGCAATATCCCAAGGAAATCTAATGTTCCTAAGTATTTTTTCCAATTTCCTAAAGATTATTTTATAAACTTTTATTGATCAAGCTATCTGTAGAATATATCCACCACAATATTTCTTTAAATGGTTGCCATTTCACTGTGCCTGATCCACTTGAGGGATGTATCAATGAAGTTTTGTCTGTGACATTATTCAGATGTTAACCCCCAGGATGCTTATCTTCCTACCAGCAGTGCTGGGAAAACTCTGTCTGGGCTCCCACAGTTTTTGCCCCAGCTGCTGGACCCCCTAGTCACCTTTGATATGCTCTGGGTCTCTATGGGCATTGTCACTGGTGCCCTCATGGACAAACAGCAGGAGTAAGCAAGCTCTGGTGATCAGCCAAACTCTGGAAATCTCTTTCCCACACACATTGAGATCTCTGACACACAAATAAATCTCCTCAGAGATCAGGTCTGGTCCCCTGGTACCACTCTGCCCCAGAGAAGTGTCTTATCTATTGTCAACCATTGCTCTATTTTAGTGGCAGAGATGAGGGTGTATGAGTCAGGCTCAGACACCTGCCCTTCACATAAAACCTCTGATCCAAGTAATCAGGTGGAATCCTCTTCCAGCCTTCACAGTTGTAGAGTCCCTTTCTCCCCATGCCTGAGTGTATCCTCCACCTACCCTGATCTCCTCCCATCCTGCTGCAGTGGATATCAGGCTTTCTCTCTTCAGGGAGCCTAAGAAAAACTTCTCCATCTTTCATTTTGTTATCACTGATCCTGTGTAGCCTATTCTTATTCACCAGGGCCTTCCCCTGGCAGCATGGAAACTAAACCAGGATGCATGGCAAGGAACTCATGCACCTTCCTCCCATGGTGTTCTGCAAACAGGAGCATGAATCCTGCTCAAGGTAGCTCCCCAGATTTGAAAATACACCAAAGCTATTTCCTGACAAAAAATAGATTTTTCCCCTTTTTAAGGAATTAGGGAAAACAAATTGCTTCTTTCATTCTAACTATAGTAAAGTGAAATAGCACAAAGAAAAAAACCAAAAAACAAATTAACCTGACATTTATAAAGAATGGTAAATTAAAATATGGTCATAAAGTAGTTTACCAAATGAGGCTAAAGCACATGGAATGAGGTTAGTTGCTATTAATATTATAATATTTTTTTAGTGCCTTATTTCAAACAATATTCAGCTCACTTTAATTAGATAGTCAGTGTCTTTTTCCTCCCACCCATCTTTCATCCATATCATTGCATGAAAACTTTTCTTCTGCTGCTGTCAGAAATGGCAAAGGATTCATTCCTATTCTAACTGGAAGATTGGTAAAACAAAAAGATATTAAAAGAGTATGACTCTGTTCATCCCACTCAGTCCTTTTCCCAGAATCAGTTAATTTTTAACTATCAGTGTGGAGAATTAATAAGTAAAAAGGCTATTCCCTTACTCAGACAATCACAACTGTAGATATTATCCTAATACATTTCTGTTAAGCAATTAATTATTAATGCTAATCAATACAAGAGGCAAGAAATAAAATTGGATGAGTTCATGTAGATTTTTTTTTTGAAAAATGCATATTCACACAAAGATTAAGGTTGGGTAGGAGTAGGTTGGATAGTAGTAGGCAGGTGGTTGCACACTTCTAAAACAGGTTCACTTGCTGCTGTTGCTCTTATATCAGCATTTTTTAAAGCAAGATTTAAAAAAGATATATGATTAAGGATAAATCAAACAGCAATCAGGTTATAGGTTGATTTTTTAAAATAAAAATAGCTTAATCAGAAAACAGTTTTTATGTTTTAAGCATTTTCTCTCTCTTTTAAATATCTGCTTAAGAATTTCTATGCAAATATTTTCTGTACAAATGTTTTACTGTAGCTGATTGATTTCAATAAATCTATTTTGTGCTAAATATGAAACTTCTCACTTGATCTGAAAAGTTTCTGAAATAACTGGTCTGTGATTGTTGACAGAAAGGAATGCTGTGCCAGGAAAACAGTTCATAAATAGTTCTCTCACTGACATGTCAGAATTATTAAATTCAGAGTTAAAAGTTAATGTTCACTAAACAGTTAAATGACAAAAAAGAGAATGTCCAACAGATGAAATGTGAAAGAGTCAATCACAGAAATTTATTAATTATTTAAAAAGTTCAGCTCATATTTACAACTGTGCTTATTTCCTTTAGACAGATTTAACCTTTTTTTCTGTTCAATTCTTGGCTACATTTTATTGATTGCCTTAATAGATTGCCTATAATGGGCAGCTAAAGGTCTCTCTATTAGAATAAACCTGAACAAACCTCCAAAGTATATGCACAAACGATTATATTAAACAGTCAGCTGAAGGACTTTACAGTTGCACAATATCTTGCATTAATTATTATATGCCTTTATCTAAATATAACCATATACTAAGTGCATATAGTATGCTTCTGTATTAGCATACTATATATCAAACAATGAATAATTTATTTGGAAAATACTCTTTTTTGTTGTTGCAGTTTAAGGAGTGAGAAGCATATTGCATATTTAGAAATTTCATTCTGCTGATGTTAATGAGTTTCCTTTTCTACTGTATTTGCTTCTAGGGTAGAATTTCTAAATACCATAAATGAACACTGAAAATAGATTTTATTTTGCTGAAAAAGACTGTCCTTTTAAGGCTATTACAAAAAGTCAAACGCCTAATTTATAAAAATGACATAGAAAATGAACTGCCTGATATAAATTTCTATTTCTTTATAAGCAACTGTTGATACTTGTTTTATTTGCTCAACATAAATGTGTACATGAAATGTTTAGATATATCGTACTGAAATCTCCTATAATCAGAAGTGACATCTCTTCAACATTGCTATTCTTTAGGAAAAGAATCTAATAAATAAAACATTTGTTACTAACATTTCAAGGAATTAAATCTGACAACAGTTTTCAAATTCAGCATTTTGCTGTAAAAGTATTGCTTGCAAAATGCATCTCATTTCAGACTGATGGTACAATTATGACAATATAGTGAAAATAAAATAACTACCAGAAAAACAAGTGTGTCATTTGGACAGCAATTTCCTGAATTATAACAAGTATTTGGGTAATGGTGTTAAATATGGATTCATGACAACAAGAAACTTTTCAAGAACTAACAAGCAGGTAGCAGCACCAACACTTGATTTTGTGATCATATCACTGTAACAGCTTTGTTTCAGTCTTTTTTAACTTACCTTTTTAACAACAGAGCTGAAAGACCCTTCTAACATTGAAATGAATCACTATTCTTTTCCAAGATACATTAGGTAAAGTGAATTCTTTACAATAAAAATATATTTAATTATGGGAAATAACCCATTGTACAAAGGCACTATAAAGTTATATAAAGACATGCCTGCCCACCCCCCTCAATCTATATGCAATTTACTGTTTTTCCAAAGATTATCCTTTTGAAATGAGTGGATACGACAATTTTATTTCAAAAGTGATTTGATCACTTGAGAGAAATATGTGGATTTGTTTCCATCACCTTTACACAGCTCGAGTAGCTCTTACTCCTAAAGATTTTCACAGACTTATCATAAAATTCCAGGAAGTTAGATACCTAAAATTTGAGTTACTTGCAGCTGTAAATATTAAATGTCTTAATGTTAAAGATAAAATTGTCTCTATTAAAAGTTCAAAACTTTGAGCTAAGATGTAGCTCTATGCTTGCCATTATTTTAAAAACTACCTGCTTATCTTGATCTCCTATGGTATATAAGAAAAGAAAATATCTCCACAACTCAGATGATTAAAGACTAGTAAAAGTCAATAGAAAACCAAAAGTTCCCTGAAAGTGGGTAGGAAATAGAAAAATAATTGAAGCATGCATATTTTTATATTACTTGAAATTAAGCTGAGTATTATACTATTTTAAAAACATAACAAGTGTTTTTTTACAATCCAAGTTTATAGCAAATCCATTCTTTTCTTTGAAATACAAATTCTACTTTCCATTAAAGGAATTACTTTGAGATTCTGTGTATAAACAATGGAAAGACATTTTCTCTGAAATCCATACTAATTGAAAATCATATACTTGTTTGTTTTTTTTTAAATGAAGGATGCTTGAAAAAAAATACTTAGCACTTTTCAAGTAAAAATATAGTTTTTAAATTATATTTGATAAGGCAGAGCATGCAACAATGCTAAAATAAAGTATGTGAAAGACCCACACCACAAATTTTAAAATGAAGAACACACAGAGATGTATATATTATTGCTCCATACCTGTATACATTTCTGTAAAAATAGAAGAAAGCAGAGGTTGAATACATTATTTACATGCAGGTTTTTTCTTCAAAATATACAAGTTTATAATGAACAAACAATGAAAATAAATCTGTATCCACATCTGTGAATTTCACATTTCACATAGAAATATGCTCCATTCTTTCTCAGAAACCTAAAGAAGAATTCTACTATGGAAAACAATTTAAAAAAAAATTTATTTCTGACTGAAATATATAGGAATTTTTTTTTCATTCTTTGTTTTCTCTGCAACAGCATTCAACTGAAATTAATATTACATGTGGAAAACTTACAGAAAACTTATATCAAACTTGGGTCTTTCCTTATGGCTTAGGACTTGTAGGTGACAATAATGAGTTGCAATAATAGCTGCCTTTGGTTCTGGTGGTCAAAGTTGTCTTTGTTGCAAGATCACACTTTCTTTTCTTAAAATTTGAGTGATTGGATAGGTATTATTTATAGCATTTGATACCAAGATTATAATGTTATTACTTTTTTTTTTTGCATTGGCATATGACGTAATGCCATAATCAGGCTCACTTTATAGAAAAATAAAGCTAAAAACTATTGCATCAGTAGGCAAAAAAACCCCTCTGAAATTTGGTAAACTTTTCTTTGACCAGCAGCAATGCCTTCATAGTTTGTAGGGCATGTTTCAAGTCTTTAAAAATGTTGGTTTGCAGATACTTTCTGGATTACTAAGGGCCAGATTTCCATTTGCAATGAATAGAACTTGTATCATCTCTGTAACTTAAATCTGCTTCCTGAATAGAGGATCTTGCACTCCATTCTCACAGAATGACTGATGAAATTCAAACCCCTTATCAGCTGTAGGTGACTGGACTTACACATGAAGTAATCCCAGATCACTCATGGCTGTAAAGGTCTGGAGAATTTTTCTTGTGGATCAAGATATGTCCCAAGGTGCAAACTAAAAACAGAGTTGAAACTGCAGCACTTACCTCACTGAATCTGTGTGGACAGAGTTAAGCAGACATGGTTTTTAGTGATGCCTTTGTGCTCTCACTGCTGTTCTGAGAGGCCACAGCTCCCCCACAGACCTTGGCATATCTGCCAGACTCTTGTGGACATCTAACATACCACAAAGTACCTAAACAGACACTAGAAATGGCTGGGAAAAAGCCTTTCTCTCTGAATTGTTTCATTTTGGAGACAGAAGCAGCTGAGAGTATTCATCTAGATGACAGCTTTTAGGAGAAATACATAACCCAATAGAAATATCAGAAAAAAGTTCCAAAGTCCTGCAGTGACTTCATACACAAGCCAAGAGCAAGTCCCAGCTCATATCCCTTATTGTTCAGAGGCAATGCATGTTTTCTAGGTAATATAATCCAAATACATCCCCTCTGCTTCTCTTCCTTCAAAAAGCTCCTATGTGATGCAGATTGCCCTTCATATATCCACGCATCAGTTTATTTTTTCCCCTAAATAAAATTTTATTTGGTTGTTCAGTGTTAAGAGAATGGCAAAACAAGATAAAATCTGATGTTGAACAAAATGTAATGGTTTATGGTCTAACACAGAGTTATGCTAGAAAGAGCCAGAGGTCTTGCAAACCTGCCTGTCTGCATGGGGCTTGGCACAGAAAAGACTGAGCTTTGGCCTATGAGCACTGGAAAAGTAATTGCTCCATTATCTCTCCTCTAGCTTTTTGCCTTCATGAGCACTTACATTTCTAACTTATTATTTGCTCTGTAATTAGCTGTTCCCATAATAGAGTGTCCTGTGATGAAATCTCCATTATTACTCTTGTTTCTCAATAGACTTAAGCATTTTTTTGCTGAGTTGCATTTCCTTTCTAGTTTACTTTGTTTTGCAGCGTGTTTGATGGTCAATTACCATTTTTGCTTTGATCTTAATTGGAACACATTTGGAGACATGTGTCATTAAGGCTGCAAGAAAAAAGTAGACATTTCCTCAGAACTGAATTTCAATTTTCCTCTACCATCGCATATGTTTGATTTAAAAGGTCATACCTATTAGCAACATCTAGACAAAATACATGCACTGCATTTTTTTAAATGAGTCGTGTAAATAATTTGGATCAAATGATAAAAGTTTTTGTTCCATTTATTAAAAACAAGTTACTAAACAACTGGTGGGTTTTTCTCTTTTTTTCTTTTTTTTTCTAAGGAAAAAAACCATGCCACCTGTCATAGGACTACCACATATCCAATATAAAATCTCTAATTGAAATTAGAATTTTAATGCTTTCTTCCTTCCTGAGCTTTCTTTAGGAACAAGATTACTGGCTCAGTCCATGTGTCACAGAAATGTTGTTATTTAGTTTCACCTTTGCCTTAAATATAAGTGTAGAATATGGGAAAAAATTGAAGTTGTGGTATGGGACTGCAAGAACTTAGTTATCAATAACACCTGAGAAGGAAAAAGCAGCCTTTTAAGTCTTACTTTATCTTCTGTAAAAATGAGCAGGTCTAGAAACTCTAGTGAGATCATTCACCTTTTGCATGCTAGGAAAGCTGAAAAACAGTTTGCCTGATACAGGGACAAACTTGCTCTGCTAGATTCTCAGCAAGGACTGCTGACTCATAATTGTGAGTAACTTCATTGTTGTGGCTTAAAAAAATATTGGCTTTTCAAAGTTCTGGATGGTAAGGTTGCATAAATTGCTATGAGCTCAACAGTTAAAAGAATATTTTAATATACCTCAAAGTTCTTACAAAACACTAAAACCAGCAATAAAAACAGCATGGATATAAATATAGATAAAGCTATGCTTTTACTAATTACAGTGCTTTTGAATTTGTTTTAATTTTTAATGGGACAACTCAGTATTTTATGATAGAGCCATGAGAGCTTTCCTTCTACCTTCCATGAAGTTGTTAGGACCCCTAGATGAGATACAGCCTCACCATTTATTTCTCACTCCTTCTGCTCTCTGCCCAAGGACTTTACATCAATTCTGTAATAACTGTCATTCTGTTATAGGCTTTCATTTTAGAATCAATATCATAATAGAAAAGTTATTATAATAACTTCCTAGCTAGGACACTCTAATGGAATCAAACTCTCAATAATATTAAGAATATTAAAATATGCTATTTGTCTTGCACTCAAATCAAGTTTTCCTTCCTTCCTTCCTTCCTTCCTTCCTTCCTTCCTTCCTTCCTTCCTTCCTTCCTTCCTTCCTTCCATTTCCTTCCATTTCCTTCCATTTCCTTCCATTTCCTTCCATTTCCTTCCTTCCTTCCTTCCTTCCTTCCTTCCTTCCTTCCTTCCTTCCTTCCTTCCTTCCTTCCTTCCTTCCTTCCTTCCTTCCTTCCTTCCTTCCTTCCTTCCTTCCTTCCTTCCTTCCTTCCTTCCTTCCTTCCTTCCTTCCTTCCCTCCTTCCCTCCTTCCCTCCTTCCCTCCTTCCCTCCTTCCTTCCTTCCCTTCCTTCCCTCCTTCCTTCCCTCCTTCCCTCCTTCCCTCCCAGTGGGGCTCAGTAACTTCCAGGATTTCTGTGGGTTTACACAGGAATCTCTTTCTCTAACCAGATTAATAACATAATATGGTATAGATTTGCTTCTGTTAATCAAATCTTGAGCTTCTCCAAATCAAGGTCAAAAGAATTATATAAAAGTACAGGGACTTTAAAGTTCATTGTATTGTACCATATTGTGACCAGGTAAAACTCAATGATTTTGGAAAACAGAAAATCAATTTTCAACACCACAAGGACAAAGAAATAGGATGAAAATACTTCAGCTATCATATTTACTGATTAAAACATTATTAGATGTTGACAAAGATGTTATTTCATATCTGAAAGTTTTATAGGTTTATTCCATTTTCTCTTGATGTATGCATAGGTGGACAGCTAGTACCATCAAGCTGTTAATCTGAACATTTGGGAAGACAAAAGTAGTAATTTCAGTGGCAAAAATTCCAATGAAATACTAGAATTTATAAAAAGACCATAATCTACATGGGAGGAAATCTACTCTCAGGGCAACAGTGATAGAGAGGAATGCATTAGTTTTGTTACCAGTAGCATCAGAAGATATAATTCTCCAGTGCTCTCTATCCACTTTATGAAAATTGGATTTTCTAAAGAAGAGTTGGTGTCCATAGGAGAAGTAAAACTTCATTCACATATCAGACTTGTAGAGTTAATTTTCACAACTTGGACTAGAGACATTTGAAGAAAAATCTAGATATATATCACTGCTCAAGTATCTTTTTTTTTAAAGCCTTTGATGTCTTCCATTATTTTGTTCAAGCCAATGGAATGAGTTAATACATTTTTTCTAAATAGACAAATCTGGGCTTTAAAAAACCCAAACAAAGAAACACACTGCTCCTCCCAAGAAAAATATAAGAAACTATGAGTACATAGTAATGCTTTAATTAAATTTCTGACGACTTTTTATATTTATATACAACTAGTATAAAAGCTTTTAAAACATCAAAGTACCCATTCAGGATATTATAAAATTTGCCACACATAAAAATGAATAGCATCTATCCTGCGGTCAGAAAACTTGAAAAGTGAAGAAAGCAAAAATTTGTTTTTCCTTTTTAAAAAATATGAGGAATTGAAGGAGAAGAAAAAAAGGAAAAACTCAAAACTTTCTGGTCATAATCTTCCTTAGTCTCCTTGTCAAAATAAACAAGTAAAAATATCCAAGGAAATAAAAACAAAAGCAAGATATATTTATGTAAGCCAGTTTCTATACATAGAATCAATTTGTAGCTTAACTTGACAGGCTGTCTTTTGTAGGAACGCACCTGAATGTCCAAATCATGCTCTGAACTCTTTATTTTCACATTCTATATAATAAAGGTCTGCTGTACATCTCCTGATCAACTGGTACATGTGCCTGATATATGCTCCTAGTAATAGTGCATGCCCTTCAAGTCAGATTTTGTGATGGATCAACCAAATCATTGCAATATACTATGGAAATATATCTTCAGACTGCTTTCCAGATAAATGACAGTGTTCATAGTACAGCATTTACTGTTTTCCACTGGGAATATGAGAAGCAAGAAAATCTGTGAAAATACTCAAAACAAAACAGGTGTTCCTACATAATTTTTGCCATTAACATCATGTATGTTCTTTCTTAACTAACTAATTCTGTAATCTGTAATTAGAGCACACAAAGCTGTTCATTAAAATACCCTAAATATATCCACACAATTAGAAAACATAGTTTAACTAACCATTATGTTGGCTTACTGTGAATCTGTTAAAGGCTACATTTACAGCAGTTTAAACACTAAATAAACAGATGGTGTGAGACAGAGGTAGTGTTTTCATATTAAACTAAATCTCCTTTTATTTAAACCCATATAAATCTAGGCAAAATCAGTATAAAATTTTGATCTTGCAAGGCATTGAATAAAGCTGTAAAGAAGTAAACAGCCCTGAACATCCTCTACCAAAAATATTATTATACAATGGAATCATAGAATCATTTAGGTAGGACCTAAATGACCTTTAAGGTCATCAAGACCAATCACCACCTTGTCAATTAAACCACAGCACCAAGTCCAGTCTTTTCTTCAACACCTCCTGGGATGACAATGCTGGTACTTCCCTGGAGTGCCAATTCCAATGCTTAATCACCCTTTCAGTGAAGAAATTCTTTCTGATGTTGAACCTGAACCTTCCCTGGTTCAGTTTGGGGCCACGCTCTCTTGTTCTGTTGCCCGGCTTGGGAGAAGAGGGCAATCCCCACCTTGGCACAATCTCTTTACAGGAAGATGTAGAGAGGGATAAGGTCACCCCTGAGCCTTCTCCTCTACAAGCTAAGCAACCCCAGCTCCCTCAGCCACCCCTAATACGACTGATACTCCAAAATTTTCACAGGCTCTTTTCCCCTCATCTGCACATGCTCCAGCCCCCCAATGTCCTTGTAGTGAGGGCCCAGACCTGGACACAGCACTCGAGCTGTGGCCTCACCAGTGCCAAACAGAGGGACAATCCCTGCCCTGCTCCTGCTGGCCACACTATTGCTGGTATAGGCCAGGATGACATTGGCCTTCTGGGCCACCTGGGCACAAGCGATTCTGGCTCATGTTCAATCTCTGCCAACCCCAAGGCTCTTTTCTGCTGGACAGCTTTCCAGCCACTCTGCCCATAGCCTGTGGGGATGAATAGGGCTGCTGTGAACAAAGTGTAGGACCCTTCACTCTGTCTTATTGAACATCTCATTGAACCTCATACCTCATACCACTGACCTTGACCCACTGAACCAGCCTGTCCTGATCCCTCTGCAGAGCCATCCTAACTTCCAACAGATCAGCAATCCCATCCAATTTGGTGTCATCTGTAAAGTGGTTGGCCCTTCATGTAGATCATTGACAGAGATATTAAACAGGACTGGAGCCAATATTGAGTTCCTGAGGGAACCCCACTGGTGACCAGCTATCCCATGGATTTGACTCCATTCACCACTACTCTCTGATCCTGGCCATCCAGCCAGTTCTTGACCCAGTGAAGAGTGCTCCTGTCTTAGCCATGGATTACCAGCTTCTCCAGGAGTGTGCTGTTAGAGACAGTGTCAGAGGCTTTAATGGAGTACAGGTAGACAACAGACACAACCTTCCTGTCACCCACCAGGTGGGCCACCTGGTCATCAAAGGAGATCAGATTGGTCAAGCAGGACCTGTCTATCCTAAACCCACATGTCTGGGCCTGATGCCCTGGTTGTCCTGTGTGTTATGTGATCACACTCAATCTTTTCCATAACCTTGTGCCATTTCCATATCCAGGTGCCGAGGCCAAAAAGACAAACCTGTAATTCCCTGAATCCTCCTTCCAACCCATCCTGAGAATGGGCATCACACTGGTCAACCTCCAGTCATCTGCCACTTCCCAGCTGGCCAGAACTGATGACAGATTATGGAGTGTCTTAGTGAGCTCTTCTGGCATCTCCTCAATACCCTCAGGTGGATCCCATCTGGCCTCATAGACTTGTGAGTGTCTCAGTGGCACAACAGACCATTAAATACTTGCTCCCATAACCTTCTCAGAGCATCTCAGTTACATTTCATGAGTCTTGCCAGCAGGGCTTACCTTTTCCATTGAGCATATGAGACATTGCTAGTCTCTTGAAGGATGACTACAGAAAGGTTGACTTGCTGAATTTTTAATTACTTACTTAAATATCTTACTGAATATCAAAGTCCACTGGAAATCTGGTTCCTTTCATAAGACATACACAAGAGACTAGTATTTCTGACCATGTACTGAAAATTATTTTACATCTTCCTGCACAGAGGCAATTCTGATACTGCAGTAGTTTTTTACTTGTTATGGTACTGGATTTTATTCAGTAGACCATAAATTAAAACTAACAAAAATGACAAACTAAATTTTGACCATTAATTAAAATAATAAGAACAAACATGAGTGTTTGTTCATGACCTCATGAATAATGTATTTTATTCAGCCATCTTCCCTAAAGGGGAAAAGTCCTGCTGTCTCAACATACCAGGAAAATTGCCTTTTAATGATTGTTCTGGAATCCTAAGTAAGTATCATTATATTGAACTGCTGGAGGAAAAATGTGTTTATATTTAATTTATAAATCAATAGGTGTTTTCAATTGAGACTATCACTTGAACTAGATTTTCTCAAGAACACCACACGATTTGTTACTTTAAATTATTTTAGCAGTAAGTGTTTAAAATTTAACCTCAAAAATTTCTATGAAAATGGTCACAATAACTTTTGCAATTTAAGCTTATTTCTTTTAAAACAATCAAAGAGAAATAATCACACAGTTTCTGGATTCCAACATAGCTATAATTTTTTTTTTTAAATGATTAAATAATGTAGAGAATGCCAATGAAATTGGAGAGAAAACCGTGCAGAATATCAGCCAATCTTTGTGATGGCAGCTTAATGGCTATATACCTCCTATTAGCTATGTAACCAATTTTATTCTGTTAACAAACAGATTTTAAAGTACCAATTTTGTTTAATAAAGTAATACACCCAGCAGATGTATAAACAATGTTCCCTTCACCTTACTTGCAGCTGAAGGCATATATAGCTGGTCCATTGAAAGTTTTGTTTGGGAAAGTGAAGGACTACTAATGCTGTAGGAAGACTGAAATGCATTTAGACAAGTGACAGAAATACCTTCTAAAGTTAATTATGTTTACTTTCCCCTCTCCCTTGGTGTTCATTACCTTTAAACGGAGCCACACATTGGCAGAAATAATTACCAGGTTGGTCAATGCAGGTGGCTCCATTCTTGCAGGGAAATGAAGCACACTCATCTATATCTGTTTCACATCTTGCACCTTTAAAAAGATGAAAGTTTTGAACACTTACCAAAAAAAAAAATCAGCTGCCAATTTCTAATTCATTTCTACCACAAAAAGCTCAAGCAATTTGTGAAGAAAAGCTAACGTGCATCAGCCAAAAACAGCCACACTACTCATATCAGCATCCATTTTGTTCTTATAACCACAAATACATCCCAATTTATTTCTGAGTTGCTAAATGGTAACTAATCTTCCTTATGTAGGCAAGCTTTGAAGGCATTTTTAAATGCAGACTAATTTGTCTTGTGCTATGTAGTTTACAGATGCAGTCGGCAGTTCAGTTTGTTGGAATGCAAATTAAACATTAGACCAGGGAAGGTAAAGAGAAATGACAATAAAACACAAGCAAATTAGTCAATAATGTCTTAATGGATGCTTTGTGGACTACCAGGCTGTGGAAAATAAGGTTAACTACGAAAGCAACTCACCAGTAAAACCAGGTAAACAGACACATTTGTAGCCACCAATAAGGTCTGCACATGATGCATTATGAAGACATGGAGAACACTGACATTCATTTATATTTGCTTCACAGGTTGTACCTATGAATATAGAATCAGAGAAAGGGGAAAAAAGTTGTTCCATGGCACCTTTAGATAAAGACCAACATTTCTTTTAACTGAATAGGACTCATATATCAGAATCTATTTGACACACTTTTTATACTCAAATCTGGGTGTTCATGACAGATGTTCATCTTCTGAATGTTTGCTTACTAATTTTTCAAAGCAATTAAAAGTACAGTCATTGAATAGCTTACTAAGGCTTAAAGCAGACAGTTTTCTTATTATATAAATATAGAAGAGCAGAAGCCAAATTACATAAAGTATAATAGATTGCATTGCAGTGGTGTGAGAGGAAATATTTCTTATGTTCATGATAAGGCAAAACTGTTTAAAAAATTCTGTTACAGACAAGAAGAAAATTCCAATCTAAACTGTAGAAAACCCACATAACTACTCAAAGTATAAAAATACTTTACTGCTAATATTTTTCAGTGAACCAAATTCTTTACCATTTGAAGAATAAATTAAAAATTGCATCAACTGCATGATTTGGGAAGTTAAAAGCATTCAAAAAAATAAAAATGCAAGCGATAATTTTTCTGAATATAGGAGTGGCAGAAATGTACTATTTTGCACTGGAACATTTGAATTATAGATTGATTTGTATTTTAATGACTAAAAATCCATGATGTTTAAAAAATGGTTCTTTAAAAAGAAAATGGAAAAAATTTAAATTCCTTCTATAAGCTCAAAGCAAAGCTGCAGCTATTAATGCATCTACTTATCAAAGCAGTTAATTTTTTCATATAAAATATACAAATATGCCAAAACTAAAACCTTTACCATACAGTTGTATTTTTTTCCTCTCAATTTGAGGATATTTTCTCAATTCAAAACATTTAAAAAGCTTGCAGAAAGCAGTATCTCCTATTTGCAGAATTTCACTGAACCTCACAGATCCATTTTCAACTGCCAAGACACCAATTGGCAGAATGCACCTAGTTCCATGCTATAATGAAAACAAAATATGTAATTTAGTCAAGATACACTTCTTCTAACTGTCATGTTTATGACTTTAGATGACACCCATATATGAATACATGCATCTCATTCTGATATGTTAAAAAAAATGGTGTAAAACTCTGAGGATGTTTTACAAAGTTATTCTTCTGTGGATATTTTTATACCTTCAAAGCCATCCTGACAGATGCACCTGAAGGCATTCAGGTGATCAACACAAGTAGCTCCATTGTGACAAGGGTCACTAAGACACTCATCCACTTCAATCTCGCAGTTATGACCTGGAAACAAGTGCAGGATTCATTTTGTTAGGAACACACCATGCTGAATCATCACTGCAGTCAGCAACAACAAAATGAAATAACTGAGCTGAGGTACAGGGAGCTGTTACCAATGACACATAAATTGTCTTTGGGGAATTAATTTCTTGTTGATTTAAGGAAAAAGCAGATTATAATGTACAAAAAAGATTTTATAGAGTCCCTTACAGATGTACTCAAAAACTTGCATTTTTCATATTTTAAGGACAAGAAAGCCTTGAGTCTTCCTGAAACATCAGAAGTGTAAATACGGTTTCCAAGAAAAAAAATACAGTATTTATCATATTATTTTTTCATTATTTATTAATTTATGAATTTATTTTAAAGATTACTACCTGAAATATTGGGAAATGCTTTACTTATGGAAAAATATTTTCATATCTTGTAAAAACTAAAAGTCAGAAAGATATTGGCATGTATTTATAAATATGCAGACTAAAAAAAAAGATGCTGATTTCTAGTTGTGAATAATGTATCTAATATATTTTCTGGAATCAAATTCATTGTTATTAATGCTTCAAGACAGATAAAACTCCTGATTGCTTCTGAGGACTTTTGGGGGGTTTAATTGACCACAGAAAAATACATAAAAATACTGATCCACTGTTATGTAGATATAAGAATATAAACAAATTTTTACATAAAAAAAGATCTCACCAAGGATTATCACAAGTAACATCATACAAATTTACTTTTTTTATTATTAATAATAATAATAATAATAATCAGCCATAGAGACAGGAAAAAGCGTTTCATTGCATTAAAGAAACAAAAACTATAGCTTTTAAATTACAGATTGTTCCATCTAAATCAATGCCTATGTAAGGATGTAGAACAGCAAGTTAAGAGGTATGCAGTCTTCTCAAGACCTCAATTCCTCTCCTTGACTACTGAAGGGAGACTTTTTGTTGTCTTATTCCTGCTTTTGGAGCCCTGTCAAAGTCCCTGGAGTCAGACACGATGGATCTGGGTAGCACAGCTGATCTGCCATTCAGGGAATTCCTACTGCCCTTGATTATTTCACCATACAGTTGATCAAAAATACCTGTATATGTATCTAGAAAGAATGTGTTTTTACACTGTTGTCTGATACCATGTCAGTATGCTGACATAGCCAAACTAATTTAAATCTAGTCAGTCTAATGGCAGTGGCCTGCAGGGTAGATGCAAATATGAGTAGTTAAACCTGCCCAGGATCTTGGATGCACGTTTGGCAGTTGAGACCCTTGTTACTGCAGCCTTATTATTACAGAGAGCACAAAGGAGATAAATTAAGGCCAACTTGCATATGGCTGGGAGCTCAAATCACATCAGTGTATGACAGACACCGTGTATAAAATAGTATAAAGAGTAATTGGAGTGGAAATAGTCCCTTGTAGTCAATATTTTTTACAGCTGAATACTCTTACTCAGCCAAGTACTTTTGTGTGCCAGGAAACAAAAGTTATTTCTGCCTGAATCAGAGGCACACAGCTAAAGTACCTATTGCTGTTTTTGAACAAACTTATTTTCTCTGACTGACTGAAACATGTTAAAACCACTTCTGTGAACTCACCTATAAAGCCAGGTGCACAGAAACAAAGATAGCCACCCACAATGTCTTTACAGATGCTGGAAGCTCCACATGGTTGTGATAGGCAGGCAGAAACATCTGCTTCACATAACTCACCAGTAAAACCTGTTGAAAAATAGATTAACAGAATACTTAGGGAATTTGTTACATTTAGTGTGAGAAAACAGACAAGTGATAGACCAATTAAATGTGTAGTTTTATTATGTTTTAAAATCTTATTCAGGATAGGGTAAAATATTACAGTTTCCTTGAAAGTTTCAGCTTCATACACAAAACCACTCTAAATGGAGCAAAGTCATAGTGATAAAGTCAATTATAAAGCTGTACTTTGAATTATACTAAAAACCATTCAAAATACAGTGGGCATTAAGGAAATAATTTTCATTGATTATAGCACTTTTGAACATACACAGTAAATAATTACAAGGAAATAATCTTTGTATGACTGACTTTCATTTCCAAACCAAATAAATATTTGTAACTAAGTGATATAAAGAAGTTGAAAAAATCAATCCATGTGTGTGGAGCTAGTATCCAAGCACTGAATATAAATGCAAAGTTTCAAATTTTAGACATTTTGGTTTGGTCATAAAAACTTAGTGAGTTAAAGCATAAGAAGTACAGTTTTCTGGTCTCCTGTTAGCTGGGCACTTAAAAATTTTCTAAATATTTTAGTGCGACAAAGGTCAAAATAGACTGGAGCAATTTATTATATTTTAACAAGTGCAACATGAAAAGCCACTAAAGACTTGAACCAGAGATTTGGTTCAGTGAGTTAAATATAATGAGTTCCAGTGTCTTACGAACTTAGATACCAAATCTGGCTGAAGATCTGAGTTTCACATTTATTTAAAATATCTGTTTATAAAGTAATGCCATGCTACAGTAGAATAGGTATTATAATGACAGATTCCAGTTTGACATTGAGTTGCCCCATGTCTGACATTGTATTAGTCAAATTTTTAGACAGAAAGGAAGACTCTCAGGTCAAATATTCAAATAAATCTGCATTCCTACAGTATACCACAATAGGTTTAAAAAGTAAGCATAACCTTGTTTTAATAGTTTATCAAATGCAATTGAATATAATAATTACAAAATTTCAAAAGTTCAGTGCTGCTTGGACATAATCTTTAAACTAAAGGAATTGTAAGCTGTCTTCTTAAGGCCTGACTGAAGACCTCCTGATCTGGAAGATTTTTTAACTTTTGAACATCTTGTTACATGAGGGAAGACAGCAGCTTCTGACCATCAGGGTAAATTGCTGGAACATGCTGCACTTTACAAATTCTGGCTTGCTGAACAACCCTTTGAGGCACAAATACAAGGCAATGAATATTAAAACTGCCCTACACATGCAGTCATTTTCATTTCTAAATCAGTAGATGCAGAAAAGTGACTTTAAGCTATGTTTCAATTCCATCCTAAAACACCAGCTGTGCAACATTCTTGCACAGCTGAAGTTTTCCTCTTTGTTGATTGCCATTAAAAATTTAAGTCTCTCATTTTGCCTTTGTAAATATCTTTAAACATCTGCATAATGAAGTACTACATAAACCAAATATAAAAAAATTATGATAAAGAAATAAAATGGAAATGTTGATCAGTGAAGATAACAGCTATGCACACATATATCTAGTGTTGTTTCATGTGAGATTTTCATCTAAGTAGAGATAATGAATATAGAAAAGCCAACAGTTTTTTTCCTTGATGAAATAAAAATTGCAGTTAGTAATAACTTTATAGATTTGACATAAATGTCTTAACTTATGTATCCTTTTATTTCTGTGTTTTGAATTAATTGTGGAAGTATTACAGCATGGATTATTGGGCTTTGAGCAATCTGATCTGCTTAAAGAAGGCACTATACTAAGAACTAAGAAGAACAAAAGGTAGTGGTTTCAGGGCTCAATTTTAATATTAAACCTCTGGTTATGTATAAGGTTTCTCATCAAAACAGATTCAGCTGCAGTATTTAAGAATATACTATTTCCTACAAAAAGAAATGAGCACATTTTGATTTATTTTTCTGTTACAGATATCCAAAAGGTACTTCATAAGCTTAGATAAGGAAAATTTAGCAACAGAATATTTAACTTTTTTTTTAAAATGCCACATTTACATTCTTGAGACATTTCATTTTGACAAACCCAAATGCTGCATGACAAAAGTGATTTTTACTAGTCAGACTGTGACACTTAAACTCTCCAGGGAGATCACTGAATTGTGATCAATTCTGACATAGTCCAGCCACACAGTGATTTATGGCAATTTCACTACATGGCTCCTTATATTCTGGATGGCAGGTACATCTGAAACTATTAACTGAAACCTCACATTAAGGGTTATTGTCAGAGCCAGCAGGATTTGATGTGCATTCATCCACTCTTATTGAACAAATACTACTTCTGGGAAAAGGTTTTATGGTTCCTGTTAAAATTGCATCTGAGAAAAACTTAAACAGACTGAAAGAAATAAAGAAATTCTAGAATTTAATAAATTAATGCAAAACCTGGACAATATTTTCATTAGTATTCTTATATAATGGGGTGCCAGTTTCTCCTTATTTGTGCTGAATGCAATAATAATTTTATATGAAACCATTTCATTAATTTGATTTTTGGGATAGTGTGGTTGCAATTGTTCTTGTCATTTAACACCTATCTTAATGAAATTCTGATTTTGCTTGGGTCCTCTGGAATTTCAAATATAAAAATTGTACTTACTGAAAAAAAATTGTACAACGTGCAAAAACTGTAAAACATATACAACTAATAAAAGCGGTGTTGAACGAAATAGAGAAAGGGTGATAAAAAGGAAAAATCATCACCTTAGCATGTGTATTGGGTTTGCTTGGCCAGGTTTTGGTAGGAGGGTGGGGCTTACAGGGGTGGCTTCTCTGAGAAGTTGCCAGAAGCTTTCCCCGTGTCTGACAGAGCCAATGTCAGGTGCTCCAGGACAGACCCTCTGCTGGCCAAGGCCATCAGCAAACAGCAATAATCCTTCTGTGATTTACGGAGGAAAAAAGTGATTGCACAGATGTACTTGGGGCCAGGGAAAAGTGGGTAAGAACAAGAGGAACAGCCCTGCAGACCCCCAGGTCAGTGCAGGAGGGAGGGGCAGGAGATGCTGCAGGTGCCAGAGCTGAGATTCCCCTGCAGCCCCTGGTGCAGCCCATGGAGAGGCAGCTGTGCCCCTGCAGCCCAGGGAGGGACATGGGGGAGCAAAGATCCACCTGCAGCCCAGGGAGGGACATGGGGGAGCAGAGATCCACCTGCAGCCCAGGGAGGGACATGGGGGAGCAGAGATCCACCTGCAGCCCAGGGAGGGACATGGGGGAGCAGAGATCCACCTGCAGCCCAGGGAGGGACATGGGGGTGCAGAGATCCACCTGCAGCCCAGGGAGGGACATGGGGGTGCAGAGATCCACCTGCAGCCCAGGGAGGGACATGGGGGTGCAGAGATCCACCTGCAGCCCAGGGAGCTCCTCCACGCCGGGGCAAGGTGGGTGACTGATGGGAAGCTGTGAACTCATGGGAAAAGCACCCTAGAGCAGGCTGCTGGCTGGGATTTGAAGACCTGTGGACAGAGGAGCCCACTCTGTAGCAGGTTTCCTGGTAGGACTTGGGAAAATCACATGGGAACAGGCTGTCCCTGAAGGGCTTCATCCCATGGAATGAGTCTGAGCCGGTGATGAAGAGCTGCAGCCTGTGGAAGGACTCACGCTGGAGGGCACACAGGACTGTCTCCCATGGGAGGGACCCCACACTGGAGCAGGGGAAGGACTCCTGTCCCTGAGGCAGCACAAACAGCCTGGGGTGACTGACCATAACCCCTTCCTGTCCTCCTGCACCACTGGGGGGTGGCAGGTAGGGCATGGGAAGGAGGGAGGGTGGGGGGAAGGTGTTTGAGATTTTGTTTTACTTCTCTTTTTCCTGCTCTGGGTTGGATTAGTAGTAAATTCGGTTAATTTTTCCATCAGGTCTGTTTTGCCTGTGACAGTAATGTGTAAGTGATCTCTCCCAGTCCTTATTTGAACTCATGAGCCCCACCTTGTATTTTCACTCCCCCCCCCATATATTTGCCAAGGAGAGAGATAAAGTGCCTTTGACTGATACCTGGCATGCAGCCAGGGTCAGCCCACCACCTCATGAAAGGCAGGGGAAACAAACAATGCTCTTGCCTCAGACAGTAAAAGAAGAAAGTGTTTTATTGTGACCATCTCCTCTAATAAATAGATTGAAGTAACCAATCACAACTATAAGAGACACAGCAGAAGATGCAATTTTCTCTGTTATATCCTTCTTACATATATGGTGTCTGCAACTCAGAGAACAAAATCCATTAATGCTCAGTAAAGACAATTCAAACTTCAGGAATTAGATTAGAATAACAGAGTTGCCCTCTAAAAGTTTTAAAACTTCATGTTTCAAAAGGTAAGAGACTGAAAAATCATGGCAATGCAACTTTAAGAAAGTTCTGTTCTTGGAAGACTGCTCATTTTCACAGACTTTCTGATCCAACAACAGCAGGAATCTGAAAAATTCAGATTTTTCTGTTCTTGTGAAAAAAATTTGCTGCTTTATTTCTCAGTAAAGGTTGTGGAAAAGTCATAATTTGTGTTTATGTACACATAGAAAATTTAACAAGTTGTAAGACTGTATTTTCATGAGTAGTTAGAGTGTTTATACATCAGCTTTTTTCGTACACATGTCAGTCCTGCAATAATTAAATAAACAAATAAATAAATAAATACTCTAAGGCAAAAGAATTTCAAGATTTGCAATTCAATTTTTCTGTCATAAGCTTTGAAGTATTTCAAGAGCTTTAGATCTTTTGCAAAGTTTTTTTTCAACTAAGTAATAAATGAAAAAAATAAAGCTTCTAGGCCAAAACTCTGTTTTTATGCCATCATGTTAGTATATTCTGATAAATAATGCTTCATTGGATATTCCTCAAAAAGCTCTACTGGAAGCTGAAAAGTAATCATTACAATTTTGTAATTGTAATTGGTTTGAATTTTGTGGTACAATTTTCTGGTTGGAAGATGAAAATGTATTTTTTCAGCAAAAACTCCTGTGCATCGTTTAAGCTTAATTCAGTCTGGGAAGGAACTTAAAAGAGCAGTCAGTCTATCTCCTGCTTACCACTAACTCAATTTGATACCAACAAATACATGTATATTTTAAAGTATTCCTGATATCCCAGAAGTACTGCCTCAGCCATATTAAGTTATTTACTGTAAAAACCAATATGACAGTGGTGGCAAGCCAATGTCCCTGACACAGGCAACAAAGGTGATTTCATGCAGGCTACCAATGGATTTACTCCAAGATCAATTCAGATTCAGGCAGTTCCCAGGGGACAGACGTGACAGGCAGAGCTTACAGAACCAGCACCATACCCTGTATGAGCCTGAATCCACGCCCCTTCCTGGCCCTCTTCTAGGCTTTTACTAATTAATTACTGTTGGCCAATTTGTCCTAGTCATCTCTGTGCTAAAGCAGAAGTTCTTGGCACAGGCACATTAATTTCCCTTCACTGATATATTTGCAGGGTCTGCTCAACCCTGGAGATTAATTTTTAGCTACACATGCTTCAGTTATGCTCCAGCACAGGAGAGTTAAAGGGCATTGTTATTTCCATTGCATGAGTGCAGTCCATCACGGAATCACTACGTACCCAATTATGAGTTATCTCACATATTTAAAAATCTAAAAATTGTCAGATTAAATTATTTCTTGGGAGGTGAGAGACAAGCTCTTCTCTGATAGTTTGGTCACTGCTTGTTGAACACCAGTGCTTTTCTGATAGTAATCTTCATTCACCAATGGAATCTAGCACTATGGATAGGAACATAATGTCATGATAAAAATTCAAATACCTACAGCTCCATATAGAGGCACAAACCCATTGAAGCAATAAATACTAATAGACTCTGTGAGATATGTATTGGTTACCACCACTGGTAACAGTGATATTCCTGTCATATCCTGTGCTGACTCTGTATGCAGAGTATATGTCTTAATACCATATTTTAAAGTAGTGTGTTTAGATAGCTTTAATTTAATAAATTTAATCAAATTTTTTATTCGTATAAGTTACATGACAGCAAAGCAAGGAGAGAACAACTCACTGACAAGCAATACAGTCCCACAGCACCTAAATGAGAGAAGCTGGGCAGGTCCATTGCTGATAACCAGGTCCAGCACAGCACAGGAATGACCAGACAACCTGCAGTGACAGTGTAGTCCTGAGAAGAAGCCTGGAATTCAAAGTTAGCAAGGCAAGGTCAGATTGGCAGGAGCCTGCTGGTACATTTGGTGTACCACATCACTTCTTGCACAAGCAGAACTCTTGGACAAATATCTGAGGGTGGAGATTTCTTTTCCAACAGTACATAGCTCAATCCCAACTCAGCCTGAAAACTCTGGATGTGTTTTTTTTGCAAATTGGTGCCTGGTTGCTTCCAATTTTCTATGAACTTTGTTTATTACTGCTAAAGAGGATTCATCTTTGCTCGGCTGAACCTTCTTTCTTTTCCAGAACACTGCTGGAGTTTTTGCCTGCCTCTCTACCAGATTGGTGCCATCTGCACAATCAGACACAATATTCCTAACTCAATAACCCAGGTCGTTGATAAGGAGTATAAATGAAGAGCATTAGTGGACCCAAAATAATTCCAGTGATGTTCCTTTCCACACTGAATCATTATCATCTTTTAGTACCTTTTTCCCCAGTGAGTTACATGTAGTTCAGTGGTAGTTTCACTGAGACAGTGTCCCCTTGGTTTCCTTATAAGAATAATGATGCACCCAAGATACATAGAACCTTCTTCCTTACCTCAAAAGTTTATTGCTACCTCAAAACAGAAATTACAATGGTTTCACACATTTTGCTCTTAAGAAATTAATTTTACCTAGGGACTGTCATATTTTTGTTGGCTGCAGATGCTTATAAATAGTTCAGCTTCACATTTTCTAAAGTATTTTTTCAAGAATTCAAGCTAGGCCTGACAGTTCTATACTTCACTTCTGCTGTACCTTTCTGTAATTTGGCTTAACCATAAGCCTACAGCTCTGAAATTGCTCTGAATCCTTTCTAAATACCACAGCTGAAGTTGTAACCAAACGAATTTTACAGTATGCGTTTTCATTTGAACACTGTAGGTTCTTCTGTGACTGATAAAATCATGAAAAAGATTATTCTAGTGGTTACAGGAAAACTCCTGAAAAACAGCACAGTATCAGTCCTGGCTTCATGAGGGGAAGGTCCTGCTTATCAAACACAATTTCCTTTTAGGATAAGGTAACCCACTGTTGATCAAGGGAAGTCAATTGATGTAATATTTCTGGATTTCAGTAAAGCTTTTGACACTGACTCTCACAAAATACCCAGGACACAGCTGGATAAACCCATAATTTGATAGGGGGGCAACTGGCTCACAGGTTGGATGAAAAGGGTTCTAGTTAAAGGAGTGTCATGAGGCTGGTGACCTTCCACTGGTGGGGCTCCACAGGCTCCATCCTTGGCCCTGTGCTCTTCAACATCTTCATAAATTACTTGGACACAGGACTTAAAGGAATATTAAGTAAGTTTGCCAGTAATACTAAGCTGGGAGGAACTGTTGACTCTCTCAAAGGCAGAGGGACCCTGCAGAGAGACAAATTAGAGTACTGGGCAGTCTGGGACCGTATGAAGTTCAGCCAAGTGTCAGATTTTGCACCTGGGTCAGAGCAACCCTGGATGAATGTACAGACTGGGGGATGAGATGCTGGAAAGCAGCACTGTGGAAAGGGTCTTGGGGTTCTGTTTGACAGAAAGTTGAACATGAATCAGGCCCCTGGCAGCCAGGCACAGCAGGCCAGCCGGACAAGGGAGGGATTGTCCTGCTCTGCTCTGGGCTGGGGCAGCCCCACCTCCAGTGCTGGGGGCAGCTCTGGGTGCCACATTATACAACAGATATTAAAGAGTGTCCAAAAAACGGTAACAAAAATGGTGAAGGGTCTTGAGGGGAAGTCATATGAGGAGCAGCTGAGGTCACTTGGTCTGTTCAGACTCTTGATTTTTAAGAGTTCTTCGTCTACTCTTGAATATAGTGCCAAACAGCAGAAGTTATGATCTAGAAAGTTCTTTCAAAAGAAGTAAATCTGACCTTTCTGTAACTTTTTTTCTGTTCATTCTCCTCCGTTTAGAGTTTCTTTCTACCAGTGAGGGCTAATGAGTCCACCATGTCTCTTTTAGCTACTTGGTTTCAAAGAACATTTCCACTTCTTTGGACAAATTGGATCTTAAGCCATACAATTTAATGAGAAGATGTTGGAGAACTATTGCTCTGCAGTGTTTTTCTTTTAAAAAAGCCCCCTTAAACCTAGGCAAAGGACCACAATGGCTAAGTATTCTTCCAATACTGTAAGAATATTTTTGTCAGTTCCACTAAAGGATGGATTAGACCTAGAGAAAAAGGACTAAGGAAAAACAGAGGCATACTTTAGTCATCTTGCAGAAATAACCCAGAAGACTTACAGCTATTACAACAGAAGTTTGATTACTGTACCACAGCAGGCAGAATCTCTCTTATTTACACTAAGAAATCAGAGAATAAGCTTTTATTCTGACTGTGCTGGCTGGATTGAAATGTTATCTTATAATATTGTGGCTAAAAGTCTATCATAATTTTGTGGTATGATGCATTAAAACAGCACCTGATGATGTTTTACACCTGCAGAATAAAATAACTGCAAGAGTAGAAAAAAACCTGAAAACTTTATGAAATAATATCTGTTATGCATTTTCATTTTCCCATGAGGACTGTGAAGTTGTCAGCGTTTGCTGCTTCTTTTGTGATGATGTCAAGATCTGCTGGGAAGGTGATATGTATTGTATAACATGGTGTGATTGTTATTAGGAATTGGTAATTTATTACCCTTTCCTATATAACATAATCCTGTAATTGATATGCAAATCCTGTGACATTTACAATTCCCTTATGAATAATGAAAAATGAGAGCAAGAAATTGCTTAATTGAAATAGTTGACGCCAGTTAAAATTGGGGTAAAAGCATTGCTGCCAGCAGATCAGTAGGAAAAAAACCTCAACGAACAAAAACAATGACAAAAAAATAAACAACAATAGCAATCATTAATATGAATTACCTAAATTCTGAATTATGCAGATTTTCACCTTAACATCTCTGAAAAATAGGTCAGTGCAATATGAAGCTCCCAGTAAAACCAGCACGAGCAGTGGGTAATGCTGCTGTTCTTCCTCAGTTACATGTCCAGGCATTGCATGCTTTCAGATTCATGTGTCAAGAATAAGGAGGTAAGATGATGAGCTGCCCCCATTGTGTAATACAATAGTGGATTAAATAAAAAGCTCTTCAGTTAAATATTCTTATTTTAGAGATGAATTAATTTGTTATGGAAAGTTGGTTCACTGATTTTATTAAAAAGAGAATGCTTTCTGAATTGCCACATAAAGTCAGGTATGCATTTCCTCAGGAGTGTAAGAGCTTTTTAAGTAGAATTTAGGAAGGCAAGTATGAAAATAAAAAGAAATATACATTGGCTTGCTTTTCATGTTGTTCATGGAATTAGGATTGGCAGGCAATGCACAAGCAAAATTTTGTACTTGAACTTTCTTAGAATTTGCTGACAAGCAATCTTTTGGACAGAGAGAAAGTACACAGACATTCCCTGTCATCTATCATATTTTCTAGTCTGTCTTTTATAAACTTTAAAGATATTGTGAGATCCAAATGTGATCCTTCATTTCTCATCTAATTAGAACACCATATGGTACGAGAAAAGCTGGGGGGTGGGGAAAAGGGGTTGATTTTGCTAACAGGTAAGTAAAGGAAAAAAAATGGTGATTAAACCACATAAAGCAACAACAGTAGACTTTGCTGGAAGTCTGGTAAGGCAATTCTCTTACTTATTAGGAATTTTATACAATGCTTTTACTCCTTATTAATGTGAGTAGAGAAAGAATATGAAAACTGAACAAATGCTAATTATTTTTCAGTACATTGTAAGACAGAAGATAAGTCGGAAAGTGAGTTGTCAAACAATGGAGTTATTTTAGAGAAGGGTAGAACAGCATAAAGACAGAACAAAAACATAGATGAAAAATCAAATGAGAGGAAATTTCAAAGAAAAAGAAAAAATCATATCCAAAATAAAGACTGTTAATATTTCTTTAGAAATGGAAGTAGAATAAAGATTATTTCTGTTTTGGATATAAAAATACACTTCTGTTTTTTTTTGTTTGTTTTTTTTGTTTTGTTTTGTTTTGTTTTGTTTTGTTTTGTTTTGTTTTGTTTTCAATCAGAGATGGCCAAACAACATAGCAGATTCCAAAACTTTTAGTTCATTTATTAGAAATTTAAATACATTTAGATATATGGTGAACAAATAACTTATCGGTTATCTACTTTTCAGAAATCGAAGTTTTGGAATAAACAATTTTTAAACATATATATCAAACATATAAAAATTATGTTTAGTAGACATAGCATACTAACATCAGGAAAAGGTCATAGGTTGATTATCACTTTAAATTCTCCACAAAAGTATGATTTTAAGCCTATAGACCAAATTTTTAGCAGTTTTCTGGAATGTGATGTCTGAAAACAAATGTTATTTGCATTTCTAATGTCAGAAATGGAAAAAGAGAGGAGCCGAGATTGCATCATTGTAAATCTTATTAATTTCTTATTAAATGTTAATGGGCTCATTCTATAACCAAGAGGCACTTAAACATGGGAATATATTCCAGCAATGTGTCAGAAAACAAGAAAAATATAGAGATAACAAAAATAAGAAGCAGCAATCTAAAAAATAGTCACAATTGGCAATTTAAATCCTTTATAAAAGCATATAACATTGGTGAATTGTGAAATACACCTATGATGGTTTTAAGAGGTCTTTAAAATAGGTGTTTGGTATGGAGTAATCATTCCTTTCCATCCTGGTACTGCCATTTCAGTGCTTTGAGAAATGAATAGACTCAAGCTAAAGGCTGTCATAGAGATATTTCTTTACCGGGGGGATTTGTAATGGGTTATTACAGTGTTCCTCAAGACATCACTCTTTTGTGTCTGCTTTTGGTAGCAGTAACTCAGTGTCTTATTAGACACTTTGAAATAAATAGTGTTGTTTTTTTTTAGAAACATGTCAAATTTTTAAGTCATCTGCTAGGGTTAGTGGATTGAATTGACATTACAAATAACCTATTAATCAATTTTCTTCCCTGTATTTTTAGCCTCATAAATGACAGCACATTTTTTTAAATATGAGAGGAAGTCGACAATTTTTTCATGTTCTATTTCAGGAAGATTTCATTTACCACTGGCATGAAGTTCTATACAGAAAAACAGGAAGACAGGTAGAAAATTGGAATTATAAAAAAGAAAATTTCTTTATAAAGCTATTACACCGAATAAGATATCTTTTTACAATAGCAAGAAATTTGCCATGTGGTTGCTTTGCCATTTTTACTTTTTCTTTCTTCGTCACAGCCTTAACTGCAACTTCTTATAAGAGACTTTTAATGAGCTTTTCAAAATGTGTTGCTCTTCTCATTTGTCCTTTCCTCCTTCCTAATTTCAAGTGATACTTTTGGATTCGACCTTTTCCTTCTCCTGCACTTGGTTGCCAGTATATATACGTAGTATGTGCTGATGTATAATGAATGGTTTTCAGTGAATTGGAATTTCCTTCTTCCTTCTTAATTTAATTATTTTCATCTTAAAACCATAATTAAAAGGTATATCTATTTCAAAATCATTGTATCTTGTTTTACATCTTCTTAATTAAAATTTTATATATTTCAGTCTTTCAATGCAAAAACTCACTAAATGCTTATTTCTATAAGAATAATATAATGAAAACTCACTGAAATAGAAGTTACAGAGTTTTGTTTACTCTTAATACCTTTATGTCCAATTTCTAACAGATAACAAAGATTAAATCTAAAAGTTTAAATCTTACTGTGCTTCTGGGAACATTTTGAACATATAGAAGGTATAAATGCCAGTGTATTACAGAATACACTGTTTGGTATTACATCATAGTGCACACTTTGAATACACAATATCTAAGCAATCACATGTCATAGAGGAGTGAGCTATTGTGCACTTTTTCAGCAGCATTTTTATTTCCATAAATCTCAAAGACTTTTGTCTGCATGAAATATGTATATTAAGGTTACAACTTAAAACGTATGGCAACTTAATCCAAAGGTATGGTAATTACAAGTGAGGAAACTTAAGACTTCCCTGCACTGTTCTTTTGCTTTTCTAGTGAAAATCATGAAAGTAGAAAGAGGTATGTATATCTTTAAATTTGATTTACGTAGAGAATTGGAAAGGAAAAAGGGAGAAAACTGGTGAGTCATGATAAGGACAAACTAGTGAGTTTGAAAAAAAATTTAAAAAATAAAAAAACAACCAACCAACCAACCAACAAAAAAACAAACCACCAAGAAATGCAAAGGCACTCTTCAAGCACTCTTCGTGTCCCCACAATGGCCACAGGTCTTTAGAAACAGCTACTTTAGAAAATTATTTCAAGGATTTTATGGATAACTATGTTATTGCATATAGAATAGGATATCTCTTTGGTCCATTGAGGTCAGCTGTCATATCTTTTTACACTCTCAGCTATTTGTCCACTCCAGCCTACTCAGAAACAGAGATGGCCATGATGCTGTGCAAGCACTGCTCAGCAGCAGCCAAAATATTCCTGAGATAGCAACATGTCTTTGGTCACAAATCTAAAACAACTCTCTAATAAATTCTATGAAGAAAATTAGTTCTATCTCAACCAGCCCCTGTACATAGGTCCTATCAATCCTTTGTCTGGGGGAATACCCATTAAACATTCATTTTCTTATGTATTATCCAGTCTTTCTTTTATGATAATATATGGGGCTTTTTTTTCCAGAGTGAAAAAGCAAAGAATGGCCTTCAATTACTATTTTTTCTGCTTCCTAATGTTGAAAATACTGTAGAATACTTCTGACTTCTTTTTCTCCATACAAGGGAACTCCCAACTTGTGCCAATTTTAGAATTGCTGCCTTTTTCTGCTAGGTAACTTATTAATAAACTTTTACATGTAATGTAAAAAACAGTTGAAGTTTACTAATATTGTAAAGGGCTGCATAAAAAATGAGGCGAACAATCAGACCTTCAGTGGTAACAAATGACTGGACATGCTCAAGAATAGCTCTATTAGAAAAAATTCTTAATACACTAAGATTCTCAAAACCCCAGAAGAATTACTGGAGAGACTAAAAATATATTTAACATTTTACAAATACCAGAGAAAAAATACTAGTGTGTGGATGAACTATAAATGTTTTGGGAAGGACCCCTAATAATGTTTCCTGTCACTCACTGTTTCCAGATACTGTTTTTGCAAAAATGGCAGGTCCTGGATACCCATTTGCATAACCTCTGCTTCTCGAAAATCTGACTTTATGTGGCCTCAGCCTTCATCCTGGATTAAGAGCCAAGACCCATGGCATGGATGCAACTGCCAGCAGAAGTCTCAGTATTAAGACTTTGCTAAACAGACAACATCATGCAAATATATTGACCTCTATTTCCCTAAAATACTGAGTCCACTAACTACTGCTACAAGCAATTCTGTACTATTTGCCATAAGAATACTCAAAGTATCTTTGCCATAAGAATACTCAAAGTATCTTCTGTGTCAGTCTGCTGAACAACCTTCCTACAGCTGATTAGATGGACTTGTTTAGAGAGTACGACACCAGTACAAGTTAGGATGTAAGTAGAAGAAAAACATGATTTATAAATTGCAAAAGTGAATTGTGACTTGGACCAAGAAATCGATAATTGAGATTTTAAGCTACGCATCAGGTAGTTCTTTCTGGCAAGCAGAGCAACAGCTTCATGTGAAAAATGCTGCACTTTCTGATCAAGCAACTTTGAAATCAAAGCAAAAAAATCATTACGAATTCTATGTTAAGGATCATTGTGCAGCAGCAGTGTGAAGAACTGAATGATTTTGTAAACTTTTTCCATCTGTAATCTTGATGATTCACTTTATTTCTTGAGTCACAGCATGCAATAGTTTTTCTAAGGTCTCTTCCTGGAGTTAAAAACTTTCATGTATAAGGACCTACTTTGTAACAAGGGTTGCCAGAAAGGTTTGAAAGAAAGTACAGTCTTATTTCATGGTACACTAAACTTTAATAACAGCAACAACTTCCAAAAAGGAAGAATTTGATTTACAATTTCTCTGTGTGCATGTTTACTCTTAATCAGAAGTACTGCTCCTTTGATTCAGTGTATTAAGTTGAACAAAAATTGATTTTAGGTTGAATCCATCAACTGATAGGATTTTCTGCTTCAAAATCAGTCTCCTTTAGCAATCATGCTAATCATCCAGTAATCCCATTAAAAACAAAACAAAACAAAAAAACAAACCAAAAACCCCCCCAAAAAACTAAAAAAGAAGAAATATTTATGTATTCAGTCAAGTATAGCAGGGATAATACATCACTGGGAAAGAAACAGGGATGGGAAAGAAGCTGTGTAGTAGCTGTAATGTTTTCTAAAAGAGAAAAATTGTGCATCCAGCCTAGAACTGTCTGAGAGCAGAAAAAAGAGACTGTTTAGGGAGAGATTATTAGTTTAGAAACTTCTAGCAGTCTGTTCTGTTTGAAACCTCCAAACATTCAGGTGTTTTAGAAAAGTCAAAGGATTCTTTAGTATTTGCTTACAGACTTTTTGGTTGTGAACTTGTCTAATCCTTTATCAAACCATCCAAATAAATTCTCTAGTTATATCACATTCTGTGGTAACAAACAGAGAAATGCAATGTCATCAGTTAAAAGTTATTTTATGTTTCTAAAATTTCCTCATGCTTTTCTTCTGCAAACTTAAAGGGTCTTCACTTTTTCATAAGGAACTTGCTATATTCCATTGAGCACTTTTGATTCTTTTCTGACTATATTGTAAAAATCCAGCATCTTGTAGATTAAAATTTCCTTAAATATCACATAAATATTGCCTATGGACACCTTACAAATTTTAAAAAGAGTTTCCTCACTTATTTCTCAAACTGTGCTTCTCTGCTTGACCATTTCAAGGCATGGTTTCCAGATGACAGACTACTTTTGTCATAAAATACAGCCCTTTATTCCCACTTTGTTTCTCCTCTTTTTAAAATTCAATATGCATAGGCAACCATTTTCTAGTGGAATAATAAATTAATACTCATGAAAAAATGATAGTTGATAAATTCTTGAATACTCATAAAACTGGCTTTGGAAAAACATTGCGTACAAACAATACTTTTATACTTTTCAGCCACAAACTTGATAAAATGTAGCACTATAATTAAGATTATGCAGAACCTGGTCAAAATGCTTACAGCCTTAAAGTCTTTTTGTAGGCACAGTTAGTTCAATTCAAATTCACCTTAAAGTATTACATTTATAAAGTAAAACTGGGCAAAGATTCCTTATTTAGTAGTAGAATCACAGGAAAACTTGAGTAGGAAGTGATGTCTTGAGGCCATCTAGTCTAATACTCACTCATAGTAGTCACAGCTAGATCAGGTAGCTAAGGGAACTGTGCTGTCAATATTCAAATAGATTCCATAGATGGAGATACAACAAGCTTTCAAGAAAATATTTTCAGTAATTTCCAGCATTTATAGTCCAGTAGTTTCCAGCACTTTCATCGTGCTATTGGTTTTCGTGGTTTTTTTTCACCTTCATATTGAATTTTCCTGCATTCTGACTTGTGCCCATTGACATTGCCCTGAGAGAATTTTGACCTGTAAGAAAAACCTTGTTCTGTCTTCCCTGTGTCTTTCCAGAATGTAGTAGTAAACCCCAGTAAATTTTCTCAGCCTTTTCTTCAGGGTGAACAGGTCCAATTACTTTAGTGTCTTTTTGTATATCATGTTCTCCATTTTCATGGCCTTTTGCTAACTTGCCTCAGTAAGGCAATGTCCTTCTTTTAGCAGAGAATGCAAAACTTAGATACAGTAATTCAGGTGCAGTTCCACGAGTCTGTAGCAGGGCATCTCACCCTGCACAAAATTTATCTGTTGTTTGTTAACTGGTCAGATAATTCAAGCAGAACAAGCTGTCTTGTAGTGAGTTACTTTGGTGCCATGGGGTTAATGCTGGTCTGGCATCTCCCAGCTGCCAATGAACATCTTAATGTTGAAGTAAGATCTGGGAAGATAAACCAGATTTTTGTCTGACCTTTTGACACCTCGTTTTATGACTATAAAAGCAGCACCAAACTTTCACAAAACAGAAACCTCTACATTTTCCTGGAAATGTGTGGAGTTTCTCCTGTGAGTAGGGATTCCTCACTGTTACTCCCCAGGGATTAAGTGAAGGAATCTGTGCATGTTATTGTCATTTCAGTGGTAAATTACATTGGACTCCTAATCAGTACTATTTCTTTCTCTAGCTTTAATGTAGGTCCCTTGATATAGTGCACTGTTGTATGTTATGATGGAATCTACTAGTAGTTCTTTAGTTTTACACTGAGTAGTAAGTAGTTCTGATTAAGATCTTTCATCTGTTGTGTCTGTAGCCCCTCAGGTCCCAAAACCTGGTTATGCAAACCCAGAAGGGTTGAAGTCCTCCATGAGTACTGGGGTTTGTGAGTGTAAGGCTCCTCCCATCTCTCTTCAGAGGGCCTCAACCACTTGGACTCCCTGATGGAAGAGCCTGTACCACACTCACTGAAATGTCACCCTTTCTTTAATGCTGACCCATAAGCTCTTGATTGACTCCTCATCCATCACCAGGCGAAGCTCCATGCAGTCCAAGTGGATATTGACATAGAGTGCAAACACTGCCTGCTCATCTGCCCTGTCTGTCCTTCCTGAAAAGCCTGTGTCCTTCCATTGCAACGCTTCAGTCACAGGAGTCATCCTGCTGTGTCCCTGTGATGCCAACAATATCACAGCCATGCAGGCATGCACACATCTCCCACTCCTCTTGTATATTCCCCATGCTGCATGCATTTGCAGAGAGCCATTTAAATCGGGTTCCTGATGAAACCAATTTACTAGCTGAAATTCCTTTGTGCTGTCCTTCAGGTGCTCTATTGCCTTTCTGCAGTCCTAAATACTGTCTAAACCATTGCATTTCATTTTGCAGATGGGTGAATTCTTCATAAAGACTGTATCTAAGAAGTGTTCAAAATGGTAATAGAAAATGTTTATAGTCTGAGATTTCATATGTGTACTTCTTACAGCATTTCAGTATTCATTTCATGCATATGATCTCACTTTTTAAGTGAAACAGGAAGATGTTTTCATACTTATTGTTGTGTTTGTGATTTCACAGACCAAACTACACTGACAAAATGAGATCCGACATTTGGTTTATCAACAGTGGAAAGAATGATGAAATAAAGTCACAGTCTTTGCAACTGAAAAAGTAAAACTAACTTATTGCAGCAACATACAGGAATTTAGCCTTAAAAATTAGCCTAAATAATTATTAGTAATAACAACAATAATAAAAACTTCAATAGTCTGAATCTTGAAAGCTTATTGTAAGACTCATGTCTTAAAAATTAGTGTATGTATATGTATGCACATGTATAAGACACACATACACATACTTCTATTGGTAGTAATATCCATAAATATTTATACATATATTCAAATTATATTCATGCCTTTATACTAAGTGGCAGTGCTGCTGTGGGTTTCTGTATTCCACACATCAATAACTTCCAAGCTATTTATACATTAGCTTGTATACATTTTAAAAACATATAGGGACATAAAAGTTTTAAACCACTTCTTTAGCCTATCCACTTTAAGCAAATATTTCTGTCTAAGTATAAGCTTGATCATTTTATCCTTACATTGTTTATGTGACATTGTAGAACAAGGTTTAATGCAATGCAACTGACTTAAGAGTATTAAAAAACTGCAAGTGAAAAAGTACTATTGCTTCATGTTTTGCTCACTACTTTCTGATTGGTTGACAACCAGTTGACCCACAATAAAGAAAGCAGATGATTTAAAAAAAAATGTTAATATTATGCAAGTGTCACATATTGAATTAGCTGGTTATATTAAAAGATACTACATTTCAATGTGTAAATGCTTGCCCGTAGCACCAATCCACACTGAAAAGCCACACTGAAGCATATAGGTTCATGTCTTAGTAAGATACTGTTTATTTGTTGGACTCTATGATCTCAGAGGAGTTTTCCAACATAATTAATTCTGTGATTCTGTGAATAAAATTATGTATGTCACATAAAGATATAGAAGTTGATCTACTCTTCTTGCCAAATTCAGATATTGCTGGTGTCTCTCATCGCTGCAACTGGGTTTGCAAGGCAGTGTTTCAGTGGGGAGCAGGTACAGGGGTGGCTTCTCTGAGAAGCTGCCAGAACCTTCCCCCTGGTCTGATGGAGCCAGTGCCAGCCAGCTCCAGGATGACCCACTTCTGGCCAAGGCTGAGCTCATCAGTGACAGTGGTAGCACCTCTGGGAAAACATAGTTAAGATGAGGGGGAAAACAAAGAAACTAACTGGGCAACTGCAGCCGGGAAAAAAGTGTGAGGATAGCAAGAGAAACAGCTCTGTAGACACCTAAATCAGCACAGAAGGAGGGGCAGGAGGTGCTGCAGGCACCAGAGCAGAGATTCCCCTGCAGCCCCTGGTGCAGCCCATGGAGAGGCAGCTGTGCCCCTGCAGCCCAGGGAGGGACAGGGATGGAGCCCATGGACAGCCTCGTGACAAAACAGGTGGCTGTCCAAAGGAGGCTGTGACCCTTCCTGTGGGAAGCCTGAACTAGAACCCCTGGCAGCACCTGTGGTCCCATGGAGAGAGAAGTCCACACTGGTGCAGGTTTCCTGGCAGGAGCTGTGACCCTCTGGGGACCCACACTGGAGCAGTTCCTGGAGGAACCATGCTGGAGCAGTTTGTAAAGAGCTGCAGGCCATGGGAAGGAACTCATATTAGAGTTCTTGGAATATTCTGCCTTGGCAGGCAGCCCACACTGGAGCAAGGGAAGAGCATGAGGAGTCCTCCCCCTGAGGAAGAACGAGCAATAAATGATGTGTGATTAGCTGACTGTACCCATCTCCCAGCCAGGGTTAACCCACCACAGCAACCCCTCATGACAACTACTGTATAGCTTGTCCACATTTTCTTTCACTAATTTTAAAAATAACTTTTGCTAGTAGAAAAGATGGAATCAAAATCATGCTATTGGCAGAGCTGGTTTGATTTTTAAGGCTCTCTATTCATCTGTTTGGAAGGCAGGACTTCCAAAATACAAGTTATATTCTGTAAACAAATTCTGCTGACACCACCTGCATCACAATTGTAGCGTATGCTTAGAGAATACCTGTTCATCCTTCTCTCTTTTCAAGCAAAAAAAATTAAAAAAATACTACTTAGTTGTGTGGATATGAAAAAACTGTTTCTTTTTTGAATACCACAGAACATCTCTCAATTAAACATCATGTGACTTCTTACCTGGCAAACAGCTACAGTAAAATTCACCAATCAAATCATGGCAATGGCCTCCATTTTTACAGGGCTTGGAGGAACATTCATCAATATCCGTGGAACAGTTTTTGTCTGACAGAAAAGAAAATTAAACATTAAAACTATAAATCATGCTGGGAAAGTAGAAAAGCTGCTTCACAGTGCAAGTGACAAGTGCATAATTTAACTTTTCCAGGTTGGAAACACTATTTTATTTCTGTTTGACAGTTTTAAAACCAGAGATATTCATAGATCTTAGCTGATAGTTAACAAATAAAATATCCTAAAGAATAAATATGAACTGTATTTGCAAAAATGTCCTTTGTATATTCTAGCATCACAACTCAATACCATAATTACTAGAACTTTATGCTACTTTGAAAAAAAAATGTTTTAGAGATTCAATAACCTTAGTAACAATAACAAGAAAAAAAAATTCTCAAGATTGCACTCATATTTCCAGAAGAATGAAGCCATTTCTCAGATCCAAACAGAAACCCACAAGTTCACTCAGCTGTTTATTAATTTTTCTGCTTTTAAAGAGATTTAATTGAGCTGTAATTCAAACTTATTCAAATATGAATTAACAAAAATATAGGGAAATATACAGAAGATATATAGGTGGAAAATTTAGAAGACCATAGAATAGGTGGCTTGTGAAAACAATTAACTTGTTTGACGTACCAAATAAAATCCAGTCTCCTGTTTCTCTATTGTGCACTACATTAATTTAGGGCAATCCCTACCTAGGCTATCATAAATAATACTGAGATCGTTCTGAACAAAAATTGATCAAAAATAGGTGGGACAAATATCTGGACTAGGAGCTCACACAAATACCAGAAGTTAAGCCAATGATAGAGAAGGAAATGTGCAACTATCACTGATGTGAACAAGCAGAACTTTTGTTGGTGTTCTCTGCAGAAGTTATGGAAGGTTCCTTGCATCACTCAAATCAGATATACCAGATGGGTAATGCATCCCAGGGACCTCAGTCTAAGGAGCTGAATTAAAGGATGATGTGGGGTTTCGGGTGTCCCTCTTGCACAAACAGAGCTTGGACATTTATGGATTTATTACAGCAATAAATGCGTGGAAGGCAGAGGGTGTCACCTTGCAGTTTTGTCTTCCTTAACCATATGATGTACTATGGTGTACTTTCAGCTAACATGTAAAAGTAGAATGTACATAAAAATCAAATTAAATGGGCAGGAGAGAAAGTGAGGAGAATACAGGAGAAGGAAAAAAACCAACATTTAGAGAAAGGTTTAAAGGGATGGAAGCAGAAGCTCATAGACAAGGATAATGATAGAAATCAGGTAAAGCTGACATTTTGTGGAAAATATTGCACAGTCATATACAATATGCTGTATTTCATGATTAAATACAGATCACAAATCCAGTAGAATCAGTTTAAAGGTACCTTAAATTTTTATAGCTTGTGGGTTTTTCTGTTGCTGCTTTGTTTTGCTGTTGTTTGTAAATAGCTAAAAGAACCAACAGAATCCTTAACAACTCAGGACTTGGACCCATACGGTATTTAATTATAAAACCATAATTTTTGAAAAGAATCATCATTCAAAAATTCAAAGATATTTGAATGGACTATTGGTAATTTTTCATGATATAGTGGAAAAGGTAACTACAAGTTACTTGATTCAAAGTTAAAGAGAAAAGTACTCTCTGACTATAAGGAAAGAAATGTGAAAAATTTGGCTGAGAGCAATCAAAATCCATGGAAAGGGAGAGGAGGGTGAACAACATAATAACAAAGGAATTCAGAAGAACTGAAAAGAATGTAGAAAAGTTCTGATTTGAAACCTGATAAAGAATGAACATTCTACCTTAAAAAGTTAATTTAGAAAGCAGCTGCTTTTTGTAAGTATGCAAGGATAAACTTCCTTTTTGTGGGAAAAAGACACTGGATATTAGGAGACCAACATGGCACTTCCTGGTTTTCAAAGCATCAAAAAAGCCCAATTGACAGAAAAGCAAGTCAAGTTGTTTGGGATAAACTAAAAAGTACAACATAAATATGCAGGCCTGAAATCAGACCAGCAAAAGCATGTAGCCATTACAGGATGGCCAGGGTAACAAGACATTGTGCTGTATATATTTCATATATAGAGATGAGGGAAAGCTGTGGTTTGCCATCCAGTGAAAAAGGATGGCTACTGATAATAACAATCATGCAAAATTGTTCAGTGCTTCTTCTGCATCAATCATCAGTAAAAAGACCATCTGTAAAGCAGGTCACTCTCATAATTAATACTTATGATTAAAGGGCAAAACTTCAGTGTTGAATACAGAAGAAAAGCAGAATTATCAAATGAGTTAAACAGATAGACTGGTCTGATGAGCTATACCGTTGGGTATTAGTGGACTAAAACTCAATAGTTTTCTTTGTGAACATATGAAAAATAGGTAAAGTACCTGAAGACTCAGTAAAATCAGCCTTTTGGAAAAGAATAAAAAAGGTAAAGATATGAAATTATAAATCCATTTGTGAAACATCAGTTCCTGGAAGAAATGGTGGGAAAAGTTTTAAAGTGTTTGTTTGCAAGAACCTATAAATAGAAAAAAATGGGCCCTATATAAGCAAATTGATTCCCTTCCACACTAAATTTACATACTTTGTGGATAAAAAAACCTGGTATCATATTTCATCCTCCTTCTGTTCACTAATTTTTCTGCCATTTTTTTGGTGAAATCCCAGTAATTGGTCTACATAGAAACTATGAGAGAATATTATCATATGAGTAAAACTTTATGGAAAGCCATATTCATGCATTAGTTTTCAGTGGTTTTTCTGCCAGACTGGATGAAAGAATTGCACAGGTTTTGAAAGAAATCTACTGCCCATTCGATCCCACTAATTTTTTTTTCAGCAATCTAGATGGTGGACAGCAAAGTAAACTTACTGATGACAGGACAAAGATACATTGAAGAGCAGGATTAGAGGTCTTCTTTAATTTCAACATATTGAAGATAGAGTTTGATATAACAAATGTAATCCAATCAGCAGAGACGATATGATACAAAAAATCACAAGTAGGAACAAACACCAGAATTTTGTTTTAAAACAAATAGTTTGCTGGTATACATAGAACAAAACATGTCTAGTTAGAAGGATAAAATTATCCATCCATTCTCATCTTACTGGAGTAAAGCTACTTTTGAAGTGCTTTGCATTGAGCAGTTAAGTGCATCCAAGAAAACTGTGGGCCAAATGAGAGTCCATGTGAGCATGTTAGGAACAGCAAACAGCTCAGCAGCATGACCTTTTAGGATGGACAAAATAAATGGGCCTGTAAAGTATAAATAATGAAAATTTGAATAAGAATGTGATGGCAATCATAAAATAAAAAAAAGTACTTTTGCAAAAGTCGTCAGTTTGCTGTGTTCGTAGTAGACAGGGTGAGAAGTAATGCATTTAAACTGCAGTGAAATATTAGACAATAAGGAAATCCTTGCAATGGTTAGTATAACATCACACTGGAATAATTCCCCCAAGAAAATAAGGAATCATTGGATTTCTTTAAGAAAATACATAGGTGAGAAAGCAACATAGTATATTTTTTTTACTAGGATAAGAATGAAATAGATTATAGGTAGTATTTTGTTCTAGTGTTGTGATTATATAATTTACAGGGCATAAATTCTGTTTATAACAAGGAACGAGGTCCAAAGACTTATGTTTGTGTAATGAGTTGGATTGTCTGGAAACTTGCTTTGCCTTATGGCAAAGGTCTTAAGCTACTTGGTGTGTTATAACTGTGCTCTGATTTTAGAACCTAGTGCTTCTATCCAAATCTGTGTCTCTACTCTATTTTTTCATCAAAACACATTTCTACGTTAGTGGTATAAAAAAGAGATGAGCCCAGGCTTGCAGCAGACAAGAGGAGCAGGATAAAAGTGTAACTAACACCAGCAGGAAGAGATGAACAGATTCCTGCACACCATAAATGCACATGGTTGAAATTACAGAGGGACAGATACTAATGCCTACCCTTCCAAAGAAAGCAGTACAGCCTTTGGCACATTCAGTCTGAATTCACCCCTCAAACTTTTCTCATGATGAGGCAAATGAGGAATTTTATACATCCCTGAGTCTCTTTTTCTGTAGGCAAATGTGAAAAGTCCTTACTCTATTATTTCAACACTGACTTTTAAACAGACACCTCATTTTCCACTCTCATTTCCTTTCCTGTATTTCCTTTCCACAGGGGACCAAGCCTATGCACCAAGTGAAATCTTGTGATAACTTTTGTTTAGCTAAACAGTACATTTTTCAATGTACTGCAGGTCACATCTGGTCACTTGTAGTTTTCAGATACAAGCACAGAAAAAACCATGCAGATTACAGCTACTGAACTGTAGCTGAGCTGTACAAGGGGAAACAACAAAAGCAATTTGAGAAGAGCTGCTGAAGATCTCAGCATATGAGCACTATTACAGTGCTGTGAGAAAGAAAAAAACTCAGATGTATTTAAATAAAACAAAAACCAAACAGTGATGTGTGAAATACCTCTTCATAAAACATTGATTAGAATGCTCCATATTTAAAAATAAGTGGGAAGGATGCAAGAAAAGCTACACAATTTATTCAACAACTGAAGAAAGCATGCTGTCGGCAGAGGCTTAAAGAGCTCCATCTGTTTCATTTAGGAGGAACAAAACCAAAAAGTGACTTGATTACAGTGTGTAAGTATCTTTACAAAGAGAAAATACTTGAGTAGCAAGAGCTTTTTCATTTTGTGTTGAAAAGGTAATGAGATGCAATAGCTCAAAGTTGAAGACAAAAACGTAAATAAAATATTTAATACAAACTTCTAAATCTGATGGTGATTATTACTAGGAAAAAATGCCAGTGAAATTCTGGCTTCTTTTCATACATTCAAATCAGGATTAAATGCTTTTGGATTCATTGTGTGCTTTAATCAAAACTAGAGTAATTAGGTTCAGTACAAGGTGGTTAATGGCCAACATTAACTTCCTTCTGGTACACAGACCTAATTTAGAGCATACAATCAGCAATCTATGGATTGTTAGAAGACTTGCAGAATAAATACACTCATCCTGTAGCCCTCTCTATGTCTTTCCTGGGAAAACATGAAAACAATTTAGTGAGACAGGTGACAGTAATAGCCCACCCTGAGGCACCTGAGCTCTGTAGCATCACTGTCATCATGTGAAATGTGTATATCCTCTGCTTGGAGGTTTTGGAGGTTACTAGGATAACTAGGTGCAAGGTGTTGCTCTGTTGTTACCAGAGCAAATAGCCAATGCTATTCCATTTCTTGCCTGGCCACCAATGTGCCAAGGGAAAAAAAAAAAAACTTTTTATGCAAGTTGTGACAACAGTTTTAAAAAACATCATTCTGCAATTAACGCATTTCCCCTTCTGCCTCAAGACTCCTCAGTAGTCTCCAGTCAACTCACAGTTTAAGTGAAGAGAGTCAAGCTGTGGGTGCAGTGTTCCCACTGTCACTGCAGCCCTGAAGCCCAGGGCACATGGCACTGCCATTGCCACTGCTCAGAGCAAGGGCCTCAGGACTTGTCCAGTGGCCAGGCTGGTGTTAGATCCATAGAAGCACGGGATGGTTTGGTTTGGAAATGACCTTACAGATCATTTAGTGCCAACCCCTGTGATGGGCAGGAACACTTTCCATAAAACAAGTTGCACCATGCTCCAACCTGGTCCTGAATGCTGCTAGGGATGGGGAATCCATAGAAAAAAATTGTGGCAAAGACAAAAGCCAAAGAGTAAAGAACAAAAAGAAGTCAGCTAGTTACTGAAGGTAGTACCATGTAAGACTCCTATTTAGTGTGGTCATACCAAAACTGATAGTGTCATACCTTTTATAGTATGGCTCTATCAAAGTAAAGGATGTTAAAAGATAAGATAATTGTTTCATTGTCTAAAAAGGCAACTCAGTATATACTGATAAATATAATTTAGTATCAAAAACTCCAATATTATGCTAGTTGGTATTGCAGAGACAATGTTGAACAACAGATTTTTCCACCATCAGTGATTCAGTGGATTTTTTTCAGAAGAGGAACCATATACTAGAAAAAACAACTGAGCACACCCTAAATATAACCATTCTTATCTTAGATGCCACTTCTGTTTCTTAAATTCATTAACAAGATATCTTTAAGGGATGAAATATGTGCACTGGGGAAGTTGCTTGTAGGCTGATTTTTTTGTGGTAGGATTTATTCACTGATTGCACAGGTCATTACAGAAAATTAGGTCCAAGTTTCTTGAGACAATTAGAACAAAAATTTTGATTGAAATTCCATCTTAACAACCACATGTTATTTTTCAGGTGTACTCACATGTAAAAAGTAAAAGTGGTGCTCACTCTTCTGGTATATTACTGTTCATTGTATGGTGTCATCAATGACATTAACGTAGAGAAAATATGGAATTAAGAAAAAACAAAGTTTATTTTCCACTGTATCTCAGGAAGACTAAAAATTTCATTCACATGTTCCAGTGTCTTCTTTCTGTGTTTTTATCTCTGTATGAGCTTTTCTAGACATGATTGTTTTTCCTTTTTTTATTTGATAAGAGCCTTCTAGCAACTGGCAACAGACATTTTTCAAATTGAAAATCAAGCCTATTCATATAAAATGATTATTTTCCAATTTATCTAAAAGTCATTAAGTACATAGTCATGCCCAGAAAAAATTAAGGGATGTTCTACCTACATTATGTTATGCATGACAGTTGGAATCACTACTAATAAACCTACCATTATAACTGAAATAATGGGGATAAACTGGAATAAAAAAACAAAAAAAAAACCTCCTAGCACCTTCAGAAGAGCAAAGATAAAGTTAATTCCACACGAGCTAATTAAAGTTTTGATTGAAGAATTAACTTATCTTTTGTCAGGTGGTTCCAACTATTATTATTCTCCCTCTAATTTAAACCAATCCTGATAAGTATTTGCAGGTGGACTACTATTGGAGAAAGGTGCTATTTGATTTCTGACATAAAAACTGAGCAATTTTGTTTATATTTAAAATGACTGGAAAAAAAAACAAACAACTTATTTTCTTTCATTCAATTCATTAACTTTTATGTATTATTTTATCAAAAACTTTATGTAAAGTAATATGCAGCATGATGAAACTCAGATTTTTATGCACTCTACTGAATTTTTTTCCCATTCAGGTGTTCTAACCTGAATTCCTTCCAAGGAAAGCAGGTACACGTACACATGACATGACAATAAATATTCTCTAATAACTCATAAATACATAGTGAATACATTTCCATGCCTAAATGTTGTTTATTTTCCAGTAGGTTAAGTTTGCACACCCCACTATGGGAAGCCTGCTCTCAGCAGCCTCCCATTTACAGTGTTTGTGGAATCAGCAGCCTGTCTGCTCTTTTCCAGCTGAGCAAGGGAAAGGAAGTCAGCCCTTCACTCCTCCATGGTGTGCTATGAGTCAGAGCTCTGCTGGCAGCAGCCTGGGGAAACATCCCTCTCTCTAGTCGTCAGCTTCCAGGTTTGGTTTTTATGTTTGAAAAACCTTTGCACTTTTACTGGAGCTCAGACAGAGACATGTTGTTTAAATTAACTTGGTGACTGGGGGACATCACATAATAGACCTGGCTTCTAAGCTGCCTCTGTGATGGCCATAAGGGCTGATTGATGTGGAACAATAATCTGGTGCATGAGATGCAAGTGAGACTGAGTTTCTGTGACTGGCTCTAAGGGTGGGTGAGCATCCATAGATCACAGAGTCAACTAGGTTGGAATAGACCACCAACATCACTGAGTCTGGCTTTTGACCAATCACCACCATGTCAAACTAAACCATAGCACTAAGGGCCATGTCCAGTCATTTCTTGAACATCTCCACTGTTCATGACTCCACCACTTCCCTGTCAGCCCATTCCCATCTTTGACAACCCGTTCCATTAAGAATTTCCTCCTGATGTCCAGCTTGAACCTGCCCTGGTGCAGCTGTCTGTCACTAGCTGTCTGTGAGAACAGACCAACCCCCACATTGCTTTTTGGGTAGAGGTAGATTTCTCAGGGCAGTTTTTCTCCTTTTAATGGTTTGGGACAGAGCTTTTTATTATTAACAAGGAAAAGAGGGTGTAGTGACTCAATAATTTTGTACTGTGCAGTTGTCCTGATAGTAACTAAAAGCATCTATGTCAGGCAAAATGTGCCTAAAATAGAACAGCTTTTGCAGGCTTACTGAAAACAAAGCTTAGAATATCACAGGAAAAGAATACACAGGAAAGATTTTCAAAAACCCAGAGAAAGATATTATCTTATGTCTTGTGATGGCTTGAGCTGAGCTGCAAGACTTTGCTCATCCTTGTATAATTTTGGTTTTCAAATGTTCAGCGTTGTAGTGCCCACTTACTTAGCCACAATATCTACTACAGAATTCCAAAAGCCCAATAGTACGAGACAGAGGAAACTATACAGATTTGATCTTTAGAAAGCATGTTAAAGGACTCACATATTTATTTAGTCTCTTGTGTAAATTTAAGTGAATAGGTGACTGATGATAGATTCTGAGTGTTAATTCATATTGTCTCATTATAATGATAAACATTAATGAGACATGGGCAAAATTTAGAGGAGGGATAATTTTACACATAGAGAATTCATCTGGACCATGATATAAGTGAGGAAGACAGATTATGAATCTCATGCTTATAAATAAACTATAAACTATAACTACAAAATTTAGTTCTAGGTGATGCGGTGAAAATCACTTTGAAATAATGTTTTTTTCTACCCAGTATTCACTGGTGTCACCTTGGTAGCATAGGGTTCATCCATATACATGAACAGCTTTGAAATCCTTTAAATTAATAATTAAATAAATAAATAAATAATTGAATTTGTCTCTTCCAACATTTAAAATAGGAAAAGGGTTTGTGATGGAAAAAATATAATCCCATCATTCATTCAAGATTAAAAACCCAGGCTTTCTCATCCAAAACCACTGAATTACAGAGTTCTTTTGTTCCAAGTACTTATATTACCAGAGAAAATCCACTCAAATAATTACAATGGTCAGTAATCATACCTCATAAAACTGCCTCCTCCTTCTGTATCAATGAATTCAACACCCTCCCATTGATGTTTTAATTCGAGGTTTCTTACTACCTAATGGACTAAAGATGTACCACTGTTCAATATTAAAATTCCCTACTTCACTTCTCTTCAGGTTTGGATGTATTAAGCAAGACGTTTTCTAATTTTTGAGGCTGGCCAGTTTAACAGTCTTGGACTGCCTTTACTTATCTTAACTTCCAGATGTTCTCAAAACTCCTCTAATTGGCAAAATCAAATAAAACACCTTGAGGGAAGGAGGTAGCAGTTCTGCCATATGTCCATTTGTCCAGTAGCTCTTTACTACATGATAATTACTCTAATCCTGTGTATGCAGATTACCACAGGAGGGCATTTGAGAGCAAGCTTTCATTGCAGAGAAAGTGTTTGCCTGGTCTTTCCCAGGAGTTGCCTGTATTGGACAGAGTTAAGGAAATTCTATGCTGCAGGTTCCAAAGGCTGCCACAGTTCTGGTGCTCACCCTTTCAGCAGCAAACAATTCTGCAAGAGGGCTCCCTCAAGGCCCTCCCAGATGTTTTGGGTGTTCCTGTCCTGCTGGCTCTTCTCAGCAGGAGAGAGTTCCTTCCACCACCCTGCCCTGCTCCTGTTGCACTCAGGCACTGGCTCTTTCCCTGTTCTCAGGGAAGGACAAAGATCCACCACCTGTGGAGCACCCCAGCCTGGTTCAAGGGGGGCTTCATCCTGGGCCATTCACGGGGGCTCTCCTGTCCAATGCTGCCCTCCCATCAGGGCTTTAGTGCACAAAGCATGAGATCCCATCAGAGTGGATGTTGCCAGGCACACACAGTAAACAGGAAAGTAAGCAACAACCAGGCCTAAGACAATTTTGTACCTGACCAGCTAAGATGCTAAAGGTAAACTTTTTTTGAAATTTCTTTTAAGATGATAAGAAAACAAAAGTGTGTATAAAAGAAAATAAAAGGCAAAAATCAGTCTTCTACATTTAGTGGACTTTTTCAAATGTTGCTTCCTTGATCAAGTCTCATCAGAACACTGCAAGGTGTAATTGACAGGACGTTAGCAGGTCTGTTGATGAAGTTTGCAACACGTGCCTTCATCAGAGCTAATTGTTATCAGCTAACTGCTCTGTTTATTGTGCTTTTCTACATTAATGGTGCAATTTCTACATTGCTTAAAAATTAAGTGGATAAGAATTTTATATATATACACACTTATGTTTCTTTTAGCCCTTAAATAGCTTTTGAGTGTATCACTGTTACTATAGCAATATCTTTGAATGCCATTTATATAAATCTTAAAACTCAGAAGAACATGGAGCAGTCTTTTGCCCCTATTTGCCTTTTGTAGAAGATAGAAGCCCAAATATCCAATATTTTTCACCACAGACTCTTTCTAGAGAGGCTGCAGCAGTTGTTGGAAGGCTTGGAGAGAGCAGACCTAATGACATCCACAATGACTGACTGTGAAATAATTGTACAAAAAGCATGAACACAGATGATACTATTCAGTGTGATCAGGAGGAGTCTCGTCCCTGCTTCTAATTCCAGACAGTAGGCTGGCTTATTTGTTTTCATGTGGGAGCTGTCCTGTCTCACAAAAAAAGCCAATATAAAGTGAGATAAACAGTGTATTAGTGATGGAAAGTCTCTCAAATAGGAAACACAGGAGAAAATTGAGCTTTTTTCATATGAACCCATTATGCAGTCTTGTGAACTTCTCTGAATTCAATATAGGCCTCAAGGTATCCATAAAAATCTACTTATAAATCACTGGTAACTTTTTTTACTGTTCACAGGTCCTGAATCCTCCTTGTCTTGGAATGAGCAAGGATGGTACTGGCAAACTGCATCAGTATGATTTCAGGATAAAGAGTTCCTCCTAAGGAACACATACTCTGCCCCAGCTTCCTTAGTGACACACATTCATTTGTAGTTTTGGTTCTACAGTGTGGACTCCATCACATCCCAATATAGTGATGATGTATTTGCAAACAGCTTTCCCTGCATTACCTCGTTCAAACTGAGTGTTAACAGCTTACTGCCAAAAAATACATTTTTCATTTTGATTCTAGCAGTACAAGAGAAAGTTTTAAAAGCTTCCTCTTTTAAAATTGTTGCATTAAACTTCTTCTATCTATAGTAAGAAATACTTTGTAATCACCTCTGTTATTTTCAAAATTGATGCAGAATAGAAATACTATGCAAGCTCATGACAGCAAAGGCAGTTACCAAAGTAGAAAGAATAAGATCTTGCAGGAAATACATCACATCTCAGCTTTTTAATGCTGAATAATATAAGAATATGTTTGCATGGAGCAAGAAAACTCACAGATGTTGGTTGCAATTGCAACTACCATTACTTTCACAGATTCTAAATCTCTACATTGTCTTAGATTCCTTATGTCCCATCTTCCCACTTTTAATTATTGACAAAATATGAATGAAGAATTTCTAAACTGAATGTCACTGGTGTTACTACCAACCTGAAATGCTCCATTTGCAACTAACTTAATTTTTCCTCCTCATCCTTCACTGTTCTACTTGCTTTTTTGACTTCATTTCTCCATAACAGATCTCTTCCATTTTTTTTTTCCTTTCCTCTCCACTGTCTCCACACATTTTGAGCTCTCTGGACAAATCTGTTTGGCTTTTTATTACAAGATCCACTAACAGTGTATGATTTCTTTGTCTTCCTGTTACTACTTATGACTAAAGCTTCTCCATTTGCCTCCCTGAAATCAGCAGCTGAAAGTCAGTGTTCAGTGCCTGACATTGTTCTTTAGATGGCATATTTTGGAGACAGTTTTTTTGATTTCCCCATGATCCCATTAGCTGCTTCTGGCAGAAAATAGAGTCTTGAGGACTCCTCCTGATGCAAAATCTATTTTCTTAAACCTGTTAGACATGCAAATAATTGTGTAACTTACAAGAATTTATCATAAGGATCTGATAGCACCTCTCTTAAAGAGAACAAAGTGCCATTTTACTAAAATTGTCTTCTTGTTACCATCTCAATCAACTATAGCTGTGATAAATCTTCTGAAAAAAAATAGCACCAGCTACCTGCTCACCTATGTTTCATGGACTAAGTGTTTTTGAGCAATTTTTTTATTCTATGCAAAATACAGTTTTGCTTTCCATACACAAAATGCTTTCATTTTTTTAATCATATTAGTAGGGAAATTAAAACAGATTAGCAATCACACAGAACCCTGAGTTGATTTTATTTTTATTAATGCTAAAACCTGAACAAAATGCAATTAATTTCAGAAAAGAAAATAAATAGTTTAACTATTTCATGTCTTTTCCAAGTTAAAAGAAATCTTACCAGTGAATCCTGGAGGACAAGCACAGCTGTAGTCGGCAACCAGGTCTAAACAAGTTGAATTGCTTTTACAGAATCCGTAAGTGCACTCATCAAAGTTGATTTCACAGTTCAGGCCTTCAAATCCTTGGAAATAAAACCAAAGTGCTATGCATTATTCAGCTGTATCAGTGGCTTATTTTTCTAAAGCAATGTCTTTAGGTCCCTTGTTTTCAATTTACTCTTGTAAAAAAGTGATCTTGGATCCTTATGGAAAGATTGTTCAAAAAGTTTTTTCTGCTCTGCCATTAATGGGAAAGTGCATTTTTTTCTGTCAAATGCACTTTAAAAGGAGTCAATAAATGAAAGCACATTTTTAGGATTCAGTATGTTCATTAATCTAGTTCAACTTTTGGTTGAGCAGAGACTTAAGAATTTATGCATCTGCTGCCATTTTGACAACGTTATAGATGAAGTGAAGACGGGATTTGGACATCTGCTGTCAAAATAAAAATCAACTCTAAAAATCTCTTTTAAAATCAGTTCTCAAATAGCTGTTTTTCTACTTTTTCTTTATTTGTTTTACATACCCCAGAATTATCAAGGTTGCAAAAGACTTTCCAGATCATCCAGTCCCACTGACAACCCAGCATCACCACAATCACCCCTGAACCATCTCCAAAAGTGACACATCCAGACACCTCTCAAACACTTCCAGACATGGTGACTTCACTACCTCCCTGGGCAATTGTTCCAGTTTATAACCACTCTTTCAGTGATTTTTTTCTTAGCTATTACTATCTAATCTGAACCTCCCATGACACAATTTAGGGCCATTTCCTCTCATCCTTTCAGTAGAATCAGACCCCCACTGCAATAAAACCTCCTTTCAGATGTGGAGAGCAGTGGAGTTCCCCTGAGCCTCCTCTTCTCCAGACTAAACAACCCCAGTTTCTTGTGCCACAACAAATTTTCTCAAACCCAGAGGCCCAGCAGCGGTTTTTTGTAGTTGAAATTGCTGTAAAATCTCCTCTCCAATATCTGACATTTCATGCTCTTGTAAGTGTATTCTAATTCATGGTCATGCTCCCAAAATGAGTGTCATTAGTGCTGTCACAGGCCATGGCTGCAGGAAGACCATGACTAATGCCAAGCTACAGGTACCCTCAGTGCAAACCATATTCCTGTAATTTCTCAAACTGACCAGGGAACCAATTTCCACCAATCCTTAAGTCATAAAACTCTAGAATTACCCTTAATTCATTAATAATGTATAAAATAACAGTTCTTATTTGCATTTTAAGTTTAATCAGACCCATGTCTCACAGGTAACAAGTAAGCCACAAAATCAGCAATGTGGATGCCAAGGTTTATTTTTGTATAAGCTGGTCAGGCAGGCTTAAACAGCAAAATTATCTTTTCCAAGGTTAATTTCCAGCTTCCAATATCTGTTTTGACTTCTAATTTAAACTAACTAATGACAGAGGCTGTACTTATGAGAACTATTTGTGGAAATTTCATATGATCAGTTTCTGATCACTACTGGAATGTCTGTATTAATGCATACATACCTGAACTATTGTCAGCTCTGAAATCAGCTACCATGAGTCCATATTTAGAAAATAGTATAATTTGACGATTAAAATAAAAATTAATTAAAACATAGAACATACCACGTTATAAATTACTACCTTGGCTTTATTTTTAACCAAAAATCAATTTTAAAATATTCATAATAAACCCATATGTGAATGCATTTCAGAAAAAAACTTTAATTTTAAATGTTTTAAAACATTTTGGTTTTTCTTTGACTTATTTTTAATGAAATCACTATTTTTTTTATACAGTGCTGATAACAAGTAGCAGTGTGCATTTTTAAAGAAACAGACAATGGGTGCTGAAAATCATATTATTTTTGTCTGTGAAAGTTCTAATAGTTTTTTTAGTGATGGCCTATTAAAGTCATTATGATCGTTGCACCTTGCTATGATCAGTCAGAACTCTGCACATTATTATGGAAGGTAAAAATATTTTCTGTAAGCTTATTGATGGTATTCTCCATGGTATTAATGTACTCCCCATTTGAGTTTTCTCCACTGCTTCAAACTTTGCTAAAATCACTGTAAAAAAAGTATCATTTACAAATATATCTGTCTCCATTCTTAATTTGCCTCCAATCTTAATGATCGTGGTTGTTTTGGTAGACATGTTTTGGACAAAGATGCCAACATGATTTTGGAAAGGAATGAACTTTCATAAAAAGGAAGTTTTAAAAATGGCTTTGAAGCCTGTCAAAAAGACGTTTTGCAAACTGCAGGCAGTTTTGAAAATTGTCAAAGATAATAAAAATAAATTATTTTAAACAAGTTACCTTCAGGGCAAAAGCAATCATAGCTGTTGACATCACTCTGACAAACAGCACCATTCAAGCAGGGAGCTGAATCACACTCATTCATTTCTGTTTCACAGTACCGGCCTGAAAAACCTGCAAATGAAGTAAGATAAGTTTGGATTGTCATTATGAATGCTATTAGCATGAAACTTGCATTTCAAATGATGTTCTTTAACTACAGCCCAGAGGTCTTATACTCCATATTTCCCTGGAAAAGGAAACTTTAAGTCAGATTTTCTGTATTTTATTTACAAAGATTTAATTTTTATTAATTTCTTAATCAGTATTACAAATGCATCTTTATTGATGGAATAAAGCAATGAATCAAGTAGGAAATACTTCCAGAATGCAAGAAGACATTCATAGCTGTATGAAAACAATGTAGAGATTATCAAGTTGTTTTCTTGTATTAGAGTAATTTTAGTATTTTTGTGATGTATTCACAGAGTGTTTTGGGTTGGACTGACCATAAAGTTTAATTAGTTCCAAGCCCTCTGACAGGGCCAGGGACACCTCCCACTAAACCAGGTTGCTCAATACCTTTGTTTAAATTTTGCCACATCAATATGAGAAAGAGTGCCTAGATTATATTCTATCCACTGTGTTGTCCTTATTGCTGTGCAGAGTGACAAAATGCAGAGTACCAATACAATGAGGCACAGCAAAGATGTGCTGCACAAGTCAGGTCTCAGGACCTGTGAACTCAGCACTGCTCAGTTATGGCACAGGAGACTGCTGGGTTTGTTTCTGAGGGAAGGAATGTGCACATCATTAGAACAAAAAACTGAGGGCTGATTAAACTTGCATAAGGAAAGAGTAGCTCAGTTTTTTTCATTTCTTACTGGTACTTTGAGACACTGTACAGGCAGAGGTGCCACAGCACCAGCAGTAGGAGTGCAAGTGTTTCCTGACAGAAAAGGAACACAGAAATAGAAAAATTGTTTAGTAGATTGACAGAGCAAAAAAAAAAAAAAAATTAAATTAACTTTCATTGTGGGGAAACAGGGCAGTTACCTGCTTGCCCCTGTTACATGTGCTAATTGAAGACAAAATGATTTGTGATTTTTGTAAATAGCAAGCAAAGGTGAAAGATTTAATCTGAAGTATAATGAAGAATTTTTCTAAAGGGCATATAATGTGAATCAAGACCTATATATTTTAATTTGTTTAGATGATGCTCAATATCAAAGAAGCTTTGAGGGGAGGGGGGTTAGAAAATTACTGACACCAATGAAATAGAGCTCATACTTTATATGATTAAAATATAAAATTCAGAGAAGAAGAAAAAATAAGAATAAAAAGCTGTTTTGTATGTGAGTGTATTAAAATACTGCAGGACAGATTCTTTTTTTGCCTGTGCTTTAGAGCATTATGACCTTTATGAAAACAAAAGTGATTAGGCATAGCTTACAACCTACTTTAATTTAACTCTTACACATGATTTTTTTACTTTTTAACAAGTTAGAATTGATTTCTAGAAGTTATGTTCTTTTGCAAATGTTAGCATCTAACACATTTAACTAAGAAATATCTACCTAGTTGGAAACTAATTCAGATTTGAAACTTAACTATCTGAAATATGGCCTAAATAAGTTTTGTTTGGTTATTTTTATTAAAAAGGCTAGAAAATTAACAAGTACAGAAGGACAGAAAACAGCACTTCATTCTTAAATATAGAAAAAATACTTTTTCAAGATGTTCTCTTTTTTTTAGCATTTATGCCTATTCATAAATTATTTTTAGAAAACAACACCTTGTAGAGAACTTCTTAAAGGAGCTATTGGGAAGCATATTAGGTCATTTTTGAAATAAATACTTAACATTTCTATAAGTCCTGCTGATAGCATTAAAATATTTTAGGAACTACTGCTGCCATTTCAGGATCAGAAAAAATCCCTGCATTTTGATCTTACCATGTGAACAAGGACAAAATCTGAGCCATGACCAAGTCACTCTTTCTTGGGAGAGATGTAAATATCCAGCAATTGCACCTGACATTCTGAGGATTTGTGTTACAGCAGGACTAGCAGGCCAGGGGAAATATCATAAGGGCAAATACAGAGCTGCAGGTAGCAGAAGCTAATTTGTAAAGATTTTCATTGCATATTTTACTCCATTGCTATTTTGTAAACTTACGGATTGGAAGGGAAGAAATGAAATGCATGACTAGAATCTGTCTTTAATAGAATTTGGTGCATACTGTGTCAATTATCTACTCTGAAAGAGCTGAAAGGAAAACATATGGATGGAATTTTATTTCTTCTTGTCACATGTTTAATATATCCTGAAAACAGAAAACAATATAAATGTAGTTTGTATTTATCTTATTTTTTTTCTGCTGAAGTAAAATTAATATAATATAATTTAATTTAATATAATATAATATAATATAATATCATATCATATAATATCATATCATATCATATCATATCATATCATATCATATCATATCATATCATATCATATCATATCATATACTTTGATTATGTTTCTTTCTTGCTGATCAACTTGCCAACAAAAGACACTTCCTTCACAAATATTAAATAACTCATTTAATAGGCTGAAAGAACATGAGGGAAAATAAGCTTCATTTGTATTATTTTTAAATCAAGAATGGGTTGAGGAATGCTTTTAGCTGCATTATTATCCATGTATTCATACTTAATTGCTTGTGAAGTAATAACATTGTTAGGCAACAAAATAGAAGAAATTATTCAATTAAAATACAAATATTTCTGCATTTTTATGATACAAGCTAACCAGTTCCATACATTTGAAAATATGAAAATAAATGTTTCTGTATGAGTGCTCCAAACCTTTGTGCTCTACCCTCTGATGTCATAAGATGACTTTGGCAGAGGCAACACAGTGCTCTCTGAACCAGGAAAATTCTGTTCCTTCATCCATTCAGCTCCTCTCTCCATTAGCCAATGATAAGGGATATCAGAGCGACACCTAGTCCTGAATAAATATTTCCATGCAGTCAAATGTGTCCCATATATAAATCTTTTCAAACAGTTGAGAGAATCTTTATGGGAATATTTTATGTAAAAATGTATTATTTGTAGTTTAGAGTTTCTGGGGTCGAAACTGGAAAAACATATAATTATTTACAAAGGATATAATTACTTTCACACACACTGCAGTAAATATTTCCAGCTCTCAAGTTTTATAGCTCTTTATTTGGGCTTCCTCCTCAGTTGAGGATGAGATCTTTATTTCCACTGGCACTAGCCATATTTTCCTTATGTAATATAAATGTAAGATAAAACATAAACAGTCAAGAAAAGTAATAAGATTTACTGGGAAGTAATTTTGTCAAAGTGGCATTGTTTGCAGGATGCTATTATATATATAAAATTGTTTTAAAAATAGAGTAAATTTAATAAGGTTTTGGATGTTCTGTTAAAATACATACGCAGTTATCCTGGCTCATAAACATAGTTCATGTGTCAAAGCCTCAACATTATCTTTTTTCCTGTCACCTAATATTAAGGAATAAATTATATATGGAAAAATACTTTCCATGTGTCATAAATAATTCTAGAAACTCTAGGTCAAATCTAAAAAAAATCGGTTGTTTCAATAGAAATATGAAATAAATATAATTTTCTAATATTTATAGATATCTGGGAGATATGATTCTACATTCTCATTCTTAGCAGAAAGTCCTCAATGAAAGAAAAAGGAATCTGCATTAGGAATATATTAGAAAAGTGGGACACATCCTCCCTGGATGCTTAATCAACTGGATCTAATTCTTATTCACTAATGGCAAGAAATCTTTGCTATTAAATTTTGTTTTTAATAATACATGAGTTTGTAGAAATGAAACAACATATGCCTAACTGTTGTATGGCTCTATTAGTTTTTACTAAATTTTACCAATACAAATGTGGTCTAGGAGTTTAAATTCAGACACTCTACATCAAAGTAATAATTTTATATAGTAGTAAGACTCCTAGACATTTTTAAAGGATGAAAGTATAAAAGTAGAAAATATTTTATGTTACAATCTTTAAAGTCTCAACTCTTAAAATGTCAAGTTAAGCCAGTTACTGAAATAGATTATGTGTGAAACTCTTGCACACAGGTTATGTATTGAAAAATAAGGTGCATTGGGAAACTGAACTGTCTACACCTCAAGTAATGGTGTGTGAACTCTTCTTGTTGAGATCACATTTTTTAATGTCTTTGTTCCAAAAGAAGATCATTACTTTATTAAAAATCTTTTCTGAGGTAAAACAGCAGCTCAGTCTCCAGAGCTGTTTGGATTTTAGGCAAACAAATATCACAGTATTTTACATTTCAAATGCATATTGGCAAAACAAAAGGAAGGGTCTCATCAGAGAAAAGCACTGCTTTTTCAAGAGGATGTAAGGAAGAAGTGTCTTACAGTAAGAACCTTCCCTGGGACAACCTCCCAAGGACATGTTAGGCTCACTGTCACTGGAGGATTTCAAGACAAAATTGGGCAGGGTGCTAGACAGTCTCACCTAGGCTCCCATTCTAATCAAAGGTTGGACAAAGTGGTCTTCTGACCTTTCCAACTGGGTTGTTCTATGGCTCCATAACAAAAAACAAAGCCTGTAAAACAGGCTGGTAGATTGACCTGGGAAATTGAAAGCCTATCATGGAACAGAGAATTCTAGTTTGTCTGGTGTAGCAAAATGTAGGCCGAAGGGAAATATGAGTTTTTCTGTTAACTTTGTCAATGGGAAAAATCGCCAGAAAATGTGAACAACTATTTAAGTCAAAGAATAAGTATGACAGGAATAAAGTGATATTATCACAAACAAATTTAATTTACATAATAGAAAACACCAACAGAGAGATTCTACCAGTAAATTCATGCATTACAGATTGCTATAAAAGTACTCATCATTCTCATGAGCTTCTTAAATTTGCATGTATGAATTGTGACAGCATTTAAAATTAGAGGGGATATAAAATTCCTTGAAGAATAATTTTCATATAACAAGCCAACTTTGTATTAAGTACACATATTTATAGCCCAAATGTGATTTTAAAAATTTCTCAAAAAAATCAAGACTACATTTAGAATTGTCTCATCAACTGTTAAACTACAGAAAAAAAAAACAAAAAAAAAACAAAAAAAAAACCAAACCACCAGAGAAAGGAGTTACTACCACTTAACCTAAAATTTTAACTAACAGAAGACACACCCAGCACACCCAGTATTCTGGAATTTACTGACACGTAGGAGTATTGAAGTACATATATAGAAACAACATAATGTAAGCCAAAAGAAATTATTCTGATTATAATGCATGTACACAGAGAGGAATAGAGATAGTATAGGAAATCACACTGGCAACATTAATTCTGGCTTTTCCAGATATTGAAGTCTTAATCACTCTTCAATATGGTTTGTGGGTATATGCATACTAGATGCATTCAAGTATTAAGGAGGAAATAATAAAGTCATGCAAGAGATACAAAAAAGTAAACTGTTATGCTTTTATGAAATTCCACTGACCTAGATTACTCTAGAAGAGTTAAAGAACAAATCTCATCTACCAGATGTTTCAGTGTTCTCAATCTGCATATAGATGATTTGTTTTACATCTGGCCAATCAAGGTTAAGCCATTACTATCTCTATGGGGTTATGAAGAGATGGGGATATCCATAATTTAGCTACCTTGTGTTCTGCAAACCACCCTGAATCTATAATAGGGTTTAATCCAATATTTTTATTTTTTGAGCCCTCAGTTGTCTGAGGGCAGTATAAAAAAAAAACCAGACAACTTCAGAACAAGGAGAGAACAGGCACATTGAAATTTTGTTGTACAAGTGCCAGAATTATTTGTGCAGGAGATAAAGCTTTTATGACAGCTAGCTGAAGACTGCTGAACAAATTTCAATAGGAATTAAGAACAAACAGATAGCAGAGAGTACATGTATTCCATTATTTAAAACAAAGCAAAACAAAACAGACAAATATAAAAAACCCACATCTATATGACTTCCCCTTGCAGAGGAAAATAAAGACAGACTTGTGGGTGGGAGATGTCCCACAAACCATACAGTGGGCATGAATAGAAAACCTTGTCCTCTGACAGGATGATTTTATAAAAACTGTGCAAGCTGAGGTTTTCTGATTTTGCTTATGCACAGCAGGAAATCTTCCAGGCTTTTCTTTCAATCTATTCTAATTTTCCATGAAATGCTCCATGAAATATTTGTTTAAAGATGAAAAGCATCAGCGTGGTTTCTTCCATTCCTGTAAAAAAAAAAAAAAAACAAACCAAAACCAAAACTTTCCTTGTTTTTTTTTCTCTTTTTTATTCTTTTAGCATTAGTATCTGTCTTTTTGAGACAATGTCATTATAGCAGACAAATATATAAAAAGGGCATAGGAACAGCATCTGGATACCTCCCACATAAAAAGTTGCCGTGAAAGGACAAAGAGCTCTGTTCCAAGATAGATGCTAAACATACTTGTTGTCACAGGTAGCACAGGGACAACTATTGTTTCATTTGTGTCTCTAGGCCTGAAGAAAGTCTGCTTACATTTTGATTTTCAGGACTTACATATCAATTGAAAAGATAGCAAGATTTACAGCTCAAATATAAGGAAAAAATATTAATTTTTGGAAGCAGTTGGAAGAAAATACAACAAATTTATATACTCAAGATTTGCCTTAGTGAAAAGGCATTAGAGACAATATAAAAGGATTTAAGTTGTTTTTACATGTCTTTCTTTCATTTGGGTATCTTCTTTCTTATTGGTGGTGGTCTGTTTTTTTTTTAATAGGTGTCTTACTCTATTTTTCTAAAATATTTTAAACTGACATCAATATAAAATATTCTTTATCAATTCACTGTAGAAGAAATAGAATAGACAAATTATTTTAGAAAAATAATAATAGTACATCTGGACTCTAATAACCAGTTGGGCACTTTTCCTGTCAAAGAGACTAAAATTCTCGTGCAAGAAACTGTGACATTCTCATTGCCCAGCAGATGCACAACATGGATGTCATTTTTTTTCCAGATAAGTATCTCAGGGGACATGGAGCATTGTTAATTTCTTTTAAATAATTCAACAGTCCATTAATGAATTCACACATACTTAGATTCCTATGTCTACTTAAATTATCTCTCCTTAAAAGCAAACTATTCAGGACAAAATTTTACACTAGTAAGAACCCAAACATAAGTTTACAGATCATCTGAAGATTAACCTTAAACCTAAATGAAAAACAGTTCATAGCATGTAGCTTTTGAACTAAGTTTGAATGTTAATTTTTGCCTCTTGCTGGAAAATTCTGCATTGATTCTACCATGTAAAGAAGTAATGGAAGCTCCATAATTTATGAGTATGAATCCCAGTGAAACTGGTTGGATTGACATCCCTGAAATTTGGCAACCATTCATCAAAATAGAAATCCTTAGTGTGACTGTCTGAGAGAAAAAAATAAAAGCCTAAATCATAACTGCTAGTAGACAGTAGATAATTGGGGATTTGGGTGTGGGTAGCACACTCAAGCAGAAGTCTGCAACTTCTTAGCTGCACTCATTGTGTGGTTTTAGTGTAAACTTTGATAACACCATGGCCAAATAAAAGTTACATGTCTTGGATCTTCCAGCTGAGATGCCATGAGAGCATCATCCATTTAATAACAGGGTCAGGCTGAGAGAGCTGGGGAGGGAGGGCAGTCCCAAGCTCTCAGAGAGAGCTGGTTCTGAACGAGAGCACTCCTGCTAACAAGAAGTGGTGGTGTAGAGAAAAGGGCTGACGAGAAAGCAGTTGAAGATCTTGCCTGGAAGAAAGATCCTGGAAGTGTGGCAGGAGCCTAGAGATCAGAGAGAGGTGTGTGGGGGGAAAAAAGCCATGCACAGGGAATGTGGTTGGTAATGCTCAGGAATCAGCGTGCCTTTCTGCCTGATCTTCCCCAAAATCAAACCATGGCAGACGCAGCATTGAAAGGGTGTAAGAGGGATAATCAACTACAGGAAGAGCTCTCATCTGCTTTGTTCTTAAATAAATCCCATTATCCAGATTCTTTGGGGACATTCATTTGCATTGTTGTCCATGATCATGGCTGGATTTGCACCAAACATGTCATTTTGAATAGGCTCAAAAAATGTGGCTTTCCTTGACAGAGGGTGTTGCTTTACTTACAATGAAAAAGGGGCACACTAAATAATACACTTATCTTTAGCACTCTGAGATGTGTCATTAATATACCAAATATATTTTGTTTGCTAAGTACTCAAAGATAGTCCAGCTCATTTTCATACCTTTCTGGTACAGAAAGATGCTGCTTTCTAATTGCATGATTAAAATGGGAGCTTTTATTAAATAAAAAAAGATTTGACCTTAGAGCCAAACAATTTGAATCAGTGTAATTTTTTCTCTTACAGAAGCAGGATAGTAAATTTCTCTCCCGTCTAGGATTTCAATGAACTAGTGTGCAGCTATGGTCAGGATAAAAACAGAAAAGAAAAACACTGGAAAATGAATACCCAATAAATTGTAAAAAATCAAGTACGTATCTCTGAAGGGGAGTAGCTGTGCTCTATTTAACATGAAAAATTAAATAATCATAAGTAAAAAAATACAGTTTCTTGTATATTTAAAATGGTTTGAAAATCAGGGCAAACCAAAGTACAAATGAAAAAAAAATATTGCTTCAAAATTTATTATTGGGGCGGAAAAATGTTGGTATGATCTATTTGAGACAGCTAAACAAGTGAAGAAAATGTTTAATTGCTACAATTGCTTACTATTGAAAAATGTTTTTCCCTCCCACATAAATAAATGAGTAATCTGGTTTTACAGAGCCACTGAGTATGGGCAATGAAGTCATTATTTTTCACAGCACTCAAGATGTAGTGTCACCATTTCCTGAAACAGAGGATTTTGACAATGATGTGACAGTTTAATGCAAGACCATGGAGACCAGCCGCTTTCAGTGCTGTTACAAGGTGAGATAACCATGACAAAATGATTTCTGTGTGTGTCTATGGGGAGCCCATTATGAGTCTATCATTCTGGCACTACAGTGTGAAATTATCATGAGGAAAAAAAAGAAGTCATTCAAATTTGTACTGCATGACAATGACGATCCAGCATGAGGTAATGATACATAGCAACTGAAAATGAAGCTTTTTTTCACTGTATACTAAACAAAACTACCTAACCCCAAAGTTTTTATTTTCATGTAGTACAAGAGAATTGGATATAAAATAAATTATGAGAATTACCTTAAATTAATCTCTACTACATGTAAAAATTCTGGTTTTAGGCTGAATCGAGCTGTTTCTTTCCAAATTCGCCCACAACAGAAATTCAGCTAGTACAGATAAAATATGCAAACAAAAGCATATAACTAGGAATCAATTATTTGTGTAAATAGAGTACATGCTCCTCATTTACTCAAATTTCCATTTGCTTTCCCCAATTAAATTATTCTTAAACACCTTCATCTTGGAGTTGTTTAAATAAAGTAATTTTTATCTTGCTCTTTCAGGTGTACCAATATATGTATTTATGTATATGTTTTCTAATATCTCATTATGTGCCCTTTGTTATCAGTGATTTTCTTTAAAGAACCATTAATTCCTTACTCAAAGACTATTTTCTTTTTTCTCATAGAAGCCTGAATTACTCTAAATATGTTTAGTCAACATTACAGGTAGTTAATTTATTAATAGGCATATTTTTATATGACTTTCAATTTAAAATGTGCTTCATGCTACTTCAAAATTGTGAATTTTCTTGATCACTCGTCTGTCCTTTTCTATTTTCTAGAGTTCGTTTTAAATTCCACCTCTTTGCATAATCCATATTTGGTCAAATTTTTTTTTCTGCTCTCTTCTCTTAAGTGAAATACAGGCCTGCATGTCCTTATTTACTGAACAAAAATGAAGAAAATGGTAGGAAGTCTGTCTGTTCACGATAAGTTTGCACAGCATGAAAACCTCATTTAGCATTGTTTCATATCCCTTGTGCCAGGTAACAAAGTAACTTTCTGACATTGTCCACAAGGATTCTTGTTTCCACAATAGGTAAGATAAAATGGCAGAAAGCAATGGAGTTTGAAAAGCCAATAGTTCTGGGTTTTCTTAGTTATGTAGTTAGAAATTTTTAATTTTAAAAGTGAGCCTTATGCTGGTAAAAACATCAAACAAGCATTGTCCTAATATACAAGAACTTAAAACACATCTAATGATATCCCACAGGTATCCTAAACAATGTGACTCATTCAGGCTTTGGAGGGCTCTCCTTTGAAAGTTAAATTTAATTTCATTTTCCGATATGTGTTCTATTTTATTTTTGAAACTACCTAGTGGGAAAGCATGGCATAGTAAATAAGAAGGAAAACCTATCCAAACTGAACATAAGTTGCTTAAAGACTTTCTGAACACAACCTATACAAGTTTTGAATATGATCACACTAATAACAGGCTGCAATTTGAAAATTAAAAATAGGTTGAAGCTCATAACAGATCTTAGAAAGACAGTAGGTATTTCTTCATGGAAATGTGGGAATCAGATAGTTCCTGAAGCATCCTAAGTCACAGGAACACATAACTGTCAGGAACTACTCAAGTCATTGACTCAATGGTCACCTCTTTTCTCACTCCTGAAAGCTTCTGACTGTGAAAAAAATGCTTCTTTTGGAAGAGTTTACATTTTCTTCTTATTTCCTTCAGAAATATTTTTAGTACACTGTCATAAAATTAGGATCCATGATAAAAAATTCAGTTGCAGTGGGAAGGTAGGACAGCAGAATTTAAAGGTCAATAGGCTGGCTAAAATCTTAGATAGAGCAACAGCAGATAATTTATTAGATAACATGGTGTGTGCTACAGATAAAGACTAAACATATTTAATGTTTATAAAAGAATCTGATGCAGAAGTAATCTTAAATACAATTAATAAATTAAAGTACTTAGATATGTGACCTGTGGTGTTACTTTCAGTAAAATCTGGTAGTTCTCCCCCACCTACTTTGTGAGGGGGAAATCAGATGTTTGACTGCAATTAGCAGTCAATGGAAATCAGGCACTTATGACCTTAAAGTGCTTTGGAAATTATTATCCACAAGACAGAAAAATGAAAATTTAAGATTTCATTGAAGTATTTTTGATAAAGTAAATTTACATGGTTAGATGTAGCATTTAGACCATAGAAAATAGCAAGGATTAGCTACCAAAGATAGAGATAGTGTCTATTATCCACATGCTTTTTAAAAAATTATTTTGAGAATTATCACTATGGTGTATTTGAAAATAAACGAAACATTATTAAAGCAAATAAAATCTGAGGTTGTGTCAGACCTCAACTAGTCCTATCCAAAAGGAAGCACAAGACATCTGCCAGCAGATAATTTATTTTATACATGAAAAATAGAAAAACACTGTTTGAGATCCGGAGATCTGCTTCAGTTCCTTTGTACTTCCATGGCCTAACAGGACATAAGAATTTAGCTGTATTTTTACAAGAACTTAACCAAAACTTACATCCATCCCTGATTTCCATGAGCATTGGTTCAGGCATAAAGTTTATATTTCTGATTCCTAATTATTTTTTTTTAATTCAAAGAGGGTGTACTTCAATCTACTTTTCAGACATATATGAAATAATTTTTTTCGTGGGTGACAAAGTGCTGTCCCAAAACCTGACCTTTATTTCCCATAACTCTGCTCAAGTGATAACCACCAGGAGCAGTTGTGATGGGTGCACCAGACTCATAGTGTATGTGAGGGAGACAGATAACAACACAATAGCCAAGAGCTAATCTGAAGCCCAAAAATAGTGCTGGTCAAGGTCTGGCTCAAGCCAAGTGTGATAGAAATTAACTTTTGTGGTCAGCATGCAGGTTTGGCTTTAAGTAAATTATCTTACACTATAAAGAGTTGATCTCTCTTGCATGACAGTGAGCTGCACAGCAGGATGTTCCCCCTAATAGGGGCACCTCTCAAGGTTACTCGAGTCTGAGACACTCCTTGCTTGGTAAGTGATTTATAGCATGCTAAAATTTGAAATTTTAGCTGATATAATTGATTGATTGTGCACCTATAAACCTTTAGACATAAACATTGAACAAGCAGAGAATCAGTTGCTCCCAAGCTCCTCTTTGAGAAGACTTTTAGAATTCAAGGGTGTCCTTACTGAATCAAAGGGAATATCTCCCTGATAATTTTGTCTGACTTTATTGTCTATATAATAAATTATCAAGCATACCTTTGCCACTGAATCTTGTTAAACCACTGTCACTTTCTATCAAACTTGATCAAATTGCTGTGTTATATCAATAAATACATTGTTGCTTCTCTTTTATGAGTGAAACCACTCCATCTGTAACATTGTCATGTCAAAGCAGTATTTTTTCATTCAAAGACAAAATTTATTTCTAGGGAATCAAATCTAGATGCCCATTTCTAAGTATTCCTACCACAAACTTGAGAGTAGTTGTGACTAGGAATTGCTGCTTTGTTCTCAGTAATCCATTCTATCAACAAGTGCTTAAACAGTAACTGACCAAGAATGTAACATTAGCTTAAATTGCTCTTGAACAGGTGTTCAAAAACGTGTTCTAATAGGTGATATTTATTTACTTAGAAATTATCAACACAGATGCTCTCACCCACCGTGCACATTCTTTCTTTTCTGCAATAGTTTAATGGTTTCTTGTACAGAAGTAGTCCAAGACAATTAAAAAACTAATAAATAGTCACAGTGGAGGGTAAATTGCCTTTTCTGCTTTCAAGAAGCATGTGTGCAGCTATAAGATAAGATGTTGTCAGTCTGTTAAAATCTCAGCATAATCTTTCCTCATCAGATGTTTATAGCAGAGCATACCTCAGCTGAAGGTCATTCTTCCACATAGTGTCATGTCTTGAGACCATAAGCAAAATAGGTATTACTTGTGACACTACCAATACAAGGAATAATGTTTAAAATCTATTACTTTAGAATTGACTAATAGATTTTAATTCATCTAAGTTAAATTACAAAGACCTACAACTAAGATTAATATAAAATTAGTAATAATATTAGTGAAAATATTAGAGTATTGAAAAATAAAATGCTTTAGATATGGACATGCTACAAAATTATCTTAAATGCATGGAAACTTATTTTTCCTTATAATTTTTAAAGCATTTGTTAAAAATAAAATGAAACTCAAGAGGCAAGACCAATTTTTACTTTTAGCTTAGGAATTAGTCCTATTTATACAGTAATTATGAAATATTGACTATTTCCTTAGTGTTATAGATAGCACTAAATTACAAGTATTGGATTTACTACCCTTTATAGCCCAGGAAGACATGGAATCTTCATTCAAGGTTATGAAAAGTATTACCTGAGTCATCACTGATAATTAATACTAATTATAATAAAACATAGAATAACACAAAATCTTTAGAGGTTTGAAGGGAAGAGATATACATTTTACTGCTATATTAAAAGCCCCAAAGAGACGGCTCTTAGAAATTGATATTTGTTACCTTGGCAGTATTTCCAGAAAACTATTAGAGCAAGATTTGGAGAGAACTTAGAGATAAATTGAAGGACAGTAACATAATTGAAAGAAATTATCATTATTTTAGAAAAATAAACAATATCAAATAAAATTGACATTTACGGCATCATCACAAGTACAAGTTAAGAGAATGTGTGACACAAAACCATCATAGAATCATAATTGTTAGTGTTGCAAGGGACCTTGATTCCAACACCCCTGTAACAGACAGGGAGTTCTCCAGCAGAAATATATTTGGCTTTTTGTTTTTGTTTGGTTTTTTTTTTAACCTGGGGATCATAAAATACTCTGGAAAATACTTCAATGCCATCCAGAGTAAGGGGTCCCAAGATTTACAGAAACCAAAATCAGCTTACTGAGACACAAATGATTTTGACTGCAGAACCTGTGCACACCAGAAATTGTTTTTAATCAGATATAAAAGAAGATTTTTCTTGGTCTGAAAGTATTATGTTTTTTAATAATAAAAATAAATAGCTATTAACAAAATTTGGACTTGTCACTAGGCTGGAAGAGTAATAAATATAGACATAGAGGTCACAAAATGTCATGGATTTGTAAGAGCAGTGTGTGAACAAATGGTTCCAAAATCAAATGCTAAAACTAAGAAAGTAGGCCACACTTGTAGGTAAGGTTTAAAACATAGTTCAGAGATATCTACAAAGAGCTTATGCATAAAAAAATGTCATGTTGTATGTAGGATGTCAATATATGAAGAGACAGAGGTTAAATTTGAAATGGAAGGTACTAGTGAGGCAATTATAGCAACCCTCTAACCCAGTGCTCTGGTTGGTATTTTTAGAATTATTTGGGAAGACTCCAAGTGTTCAGATTTTTTTCCTGCAAAGACAATCTTAAGTTCCTCAGTCAATCTAATTTGAACAATTTAAAATATTGCACTCAAAGCAAAGATGAAAAAGACAGCCCCTAGCAGCAAACTTCTTATCATGTGTACGTTTTTGCCCATTCCAGTAGCCAGAAAAGCTTTTCATTATTAACGATTCTGTTTACTTTTAGCTGTTTATTTCTAAGATGTAAATTTGTTGTTCTGCCTTCCAGCCAAGCAGCACTTCTTGCTTGGACTCAAAAAAGTGGCAGTAACAATAAGCTGTATAATTTTCTTCAGGTTTAAATGAAATCTGCATAAAATTCCATCATAATTAATGCTAATTCATACAAGACTATGTAGAAAAAAATAATTTAAAAGTGTCCATATTTGTAATGAAAACAGGTTTCTCCATCTATTTAAAGGGAATCAATAGACATATTAGATTATATTTTGTTTGTTTATAATTTTTACTAATGTGATCCATTGACTCAACCTGACCTTATAAAATGAGCATGCATCTGAGATGTGAACATTTTACACAAATACACCTTTATTGTTACATTTCTCTGACATACAAAGGGACACGTTTTCTAATGACAGTATTTTGGGCCTTTATCCAAGAAAGCACTTAAGTAGGGGTACAATTTAGGTGTGTGAGGAATGGTATTGATTTTAGAGGAGGCATTTATATAATTAGAGTTACTTGGGTGATTAAAATTTCTACTGGACTTGGAGCCCATTCGCATGGCATAAAATTCACCTTTATGCAGAAATTCACAGTCAACAGAATGAAAAAAATCACATAAATCTTTCAAAATAAGAACTCCATTATGAGCTTAAAGTTTTCATTTTGGAGCAAGAACACCAGCCCAAGTGTAAAATAAGTCACATGGCCAAAGAGGGATGTAGCTGAGTAACAGCTCTTATTTTAAAAAAACAAAAACAAAAACAAAAAAACCAAACCAAAACCAAAACAAAAACAAAAAAATTATTTCCCCCATAGTCATCTTTCAAGCAGACCAATCCCAGGGTAAACAAAAGAATAGCCTGCACCACTGAACTTTCAGAGGACGCGGAAGAGTGCAGGAAACTGATTTATTGCATTTGAAAGTGGGAGATTTCGTATGTTGTGTTCTGGAAGGGGCTGTGGGTGGATGAGTGGGAAGGTTGCCCACTAGAAATGCAGATATTTGTGCCCTTGGGAGGGTGCTTCTATGGGGCTTCTCAGATTCAGTGAGGCAGAACCACAGTGCCTCAGACTTCTACTGAAGAGACACGGTATGTCACTCAGAAATGGAGCCAGAAATCCCTCAGTGGCCCTGGAAGACTGGAAGGGAGGATGTCCTGTGAGACTGTACAGAAGAGCAAGACAAAGGATTAGCAGCAGGGGTCTGGGGTGGGAGCTGGTTCTTTGAACCTTGCCCAAACTGTGTGGGATTTGCTCCATCCTCATGTTGGACAGCATAATCAGTTCACCATTTCTCCTCATCTAATATTCATTCAGGTTCAAAGTGGGGCATAAAGCTATAGCATAGGCATTATAGCAATTTGCTGTCATTTGACATTACTGAAAAAAGAGGTGAGAGACGTCTGTGTCCTAGGTCTCTACAGCTCTGTATTAAAAGTGTATGGTAAAAACAGGTCAAAAGGTTTATATAAACATTATTAGTGGCATTAATTTAGAATGCTATAGCATTTTAGCACATGCCTGCTTATAGGATTTATAAGTGAATTACTTCAGTATATGTCTGTAGAATTTACCCAACAAGCTTCTCTCTGAGATTATCAGAAAATCTAGATTATTGAGTTTTGCCCAATCTGATTCAACCTCAAATGCCTCCACTTTTTTTTTGTTTATAGAAACAGTTGCTGAATGCTTTATGAAGTCAAATAATTGCTGAAGCAGCTTGCTATGTCAGACTCATTTAAAGTTAAAGCATATTTTAAAATCCAGTAATTAATGTGTTCTGATATTTTTGATTCTTGTCATTATAACTAATTTACATAATTACATAATTCATTATATGAGAAAATTGATTGGCACTATTTCTTTAAACTTTTATTTAACACATCTATAGCTCTGGATTGAAGAGATAACTACACTGACACTAGACTATTTACTTTTATTAGTCTATATGCATTTTTCTTGTGAGTCTAGAACTGGTCTAGAAATGAATTTAAATGTCTATACTTTTGGAGTTTAGACATTTCATGCCTTAATTTTTGGATCTTTTTGTTTAATATATTGGTGTTAGAATATTATGTGAAATACTTTTCACAAAGTTCTACTCAAAATACATTATCTCTCTAGATTGTATTGCTACAATCTATCCACTCATTTTTTACTATTTTTTTTTTAATTTAGTTTTACACCATGACTTGTATTTCTGAGGTTTTTTTAATAACTGCCAAGACAGAGGAGGTATTTTGAAAATTCCTCCAGGCAGTTTTCATATCCAAATAAAGAATCTTGTTGATGAGAGATTTTTAGGTTTTGTGCATATTTAACCTTTCTTTCTCTTACAATATTGTTTTTACATTGTTAGTTAATCATGATGCCAATTCCAGTTTGTTGAGATGTTTAGATTAATTTCCCTAAATGAAAGTGATATATTGGGAAGAAATTCTTTACTGTGAGGGTGGTGGGGCACTGGAGGAGGTTGCCAAGAGAAGTTGTGTATGTCCCATACCTGGCAGTGTTCAAGTGCAGTGGAAGGTGTCCCTGGCCATGGCAGGGGGTTGGAATTAAATGGTCTTTAAGATTCCATATAACCCAAGCTATTCTATTATTCTATAGTCCTTCATGTGCAGATGGCCCACACAAATATGGCAGTTCTAGTAGTTTAGACCCACACAGATAAGACAGACAAAGGAAATGGAAACAGGCACACAAAAAACCAACCTAATTTCTCATATCTTGAGAAGATTTGAAAAGCCAATCCAAGCTTTGCTGACATTATTCATAGCTTTGATGGCGTTAGTTCTTGTTTTCATAAATGAGAAATGAAATGAGAAATGCAGTACAACAGCTTCAGAGAGAAAAGAGGAATCTGAAAGCCAGTAGGTTGCACTGCAGCTCATTAACCACTGATGAAAATGTTGCAGCTGAATATCTCTGCAAGATGCATAAACATAAGAGAGGAAGCAAAAACAGTTTGCAATTTCTGTAACCCGAAAATGAATGAGAAATAGTTCAAATATTGGTCTCCATGTCAGAGTTTCCAGAAAGGCAGTATTCAATACCTAGCCATTTGCAGCTGGGCTCTGGACTAGAGCTGGCTCACAGCTTTATGCAAGTGCAAATATAAACAGTGCCCAGCAAAAATCAGTATTTATCAATAGATAAACACATAGGCATATAATGTGCAACAACTGGATTTTTATTCAAAGAAAACAAGAAGGGTAGGCCATATGTTATGGTGCTATGGCTATATGTTATTAAACAAAGGAGTGCATTCTGTATGGGGCCAGATTTTTTAAAGATTTTGCAGCTTGTAAGTATTACAGAGTCTGCAGCATAGCTGAACCAGATGTATAAAACTATTACATGGCCAGAAACAATGGCTAAAAATTTAGATACTATGGAAGTAAAGACTGAAGACAGCTTTATTTAGTTCATTGACCTGTATGTAATTTTCTTATTTACAGGATTGTCATGGCTTTATTTTACAGTGTTTTCTTTTCTACCTATGTCTGTCTACATCTTTGCTCAATGCTGGTTAACTACAGTATGATTGCCTTATTTAATTTTTACTTTTTATTTTGTGAATGAGTAGCATAACTGGGTATTCTGAAAATTTGTAAGGACTCCTATGGCATATATTTTTGTACATTGCTTTATAATGGGGCCTTACTGCTTCTACTAAAATATTTACTCTTAACATATTTTAAATTACCTGTTCTGGATATAGCAATTTCTCCTGTCAGATCTGTCACATGTTTACTCCCTTTCCATTTCTAAGTTAGCTTTTAATGTTCTTTTTACTCTATTTTATTATGGTTAAAAATCAGAGTATAGACAGAAGGAGATGCAAGCTATAGCAAAGTAGAACTTTAAATGCTTAAGGACCTTAAAGTCTTTATAAAAAGAATATTTGTAATTTTTTCTTGCTATGATACTGTACAGTTTGAGATATTTATAGATGGGTAATTATAGATAGATTTGTAGGTAATTATATCTGCAGAGCAACTCACCCTCTGTACTTTGTTCCAGTCACACACCAATGTGATGGATTGCCATGTTGGATTTAGGGAACTGAGTCCTCAGTCGTATCAGAACAGCTATTAAATTAGGATTGTTGGTATTGGTAACATGTTTTATAAAGACAGATATATATATATATATATATTAATCTTAGTCCATGAATATCCACAAATAAATAGTTTGTGTTACCACATATTTTACTGTGACTAGCATACATCATTCCAGTTATGCTGATAAGCCATTTTAGTCTATTATTATGTCTAAGTGAGAAGCAGTTTGAGATGACCAGAACAAATCCATTAAACAAAGACAAAAAGCAGTAAGGTCCAGCCATCTGAAGAGTTTAGATAACTGAAAAGAGTTTCTAACCTGAAGCATATAAAACTAGAAAGTAATCCATCAGGTTTTTGACATATTTGTTTTTATCTTTCCATCCAAGAAAACTGACAAAATTGCCCTTGTCTGACAATTCCAGTGCCAGCTGGCTTGTGAGTGCCAGCTAGATGGTTCTCCAGGAAAACAGCACCTCCAGCCTGGACAGAAGAGGATGCTGATGGGAAGCTGGCTGGCACTGGGGTGCTTTAGGCTGCTCTCCAAAGATTTGATCCCACTGAAGTCAACAGGATTTTCTCTTTTGTTTTAAACTGGCTTTGGCTCATGTCTTAACTTCCCAAGCCAGGGCCTCCATAGTGAAGATTTCACCTGCTACTCCAACAGATAGCCAAAGCTTAGCAAGACTACACAGTACTTCACTGGGAGGTATTGGCTTTAAACTTAAACTTCTCCACATTATAATGAAAATACCTATAGCTGTGCCTAAAATCTTGTCAGACTATCAGATATTTCCATAATTAAATGTTAGAAGATGACTTGTCCAACCACACAACTGCTAGACTTTTAACATTTTCCACATATTTTCATATTTATGAAACTTTTTGTGATAACTCATCCTAACTCATTAGGCAGAATGTAGTGAAGACTAAATAAGATATAGGAAGTTGGCAATTAAATTAATAATGACATCAGAATAAAAGGATTTGTTATAGAAAGAACTGGTCTATTCTTAATTCATAAAACTTGCTGGAAGGATCATTATTTGTGGTTGCATATAAATGCTCAAGAATACTTACACATATTTAAATTCACTAGTGTTTGATAAAATATTAATTAGGTGAAGAAAATGACACTTCAACACTCTTTAATTACTATTTTTGCAAGATACATGCCTTAAAAATCAAAATAGAAACAACGTAAGGTTTTGTACCATGACCATATCTTATATACCTTATAGATATTTTATGTTTAAAGCCAATAATTTCTTTGCTTTCAGTAAGTCAAGTATTTTAGTCTCTTCACTGTGGGTATCAACAGAAATTCATCTTAATTCCTCCTGACAGCTCAGTAGCAGATAAGTATCTAGAATAATCACAGCTTTTGTGTTTTAAGGCATTGTTCTGGATTCCCTGTTCACATTCCAGTCTATTTAAGTCACCATTGTGCGATGACAGTTAAAACAGTTAATTAAATACTTTGCCAGGAAATCTTTTTTTTTCCTCATTTAATTTTATTTCTATACTGAATGTGTTCAATCAAGGGTGAAAAGCATTTTGTGAAGAGTTTTATATTAGAAAATCAAAAATATCCAGCAAATTAACTGCAAAGTGGGCTGCCCCAGTTGCAAGTGGGTGTATAAAGTTAAAGTATGTGCATTCTAAGATAAAAAGGAAAGAAAACAATGAAAAAAAAAAAATTATGGCTGTTTATCTTTAATGGGTACTAGGAGGATGTGTCTTTATTTAATTGTTTGTTTTAGAAAAGATAATAGATGACTGCAGTATGGATATGCAGGCTGTCAGATTTGCTTCAAGCCAAATACACATAATAAATGCACTGAAACTTTATTTATGAATTTTGTTGATCTGACAGTAAATCAGGTGTTATAATACACTAAATGTTTCTAGTATTCTGCATTTTAACCTTTGTGTGACTAATTATGTAAACCACATGACTAGTGGCTTCTCTACTATGATTATTTAGCACAAAACATACAAGACTTTCAAACTTTTAAGGTTTAGGACTGTTAATATTTATCTAATGGGCAATAGAACCAAACATTACTATCAATTAATAAATGATAAGTATTCTAGAAAACCCTTCACTGCTGAAAGTCAATGGATCTCATTTTTTGAAATATTCTTCTGCCTATTTCAAACAGATGCCTTTTGATTTGTTATCAATTCTAATTGCATTTAAATTTTTACTTCATATTAATCAAATCCTTAGCATTATGCTAATTATCTACATGTATTTTATCTCGATGCTCTTGTTGCAGCAAGAAACTATAAAAATAGGTGTATATGTCTTTCACCAACGTGAATGAGAAAATCTACATTTGAGTAACAGACCTGATCTGAATTTAAAGTCTACTGGGGGCTCTTGTATAATGTCAAATGTCTTTGTACATTTGGGTAGGCTCTGCAACAGAACAGAATTTAACATCAGCCATGAACAAATCCCAAGAACATGTGTGAAGCATCACTAATTTCAAAGGGTTCTTCTGGGCAAAGGGCTGTCAAAAGAGCACCACGGTGTAAACAGGAACTAATCTTCTGCTATCAGGAAGCAATATAATTGCACCTTTGTCAAAATTCTGACAAGTGGCATAAATTAATTTGACAAATTACAAACTATGCAAGTTAGATTTATTAGCCATGCTAAGCAATTGAGAGTGGTGTGGTGACCCTTTATCCCTGCCCTGTTGACACCAGTTTGCACCTAGGTCTCAGGATAGGAACGAGTCTGTGCTCCTGTTGGGTACACTTTCCCTACACAAAAGCATCTGGATGAGTTACAATGGTCCTTAAGTTGGCAGCAGGTAACTGGAAGAGATGGCTTCAAACATGATGGGCTGAAAAAACATGTCTGTGCTCACTTATGCTAGGGTAAATTATCTGGAATTTCACTAATGTCAACCTACAGTTCTGAATGAGAAATAGATGTCTCACTCTTTACAGATTATGTCTCTGCAGATTGTCCAGATCTGTTTGTTGCTACATAAAGAAAATATGCATAAAGTAGAAACCAGTTCTACCTTATTGATCAACAGAGGGCTAGTAGAAAACACACTGCATTGTCACCAACACGTGTTAGGGTGGGGGAAGAAAAGACAGGACACCCATATTCCCTGCCCTTCTTTTGCTGTAATACAGGGGGAAAAAATAATGAAAAAAGAGGAACTATGCAAAAGTGCCACTCAGACTTTCTCTCAGCTCTTCTGTTTTACTCAATTTCATTCCAGCCTTTGGGGTCAGACCACAACAAAAGTGATGGCTTGGGCTGAGACCATCTCTGTGTTCAGCAGCCCATGCTGATTAAACAGGGCTACTTGAACTTTTTCCCATGTTCTTCTACATCATGCCAGAAGGTGAACTGAACAGAGTAAAGAAAAACTTGCACAAAGACAATATAATGGGCAGTCTCTGGACCACCTTAAGGCAATACTGATTGAGGCAGCAAGGATCCTTCCTCATGGATATGGAAGAGGTTGTTTTAAGGACTATTGGTATAATGGGCAAGGTTTTGTATGAAAATACTGCATAAGCACTGAAGATTGTAGAGAATCTGTGCTACAACTACAGGAGGAAGAAGGGAGGTTTGGGCTGGACACCAATAATGTCAGACCATAACAGTTATGGAATTGGAATATATAAAGAAAATTAATATGGATTGTTTATGTGCATTCTTTTAACTTTGCCCAAATTCTTATAATGAAGAAGTAAGGAAATCTAAAACACATTATGATGCCATCACATACAGCAGGGGATACTTCAAATCTCTTATATGTATTTATTCAATTAAGACTGAATTTTAATTTTTACCTGAATTATAAACTGAATTCTGTTTACTGTGAAACTAGTAGAGCACATTACTATAATTCCTGAATTAAACTCTTTATCCCTGGTGTTATTCATGCTTCAGAACGGCACAAAATGATATTGTCTACAGAGCTGAGCAGAAAGCCCTCCATGTCATCACAGAGAGACCCACAACACTATTGGACACAGTCAGTGTCAGGAATCTTGAATACATACCTAAGGGAGAACAGCTGGTGCCTTGAAGCCAACATCTGGTTGTTTTTGTTGAATGCTTCAAAGCAGGGGGAACTGAACATAATCAGGAGCAAGGACTAAGAAGAACCTCGGGACTTCCTTCTTTATAGAGGCGTGATTCCAACTGGTTTAAAATATGTTAAGGAAAAATACTGAAATTTTCACACATGTCAGTGAAAATTGTTTGGTGAAGACATTATTTGTGAATGAATCTTCTCCTGAAGCATATTCTGATAAACAAACCGCATTTATAGATATATTTCAATAGAATTGAATACTTTTTGAAAAAGAGAAAATATATACAGTCCATTACTCTATAAGTTTACTGAATTTCCCATAAATATATGGGCACTGCGTTCAAGGCAATGTAAGTCTTTCTTGGTTACACCATGTAGATTTGCAATAGAAATCTACTTCATGATAGTATTAAAATTTTAAAGCAGAAAAACATAATGTCCAGGTTGGTAGAGACTAGCCATGCCAAATTCACTGAAATGCAATTCAGAACACCACCAAGAGCAATTTATATATCATTTTTCCACATAAATCATCATTGAAAGGCATTATTCTTAATGTATAAAATCTCAGCCTTTGTTAAAGACTGTTTGGGATCCTTCCTACCATTTTATTCTGTGGATACTAGCTTTCACTCATTCCATCAAATTAGGTATTCTTTAGTCAGATTCAGGCTAAATATAAACTGGTTGAGGAAATTATAGAAAGAATAAAGGAATAATTGACACCGAATAAATTGTTTAAATGATTGACTAGCATCAAATTTTCTTTATATTCTCAGAATTTCAGTTTGAGGGAAAGCCTTGAATAGGCATAGGATCATAAAATATGCTGTGTTAGAAGGAACCCATGAGAATCATCAGTTCCAACTCCTGCCCCTGCACAGGCTGCCCTAAGAATCACAGATGTTGTCCGAGTCTTTGTGTGTTTGTTGCAGAAATAAGAAAAGCAGCCACTGTCTTGGAATAACAGTCTGCTTTACTGCTGGGATGTGAGTGACCCAGGCCTTCAGGAAGACACAGCAACAGAACTAAGGCCAAAACTTTCTGCCACATAATCTAAACTCCATGTAACAATGCAAGTGGTATCTTAACAGTGAAAGCCTTTACCAAGATCTTCCAAGGCTGCTTCATTCTTGTTTTCAGAAGAACCTCCTTACCTGACTGCTCTGTTGCTCCATTACTGAAATGTTTAAGTGCTCAGTGAGACAGGCAAGCTGCTGTGATAATTCTGTTTTCCATAGACTGTGTTTTGGGAAGACGTACTGGCTGTCCCATACGACACAGATTGCTTTGCAATGCCAAAGGGTGGCATTGAACCCATCCAGACAAATCCACTAATTTCCTGATGACCTCCAAAGGTTGTTTATACTCTCCTGTTCCTCATCTCTGATCACAACATAGACAGAAATTTATATTAACTGAAACTAGATACAGTATAGGATACAGACAGAATATGAAACAGGGAGCACCAATATCCTCTGTTGCTGTATTCACCAAGAAATTCCTGCATACATACTAGTGGTCAGGTTGATCATTGGATTTCTGTTTGAGAAGAAACTTTCCTCTATGCTACATTGTCAGGGGCGTCAAAATTTGTCAATTTTCTTTAATATTAGTTTGTTTTTTTTTAATGGCAACAAATCAATATATTCCTTTTCAGGAGCTTAAGACTGTTTTATCAATACATTTCCCTTTTGAAAACAGTCCCCTACAACTGTACCAGAGGACTGTGATGTTAAGTCTTTCTCATTAATATAAAGAAGTTGGAGGAAGATGAAAACTTTTAGTATGAAAGAGGAAACTGATATTTTGATGATACCTTCTGGAATAGAACTCTGTGTAACATTTCTTCTTCACCACTTTCTCACACAATTAGAATAAAATAGAACATCAGGAACATTTGACAGAAACACATCTCTTAGTTCATCATTCCCACTTGACTTATGCTTATCATCTGTTCTGGATAAGCTTATTCTAAATTAAATAGCTCTCAGTAAGTGGTTTTGTGCACAACTTCCAGACTCCTACTTGAAGCCAAAGTTAACATTTTGAGTTGTTTTCTTTTTCTTTTACTTATCTTGGTGTTTTGGTTTCATTTTTGTTGGGTTTTTTTGTTTTGTTTTGTTCTGTTTTTCTTTGTTTTGGTTATTTTTTTTGGGGGGAGGGGTTGGTTGTTGTTGTTGTTTTGTTTTTTTTTAATGTTTATCTGATACACATATTTTGTGCCTCAACTGTCATCCTTTCAGTTATGAAATTTTCCCTAATACACAATCTGTCCAGGACTGATCTCCTACATGAGTCATTTGATGTCACTCAAGACAATCTGCTCTGTAACCTTTCCCAGCATCAAGGTCAGGCTGACAGGCCTGTAATTCCCTGCATCCTCCTCCTGGTCATTCTTGTAGATTGGCCTCAGATTTTCTCATCTCCACTCACCTGGGATTTTCCTGGTTAGCCAGGACTGCAGGTTGATTTAAAGTTTCTTGGTGAGCCCTCCCAGCAGCTTTATCCATACCCTTAGATGGAAGCAATCTGGACCCATGGAATTTTGTGTATCTAAGGAGTGTAGCAGGTCACTGACTGTTTCCACTTGGATTATGGGGGCTTCATTCTGCTCCCTATCCCTGTGATAATTTATCTTGAAAAGAAAAAAAATAGAGTTACCTTCATTCATATTCTGCTATTTTTGCAGATACATTATTTACACAAATACTGTTTAGAAGCATTTAAATTTGTCATCAGATTTTTTTTCATTTCAATAAGGGTTAATCTTTATTTCTTGCCTCTTTGTTCTGAATTCAGTCTTGCAATCTTGTTTGCTTCCACAGATACCAGGATATGTAGCAATTACTATTATGAAAAATCTTGCTTTTTCCTCTAACAAAGCTTGAGTGCCCCTTCAGCAAAGTCTCTGCATTCAAAATGTTATTCAGCACAAAGTGAACTCGATTATCTATTTCTTAAAAGCTTGTACAGTCACTTCTGCATAGTATGTATGATGTCCTGAATTATTTTACACTGTTTTACAGGCACTGTATTCACACAGGGAAGAGATTTTACCACAGATAAAATATTTGTAGAAAATTTGTGTTTAAACATTTAAAAAAATTGAAATGTAATCGGAAGAAAAAGGAAAAAAAGGTTGACTGGGGGAGGAAAAAATCTAATAATTGCTAACAATAAAGGTAATAACATACTACTTAAGTACTGTTTGTATCATAGAGTCATAGAATGATTTGGCTTGGAAGGGAACCTTAAAAGATCATCTTGCCCAACCCTTCTGCTGTGAATAGTGATATCTTTCACTAGACAAGGTTGCTCAAAGCCCCATCCAACCTGGGCTTGAGCACTTCCAGGGATGGGGCATCTTCAGTTTCTCCGAGCAGTCTTTTCTAGTGCCTCACTTGTCATATTGCTGCAAGCCCATGACAAAAATCTCTCTCTACCTTTTTTATAAACCCTCTTTAAGCATTGAAAGGCCCCAGTAAGGTCTCCCTTGAGCCTCATTTTCCCCAGTCTCAACAATGCTGTCTTTCTCAGCCTGTCTTCACAGGAGAGGTATTTCATCCCCTGATGATACTCATGGCCAGCTCCCAGCCTTTCTGTCATGTGCTGGGGTCCCCAGAGCTGGGGGTGCTCCTTCTGTCATTCTGTGATATTCCAGGAGAGTACTCCAGGTGGGGTCTCACAAGAGCTGAGTAGAGTGACAGAATCACCTGCTTTGGCCTGGGACCACTCTTCTTGTTGTGCAGTCTCGGATCATAGAATCATGGAATAGTTTGAGTTGGAAAATTCAAACTTTAAAGTCCAACTTCTCTGCAATGAACAGGGATATCTTTGTCTAGATCAGATTGCTCAGAGTTCTGCCCAACCTAACCTTGAATGCCTCCAGGGATGGGGCAGCTACCAGTTCTCTGGACAACCTTTTCCAACGTTCCATTACCAAAAAGGATGCAGCTGTCTTTCTGGGATGCAAATTTCTACAACATTCCCATTTATTCAGCCATGATTAGCCTCAGCTCCTTCTCTGTAAGGCTGCTCTCAATCCATTTGTCACCCAGACTGTACTGATACAGATTGAAGACAATAGCTTACCTCTCTAAATAAATCTACATATTTGAAAAATTATTTTTACTGGTAGATACTTGACCTTGAACAACCTATATTTTGGTATTCTCTAGTTTGTTTTAAATTTAAGTTAAAACTAATTAATTCCTGAAAAATAATTTTGAATTTCAACATGCAATATAATGATTTTAATAAAATTATTCAGTCTAACTGAGAAAAGAATACAGGCCAAAACATCCATGGGGAAGTAGTTTTGTATGAGACAGGAAGATGAAAGAGAAAGCAAGAAAGGATATTGGAATGGATAAGAATACTGATATTCCTTAACATCATCTTATAATGCTAGCTTTATTGAAAATAACTGTCCATAGTAATTATAAAAAAAATTAATGGTATTGATACTTTTACAAATGTTTCCAAAATAAAAGTGTGTTCTTTAAAGGTAAACACAATCCCTTATTACTTGTTGCTATATGTGAAACTATTCATGCTTGGCAATAATGATATCATTAAAATAATACAAAATGCAGGACAAATTTCATGAGGAGATAACATACTTTTTTTTCTTTGAAATTTATCTATCTCATTCAACTAGAACATTAATTGTACCACTGCTGTTGAAGGTTTGAAGTTTTGTTTGGCTTTTATTAAAAATTTAATATGCATTAACTAATTTTGATTTTTCTAGTGGGTACTGAGTAATCTCAATTTGCATGAGCCATCCGAAAGGACAAAAGATCAAGAAGAACAATTTGCCAACAAAAGACAAGAAAAAGGCTGTTTCTCATTCATGCTGAGAACAAATGTCAGCTGTCAACTTCAATAGTTACAGCCACAAGGCTTGTCAAGTTAGGGTTAGCTGTGAAAATCAGGAAGCACTGAAAAGTCCAAGCTGAATGAAATGTTCTGGTGCATTCTGTGACATCTGTAGATTAACTAATTACGCCTCCAATTTCTAGTTCAGAATTACAAACTCTGAGTTACAAATCTGGAGTTTCGCACGAGAGGGTGGAATACTGAAAGCACAGTCACACAAGTCTAGGATGGGCCACAGAACAAGGCTAATTCCTGCACAGGTGCTATTTCTGAGTTGTTGTGTGCCTTGGAAAAATCCTTTTTCTCTGTCCCTTTTTAATTGTTTTCCTTCACATGTCAGTCTATGGGTTTCCAAATACACTTGAGGCTCCTAGCCATAAGTAAAACGTGCTTAAGGGCACAATATCCACAGATATTATTATTGTGCTATTAAAAAAAATGTGCAATTAGGCTGTGCAAAACTTCTGTGCTCTGGAGAAGCCCAAATTCCAGGCAACACCTGTAGGGTTGGACAGAAAGCCTAAGCAGGGAGCAGGTTGAAAGCTGATGAGTTAGGTCACACTAGATCATAAATGGTCTTGGAAAATAAACCAATTTTAGAACATATGGAATAGAAAGTCTGAAAAACAATAATTTGGGGAAAAAAGCTGCTCATGATGTTGACAAGGTAATATACACTTCAGTTCTGTTAATGTTTTCAAAAGAAATTTTTTTTTATTCCAAACTGTAACAATTATTAGATGATGTAGTTTTCCACTCCACTGAAAAGGCAAAGGAACCTGGATACTCAGTGAGATGGGATGAGAGGTGGGATTTTCCATGGTCATTGGGGTTTTCTGACTTTGGGATCTTTACTGGGAGCTTCTGGAACTCCTGCAAATTCAGTTCAACACAGACATTGAAAGATTCATATTCCAGCAGGATAGAAAACCTGGAAAATTTCACAATTAGAAGTTTTTTGAATTAAAGGTATTTCTATGAAATGTTTGGCTTCTACAAGCCAGAACAGAATATATAAACAGACCTTTGCCAGGTAATTTCCAACTAAATCTTATGGTGATTAGGCTCACAAGTTGAGAACACTTCAGTATCTAATTCCAGTGTCTTTGACTTAAATTGAAAGAAATTATACAAGTTCATAATTCCTTAGATATGGTTCCATATATATTCTGTCTAGTAGAAATAAACATTAATTCGTACAATCACGACACTATGTTTTCTTCTTAAATGTTTTTATCTTACAAATTACTCTTGGCTTTGTTGTAAAAGTGTTGCAAAAAAAAAAAAAAAATAATCAGGTTTTCAAGATGCATACTTCAGAACACTCACACAGTGAGAAGTACTCCTTGTCATCACATACTGTGAATTTCCCTTGAAATTAGCTTTTTCGCTTTAATACCTTATTCAACTTCATGGAGAAGACCCAACTGCCAGTGTTTTTCACCTCAAAATTCAGATGAAGATTCTAAAAAAATAAGATAAACTCTCATCTTGACCATTTGCCAACTGGGATGTAAAAAAACAGTGTAAGTATCTGAACTTTATTATAATAATTTGATCAGATTGCTAGTTAAGTTTTCTTTACTGGAATCTGTTTTTTTTAAGTCAGAATTTACCCTCAAGTTTATTCAGTGGGGGACAGCACAGACTAAAAAAAAGCACAGATCTAATTAAGTAAGATTGTCTTCAAACGTTAAAACTACAGCAAAGTAGAAATTGAATTTGGAAGCAGAAAAATTATTCTAAGTCAATACAAAAAATTTAGCAATTGTATCACTGACATGAAGAGTCATTTGAATGCCTCCTGCCTGAACAAATCCAAAACCAAAATCAAAACCAAATTATTTTCTCTTGTACAATGACACAAGCACTTAAGCATATATCCACTTAACTCAGAATGATCTTAAATCACTCAAGACAGATTTCTTTTAATAAGGTTTTCTTTTTTTTTTTGCCTAAGATAAATGTAAAAGTAATTCCTTCATAAGAGAAAGGTAAATATTCTGAAGCTCTCACTGTTTAGCAAAGGTTGTTGAATCAGAGGACAGTAGTTAGTTGCCACAGAAAAATAAGTATCAGATTATACCTTTACAAATCTATGGCTCTACTTTGAAAGGCATTAGTGTTTGTTCCTCCATTGAAATATTTGAAATATCAGCATGTGAGATGCATAATTTGGAAAAGAGTTCAAAAAGTAGCCCTCCAAGCTTTTTTAAACATTTGTTTAAAAAAACCAAGAGAAACAGTGATTACATTTTTACTCACATCTTACATGTTTCATTACATCTAAAATAAATAATTCAAATTTCACATGAAGTGCAAGGGGTGCTGCAGAAAATACAGTCATATTTGAACAAGAGCATCAGAATCTAGCCCACTATGTCATGCAATTTCAGGCAAAATAGAAGTTGCCTCTGATTCTTATCAGGTCAGCTACAGTTAGAGCTATATTTCTGTGCAATGCATTACACTGAGATGCCTTTCATTACATGCTTCTGTAGTATCTTAGAGTAGATAATTTGATGGATATGGAAAGCCAAGAGAGCTGCAAACACTTCAGGAAGTCCAGAGATCATCTGCACAGAGCTTCATCTCTGCAGGAAAGGATGAGGTTCCTATAATTGAGACATGTTTTCCCAATATATACCCAAGAATAGAAGAGAAAGGCTACTTGGAAACTGTGAACAATTTCATCATATTCTTGGCTCTACCATTCACACTCTACTGTAAATATGACCAGAAACTTCGAGAAGCAGCATCTCTCTTTTTTTTTTTTTCACAGTAAGTTTCACTCTGTGTCTTCCAGCCTCTATTTGGACTTTATATCCCCTTCAGGAGAGCTCCAGGGCAACAGGCACTTTACCAGCCCAAAGAACACTTAGTCTACCTGTGGGGTGCAGTTACAAAGTCAATTCAGTTGAGATTCATTGAATCTGAATGAAGAAAAACATAATAGCAAACATTATTGGTAGCTAAAACCAGCTGCACAAGAATTTGGTGTTAAGCCAAGAAGTCCATTTGCTCATTCTGACTTACAGTTTCTTTTGTCATAAAAATAAAAGAAAGAAAAACCCTAAGTTTCTATGTGATTAGGATATGACAAAGACAGAGAACAATCCTCTCTCTCCTCATGCAAAATCCATTAATTTCTTACAGTGCTAATTTGTCAGGCTTTTAGTTTAGCTCTAGTTAGGACCAAGGTGTAAATTAAAGACCTTCATCCATGAGAGTGATGTTTATTTCTCATCATGAGAGTCCAGTTTGACTGGCTCAGGTGGCTACATAAAGTATTGGTAAAATTCTCATCCATTCCTGTCATCCCTGTACCTAAAAATAAAGGCAGCATCTCACAGAAGAAGCATATAATTCTGGGCTGCATGGCAATATGCAAAATAATTCAGGCTATTCTGAAAGTACTTGGAGAGACAAATAGGACAGGGTTAACAGCCCTGATTTTTTTGTTTTGCTGTTTGGGTTTTTTCTTTGTTTTTTAATGGGTTTTGGGGGGTTTGTTTTTTGTTGGTTTTTAAAATTGTTTTCGTTTATTTATAGTTTCTTTTGCTTTGTTTTGGAGGGGATGGTGGTGTTTTTTCTCATTTTTGGTTGGGGGTTTTTTGTGCATACAAAGTCTTAGGAAACTCAGACAGAAAGCAGAAATTCTTTTGTAGAGTTAGACAAAAAAAAGGCCTGAAAGGATTTGTAAACATAGCATTTTAGTACAAAATATGTGCAACAATATGTCTAAAAATACATTTGTTTTTGTGACACATATACTTGATAATAGCTGGTGAGTTTCTTTTATTCTAATTATAATGTTGACAGGCAGTTTAGGAGAACAGCTCAAAAGTTTGTTTTAAAAATGTATTTAAGCTATAAATTCTGAGAAAAAGGGAAGGACCATTAACTGCCTTTGTTATCATGACTTGTTCATGCTGTGAACATGTGAATGAGTGTTCAAATGTGTTAGTGCCTAAACTGTGTAATTTGCTTTTTGGTCCATATAATATTCTGTAATTTTCTTTGCTTCAGAGGGTCCATTTCCTAAATGTCTCTTGTTTTGCTTTGACAATATGAAAGATAATGAAAATGATGGAAATATTTCTCACTGTTTAATTAAAAAAAACCAAACAACCCTTTAAACAACTCAAAGAAAAAAAAGGAAGAGTGAACATAATCCCATAAGGATAGTGCTATCTCCTACAATATCTGCTTATAAATATTATGCATTGCTGCACATTTGTACATATTTCTCAACAGTTAGAATTAGTTTGGTTATCTTAAGTGTGTTGAATATGATTGAATATAAAAATATTTTGTAAGTAACTTTATCAGAAATTAAATACTGGGGCTCGATAATAGGCAAATTTCTTAATGGAACAAATAATATTTTTAAAAGATGGAATTGTTTTAAGCACCAATTCTTCAGTTCTATTTGACAGCAGCACCCTGTATGTTATACAGTAGATGTAACACATTGTCTGACAAGAGCTAGAGAGACAAGGGCTGGAGAGACAGTGAAGGCAATCTACACAAGAGCAGTGGTCTTAATAGCTACAATGTGTAACAATAATAAGGACGTTTTGACAGCAAAATGTTTCTTTTTTAATGGCTTTGTATTTTGTTCCAGGTACTTAATTCATCCAGTAATACATAGCAGAGCATTTAGTATTGCTTTCAAAATAAAATTCTATACTAATTTCAAAACCAAAACAATGAGGAGAAGAGATAAAGACAAGATAAAAATTAATTTAGGGAAGAAAAACCCAGATCAAACCAATATAATTTGAACTACACTGTTGCCATTTTTACAGTTGATGTCCTGCAAGTTGAGTCTCCACAAGGTGCATAAAAATGCCTTTCCTGCTGCCCTGGCTATGGCATGTCTTGGCATCAGGATATGATCTGACTCTTCTGACTCTGAACATTTTAATGTGAAACCACTGTTAGTTTCTGAGCTCCTTGCCCTCCAGAATATTCCTGAATCCCTTCTGTCTTCTTTCAGAACTAAATTGCACAAAGCTTTTGACAGAATAGAAACTGAAAAGTCACAGACACAACAGCTTTTAGCAGCCTTCAGAGTCAACACACATTTGAGTGTTACTCTGATTAACTTTTCTGCTTCTTTTCTTTTCACCTAATAAACATTTAATGAGAAACAGTGGCACAAGACCCAAAATATCTATTAAATGTCCTAATCTTCATAGTAGCAGTCATATTCTCATTCCTCTCATTTTATGCTCTTTACTCAAAATCTTTTTCTCAGTGTCAGTTGAGGCAGCCAAGGTTCCCATATCCAGTTTCTGCAGAGGCTAGGACATGCCCTTGGGAAACTAGGAGATGTTTACAGAATGTCTAAAATTCAGTACCTGCAGATTCTTGGTTTGTTGCCTGCCTGTCTCCAGCAAGGTCTCTCCAATCAAAACAGATTTATATGTTGGAGCAATTTATTCCAGGAACTGCTCCCAAAAAGCAAAACTAATAAGACTGAACTAATATTGGCTCTTTCAGCCCTACATAGTCCTCTCTAAAAACAAAGAAGACTCTTCTCTCAAATTTGGTCTCATGTATTCATATTGTAATCTAAGTTAGGTAATACCGATTTCCAATTTCAAGTGGTTGTGCTGTATTTAGGCTACAAGTTTTGCCTTGTTCAAAAGCAGTCTTTGAACTGAAAAATATGTCCTATACATGTAGCTTAAGAAAGTATGGCCAGGTTCTGTGGAAGAAGCCTGTCTACTTTTGCATGGCTCTAGACCCACCCACACAATAGCCCCAAAGCTGGAGATGAATTGGGTGAGGCAGCAGTCGCTGGCTGGGGTTAAATCAAAGACATTCAGCTCAGCCATGCTTAGGCTGAGCCCCTGCACTGCATCCCACTCATGGGGGCATTAATCATGTTTACAGGACTACAACCTGTGTCCTAGCACTGATCTGTTGTTATGGTATCAAAACATCAAATTGATAAAGACACATTTGTTTTCATAGGCCTTTACTCTGAGTAAATCCCTACATATTAAATGATTTTTCAAATTTTTTTTAATGGAAATTCTCCTACCTCCTAAACAAGCTATTCTGCTTATGTGTGGTAAATCTATAAAGAAAAGTTTTGCCTTTTTTTTTTTCCAATTTATTATTAACCATGGATTTGGGAAGTATGAACTCCAGAAAACAAAATAAATATAGGTGAGATACATGAGGCCCATATGATACTGCTGAGTAAAAGTAATAGAAAACCAGAGTTGGTAAAAAATAATCTAAGCATCCTCATGTGGATGATTTTTGCAGTTTAAATGTACTCTGAGGGACAGCAATAATAATAATTAATGCTTTGCACTTACACGTGACCTATTATCTGAAGATTTTGAGTTCTGCACATTATTATCTCATTAAACCTTACTACACCCTTGTGAAGGAAGAAAGTGCTTTATTATAGATATTTTACAGAGGTATTAATTTAGGAAAAAACATGGAAGCACCGTAGCAATATTAACCCATGTTGCCACATGAGTTAGAAAGCAAATGCCAACATTTGCTCATTAAGAAAGGGCAGAAACAAATAAAGTGATTAAAACTATTCTCTTAAAAAGTTGGTAGGCATTCTTTAAATTAGAGTTTAGCAGCTTTAAATAGTACTTTGGAAGGACTGTTTAAGAAGGCAAGGACAGATAAAGGGTTGCCCAGAGAAATTTCAGATGTTCTATTTTTAAAGATTTTCAGAAATTTACTGCACAAGATTCTGAATAACTTGTATGTAGCTCTATTTTGAGCAGAATTTGAAAAAATTATCTCCTAAAAGTTTCTTCAGACTGAATTGTTTTGTGATTTGTTTATAATCAATAAAACACTTAAGATATTTAATTCTCAACTATTTAAGAATTTATAATAAAAAATTCATCTATCATAGCAATTTTCCAAGAGAATACAGACTTTCTTGTATCTTCATCACTAAAGAGACCACTGCTGCCTGTTTTCTACATCACAGAAGTTTACTTACAAGCTATGACACAACGGTCCATTGTTTCTTCCTGATAAACTGAATCCTTACATCTTTCTCTATAAACTGTTTAATCAATTTTAGACATTCATCACTGTCCACTCCAATTTTCCATCAGACATTTTCAAATGAGCAGACAGCATGCTGTCCTGGCAATGTTTCAAGTGTAAGGAAAACTGAATGTCCATACTAAACAGGCTTTAGTTTGTCTATCTTGTCTAGACTAATAATCATACTTCTAGTACACTGGAGAACTTCATTACAACATAGCTATTGTAATGGAGGCACAATGCAAATAACTTCCTTTAGCCATACTTACTCCATCTTCAGCCTTATTTTTGATATGATGCATATTTTAAGCCTGTCCTCTTTCATTATAGAGAATAAGGGAAAATAAGTTGTCATTGTTTTAAACTTCGTTTTGAAGCTGATGAACCAAGATTTTTAACAATAGCAAGAATTATTGCTTCTTTTAAAAAATGAGACAAAATAGAGCATTAGATCTTACACTAAAAAATTCTATCATAAAGTTAGATTTTAAAATATATTTTCCTGGTTAAAGCTCAAGCTTCTAAATTACACAAGTGCTTTTGACGATCGCCTTTTTAAACACCTTGAGATTAATCTGCTTATGAATTATTCATATTTAAAAAGACGTTTGCCTGTGATAGACTGCTCTCTTAAAATTGCTGTTAGCCCAAGTGTTTAGGCCATAACTCCACAAATACTTCTCTCCTCACCCCAGAAAAGAATTCATATAAGAAAAAAGGAAATCAGAAATATTATTAATTTTGAAGAACTTTGCATCTACAAAAGCAAATGGATATACCAAGTTTATATTGTGAGGATTCTTTCCAGTATTTCTTTAAACAGTGTCAAAGTTAGTGCTAATGTTTCTCCCGAAGTACTAAGAGTAAGTGAAAACAGGCAAGAAAGGGAGATACAGAGTAGTGAAATGAATCCAAAATTAAAATTCAGAGACTTTATAAATAAGCCAAAAGCTCTCCTAAAAGTATACAACAAAATATTTTCATGTGCCAAATTTTAAAATGGCCAGTCAATTGAAATTATTTTCTTCTCTTTATTTTCTTCAATGTCGGTTTATTTTTACAATTTGCCTCAGGGTCACGTCAAAATTGGTTGTTCAGGTAAGAAATTTGGCAGATGGAAAACCTTTTATTTCAGTCATTTAATATCTACAGGTTTTTTTTTATTTCTAAAAATTTATTTTTGAAAGGATCAGTAATATGGATTCATACTCCAATGACTAAATTATTTTGTAGCCCCATATTAAATTCTAGACACCATTTGCTGACTCAAACTAGATTATATAGATTTTTAACATGATGAAGTGATTTTTTTTACATCTTTTTCATTAAGCTCAGTCTTGAAGCCTCTAAAAACAGGGGAACTTACCAAAGATTCATGCAACAAGAAACACAAAAAGGAGAAAAAACATCCTCCATGAGGCCCCAAAATGTACATTAAGAAAACTACAAATCTTAAAATAAAACTAGAGTAATGAAACTGTAAATGTAAAACTTTCTGTACTTTAGATTACCCTGCCTACTAATTATCATAAATAATTTAAATTATATATAGATATTTTTTGCTGATTATGTGTTCTTATGCATAAGCCCAGATTCCCAACTCTAACCACCATCTATACAAGTGCTGAAATGAATGGATGAGATCAAGGTTACTTAATAATTCTCTTTGTTCCCACTCTTCTCATTTTTCTTTCTACAACATTGTTAAACTCTATAAGAAGAAAACTACATTGCTTCTACAATAAAACAAACAAACAAACAAACAGACAGACAACCAACCAACCCTATCCAGTCAACTTTCTTTTAAATGAGTTTTGACACTGTAGGAAAGAATAGAAGAAAAGGCTGCTGTGACAGGAAGGTCAGCCTCATATGTCAGTACGTATAACTTCAGATATATTTATTGTCTGTTTTCAATTACAAATGTTGTCTATTGAAACTATTGAATATCTGCATTTCTTTTAAAATAGAATGTTATTGAGGTCTAGGTGTCCAGCCTATCTTGCTGCTGACCTTGAGCAACCTGCTTTTCTGGTTAATGATCATATGAATAGAATAAGAAATAAAAGGTAATATAATTTACCATTCTTCTTTTTCATTGTTTGCTATACAGTAGAACTTTCTTTTCTTCTTATTTTAAAATGAGTTATGGTATGATCTAAACCCTTCTGAAAACAGCCCTTGCTTTAGAACAAAGGAAGGCGAGCTAAATTTCATTTCATTTAGTAACAATCAAAATAATAGAGGTCATTGTACTCAATTTCAGCTCCCTGTCATGATTGAACAGAGGCTTAGAGGCTTAAGGTACTTTCCAGGAAATTATATAGCAAGATGAAATCTAGTATATAGATTTGGCACTACAGGAGATGACAAAGTTGAGATGGATAATGCAGTCTCTTCTAAATCTTGGAAGAATCCCCCCCATTTCTATATGAGGTTGATATAGTGCTTTGGGCATTAACTTATATTTGGCATAACTGCAGTAATTTTATCGCTTTTAGCATGAGATATTTGCCCTTGTTCTAAACATCTATATCTTAATACATAAATATGCTGTGAGATATAGTGAGCAAACAGAATGAAAGTTACTTAAATTTACTAAAAATTAACTTTATAGGCAAAAATATCAAGGGGTGTCAGTAATGACTCTTTACACATATTCAAAAAATCCTGACAATATAAAATACTCTGCTAAAGCAGAAAAGGCTAATTATAGAGGTAGCTCATAATCAAGATTAATAATGACAACTGCATAATGAGTTCATAGTAAAAAGAGAAAAAAGTCTACTGAGCAGTGAGAGAAAAGGGACAAAGCAGTATTGCAAACAGAGATTACACTGAGAAGAGCATTTGACATTTATGAAAACTTCATAGGTTTTAATCCCAAGCAGACTTTGTCCTTTTTCACATAACACTATGACATTTTGTCTGACCACAGCCTTCTCTTTGCCAGATATCTTTTCTTGACTGCATAGGCATGAAACAGAAATAAATCAAATATGTATTTAATAATTTTTTGTTGGTATAGAATTTGTTAAAAAAAAACCAAAAACCAAAACCACCAACAAATTTTTTAAGTCTGAGGCAGTAGCAATTAAAAAACTTTTTTTTTTGATCTATCATTATGCTCATGACTGAATTCTTCCACAATCTATATGCAGTCAGATAAGCTTCCTAATTAAAAAGAAAGTAAGTCTGAATTCTGGCACAAAGACAGTTTCTTAACTCTTATAAGTCAATGCATTTAAGATGTAAGTTATGCATTCTAAAAATATATTTTATATGCTTAAATTTACAAAAATTTTCTGGCATTTACAACTCAAACTAATTGCAAAGTATGTAGAATAAAGTGAGAAGTTAGTTGTTGTCACTAGTATTTAATGCTTAATCAATTAAATTCACACTTTTATTTAAGTGAATGGAAATTTTAGTCTTAACTTTTTTTTTTTTTTTTCTTTTCACCATTTAAAACTAGAAAAATGTCTTACAGTTATTCCAGAACTGAGTAAATGTTTAGGGAGGACAATGGTCGCAATTCTAAATTTTGCAAGATACCTCATTCCTCTTGAACTTATAGGAACCTCAATGCAAAAGAGCTCTATTTATATTTAGAATATGGCTTCTTTGAAGTTAAAAATAGTCAAACTAAATCAAAAGACTGATATATGTCACCCCAATTTAAATTAGAATATTTCATTCTTGAGTTTATAGCTTTTGAAAGTAATGTTCTCTATTGTAATGAAAGATAACTGAAAAATAGGTACTTCAACTGCCTTTATTCTGTTCTTGATGCAGTGTGACAATTTATGTGTATCTTCAAAATACTCATGCTTTCCTGCTTAAACTGTAGATCTTCAGAAAGTCATCTGTTACACAGTCTAATAAATGACCTCAATGTTAAACTCCTAAAGAGAAATACGAGGATTCCCATACCAGGATGTGGGGTGACACCGGTACTGTGTGGAATAGGCAATAATCATATGCCAAATGGAAAATCACCTGGAACTGGTTGGTAAGAAATATCTTCAGAAGGCCATGCCTTGAATCCCATTCATCCCTAGTATCTGCCTCCAACCTCTTCAGGACTAAAGCCTGGAATCCTTTATTGAGAAGTAATAACTCTACTCATCTTTCAGTGTTTTAAGTGGTAAGACACAAGAGATTTACTGGCATTTGTCAGAGCTTTGTGGGCACTAATAGACTTTTGTGACCCTGCTCAGCCTCCTTGCAGCTTCCTCTGGTGCTTTGACATGGCTCCATGAACCCCATTTAATCTCAGTACCTGATTGTGGTCATGCCATAGGAGGATGTTTCCAGCTGTGTCTCTGTGCTGTCTCCAAGATGGACTTCAGCCCTACAATGTAGGTGGGTTCACCCTTCAACCTTACTATGCAGCCTTGTCTGCAATTTTTCCACTGGCCCTTTTGCTCCCAGCTGAACTTTGTCAATGAATTCCAGACCTGGTCCATTGGTCACTCTGGACTGACCTCTGCTACCAGTCCCTTGCACTGACCACAGTTTTCAGCCCCTAATATGGTAGCATTGTTTGTGATAATCTCTGAGTGTTCAGCTTCCTTTATAGCTTTGTAATTTGAATCACAACCAATTACACGGCAGAACTTGATTTGCAGGTTTTCAGATGCTGAAGTTATTTGCACTGACATAATCTATTACCAGGAGATTGTCTTAGCCTCAAGGTCATCAGATATTTTATGAAAGATGCAACCTTCACCTTTTTCTCTTCCTCAGTGAAGAAAGAGTACACAAAATAAGGTAAGGAAATGTGGAAGTACAGACAAAAATGCATGGTTTTTCAGCCATTCATGAATGGCTTTTTGTTTAAAAAACTGTTGAGAGAGAGAGCTCTAATGGTTTTGAGAAAACTTGTGTCTTAGCAGGAAATATATGAAAAACACCTTGCAGGTGTGAGTCATCCAACCACAAGGTTACAAAAGCAGTCCACTTTGGTTCTCAGGTTATGCAATCTCTTTGACATCACATGTTGTGGCTGATATGTCTCTATTTTGATTAGTCTTGCTTTAAAATTGTTGCAGAATTTAAACCTAGACTCGGTTCCTTGCATCATAGGATCACAGAAAGGTTGGAAGGAACCTCAAATCTGAGCCAGTTCCAATTCCCCCCGCCATACTTGGCACCTATATCCCAGTGATACCATGGAATTTAAGCAATATAAGAATGGAATTGTAATAAAAGTAGAAGCTGATTTACACGCTAACTGAATACTCAAGGTGGAGCAATTTTAAGACCAAGCCTAAATGTTCTCTGTTTCCCTAAAGGCATCTGAAGTCTTCCAGGATAGCCTCTTACTAGTTTGTGTCTACAATGAGCATCCCAGATACTACAGACCACAGTGTACTTCAGTGTAAGAAGCTAATAAAATCATATTAATTTTAACATGCTGTACAAATCACCACCTCGTCTATTAAGTCTGCCATTATATATGTTATAACAAGTTCAAACCATCTTACAGTATCAAGTCATTTTTATATAAAAAAATTGAGGTTCTTAGCACTGTATTAAATTGTTTTCTGTGTGCTTATATGAGAACTATAATGGTCTGAAAACTCCATACTCACAGAAAGTTGAAAAGATGTACATTACAGAGAGAAAGAGTGAAAGGGAAAAAGAGAGTACCAATTTTATAATACATTTGTTTCAGAGCAGCAAATGTGTTAGTGTTTACTGATATGCTGATAAGCATGAAATACTCCAGTTTAGGAACAGAACAAAATACAACTGTATCTGCTATTCATGCATATACATCTCTATAGGTGCAATCTTTTCTAAAGCATAGGAAAAATTAAAGGCTTATGGAGAAAATGCTCCTTTTCTCAAAAAAGTCCCCTGTGAAATTATAAATCATGCAGTATTAATATCTGCAGATAGACAAGTGTGGAATAAAAATTACCTAACACAGACACTAGCTCTAAGCAACATCAGCTAGCAAATCATCCACCTAAGATGCAGTAGTAAGGACATAATTTCAAGCTACATTGAATATTGCATGGTATAATACAAGCCATTTTGAAACAAAATTAGATGCATAATTTCCTATACAGACTGCATGAGAAGTCCAATAAACTAAATTTGTTGTTCTACTGACACATTTTTGCTACCTGTAGTGTCAGCTTCTTGCAATTTTTTCCTCCCAATGTGCTATTGTTTTTGGTGAGGAAAAGTGCCAGAGAGCCATGAGGCACATCTTGCACAAATCAATATATCAGAACAACAGCTATGAAACTCATTTACAAAAAAGACTACATAAAATTTGAAGAAGAGACTGCAGTGGGCAGACCCATAAATTCAAATTTGTAGGACTGTCTCTTACGTCTCTCATTTGCCTCACATATATCTTAATTTATAACAAAGGCAAAAATTTTATGAGATGCAGATGATTGAGACATTTATAATCCTGTATTTTAGTAATGCCAGAACTGAAAAGGTAATATAAACACTAGAGTCCTTATGACATAAAACAACAGAAAGATCATTCCATCAGACTTTCAATTCTTATGTTTTCAATATTTTTTCTGATAAATTTTATTATAAATTCTGAGATCAAACTGTAAAAACTATGCCATCCCAATAAATCAACATTGTTTTAAACCAAATCTATATGCCTTTTCTTGCTTTTGCAAATGCATGTGCACTTACATAATTTGAGAAGACGTCATTGAAGTTTCCTCAAATTATATTCTTCTTGCTTGTGGTGACAAATGTGTGTACTTTACACTAAGAATAGTTAATTAATTTCAGTATTCATTATCTTAGCTTTCAATAATCACCATTATAACCACAGTTATAAATTTCATGTAAGTAAGCCTGCCCATGTGAACTGAATGTAATTTATCTCTGCTCTCTTTTCTTCAAATGTTATTTATTCATTAATTTCTCAAGATTGTTTGTTTTTATTGTTGTTGTGGCTTGTTTGTTTGTTCGTTTGTTTGTTTTCCCCCCACAGGTACAACAATAACATTATGTTATCCTTGAGTTTTACTATGTTGGGTCTTTGGATGTCCAAAATTCCTCTCTCACACAATGGAACCCAAAGCTGTGTCGTACCCTGTAAGCAGGAGCAGGACAACCTGTAGCTCTCAGAGTTCCAGGCAGCAAGTTACAACAACTAGTCAATAGGAAATAGAAAAGTAATTTCTCTTCAGATATGAAAGTTCCTGTGTTGAACTTTTGAGATGTGCATACCAGAATGTGCACAACAAGGACTGAAGTAAAAGGAGCAAGGACTCTCTTGTCCCAAAGGACAAGGGCTCTTTTAAAAGGAAGAATATACTCTCTATATGTATTATACAGTTTTGTAAGAGAGCACTTATGGGGAAAGAGAGAAATATAAGGAGAAAGCATCTTGTCTCCTGTCAACTACACATGTTAAGACAAGTTAAACTTGACTGTTGCAGTAGCAAGCCCTGTACAGCAGGGTTACTCTGAGAGTCCAGTATTCTGCTTCATTCTGGGAATGAGCAGCAACAAATGCAATATTTGGCAAATAAAAATGGAAAATATAAGCTTGCAGCTGATGGTTCAGATAAGGTTTTTACTATATCTGTTTTAGGTCGTACCTGTTTGAAGTAGAGTAGAGAAACAATGCTCTGAACAAGGGCTGAAGGCAAGTTCATAGTCTCAGTGAGAGCACATCAGCATTGGGATGGCAAGACTTGGCACAAACTCTCTTGTATGCTTTTATCACACCTATGAACCCTGAATCCCTCACCATGCAGTGGTATGGTTGATACAGAAGGGGTTTATACATCTTGTCCAACTCATATGCAAGTCCAATATGGAAGGCTTGGTATTGTTCTCAGTAGTGGGAGATGTAGGCTGAGAAAAACCTTGCATCCTTTTTTCTGGATGAATGGATAATTGTTTTAGTAAATAGTGTTGTTACAGAAACAAAAACAAAAATCAGAAACAAAACCAAAAAGGTATCCTTTGCTCTATTTATTATTAAAAAACAATGAAATATGCCATTTTTCTTTGATTGATGAATGTTTTCAGTCCTCGTCTATAAAACCTATATCCTATCTGTGCACATTCCAAATGCTTTTGTCTAATTAATAAATGAACATTAAAACAGCTGAAATGTTAAGCAGGAACATAGATTTGAAATGGTGCTTAGTCTTTCTGATAGGAACAAGACTATTTGGTGGTACACTTATATGCCTATTATGACAAAAATTGTGCCAGAGTATTTTTTCAATATTTTTTATTAATTTATTTTTTGCCAGTAATTTCTGTACCGACTGGCAACCAATACCAATAACAAAAACACACACACAAAAAAAAAAAACATGAAAAGAATTAATTTACACCACAAATGGCTTTAGTTTTACATAGTAAATACTGAGAAATACAGTGCAGTGATTCACTCAATAAATCACTAGATGTATCCTATTCCAAATCTGGAAGCAGTTGAAGTTTATTCTTTTTGCCTTAGATTACAGACTTTGCTTCTATGTGTCACATTTCTGTCAGAGATGCTTTGCACAAGAGGGAAACTATTTCTACTTCATCTGAGGTACTATATGCTAGTTTTCTAGTACAAAATGTGTTAAATTGCAATCATTCATCTAGTAGTGCATTTTCAGTTTCTGTTACCCAACTATGTCTTAATTATATCCAGCAAATGACCAGCTATACAGTGTGGTTCCTTATCGCCAGACACACAGAAGCAAAATATCTTAATATGTACATTGTTCTCTTCTGACACCCCTCACAAGTCTGATTGGAAACAGTTGTCTACAGGGAGCCTAGAGAGATGATAATATAATTGTTTGCAATTGGAATGTAAAGAAAATTACTAACAGGTTCATGGATGCTGGTCATAAAATGACTGCACTTCTCATTACAGGATTCAGCATTTATGAGTGTATTCTGACCTAGTTTGGTATACTGAGTTTTCAAAGCAAGGACTGTTACCTGATGGTACCTTCATTTGGGAACTACGGGTTGATTGTATAAAAAATTGTGTAGAGCTCACCACTAGGAAAAAGCCTGGAATACTATGGTTACCTTTATGCAAGCTTTAAGATATCAACTGGGTATCATATGGCTGAACCAAGCATCAGCTGAAAGGACTGTGCTGTGGCAGAACCACTTGCCCCATTCTATGCCTGGAAATGAATGTCTTTTGAAGAGGCAAAACATGGGAGATACATTCCCTAAATATCCACAGGTGTAGCCCTAAGAAATACTCTATATGCAGAATAGACACTATGAGAATGAACATTCCCTCATCTTACTCCTCTTCTGCTGAATGGCAACTGAAATAAGGGCTCCATTAACTATTTTCTACTGGAAGGGGCATTCTGTGAGGTAGCATCTGCATATGTCCTTAATACATCTATCTTGTCTACATTTACATGGGTACATAAGTGGATTCATATGTCTGCCATACCATAAACAAGCTCCTCTTGCTGAAATCTAAACCCCAATACCAATTTCCAGTCTCGTATACAGCAAGATTAAAGCATACACCATGTTTACTTGCTTTAGCACTCCCAAATAAAAACCAAAACAACTCTGAAGAAGGAATATAGGAACATGTTAAAAAATGCAAGAACATATCTGCAATATATGTTGCAGCACAGTGAAGCATTTGCACAGGAGTACTACTACATTTCATTCTAGCACTCCAGGGGAGCAGGCAGGCTGTGCCTAACTCAAGACCCCCACACATTCACACTCATTAGTTCCAGCCATTTCTGATCTGAGTCTAGGGACAGTGTCCATGAGATAAATCCAAGCCTACCTTGCTCTGTGTGTCTGTGAAACAGTACTATGCTACTGTGCCAAATGAAGAAAAAGTGGTAGATCACCACACAGCACTTCTTTCTTTTAACCTAATTTCATGCATATGCCTCTTTCATTTTCTATTTCCCCCTTTTGGATTTATTCTTTACAGAGATACTTTCTGGGTTCAGTCATGCATGGACAAAATGAAAATATATTAAGACCACTGGGAGCTCAATACTGATTGAAACAACAGCCGTGTAGAACTCTGACTGCTGCTAAAAAAACTGTTGATTTGATTGCCTAATGCTGGCTGAGCAACTCATTATCTTGTAATGACTAGTCTGTGCACCCCTTTCACCAGACTTCTGGATATGGAACATTAAAAAATGTGTAAATGACAATGGAGAGATATTTTTCTAGTGCTTGGATGCCAATAATGGAAAAGTGGGCACTTGTGTGTACTACACTTTTAATAAAAATTATGCTGATAATATTGCAACAACTTCAAGGGAAAGAAGAGCCTACCATTTAATTTTGTGTGATAGTTAATTACATGTGATAGGCACCTTGTAAGAATACATACAAGCCACTACTTTTGAGAAACAAACTTTAAAATGAGAACTCTGTGAGTCCAAACCGGGCTTTGTTCAATGTTTATTTCACAAGCCTAATGTCCTTGTGACTTTGGTAAGAAACAAGGGTATTTTTGCTTCAGAGCATAGATATTGGAGTTTTAATGCCTATTTTACTAAGCCTTCTATCTGCATGTTTATTAGAATAACCCTAGTGAAATAAAAGAATTCTAGCAAACTAATCCATCTCAATATTATAATAGCAATCTGCCATGGACAGGTATTACAGATAGATACACAGAATTTCCTAAGGAACATTTTCCACCAAGCCTTTTTCCTCTGTACACACTTTTTTTTTTTTTTTTTAGGATGCAAAATCCTTTCTATCCTTGCACTCCTTTCCCCTCACTTCTGCTTCCCTCCTTTCCCTTTCCTTTTCCCTTCCTCTCCCCTCTTCTTCCCTTTCCCACCCCTTTCCTTCCTCAATCCTTCCCTCCTGCTCAGTTACTCTTCTTAAATGTCTGACCTCAAGCTTTATTGTGTATGAGCATATAGACGGTGTAGAAAATTTTAAAAAAATAATACTAAGATTGTCAGATTTCTTAATCACAGAGAACTGAATACACAGATCCTTAAGAATATTAAACAAAGAGGGATATATTTGTTACTCCCTCCTGTGTGGTTTATTTTCTCCTATATAGTTGTACACTTATTATGACTGATGGCAATAATTTATTATCACTCTCTAAATTATGTGAATGGAAAAAGCATGTGTTTCCTGGATTTAATTTACCACTGTCAAATTGAAAGGGTATGTGAGATTATAATAGATGCATCAGAGACTCCCTATTATGTGAATAAAACCCCAGTAAATTAATATTGGTATGATGAATTCATGAATATTTACATTGTCCTTGAAATTGATTACAAGAATAAATAATCATTTGTGCAAAATTTATCAAAGCAGACAGGTGTAAAAAGATGATAAAATGCATTTTCATAAATATAGGAATATATTTCAAGGCAACATATATTACAAGATGCCGTTTTCTTTTTTTGACTAGAATTCCAAATTTTCATTTCAGAGTATTTTGATAAACCTGGCAACAGTAAATGCCATGCTGAAATGCAAAGTCAATGGAAACTGTAGAAGATATATTGGAGCACCCAATATGCAGCTATTCTGACATATAGCAAAATAAATATGTGCTGAGTGTTTTAAAGTACAACTCAGTGTAGTTTATCAGATACAAAATAATGTATTTATAAACTATTTAAATGGCAGCACTGTATGGAAAAATACAGCTATAAAGTGCATTTAAAAAGTTTTCCTTAAGTCTATTTTTCTTGGCAAAGCCAGAAGTTGAGTATTTGATGACAAATAAACAATCCAGGATCTTTATGAATTAAAACACTTATTTCCCTCTAAGAATTTTGTAAGGCATTGAATTATACAATGCAGAAGCAGGTAATTAGCATATTAAATATACGAAAAGCATATCTAGTTGATGCTTAGACAAGAATTCACAGGAACTCAAATTCACTTACAGTGGTTAGATTTTAGAATAAATAAAAATTGCCTTGTGAAATCAGGAATGGATTAATCTGGAACTGGCATGTGAAACTGATCATCCACAGACAGAGTTTTCTGAAGAAACCCAAATCAGCACACCTCTTATCACTTTATCATCTATGAATTATTATATCTTCAGTCTCTTCCTTTTCACAAACAATTCTCTTCATATGATGCCTTGTGAGTCACACAAATTACATATATATACTTTTTCCTACAATTTTTTCATATATATGAATCATGTATATGAATCTTTTCATATATATATTGAAAGTTATGTTGCTCACTAAAACAGGACATAAAAATACTTGGATTCTTTTAAAACAAGAGGTAGAAGCATCTACCTCTGTGCATTTGCATCACAGAACATATTTCCATTAAAGGAATAGTATTGGTAGTCAAATAAAGTGGTACAGACTGGTTGTGACAGAAAAGAAATAAGGTTGCAAGGCATAAAAGTGATTGAGTTTCCATACTTTTAAATGCAATTTCATTGATGCACTGGGGTGTGGCCAGGTTTTGGAGGCAGGGGCTCTACAGGGGTGGCTTCTGTGAGAAGCTGCCAGAAGCTTCCTCCATATCCAACAGAGCCAATGACGTTCAGCTCCAAGGAGGAGCAGCCACTGGCCAAGGCTGAGCCCACCATCAGCAGTGGTAGTGCCTCTGGGTAAGGTAGTTAAGAAGGGTGGACAAAAACTGCCCCACAATGGCCACAGAAGAGAGCAGTGGGAGTATGTGAGAGCATCAGTCCTGTAGCTACAAGGGTCAGTGGAGGGACAGGGCTCTCCAGGTGCCAGAGCTGATTCCCCTGCAGCCCCTGGTGCAGCCCATGGAGAGGCAGCTGTGCCCCTGCAGCCCAGGGAGGGACATGGGGGAGCAGAGATCCACCTGCAGCCCATTGAGGGTCCCACACTGGAGTTGCTGAATGCCCAAAACAGGCTGGGAACCCCTGCTGGAGCGAGTTTGCTGGCAGGAGTTTTGTGACCCCCTGTGCCCCCTGTGGGGCTCCACACTGGAGCAGTCTGTTCCTGACATACTGTACCCCCTGAAACAGCTCTGTGCTGGAGCAGTTCATGAAGAACCATAGCCCATGGTGAAGACTCACATTGCAGAAGTCATAAGAGAGACTCCCATGCTGGAACAATTAACTCATGAAATGTGAAAATGGTGGCAATTATAGAAATTTCCAGTTTCATGTGGTGTGTAGACAAAAGTAAAATGGTTTCAAGTGTCATTGTGAAAACTATGGTAATTCTCAAAAATAGACATATAAGTAATTGTATAGGTCATGGGTAATCCAGTTTAAACTTAACCAGTGACCTGAATTACTCAGCACAATTTTAAGTGAAGTCATAATTTACTCCAGTCTCTCAGATACTTGCACAGCTCACAGCTACCTTTCTTTGCATTTTCATTCCTTGACATTTTTACTTTATTCCCAGACATTTTCTTCTCATTGTCTCTTCTGTCTAGGTTATTTTTTGAACTACTGGTTATTGCACAGACTGAATTGGCTGACAGGCAAGTCCAACCCATTATTTTAAATTAAGCTTTGCTCAAATTTGACCTTAACATCACCACTTCAGCACATGATCTTTGAAGAACAGTATCTTTTCAAGGTTTTAGAACTGTCTGGCCCTCAGCCAATAATGTCAATATATTTAGACAAAGTATATTCAATTTTTTAAAACAAAATTAGCATATATGCTTTTTGACATATAAGGTATATTTGTAGTATGATTTAAAATGGCTGAATTATAAAGTTCTTGGAAATTAAGGTTAATTAAATAATGAAAAGACACTGAACACAGCAATAGTACATAATGATTTCTTGATATATAAAAAAAAAATTAATATTCTCTTTTAAAATTCGTAATGATTTGTCATTACACTTTCTCAGTATCCCTGAAGTACAGCTCCATACTCCTATGAAGTACCATCTAATAGAGGCTTCATCCTATCACTATTTGTCATCATTTAGAAGGTGTCTCAGCAAAGAACATATTAAAACATCTTCACTTCCTCTCACTAGTTCAAACCTTCACAGACACTCAATTTTACAGAAATTGTATTTAAAAAAATTTATTTCTGCAGTGTTACAGCAAACAAGTACTTTACCTCAGCAGGTAGCAAATCCGAATGACTCATATTTACTTACGTAAAGGTTTTGCTTCAAAGAGAAAATGACAAGGAGTGTTCTTTTATTCTCTTAGCTCCCTTTTGGGGACCTTTAGAAAACCTTTCTTTTTTCCCATTTTAAAAAATAGTATCTTCAAATGGTACAGCAGAAAAGTACTAACATAAACATGTTCCCTGAAGAGATATCAGTACAGGTAAATTAATTCTGTATTAGATAGATACAAAGCATCTGCTTGTTAACTCTATCTGGGAAACTGCATGAAACTGCTGGGTTTTGTGCTAATTGTGAGAAGCAGATCTGTTATGGAAATAGCATCAGAAACAGTTCAGAAAGCTTCACAAGAGACTCTGAGCTCATGTGTTTACATTCATGCTCTAAATAGTTCAGGTAAGAGGCTCTTGAAAGTTAAGAAGACAAAAGGATGACAGACAGAAATAAATCATGTATTTTCTTCCAAACTGGTTGTAGTGAGTAACAGGGAGAAGAAATAGCCAGTCCATTGAATTGTGAAGTAATTTTGGTTAGAAGGAGAGAGGTAATCTAATTTAAGCCTTCAGTTTAAAGCAGGTTACCTTCAAAGGCAGCTAAAGGTGCTTAGGACTGTGTTGAGCTGTATTTGAGAAACTCCAAGGATGGCAATTCTGCAATCTCTCTGAAAGCTCTGCTACAATTTTTGGTTAACAGCCTTTTTTTTGTACATGTCAGGGAAAAGTCTGCTCCTCCTTCCACTGGACCGGAATTAAAGCCTCGTCTGCTTGAGTTCTCTTCCCTGAGTTAAACAAACAAAGCCTCTTCTTGTCTCCCCTCAGGTTATGTATTTCATCTGTCTAACTGCCTTAGTGATCTTCAGATGGATTTGCTTTCCTTTATGAACATATTTCTTTCCCTGGGACCCAGAAGGAGCATATTACTTCAGCTGTGGCCTCCCCTGTGCAGTGACAGCTCCCCTCAGCCAGCTGGCAATGATCTCACTGATACAGCTGTGCTGCCTCTGCCTGCCATGGGCGTGATTCCATGCACAGCATCTCCTATGGTGCTGGTTTGATTTTCTCACCAAGCCAGTGTTAACATACCAGCACTGCTGAGCAGAGCTTCCACAGTGTCAGGACCTCTTCTTATTCCCAGTCTGCCTCCTCAGAGGGGAGGCTGGAGGTGCACAAAAAGTTGGGAGAGGACACAGCCAGCACAGGTGACCACAATGGAGCAAGGAGATATTTCATGCCACATGACATTGTGCTCAGAAATAAAAAATCAGAAAAAGAAGGTAGGAGTGGGGCCAGGGCATTTGTGGTGTTTTTCATGGTGTTTGTCTTCCCAACTTAGGTGTGCTGAGGCCCTGCTTTCCTGGAAGTGGAGAAACTTCTAAATGGGGTGGGACACAAAGCAAGCTTTTCTCACTTTTTCCCTTCTGATTCTCTCCCCATCCCCTTGCAGAGCAGTCTGTGCACTCATCACAGACTGAGGTCAAACTTTGCCAGCTGAGGTCAAGCTACCACAGCAGCCTTCTGTGCATTTAGCCTTCAGCACCACCAGAGTGCAGTCCTGGCTCAGCTAATTGGTTCAAGACACTCCGAGGACCTTTTCTGCAGCCCTCTTCCCAGCACGTCTGTCTCAGTGCATCTCACTGATGCAAGAGGCTCCTTCTCAGTGGCTGAATTTCCCGCTCGTCTGTTGAGCTTCCAGAGGCTCTATTGGCTCATTTCTACCTCTTTATTAGCTACCCTGAACGGCAGCATCTCCCTTCAACATGCCAGCTCTTTCCCCCGGTTTGTGGTCATCCATGAACCTGCTGAGGAAGTCAGATGTGGATCCCTAAATTACTGGAACAGGTCTCTCAAGAGAGGCTGTAACATCTCTGCTAGAACTGGAGGTTTTCAGTCTCTTTACTGGATAAACCCCTCAGCAACTTGATTTAACTTTCAAGTTAAATATTATTCTGATATAGATCACCTCTTGAGGTCCTCCCACAACCTTAATTATTGGTACAAAGAGAAAATAAAGGACAAAGCCTGCTTCTTCTCAATTTTATAAGTTGTATCAGATCAGTAGTTAAAGAAGGAATAATTAACTTCCAAAAAGAATAATCCAGTTTTGACAATGCTTTTATTACACATCTGGTAGTTTTATTCTTATAAAATTGATTTCAAAGAGGTAAGACTTGGCAAATCTCTGTTTCCTGAGAAAAAATATGTATTTCTAAGACAGAACAAGTAAGACTCCATAATGATTTGAGAAAGGCCAGATATTTAAAATGTTACATGAATTCCATCATATGGCAATGATGGACACCACACTGTAAAATTATCATATTTACACAATGCTACCAGGAAGCTTTCATTCTTCAATTTCTTCTCAAGATTATCCTAAAGATTAACATGTACTAGGAATAACTGCCACTCTGTGTGTTCTTATCATGAAAAAACCTTTTCAATTCAAAATTTCCTTTACAGTTAAAAATCATACCCAAAGGCATGTGTATAACTTCTTGTTCCTCTTTCACTATTCGAGAGATGTTAGAGTTATGGTTTTATTCATGAAGGAAGAGTCCTTATAGCTCAAAGGATATTCTTTGAAATTCTTGGAATAGCTCAGAGATTGAGCCATTCTCAATATCTGAATTAATTGGCTAAATTGCACACTCTTATCTTTGCAGTCCTGTTCCAGAGCAATGGAAACCCAGGGCAGCCTGAGTTGAATTATAATTTCATATCTAACACACCCACACAAACTCACAGGAAGCCTTAGGAGAAAGTTCAGATAGATAGAAACAGATAAAATTATTTGCTTGCTGAAAACTACATTTTCTGAGAAGAAACTGTTCATGAAGTTTTCAAATGGGATTTATATAATAAAAAATAGACATCTAAAAGTTATTAAATTGATAATTCTCTAAAAATATCTCTTTTCCCCTACTTACTATGCAGCTGTGTATTTATCCATGACTATTTCAGAGGAAGGTAGCTCAAGATGAATTAATACTATCCCTAGCTAAGGAGCTCCTGTTAGGTACTGACAAGATTGTTATTAGAGACTCTCCACGTGCTTCAGCCTCTGATCTTATCTACAAGGTCAGGTGTTCTTTGGGATATTCCACGAGGGTGAAAGCCTCATCTTACTCAAGATGTTTGTACTATTATCATTACCATTTCAAGGAATTCCAGCAGGAACTAAAACACCTGTTCCCTCTTGAGAGAATTTAGAATACAAACAGTTTTGTTTCTAGTACACTGTAAGAAAAAAAGGATGTCTTGAAACTTGAGACTTGCAGTTTTCACTGTGACTTAAACACATGCTTGCCCAGACTCGGATTAAGGAAAACTGGAAAAATTTTAAGTCTTCGTGTTAAAAAATCCTGCCCTATTTTATATAATGTCCGAGGACTGGAGTTGCTCATAACTCACACATTTATTAGACTCATGTTAACATGACACAGTCCAGTACTTGATAACCTTTTTTTTTTTTTTTCAACAATAGTACTTGAAATATCAAAGCATCTTTCTCCAGCTCAAAACAAAAATTATTTTACAGTCATGTTGCCTGAGAATGACATTTTCAGGAAGGAGTTCACGTATTGTGAATTGCCTTGGCATAGTTAGTTACCAATAAAATTAGGAGCAAGAGCTTAATTATTTGCAGTTTTATACACAAAACTTTAATGTGTCTTGACAAGATTAAGAAAGCCATATATTATTATGATAACACCCTGTACTTTTTTTGATGATAATAGTGTACAAGTTTGTATGCATTTCTATTTCTATTTTTCTTTTTTTTTAGAACTCCCAAGACTAGGGTCTATGGAAAGAAAAGCTTGGAAGTGCAAGATTCAATGCAAAAAAAACCACCTGAACACAGATACACAAAATGCACCCCAGCCCGATCTCAAAAAATCCCATGTTCAAAAATGTTTTGTCATTTTGTTGTGGGGTTTTTTGTTTGTTTTGTTTTGTTTTTGTCTTTTGGTTTTGTTTTGTTTTGTGGTTTTTGAGACACTCTGCAGGGAGAGCTGGGAGCAGATACTGGCTTGGCTATACCAGAAATTACTTGCACAGAGAATTCCTGGCAAGTGCACGATGTCTTCTTGCTGAGCCCTAGGGCAAAGACTGCAGTATAAATAGTGATAATAGATGTGACCTGTCTGGTAAACTATTATAAGATCTGATCTTGTACATAGAACAAGTACTCACTGTAGCTGCTTTTTTTTTGTTTGTTTTGGGGGTTTTTTTTGGTTTGTTTGTTTTTTTGTTTGTTTATTTTTTTTATTTTCCTTTGTTTATCATTAAACTACAAAAAAAACTATCGATGTCAGCATAATTATTGCACCTACTTTGTTTTGTCTTTTCAATTGATGTGTTATGTTGGATCCTTCCTTTTTTGCCCTTTGGAAAAGGAAGATTGAGGCACAGGGAAGGGGGAGAAATGTGACTCTCCTGCACAAAGATTAAAAGAGAGAAAATGGTCAACCATTTCTCTCCACAGAGAATGTATTTCCCAGCTGATGCAATGGAAAATATTGTTACTGCATTAGCCTATTTATTGGATAAATTTCTTCAAATTTCTGTGAAGTTTGTGTACTTACATACATTGTATATAATGAACTGTCAGATTATAAGATCTTCACTAGGAAATGGCTTGATGTACAATGCACCAAATGATTAATTCACATTGAAGATGTTTATCCTTTATGCTCAGTAATTCTCCTTCGTCTTTTATACGTATTATCAAATTATTGTACAATATTTGTACTGTCTTTAACATGCTCACTATTAAAAAATCAATGAACTTTAATAAAATTGATTTTTCAAGCACAGCCTACAGGGCATTCTGTAAGAAATTATACCTTGTCTTCAGATTTTTATTTTTTTTTAAACTCTGCTTGGCTAGGTATAATGTCTGGAATTTTGTTTTTAATAAATAAAGGTTATTATGTTAATAAGGAGAGTTGAGAATCTCCCTCCCTTAATCTGCTCACCATCAGCTAGGTGTTGCAGTCCAGGGCGTGGTTTCTGGCTCAGGATGTCCATTTCTGTTGTGTGAAAGCTTATGAAGCACATGCTGAAGTATGTCCCACAGGCTCAATTTCAGCTTGCTATGCACTCAGTGCCTTCCCAGCAGACATATATTCTCCCTGCTTGTAGGGGTAATCACCCCAGCTCTTTGGGATTATTCCAGTTACTGGACTTCTAATTCTACCCTGTTGAACTTTTGTGATTCTTGCTGACCCAGCTTTTCATGTCTGTCAAAATCTCTCTCTATGGATGCTCTTCCCTCTCACTAAATCACTTCACCCAGTTTAATGTCACGCACAAACTTGGCAATGATGCATTCAGTCCTGTCATCCATATAGTCTAGAAAGATATTGAGCAGTATTGAGCACTGAATGAACCCACAAACCCAGTCATGAGTGGATGCCAGTTCAACTCCATGCACCCACCTTGTGCTCAACAATACAGGCCATTTTGCTCCAATTGTGGGCCATCTGTGCAGTCCATTGCTTAACCAAATTGTCAGAAGGGATGTTGTGGGACACTGTGCCAAAATGATTAACTAAAGTCAAAAAAAGTAAATTCGCAGGTCTCTTATTATCCAGTGAACAAACTGCTTCATCATTGAAAGCAATCAGGTTGGTTAAACCCAATTTACCTTTGTTAAAGCTGTGTTGGCTTTTGCCAACAAATCTGCCACATAAGAATGTAAACCCACACCACTCAGTAGTCAGCCTGACTGCAAACAGCAGTGATGCTTCCAGCAGGGTGACAGGCTGTGGTTCTCTGTCTGTGTGGACAACAAACATAATTAAAGTGTTTGTGGTGGCCTCCAGGATTCTTTTAAAACACCATATAATCATATATATCAAATGAATTTTTTTTAACTCTAAATTACCCTTCACTTTCACAGAAATGGATACAGAAATATTTTAGCTTTTTTTTGTACCTTAATTTCTTTCATATTTCTTAGCATTTCATTTGGGTTCTAGAGAAGTTTCTTGCCTTGTGATATTAACCCTCAATTTTTGAGGCAGAAATTAGGGCCTTACTATTACTTTCCAAATATTGCTGAACACTGTGATCACAATTTGGTATTAATTAAATGGTAAAAGTTACTAAAAACCTTAAGAAAAAAAGACAGTAATGAGGATTCACTTAGTTAAAAATTAGTTAATAAAGCAACATCATCCCATGTTTTGCATAGTATTTTAGAACATAACTCTATTTTATATCACTTCATAACTATAGCACTATAACTATAACTTCATAACTATATCACTCCATGTCCAGGCCAGCATGTTCTTTGGGAATTAATCTCTTTGTTCTGATGCATATGTCCTTAGATCTTTAATTGTCTTCAGATATAAATCATTACATTCAAATAGAGATAACTTAATATATAAGGGTCAGACTATTGATCCTACAGTCCCTGTGTGCCAGGCAACCAAGTTGCATTTATTTTAAGTTACATTCTGTATTTTCAAATAGCAGTTTAATTCTGTGAATATTAATATAATTAATGAGTGATAGACTATTAAACATGTGGCAATTATACACTATGATTAAGCAATCACTGAAATTCAGCTAAAAGAGCAAAATGTACTAATAGCATAAAATCCATTTTGATTAATATCCCTAGCATCAAGAATATATAAACTGTCCTTTCAAAAATGTGTGTATCACCCAATTGCAAGGAAATACTGGAACAATAGTTTGTTTTAGCTTTTTCATCATGGCTGATCCATCTGTTAACGTGCAGGACACCATAAAGCATATGTGAAATAAATCCATTTTTCATGATCTTAATAAAGATAGGTACCAAAATATATAACAGAAATATTGGAGGAGTTTCTTGGTTTTCTTCATTGCATGTCTATTTTCAGGTATTTTATTTTTGCACAGCACCTGCACCTCTATTATAATTTATTGTAATATGTTTGTTTAGTTTATAAGCTATATTTAATAAAAATGCTACATATAATTGATATATATTTATATATATATTAGGGACATTCACTTGAATGGCAATAAAGCTTTTTTTTTGTCAGACTCTTCAGCCTGCCCATTTAGACAAAAATAACATCTACCAGTAAAACTGGATGAAGAGATAGATCATTCAGAGGGAATCAGAATGGGTATTCTAGGGCAATAAGACTACAGAAATAGAAACAGTCTGTCTGCAAGATACAAACTATATAGGATTTAACCAATTTCAAATTTACAAGGTCACTTATCTTCCCTGTTAATCCATAGACATTTTGACCTGTGTCTAGCCCATCTGGTCACCCACTGAGCATGCTACCTTCCACTTACTGCAGAGAAACTCTAATGCAACATTGCCTGGCTTACATTTTTAATAAAAATATTTTGCATTCTATTTTTACTATTACTTTCATCTCATATTCTTTTCTTCTCTTGAGGAAAGTTACTGCATTAGCTGCCAAGGTCTAGTACCTATCCCACATGAATGTGTTTTCAGTGCTAGCAGCTTTAGCCTGGCCACCTCTACCTGCTGGTGGCTGTACAGTTCTATCCATTCTCCAACTCAGCTCTCAGCTTAAGACCACTTCAGGCAGATCCATACCCCAGGCTTTACATGTGTTATTCACATTCCTGTCACTTTGCCCAGACCTCTCACTCGTTCTGCACTGTTTGTCCGGCCAATTGCTCACTCACATTTTGACAATACACAGTTACCATTTGCTTCTATCATTTTGTCCGGGCTAGCATTGCAATTTTAACACTCAATCATTCCAGCAAAACAGCCAGACTTGTTGAGAAAGTTTGACTTCAGATTCCAAGATGTAGCTGTGAGACTCAGAAAATGCAGCACGTATCTCACAAACCATGAAGACTATAATTTAGCATTGAAATGCAATCAGAGATAGTAGGCTATGAAAGAAATAAAATTAAGTGCCATGGCAACACCACTTTTTTGTTGTTGCTGCTTGTTTGTTTGTTTGAATTTTGGCTATATGGCATTATTCTTCCAAAACAAATTTTTCTATTAGAACATTCTTCTTCTTTTCCTTCTCAGGAAAACACAGATGAACTGAACCCAGTTTGACAGTCAAGACAACATTTAAACACTGATATTTTCCCAGTGATTCTAAAGCTAGCAGTTCATAAAGTATTCTATTTTTCTAAGCTATATTCACCTTGAAAAATGTATGATTCACTGTAAATAACCAGTAAAGTCTATAATGTTTCACTAGAGTTAAGATTTCAACTTATCATCCTGGGCCTTTCTAATGAGATGCCACTTGGTAGCTACACCTAGTTGTTGAACAGTTTCTGTATTTTTCCAAAATAAATATTTCAATAAAAGCAGTCATCCACAATACAAAAAACTCCCAGGACTTGGGAGCATGACTGTGTTACTTGGTCTTCTGCCAGCAAGAATTTGTCTTCTAATATTATTAGGGATTATTGGGGGTTTTTTTGGGGGGAGGGGGACAGGAAGGAGGAAGTAAGCACATATTGCAGCCATTATAATTTGCTTTATTTCTTAATAAAACACAATGCTTTAGAAAAGCAGACTTTTAAATAGGTTTCAAATGTCTCAGAGTATAGGAGTGAGAAGCTGATAGAACCTTTCTGACATTTGTGATATTAATATGAAAATCTGCTAAACCTCATTGTATTACAAAGAATAAAAACTCTAATCAGTTTCAACTTGATGATAGGTACAGACAGCCTCAAGAAATCTAATTAACTCACTGCTATTCTTTCCACTATTTTTAAGGTTGCTCTTCTGGAGGAATCTCACATGCATTTCACTGAGTAATCAAGTTTGGTTGGTAATGGCTGTTCTTTTGGTGATCTGAAATACATTAATTCTTATGTAGAAAATGAATAATTAGAAGACATTTAGTGTAACTAATTATTTCTCTGGATTTCATTAAGTAGAATAAATAAATATTTAATTCATCACATGCACAGCTAGCAAGTACAATTATGTGATCAATATAGTTTCATAAATGATAGTGACATTATAGACATTGTCACTTTTTCCTGATATTCCTTGAGATGTACTAAAAACCCTCTGCCTTTATAAAAGGCAAAAAGATAACTGATGTATTCAATGTGATACAAGTCATGATAGCCCATCTTTTATAATAGGTATAAATCTTCCTGAAATGTATAATTTTTCTATTTTTTTCTCTAAACTATAATAAAGCTTTTAATGAAATATTGTCTCATTATCTCTTGAAAGTCTTGACTATTAATTTCTCCTTCTAGAGCCAGATGATGTTTCATATGCTAGAATATATGTGAAAATCTATTCTTTTTTACTTGTTAAAAGTTCTGTCCTTGTTATAAATTTGTCAGATAATTAAAATTAGAAAATGGAGACTAAGACATGATACTTTAGGCATTTAAATAGTTTATTATATTTATCCTGATACCTTTAAAAATAAAATTTATGAGTTCAAGTTTATGTAATAAAACTTTTTGCAAGCAAAATCTCATTAAATTCAGTGAATAACTTCTAATTCAAAAAAGTCGCAGGTCTAAAAGTTCTATTTCTATCTACTCCATGGATGGTGAGGTGTTCTGATGCTTCTAATGACTGAAAAGCTTTGTCATTAGCTCTCTTTTTCTATCACAGTGGAGAATTCACAATAGATTTTTGTCTTCAGGGAGTTAAATTGAACATATTACCTTAAATGTAGAAAAAATTGAATCTATTATAAGAAAATCACAATACCTAAATACTCAATTACCACTGTCAGTCTTTCAGCTCTCAGTGATAACTTGTTTTATGTGTCCTAAGCAAAAAATGTGGAAAGTGAAAACTATTCCTAAAATGCATCTTTTCAACATATGTTCTTAAATAAAAAATAAAAGGACTACTAACTCAGAGATTTGAAGGAGAAAAAGAAAATTTGGAAAAGTAACAGCTAAGAATGTGATTTATGTTACTAACATTACTATTTGCAGCACACATTTACATCATATAGCTGATTTAGTCTTCCTGTGGACCCTTGTGAATGAAAATCTGTACATGAGCCATGATGTGCATTTAGAAGCCCAACATTAAAAAAAGCCCAAATCCTGTAACAAACCCGAAAAGCTGATTCTAAATAGGAATGGACAGTAGACCAAGGAAGGGTACTCTCCCCCTCTAATCTTCCCTCTTAGGGTCCCATCTGCATTACTTCACCCAAGCCTGGGGTGCCCAAAGCAAGGAAGGCTTGGAATGGGTCCAGAGAAGAGGCAGGAAAATGACCAGAACACCTTTCCTATGAAGACAGGCTGAGACAGTTGGGGTTCTTCAGGCTGGAGAAGAGAAGGCTCTGGGGACACATCATTGAGACCTTCCAGTAGCTTAATGGGGCTTAGTGAAAGGAGGGAGAGGGACTTTTTGGTATAGGCAAATACTATTTTTATATAGGAAAATAGTGACAGGACAAGGGGCAATGGTTCTAAACTGAAAGGCACAGGTTTAGATTAGATATTGGACAGAACTTCTCCACTGCAAGAGTGGTGAAGAACTGGAAGAGTTTATTCAGAGATGTTGTGGAAGCCCCATCCCTGGGAATGTTCAATTCCAGACTTAATGGGGCGTTGAACAAACTGGTCTGATGAAAGGTGGCCCTGCCCATGACACTGGGGTTTGGAACTAGATGACTTTTAAGGTCCCTTCCAACCCAAACCATTCTATGATTGAATTATTTCAGTGCTGCACTAAAACAATGCTAAAACAATGTTTAAGATGCTGCATTCAGTTTACTCAGTTGCATTAGAATAAGTGGAGAAAAAAGGTTCAAGAAAAAGGTAAGTGTAGCTAGTGATGCTAAACTCCCAGAGTTCAGTTCATAGCTATGGCTATATACATTTGCCACAGCAGTGGGTAAAAGTAATGCTCTTTGCATTTTGAAGAATATTTAGAATTCTTTTATTACAGCAAAAGTCCACAGGAATGAAATGAGTATTCAATCTCATAGAAAAACTTCAAGAGAGAATTCCACTCTCTTGTAGTATAGTATGTAGAAGGCCATGGGTAGCAAATATGAGTTTGCAGAGTAACATGATACAAAAATGCAATTCAGTGAAGGTAACATGTCGTGGAGGATGAAGGCAGTTGTCATTCTGTGCAGCTCATGTGCTACAGAATCACCCAAACATGCCACTCTATTGCATGTACCTTGACATCAGAGAAGTTGTTGATATACAGTTTGAGAAGATAATTTGTGTTGAATGAAGTAAAAAAAAAAAAAAAATTCTTAGCAAGATGTAAGTGGGTGGACAAGAGGATTACTCACTACATTTATCACTTGTAACTGAAGAAAGAAAATGACTGGTGAGATTAACTATTTGTTGTGCTACAGGAATGGTATTTATCTCAAAGCGTACCAGAATATGCAACAAATCTGTTTCACTAAAATGTTGATATGTTAATGCCTTTATTAATCTTTAGAATATAATTGCATCTCATTTTATAGAATGAAAACAAGAAGGAAAAGATATGGTAATGTGATTAGTTAATGCTGAGCCAGTGGGATGAGGGAGAGAATTGGAAGAACAAAAGTAAGAGCAACTCATGGGTTTGGAGAAAGACAATTTGGAAAAAGAGAGTTTAATGGGGAAAGCAAAGCTGTGCATGCAAGCAGAGAAAAACAAGAATTTGTTCACTGCTTCACACCAGCAGTCAGTTGCTCAGCCATCTCTAGGAAAGCAGAGCTCCATCCTGCCCAACAGTGACTTGGGAAGACAAACATCCCTCACGTCCTTCTTCCCTCAGTTTTATATGCTGAGAACGATGTCATATGGTATGGGAGTCCCTGTGGCTAGCTGGGCTCAGCAGTCCAGCTCTGGCCTCTCCCAGCTCCTTGTGCATCCCCAGCTGCTTGCCAGCAGGGCAGTGTGAGAAACAGAAAAGGCCTTGCTGTGCAAACACCACTTAGCAAGAACTTAGCACTTATTTTGTCACAAATCCTAAACACTGCATTTACATGAGGTGCTGTGAAGAACATTAACTCCATACCAGCCAAAACCAATAGAAATTTTTTTAAAAAGTAAGGGTTTGTTTTGGATGACAAGCAAGTTAATTTAATGAAGAGGAAGCTAAATGAACTTGCTTGATATAAAGAAACATGAATTTGACCAAGAAGTTCAACTAAAATTTAACTAAATCCCAGTTAGCAAAGCTGAATAATTCTCTTGGAATCATGTGCAATCTGTACTATGCTCTATTTCTCTCCTGGTTGATGTCCAGACTCCCCATCCAGCTGTCAAAGTATGCTTTTTATTCTCTCAAAGTCCAGCTGACACAGTTGGCACAGTCTCAGTTTTAAGCTTAAGGAAGAAAGCTGCTGAATCCTCTCAGGGAGTATTTGCAGACTGGATATGGGCTGGATTCCTGCCTAGTAAGTAGAAAGATTTTTCTGTCTAACCACAGTTTATGCAAAATAAGCTGGAGAAAATAACCATGCCTAGTTATGGAGGCAGACTAGCACTTCAGACAGGTCCTCTGTACTGCTAACCACAATGGATTATTATTTCATTGTGTGACAGTGCCCATCAGTGATAAATTTGTCATTCAAAGTTAGCCTGCAAAGATATCTTTTATCTATAAGTGCAAGTATCTTTCCTCAGCCCTTTGATCAATTGCAATTCATAAACAGTAAATAAGTAAAACATGTGGCAAGACTGCACTAACATACAGGAGAGTAATAAATGGTACTAAAAGAAGGCATAGAAATGATAGAAAGTGATGACATATTCCATGAAGTGCATCGTGGTTTAACATCCACATTCAGGTAAATAAGAATATATTTCTCATTCAATTAAAAAAAAAAAAAGGAAGATAAAAGAAAATGATGTGCAGGGTAAATAATTAAGTTTACTTGGAATTTAGTTGAAGAAACATTTCATAAATTTTCTTGATTATAAAAAGTCATCATCCATAGAAAGGATAAAAGTCAGTGAACTTTCTATTTAAATGTTTCCCTGAGAAAGTACATACAGAACTTTTTCATCAGCCTATGATTTGTTTGTTAAATCAAATTAATTTCCATAAACAATTTCAATTTCTTACATGAACAGTCATATATAAATAATAGGCCGCTAGAGAGATATGTATATTTTAAGTGTTATTGTTATGAGTTTTTGTTTATCCAAATTTGTTTTTATCAATGATATGTAAATTGAATTTCTAGGTATCATAAGAAATCTGCAAAGATGAAAGTGAAACTACACATGTAACCAAGAAAGTTTATATTGAATTTATGTAATTAAAATGTCATTAGGATGCAGCCAATGGCTCAATGTGGAGATCAGTGACAAATGGCATTTCTCAAGGGTCACTGTTTGGACCAGCACTGTTTAACATCTTTGTTGGCACTAGGACAATGGAATTGAGTGCACCCTCGGGCAACTTTGCTGCCTACACCAATCTGTGTGGTGTGGTTGATATGCTGCAGGGTAGGGATGACATCCAGGGGGACCTTGACAGGTTTGAGAGGTGGTTTAAAAATATAAAATGCAAGATTCCACACCTGGGACAGGGCAATTCCAAACACAAATACAAGCTTGGCAGAGGTTTGGCAAAGTTTTGGCAAGGTTTGCAAGAACAGGACAGGACAGAAAAGGACTTTGGGGTATGAGGTATGTAGTGAGAGGCCAAGGTGAGGATGGATTCTAGTACCTGAAAGGGGGTTATGAAAACAAGGAGAGGGACTTTTTCTACAGATAGATAGTGACAAAAACAAGGGGCAATGGTTTCAAACTGAAAGAGGGCAGATTAGATATTAGGGAGAAATTAATTACTGTGAGGGTGGTGAGGCACTGGAACAGGTTTTCTGAAGTTGTGAATACTTCATCCCTGGAAGTGTTCAAGGCCAGGTTGGTTAAAAAGCTTGGTCCAAGGAAGGTGTCTTTGCAGGAGTGCTGGAATTAGGGGATCTTTAAGGTCTCTTCCAATGCAAACTGTTCTATGATTCTGTGCAGATTCTAGGTTTATGAAATGTCTGCACCAAAAACACCCCATACCCAGGCACAAGGTGCACAGATGAGTAGGTACAGGCTGTATTTAAGAAAAGACATACAGAAAAGTACTTGACATAACATTCTAGAATTAGAGAAAATGAAAATATTCTGTTGAGGAATCAATTAACCTTGAAAGGGATCCCAACTTAAGTCCATAGATCATCATTACATTTGATCATAGGCAGAGCTGCCCCTACATTTGATACATAATGCTGCAGTAAACTCCACTGAGTTGTGAAGGTGCTCCTTTCTTAAGGAACAGATGTGCAAAATTGGTCATTGGTGACCTTTTATGTTATTGCTAATTACATCAGCTTTGTTTCATTGCTTTTAAACCGTGAATCTGTTCTCAGGACTTTCTGGTTCTGTTTGGACTGAGTACTTGATTTGAGGACTGCCTATGGAGGTTGGAGGCAGCAACAGATTAATAGTGTGGGCAGCCTAGACTATAAGGTGGCTGAAGTAAAACCATGTTATTAATTTATTTTTATTTTTATTTTTAATTGCTGAAGTCATAACATATACAGATAGGGTTTGGTTTGTCTCAAACAGTGTGCTTTAACAATTTGGGCAGTAGCCTCACTATTTCAGTCCCTAGTTGTCCTCTAAAAAGGACTGCCAATTATGTTTAACATAATAAAATTGTGTGGTAGCTTTTGTGAGATTTTATTTTATTGAGCTTTTTAATTGTGCTTTATTACAGCTAATTTTCACTGTTTGTACAGACTGTGATCCCGCCCATATCATCCTTCATGTTACATTTTTGATGATTCAGATTTAGTTGTAATATATATGCATTTTCCACTCATCCTTTTCACACCCAGAGAGTGGATTAAAGCATAACATTGTACTTTATTAAAGTAGATAAACTCTTTTAAGAATGTTAAAGATACAATGTGAAAAACATGGAAGAAAATTATGTGAATCAAAAAAACCAATACTCCGAAATTCATTTGTAAAGATGAAAGAATGGCATCAGATTAATGCTAAGGAGACCTTTATCTACTTTTACTGTACTGCCTTTAATCACAGAGTAAATCACATCAGCTGGTATCATCTTATCTCATCTATCTTCTGCTGGCTAAAACTTTGTTTTCTGAATGCAAGTTCTCTCATTTTTAACTAATACAAAAGACTGGTACATCTAGCAAAATGTTCATCTCATCTGTATTGATGTTGTTTATAAAATTGAAAAATAGAGCAAATTAAGCTATAATATATCCAACTATTTCCCATTTAATTTGCAACAATGAGGATTGTCCTTAAAACAAACAAACAAACAAACAAACAAACAAACAAAACCTATTGAGCTCTCTGGATCATATTAATACTGAAAATGAAAACAGCATGAAGAAAGCATGTTATATAAGTGTTTCTTATATAAATCAGGCACCATGAGACTATTATAATGCAAATAGAAAAATACTTTCTGTCACATGTTTCATCCAATATTCTATATAAATAAAAGGGAAACATATATCAGTTTAAATAACATACAACAAAAAAGAAGAATTGCATAGGAGTAATGCAGAAATGTTTTTTGAAACCTGAGAAGGGAGGTTGTCATGGAAACAGCTGGGTTAGAAATCTTTTTGTTGCTACAATTTTATTCAGCTGATGCTTATTTTTTATGTTATTTTAATAAATTAATCTTCCTTAAGTCATTAATGATTTTAATTTTTCAGAATATGGTGTTATGTTAAGAACTTTTCAGATGTAAAGAAGAGACTAATGGCATATTCATGTACACTGAAACATACAAAAATGAAAATTTTCAGTTTATTCCTGCTCTCATCTAGCTGAAAGGCTAAAAGAAAATCTGAATAAAAGAGTGAGTCATTCCCTCAATAAAAAGCTATCATGACACTCTACACAATATTTTGCCTCAAGTGAACTAAAAGAAGAGGTAAATCTGTAGAAACAGTTTCACCAACTTTGAAATACTTAAAATATTTATCCTACATGAATAAAACAGGTGAACTGAAAAGTTCAACAAGCAGAAGTCATCTATAAATATAATTTTAAACCAAAAAAGTTTAGAATTAAAACAAGTAAATTAAACAAGTAGCAGGATAACCAGAAAGGAACACAAGTACTCAGTGATAAAAAAGAAAAATTCTTGCTAAATAATCCTGTCTGCATTTAATTAGTCTTTATGTACATACCTGTAACAAATAAAAATTTCTAAATATTAAATTACATAGACAATTAAAAGGTGAAATACCAAAAGAAGCAGTATAGAAAGAATAACGAGTGGCATGTCTTCAGAAAACAACCTGAAGGAAGCAATATAAAACAAATGTAAAAGCAAACTCATAGAATTAATAGTGTTTCAATGAGCAATATAAATAGCCAAAATGAAAAACAGCACCAGGGACTAATAAAAACATTCTGAAGTCTGAGCCACATAAAAGAAGAATGTACAAAGAAACTACAAGGACATAAAACATACAGGGAATGAATCCATGAGTTTGAAAATGTACATTATTTCTTGGAATAAGAGCTGATCTAAGTCTCCATGGATACAATTTCACTGCTAAACATGCTGGTTCACTGATAGGCAAAAAGTTTCCTGGACGCATTAATCTTAACAAAGGTTGGAGCACAACAAAGGTCCCTTAAGATTTTGTCATCACTTATCTGCACTTCAGTTTTCTGATAGATTGTGGAGAATTACATTCACTCTATATTGAGCCAAAGCCATGTTAGTTCCAACATCACCATTAAATCAAGTATCAAACAGTAGCTGCATATATATCATCACTTAAATTTCCTTGGCCATTGCTTCCATCCTGTAGATGGCATTAGGTTGCACTTTTATTACACTGAATTCAGAATATGTATTAATCAATACTAATCAATCCTTATGTTTCTAATGATAAAGATCACATGGGGACAGCAAGTGATGGCAAGAGACAGTGCCTATCATTTTCCTCAGTATTTTTGATACTGACCAGAGGTTTTCTCTGCTCCAAGGAAAGAGCCCGGAGTTTCTTCCAATAAAATCGATTAAAAGCATCAGATGGTATTATTTAAAAACACAAGATGCCTTGCTATGTTGGAACAAAGGTTTCAGAATCCCTAGATTTCCTGTGCCATCTTCCAGACATAGCTGCTACAGGTGCAGCACTTAGCTCTATGACAGTACTGAGCAGAAGGTTTTTTTTAGGACCTTTCCACCCTGGTTATAGGACTTGTTGTTACAGTGTTTCCCCCATATTTGAAGAATCTTATAAAAAATTTCCTTATGTTACTTGTATCAATGAATAACCTGAATTTAACTATTTTAGAACTTTCTTCCTGCAAATTTCATACTTTCTTGCAAGACAGACTAGAGGAGGCTAAAATAATGAAGGTTTCTATTTTTACTTTTCTTTTTCTTAAATCTGCCAATTCACAACACTGACACTTGTGGGTTTGTGGTGGGTTCACCTTGGATGGCTTCCAGACCTCCATCTAGCTAGCTGCCTTCTTACTCCTTGTCAGCAGGATGGGGGGAGAAAATTACATGAAATATCTCATTGGTTGAGATAATGACAGTGAGATCACTTACTAATGAGAATGATGGAAAAAATAAACTCAACTTGAAGAAAATGAATTTAATTTATTGCTGAGAAAACCTAGAGTAGGATAGTGAGGAATAAAGCAAAAACTAGAACATATTACACTTGACCTGACCTGCCTAAAGTTCAGAAATAATGCTTGTAAAATCTCCTGCACAAGGTCATCAGTGTATAGCAGTAACTGGTCACTGAAGCTATATTGTCACACAATTACTTTCCTGTCAAACAGTTTCCAAAGATGTTTACAATGCTCACCTGAAAGCCATGCATGTCTTAAAAGGACTTAGGTAATGATTTCATACCATATTTAAACAATTGTCTGCTTCTATATGATATATTGACTCCCTCTTATGTTGAGGTGAAAAAATAAAGATCATGCTCTGTCACAAAAATCCACAAGAGTAGACCCTGAAGCATCCATTACTTAAAGTAATCCATACCTTTTCATGAATGGGCTTCCTATATTGTGTTAATAAAACTAGAATATAGTACAGGGAAATTAGAAAAACAAAACTAAAAGAAAAAAAACCAAACCAATGAAACAACAACAACAACAAAGAACCATCCCCAAAAAACCCCCCAAACCCAACACAAAACAAAACAAAACAAAACAAAACAAAACAAAACTAAACTAAACTAAACTAAACTAAACTAAACTAAGCTAAACTAAAAACAAAACAAAACAAAACATCTTGACATCAAAGCAAAATTGCTTACAAGAAAAGAATTTTGTCTAGTTATCTACTTTTAAAATTCTGACTCTAGGTATTTCAGGTTTCCAGCAATATTGTGATACTTGTATGTAAATTAATGATCTATGTGATTGAATGACTTCATTCCATCCTATTTAGTGACAATATCTTATCAACAGCAGCATGGACTACTGGAATAATTTCTGAGAAAGGTCTCAGCTGTATTACAGAGAATTTTAATGGATTATTTTTAAAGCTGCTGAAAGGGGATTTGTCATATAAAAATAAAAGTTTGAGTACTAAAATTGACCACATCTTAAGAAATTGAATAACCTGAAAGTAATTAATAAAGCACAATATATATTTTCATAAAATGAGGTCATAGAATTAAATGTACATATTTTAGATTTGTTAAATATATAGAATTCTGGTTTATTAACAAGGAAAAACAATTGTGCTTCTCAAGGATGAACAAACTCTATATGTAAGTTTGAAAACTTAAACTAAAAAATATTGCAGGTTTTTGGGTCATTTTAATGGACTGCGTAGGGTGCAGAAGCATTTGGGGTAGATCTGGAAGAACTCTTTAGAATTGAAAAAACCATCTAGGAAAGTTCATATAGACATAAATATGTCAGATTGATGATTGCCTTAATATAGCATAGGTCAATTTGCACATTCTTTGTGTTCTTGCCACTTTAAGCTCTTTAAATAAAATAAAACTGGAGGACCACCAGTCTCAATCAAAAGCAGTTTTATCAGATTATTAATCTTCTTGATGATTTAATTCTCTTAACTCCCCCCAATGGCAATATGTTAGTTGCTCTGTATTTTATAAAGACACACTGCTACTTATTAGAAGCAGCCTAAGTATCACATTCTTGTTGAGTTAATGAACCTTGTTTATTAATCAGGCTAATCAGCTTGCTTTCTTCAGATACAGCCAAATATCTACAGCACACAGTACTGTGAAGAATCCAGTCTTACATTTTTCATGTTCGTGTTCTCATTGGGCCAGTTATGCATTTTCCAGATGCAACACTGCATACCATGTATAACCAGATGAGCTTTTGGAAAAATATATATCTTTATAAAAAAAATGTGCTAGTCTTAACATCCACTTTGAATGGAAATTCTATAAGATAAAAGATAAAATTAATTCTTTTCTTTCAAAACATATAGGTTTACTCTGTATTTACTATTATACAGCATCTCTTAATTATTAAGCCGTGTCAAGATCACTAGTTAAACTGTCTTCACCCACTGCTAATGCAAAGCTCTTTGGGAGTTTTTCCACATCTGTATTAGCTTAGCATTAACGTGTCTGAAAGAAAAACTAAAAATAAATTAATCCTTGCCTTCAAAATTGTACTTTAAGAGGACTTATGCTCACTTATATTCAAATAAATTAAAATACTGTTATGCCATAATTTGAAGAAAAAAATATTCAATTAATTTTAATGTATGCAACTGCTAACTGTGGTTACCCCAAATGCAAAGATTGACCTTTTAGTCAAAGCTAAAAATCAGTGCTGCTCACTTTAGATGTGGGAGAGACGTTGACATTATACTTGCCCAACAAAGTTGTCTTAAGATGTTTCTAGTAAAATACAGATACTATTACTCATAAAATAATAATCTAAATAAAATTAGAAATAGAACCTCCACTGAAGAGACGGGGGAAGATCTTTACGTTCACTGCAATATATTTGATATTGAAAGGTCAAATTTGAGAAGATATCATTATACACTTAAATAAGGTGTAAATACTATCTTAGACAACAGAGGCAAAGCAGAAATGTGCAAGGAAAACAACAGCTACGCACATAATGAATAAAAATGTTATTGGTCTAGTCAGGAAAGACAGTTACAGATACAAGTTTTTTCGTTTACAAGAACTTGAACATTAGGGTATATCCAAACTTTTCTGTGTTCCCTTGTCTATTGCTATTGAATACATAGGATTTATTCAATGTTTTCATTTTTTATTGACTTACTATTACTTACTTGCTAAAAAGCCAGCAACTACAGTTCCTCTGATAAGCAAAACTTACTTTTTCCAGAAATCCAGTAGGACACTGACTGTCAATGAAAGTTTGGAGGGATAAATTGTCATTTTTCACTTAAAGATTAGCTCAAGTCAGCTGTGTTATCTTTTGAAGTGATACTCTTGTTAGAACTGAGCTAGCAGTAAAAATATCCAGCAATGTAGCTACTTGTGATTTCAGGCAACTTACAGACATTATTTAACCATAGCAATGTATTTGCAAGGTGGTTACATTTGTTTATCTGCACCTTCACCTAGAGAATATGAGCTGAGCTATTAATCAATTTAGCCAAGGGCAAAAATAGAATGTGTATCACATTTAGATTAAACTTCTCTTTTTAGCTCATTGTTAGGTATTCACATCAGTACAAAATTTTCCCCTTCTCTAATTCAGTTTGCTATTGTATTAATAATCTAGCTGCAAATTTTGATACAGCAAGTCTTAATTCTTTTCAGAAAAGTAATCATTTCTGCAGATGACCCCTGGTTCACTATGAGGTTTTTTTGATCATTTGACTGATGATGAAGAGGAATGACTGCTATAGACTGCATTATTTTTATAGTCACTAGAAGGAAATTCATGATTTTGAGTATATATGTCCATTACATAAACTTCATTGTTCCACATGACACACACACACTGGGAATTATAATGAAAATTAATTGGATAAGGAAACCTTTACAAAGTGACTGGCTTTTCTTTAAAGAAAGAGTCACAGACAATTACTAATACAATGCCACAAAAATTTTGTTTCCTGTCACTGACATGTTCTGCTGTATGAAAGAGATCTCCTTTTAGATCTGTGGAAAGAAAGAGGTTCAGGATGCTTCTGTGTAAAATCTACTGTAGATAAAAGTTTTGGTGAACACCAACAAGAGTCAAAGCACATGATAGCTAAGTGGTGCATTGAATGTGATAATCTCCATCTCAGAAGAACAAAGGAAATAATGTTTGTGTTAAGGTTTTGCTGCAGCCTTTATTCAGTGAAACACCTGACAGACTTCCATTTGTCTCAGTGAAGCAAAAGCATCACCTTATCTTTGAAGATATAACTCAGTACTGTTTTCAGTTCCCAACTCAGCAGATACCAATCTTAAGGCATTTAAGGATATTATGTTATTAAATGCATTAAAGTTCTCTTAAAATAAATTGTTCAGGTTAAGAGGATTCACTGGAGACCTGTATTTCAGTACTCTGACATTTCGAGGCTTTACTGATCACCATCAGTTTATCTTCAAAACACCACAGGACTATAAGTACTTCTCAGCCCATAACTGTATAAAATTAGGTTTCTTGACCTTATCTTCCATAGGAACATGAGCTTGCATGTCAAAACCAAAAGAATTTTAAAATTTATCAGTAATTTATCATCCATATTTTATGAATGAACTTACAAATTGCAAAATCGTTATCCCAGGCTCCTTTGACCAAAGCAATTTCTAAAGTTAGGAATTTCTAGCCCATCCTTTTCTACATTTTCTTAGTCAACACAAAATTATGTGCAAAATCTCAAATTAAACAATGTATATATAATTAGCAAAGCAAAATCTTCAGCATCATATATCTTTCTCTCTAATTTTGATTGGTCTTTTTGCATTGCTGTTAGTTCACTTGCCACCTGGCCTGATGCATCTTAGATGTCCCTTATATCCTCTAGCACATCTTCCAGCCTTATACAATACTATGGATACTTCAGGACAATTCTGATGCCATGAAGATCAGGCAACCAGATTGTGGTCATACAAACTTTAGAGCAATGTTCAGTTCTATTGGGAATTAGTAATTAGGCCAGTGGAACACGATTTGAAAGGCTGGGGTTTCTATGTTTGCTAAATTTCAACATTTTGCTGCCTGAACCCTACATTTTTTGAAAGAATGCATTGCTGTGAGGTGTCCATATGAATACACACCAAATAATTTAAAATCTTCAGTTCTGTCACATTTCTTTCCCAATATGTTCCAGTACAAGTACTTTTTTAGCCAAGTAATCTATAATTTATAAGAGTTTCTTATGAAAAATTAGAAGTAAAGTTTATTTTTATTAGTTTAAATTGCTAGCTCTGTAAATTTCACAATGCAAGCAGAATTCTCGGATTGTATAAGACTTTATAGCACTTGAAAAGCAAATGTAGGACTCTGATGTAGCAATACAATGGCAATATTTTGCCAGTGTAGCAATTACATAAAAAGTATAAATGCTTACCAAAAGGGCAATTGCATTTGAAGCCACTAATGTCCTCTTCACAGGTTCCTCCATTCCAACAGGGTCTGTCTTGACACTCATTGATGGGAACAGAACACGTTTCTCCTGAAAATTTGAATTAAAAAAAAAAAAGGACAAATATGCTGACATGTTCAAAAAATAGAGATATGTTAGTAATAAAAAAAGTCAATGGGATTGTCACAGTTTATGTGGTGACATCACTGGCCACAGTACACTGCATACACAGGACCACTGAGAGACTCCCTGTGAGTCATGAATTTTCCTGCTTCATTGGTTACAGGGCAGTCCATTTTGACAGGCAAAGTTGGAAGCATTACGATAAGGCAAATAGAAAGCTTTCCTACTGAGGTTACACGTAGTCCGGAAGCTTTTTTTTTTCCAGTATATAAATCTACAGCATACAAGCAATTTTGTCCAATTTCATCAATAATTGTCTTCCTTTTGCTCTCTGACACCTTTGAAACAGAATTGTGAAGTATCATTGCATATGAAAATCAGGCCAACACTAATTTACAGACATTTATGTGTAATAGAACAATTCAGCTTATGTTCTACAGCAGGTTGTCACTACTGTAATACTGGACATTTCTCTTCGTCCATGTAATACAGAGAAGATCAAACCACTAAAGAACATTTAATGGGGCAAAATGAACATAAAAGGGAATGAAATAATTAAGATCAAAGCTAGAAAGTATAGTGAAATGTAGACTTGTAATCTACAAAAGGGATTGCTTTGATATGCAACAGGAAAAGCTATTTCCACTGTATTGGATTTGCAAGGCAAGGTTTTGGTAGAAGGAAGAGCACAGGGATGACTTCTGTGAGAAGGTGCCAGAAGCTTCCTCCATGCCCAAGAAATCCAGTACCAGCCAAGTCCAAGGACACACTGCTGGCTAAAGCTGGCTGGACTAATCAGAGCTGGTGATAACACCTCTGTGAGAACACATTTAAGAAGAAGGAAAAGAAGTTCTTATGCAGGTGAAACTGGAGCCAGAGAGCAGCTGAGTGAGAATATGTGAGAGGAACAGCTCTGCAGACACCCAGGTCAGTGCAGAAGGAGGGTCAGGAGATGCTGCAGGTGCCAGAGCTGAGATTCCCCTGCAGCCCCTGGTGCAGCCCATGGAGAGGCAGCTGTGCCCCTGCAGCCCAGGGAGGGACATGGGGGAGCAGAGATCCACCTGCAGCCCAGGGAGGGACATGGGGGAGCAGAGATCCACCTGCAGCCCACAGGGGAGGAGACCCATGCCAGAGCAGGTGGATGCCTGAGAGGAAGCTGTGAACCTGTTGGAGACCCATGCTGGAACAGGCTCTTGGCAGGGACCTGCAGACCCATGGACAGAGGAGCCTGCACTAGAGCAGGGCTCCTGGTAAGAATTGTCACCATGTGGGGGACCAAGCTGGAGCAGCCTTCTTGAAGGGCTGCACTCTGTGGAAGAATGACCTATGGTGAAGAAGTTTGTGGGAAACTATTTCCCGTGGGATGGACTCATGTTGGAGAAGTTAATGGAGAACTATTTCCTGTTGGAAAGACCCCATGATGGAGCAGGGAAAGGATTCTTCTTCTGGACTAGCAGGAGAAGCCACAGATGGTGAACTGACCATAAGCCCCATTCCTTGTCTCCCTGTGTGCTGCTGACAGGGAGCAGGCAGAGCTGAGAAGGAGGAATGGGTGGGTGAAGGTGTTTTTAAAGGTCTTATTTTACTTCTCATTATCCTGCACTGATTTCATTAGTAATAACTTTAATTAATATCTCTAATTCTAGTCTGTTTTGCCTGTGATGGTATTTGATGAGTGATCTCTCCTTGTCTCAAGCCATGAACCCTTTGTTATATCTTCTCTCATCTGTCCAGTTACAGAGGGGTATGATAGAGAGGATTTGGTGTGAGCCTGGTGTTCTAGCCAGGGCCAACCCACTGCATCCAGCCATAGGAATATGAAGGTAAATCACTTTCAGTAGTTATAACAAGTCAGCAGCATGGGAAAGCATGCTGGGCTTTCTGTGTATCTTACAGCATAAGATAAAAAGAAACCAAATGGTGCTATACCTCTGAAGTCTTTGCATGGTGAAAATAATTTGATCTCTTCTCTGCAGCACACCTACATGCCCTCTCCTAGAATCACATGAACCATGATTCTTGGCTCTTAAAATCTCTATTTACTATATACAAAAGGTCTTCATTGGAGAAACAAAGCACCAAGATTCTATTCCACACATAAACTTGTGATAGAAGAGATCCTATTGGGTTTCTTCTGCCTCTAAACATGCCCTGCATTTTCCATAAGATTTGAAGATATATGCATGAAAAGTAGGAGAAAAAGCACAGTCCAGAGAGAGTTCAGTAACTCAGTAAACTAAAAACTTTCTGCTAAGAGCAGCTGCTGAGTGCTGTCTAACATATGCCATGGCACCAGTGAGCATTACAGAAAGGAATGGCCAACTTATAAATTAATTTCTGAGTCCTTTAATTTTTTAAAGGATTTTCTTTGAAGTGGCGATAAGGTAATGGCACTATATACAACCTTGACTATCCAGTTCTGGTATTTTGCATTACTTATGCTTTTGAGTTCAGATCCCTGATTATAGTGGGTCTCTTTTGAGGGAGATAAATAAAAATGCATTGGCATATGTTCTCTTCCTCTGAATAGGCAGGTGGAGAGTAGCACAAATAGCACAAGCAGTTTCCTGCAGAAATAAATTATTTGGCCATAAGCCATAGGCAAGCTGGAGCATGAACTAGAAAAACTCCTTTAAACTCCTTTAAACTCCTTTAAACTCCTCTTTCACCTCCCTCCAACTGTTAAAGGTTAAAGAAAATGCAGTTTTCAAGGGAAATAATAGAGTGAGGTCGTCCTCATATACTGATGATATCCAAGATAACATGCAAGGGGGAATTTAGGAATTCATTTTCTCAGAATACAAAGGTAATACGTGGGCAGTATTTTAAAAAAATTTCGGAGGGAATCAAAGAGTCTATGAAGCTACTGTGAGACCATATTTTCTGAGACATGAAAAATGCTGGACAGATACAGAGAAGCTTTTTTGTTTTCAGTATGCAGCTCCTCTCAACTACACATTTGAAATGTATGATGAGAACCTTCTTTGAAAGTCAGATAAAAATTGTTAATTGGCTACAAATTACTTTCAATATCAAAGTACGTTAATATAATTTTTTTTGGTTTATGCTTTTAAGGTTAAAATTAATACAACACATCCAAACATAATTACTAGTAAAACATAGTATTTAATTAGCTATTTAATAAATTATAGCTTAAGGTCTGAGTTCTGTACACTTTAAAGGCATCATATCACCAATTCTGAAGTACAAAGAGAATGTTAAAAATTACCATGAGTGAACTCTATTTCTATTAGCACTATAGAATATTTTATGCTGTATAAAATTGCAGTGTTCTTAAATATATAACGGACAATTACAGGAAAGTCTGGAAAGCTTTAGCAAATTGCATTGCCTGATCATTAACAGCAACATTTTCTACTGGTACATTGATGATTATTCTCAGGAGCACAAAGGTGTTGAGAGGAACGTCAGGACTGAGAAGGTGAATGCTAAAAAAAATGGCAAAGATATTTCATCCTCCTCCAGCGTTACTGATACAATTTACTCTCTTTAATACAGTTATGCTATTTTAGCAAATGGAGGGACTCTTCTCAGGTAAATATAGCTGCAGATGAAAGACAAAAAAAACCCTTAAGTTTCACAAGTGTAATGGATGAAGTCTCATTGAATATTCCTTACTTTCAGAAGTGCAGCTCTGTAGGATCACTAGATTTGAAGTTTGTACCTTTCAAAATTTGGATGTCTTTTTTCTGCTTAACTTAAATATATCAACTTTACACTTTATCTGAACTTATCAAGCTATTGTTAGATCTTGGGGAATATCCACAAAACTGAGGGGTTTTTTGATATTGAAATAAGTTTAATTTCAAACTGTTCTCAAATATAATATTCAGACATTAGAAGAAATGTCTGAAATTAATTCAGAAATTAGAATAAAACTGGAAAAATTTGACAGCTTATTTTCCTAATGTAACACACATTATATTTAAAGTATCTTTTATAAAGTTCCACCACCACCACTATAATACTTCCATCCGAACCAGAAAAACACATGCAAAAAGATCAAAATCCAAAGTTTCTTTTAAATATTCTTTATGCCAATTTTTGTTTTATAGGCAAAACAAAATATAATATTTGACAATGTAAAGCACACAAAATGACCACAATTAAGAAAAGGATGTGTAAGAATATTTTTTGAAGTAAAACTCCTCACTTGAGGAGATATTAATGAAATAAAATTAATCTTTCTATTCTGAGATCAAATGAAAAGCAAATTATTTAAAATTCTGTTTAATGTAAACTTAATGAAGTACTATAAAAAAAAAGGAAAAAGCAAACCACAAGGGTTTTATAAAGTTCAAGAAGTAGCCAAAATATTAGCAGTGTATTTGAGAATTGCCTTCACAACAACCCTTACTGTCCACAATTTATAAAACATGTATAATTGCAATTCAGTCATGTACCTGATAATGAATTGTGTAATTTTGTTGCTTGCTAAGCAACATATGTTATTCTGTTAGATAAGAGATGCATCAAGCTGAGTAATGCTTCTGCTGAAAGTTTCTGCTTTGCAGAAAACGTGGTTATGAAAAGAAAGAGTCCAAGTGAGGCTTTAGTGAACTTGAAAGGCAATTTTTTTCTCAACTTTGTTGCTTTATACACTTGGTCATTTTAAAATTTTCTTTAAGGTCTTTTCTATGTAAGATATTGTAGTAGTCAAAAATCCAAGACAAATCTAATTTTTATGTATGCCATATAGAGAGTATTTCTGTGAAAGCCTTTTACAGATTGAAAACAACTTATATGATGTGTCAAACCACTCCATTCTCTTAGCTTCCATGGAAGAGTTTTAACTCAGAGGAAGTAAACTGCCCAGAGCCCAGCTCATCTATGTCCATGGGACTACATTGCACATCTGACAGTCTGCACTGGCACAGTGTGGCAGCAATAATAAATCTTCCTTAGCAGAAAAAGCCAGCCAGAGCCCCTGAAAAGGTTGCAGTACCCAATGGCCTGAGCTGCAAAACCAGCCCAGCCTTGGTGTGTGGTGGAAATGTGGGAGCAGACATGAGCTCTGCTTCAGGATGGTCTAATTCCATCAAGACAGGAACTGTATGAATGGAAATGGAAGAAGATGTTTCAAATGGTGAACAGATATGGGGAAAAAATGAATCTGATTGCCTTCTTTTGTCAGTAAAACTAATTATTTCATTTTTCCAGATGACTCTGCTTCAGCCAATTCCTAGAAAGCAGCTATCAGAGCTCTAAGAGCACTAATACACCCAAGCTGACTGAAGCAGACCCACTGAGGTCCTGCCCACACACCCTGCCCTTTGTCAATGAGTTCAGCTGTGGGCACCCTCATCTGGCCTGAATTATTCTGTAGATGTTGCAGTTTCCAATCCTGCCTCCCTCCCTGTCTCAAGAGCGATCTTGTAAGGGTGTTTTTTTCTTTTTTGGGTGGATCACTTGTATGCACATTGCAGATTTGTCTCTGGGTCTGTCTCCTGCTGCTTCTATCTTGCTTCCCTTTGCTAGAGCCTGGCTCTGGTCCGTGGTTTGTGCTGTCTGGGGCTTGTCAGGGAACCTGCTACCAGACACTGGTTCTGACTTCCCTGCTTAGATGCTGCAGAACTGTGCCTTGTTTAGTGATGGCAACGTTGGACTGAGGTTGAACTTGGATTCTAGTTTGTGATTCCTCTCATGGAGAAGCCTTGATCTTGCTGTTAGGGTTTCCATCAGCTGTTTTTGATTTGTATAAGGGATTAAGTTTTCTTAAACTTACTTCTCTCAAAAAGGATTGGCTTTCATATAACTCCAAGTACTTTCCTTCAAAATTTGTTTTACTTCATGGCATGGAAGGTATACTATTCATACATTACAGAAGGGGCAACTATTTAAAAATATGCAACAAATTTAAAACCAATTAATGATGTTCTGAAAATACAAACACTAAATATTTCCTCAGACTCCAGATATCACATGGGCTTCTCCTGTGTATTTGTGTGAAAAAGTAAAAACAATGCCCAGAAATTTAAAGTAATGGAATAATTTCAAAAATCCCATATAACATTTTTCTCTTTTTGGGCAAAAAAAAAAGAATGCTGAAGAGCATGACATATAGAATATATGAATGTCAAACTCAAAAAGTCACTGTGAGTTCCACATTAGTGATGAGCTTTATATTCTGTTATTTATTAATTACAAACAGGTGAAGAAATGATGAACCATATTTTGCTATGTGGGATACAGTACATATCCCAAATGAAGGATTTCCCAAATCTTAACTCTGTAATCAATATTAAATAGATACAAACCCTCAAGAGAAACCAATGAGGCAACACTGCCTATCTGCTTAGATTTCTCAGTAAATGCCTTCACATTTTTGTGGGCATCTAAACAGAAAAGGGTTTTAATGAAGGACATGTTTAAATAATTATGTGATTTTATTTTCCCAAATAATTCCATGAGGGGCTTTCTTTAAACCAGAAATAAATAGGATGCTATTTATTTAGACATACCACTCATCATGAAAGCTGGAATTATTTGATGCTGAACATTGATGTATCGAGATAAAGTTAACACAAAGATATGGGAGAAAGGATAGACTAGGAATTAATCCAAATGTGAACTGGGAATTACTCTGAAGCATTATGCTACATTAGAAGAACTGAACCAGAAGATGGAAAATAGAGGGTAACCACATGATCAAAAGTTTAAAAAGTTTAAAAACTTAATACGATTTTTAAAATTATGTTGCAAACTTCCAAGTTTGACATGTGAAGCTCTCTAATAAGCAATGGAGAATAATTTGATATTTCATCTGAAAGTTAATTTACTATCTATGAAGAAAAATTAAGTACGTCTGGATTTGTTAAAAAGCTAAATTACAGACAAACAACATAACAAACACACAAAAGATGAGATAACAATAAATGTGGGGTTTTTAGTTGCGCACAGAGATACAAATCACTGATTCACAACATGCAGTTATGTCTGAACTTAAAATCTGTTCTGTACTAGAAAATATCCCAGGATCATAAACCCTCAGAGACTATGAAAATGTAATTGCTAGGATAGTGATAACATTTTTATAAGTTTAAACAGACTTTTATTAATTGTTTGTGGTTTATAATCTGAAAAATCAGGAAATATATTCAGTAATTGTGGTAATGATTTCTTTTTTCTTTCAATTTGCTTCTGTGGAATGCTATTATATAATATCTCATTGTGTGATAAAATAAAGATTTTTTAAAGTGTTTTCCAGTAATACATAATCATATCATTTATATGAACAAGTCCTCACAGTAACAGTCACAGAATGGTTGAAATTGGAAGTGACTTCTGAAGGTCATTTTGTCCAATCTCCCTGTTCAAGCAGGAGCACCCCAAGCAAGTTTCACAGAACCATGTACAGATGGCTTTTGCATATCTCCAAGGATGGAGACTTCATAATCCCCATGATCAATCTGTGGCAGTGCTCAGTCACCCTCACAGTAATAAAGTATTTCCAGATGTTCAGACAGCAGCATCTGTATTTCCCTTTGGTGCCCATTGCCTCTGGTTCTGTCACTGGGCACTAGTGAAAAGAGCCTGGCTCCATCTTCTGTACACCCTCTCTTCAGGTATTTATACACATTGATAAAGATTCCTCTCTGTGTCCTTTCTTCTTCATGCTGAAGAGTTTCAGCTTCCTCAACCTTTCCAGACAGAAGAAATGCTCTAGTCCCTTAATCATCTTTATGTCTTTGCTGCTCTCCCTCCAGTGTGTCCAGCGTGTCTTGATGTTCCACCTAGACCCCCTTGTTCTTCCTGCAAAGCTCCACACCAGCTGGTCAGCCCATGGTATCCACTGGTGCATGGAGTTATTCCTCCCCAGGTGCAGCATTTGGCACTTCCTCCTGTTGGACTTCATGGGGCTCATGTCAGTCCAATTCTCAAGCCTGTATTGGTCACTCTGGGAGGCAGCACAATCCTGTGGTGTGCCAGCCACTCCTCCCATCTTTGTGTCTTCTGCAAACTTTGCCCCAGTGGTCAGATCGCTAATGAAGAAGCTAAAAAGGACTGGACCCATCACTGGTTACTCCTGGAATGGTTGACTCCATGACAAACATCTTTCCTCCAGTCTTGGCCACTCATCCAGTTTTCAGTACACCTCACTGTCTATTTATCCAGCCTATACTTCATCAGCTTTTTCATGATGATCTTGTGGAAGATCAAAGCAGAAAGCTTTGTGAATGTCAAGGTAGAGAATACACACTGCTCACCCCTCACCTACAAGATAGTCATTTCACTTTGGAACTTTAACAAGTTGGACAAGTATGACTAACCCTTGCTGAAACCATGCTGATTACTCCAGATAATTTTATTGTTAATCATAATTTCCAGGATTAAGTGCATCATTACCTTAATGTGGATCAAGGTAACGGTGACCTCGCTTGAAGTTTTCCAGGACTTAATTTTTGCCCATCTTGAAAAGTGACATTTGCTTTCCTTCATTCTTTGGGGGGTTCAGCTAATCAATATGATCTATTACAGTTAAATGACAGAGAATTTGCAATTATGTCTACCAACTCTCAAAGAATTGTATATCCAAAGAAATGCAACAAAACTGGTGAAGGGGTCTGGAGTACAAGCCATACTGGCCTCCCAGTAGTTTTTGTTCACTCTTTGAGACAAATAGCTCTTGCCCTTAGAAGCTGTGATAGGTTTTCTTAGACCCTTCTCATGAAGGTTTTATCCCATGGGACTCTTCCAGGTAGATCCTATATTCCACAGTATTTGGATGGTTGAAGTTCCCCATGAAGTCTAGCAAAGTACAAAATAAGGCTTGAAGTTTAAGCAGCAAGATGGAAATACATCACGTTAGATTTTGCAGATGTGAGCCAAGTACTGTTTTCTTCACTCCTATTCAGATTTACCATTCTGCTATCACAATGGAATTTAAGTCAATTCAGAGACAATTCTCTGTTTTATTACACATTTATTAATAAATGAGCATGAACACAAAGTCATATCTCTTATTAAATGTGTAAGCATATGACCAAGAGATTATATAATCAACCAAAACAAATCTGCGAGTGTATATCACATACATAAATGCTTAAATGAATATATGTAAATGAAATATGTAAATGAACATAAACATATTTGAAATTAAAAATGTTAGCTCCTAAATGTTAAAATTATGTGTAGCTAGCCAGCATGTATAATGAACAATTAGCAGTGAAGTTATAATTACTTAGTATTTCAGTGGTTTAACTGGGATTTAAAAATCTAGTACTATTCACACTCTCTAGACTGGAGCCAACACCCTCAGCAGCTTAGAAGAAGAAGAAGCTGTAAGTTAATATTTAGTTAGTACAAGTGACACCGTGCATACTATCCTTTTTATTTTTGCCTTTGTTCTTGGTACCACAGATTGTTAATAGAGAAGTATTTGGAACATTAATTGCTTGTTCTTGATGACATAGATTAAAGGCTGAAAATGCAACACTTTGGTATTACTGTATTCAAAATTATTTTATGTGTCCCATGTGTAGTCTGAATAGTACTATCATTCACACAAAACAGAAATTGCAGCAAAAGAAAATCATAGTGTCAGGTTGTGCAGGATTTATCTAATGCAATGCAGAAATCTACAGCCCATCTCTTCCTAGAAAAGATGTCTAGAACGGACAGATGCCCTATCTCCCTCCAGTGTATAGAAAGGGAGTCTGAACAACTCACTCAAATATAGCTGATTATATTCTATGCATGCAGAGAGATGATACTGCTGATCTCACTTGTCTTCAAGCTTACATTTTCCTGTTCTGTACCAAAACATTTATCAGCCTGGGTATGACTGAAGCCATAACACGTAAGACTGCATAAGTGTGAAATTAAAATAATGCAATTTAAATTGTGTTTTGGAACTCCATCGATTTTTTTTCCCAACAGAATCAAAGCTAATACTCAAAATTTTCCATTTAGTGGAGGGAAGGTCGCTGGGGAGCTGTTAGGAGGGACAACCTAAGAATTTCAATGCTAATTAAGTTAAAACTCCTGTGAATCACACAATTGCAAATGTATGCATATTTATATATAATTGTAATTAAGCAGTCACATAAACATTGCTTACATAAAGTGGGACAATCACATCTGTAATACAAGGCACTTCAAAAGAACAAAACTTACCTTTGAACCCAGCAGCACAATGACAAGAGAAGTGGCCACTTAAATCCATACAAGTAGCTCCATTTTTGCAAGGTGAACTTGAGCATTCATTAATTTCAACTTCACAGAAGGGTCCTTCATATCCAGGCACACAGTAACAGCTGTAATTATGCAAGTGGTCCTGGCAGAATCCATATTGAGAGCACTGGTTTCCAATGCAGTTGTCTATATCAAGCTCACAAAATGTGCCAGTGTAACCAGGGGGACATATGCACCTGTTATTGAAATAAGAGGAGAGGATGGGGAAAAATCCAACTAAATCACTAGTCTGGAAATATATAGGTCAATAATCACTTAATAAGGTTAACAATACTTTCCCTTTGAATTACCCACAGGTGAATAAGATTTTTTTTTAATCTTCTTTCTTTACCTTTAATTAGTCACTAAGTAACTTCATTTCACATGCATGGCTAGCAATAATGAAATTAAAATCTTAGCTATTTACATAGGACCAACCAGGAGCTATATTAATATTAAGCTTCAAAGGAAAATATTGAAAGAGAAAACTCTTATAAATATGAGTATTATGCATTTTAATGGGTTTTTCTGAAAAAAAGTTGTTATTTGCCGCAATATCTCTAGGAATAAATAATATTACAATCTGTTTGGATATAAAATCAGTATAAAATCCTTTATCATTAGCAACAAAAGTTACAATTTCTGTCTAACCAAAAAAAGAATCTACAGAATTCTATAGATATTGTTCAGTATATCTTATAAAAATTATTTTGAGGTTTTTTTCCCCTAAATTTTAACAGACATCTAAGTTTTATAAGGTTGGAGATTACTTTTTCATGTTATCCTTTCTACATGTTTGTTTTCTTTTACTGTGTGAATGAAAACAAATCTGAATTATCTTATAGCTGACCCATATCTCATAAAATTAGAAAATCCCTTGTACTTGGCAATATATTCTTTGATTGATTCTCTCCTTATTATGTCCAGTGGTCTCCTCACACAGGAGGTATTTTTACAATAGTACATATTCTTGACCCATAGAGATACTATCCAGAAGGCAGAATGGACTAACAAGTTAAGGAAGCCTTGATTATAGTAATTTTCTCTACTGAACCATCTGGCAGAAAGAGTATTTTTCCCCTTATTTTTAACAGAAGTGAATGCTCATGCGGCTCTTTGCTTCTGTCCTTGCTTACTGTGCCTGCATATTTTTTATAGTAGACATATGGAGACTAGATCAGGAGCTGTGTGTCTTGGAGTACAGCTAATGGACACCAACTGCAAATGGGCTTTTAGTCCATGGACTAAAAGAGAGCTGGCTTGAAGAAAAAAAACCTCCACATCTCATTTAGTGTGGTTGTGAGCTCTTCATCACTATCACCATAATTTTTGCTCTACAGATCCATTGCTACTGCAGTAATGACTCAAGTATATATAGCTGTTGTATTGTCTCTTCCAGCCTCAGCCACTTAGCAAACAAGAAATCTTTGCCTTCTCTTGAGAACTTCAGCTGATTCTGTTACTTTCCTGTGCTTGTTTTGGATGGGGTAGAGTTAATCTTCTTCACAGTGGGTAGTACTCATATTCTTTTGGTTTTAATACACTGTTTTGGATTTATGCTGGAAACAGGGTTGATAATGCAGAGATGTTTTTGTTATTGCTGAGCAGAGCATACACAGAGCCAAGCCCTTTTCTGCTTTTCATGCTGCCAGTCTGGTGAGGAAGTTGGGGCTGCATGGGGGCTGGGAGGGGACACAGCCCAGACAGGTGACCCAAACTGACCAAAGGGATACTCCAGAACATGTGGCATCATGCTCAGTATATAAAGTGGAGAGAAGGAGGAGAAAAGTGAGGAATTTTTTGACTCATGGCATTTTTCTTCTCAAGTACCTGTTATGTGTGATGGGGCACTGCTCTTCTAGATATGGCTGAGCACCTGCCTGCCCATGGGAAGCAGGGAACTCATTCCTTGTTTTGCTTTGCTTGTGTGCATGGCTTTTGCATTTCTTATTAAACTGAGTTTTCTAACTTTTACCCTTCCAATTCTCTTCCCCATCCTGCTGGTGTGGGAGTGAGGGAGTGACTGCACTGGGCTTGGCTGCAGGTGGCACTAGACAATTACATTTATAGCTAGATGTAAATTTTGAAGTGCATAAAATTTCATTATGTGTAAACATTAAGAGCAGGTGTGCTTTTAGTTACCTTTAGTGCACATTTTCTGAATCTACCTACAGTAATATGGTAAACAACCAGTCATATGAATCTTTCTGGTGCAGTCAATCACTTTATTTCCTTAAATTTTTTACATTAACAATTAGTGTGTGCACTGTGAAAATGTAACTATTCAATCATTTTTTGAAAATGTGGCTATTATAATTAGCATTGAATGGAAAATTTAACGTAGGGATCTCCTTAACAAGAATGGGAGGATGAAGACTTTTTTGTCATTTCCTGGCTATTACTAGCTGTATAGCTTATCTTCAGAGGCCACAGAAGAGCTACACAAAAACAGATGTGATGTAGAATCTTCTAATTTTGGTTTTATAATTCAGATTCCATACTACAAGCAATGATGTAATGAGTATCTTATTTTTCAATGCTTTGGTGTCTGAAGAAATTGAAAACAGTTACCAGTGAAATGCACTTTGTTTTTCCTGGTGAAATTATACCTTAATGTATTTTAATTTAGTATGGGTCATCTCCTACAACAATGTAATTAAGTGTTGTATTATTATTATTAGTGGTATTATCATTATATATTTATTGTAAATCAATTTCTTATTATTATTTTCAGCAGTACTAAATTACTGAGCATGATGTCAAAAGCTTTGAGGCATGGATTGATTTTCAGTCTTTGCTACGAAGCATAAATGTTTCTCTACAATAAATTTTAAAAAAATGTGTACAGACATATACAATACCAGAATTTCTATTTGAAAGTATATTTCTAGCTCAGGGGAACCTGTATTTTGCCCTTATTAGGGGGATGACCTGGCTGTGCACTGGATCTCAGCACAGGGGCTCAGCCTCTCCATGGTCTGTCTGGATATCACTCCCTGTGCTGGAGTCAGTGAGTGCTGCCTCTCCTGCTCCAGCTCCAGCTCTGGGATGGCCCATCTGGTGTGTGTGTGTGTGTGTGTGTGTTTGTGTGTGTGTATGTGTGTGTGTGAGAGAGATCTCCTATCAGGAACCAGGAGATGCTAATGACACCAGCCTCTTTTTTAAGGAGGACTGAAATGTCAGCCTTACAAAAAGGGGGAACAGTGAAAGCAGAAGCATGGCACCAGAGAACAGCATATGAGAAGGTTTTGTGTTAGCATTAGTAGGAATAACAATACTTTCTTAGCTTCACATATGTCCTCCTGCAGCCACAGCAAGATTTTAAGGGTAAGAGAGAAAACAAATACCATAATGCTTTTGCTACAAACATGGATTTTAGTAACGAGTAGCAAACACAACTCGTTTGAGTTTATATATATATATATGTATATATGTATATATGTATATATGTATATATGTATATATGTATATATGTATATATATGTACATATGTATATATGTATATATGTATGATTATTAGTATTATTCCAAGCATATCAGCTGAAATTATTCAGCATTAATTATCTCTTTTTACCATTGAAATGTGAACTATACACACAGAAGTGGTTGAAAAGGTTATTTAGTTTTTTTGACTTTGACTTTTTATACCCATCTCTATTCTCTGCAGAAAAGCTGTTGTATAACTTATTGCAGAGGTATTCCCTAGGAAATTGTGACATAAATTCACTGATCTTCTGGAGTTGGAGAAAAGTGAGGAAAAGTATTTTTCCTCTTCCTCTAGTGGAAGAAGCCTATTATTGCTGCAGAAAACTGTGTATATCACAGGAATAATTTTATATGGCACTGCCAACTAGGTCCTGCCATCAAATTGCATATATAGTATGGGAGAAATAAACCTGTAAAAAACCAATTAGATATAAAGAAATAATCTAATCGAACAGCTCAATTTACCCAGCTGGAAGAAAATGGAAAAAGTCAAGGATGAATAAAATAATCAAAGCTTTAAATTTTGTGATGCACAGAAATTGTCTAAATTATGTTCACTTTTCACAATCTTGCTGGCATCATGCAAAGAAGTGTTTCATATTCTAAAGCATTTTACTCTACAATCTGTCACTTTACTCTTTTGTACTGAGATTAATTAACTATTTAATTATATGCACTGAAATTTGTATATTGAATACTGAAGAAAGTGTTAGCAATTCAAGTTTCACCATACACCAAACTGAATTTCTTAATGAGATATTTTCCTGCATTAAAAACTAATGAAATGCTGACATCAGAGCTATAACTATTGACTAAAATATTTTTTAAAAATATATTAGTTCATCATGACCTTTTAAACAGTGGTTAATTCTATAATACAGCTTCTTCAAAAGTCTTAATCTAACAGTTCTCAGTCTTTCTTGCTGGGCTTTCCTGGGGCTGTGATAAATGTAGGACTTCATCTGAGCACACTGGACTGAATAAATGGAAACACAGCAGATAATGGAAACTACACCAAGTTTTTAATTGTGTCTTTTCACTCTGTTGTTCCTTTCCAGAATATACAATAGTAAAGTATCTACTGTTATCATCTTATTTTGGTTAGGATCTTAGTTGTCCAAAATGTAATATTGACTGGAAAAAAATTTGCAAGTGTGAAGAAAACAGAGTAATATATTTCCCCCTTGTATTTCAAAACAGGAGGTTATACTCCTTGAATATCTCTTTCACTTTAATTATTCATTAAATCTTCTCATTGAGCCATATTAAATCAGTTCTCTCTCTTCTCCTACATGGAATATAATCAAACAATACAGATTCTTTAGAAGGGAAAAATTATCATTATTTTCTTTTTATGTAGAAACACTGTCTATTTACTGAGGCAATAAATCTTCTCTGTCATTTTTTCTCTCAAGAGTATATAACTGAAGGTGGATGCAGTTATTCTATTGCATGGTATCTTCCAGATTCATATTGACAGCTACACCATCAACCCTAGTGGCAAAAGCAATAATTCTTTCAAGTTATAATTTTAAATACATGCTGACTGACTTACTTCATGATATTGCAAACAGCACAGACTCAGCTGGTAGTGCAATAATTAATTTAAATTAATTATTGGTTTTGTGTCACTGTGATTGAGGCCACTTTAGTTGTAAGAGAAGGCTTGCTAAACCAAAGAAGTAAAACTCTCAGAACTTCTTAGTGTAATTATGAGGATCTTAGCATGCAGCCTTTCTGAGAATTACACTATATAAAAGTTTAAAACTCCCCCTCATTCACTTAGAACAATTCCCCACTCTGAACTCAAAGGAAATCCTCTGCATATATAAAAATAATCCTCTATGTGACACTACAATATGGAACAGTAATTTCAAAATGGAAGGAGAAAAAGAGCATGCCATGGTAAGGAGACAAAAAAGTTAGATACATTTCATTCAGTTGACAGCTTATTTCCTATCTGGAAAATAAAGTATGCCTTGTAAAATATGAGATCTTAAAAAAAGGGGATATTCTTGAATCAAAGCTGGATATTTTCTATGATTTCCTTGTGTCAGCATTACTATATCAAGCTACCACTAGAAAAATAGATTATGATTAAAAAAATAATAATAATTTAAAATTTAGGATCTCTTAACTAGGAGAAAGGTCTAGAGTTTTATAATATTTTTTTTTTGTAAATAAAATCTAATATATATAAAATTCTGGCATATCTTTATCTTCTGCACTCATTAGGAGAGGTTTTGAATGGCTATAATAGTTTAAATGGCTGAAAAAAATGGATCTCTGTAGGGTTCTTAATGGCACTTATACATTTGATTCTCCATATATTCTGCTGGCAGTTTTCGTATGTCTTCCTGAAACAACTGCATCAAATATAGCTCTTGAGAAGTACCTTAATGAAAAATTATACCAATTTTAGGAGAGAAATGCAATTACATGTCTTTAGAAAAGGTAGGTGCACTTTCATTCAGCATTACCTCTTGTATTATTTTTTTTTTAATAATCATGTATTGGAAATGGGATTTTTTTTTTTGTTTCACTTGCTAACAATAACTTGGGAAACATCTTTATTTTTAAGGCAGGCATAGTTTAGTTATTTTAAAAAATGCTTCACTGTCATTGGAAACGACCATGCTCTTTCAACACAGTAGGTATTATACAGTAAATATGCCAAGTTTTGTCTTGACAAAATAACCAGTTTTGTTCTTTTGGGGTCAAATTGTCTGCTAACAACACTGACCATCTGAGATTCATATCTTAATGGTATGTTTTCCTTTTCCTTAGCTAAACAGATTTATTTGTCAATTTAATTTGTCTTTCCAAGACTGAAAAAGTAAGAATTAAGTGCTTTCTGTCAGTAAACTGAGTCTGGATTAGCAAGTTAAATCAAAAGTTCTTTATTACCAGATATCTCCTGAGCTATTAATTTCTCAGTAAATGCTAGTGGATTTTGTAAAATAAGCATGGCTTTGTACTTCTATCAGAATTATTTTACTGATACAGAAAACCACAGATTTAACAGTTAAATAAAGTGCCAAATTATGGTCCAGTAATTTGATACAAGAGTTGATTGCAAGGTGGAAAAAAGGAAGGATGTTTCCTTTGTAAGGATTCTTTGACAAAAACTTCTTTAACTCTGGTATAATAAGAATCAATCACTTTTTTCCATTTGTTTGCCTATTTGGTGATTTAAGGTTTTTTACAGAAGACACTTTAAAACCAGAAGTGAAATTGAAGAAATCTTTAATTGCTTCTATTTTTACTTTTTCCACTTTTGCAATCTTTTCTAAATAGAAACACTAAAGCATACTAATTACAGTGCTTCTAAGTATAGCATGGCACAGCCTAGAATAATGTCTTTCAAAATACATTTACAGATATTATGGAAAAGTTTTATTTATTCTGGATTTTTTAGAGAAAAAATAAATAATTGATGTCTGATAAGAACGGCTGAACTCTGTGAACTCTGTCTATTGAAGAAAACATTTCCCATTTTATCTTTTCACCATATTTTATAAAAGTCTCATTTTTAAATATGCACAGGATGTTACAGCTCACTAAGGAGAACACATGCTTTGGGTTTTTTTCAATAACTGAAATGATAATAAATTATCATTCAAATTTTAATAAGACACTATGACAGAGTCCAGGCTCAGAAAATGTTTGCCATTTAATAAAATCGATTATTTGTTTATGTGAGATTCTGCATAGTTGGTTTAACTTATTTGACCGGCAAAGAGGAATATTTGTGATTCCTTCCTGCAACACTTCAGATGACACAGTTTCACTGAATGCACATCCTTATTGAAAATCAGTATTCCATGTCATTTTTTGATACGAAAATTATATTACTGCATTAAAAACACTCTTTGTAATTCTTTCTGAAAGTCAAAATAACTTCATATGGCATGCAACCCTTTATGAAATCTTGTACAGAAAGCAACATGTTAGTACCTGTATTTATTAATTCCATCTTCACATGTGGCTCCATGTTGGCACTGGTTTATCTCACAGTCATTAATATTCTCAAGGCATGTGTTTCCAGTCCATCCAAGAGCACAGACACAGTGAGATCGCTGATTTTCCTCATCATAGAAGCAACTACCTCCATTTGCACATACCTGAAGATGAGAATTGCCAAGGTCAGGCCCATCAGTGATGGTGGTAGAGCCTTGGAGTAACAGAGTTAAGAAGAGGGCAAAAGCTTATTTCACAGAAGTAACTGCAGCCAGAGAAGAGCAGAGAGAGAACAGTCAGAGAAACAGCTCTGCAGACCCCCCAGGTCAGTGCAGGAGGGGCAGGAGATGCTGCAGGTGCCAGAGCTGAGATTCCCCTGCAGCCCCTGGTGCAGCCCATGGAGAGGCAGCTGTGCCCCTGCAGCCCAGGGAGGGACATGGGGGAGCAGAGATCCACCTGCAGCCCAGGGAGGGACATGGGGGAGCAGAGATCCACCTGCAGCCCAGGGAGGGACATGGGGGAGCAGAGATCCACCTGCAGCTCAGGGAGGGACACGGGGGAGCAGAGATCCACCTGCAGCCCACAGGGGAGGAGACCCACACTGGAGCAGGTGGATGCTCAAAAGAAGGTTTTGACCCTGTGGGAGACCCATGGTGGAGCAGCCTGTTCTTGAAGGACTGCATCCTATGGAAGAGACCCACACTAACAGATCAGGAAGAATGTAGCCCTTGTGAAGGGCTCACAGTGGAAAAGTTTGTGCAGGACTGTCTCCCATGGTAAAGGAACCTACCATGGGGTGGGTGAAGGACTCCTCTCCCTGAGGAGGAAGCAGTGGCAAAACCAAGATGATGAATTGACCACATCTCCCATGCCTCATGCATGGATGATTCAGAATCCCTGCACCACTGTAGGGAAGAGGAGGTAGACAACTGGGAATAAAATTAAACCTAGGAAGGAGGGAACAGAAGGGGGGAAGGTGCTTTTAAGTTTTGTTTTACTTCTAATGATCCTGCTCTGATTTTGTTAGCAATCATTAAGTGATCTCTCCCTGCCCTTATCTCAACTCATAACCAATTTTCTCTCCCCTGTCCAGTTGCAGAGGGCACTGATGGAGTGGCTCCAATGGATGGAGGGAGCCTGGCATCTAGCCTGAGTCCGCTCACCACATACAGAGGGAGATTTTTCTTTACCTGTTGAATTTTTCCCCCAAGAGTTTAATGGAATAAACCATTGGTAATATATATGGTTATTTAATCTTTTTATATTGTAATATTAAAAATATTAATCTCCAAGAGCATAAAATACTGAATATTATTAAATCAATATGTCAATGTATTGTTAGTTGGTAAAAGGCATTTATGTTTTAATTTAATAGTATCATTTTTACAACTGCCCTTAAAATGTGCTTGTTTTAGGAAGGACAGTAGTGCACAAGACTGTTATTTTTCCATTGAAAGAGTAGAGCAACTGTTCCTATGCTGTATAATTTAGCTTAATATACGGCTATCAGGAAAATTTTGATTTTTTTTCCATTTTAATTATAATGCTGATTCAATCTATCCTTGAATCTTTTATATGTTTATAAATTACATCTATGCTGTGGGAAAATCAGAAGCTGCTTTATTGTCAATTTGCAGATGTTGAAAGATTGGTGAATTTAGACTGGAACTGTCTTTTCCCTTTTAGTTTTTAATTGCTAATATTACTTACTAAACCAGTATTTCTTGTATTCTTAAAAAAAGAAAGAAAGTTATAAGTCTGAATTAATGCTCCTTTCCTCATTTTACTTATAGGTTCCATTTTCATTTCCATGAAAATTTTACCAGTATGAAGACAGATAACTACATATTCATTTCAAAGCAATTAAGACCCCTCCTTCTAATCAATTGATTTTTAAAGAAAATGGTGTCTAGAAGATGAGTTAATGCACTAGTACTTCAGTTTGATTGAGTCTGAATCTCTTTATAATGTCATTAAGATTTGTAATAATAACAGTCCCTGGCAGAAATATTCTAATATTCATTTGTCTTTGATTAAGTTTTAAATTGACCTTAAAATGAAGAGATTTTTGTTATGCTCCTTGTACTGAAATTTAGACTTACCTTGGGATACTTATTCAATATAACAAAATCTTGAAGAAAATCGCAGTTCAACATAAATGCAAAAAACCTCTTCTATGTGTATGGTTTGGGAATTGTTATCTCCTTTTAAAATTATTTTTATGTGTTTTCTTACTTTTGTATTTATATGTTTTTGCTGGATTTCGTCCTAAATCTTACTATTCGCTCAAAGCTCAAATAGGTCAAATAAGCTTATACCAGGAAAACCATCCAGAAAACCTTAGGCAATTAAGACAAATATTTCAATATTGCCACATCATGTTTAATTTATTCTTATGTAATTTTGATACTTTGTACTGTGAAGAAATGTGCTATCCTTTAAGATGTTAGTGTAATCTAAAGATTTAAATTGAAATGAAAGCTATGGAATTATTTAAACACAAATCCTATGTTTCAACACACCATGAACAGGTCTATTCTCATCAGTCTCGCCATCATACTTCTGTCTAGAGCAAGTAATTTAACACAAATCTGCCTTTTTATCTATGTATGATTTTTATGATAAAATGTAGGAATCCCTTTCTTCTAAAATCAACCAGGAGATTTTATTTCAGCTAGGAAATATAATTAAGCCTTAGAGGATTTTATTCTTCTCCTATCTTTCCTTTGCAGGAATTGGGAGATATAGCCCTTCTACATGTCTCTTCTCTAAGTATCATGTGTTGTCAAATGCTTGAGATAAGATGACAGTCATTATTTCCAACCCCTCTTTCATCTTACATTTCGTGCTATTCTCTGCAGTTGGAATGTAAGTGCATTTTACATAAATAAAAAAATACAAACATATGCATATTTTCCCCCAAGCATATAATTTTACTACAATCTCCAGGTTTTATTACTGCAAAGTCAGTTGTACCTGAGTATTCAAATTTTTCCAGAAGTGCAATTTTTGTTTAATCTGCCCTATATTCTTTCCTAGACTGGTGGTACACTAAGCAAGTAAATAAAATGTTTGTCTTAAAAATATGGAAAACTGAAATTGCCTTACTTTTAGAGATGAGGAATCTTTGTAGAGTTGCACAGATTGTTAAGGACCAGAACAAATATGGAAGTGGCAGCTCCTCAAAACACTAAGTATATATTGAGTATATAGATACTTCCTTTGAAAAGGTTGCAACTATGGTCTTGAATGCAAGTGCAATATGGGATCTTGGCCCATAAAAAGATAAAACTTTCAAGTAAAATATACGAGTGGAGTTCAATAAACTTCAATATTATAAAGCTAGATAGACAGTGAGACTTTCAGATGTGGTTTAGTTTGTAATTCATATGGGAATTATTTTTGACAAATCTAGTTGATGTCTGCTAAGTACATCTATTTGCATCTTAAAACTGAAAAGAGAATGAAAAATAATTGAAAAATAATTTTTAATTCCTATGCTTCCTTTAAAAAAACCTATTACTATATGTCAACATCTTGCAGTTCCTGTAGTTTACAGTTATGTTTTCAATTTTTTTCACAGTAAGAACTAAAAAAACAATGATTTTTTTTAAGCTTGCTGAACAGAATTTTGAAAAAGAAGTGGTTTAAGGGAAGCAATACAATTCTTAAGTAAGATGTAGCTGCAGCCACTAAAAATAATCGCACATAAAATCATAGAACTAAGGCTGGAAAAGACCTTCAAGATCATTGAGTCCAACCCTTGATCAAACACCACCATGTCAGCTAAACCGTAACATTAAGTCTCACATCCAGTTGTTTTCTGAACACCTCCAGGGATCGTGGCTCTACCACCTCCCTGGGCAGTCTATTCCAAAGTTTAACAGCCCTTTCTGTGGTGAAATTCTTCCTGATGTCCATCCTCATCCTCCCTTGGCACAGCTGGAGGCTATGTCCTCTTGCCTGGGAGAAGAGACTGAGCTGGCTCCAGCCTCCTTTCATGTAGTTGTAGAGAGTGAGAAGGTTTCCCCAAGACACTTTTTCTCCAACCTCAGCAACCCCACCTCCCTCAGCTGCTTAAGACCTAAGACTTACTTTCCAGACCCTTCACCAGCCCCGTTGCATTTTTCTGGAAACACTCCAACACCTCAATATCTTTCTGGAAGTGAGGAGCCCAGAAAGTCTTAGGATGCCTCCCCATTTGTGCTCGTTTGGGTCGCAGGTGGACTTTCAATGTAAAATGTAAACTATTCAATGTAGTATGTAAACTATGCAGGGATGCAGTACACCCATCATTGGAGGTTTTCAAAATGTGAATTATAATCTAACCAAGTCTTTCTTTTCCATGGAAAGTTGGACTAGATGGTCTTATGAGAGCCCTTCCAACCTGGGCTGCTTTATGGTTTTGTGAATCTGTTATCTCAGCCTATCACATTGCACTACAATTACTTGTTATTATGAGTGATCTTATCAATTCCCTATGAGCTCCTGTTAATAAAAATATTAAAATTTGTGGCATACATTGAGTATGCAAATGGAAAAAAGAGATATTTTCTTTATTCCTTTTCATGTCTACCTGAGTACATTACAGAAGGAAAGGTATTATAACATAAAGTGGCTAAATTTGGTCCTGTTGGAAGTCACTAATTTAAAGACCACAAAAATTTTAATTCAGAGTTCATTCAGAGTTCTTTCATAAGTTTTTGGCCCAGAGTAAGCAGTCATTATCCTAATTACAAAGTTAAGATCAGATTTTGAAGTTTAAAGGAAGATATCCCCTGTCCTAATTTGTACATCTCAATTTTTTTTAATATTTGTTTGGAAAAGAAGGAAATTAAAAACAACTGCAGTGTATTAATTGTTGAACTGGGAAAGAAAAAAAACAAACCCTAATGCATTAATATCATTATATATTTATATATAGAAAAAAGAGCCCCAAATAATTTCATCTATGTTTTTGGCATTGAGAAACTATTGCAAATAGTAGCATTCTTTTCTATCTATTTTGCTGAAGACACAGAGGTTAAGCAGTTCAGCATAACTGTAAAAGAATTGAAAGTATGTAAAAATATATATTTATTTTCTAACCACAGCAAATAAATTAAGAATTAAATGCTGAATAATGAAATTTATTGACTAAAACAAATCTTAAATTTCAAATGATTACTTAGACTATTTCAGAAATGCACTAAAATATTTGTTTGAATACAGCCTTTGTTTTTTCTAATAAAGAAAATATTTCACTTTAATGATCTGTAAACCTCTAAGTATATAAATGTATAATTTTATTTTCTATTTTTTTTCCCATTAGAAAATCTACTGGTTATTCACATTATGCCCAAGTCAAGCATCTCATACCATGAGTGTATATTGATACATATATATATGGATTTTATATATTTTTTCCCATGTGACATTTATGATATTCTATAAAATGTTTGTCTTAATAAATTAAATATATCTGAGGGTATTCAAGTGAATATTACAGTAAAATGTTTTACTAGCTCCCATCAGCATCCTTGGCACACCATTACTTCCCATATTAACTAGCCATAATGATGATTGCACCATTATAATGATAGGCTATGTACAATATACTTGCACTCAGTATGACACTTTAAATCATAAAAATGTTAAGATTTACCAGATGCTGAACAATTTAAGTATAAACCTTTGAGCTAGTGAGTTTGTCAGTGCTATATTTCATATCCACTGTTAAGTGTCTACTCATGGACTTCAAGGTGACATAAATATTGATTGTTCTTTGTAAATATGTTGCCTACTATGCATAGTAAATTTTTATGGTGCATATATTTCAATAAAAGAATGGATAAAGCCTGTAAAACACTCATTATCATGTTTGTGTAGTTGTTTGTTAGTCTATGCAGCATTATGTACAGAGCTTTTATAACAATATGGTAATAAAAAAGTACAACAGTGTTTTTAGTTTAACCCATACCAAAATCTCATAGTACACCCTGATACGAATGAATCCTGCCCAAATTTAATTTAAAAAGTCATAAAGGATTGTGAGAAGGATACAATAAATGCATTTATTCTAGAAAACTTTGAATGTGCAAAAGCATTTCCTTATGCTGTGAGCATTTAAGAGAAACTTGCAAGGCAAATTTAGGTCTTTTTTACACCTGTGTTTTGATCTCCCGTTGAGGTGCAATTAGTCTTGGCTTTTTGTTGTTGAATATAGTTTTTAGTTTTGTTCATAATGGAAAAGAAACTTTTGTCATTCTTTCTGTACATTGCTGTACCATCAGCCTTCTACCTGGTAACTTTTAAACATATCAAAGATTGCAAATTGACTTTGGCTACGGTTTTTCAAGTTGCATAACATAGCAGCAGCCAGTAGGGGACAGAAAGAGACATCAGTGACTAAACCCATGACAAACAAGAAAGGCAGAGCTCAGACATTACATGGTTTGTTGGACAATGACCAGACTAGTCAGATCATGCACTTTTGCATGCACATGTTACACAGAACAAAAGGAATTTTAGCATGAGAGTATATAAAGAATGAGTCCTATGTTTAGGAAACCCGTGCGAAATGAGATTCCATCAGCTCACTGCTATTAGAATAAGTTGTTTAATTTCTCAAAAAACGCTGGGGGGAATATATTGCTTTTTCCTACCTCTGTTTTTCCAATACATGGTGATAAACATGTGTAATTAAATCCATGAGATTTATCCATACACAGTGCTCCTGGGGCACAGCTTATATTGTTGAATAAGCAGGCATCAATATCGAGTTCACATCTTTCACCTTCAAAACCTGCACCACAAAGAGAATGTTTAATCACAGTTCATTCAGAATATTGACATTATGTCTGTTCAGGGTGTTAGCAGTTAACACCACTCTACTAGAGTTATTTGGCAGTTTTATTTCCTGAACAAAGAGAAAAAGTGCTTTTCTTCATAAAAATGTTCACTGCATTTGTTGAGATACATTGCTGTTTTTATGTCAGTATTTCTTAACATAAATATTTGGATGGCATTTTATTTGTTTTGCTAGGAAAGAGAATAAATTACCAATGGCTCACCTATGGGGCAAGTGCACTTAAAATGATCTTCATAGCCAATACATGTTCCTCCATTTTCACATGAATTGGAACCACAGTTGTCAATTTTCACCTCACAGAATTCTCCTGGGATAAGGAAAAAAAATTCATGAAAAAGATTAGGAATTAATATCACACTCCTAAGGAAACACCGTAAGTCATATTAGTAATATTGATAGAAAACTTTCTTTAAATAAGATCTCTGGAATATTGTCTAAAGATCTTGTGTGTGTTTTCAGACTCTTTCGCTCCACTTATACATATAAAAAGTAGATCTTTATGCTTTTTAAAAAATGCCAAACCAAAAAGACTTTTTCAGTATTTTTTTCAGATCCATTTGAAACAATTTAGGATGCATCCAGAAGGGTATACAAAGCTGAAGAGGGTGGATTTTCCCTGGAAATAATTAACTGAAACAGAGGTAATTCCTTTGTATTTTCTTCTTCTTCCTATTTCATGAGTCAACCCTGATATCTACTCAAGACTTTTGAATCTATTATATACATATTTCATTATGTATTTTCTGAGCTATGTTTGGCTATTCCACATTCATCTGAGGTAACCTTTAGTGTGATTCACTGAACAACTTGTTCCTTTAGCTGTTTTTAGTCCAGCAGGAAGAAATAATTAAAATTATAATTGGACAGTTCTAAAAAAATGTACTGAAGAGAAATATATCTCTGGCAATGTAATATGAATCAATAAGGAAGATAATCAGGTTAACTATTAGTCTTGGAAAACAAGTTTCCAAATTTAGAAAGGATAAAAAATAGAGAAAAAACAAATCTTTACTGCTGAGAAAATTAGAAGAACATGCAAGAGTTGAGATTTATTGAAGAGGAAAACTTCAGAAAATACAATAAGTGTAAATTACTGATGGTTTTACCACCAACTTCTTTGTTATCAGTGTTACTTCACTTTATGGCTTAAGCAGAAAGCATAGAAGAGCTATAATGGACAAAAATATTTGGGAGAAATACACAAGAAATTTGGATAATTTCTTTGCAGAAAATATGTAAAATTCTGAGTCAGATGTTAGAATTTTATTTGAAACTATTCGTATGTCAAAAAAAGAGGAAATAAATTTACTTCAAATAATGAAATTGTTTTAAAATTTTTAATCATTTGTCCTTTTGATCTAAATCTAGAGACATCAGGAAAATGCAAATTAATAGGCTAAAATTTGATAAGAAGATGTTTCTCCTTTAGTATTTTCTTCCAATTTAATTCACTTTTAGCATGCTAGGACAGAGTGCCAAATTAAGACCTAAACACTGCTTCTTACTGACTTTTGTAAGTGCAAACAGGAATATGCTGTGATTTGGTGGTCAAAAATCTCTATTTTGAGCCAACTGGTGCAAAACCAGAGGTTGACCACCATGCTCTTAAGGATTTTTAATACTTATTCTATTCTTTCAGTCCTCAGTGAAAAACCACACGCTGATAACATCCATCAAATTTTTAATGCCAAGATTTTTTTTTTTATTCTGTATTATAAAGTTTACTGAGTTGAAAACGTTTTAAAATTATATGTAATAATAGGGAACACAAGGAAATAAGAAATTAGATACTTCTTGCTATTTATTATTATAATTATTATATGTAATATTACATGGGAAACTATGGGCAACCTGACCTTACATTTACAAGACTCTCATTTGCTTTGTTCATATTGACTCTAATGGTAAACCAAAGTATCTGCATTTCTGGGGAGATTTCGTCATGATTAACACGTTTAGAAAGTCAGTTTTCCTGTAATAGTGGCTCACAAGGCATGCTGACACATAAATAGATATTTTAATTCCAAATGCAACTGAATGTTCTGAGGAAGTTGCAATCTCCTAGGAAATGGGAGGTTTGGTTTGTTTTGCTTTTCTTAATGAGGTTTGGAAAGCAAAATCAGGAGAAAAAAAAAAAAAAAGCTGGGAAAAGAACTTCAACTCAATATTCATTTTGGATCAATTTTTTGGCCATGTTTATTCATGAGGATGGAATTGTCTTGTCCAGGAAACCCTTATGAATAAATATTAGTGCAACCCAGCAGGCTTTAAGAATTATTTTGCTATAAATCTGAAATTCTTGTAGTAGCTGTATCCTTTAAGCAAACTTTATGACTTTTTCCTGCCACAATGACGTCAAGAAAACCTAGTAACTCCAAACTGTTATAAAATTTATTGGAATCTGAATACTGCTGAGAAATGCATAATTTATGGTATTAAAGTCTGATTAAGTGATAAATGGATATCAGGAGAGATCTCCACAGTAATCCACTTAGCTTTTAATGCCTAATTATCACTTCATAGTGAGTAAGGGCTGAGTAATTGAGAAATGCAGTACTTAGAGAACTCAACCAAGTTTTTTTGTGCACAATTAAGCACGTTATTCTTCTATAAGCAATAAATTCAGCAGGTTCAAAGAACAAAAGGAAAAATAAAGAAATTTTACAGTATGAGGAGGAGGGAAAAGAAAATGATTAAAGACTATTGTTGCACTGTTTATTTTTGTAAATGACCTTATACATTTTTTATCTAAGGATGTGTTCTTAAAAGTTAAATTGTGTAATATTTTCCTTAATTTTCTTTTACTGCCAATATATTTAGAGGAAGCTTTCTTGTCCTCCCTGATTCTCACTCTTAATTTCCAGTTTAGCTTTAGCTTTTCTTATTCCATCCATGCACATACAGTTAATTTCTCTATGTGCCTTTTATGCAGCTTCCAACCTCCACTTTCTGTGCATCGTGGGATGAGATATTTGATTGCTTTGACACACGAAACCTAAAAGAATATACATTGCTTCTCACCTGTGTGTTAGCTTAGAATCCATGATGAGCTAAAACAACTATATAGCTCTGGGGTTGGTACCAGCCAGCTAAGAAACAGATAAATTAGTGTACTTATGTATATACTTAATAATAAACTTACTAGGTTATTTAAATAAATAACAACAAATAACTCAATCCAGGTAAAGCACACCTGAGAATTCTAAAATGTGACATTACTGAAACAACATGGGTAGATGTTGGGCTTTGCGACCAGAAGAAGGAAAGTTGGCAAATTCAATGCAAATTGTAAAAGTAAACTGAGGGGGTTTTTTTTCCCCATAGGCCTGCAGAACAACACTGCTTTTTCTAGCAATAGATCATAAGCTCTGCACTGAATTTGCAATAACTGAGGGTCATCAGACTTTCCTGCAGTGATGTTTTACTTGGCCTGATTGTGACAACAGTTTTTTTATTTCTGATTTGCTTTGCTTTAGTTTATCTTTACATGGAATAACCATAGGTTTAAAAAAATAGCAACAAGCAGACGTGATGAGTACGATTGTATCAACTGTATCAATGCAGTGCTGCATACAAATACAGGGCTGGTACCATAACAGGAGACAAGAGAGGTAGAGAAATAGGATGTGATGTGAGGAACACTGTGGTGATCAGAGATGGGAGACCCACAAACTATGGGAAACTCACGAGTGCCAAGTTAAAGAATGAATACGTGTAGCTGGACAAAACTGGTTTTAAGGCTTACAAAAAGCACAAAGAAATTTTCTTTAATATACTTTTGACCCACCATAAAATGTAAATTAAGATCCAAAATAGAACTGCAGTACAGTGAAAAAAAAATGTGCAAGTGGACAAATAGAAATGATCCCATGTGGATCCTGGAGATGAAGAAGAAACTATCAGTATGACTGTCACTTCCTTCCAGTGAAGGAGTACAGATTCTGCAACACTGCTCCCAAAAAAAGCACTATGAAACTATTGACCTTAAGAGCTGGAGGAGGAGGGAAAAGGGTGAGTATAATACCCTAAAAAAGGGACAGAAACAAAAGATTTTGTTAAAACCGCATTTTACCTCATTTTCTGCAGCAATTATGTTTTCCCTGATAATGATTTCAGTTTTAATAATTCAGTTACATTATCAATACATTTTTGGCTTTATGTGCATATATGGTGTGCTTCCACCCTGCACATAACAAAGATTTTCAACATAACAGAATCATCTAGAGGCCTATGGGCCATTAAGTCTGACTTTATCAAATAACTTCCTGAGGGTTCTTAAAAAGAGTATAACTCACAGTTCCATTCTATATTGCACAGGGTAGTAAAGCCAGCATTTCTAGTGTGTTTCATTTTTAATTGACCCAAGCATTTTAACCTGTAAAATAGAATTTGCATTCCTTCAGACTTTGGCTGCCATTCCAGTTGCTGGAGATATTTTTAGTTTTATGTGATCTGCTTGAGTCTATTTTTGCATTCTGCTCTAGTCTATTTTTGTACTTCTACTCTGAATCTAATATTTTTTTTCAGAAACTAGGTAACAAGCAGTGTGCTAATAAAGAGTGTATAAAAATGATTTTTAATTTGCTATTTCATGTGGTAACAAGTTTATCAAACAAAAAGAGTACACAAGTACTGGATTGTATCATAATTTTTTTAAAATGTTTTTTCTCCAAAGTAATTTTATGAAGCTACAACTCAAGACTTTGTATGGTTTTTTTGTTGACTTTGAAGGCACTTATAACACCAAATTAGATTTATTGCATATGTACATATGTGCATATGCTGAAATAATCACAGAACCATTACTTTTCAATCATTTAAACCAAGAACCTGGTAGGAGCCTTAAAAAATATGCTCTTTGTCAGGGCATGGAAAGTTAAGGTTCACTCTCTGAAATATTGACTTTTACATCCAAGCTATTGCATTTTAGGTAATGAAAAATTCCACTTTTGTTGTATGAGCTATCTCATCCTGAACTCAGCCCATAAAAGTGGAGCCCTCTAAAATTTTCAGTTCTTTCCATGTATCTTAAAGAGATCACAGGGGGACAAGCCTGGTATGGACATTGTAAGCACTTGAAAATTGCATCTTTTGTTCCTAGAACTTTACATTTATATATATTTATTTATTTATTTATTTATTTATTTATTTATTTATTTATTTATTTTCAAATTAATTAAATCCTCTTACAGTAATATTCATTGGAACCACTAGAAGTTCAAAGATAGGTTTCCATGGATTCTAAATATTTCCTTTTTTTTTCCCATAGAGTTGTGTAGAGCTGTACAGTGAATGTGTTCCCAGATAAATCTAGGCAAAGTGATAAATCTTTGTGGTTTTCTAAGTAATTTCAGTGATTGAGAAAACAATTTAAAAACAGCAGAAATAAAGAACAGATCTGAAATTCACACATGTAGGTGTTCAAATTTCTGCCTGGCAGTTGAGCAATCAAGCTTTAATTATTTGTTTTTGACCTTAGAGAAAACGCTTTTAAAATCTAGTTAACATAAATATTCAAATGATGATTAAGATTAATATATATAGCTTTTAGGTCTTCTTAGGAAAGAATATAATGGCATATTGATAAAAAGTATTTTATCTACAGCTAAAAGTTAAAGAAAGGATCAAGTTGTTCTTATAGGTGGAAGCATTTTTGCTACAGGTGAGTTGAGGAAACTTGAAACTGGAAAATCTTCACCAACAATCTATGATTTAAATCTACAACTTGTTGAGATTAATTATTAAATTTTAGATTTCTAAAGTACATCATACTGAAATATCTCATTCATTTGATTGTCACTACCATATCCCTGTATTTAGTGAAAAAAAAAATTAAATTATGTAGCCATCTGAAATGGCAACTGGCATCAGAATGAACATATTTATCTACAGTGGTATTTGAAAAATAATCTAAAATATTTATTTTGTTAAAATTCGCAGATTTAATTATATTTTTTCAGTTAATTTACTTCCAAAATTCCTTTGTATCTCCATTTTAGGATGATTATTCTCAAATCACTGTGAAGAAGATTTATTCTTCTGAGAGAAAGAAATTAAATAAGGTAAACTGAAGAACAATGAGATAATAATTTTCTAATGACACAGCTTTTCTAATTGACAAATAAAGGGGATATTTTCCATTAGCTCATGAAAAACAATAATTTTCTGGGTTTGGAGATAACAATCTGGAAAGTAAGTCTGACTAGATTTTGATTAGGTGTGAGTGATTAGGCAGATTTGTACCATATCATGTGACAATGTTCTAGAAAATTATTTCCTTTTTTGGGACAGCAACATAACCTTTTCAACAAACATGTCCCAGTAGGTAAAGCAGCCAAAGTAAAACACCTAGGTTCATTGAGTACTGCCCCAGATTCATAATAGGAACATTTTTCAGTTCAAGTGGGCATTATTATGCTTATTCTCATAAAATTCACCAGCTATCATAATTTATTTACATGAAGCTGAATTTAAAGGTTTTTGAAAAGATCAAAAAGACTTCCACTGACCACAGTCAGCTTATGACTTAGTGCAGTTGTCTACTACTGCATGAATTATATAGTCAGATATTCTCAACTGTTAAATATGCAGTTAAAATTTTACCTTCTCCTGGTTTAGAATGCAACTAATCTTTTCAAGGTAGATAGGAATAGTCCTTTCTGAAAGTTCCACTGCAACTGTTGTTTGAGCACACTCTTTAGCTGAGTAACTTTTTATAGAATGCCTTTAGAATTGTTTGAGATGTATTTTAATAACCTTGGCTCTTAAATGAACTCATTATTCTGGAACACACAATTAGACTTTTGACCATTTAATAGATTATCTGTCCTTTCTGGTAGCTGCATTCAGGATTTAGCTGGGAATCTGTTCATAAGGATTCATCTCTTGTCAAAGTCTTTTGCAGACCTCTCTTTCACAGTCTCTTATCCTCTTGTGAAGGTGGTGCTTGTTTCTTTGTTTTGTTGTTGGTGAAAGTGCCCTTTATATGTCTCATTAAAAAATCTGGTTCATATAAAAACTGCAACAGGATACTAGGAGAGCATGCAAAACAATTTTCATGCCTGGAACACAGAAATTTCATCTAGCTTGATCATTATTCACTTATCATAAGTGAAACACGAAATGAGCAATGAGTAGGGAAATCTTTAACTCAGGTTGCTCAGAGTCCTTGCACCTTGTCCTTGAATGGTTCAGAGACGAGGCATCTATCACATCCCTGGGCAACCTGCTCCAGTGTTTCACAATTCTGAAAAATTTCTTCCTCATATGTAGTGTAAATTTACTGCCTTTCAATTTAAAGCCATTACCCCTTCTTATTGCTACAGACCCTTGTAAGAAGTTCCTTTTCAGCTTTTTTTTTTGCAAACTGGAGTATTGAAAAAATCCAGAGTAATGAAAGAAACCTCTCCTCTTGAAGCTGAACAATCCCAACCCTCTTAGCCTTTCCTCACAGGAGAATTGTTCCAGTCCTCTACTGGCTCCTTGTCTTTCCTGTATTGAGGGCTATAAGAGCAGTTGCTGTACTCTGATGTAAAGTCAATATTATTTAATGTCCTTATCTGAAATGTTCTGATCTGAAATGTCAATTAAACCTCCTATAGAGAGTTTATACTAAATTGGTGTCAAATTCTGAGGAGAAACATATAATAAAAATAAAGAAATCAAATATTTTGAAGGAACATGTGTCTAATGTGAGATAGATCTCAGCAAATAGAAATGGAGGCAAGTATATTGCAGAAAATGTAAACCCGAGTTATTCAGAGTCCCAGAGTGAAGACCAAAGCACAGAAGTTTTTACTGAATATATGTTTCTGATGTGATTCGGGTTAAAAAATCCAAATAAACAAAACAAAACAAAAAAGATAGGTCTTAAATTGCCTAAGAAGTCTGTTTATGTGACCAAAAAAATATACATTAATAAGACATCATTAACACAGACGAAGTCACACTTTAAGTGTGTAACAAATTGGTATTGTACATCAACAATGTATTTCAACAAAATACATGTATTTTTGTATTGTTGTTTTTTTAATAGAAGGAAAACCTACTGAGCACAAAGGTTGAAATATAGCATTAAAAAGTCCAGAATATTTAGTTCATATATTATCATTATTCCAACTTTGGTGGAGATACAGTAGGCTATGCCAGCTAATGATATTGTACATTGTGCCTGAGAAAAAGTAAGCAGTATGCAGCTAGCCTGATTATGCATATTTTAAAGAGGAAATTTGATATTCAAAACTATAAGGTGTAAGTCTGAGGTCTTTTAAAGAACTAAAACAAACAGAGCTACAGAGATCAGCTTTGTATTGAAAATAGTCACTAGATCTACACTGCAGTGTTCTTCATCTTTCCAATGCATTAAATAATTTTTAAACATGTTATAATTATATCTATACTGCACACCTTATCATGGTTTAAACCCATTAGCATGACAGGTGATTTGTAACACTGTTGAGAATTTCTGTACTTTGGTAAGATCTGAAATGGTGTACTTGGCTCAGTAAACACAGGTTCAGCTGAGAAGCAGAAAATGATGTCTTTATGGTTATTACAGATAATTAATATTTTTAAGCATTTCAGCTTGTTCAGAAGACTTTTTGACTGATTTTGTATAAAAGGCCTTCATCCCTCATGTTTCCTATTGAGTATGTGTTTTTTTTGGAGGGGGTAATATACAGGTATTTGAATGTTCACTATCTATCCAGCTGCCTCTCTGAATGTTTAGAGAAAGCTACAGTTTCCCTTGTCACTAACAGCAGATTTTTATATTTGGAAATGAGAATGAATAATGCAGTGGTGTTCTCAATAACAGACATACAAACTATTCATAGAGAAAAAAAAATCTTTGAACTTTTACTCTGAATGAATAAAAAAGGAAAGGATACACATCAATAGCTGTAAACCTAGAAGAGTCAGGGAAACTAAAGCAAATCAGCACAGTTCTAACTCTTTGACAAGTAAATCTCTGAGTTGTATGCCTTAATAAAATGAGGTATGGTAGGAAGTGGGAAGCAGGAGAATAAAATGGTAGGTTGTTTAATATGCACCTGAACTTGAGAACAGACTTTCACAGGAACACATTGTGAATAGGAAAAACTCCTGCTATGTCCCTGAAACTTTGCTACTTTTAAAATATTCAGTTAATGATGTAAAATGTCTCTTTAGTTTGAGTTCTGGGCTAATAGTCCCAGGAAGTCAAGTAGTTTGTACTTCTCCTAAAAAATACAAGGTTGATAGGAGTGGGTGAAAGTCATTTTTGAAGTTCATGAGCAGATGTAGCTCTCTGAAGGATTCCATATGCCAAGTTTAAGGGTGTATTTTAAAGCATGTCTTCCAGTTTACTGGAACTTTACTAATTATATGCTTAGAAGTCCAGACCTTGATACATCTATGCTTCTTAAAAAACAAGAGCATCTTTAAGTTAACCGTAACTGTGCTTCATGAACAAAACTGCATCAAAATTCCTACTGATTCAAATGAGCAAAATATATTGTGTGCAGCAAGTTAAACCAGAAACTGAACTATTAGGAAATATGAACATTCTCATAAATATCCCCCTGCATTTGGAGCACTGTATTCCATTTTAAATGCAGGCAGAATTTAAATACTGATATTGCATTTCTCCTTGAATTTTCATGTAGAATATTTTTATAGTCTTTTGGCTTTTCATGAAGTTACTGCATGCCAAAATAATAGAAGTATTTCCAGCAGAAAAATTAGTATTTTGTGTGGAAATCAAGACCTGAGAAAAAAATTAATCTACTTAAACAACTGTAGATCATAGTCTACTTGGAGTAACTACTAGCATGCTACATGCATTAGCCCTAGCCAGCCCCCACTGACTGTACAGGAGTTTTCCTGCTTCAAACTAAATATTATGCCAGTATGGATAATGTGTCCTTTTTATTTTTTCATTGCTTGCTTCTCTATCTTTCATTACAATTAGTGCAGCTGAAAGCCCTAGATGGACTGCAACTGTTGTGTTTCATTGTAATTCATCTTGCTATCATCTTAGGTGTGAGGTCTTAGTAAGGATCAGTGACTTTACAATACACCTTTTGCTAAGGCATCACCTTGAGTGCTGGGTGCAGTTTTGGGCACCACAATATGAGATGGATGTAAAGCTATGGATGTAAAGCTATTGGAGAACACCCAAAGAAGGGCCACAAAGAGGTAGAAGGGCCTAGAAAGAAAACTGTATGAAGAGCAGCTGAGAACACCTGATCTGTTCAAAAGAGACTCAGGGGAGACATCAAAGTGATTTTCAACATCCCCACGAGGGAAGAGAAGAGGCAGGTACCAACCTCTTCTCTGTGGTGATCAGTGACAGGATTCAAGAGAATGATGTGAAGCTGAATTGAGGAAGGTTTAGGTTGAATATCAGGAGAAGGTTCTTCCTCCAAAGGGTGGCTGGGCACTGGAGCAGGCTCCCCTGGGGAGGGATCACAGCACCAAACCTGACAGCACTCAAGAAGTGCTTGTAAAATGTTCTCAGGCACGTGGGGTGATTTTTGGCATGGTCCTGTGCAGAACCAGGACTTGGGCACGCTGATTTTTGTGGGTCCTTTCTAGTTCAGTACATGCTATCATTCTGACTTCTGTCATATTTTTTCTTGGACTTTTAGTGGCATTATTTGAGACCTGCATTGGGAGCAAAGTTAAAGAAAAGGACTAGCTAAAACCATTTTCACCCTAACTAATGCTACATGGACACACCTCATCACAGGCATTTATAAAGTAAGTAAGATGTCTGAGCATCTGCTGAAGAGGGCTTCAGTACTTCAGTTATTTTATTCTGTTTGTTATCTCTGAAAGTTTTTCTATATTAAAAAAAATTGAGTCTTCTGGAAAGCAACAAGCTGTTCCCTTTTTATTCACCTATGAATCTAAGTAATCTGAGTGAAATCCTGTAGCACTACTTAACAAGTGACTTCTTTTATTCCATTATTTCACTACAAGGTTGTTGATGTTTGGGATCTATGTGCCCTAAACATTTCTCTTTCAGAGATGACAATGGCAATAACATATAAAGTGCAATGAACAAAGCTTAAAATGACAGCATCTGTTGCCAAGACAGATACTGTTGTGTAATTCCAGCATAGTCTTGTGACAGAGGGACCTCCCATGATGCTTCAAAAATTCCTTTACTTGCTCTTCTTTACTATAGGGATTAGAGCTGTGGGGAAAAACAAAACAAAACAAAACAAAACAAAACAAAAAACCCCTACTTTTTTATCTATTTGAGTTTTGAGACTTATGAAATTACCACCACACTTTGACATGAAACAGAGACCTTCCCCAAATATTCTAGAAGTGGCTGAACTCTTGCCTGCTAACAGCAAGTACTGAATGACTTCCTTATTTTGCTTCATCTATATGAATAGCTTTTGCTTAACCTAATGATTTATCTTTATCTCAAATTTTCTTACTTTTGTGCTTCTGATTCTTTTCAACACCTCACTGGGGAAGAGTGAACAACCAGAACAACCAGTACTTAGTTGCCCACCAGGGTTAAAATACATCACCACTGTATCCTTGAGAACCAAAGAATTTAAAAACATGAATTTGGCCAGAGAGAAGGATTAAAATTAGGCCATGTAAATTCTTTGTTCACTAGTATAAATATTACCTTAACTGGACTGTGACAGATATAGGAACTTTTATATCTCATCTCTTGTTCTCTGGCACCAGAGATATCTTCTACAGAATACTGTTTCAAGTATCCTACATAGTTCAATAGGGTAATCTCCATCCAAGTATGTTTAAATACATTTCCCATATACCTGTAGAAATTAGAATATCTGTCTCAATTAAACAACAAAAGAGAAAAAATAAATTGTAGATAGATCTAGGAACAATCTTAATGAGTGTAATAAAAAGTTTTAAGATAAAAAGTATGCAATTAAAGTAGTATTTTGGACTCTGGTGAGCTTTCTTAGGATTCAGTTCATTTTAATAGTAATAAAATTATTTTAATTAAAGGACTTTTCTGTGAAGTGAGAATGAAGGGTCTAACATGCCAAATCAATTCCTGCCAATATGATTGCTCTACACACAAGGAAAGATAGCAATAAATTAGAGGAAGCTTATTCAAGGACAATTGGTCTACTGTGCAGGACCTAGAAATTGCTGATATGAACTGTTTCAATGTCATAAGACATATTACTTACAAGCACTGTTATAGATTCAAAGGTTTATATCCACTCTCAGAAAAGAGAAAAATGAAAATGAAAATAAACTAACTATAGAAGGAAATTAAAACCATAAAAATAATGAGACCTATTCAACAAAAATAACTATATATTAGAACCCTTTATTTTTTGGGCATTAAAACTTAACATGGGGACATTTTTCTTAGCAAATGACCTAAAATGTTTTACATATAAAAAGAAATAAAATCTATACTTTAAAATTTCATGTGTATATGTTAAGTTTCTACGAGGTTTTATTAGAGTATGGAACCAAAATGAAGTGAGTTTATTACTTTTTAAATCAAAATTCTGCTTTTCACAGGTGAGAATGTTACATCATGTCATATTTTGTGTTCCCTAAGATGTCTATTCCAAACACAATCCGAATATTAATGCTAAAGCTGCAGCTATAGTGTTTGTAATTTAAAAACACAATTAAGAACCAATAGATGTGAAACTACAATAGCTTTTCTGGTTTCAGAAACTATTTAATTCAGAGTCAGGTATTGCTATTACATTTCCCTTCCCTCTTTTCTTTTTAAATACATAAATGAGACAGTGAAAAGGTATAAATGCAACTCTTTATGGATCAAGACTGAAAAAGTAACTGGCTATTTCAAAGCAGAAAAGGTAAAAAAAAAATTCTATTACACTTTATAGAACCCATAATGAGAATCTAAAAAAAAAAATGAATCTTAGCCTCACAGCAAAATGCCCCTGACCAACAAAGTTTTTTTCCACTTGAATTCAGCCATGACTCAGTGTTTAGCAAGGTTCAATTCTATTAATTGCATATATTTATTGCCAGTTATTTCAACCTGTTAAATTTTTGTTTCATGATCATATTGTACACTAGAAACCTGAAATTATCTCAAAAGCTTTAGAGTATAGTAGTGAAATATTACTTTTATTAACAAATCCATAATGTTAGGTGTCACATCAATTTTAAAAAAGTCAGGTATAGATTGATAAAAAATAAAAACCCTGAAAGGGAGAATGGAGAAGTGAAAAGAAAGCTTGATAGTTAAAACTCTGCGTTATTAAACTATTATTTCTTTTTCAATGGTAGTAGATTTAAAGTTATTTTTCTCTAAATATTACCATCAGTCCTTTAGATTAAATTAATTTTTATTCTTTGAGCAATAAACATTGCTCCTGTATTTCCAAATTGTTATTTTTTAAGTTCTCTTAATATTTCTGGCACTTATCTTTAAATTGATGTACATGTAGATAGTGTGTCTTTCCATAATATTACCTAAACTTGCAGTGAATCACATTTGAATCTTCTCTTTCAGTTCCCTCTCTAGACAATGATTAGTGAAGGATTTTAGAATCTAACTTCAATGAGCTTCTATTTAAAGGATAAGGCTGGAGGAAAGAATCAGAAATCATTTTCTTTGCCATTTAAAAAACCATTATGTTTAATATAAGCTACTTTTTTAGGCTTCTTTCATATCTAATTAAAAGAGAAACAGTGCTGAAGAAATTGTGTCAATGACTAACAAATATTTGACACAGTGATTATAATGCCCCTCTGAAAAACTGAATTACTGACAACACAGAGAACCTCGAAGACTAGGCTTTAGTTAAGTATAACTAAATCAGTTAATTCAAGACCAAATTAAATTTCATATATCACTGGGGGTCTACTAAGGTATTTTAATAGAAGGTGGAATTCAGCTCTCAAAACCTAAATAAAGTTATCTGAATAAATACAGGCTGATACAAACTAACAAACTTCCTGAACTCCATTTCATTAATTAGATATCCAGGAACTATAATTAGATGTCAGTCATGTAGGTCACTTGCAAAAATTTTATATACTTAGTCTCTTAAACTGAACCTAAAACCTATTCTAGGATTATTCTTACTGTAAACTTAGTTGGAAGATTCAAAAGTAACCTGTAAATTCCATTCAGACTTTATAGACATCACAGCAGAGGGCAGAAATGCAGAGAAGTGTCATTACTCTCCAAATATTTCTTTATCCCTTTAACTTTTTTTTAATCCAGCATCCTTATATTTGAAAATTTAAAAGGAAATGAAACCACAAGCTTATGCATGATTTGTATATGCCTTACCTGTGAAATCACGAGGACACAAACACTGAAACAAAGGTTGTTCTCTCAGTTGACTCACATCAATGCAAGTTGCTCCATCAGAACAATTATTTGGGTAAATTAAACATGCATTTTCAACGAATTGGCAAAATTTTCCTGTCCATCCAGGTGCACAGAGGCACTGTATACAACAAACACAAAGAAACACAGAAAGCCCAAAATGAAAATGTAATGTGAAAGTTTGTAGAAATTTTTTTGGGTTTTGTATTTTATACAGAGTAAAAGTGTGGTAGAATGCAGAGTGTTGTACCCAGCTGAGACTGTTCTTCATGCCTGCATTTGCAGATGATAAAACAGTTGACAGAGGCAAAACTCATCTACCATGCCTGTTGAAAAAATTAGGAGAAAAAAGGACATATGATCTGGAGAAAATGGTGAGATAATAACTGGCTGTAAGGGAGAAAATGCCAGCAGGAACAGAAGAACTGAGTGTGCAAAAAAGGATTTTAAAGGGATAGGCATGAGGGAGAAATTGGGCAGTGATAATATCAAATCCTGCAAGACAAACACTGTCATTAACCAGTAATCAGAAAATGTAATACAGTGCTTCTGTTATACATGCAGACTCTACCTGTTAAATAAAATAAATTAAAATAGTTTATTCGGAGGAAAGGGGAAGATCTGAAGCTTATATCAGCTTCTCAAAAGAGTCCTGTGAAACTCATACAAGTGCCCTGATCAAATATTATTAATAGTAGCTTGTCTTGAGTCCCATTACAAGGACAGGACAATAGAACAGTATAGCCAAACAGAAGCATGCCAGTATTTTAGAACACTGAAATGGTGTACCAGGTTCACAGTATATAAACATTTTACATTAGTATGTGTACCTGTGACCACCAAAGACAGAGAGATGCGTTGTAGTGACTAACACAAGTAAAAAGAAAGTTGCCAAAGAACAAGATTAGCATAAGGCACAGAAAATAGGCAGAATATATAGCTGACTACAGAAAAAAAATACTGTAAAAAGTCCTAAGGCAAGTTGTACCAGGAGGAGAATATAATTTTTTGAAGGACAGGAGGAGTTCTTTGGGGGAGAAATAAAATATTGCAAACTATCAAATATGTAGAGGAAGGATGGAGACAGAAGACAAGCTCAATTCAGTAATGACTTCTCTCTTCAAAAAGCTCATGACACAGATTTCCTTGACCTTTGTTTTTAAGTACCACCAGGGACCACAGCTGTCAGCACTAACTCTTCAGCTCCACAGCACTGTGTGATCACAGAGAATTTAGAATGTAAATGTTACAGAGTAAGGATATGTAGGTGTGCTGACAGTGCCTAACAATCTTGAAAATTACTAGCATTAAGTATGCTGTTTGTGAATTAATTCATTCACGTTTGTTTTAAAGATTTAAAACTGGCCCTACCTCTCAGTCTTTTAAGCATTCCTTTACAGTGATCTCTGATTCTCTATCTGACATATATATTTTGTAAAAACGAACAGTACTTAGGTGGTCAAGTGAAGGTTTTAAGGGAACTGCACTGATGTGAATCCCTTACTGTGAATCTCTGCATTCAGTGATTGAAACAGCAGATAGCTAGAGTAGACTGCCATCTCCAAAGTGACCTAGGTATGAGAGGAGCATGATAACCTACAGAATCTGTGTGACTTACCTTCCAAGGCCTGGAAGAACACAGAACACAGAGCAGCTGTATATTCCTTTGTATTATTCCTGCATCACTCTGTTGTGACAATACCCATACACACCCCTGACATTTCCTGACTTCCTTCCCCTTGATCTTCAGGAGCACCTTTCACTGCTATGTACTGTCCCTGTCCTTGATGTTATGTTTGATTAAACATGTCACTGCTAAGTGGAAGGTAATAAGAGATAACAAGATGGCATGTTTTTGGTAACTATCTATGGGTTTGTCTGTCTTTGTTAGTCTGCTCACAAAGCTTATCCCAGACACACCTACAGAAACATGATTTATCCTGTATGTCACCATATTTACGTTCACAGGACCCCAGAATTATTTAGGTTGAGAGAGACCTTTAAAGGTCATAGAGTCCTACTTCTTGCTCAGAGCAGGTCTAACTTTAAATGCAAGCTGGTTGCACAGGATCTTTTCTACTTGAGGTCTGAATATCTCAAAGCATGACAATTCCACAGTCTTTCAGGGCAACTTCTTGCAGCACTTTAGTACACATACATTACATTATGAACAATTTGTTCTTAATACCTAGCCATAATTTCCTTTGTTGCAACTTCTGACAGTTACCTCTCACTCTAGTGCTGTGCACTTCTGAGAAAAAATTGGCTCCATCTTCTTTGTGATCACCCAATGAGGAGCTGAAGAAAAGAATTATGTCCCCATTCAGCTCTCTGTTTTCAAGGCTTAACAAAGGCAAATCCTTCAGCCTTTCCTGATATGCTGCAAAGTTTTCACAATGTTGATGGTTTTCTGGTGTTTTTCATACATTAAAATCCTACAGGTCACAGAGTACTTCACAGGTAACTTATCAAGTGCTGAGCAGAAGTGACTGATGACTTAATTTGACCTTCTCTCTATGCTTTTACTAATGCAAGCCAGTATTAGATGAAGCTACCTAACCTTTACCATGATTTGATTGCATTGGCCCACTCCCTCATCTTCCACAGATGTATTCTGTTGAGCCCTTTGGATATTTATAAATACTCTCATTGCCTATGTTCTTGGTTTGGCATTTCTCTTTAACTGATGGTATTTCATTCCTCTAAATTTTGCCACCTGGCACAGGACTTGGGAAGCACATATTGTAAGTAAAAGCCAGAGCAAAGGCACTGAATGTCATCCACCTCATTCCGCAGCGGGCTTACATTTTCCTTGGTCTCATTTTTTCTGCCACTGTACGTACACAAATGGAATTTATAAGATAATTTCTCCTTTATGAGTATTTTTCATAAGGACACACCTGGAAATTCTCTTTGACTAGACTCAGTCTTTTATCTACCCAGTCACTAAACATAACCATTTATTTGCAAAAACTGTTTAGCCAGTATTTTCTTCCTTTACATGTCTTAAATCCATTCTGCAAGAAAGAGCTTCAAATAAATTCACTGAAGTCTAGACCTATATCTAGTGGATATATATTAACTTAAAAAATATGTTCTCAGAGAAGGAACTGTGACTGTAGTTGTGAAAGCTACATTTACTTTTCCTCTAGCTAAGTGACTTCTCTGCACCTGGGGTGAAATGTATTGCTGGCAAGACAGCATTCAGGAACTGAATCACTATTTCCAGACTATGCCTGAATTATTTGGAGGATAATTGAAGGATAAGTCTTAGGGATGCTTAAGCCAGCATTTTCCACAAGCATTAAGCAATTTTTTTTCAGCTTAATTGTAATCATCTCCATGGCATACTGGCACAATAACCTTTCTTTTTTCCTTCAGAGTTTTCAATTACCTGGTAAGATGGCTTGCAAAATGATTTCATGTGTTAGACTGCTTTGCCCCTTTTAAAGTATATTCAGAAAATTCCAATTCAACCCAAAATTTAGGCATTAAACTGAGTATGAATGCTTTCAATTTTCGATTTATCTTACATTATTCTGTTATGTTGTTTATTCCTATGCTCAGACTTTTTTTCTTTGCCCAACCCTCCCTGCTACCCCCCATTGCACAAATACTATCTGAGTTATGTGTACATCCTTAAAAGTGTGTATATTTCCAGATTTTTCTATAGATACTTTTGACTTTAGGAACTGAATGACTGGTTTATGACTAAAAGGTTTCAAAAACTCAAGACATGCCTTTTGGCCAAATGATTAAAAAAAAATAGTTTTTTTATTTTTCTGCACTGATGGAGCACTGAAAATTGTTTAAAGGAAGAAAACAAAATCCTTATCTTAATAAAAAAAATCTGCTTACATATTTTTTGTATGTAAAGTTAGTTCCTAACTGAAATTCTACAAGTCCTTCACACTGGGAAAACAACTGCAAGAAATATGTAGAAATTTATTTAGTAGCAAACAAAAGTGCAGCCTCTTAGTGGATTGAGGGACTTACTTGGGGATAATGTTTTACTCATTTCCTTATTTGAAATGATAGATCTTAAAACTTTACAATATTGATGATTAAGCTACAATACACCAGTGCACTTAAGTGACTTTAAACCTTAAAAGAGAAATTTAATTTGTCCTAACTTTACTATATCTATCGGACTTGCAGCTGACACCAAGCTGAGCAGTGCAGGTGACACACCTGAAGTATGGGACACAATGCAGGAAGAGAAGTGGGTCCATGGGAAGTCACTATAAGGTTCAATTCAACAAGGCCAAATTCAAAGTCCTGCACATTGGTTGGGGAAACCCCTGGTACCAACACAGGCTGAGGGGAAGGGCATTGAGAACAGCCTAGTAGAGAGGTTTGAAGGTAGTGGTAGGTGAAAAGTTGGGCATGAGCCAGCAAAGCCAATTGTATCCTGTGCTGCATAAAAAGCAGTGTGACCAGCATGTCAAAGGAGCTGATTCTGTCCCTCTACTCTGCTCTGGTGACATCTCACCTGGAGAGCTGCATCCAGCTCTGGGATCCTCATTACAACAAACCCATTGGCCTATAGGAGTGGGTCACCAAGGGGGCCATAGAGGGCTGGAGCAGCTTTCCTAAGAAGGCAGGATGTCAGAGTTTGAGTTATCCAGTCTGAAGCAGAAAAGATTCTGGGAAGATCTTCCTGTGACCTTTCATTAAGGAGTACTGTGGAAAGATGACTGGCTATAAAATTAGAGGAAATGGAGAAATTTATACTCATATCCTAACAGAAGTTAGGTATGGAAATTATGGGGTAAAATACAGTCGTTGGTCCCTGGGTGGAATGCAGCTGGCATGCCCAAAACCTATTCCATGATAATTCCCAATACATGTGATCTGGAATTATAGGCACCTGCTAAGGGGTGGAATGGAGGGTGGAGCAGAGTGGAGACACTGCAGTCAGATGCTGTTGAAACCCTTACAGGGAGGGGAACTCTGTGATGCTTTCTTTGCAGCTGAGAAACTGCAAAGGAGAGCCAGGGGGCATAGGGAAAGATGTCCTGCTGTGAGCCAGCAACTCTGGCAAAATCACATTTCTCAGATGAACTTGGTTCATTACAGCCTACATGTGCACACCTCCATCCCAAAATTATCCTCCAAAGTTTTCCCCTTCCAGCATATGACCCCCCCCACAAGGTGTGTGCTCTCTTATTTTTTTGACTGCATTTTTAAAAAGTGAAGTGAGAGAATTTTACACCAATCAGTAACAAAGGTATGGCTAGAGTTACTCAAGCTCCATCTAAACATGGAGAAATAGTAAAAAAGTAAGTAGTGAATGGGGAAAAGTTAGGAAAGACTATCATAACTGCTGGGATCAATCAACAGGCTGAACCTGTCTTCTCCCCCTCAGGGACCTCTATTGGGTAAGAACTGTACTCTGTCTATGCTGAATATTTTTATTTGGGGATCTTAGCTTGTCTGTGTATTGCTTTGAACATGTTTTTGCAGTCAGATACTACCACGGACAATCCTTGAAACTTTACCTTTCACACTTTTATATTAATAAGGAATGCTGTTCTGTGAACTGTTGTTGTGAGTCCTTCACAGGCACCAGCAAAGGGCAACAAACTCCACACGGTGGAAGACCCAGTGAGGGATCACAGCATGGGCAGAGCTGCTGAGGGTCTCCCTTATGCTGTTGGTGTGTGTCCCTGGATGAGCCAATCAAACCATTCAACAGAAATATGTCATCGCTTGAATTAATTAATTATTTTTAATACAGATTATATTGTTTCATTTCTCAGAGAGCATATGGATAAAACAGAAGCTAGAATTCAGTCCATGATCATCTCATAAAGAAGGTGGGAAGATGAAGTTATCTTTTGTGTAGTTTGAGGAAGTTCCATCTCTCTTTACGTATGACTTCATAAATAATGAAATTTTATTACTATTTTTATAATTTTAAAAGGCAAATTAAGAATGTGCATTTTTGAGTTTTTGGTAGTAGATGACAAAATGGCAAATACTGAAGAATGAAAAATAATCATCAAGAAGCTCAAGCTAGAAACTTACTGTACAATATTGAAAATGGCTGCTCAAAAACAGCACAAAATTTATACAACACACGGAGAATATGTGTCTGACCTTACTGGCATTAATAAACAGGTGAAATATTATTTTAGTTGTGTGCTTCAGAAATACACAGTGCTGAGTTGGCTGAGTGAAATTTTATGGACTCTTTCTATGGACATTTTCCTTATCTCAAGGGGCCAGCTCCTTATTAGATAGGGAAATTAGTAAAGGAGAAATTTGGGGAATTTCTCTGTTTTTGAAAAGTGGTTTAAACTTGAATATAGACTTGATTTTAGCTACTTAGAAGTTGCACTTAAAAATAAACCAGAAAATGTCTATTGGTTAAATCTGGTGTGTTTTGCTGTCCATTTATATTTGATTATATGATCTTCTACTATATAAATTCACTAAGATACAAAGATATCTAAAATTATTACATGATCACCTTTTTAATTAAATATTTTTAACTTAAATTTGCTCTTCAGAAGGACAATTAACTTATTACATGAAGATTTCTACTGTTGATTAACTTCTGTACAGCTCAGAGATAATTAGCAGCACATATGAAATGTACCTAGGGTGCTTTGATGGTGTTTATTTCAATAGAAAAGAAAAGTAGGAAAATTAATTTTGATAAAGTCCAAATTAAACCCTTAAAAAGGAAAAAAATCTGCTTAAGACATTTTAAAATTTATGTGAACTCTTCTGTAGAATTACTGCTACTGTGTGAAAGAAAATTGACTAATTAACTTGTGTAAAACTGGCCCCTAATGGAAGTATCTGACTTTGAACTACTGCTGTTTTGAACACTCAGCTGGAAGGACAAACACAGGAGACACATCAATAGACTTAATGATAGTGGCAAAGTGGCTTCACAGAGATGAGACTATAATGTTCTCATATGGTCCATGGGGAGAAACAGTAGGAGAGACTGTAGATTTTTTTAAAAAAGGGAAAATGACAATAATCTATTTTATATGCTGCACATAAGGATAAAAATTGCATCTGAGAGCAACAGACTTTACAGTGCCAATTTTCATTGCTTCTAGCATTGGTAGTGGATCTGTTATAAATATTCACAATAATTTTATTGCTCTAAACAACTGCTTTAATATATAATATGCCAAATATATTAAATGTTTGTTTCCTTATGGCTTTTTTATACTCAGAGAACAAACAGTGATAGATACAGTGCAGAGGGCTTATAAAAAGCCCCAGTGCTTTTTTTTAAAAGGATTGAATTTGTTAAACAAGTTGTTTTCTCTCAGCTATACTACCTTTCAGTTCTGGATATGTGATCTAGAAGTTACTTCTCCTCTCATGCAATAGATACAAATGGCTTCTCTAAGATTAAGGTGGAGGCCCTCTTAGGGCTGTGAGATCTAAGCAGTATGACATAGCTCCATTTTGGAGATTATTGCCAATTCTGCATAGAGATACTTTGCTTCTGGGTTATAAATTCAGCCAGACTTCTAGGGATAAAGCATTATCAAAAAGCTTTAGGACTGAGAGTGGCTCCTCAGGGAAGAGCTTACCAAGGGGACCAGAGCAGCAGACTTTCCAAAAAGGCTTTTCAGGCAAGCCTGTGGGGCTTGGCACTGCTCACTGCTCTTCTGCAAAGAAGCAATTTGATTCCCAGCCTGACAGCTGGCTGATGGACCTGGTTCTGCACCCACAAAGGCAAACCTCATCTGAAAGAGAAGAAACCTGAACCTCTGTCTGCCTGATTGCAATTTCTGTACAAGTTCTGCTGAATGAGTGCCACATATCAGCTTGGCATGGGGAAAAATCACAGGAAAAAGAGAGGTTCCCTTCTCTATCCTCCTTCCCACATCGCCCTAGAAGGAACATATCAGCTTCAGTGAAGACCATTTTCTGTGCTGGTATGCAGTCTCTTGCTTTTATAGACAACACAGTAGTCTTTGTGCAGAACATATGTGCTGGGTTTTTTACCTTCAGCTACAACAGTGTGACCCAGAGTGCTATTTATTATTAATGTATATTCATAATTTTTCTTTATCAACCATATATCTTCTTGGTGCACACTTTGTTGTCAAAATGTCTCATTCACCATAAAGCTCCAAAGATAAAAGATATGGCTTCCTTATATGGATGTGAGAAAAAGATCAAAAGAGTGTAACATCAACTACTATAGAACTACCTACATCTGCAGGGCAGGATTTTAGATATCACTCTTTTCAATTATATTAATTTTTCACTCCTCTTACGGTGAATTATACTATTAGATAAACATTATTAAATGTATATCTATAAAAGAAAGCAAAATTCTGGTGGCTGGGGAACACTTTTCTGAAGGGAATTGACAGGAATGCATCTGTGTACCTGTTCTCGCTAATCAGTGTTCTCCAGGAAAATTACTTGTAGAAGTTAAAACTGTTATTTCTTTATCCTTTAGCTTCACTCTCCCTTGCTCTTTTTGAAGGTACCATTGGGTACCTTCACTGAGGGCATCCATTGGCAATTATTCCAACACAAAATTCCACATGCAAGTTTCAGTACAGATTCTCAGAGAAATTTCAAAGATTTTCTTTGAATGACCAGCAATAGGTGTAGTGGTAAAACTCAGACTGATAGCAGAGGTTGTTATCTCTTTCTTTAAGGCTGCTCTAGTGTGCAGTTCTTTGCCAATTCTGCTCTGCTGTTCAGGCAATATGTATAATTTGTTTAGACATGGTCTCAAGTGTAGTGCTGGCAAATGGAAATGGACCTTACAATTATATTGCTTCCTCTTCATCTTTCATCTTCAGTTTTTGAGTCTACATAATTCAATTTCTTTGCTAGCTGTATGCACTCAGCCTCACACCAATGAGTGGTTTGTCAGGATGATGGGAGAAAGGCATATTGACAAAATAGACTAGGAGACACTATGCAGACCATATCAGTTGAGAGAAGAAAAAAAAAAAAAAGAAAGAAAAAAAAGTCATGAATGATCATTCCCCTTTTCCATAGGAAGTGCATGGCAGGTCACAAATGGGAGGGTGTGTAGCAGCCCCTGTAGAGCTGCACTTTCTTGTCCCTCAAATGCATTTCTGTAGCTCTTCATAACTGACTTGTAAATTCTGTCATTTTTATGCAATAGTTTCTCCCTAGAAAGTAAAGACAGTATGCCAAAGTATGGCATACTATGCCAAAGACTTGACAGTTTTTGTATGCCAAAGTATGGCACACTATGCCAAAGACTTGACAGTTTTTGTATCTTGACTTTCCTGCTATCATGTTTTCAAAACTGTGCTCCTTTCCAGGCTTCTAAATTCCAGTAGATTCCTGTTATCCTCCAAATTTGCACTGAATTAATTTAATATATTTTTTCAGTATCTTTATTTTTTTGGATAGTTTTGAGGGTTTTTTTCAGTTTAATATCAATGTTTCAGAAGAAACAGGGGATCTTAAGGAGAGACAATACTTTTTGCCATGATCTAAACTACTTGCTGTGGATAAATAGATAGTAAGGTACTTGATCCCCTCTGGGGACCTAGAGAAAAGCTTTACATCCACAAGTGATTTCTTGTTTGTATACTGTCTTTATTGGCTTTCACTGCCCAGCCGTGTGCCAGAGGCTTTACTGGAGCCATTCTAAATCACTGGGAGAACACTGCTGAAACCACTCCATACCCTGAGGTGGTTAGCATGTGGCAGCAGTGTGATTAGCATGGAACAAACAACAGCTCCTTCTTCCCTATCACTTGCCTTTTGGGCATTGCTCATATTTTGCCCGTCTTCAGATAAAGATAAGGAAAACAGATACCTACAGCCATAAATTGTTTAAGACAATCAGATTAAAAGCAATGAGAAAATACTATCAGCTGCAAAAGGAGAACACTGGCTTTTCACTTATAAAATCCTTTTAAGAAAAAAATAAAAGTTGCCATGAGAACAGAAAAATCTACTGAAAAGTGTATCTGCAGGCAAATTTTTAAACAACTTTTTAAAGAAACAGGTTATCATATTCTCATAATAATGTAGTTAAATATTTTTATTGAATAAGACTGCTGAATCTGAAATTAGTTCACACATCAGTAATTGTATAAGTCTGGTTTATGCTCAAACGGTTTTAATTTGTTTATTTTCTTAAAATAGCGTCCCCTGTCTTCTAAGTAGGCATAATTATTAATTATAAAATTGAAAAAAACGGTACATTAATTGAAAATTTTCCTATGGGATGAATGCTTATAAAAGGATATATTATTATATATATGTAAAAATATATATGCTATATTATATTTTCTTCACAACTTTTACAATGAGTATATTTACTATTAGCAGTTCCAACATTGCAGCTGAAAATCAGGAGAAATTTAATAGCAGATTTCTTGAAATAATTGATAAATCAATAGTAAATAATAGAATTTTTCATAGCGGTATTTTTTGAGGATGATCAGTTCATGTTCAAGAATTGTGCTTGTCAATATGTCCAAATGATATTCTTATTTTTGAAACTGAGTCAAAGCTGCAATGTTGGGTTTTTTGTGCTTTAGAAGCAAACAAGGTAGACATTATATCTTTGATCTTCTTAAAAACCCAAATGAAATGGGAGGATTTATGTTTTCACTATTCATGGCAACTTTGGAAAATACAATCCTTCTCCTAACCTTTTAATATCAGTGAAATGAGTCTGCTGCATTGACTACTGGAAGCAATCCACAATAAGGCCTTCAGCCTTCTGTGGGAATTATGGGGTTTGGATCCCACAGCAGTAGATCCTCATGAAATTTAATGTCTGGTGGTGTTATCCACAAGGACAGGACAGATGTGACCCGGCACTGATCTGATGGGAAACTGCTGAAACAGAGCATTGGACTGTATTACCTAAAAAGCTTTTGAAAATGCTCCTGCTATAATCAATAGCACATAGAAGAAGCAGAACCATGCACAATATTTTCTTCACTTCGTTGCTAAAGTGGCTTTAAAATTTTTGGTAGCAACAGTTGAATATTTTAAATACAATTGTGCATTTTTTTTCTTCTGAGAAAACCTGATAGATCATGGACTGTTTTAAGATAGCAAATATGTATGTAATGATGTGAATATAATTTTTAATTATTTATTTATTTTATTTCATCAACCTAATTTTTATTAGAGTTTCCTCATTTCTTAAAACAATTTAGATTATATAGCTGCCTCTGATGACCCTTCACTGACAGACAAAGATGTATAACTACTGCAAAATGCTTCAATATATAGAAGTGCTTATTTTTGACTGCAGGGATTGTCACCAATGGTATGGTGTCACATTTTAAAATTCAGTTTGAGCCAAAAGTTGCCTTATTTGTCACTATTAGGAACACTCATTATTGTGTAATTCTTTTTTTCTATGCATACAGCATTGAATTTGCCTTTCCTAGAAGACATGTTTTTCTAAAGTAATGTTGTCCACCAAGAAATACTTATCATATTTGTGTATTATTAGCTAAACTACCATTTTCTGTGGTCATCTGCACACACAGAAGAAGAAAGACCTCAGAAACTATAGGCCTGTCAGTCTCACTTCAGTGTCTGGTAAAACTATGGAAATTATTATTCTGAGAAGTATTGAAAGACACTTGGAGTGTCGCAGTCATCAGTCACAGCAGCACAGCTTCCTCTGCAAAGTCCTCCTCAAACTTTATTTGCTTCTATGAAAGGGAAATCTACTTAGTTTATCTAGGAAAATGAGTGGATGCAAACTTTCCAATGATGCTTTCAATACTGTCTGTCACAGGATCCTTATAGACAAAATATTAATAACCAAGTTACATGATGAGTGAGCAGCTGGCTCACGGGTCAGGCACCAAGGGTTGTAATGAATGGCATGACACCAGTCTGGTGACCTGTCACTTAGTGGGGGTCCACAGGGCTCTGTCCTCAGCCCTGTGCAGTTTAACCATATGGAGTTTAACAAGGACAAGAGCTAGGTTCTGCACCTTGCTTAACGTTTGAAGGAGCAATTTAGAGAGTTGAAATAAACAGATCTAATATTTTTTCCCAAATTATCCGTTGGAATGAACATCCCCACACTACAGCTTCATCATCAAAGCTTTAAATTTGTATTAATTTTAAACATGTTTATGTGTAGATAAGTAATTTTGTTGTGGTTAAAATAATGGCGACAGACGATCATAATTCAAGCAATGTATTTTTAAAGGCTGCAACACAGTTCTGATTATCATCTTTGTAGATAATGACACTGGACCACAATTAGCTGCATATTCTTTTTGCTATAAAAATGCCCTTCAGTTATCTTACTTGACATAGTACTAAACAAGATCTCAGTAGAGAAGTAATAAAAAAATCCATATTACCCAAGTGAATTGCCCTTGTGTTATCGATTAAAATAAATAAAACCTATAAAATTGTGCCCCTCTCGTCTCTTAGAGTAATGAATGCATTTCAAGTTTGCTTGTCTGAAGCTTTTATACTTTGGAACACTGAATTAGTTTAACATGTATTAAGTTACTTACAGTGAATCCTCCAATTATATTAAGACACAATCCTTCATTCAGACAGTTGATGCTGAGCAGCCTGCAGTAGTCAATTACTTCCTCACAGTTCTTTCCAGTGAATCCTGGCATGCAGCTGCAAATACACCAGGGTATTTTAGAGAACTTGCATTTTAAAAGTTAATTGTATTTAATTATGCTCCATAATTCTATTAAATAATGTTCTTGCAGTAACAAAATAGATCTCTTATGTTATTTAAAGTAAACAGAATATGTTTTCAAGAAATTAAAAATCCATTGCATGATTCTGGATAATGTTGCTTTTCACAAATAATTTCTTTCACTGATTAAGGTATTTTCACACTAGTATTTCATATAATCTTCCAGGGGGAAAAAAATCTAGAATGAGGTAATATTTAATAAACAGTTATAGACAAGGTAACAAGGTTTTGGAAAACCATTAAAAAGAATAGGTCAATTTAAGCATCAGAGAGATGCTTTAACATAAAAAAAATGTGATAAGTGAGAAATAAGCATCAATCATTGCTAATGCATAAAGAGTGGTATAAATATAAAATAAAGACAGGCTTAACTATGTAAGGAGCAATCTAGAGACAACAATGCATAGTTGTTTACATGTTGGCTTAATTGTAATTCAGTATTTTTTTTAAAGAAAAAACTAGCATCCAGTTTTTGTGACTGTTAGTTTCATGTGGTGCCAATGGAGTGATGGATAATTTTTGTATGTAAAAGGAATACAGAAAGTCTGCTTTATGTCAGCATTTATTATTAGTAGGAGAAAATCCTTTCCTGATGTAGCCCTCCAATGTTAAAAAAAAGATCTCTTATACACAAATAAAAAGGATAAAATTCAAATGGATAGTAAAGAAGTCTTATTCAAAAGCAATAATGGAACAATGTAGAAAAATATTTGAATACTTATATCTTGATAGATAGATAATCCTTGTCAAATACTCTCATTATGTTCTTACAGACACAGCATGTTCCCCTGTCTAAAGGCTATTTCTGGTGTCATGGAAAGAAAAGATTCAAGAAGAAGAGAAAGAAAATGGTCAGCTAGCTGAAAATTTGTGCTTGAGAAATAATCCCAAAGTAATAGATGGGAAATTTTTTTAGCTGCTTCTAAGAGGTAGGCTTTTTTTCAAATCATTCAGTCCAGAAGCTGGAAATTATGAAAATTATACAGAATTGCTTCGGGTTTTCCTATGTTCTTGCTCCAAATAGATATGAGATCCAGATGTGTTGCTTATGTTTTCTCATTTAGAAAAAACCTATCCAATTCCTTATTTCAAAATGCATGATGCTTCTCACAGGTATGCAGCATACTAGAGTAAGTGATACATTTTCCATAGCAACTACCTAGGTGGCAACATTCAATAGAAAGCATCTGAGTTAACCACACTTTCCAAATCACTCAAAGATGTCTATCTGTGGGTATGGCTCCGAGTCTGAGGAATGCACAGACACATGTAGCATGCCCAGAAATTTAAGTCACTTTATTAACCTTAAGTGTTAAACTGGCTGGATTTAATCAGAAATCCCTGGAAACCAACCACAATTCATGCACAGGACCATTTAGACAGAGATTAATGGGTATGGAAAAACCTTCTGTAAATGGTTATATGCTCTGAGGCTGGTATGGACACAGCCACATGAGGACACTCTATGCAAGTAGCAATGCAACACATAATCCTCACCTTCCTCTTGAAAAAGGTGCTGCATGCAATCATGTTTCCACCATGTCAAGTACTTGGCTTCAAAATTCCTGCAAATTCTATTTTTAACAAAGTTATAGTTCATGTATTTTAGCTAAAAGGAGTTTTTCATAGTAAAATTTACATATGAAAGGAATGTAAATAACAACAAAGTTTTGCATAGTTTCTTATAATTTTAAAATAACATTTAAAAACAAGTCAGATCAACTCAATTACAATGTTTGTTTTACTGATTTGTTTTTACCAATGATCTGAAGTGAAAGAGTTCTCAGATTTTTTACTTCAATCTTTGATTATTTCCGTATTTATATAATCTATCAAGCCAATTTTAGAAATGGCTTCTTCTAATTTTTATATGTGCTCATATTTTTTTTCTAGTTTTGCTTTTATGTTGTTTTGCAATAAACTTATCAATGTCAGGGAAAAGAAAATGTAAGCTAACAGAAAAAAATGTTGACAATAAAGTTCCAAAGATGGCACCAACAGAACATATTTTCTCAGAACACCCTTTCACATTTTTTGAGATTTTTTTATTATCCTAAAGTACATGGATAATAGAAGACTATAAAAAGCAAACAACCATAGTTTATAGTGATGGATATGCTTGTTCACTGCCTATTTGAATTCACCTTAAATTTTGACATTTAAGAAAAAATGAACATATTAGATCCTTAGCACAAAGTTGTGTGTGATATCAAGACTGAAAGGATGGAATTAGGATACAAGATAGTCATACATCATAACTGAAGTGTGGAAAATTAAATTGATTCTGTTTGGTTATATGCTTAGAATGGAAAACAACTGCTTTCCCAAAGAAGGAAGGATGTGTTGAGAAGAAGCTGGGATTGTGTAGGATATAATAAAGTAGTTTGGGCATAAGGAGAACAACACAGCACAGGGGGAAGCAAAATAAAAAGTAATGATGTAAAAAGTGCAATTCAGCTATTGTTTGAGCTTGTGTATGCATCTGACCTAAACACCGTTACATTTATTTATGATAAAATGTTTTAAAAGGGGATCATGTAGTAGTATTACATTTAGTATTGCACCAAATGTAGTATGAAACATGAAGTTTATTGTGGAGTGACTAGACAGAGACATAACATACAGTATTTGACAATGATTACCAAAAATGAATCAAATCTTAACTTAAAATGTTGATGAGCAGCTACAAATCTCACAAATTAGGGCAACAAAATTAATGGGAGATTTCCTTTGGGTAAAATGAATTAAAACATGAATCACAGGCAGAAAGCATCCAAGTCTGTGATTTTAGAAAACTGAAACTGTCTAACCACTGCTCCTATAGGTGTTCTGAAATCCTCTGTTAGTCAAGTAGCTACTGTAGAACATGAATTTAAAAAGAAAATTTTGAATTTTTAAAACAGTAAAGCCTGTTAGACCTCTCTATCTGTCAACACCTCCTTTGCATTTCAGCACTCTGGCAATATTGCATCTCTCACAAACAAAACTTCTGAATGTGATCTCCTTGTGAAAAATATGCAATTCATACTACTTCAAATGCTTTCTCTCACCTAAATGCCTCCTTTCAAGAGACATAAATATTTATATTTATTAACTATTTCAGTTTAAGTGGTGGAAAACAGATTTTAATTTCACAAAAATTGAGGATGCTATTTTTTATTTATTAAAAAATAATCATAAAAATATTGCAATCAATAATCAAAGCCTTTGGAGACTGAATGGCAAAACTAATGTTGAACACTGGAGATTTTCAATCAGCAATTGGACAGAGTACCAGATAATCTCATCTAAACTCCCTTTCCCATGAAAGGTTGGACCAGGAGATACTTCAAGGTCTCTTTCAACTTGGGCTGGTCTATGAGTCTCTGATAGTATTGTATATTTATTGTGTTCTAAAATTCTGTGATTGTACTGTACAAAGGAAGCTGTGAACTTGTGTAAGATATGTCATGTCACCTGCTCTGGATATTTCTCTCTGGAAGATATGAGTCACTTTCTGGAGCTCTTCATCTAGAATGTCTGGTGAGCAAATTGGTTGCTAATGTGGACGATGTGGATTGAACACTATTCACAGTGCTCTCTCTGGGTTGTTAGCTCCCCTTTAGAGCATTCTTAGTGTTAATGAGCTTATAACCCATTCCAGTGTAAAATGGGTTCTTAATTGCCCATTTTTAGGTTCTATTATATTCATTGAAATAATTACTTCCATGCTTATTCTCACATAATATTATCAAAGGAAAGATGCTTCAACCACAGTGTTTTCCCATAGATATTTTTATTAAACCATTTCCACACTACAATGAAGTTCCTGATACAGACCATTTCTACAAATACTTTGTGGAATTATAGATTATTCAATATGAATAACAGGGCCAGGATAATTTTTTTATTACTTGTTTTTTTGGTAGGTTTCTGTTGATAAAGATAATATACATCTGGATATTAATTTTTCATGTCATGCATATTTTTAATGCAAATTTCAACACATTTCATACTAATATACATATATTGTGGGCAAGACTAGCTATATGATAATAAGTTATTTGCTTATATCTTAGTTTAAAGAATTTGAAAATAAATGATAACTTGTTCTGTGCTTTACATATCTGTATGGGAAGATCTAACTGTATATGAGCTTGTGTGTTTGTATATATGTACTTAGGGAATGAATATTAATTAAATTTTTAGGATTTTCTTCTTTGGGAAAATGATAGACATAGTTCTACTTATATTTTAATTTCAAGTCTTCTCAACTGAATCTCTGCTGATGCACTTGTAACTCTGTGTTCTATACCTCTGTTCTATTTTTTATAGTTTCTAAGTTCATTCATAATATGTTGTCAGGCTTTTTTTGTATCACAGCATTAAATTCTCTGCTTTTATTAATATACTAAAATTTGAAAAACATTTACGTCATAAGTAAATGCTTATCAGAATTTACTTAGGCAGCAAGATCAAAGCCAAGCAAAGGGGGAAAAGGATAAATTGTACTCCTTACTGCCACAGAAAAAAAATCTAAAAATCTACTTTAAAATAAAATTAAAATATACATTGGATCACTTCTGGTATGTTAAAATGGGTAATTTTTAATCTTTCTGAATAAAACAGTTTTTCATATCCTGCTTGAAGGATCAATTTAAAGTCTACTAATGTGTGTCTGTGAACTAGAAATTTAATAGTGTGCCTTATGTTTTCAGAAACAGCACAAACTTCATACACCCTATAAGGGAATGGCACATGTAGTATAACTGTCTTAATTTTCATCAGTGTTTTAAAATTTATATTTTTATAGTATTAATAATAAAACAATTTATAGCTCTCAAATGCTTTAAATCTTTTTGTATTGCTCCCAGAATTTATAAGAAACATGAAAGTACAAAAGATAAATATATTTTTGAAAACAAAAGTTTTCTGTGTTCTCTGTGAATGATGTTGTGTCTTCTTTCTGCAATCTGTGTGATATCATCAAGTGAACCAACAAAGTACTGAAATAAATTAATTTCCAACCTTACCGGCAGTTATAGTTTTGCTGTTGAGCTACGCAAGTTGCATTATTTAAGCAAGGCAATAATTCACATGGATTCAGTATTTTCTCACAGAACTTGCCAGTAAATATTGGCATACAGGTACATGCCACATCCTATAGAAGAGAGGAAAATTAGAAATAATGATTTGTTGTATCCAGGACAATACAAAATTTAGTGTTAATGGTGTTTGCATCCATTACTAGCAGGGTCCTAACTGGGACAACTTGTCATCATATAAAGGAGTCTAAAAAGACAGAACAGTTCTAGCCTCAGATAGGTTACAAGCTAGACAGAACAGTTCTAGTCTCAGATAGGTTACAAACTAAATTTAGGCCAAGTAGAACAGGCCTTCCAGGACAGATTATACCATACTTGGGTTTGCTAGATGGAAATATGGTTTGTGATTTTTGTTTTGTGATTTCATAACTGAATCAAGAAGGAGTTTATTAATTAATTTAGGGTTTTTTCCTCATTTCTGATTTTGTTCCAGTCTAATATCTGCATCTATTAAACAGTAAAGTACACAAGATAAATCAATAACCAATGTCACTAACTAGAAGAGGAAAGAAAAACGTGCACATCCATTTTCTCCTTCAATAGAAAGCACAGAGTCTATGTTTCTCTTTAACACTGAAAGACATCTGTCAGTTACTGCAACCTCTAATTTGAACAGTAAGAAAAGTAAATTATTTTACAAAAAAAATATTTCTTAAGGTTGACAGTGCCACTTTTATTGTTCTATACTCTTCATAGGCCTTTTGAAATTAGAAAGTAAAGGAAAAAGTAAATGGGTTTGTTCCCCTGATGAAATTGGAAGTGCTTAGGTATCTCTTTAGAATTGGTTTTAAAGTATAATCAGGAAACTCCAACTGCCACTGAAACATTTCTATGCATGTGAAATACTACTGCAACTCTTTGTCTATGGCACAAAATAGTTTATAATGGTGTATCTACTAGACAAAATATTTAGACAGGTTACACAACTTAGAAATCTATCAATTCATTCAGCAATTAAAGACATCTCTTTTTCTATCTGTGTATGAGTATGTATCACTGCTGTGTGTTGACTAAGCTTTTGAACTCTTCTTTCACTGTTTTGATTCTGTATAATCACTGCTACTTGCAATAGTCATGCTAATGAAAGAACATCAACAATTTATTTTGATGTACTACCAGGTATGACTTATTTATCAAAACTTGGTGAGTTCTGCATATATTTATTCTATTTTACAAAAAGGCAAAATAAAGAAAAAAAGGGAATTAAAAAACTTAAATGGCATGAAAAGCAAGAACAAGACAATCACTAGTTAAAAAAGATCACGATGCCTTGTGTTTTGTCAGATGATTTTATCAGGAAGAGGAAAAAAGGAATAAAATAACATGGATGGTTCCTTAAGTGATAACCAAGTAAGTGGTGTGAATGGGGAGTTTGAGGGTTTTTATAATAAAAAATATTCTAAACACATTAAGAAAGTAACACATTGAGAAAATGCTCTGTTTCTTCATGAAGCATGCAAAGCTAATAAAAAGATGCATTAGAATTAAATATATTGACACTTGTGGAACAGATTCTCCTGTAAGGTATATCAAAGCATATGGATGATAGGAAGGTCATTAGAAACACAATATGGCTTCAAAAAGGGTAAATCATGTATGACTAATGGTGTCTTTCAATGATGTAGTAACTGCATTGATGGGTAAGGGAAAAGCAACTGAGAGCAACTGATAACATTTACCTTGACTTCTGTGAGACCTCTGACATCACCCCACACATCATCATTTTTGCTAAATTGGTGAGACTGGGGAAAGTTGTAAATGTCCCATCCCTTGAAGTGTTCAAGGTCAGGTTGAATGGAACTTTCAGCAGCCTGATAAGAGGTCTCTACCCACTTCAGAGAAGTTGGAATAGATCATATTTAAATGTTCCTTCCCCCCCAAATCATTATATGATGAGATGCTGTAATTCTATGATTCTCTGATCAATAGGATCTCTAACATTTATACTTACATTTGGCAAATCGATACATGTGCCTCTGTTCTGGCATGGCCTTGAAGAGCATTCATTGATGTCAATTTCACAGTTGTGACCAAGAAAACCAGAAGGGCAATTGCAAACATATCCAGACTGGTTATACTGGCATATACCTCCATTCAGGCATGGCTGAGAAGCACAAGGATCACCAGGGTCTTCACAAAATGGACCTAAAACAAATAAACATTAAAAAATACAGTGTTGGAGTGATGCTTGACGTGCTCTTTGACATTACTTTTATTACTATGTTGTGTTTCCCTATTATTTATCTTTTTTTTTTTTTTTTTTAAATTGTGTTTCTCTAATTTTTTTTTTTTTTGCACTGTGAAGCTCCACTTACTGGGACCTGATCTGTAGCAAAGGAAGGATGTGACTGGAGCCATGGTCCCATGAGATGCTGAACAGTAACTGAACATCTCACAGCAGTTATTATTAATGGAAGAGGAATCCAGTGGATTCCCAGACCAGGAGGGTTCTTCTCATTCCTGTTTATAGATCCAGCCAGAACCTGAATGTGCTTTCAGTCAGCAAACACACATTCACACACATACAGACACTACAAACTTGCTGGCCATGTGGATCAACACGTAGAACTGTGCCTTATCCCTTAGATAAATATGAACAGCAGTCACACCAGCATAAGCAGCAATGGCAGCTCAAATTTGTTCCTCAACTCTGGCTAGTTAGTATGAATAGACACACGCCATCTTCTGCATATAAAGATAAGTCCTGATTAGTGGATGCCTCAAGAATCAGCATAGATTTTAAGTCAATGGGATTTCCATATCCAGATCCTGAACCTCTTACTGACTTGCTGGCTCAGAGCTTGAGTTGTTCCAGATCTGGATGTCATTCTGGTTTCTGGCTAGTCTAGTTTGAAGAGCTATCACTCACCACTAGGAGAGGTGTTAACACAGAAGTAGTAAAGAAAATAGACTTTTATGCAGGCTCTGTTTGCCTTGCAAGAAAATAATCTGTAAAATTTCCTCAAGTCAACCTCGTCAATTATTTGAAATTTCCATGTCCCTCACAAAATTCTCCTTCACTGTCTGTGAAATTCAGTCCTTGATCTAGGTGGTCTATGGAACATTTGTCAGCCACTTACCCTGTTACTTCTAGAACTCATCAGTTTCTCACCCTATGTCCAGTGGCTTCCCATATTCTCCTAAATTATTGTGACCCTAGGTAGGACTTAACTGATCTGTCTGCATACCTTAGTACTTATGAACTGCCTAAGTATTTTTGACAATTAACTCTTTTTAATTCTGTGAAATCAAAGATAAAGAAGAATTATAGCACCTAAGAATCCATTTCCATTTACTTCTGGAAAATTATGCATCAAATATGCTTTTTGCATACTTTTTGCTTTGATGCTCTGATTCAAACCACTTCCCTAAATACATACTTACAAATTACATCAGAAGAATTTCTTAGCAATTTGCTGTAGCAATAATACAGCTTTGTAATAAATCCCTTCTGAAGTAGTAATATGCATTGATTCAACATTTTGTTAGTAATTTGAACCCACTGACTTAAAAACAGACATTCATAAAAGAATAAATTATACTTTACAAAATATGTATAATTTTGAAATGATAAACAAAATGTTTTTAACTTAAATTGTAAACTGCAGGATAAACATAAATAATTAACAATAAACCACTTAATAGATAAGTATGTGAACTTCCAATGATTTGATTATGAATAGACTAGCTATCTAAAGCAACTGAAAGTATGTGGAACAACATTTACCAGAAGATTGAAATATCACACTCTGTCTCTACTATATACCAGAATTGTTAATGGGTCAGGGTCAAAACATTTTCCTCTTTTTGTTCAGTTCAGTAGAAATAGTTATTCCAATAAAGCAAAATAAATTGAATCTATCTTTTATGACAGATTATTCACTTGTCTTTAACATCAGAGGATATTCAAAGAATCTTTCAAAAATGTTTTGCTGTCCCTCATCACCATAGTAACCAAATTACAATACATTGCAAATTCCAGATGTTAGTGCTTGCTAATAGGGAAAGCTAAGGAGGCCATTCCTCAGAAAAAGGACATTAATTGGTGTTAGTGCATATATAAAAGAACATTTGCAACATGAAATGAGGGGGATTGGTAAATTCTTTCTTATTATTCAATTTACTATCTAGCTGTCCTATTCTACTTCAGTGTAATATTGTATCCCAGCAGTACTCATAGATGAGGTTATATATCAAGGCTCACCCTATTTTTTTCTCCATTATTAGTCATATTTGACAAGAATGGGTGCACCTGTCCCATCCACATTAATAATCAGAAGAGGGAAAATAAGAAAAACAGTGACCTCATTTGCTCTACCCAAAGGAAAACCAGAAAGTGAAGTCTCACTAGCTGAATGGAATAATGAGTTTTTCCTGCCATTGTTTCTACCGCTGAATTTGTTCACTTCTCCACGGTTTTTTGTGACACCATTACCAGGCATTTCTTAGACTTTTGTTAAAAAATGGCTCTCAATGGGATTATCAGAACAAGGAAAGACTAAATGAACAAAACAGGACAGAACAATGAAAGCCAGTGGGGAAAACCAGATGAAAGAGGTGCCTTTGGTAATCTTATGCTCATTTGTAGCAAAACTAGGAAAACAGTACTGTTCTGCCAAAAAAAAAAGACTAAAATAGTTAGAAGAGGAATTTTAAAAAAAGCCTGAAAAAGGATAAGGAAATATTGTCAATCACACCATGAGAAATATATAATGGAAAATCCTAGTTTCAAGGATAGCTTAAAAAAAACAAACCCAAAAAACCCCAAACCAAACTTATTACTCTTTTTTCCTTGGCATTTCCTTGTGAAGGGGTATTAAATTAAAATAAGATATTTAACTTGCAGTCTAAAACACAAGAGAAATCTACCGATATCTTTCAGGAAAAATTCAGTCTTGAATTTTGAGTTGGAATTTTTCCGTAATCATTGATATGTCTTCGATATTCCTCTACTTTATAATTCCCTGTATCCAGCATCTTATGCAAAAAGCAAGAGAAACATTCTTTCACCTGAACATCCATGCCTGATGAGTTTGACAAATCAAGTAAAAAAATGGAATTCTGGAGAATTAGTGGTTTGAGATTTTTATCCTATTGTTCCCAAACCAGATGTCACACTCAAACTATTCGTTAAATAAGATTAAAAGATGACTTGATTACAGCTCTTGAATGGGGAAAATGCTAAGCACTAAAGGGATCATTAATTCAGAGAGAAGAGTGTAAGAAAAGCAAATATATGTGCAATATAACAAGCTTTGGTCAGAAGAAGTGAGTGACTGGTTTTCCAAACTTGCAAACCTATTTATCTAATTTTACTCAAGAAAAGTTAAAAGTTGTGCAAATCAGGAATTATTTCCACATTCTTTTTTTTTTATATGTACATATTTTGTCTCTATCAGTTGCTCTTGCTGTAATATGTTTAAATAAATAAATTCATATCCATGTTCACATTTACTGACCTCTTAAATGTTGTGTTAGAAGCGAGGTAAAGAGCATAGGATGAAAATAGAACTTTATAATCTGATATCAAATGCAAGCCCCAGAAAGAGGACAATATTTAAGCAATGAGTTTGTACATCTTCTGAAGGCCTGAGACTTAAATTGGGGGGGAAAAAAAAGGCAAGACAAATTGTCCTGACTGCATGAATTCGATACATAACTTTCTATTTTACTTTTAGATCAATAAAATCATAGTATAGGCATAGTATGTGCCCTAGATGCTGTGCATTTCTGTGGCCAACAACTTCAACAGAAGTCATTTTCCATCAGCCACACCCAAAAAGAGAAATTTGCTTAAAATACTCTTTTGTATCTTCATATACATTTCTAACCAGAACTAATGAATGATACCTTGTTTTTCCTGTATATGAAGTTTCAGCAAAGTATGAATCAAAATGAAATCTGCTTTAGGCACTGTAAATCTAGGTCATTCATGGAGTAAAAATTTCTGTGAAAGACTTTAAGGCATATAATCCTAATTTTAGACCAAATAGGCAGCATCAAAGCTCGCTGGTGTGCTTTACAGAAAAGCTCCAATCACCATACTTGAAAATAGACATTTTAGAAGTAAATGAATGAGAAGAACATTAGCTTCAATCAGAGGAAAGCATATTAGAGAAAAAATCACAGTACTGCTGGGAAAACTCATCAAGAGTCCTTATAAACTTTTAGTTTTACCTCTTATCTTGGCTAACCATAGAGTTCATAAACAGTGTAAGCGAACAGAACTGTCTGATCCTGAGCTGATGCCACCCTGGCTGCTGCTAAGGCAGTGTGCATAGGCTGTCCTGGCTTCTGCAGGGCTCCTATTCCCTGGGCAAGAGCAGGGCATCCCCCTAGGTGTAGGAGATCAAATACCATCCCTCATCTAAAATCACTTCCTAGTGCCTCAGCCTGCTGCAGAAAGGTGCTCAAAATGCTGCTGGGCCATCAGGATAACAGCTACAGTGTTCAGATTTACAGTTATGACTTTTGTCAAGAACAGCAATACTGCCCAATCACTAAATGTCTAGATTTAAAATAATCTTTATCTTTTCAGCCAGCTGAGGGTGTTCACCACACAGAATATCTGAGTGTGTCCGTTAGCAATGAATTCACTTATACTTCATACTTATACAGTAAAAATGATATTTCTTTCCAAACACTTTTTGGAAAGGGAGTTTCAAACATGTAATGATTAAACAGTGTTTTCTCTGAGGCAAATTTCTTCAGAAAGTGTTAATTCAATTCCTCAACTGCTCGTCAAATGATAAGATCTTGTCTATACTCCAAATTAAAAGCATGTTCCTGATGGCCTACATACTTCTGTGAGAAGCTCAATACTTTCAAATTCTGAGGAATTACACCTCTTAGAGATGAGGTCTCACGTCGGATTCTTGGATTTGCACTGTGCATGAGGTTTGTCAACATGGTTTCTAAAGGTATGAATGGGAAACATACTTCTGATTAAAAGCCTAAATGAAAACAGATCAAGTCGATATAATAAGCAGGACAGACATTTTTTCATTAAAATTAAAATGTATATGTGATTCCAAACTAAAATAGGTCAATAAATAAAAATTTTAGAAAGTAGAATACGTATGTCAACCATCTATTTTTTAAAAATTATTGCTAAATCTGTGCTAACAGGTTTACTTTACTTAGTAGTTTTATTTTGAGTGTCTTCTTGACACGCTTTTCTTTGTCAAAATGATATAGGTTATATTTGATGCTTTATTCTTAATTCAGTTATGCAAAATGATACACCTCTCATTTTTCTGGGCAGCCACAATTGTGTTTATTTATGATTTATCTCAGTGGAACCTCATAGAATCCAGTGTAAATCAGAAAAATCCTATAGTACATGTTGGATGTATTGAGATATAAGGCATCAAAACATACATTAGGTAGATTTATTAAATTCCTTGTCTTTCTTTAGGAGTGGAAGTCAGCAGATAAGGAGTAGAATTTAGATATTTGGACACCAAAAGCTTTAGGCTAATACCTATTGAGAGACAAACAGAAACTCACTTACAATTTAAAATTCCATAAAAAGCTTTTAAAAAATGGCTTTAAGATGCCTGTACAGTACACCTCAGTATTCAGCAATCATGACTATGTCATAATAAATGTAAACCTTCAAGAATTCTAGCACTATTCAGAGACTTTTTGTTGTTGTTGGTGATGATGATATTTGCTATTACCCATCCTTTTGGCAGTAAAGAATAATTCAAGAGTACTTCTGACACTAGGATAAATTACAGATGCAATAATTTATATTTTGACGGTGGGCAGTTCAGTTAGTTATGTGAATCCAGGAAGAAGATTCTGAAATAAATCAGCCACCAGAAAGTTTGTATTCTTTTTTTTTATCTGCTAATATACTTTTTAGAGCAGATGACAGGTGATTAACTTTCTCCTCTCCTCAGTGTTACCACAGCCAGCTGAGTGATGATGAAAGATATGTATGGGCTGAAAAATCATGTGGTTTCATGAGAATACACAAACACTTTCCTCCATAACAAATTATATAATGTGTGGCTTAGTCTTTTCTCTTATTTGCAGTCAAAAATGTGTGAGAAAAAAAAGGCTTGCATAAACATGTGCCAAGCTGCTCACAACTTTGTACATTATCTTTAAATAAACAATATACAGCTACAGGCAAATGCAGCTTGCAGCAATAGCATATTATACACAGCTGCAAATATTGAACACAAAAACTATTGAAAAACTTTCACTACTTTTAAATTTTCAGATGGGAATCTGCAGTTGTTTAAACCCTTTAATTTCCTCGAACAGCTTGAACCTCTGGAATTCACTAATTTGTATGAATTCTTTTTCCTTAACAAAATTCTTTTCAAAATCAGTTTGATGGATTTGAATAATTGAAGCCTATGATTCATTTGTCTCCATAGTTTCACAGCTAATTATTGTTAAAAAAAAATATATATATATCTCCTTTTCCTAATCTGTAGTAGTGTGGAAGCAGGTATACAATTACTCAAGAAGAAAGAAATTGACATAGGGAATAATCTTATCAAAAGATAATTGATTTTTCAAGTCTTTGACAAAGGAGTTTGTTCAAGATATATACATCTACTTTTGTTTCGTCCTCAGAAATTGCAAGTCTAAATGGGAAGATACTTTTGTTACGGTGAAAGAGGATTTTGGCTGAGATGAATTCCTATAAAATTGCTTAACAATATTCAGAAACACGGCTCTAGGCTTGAGATGACTACTAAAGACCTTGGAAATGTATCTTCAGGAGATACAGCCACTTGAAATTCAATAACTGAGGTAAGGGTTGAAAAGAAATGTAAATTATAGGAATATATTCTGGGAAGGTGTAGCCTTGGGCAACCACAGAGTCCAGGGATGTGTGCTAAATCAGGGGAAGTCTGAGACAGCACAGGGATTGAGTACACTGAAGAGAAGCAGGATGCACCAGGTGAAATAGAAAGTGAGAGCAAAAGAAGGCTTGAATCTCAGGGTTAGAGAAGCACATCACAGTAACACAGAAGCAGCAAAATGGGCTGAGCAGTTACCAATAGACCTGTTTTGATACCTTCTGTATCCTAGGGGGGAGTGAAAAAAATCGTTGAGTATAGCTGTTTAAATAAAAACAGTTTAAACCTGTATGTTGTTGGTGAGGAAAAGAGGTTGTTGGTGTTTTATCTTGAGTATTTTGACATTGCTGATTTTTTTATCCCAGCTACAAAATTTTAAGCAAATTGTCGAAAATCTCAAGAGGGGTTCAGTTGGATTAATGTCTGAAATGCAGGTTGGTCAAATGGATAAAAGTGTGTGGTATGTTGTAAAAGTGACCATATCAGAACATTTCATAATCCATATTTCTATTCTAGGTTATGCATTAATTTATGGCAAATAAGTATTCTTGAGAAGAAAAAAAATCCCTAGGAGTATATATGGAAGAAAATCAGAAAAACTAAATAAATATTAATTCGATTCAACTAAGCTTGTATATCAGTACATTCTATTAGAATTGTGATGAAAAGAAAAAAATCTGCTTATTGTTCAGCTTGTAACATTATTAGATACCGAGGATCAATAGAGTATTATACTGCTTGCAAGTGAACCAACGTTTGAACATTCAGCATTTCTCAGAACTGTAACTTACAGCCTTCAATGACCTTGGGTATATAGCCTTTTGGGTATATTTCCATTTCTTGACATCCATCAGCATTATTTAATGGGACAAACTGGGTTTGTGCAAATCCCTGCATATTGGGCTGAGTAGTGCAAGACCTGCCAGTTCTGGAGGGACTGTAGAGGTACTCAGAGCTGGAAAAAATGCCAAGGCACTAATGTTGAGAGAAGAGTAGAGTCTAAGAGTCTCTCATAAAAAAAAAAATTGTCATTCTCAAAAGCTGGTAATATCAGCATGGGTTTATGGCTCTAATATTGTGATGTAATTTAAAGGAATGGAGGCCTGGTATGGTAAAAGAGGCCTTGAAAATTGCAGACACAGCATGCAGCATGTGGCATACAGGTATGGAGTACATGGAGGCAAGGTGCACTCAGGACCTGGAGACCCCACAGCTGTAAACAACTCAGCAGAGAACAGTCAAAGAAATGCAGACCTGGAGGTGGACAAAAAAGGGGCAACAAAAAGAACAGTATCTAACATCCATTAACCCCACCATAGACTGTAAATTCAGGTGTAATTTGGAACTACAGCCCAATGAAGAAAAAGAAAGGTATATAAGGATGTTGGCAAACATACAAATATGAGCCTGAGTAGATCCTAGAGCAAGAAAGGTAAAACCATCATCACAAATATCGAATTCCTCCTGGATTACAGATGCTCCTGGGAACACCCACTGTAACACACCCCTGCTGCCAATGGCTGTAAAAGGAGCAGGGTCAGGGTGAGCACAGCATCTGGAATAGGGTTGGAAATTGAGAAGCATGTATATATAAGAAGTTCACAAGTTTTATTATTGAAACATTTTCTTCGCAGATGAATCTTAAGGTTTCAATTATGTCATAATTGTTTGGCCTTATATTTACAGCATTTTCTCCAGAATCCTGCCTTTAAATGCCAATACATAATGATACACAATGATGTGTAGCAAGATAATGGCAGCAATATAATGAACCCAAATCTGACAAAATACATGGTAAGTGAAAAAAAAAAAAAAGAATAGAAGACACTTGCTGGTTTAATGAGAAGACCCCTTCAATATTAAGTGAAAATTCTACAGAAAATTGTATTTTCTCTTTCCAATTTGGAGATTTGTGCTCAATAATATACAAAAAGCAAGCTCATATGACCTAACTCAGCAATTTAAAAACTAGATGCTCTCTCAAACCCCTATTAGAACCAATAGTTTAAACTGTACACTTTTAGAAGATGGTTCATTACATCCAAAAACATACCTAGGACTGATTGTTCATGGGATGCTTGCTTTTCTTCTAATTAAATATGGCAAACTAACCAAATATTTCAGGTTAGATACCAAACTCTAGACATCTGATGTTTCATAACATGCAGTCAGTAAATGAAGTATACCTCAAAGTTTGCTAAACAAATGGATTTCAGCTAGTCAGATAAAAGAGTTTTACAACAGGATCTTCAGAAGCATTCCCATTCTAGCAATCTCCAAAGGCTGATTGATAAAAATAGTTTTTTTGAGTCTGTTGCTTTTACTGCTAAAGGGGTAAAACATATTTTGAAGTGATTGACTACTGTTTGGAAAAAAGTCTCATATTATGGAAGTAAAGAAACTTCAAATATGAAGTATTCCTATGTATCTATTTAGGGATTTCATTCACATATATACTAAATAATAAATTTAAATGGGCAATGATTATGGAACTTCCCCTTTTCATATATGGTGCTTTTATCTGCATCTGTAATTTTGATTCATTTTGAAAAATACCCGAGATTTAAATTATTTAAGTTAACCTTTATTGATATTAAGTTTGAACAGCTCAGCAAATAAGTTTTATTTTTATTTATAATAAAGGGATTCAAATCTATCAGCAAAAAACCCAAAGGAATTCTCAAAGATTTCTCTAAGGTTTGAAAATGTTTTGAAATAGTGACTTTTTGTCATAATTCACTGGTGGTCATTATCTCATTGTAGAATAAATTTGGCTTTTGTCTATCTAGTAATCTGTAAATCATGGATACACAGTATTGAATTCCCTCTAAATGAAGACAGATACTATTTTACTTAAATGTTTGGAGCAATATTGATTGTATACACTGGGCTTTATCCCACTTGGAGATAGTGATATTGTTTGTAAAATTCTGCTTTGTTGCTAATTCCATAAAATAAGTAAATGAGTCTTGCTAAGTTTGAAATGTCTATAGCCATCAGTTTTTCAAAGTGAAAAAACAACTGCACATAATTTTTGATGTTTTCTAGTGTTTGAATTTTATTCCTCAATTAAGTAGATTAGGTATTTTGTTCTTTTGACACATGGTATGATGTCAATAAACATTCCATTACTTTGAAGACATTGTTTCAAACCATCAATTTCCAGACATTGAAATAAGTCATATGACGTATTATAGACTGTAAGACCTATGGTCCTTTGTATTTTAATTAATTATGAAAAATATTATAATGACCTTTGTACTCACACAATTCTGAATTGATTGCCTGCCATGGAGATTTTCTTGTTTCAAAAATTTTTATGAAGTAGTTTTAGAAAACCTTTGCTTACCTTCTTGTATGTGGATGTTAGAGCTACTTGCTTTCTTTGTGCTCATTCATGTCAAAGAACAGAAGACTGGAACTATGAAAACAGTCAGGAAAGGTACATTATATTACCAGAGTACAGCCCTGTACCTCAACTCAAACATTAATGCAGTCACCAACTTCCTTGGATGTTGCCTCTGGGTAGGGATGATCTGAGGGCATTCTGAAGTATGGAAGAGGAGTTTGCAGTTGAGATACTATTTAGAGTGTGAAGATGATCCAAGTGAGGTTTGCTCTCAGGAAAGTAATCTTTGATACGATGACAAAGTTTGACTTGCTTTGAGTGCATGTGGTGGCACGACAGGTCCTGCAGCACAGCAACCCTAAGGTTTCAGTGAACAGGCTGCATTTTCTTAATAAAGTCCTCACTGTGAAAAGCCATAATTTGTTTGCAAATGTAAAAGATCGAATACATATTCAGTGTCTGCTATTATTAACTAAGGCTGCAAGTGTTTGCTATGCTTGCTTTTAGAAATGTATTCCCAAAAGTATAAGTTACCTATTCACATATTTACTGAGCAAGAGAGATTGCAGATAAGACATGAGTGAATATGGCTTTGCAGTCTAATGTTTAAAGAACATGTACAGCAGCTCTGAAATGCATAATGTTGTTAAGATTCTTGCTCCTGTAACAGATAATGATTAGGATTTTGTCCAGAGTCCAGAGACAAACATATGTCTTTTCCTCTGTACTGACAGTTTCCATGGAAGATGAAGACATTGCAAAGCATCATTGTAAAAACTTGTGTTATATAACTATACATTGCTCTTAATGATACAGATTTGCCATGTGTTTTACTCTTTGGTTTATTTCTATTTGGAAATTAAACATGGTTTGTAGAGTGTAAGGAAGGGACACTAGGAAGTCTTTAGTCCAACCCCCTGCTTGAAGCAAGATGTGAGTTATGAATCTGGCCAGGTTAGTCAGGGCTTTATCTGTCCTAGTCTTCTAAACCATGCAAGATGAAGACTGTAATCTCTCTGGGAAACCCGTTCCAGTATTGGTTCCAGATCCTAGCTGCAGTTCCTTGAAGCTGTGCAAGCACTGCTTAGCAGAAACAAGAAAACCCTCTGTGTTATCAGCACTGTTTCCAGCACAAATCCAAAACTAGCCACTATGAAGAAAATGAACTCCATCCCAGCCAAAATTATTTCATTTACCACTTATGGAGAGATAAGAGACAATAGGCTCTGCCATAAGATCTGATTTTGAGCCAGGACTCTGAAGTGCTACATTTCAAACATAAAACTCCAAGAAAATACTGAGGGCTTGAAAAGAGTATTTTGTAAATCATAATGGTAAATTCAGTCGTGATGTGGAACTGCAAGCATAACATTAAAGAAGTTAATTTGGTTTTCTTATTTATATTACCTAATATCTTGTACTAAACCCTTTATTTTGAGACTTGTTTATGAACATGAAACATGTTCATCTTTCTATGCCTTTCTCAGGCATAGAAATCTGTGCAATGAATTCTAATATCCTTTCTCCATCAATGGTAATTAATCACTGTGCTGGAGAGAAAGATTAGTATACTCAATAGTGGTGTTATCAGTCCCGTGATTTTGTGTCTGGATATATTTCCCAAAGCACAAAATTCTGGTGACCTGTCATTATGCAAGGAGGTTTAATTTTTAAAGGAAGTTTGTATGACAGGTGAAGAGAGTTCCAAGTGAAAAGGTTAAGTATTTGGTAGATCATTTTGTTACTAGATTAAAATGTCTGTATAAGTTAGTATATGTCAAATTATTTTTAAAAGTATGTGAGTGAGAAGCATAAAGGAATGCCATCTGGCCCTAACTTTTACTGTCTACTGCAATATGGATTAGAAGAAAGGTGCTGGAGGAAAGGGATAAAACCACTCCTGACTGCAACCTAACTTGCAGGAATCCAGGCAGAACTTTAAGCAACGGGGAGAGAAGCACAAGCATAAAGCAAAGGATTTGTGACAAACAAAGAAAACAGGGAGCTAAAGCACCACAGCAAAGGGCAGAAGGACATTTTTCCTATGGTCCCACAAAACAAAGTGTAGAAATTGTTTCAAACCAGGGAACTGGAATAACAAAAGAGTTGGGGAACTGATAGCAATATTGCAAAAAAAGACACAACAGAGGCTTTTTATTTTGATTTTTCTTTGATACAATTAATTTCTTTAAAAGTTCATTGTTCTCATTATCGTTTTATAAAACATGGCTTTGGAAATATATTCTAGAAGTCTATACTGGAGTGAAAGTGTTGGCTGGCCCAATTCAAAGCTCTGGTATTTTGTGTCACTGTTGCTAACATTATTTTTTCCACTTCATAATGAAAACAGATACTATTTTCTACTGTAGAATATTATTAAAATACAAATAAACTCAGCATAAGTTAGCTACAACAAAGGGGTTTTGGCTGGCCTGTTAACAAAATGCATTAGGTGCCCTATTCTTGACTTGAAGGGTCACAAAAACCTTTAAAAAGCAGAATTAAATATTTGAGAATATAGAAAAAGCTCTAAAATTCCAGTAGCACTAGGGAATGGACATTTCTTCCCAGGTACTTTGTTTACAGCTGCCTCTCTGATTTTAAAACTACTCATATTTCATAGTAGCTGAGATTAGATATTAGGATGAAATCCTAACTGTGAGGGTGGTGAGGCATTGGTATGGGTTGCCCAGAGTAGCCATGATGCTCCATCCCTGGAAATGTCCTAAGCCAGGCTGGATGAGGCTGTGAGCAGCCTGACCTAGTGGACTGTGCCCCTGTCCATGGCAGGAGGCTTGGAAATACCAGTTTTTTAAAGTCCCTTCCAACACAAACCAGTCTGTGATTCTATGATTCAGACTGAAAAAAACCCAAACAAATGCAATCTGAAATATTGAATTCAGCCTTACTCAACAATGCCTTATTATCATTCAGGCCAGCTCTGCTCAATCTGCTATGTTATTTTTCATTGCATGAATTTTTAGGAATTAATTCCAAACTGTAAAAATTAGCTAAATTAATGTTTGATCGATTTAAGTGCTACATGATAGTATCCCTGTATCTCATGCCCCATGACTAGAGCTACATCTCCAAAGACACTGCTCTTGAAGAAGGAATCAAAAAAGCAAGAAAGGTTTTAAATACTCCTTACTGTCTCACTTGTTACTTAACAACAAATGTGGGGTTTTTTTGCTGATTTTTAGGCTCAGAATGAACTAGGATATCAAATGATAAAAGTTTGTATGGATATAAAACCAAGAACTAAAAAAATAACAAAATGGCATAGGAAACTCAGAGCTCAGTATGGTGTAGACTTCTGGATTACGACTGTGATGTTTATAAGAGACATTTCTTCCTCCTGTGCCTCAAGACTAGAGCTTATTTGTGTGGGGGTTTTATTTTTGATGCTGCTGGGGTTTTCTTGTTTGGTTTATTTTTATTTTCCATTATGATTTTTATTTTTCTTTTAAATATATTTTTCTAATCACAGACCATTTCCTTTTCCTGGACTACCAGCTGAATCCTTATCCCTCAGGCATGAAGAGCTATTGTTTGCCTGGCAAAGATTGAAGGATGGCAGTGTGCCCTTCTCCTCAGGGGCCATCTCCAGAGATGAAGTTGGGAGCAGGGAAGGCAGCAGTCATAAAACCCAGCTCAGACCAAGGTGAGTCTGAGTCCCTGCACTACTGGGTCAGTACACAGCCTGAAGCCTTCTGCTGTTAATGGCAAAAATCACATATTCACTGCACTCCACAAGCTTTACAGCCTCTCACAGGTGCAAGAAACTGTCAGACAGCTAATCAGCAGTGTCTTTACCCTCTAACTGGCAAGACAAAAAAGGCAATCTGGTGTATATATAATGAAGAATTTATGGAATTCTCTTCAGAAAGCGCTTCAGATTATGCATCAACCTATTGCCTTGCTATCCAAAGCAGTATAGTCTTGATTTTATTCATCCTATTATGCAAAAATTATGCAGATCATTGATTTACAAGATAAAGACTCTTGTAAAGTTTCATCCATCCTCAAAGCCCACATGAGCCAATAATCCAAAAAAGTGGGGGGTTTAGTCCTTTTCCTTCATTCTGACATGTTTTCAAATTTTTACTTCTGTTCCGTCTTCATGTCATTGGTTTTTACTCAATTATAAATATGTTCTGCTTATTTTTATTCTTATTTTTTTCTAGGATAGAGTTATTTTTCTTCATAATTGTATGTATGTATGTATGTATGAGGCTGTGTTAAGGGCTTGTACTGAAAACAGTGTTGATAACACATCAGGGTTATTGTTATTGCTAAGCAGTGCCCACAGTGTCAAGGCCTTTTCAGGCTATGCAGAGAAATTGTGGCTGCCCCATTCCTGGAAGTGTTCGAGGCAAGGTTGGAAGGGGCTTTGATAAACCTGGTCTAGTGGGAGTTGTCCCTGCCTGTGGCAGGGGGTTGGAACTAGATGATCTTTAAAGTCTCTTCCAACCCAAACCACTCCGATGATTCTTTCACACCATGCCCCACCAGTGAAGTGGCTGCACGAGAATTTGGGAGGGGACATGGAGAGAACAGCTGACCCCAACCCACCCAAGGGACATCCCAGACCAGATGACACTGTATTCAGCAAGAAGAGCTATGGGGAAGAAGGTACAAGTGGGGGAACACTTCAACTTGCTTCACTTGTCCCAAGAAACTAACATCTGATGGAGCCCTGCTTTCCTCAAAACAGCAGAACATCTGTCCCCTGATGGCCACTAGTGAATGAACTCCTTGGTTTTTTGTCCTGCATGCATGGCTTTTTCTCTTCCTACTGAACTGTCTTTATCTCATCCCATGAGATTTTGTACTTTTACCCTTCCAAGGCTTTCTCTCCTTTCCACTTGGATGCTCTGTTTCTGGGCTTGGTTTGTTGTCTAACTCCTCAGTCATCCTAGTTCTAGGAAGTTCTTTCCAATACCACTGACTCATGTCTATCTGATGCTTACTCCTCTCCAGTACTCTTTTTCATAAGCTGCTGTACACTGCAGCTCCTCTTTGTTCTTTTGCTCTTTTGCTCTTTTCCTCCTCTTTGTTGTAGTGCCATGTCAAGGCTTTTATCTTGTGTTTGCTCAGCTTTTGACTCTGGAAGAAACAATCTTTTGTCTCTTTTTTTAAAAAGGACAGATTAACTGAGATTGAAAAATGACAGTAATTATCTATGTTACCCACACTTTTAAGTGCCCTGATGAATGGGTGCCATTATTATGTAGAACTCATCTTGTTATTTTAAAATAACGCTGCTGGTGTTGGCAACTCTGACTCATCCACCTGTCCACGCTCTCTTCAGCCTGGCCTGTGACTGCCGTGTTACATCATATCATTTAAAAATTTGAATATTTGGATTAAGAAACTACTGCTGACCTTGTATCTCTCTAAACATGAGATATGTCTTCAATTAATATTATTTCTATATATAAACACATGGAAAATGCTTTATTAAATAATATTCTCCTTAGCTCTCTAAATCTCTTAGACCCATCATGAAAAAGGTGTGTGTGTGTGTTTCTGTAGAGAAGTTGATTTTAGGAGATTCTCTTCAGCAAAGGTATAAAAGTGCTGGAATTATTGATGCAGTCCCATAATCAAATACATAAACAGTGAAATCTATTATGCATTTGCAGGTATATAATTGTGATTATGGGATTATACTTATGAACATTGAATAAATTGTGATTTTTTTTAGCTAGGTAGATAACATATTGAAACATTTCAAATGTTCATACATGTGATAGGTTTTGGTTTTTGAGCTCTAGGTTCAAAGTTGCAGTTGCTTTTTTTGATGGTGATCAGTCTGCTGAAAAGCTTTCAAGGGATTTACATGCTCAGAGCACTGTTCTATTATGTTTATAAATCATTGTGAAGCAAAATTAAAACAAGAACTGAACTCTTGGAAATGTATCAAAATTTCCAGGGTCTCTTTCACCCTGAAGAGTGATAAAAGATCTCCTGTAATATTGGCTTGTTCAGAGATAGTGGAATTATTTTGAAACGTAAACTAAATAATCAATCAACAATCACTATCTGCCCTGCATTGAATTTTGTCTGCTTTATAGGCAAGACCATCAGCGTCCAGGATGGATTCCAAATAAACCATAGGTTAAAATCCATTTACAAACTATTTAAAATTCCTTATTTGAATCTCTGACATAAAGTACCGTACAGAAATTAAATGTTTAAACATGAATATATAGACCAATAATTTGTCCACATATTAATAGACAAAGCATTCAACTTTAAATTGAAATGACATGGCAGAAGACCCAAATGAATTACCATCCTTAATTACAGAATGCTTCTTAAGACCATAATTTTCTAGAAAAAATAAATGCAATTTCTTTCATTTGTATTTATTTGCAGGAATACTGGTCTTTCTAGTTGCATATGCAATTAGCTTTTAATCACATAAACTTTGACTGGTCTTCTGTTCTTTTGAAAGGATGTAAAAAGATATATATATATATATATATATATATATATATATTTAATGACAGACTTCCTGACATAAAAAAATAAGTGACTTTGCTTTCAAAAGGCACAATTCTATATTTTCATGACCTTGATTCATTACTATGTGGACAAAGCTAAGGAAAAGATAGTGCTGAAAGGTGCACTATCTGTTAACTTCAGAGTGATTAATGACAAGACAAGTTATCAGGTATCTCAGAGTTGAGAACCCATTAGTTTGGGAGAAAACTGAAAAGCCAGGAGGAAGAAATAAGTCATAGTAATAAAACGAGATGAAGAAGAAATGCAGCTCTCTTGACTATAGATTGATATGCTCTTGTATCCATGCTTTGTGCCAAAAGGAAATTCAAATTACTGCTTATGTTCACTCTGGCTTTGCATTCAAACAAACTACGACTAGTTGACCAGTAAGTGCTAAGTGCATGAGTAATAGAAAAATGAAAGATGCCAGCAGCAAACCAAAGAAATTATTCTCTAGAGTGAGTTCAAAAAAACCAACAAAAAACCAACAAAACCAGTTCAAATATAGGAGAATTTTTTATTTAGCAATTTTCCCCACTAACATAATTACAAAGACAAACCTAGACTGTATTAAATTGAATTGAAAGTGTATAATATCATTTGAATCAGTAAAACATGTAAATAATTTCTTTTTCTTCAGATTCTAGAGTTCTTCAGTCTACTCAATGTAATGCCTTAAAACTATTAAAAATTTTTCTTTTGCAAGGATATCCATTGAAGAAAAGGAAAATATTTAGACTGAATCAATCTCAAGAGGAATTATCTGAAATTTGTTTTACATTTCTAACTTCTCTGTGTTTGCACTGACCTCCATAATTTAAAAAAATATATATTCTTCACACAACACAGCATTTCTCTACAGGAACGAACTGTAGTATGAACTCCATGTATGTTTCTTGTGGTAATAGGCACCCACAGAATTTTCTGTATTGTACAATAGTTTAAAGCAGTGTATAAAGGCTTTCTGTGTTTTGAATAAAAATGGTTTCAGAAACAGTTCTGGTTATGTTTTCTTTTTATAAAACAATAGCAACAAAAATCCCACTGATATAAGCAAAGCATGCTTTAGTTGTCAAGTGTTGATAAAATGGTGCCTACTAAGTGATATGCTATGAAATTAATTGAGTAAAGACTACCTGCTGGCTTTAAAGGGCAATAATAACAGTAAGAAACTGTGAAACTTCAGCTTTTTGTACTGAACACTTATTAAGCTCTTTATTCCTGCAGTGAAATAGATTTCTTTTGGAAAGAGCAAGTGAGGAGTGCATGCCTATGTCCTACATCGACGTGCAGCCATGGCACACTTAAGGGTACAGTGATCAGGTCTTTCAAATGCAGGTCACAGCAGTGACAAATCTAAGCAGGGAGGACTGTGAGGATGGAGAGGAAGAAGGCACTGCAACCTAGAGCTCATGAAAGCTTCTAGATTGGTGACAGGATTTTGGAAAATGAGTGGTGTCTATCTGAACTGTGATATAATGCCCTCTGAACAAATACTACCTCACCCACACTCTATAAGGATTTTGATATTCTATAATTGTCTAACACAGTTGACATATTTAGGCTCAAGCCTACCCAGTTTGATGTGCTTTCTGCCTATCTTCAATTATGTAACTGAGATAATGGAGTTAAATGATATTTATTCACTTCTAATTAAAGTGACATACACAAAGGACATCAGCTTACTAATTTTTTGACACACTGCATACACACACTCTACATACCCAAGCTCAGTGAAGATACAAGAAATAGGAACCTCTATAAACTCCCTCAAAAGTTTGAGAAGCTATAAATGATGAAGGAAAGTCATGCACATCAGCCAGAAAGAATTCGCTCCATAAAAAAACAACAGCATGGGAAATCACAAATAATTTTATTAAAACAGAGGTATGCCCACTTATTGTGGAGAAGATCATATTAATTTCATGAAAACTTACTGCACAATACATGTATCATAAGCATCAATTACATTTTGCCTTGTTGTTAAAATATATATTCAGAAATATCTTTATTTAGAAGCACAGTTATAGTGATCTAATACTATTGATAGACTTGACACATCAGTGAGGAACTCAACTGTTTTAAAAGGACAATGATTAATAAATGTATATAATGAAAACCAGTTCAATTTGTTCTAAATAATGAATCACAAAGTAAAAAAAACTACACTGAAAACATGAGTACACAGTGAGTAGATGTTTTTTGGCTTTATTTGGTTTTTATCCATAAAACTAAATAAATGCTTAAGCCTTTTGCTCCTCTTGTCCAATAAAGGCATGGTTATCTTGGAGCTGCAATTCAGTACATTAAAAGCATATTTCTTGCATTTCAAAATGTGTATTCATTTACAGAATGCTGTTTGACTTGGGGTTTTCAATTTTTGTAAATGATCACTGAATTAAATCCATGAAATTATCTCGGTCACACTGGAAAATGAGTCTGACACAAATGAGAGTCTGTAATTACAAATTATTGAAATTTGTTGGGGACAGCTTTTGCTGTGGATGAGTTTCAAAATACTATAGAAAAATAAAATGCAAACCAGTGAAATGTACCAAATCTACATTAGATAAGAATATTCATCAATGCAATAACTGACTAAACAGTATTTAGAAATTAGTTTCATGCATTTAGAGCTTAACAATTAAAATGTGAATCAGTAATTTTTTGTATACTACTGAGTTTCAGAGCACTGGTCATCATTACTGTAATACTTAAATCAGCTGAGAAAGAAAAACCATATCTTCATAATTAGTCTAGGCATAGAAGTTTTCTAGTTAGACCATTGAGAAGTAGTTTAGAAGTTTCAGGTGTCAGAATTACCTATGCAACACGATGTTTGAGTGCAGATATGAACATATAGGTTGCTACATGTCACAGGACGCCTGACAATTATGATTTAAATACCAATCATAACACATTAAAGGGTTCAGATTCAGCTAATCAGAAGAGCAGAGAAGAAGAAATTAATAGAATTCATTGTTAATGTTTAGCTTTTTAAAAGACCAAATGGAAAAGTAATCAAGCTATTTGCAAATTTCTGGAAGACAATAAAGATACCATAAAATAGCAATAGGACAACACAACTTGTAAGCTACAGATCTTGACAAACCTATCTATGTTTATAGAAAAAAATAAGCATGTTAATGAAATTTATATCACATTTATTGTAATATAGCACTTGGTATTGCTTTTCATAAATAGTTGAAGAAAACATATTCTAGTTCTATCTCAGATTATGTGTTCTGTTGAAAAAACAAAGTCAAATAGAAAAGGAATCATTATAGAAATTCCTGCTTAAAAGAAGAAGTAGCATCAAAACTTAAATGAGCAGGTTTCACAAAGACAATTTGAATAAATTTGAGTTTAATTTAGAGGGAAAAAACTAGTCTTGGAATAATGTGATGGCAGCTTCCAAATACAAGAAAGATTTCAAGATTTTCCCTCCAAGAAAATCCTGTAATAGCGTAAATGACCAAAACAGAGTAGCCCAATCTATAGACTGAGTCAGCATGGAGGTCTGGATGGTGTGTTGAGGACTGTTGAAGACTACACAATTTGGGGTTACCAGAATCTATAGAGGTAAAGATTATGTATAATATTTTATCTTTTCTTATTATTATTATTATTTTGCTAGCCATTATAGATGTAATTTTAAATTATCATTTACCATAAGGCTTTACAGAGCCTGTGTGCCTTTCTTCTTGGAATCCTAACATATTAGCACCTACAGGTACATAATCTAATGCTAGGAAGTGCTACAAAAAAGGTGAGAGACAATGATTAGAAATCATGTACTGTTTTTTCTTGTTGCAGCCTAATAAAAGAAAATATTTTTTCTTATAGGGAATGTTATGGGTATCCAACAGTGGAGAAAAGAGACGAAGTAGCTAATACTGATAATAATTTAATATTGCATTTCTTTCATTTTTTTCAGCCTGCATGGAAGTCAGATAGGATACACTACCTCAGAGGATGATCTTTGCTTAGTCAAAGGCAAATGTAGATGTGTTTGAGTTCTTCTGAAAATAATTTCATCAGAAACACTCTTTAAGTATAAATGTAGAAGAAAGCTAGAGCGAAATGTAAAAATTGGCAAATAAAAAGCTGCTTACCATAAAAGCTAAAATGTTTTAAAATTCTAATGAAGGAAAGTATAAATGTCAACAAAACGCAAAATGTTATTACATCAAACATCTTTGCAGTGGCTTCCGATTATATATGTCCCTATGATGGTGCTATTGCACAACAATTCAATGGAAATGATCAAATTCTGTCAACTAATGGAAAAGAAATCCTGAATCCTGGTGCAAGGGGAACGATTCAGTACCATTAAATCATTCATCTATCATTTCTGACAAAAGGCTAAATGAAAGTTAAGCTACCCGCCAAGAAGCAGATAGCAGCAGTACCACCTTTGTGATATGCTTAAAACTACTTAACAGCTTCAATAGAGTCATTGAACGGAAATTTGCAGCATTCCCACCAAAATACAGAAATATAGGAGACATTACTGACTCAGAAAGACTGTGCTTTTGACAAAGTTCATATAAAGAACATTTTTTCACTTGAAAGATAATGTTCATCTCTTCAAATAGAAAAATGACTGCTCAGGCATGATAATGACCATACTAATTCTCCCAGTGATAAAAATATTATTAGGAGAATTATGCTTGACAGTGCTGATCCTAATAAATTTCTAGCTAATCTGTTCAGTTTCTGATTTTACTGGTTTTGCCTGGGATCAACTAAATTTTATTCATAGTAGTTCATATGGTGCTGTGTGATTTGTGATGAAAAACGTTCCGAAAAACCAGGCATGTTTTAGTTGTTGCTGACCAATGCTTACACATAATATCAAGGCCTTTTCTGCTCCTTGCCCCACTCTAGCATTGTGCAGGGTGGGGGTGCAAAAGGTGGTGGGAAGGAACGTGGCCAGGATAGCTGACCACAACAGACCAAGGTGACATTCCACACCATATGGTGTCATGGTCAGCTGCAGAAAGCTGGGAAAAGAAGGAAGAAATATATATGGGCTGATGGTGTTTTTCTTCCCAAGTATTATTACATGAGACAGAGCCTTTCTTTCCTGGTGATGGCTGAACAGCTTCCTGCCCACAGGAAGTGGTGAATTAATTCCTTAATTTGTTGTTCACGTGTTGACAGGTTTATCTTTACCTATTACCCATGAGATAAAAACCTTTACCCCCATCTCACTGGGAGTGAGCAAGGCTGGATAGGGCTTTCCTGCCTACTGGGCTTAAACCATGACCCTGATCAAAGCTGGTATGATATGTACAACTAAGGGCATTTTAAAATAATATTCATCAATGCAAACCACTCAGCACTATCAGCTATCAGATTCCCTAGAGATTTCAGGAAAAAAATAATTATACTGGCAAGTTTTCAAATAAATTTTTTCATTCATAATAGGTGAGACACATCCTTGTTCAAGTAGACTTTAGGTCTTTCAGTGATAAAAAGTTACAATGCAATAATTTCTTTGATAGTAGAACCTGTACATTGTACTTAGTTGGTAGAAAGGAACCTGTATTTGTCAGTATATGTAAGAGAAAGACTTTGTGCTAAATCAAAATTTATATAATTGCTGGGCTATCGACTGTTCTTTGCCAATCATTATGTATTACAATATATGCCATATATCATCAACTCTTTTCATAAAAGCAAAAAAGAATTAAACCTTCACCTCAACATCAAGGAAATTTAAGATCCTCATCCATCTTCACAGTATTGAAGAGCTGGAAGATGCTGAAAAGTCCATTAGATCTGTGTATTTCTACTGAATAATTTAAAATTGTTGTGAGAATTTAGCTGGGTTGACAATATAACCGATAAAATATACATAGATACAAAGAGATGAATTTGACTTCAGTCTTGTGACAATAAAAACTCATAATTCATTAATTTTGAATGCAGGAATGTTCTATCCATTTTTTCAAAACCAGTTTTATGTTAAATTAATGTGCAGACAGTTAAGAAACTTGCAGTCATCAGAAGAAGAATCTCAGTGCTTTCTGTATGAATTGGTATGAATTATTTTGCTGATATAAAAAGACAAAATATAATTTTGACTACAGAGAAGAACAACACAGATGGATGCTTTTTCAAGAACAAATACACTTGTCCAGGTGTCTCCATGTCAGGTGACAGACTGCAGCAACTTATTTTCACTGACCAGATAATATGTACATGCATGGCTGAAAAGAAGGCTGATGAAGCATTACATGGACATGCTCAAGATAAATCTGAAGTAGAATGGCAACAGAACCTCCACACTGTATAAAGCTAAAGGCTAAGAGTAATATGTTGTGTCAGAGAACCTGTGTTGATATTGCTAAGGCCTTCAAGCAAAAATTGATTGAAAAAACAGACTGAAGTGAAAAGTGCAAAGATATTTTTATGGCATTTATATTACTAATTGGCTACAAAATAGCATGATAATTTACAGTGGCTACAAATGATTATGTCTTAAAAATTAGAACAATTTTTCATTAACAAGCTATAAAAATTAATTTTCCCATATTGAATTAGTAATGAATCTGCAAAAAGATATCTGAATACACAGGAAACAGTTTAAGATTTAGGCTATTCTGATGGAAATCTGGCACTGTAGAGCTTTGGAGTGATGGGGCACTGAGAAAGAATCATTAAGGATTACAAATTTACAGGAGTGGTGGTTATGTGCAGACATTAACTATCCAATTTTTGTGAAACAAAGTGGTTTGTGAACTAGTCCCACTTTCATTTTCATTTTCAATATTTTCATGTTATTTTCATTTTTAATATACCTCTGGAAAAGCCTAGCAACATATAGCCTGCCATCAATTTAGCTAAGCAAATATTACTACTACCATTTCCACCTGGATGTTGATGATGTGGTTTAAAGTTGCTTTTTTTTAAAGTCTGACCTATTATGTGAAGACAGCCAGCACAATATTAATTTGTGGGGATGAAGCCAAGTGAAATAACATATGTTTACATTAAGAAAATATTTTCGTTCTCATCATCTGCTGCTCAGCTGTTTTCTCTCACATAGATGATAGGTAGTTTGGTGTAAAGGCCTTTAAAGTTATAACTTACTTCATTGCAACCTGTGAATATGATACAGAGTCTCTCCTGCCAGGAAATTCTAATTTATTGATTTTACTGCTGTGGACAAGTCAGCAGTGACACCATTGCCTTTTACTTCTGATGATTACTTTAGCAAGTATATTACCATATTAACCTTCTGCTATTATTAATTTCTTTATTTTATATTTTAACTAGGGGTATTAATTTATTCTGTGCTTCTTTATTAAACTCTTAAATAATTCTTAATTTATTCTAAATCATCAATAATTTCTTAGAAAATTCTTGGTTTCCTCTACAGCAATCTATTACAGTATTTTTAGTTGTATAATTCAGTCTTCTTTTTCAATATTTCTTTCTCTTCCAGTCATTTTGACTGCCATTAAAACTGCTGCTTCATAACTCCTTTTCCCAATTAGTATGCCTAGAGGTTTCATATGAAACTGCCATTGAGTAAGCTGAATTGAAAACATTATATGGTTTCAGCAGGAGCAAATTATGCTATATACAGTATATAGTTCAACCTGGAGAAGAAGAGATTGAGAGGAGACCCCATTGTGCTCTTCACTCTCCTCATGTGGGGAAGTGGAGGGGCAGACTCTGATCTCTTCATTCTTGTGACCAATGAAAGGACTTGAGGAAATGACATGAAGTTGTGTCAGGGGAGGTGTAAGTCAGACATCAAGAAAAGGTTTTTCACCCAGAAGGTGGGTGGGCACAGGAACAGGCTCCCCAAGGCAGTGGTCACAGCACCAGCCTGACAGAGCTCAAGAAGCATTTGGACAATGCTCTCAGACACATGGTGGGATTCTTGGAGTGTCCTCTGCAGGGTTAAGAGTTGGATTGATGATCCTGATGGGTAACTTTCAATGCAGAATATTCTGTGATTCTATGATCCTAGAAATGTAATGCTACTTGGTGGCAAAAATTTTCATTGATGATCCTAAAGTAAATAAATCAAGCCAGAATGAGTAGTTCTTTTTCTGGTTGTTTAGTTGCTACTTATGCAGGCACGTAACAGCCTTCTATTAATACAAACATTAAATTCACTTCACAGGAATAAATGAACTAAAAGATTTCTTGAACTGCAGAGCCCCATAACCTCTTGAAAGTACTACATTATATATTCACTTCTATAACAATAAACAATCTACATTTGGGAAAACAGTGGATCCCTTTGAATAGGCTGGGCAAAGGTGCTGTATGCTGTAACTTTGTCCTAGCTATTTACAGTGTTAAAAGCATTCCTTATACCTTTGGTATTGGGTTACAACACAAAGGTATTATTTCCAGAATGACGATTGATTTGAACTTTAAACTAGAAACCAAGAGAGGAGAGAGAGTTACCAGCAGCCTGTAAGGGAGTGACAGTCAGGGTTGACTAGAGTCTGAAGAGATGTGAACAAAAAGGAACACAAAACCAATAAACATGGCTTAAGCAAGACCACCCCCAGCATTTACATGAAAGAAAGGAGAGCATATAAAACACTATAATGGGGGAAAAAAAGATACTGTTTTTGGAAATCAGCATACCGAGGTGTTTTATTTCATGAAAAGTAACAGGAGAAACTGGAGGTCTTTGTGCTGTTGTAGGACTATAATTTTGTTGCTATCACAGAGGTTGGTTAGGTGGCTTGTTTAATGAATGCTTCAGTGGAGGAGTAGAGGTTCTTTAGGATCAGCAGGTCAGACAAGGAGGAGAAGTTGCTCTCTATGTGAGTAAAAGGCATAAATGTGGAGCTCCATCAGGATATGGATGATAAGCTGACTGAGAGTTTATGTGTGAGGATGAAAGAGCAGAGCTGTAGAGGTGACAAGTGTGTGGCTGCTGTAGACTGGCTGACCAGGAAGAGCAAATGGTGATGCCTTGTCTGGACAGATAGAAGCAGTCTTGTGTTCACAGGACTTTGACCTCATAGGGAGCTCCTACTACACTGATATCTGCCCAAGGAACAGCATAGCAGGGCATAAGCAACCCAAGGGGTCCTTAAGGAGCATTAATGACAACATCCTGACCCAAACCATAGAGGGGCAATGAGGACAATGGTTGATTTCATACTCACAAACAAGGGTTGGCTAACTGGCAAGTAGAAGGTTGAAGGCAGGCAGTCCTCCAAAGAGTTTATGGTTCAAAGACACTCTTTTTTTTCTTTTTTTTTTAAACTCTATAAGAGTATAACATTTAATACATTTATTTATCCAGTGTTCCACATGACCGAAGTCTTCCTGTAAAACTTTTCTAATTATCCTTTTTATTGAAGGAACATCCTAACTAGTATATTTCATTATTACAGCTTTAACTTATTTACTCAAGTTGCAACAATTGTTGTTGTCACTGTTGATCATCTCTCATGCATATCTGCACACCTCACTTTCCTACCAGTCTTCAAGAGTAGATGTAAATTTCCAAATGTAATCAGCTTTCTCTGTGGGTGTCTGATAAATATCTATAAAACACAATATTTTGAACGTTTATAGAATAATATGCTATTTGATTGCTATACAGTTTTCACCAGAAGTTTGTAATATTAAACAAGGTGAAGCTTATACATTTACTGTGAGAAGCTGCAGTAAAATCTGTGGATATAGAATAGTTTAACACTGTAACATGCATTTTTATAAAAACATAAGCAGTCAGGTACTATGATTTCTATTGTTATGCATAACAGTTTTGCTATTATAGGTCCTGTCAATAAACTTCCCTTTTCATGAAATCTGAGTTTGATTATTTTTTATTCCTATTTCCTATATCTTATAACAGGATACATCAATGTGATACCTATCATGCAAATCGTTTATGCACAAAAAATTCCAGTGAGGCTACAGTTGTCCAGTGAATAAGCAGGATCCATCTCAAAACACCTGAGCTGTATTCTTGTCTCCTACAATGCCCTGATGAGTGACTTAGGGCATTCTGATATGGGTACCTGGAATTCAGCTGACATTATTTCAGTCATAAAATCTTTGAAGAATATGTATTTTTGCTTGCACAGTCCTTAGTACAACAATGACTGAAATTGCAGCTAGAATTAATGTAAGGGTGATATCTTCTATTTTTTAAATTTCACAGTATTTTATCTTATTCTGGTCTTTTTCCATCTCTGTATGAATTTCATAAGCTATTATTGTCAACCCACTGTGAAATAATAGCAGTAACCTTTTATTTTTGCTCATAAACTAGGGATTTGATTTCAATTTTTTTCCTTTAGAAATTTGTTACTTGCTTAATGCTGAGAATTTTAAACAGTCCTCTGTTCAAAGTGGCAGTAACTTCATTGGCTATGTCACTTTCATTATTTCCTGCAGAATTTGTCTTCTTTCTAGTATTACTATTATTTTTAATATTTTCTTTCTCAGAGATTGTAAGATTTCAGTATGCTCTCTAAACTTTCATATCACCTTCTGTGTTTTATTTTTTTCCTCTTAGTAAGTGTAATTTATAACTCTGTAAGTGAAATGGCAGCACAGGCACAACCAAAAAGAAATATTACATCTCTATTTTTTCATCAATATTAACCCAATATATTGCAATGTATGCTTTGTCTTCACCAATACAACTGTGATTGCTAAATATGAGTAATGACAGCCAAACCCTGAGCAATCTCTGTTGTATTATCTACCTATCTGTCTATTCATCCATCACCCCACTATCCAATCCCTTCCATAAAAATGAATGTGATATATTTTATGTACTTAATGGAGTCTTTGGCATATCTCCCATTTCAGGCCCAGCATTGTGCTGAGGCAGAGCTCTTTTGTTCTTGGTATTTGCTGTGGTTTATGGTTAACAAAGAATGCCATATTTCAGCAACCTTTCATTCATCAGCCTCATTGACTACCCTAGATTCCCAAATATAAGCAGAATTAAGAACACATTCTTTTGCCTTTTTGCAAAGAGTGTTTCTGGTTTTATTTCAACCACTTCCATTCCTCTTATTTTTCATTATTTTACCTCTTCTTTTGTTTTCAGGGGTTTTTTTTGTCTTTGAATAGTAATCATGCAACTTAAAATGTTGTTCTCTAAGTCTTCATTTCTATTCAGTTTATTAGCTGGTACCACCTTCTGAGCCTATCTTCTGTGAAGCATCAAAAACATTCAAAATCATTTTTAAAGAAACAAATCTCTTTTTCCTGTTTTTTCTTTTTTTTCCCACTCCTCCACTATATCCTCTATTGTGGTTTCTTCTTATATTCTTAAGTTATACAAAAAGTTATTAAATCTTGGCTTTAAATGCTTTGAGTTGTACACTGATTACAGTTACATGAAACAGTCTGGATAACGTATCTGTAAAGGTTTATTAAGAAAAGAAAATACATGTGCTTTTCTGGGCATATGGAAATGATCTTGCTGCTTCTAACTGCTTGTCATATTTCATATATATATCTATATTATTAAATAAAGATTATTACACTGGTGTCCCTTAAAGTTGTAAGAGAAGCAGCATTCTTTCCCAAAAGAATCTTTTATAGAACTGGTTACTTCATTAATAAATAGTATTGATGATATTCCCTCTCATGAATCACCTAGCAGATATTGAAACAATAAACTAAAATTAACAATTAGCTAGAATTTATGTCCAAGCATAATTCCCTGTTTCCCCATTTATTTACACCTTTTGATTAATCCCCTTTTGTATGTTAATGAAATGAAATTCACAGAATTTCTCCATCATATTTTAGGCATTTAACTGAAATACACAAGGTACTATCTTCCTTACCATGGTATCTTTGTTGTCATTGGAGAGACAGACTATTCTAGGGCAGACCAAGCAAGACCAAAATTAATGTCTCCACTGACTTGTTATTAGGATTTTGCTAAAATCTGAAATAAACTACTGTAAGAAACATACCAAAATTTCTAGTAATGACTCAGATGCTAATTATAATCACATGAGAAAGTGATACATATCCAGTGACAAACTTTTAAACACCAGTGCTTTTCATTGTTAGCTATTGCAGACTCGACATTTATGTAAAAGTGAATAATCAGAAGACTTTGGGAGGCATCCTGGACAGTTCAAAGGAGAGGCTTTAAAAATATAAAAACGTATCCAACTGCAGTGTGATGCACCCAATTGGCCAGTTAAGGATATATAATTGTGTGACAAGCTCACAAAGCTGTCCAGAACTCACAGCATGTCTGGAAGTGTCTTTACAGTGCATGTAAGCCCACAAGAAAAAGAAATGATTCTTCAGGTGTCGTGATTCAGAACTACACTTGCAGGTTGATCACTCTGGTCTCCTACAGCATATTACTACATACCTAAGTATTGTTCTATTGTCATTAAAGGAAATTCTATTTAGTATTTGGTCTGAAGTTTTTCTGACTCATTGATCTCATCATCCATTTTTAATGCCTGTCTATTCAAGCTGAAAACATTTGAAACTCAAAATCATGTAGGAATTTATCTTCTTCAAAAGAAGTATAAGCATCTAGGGGTTTTTTCATCTGTCATTATCTTTTATTGGCATAACAAAGATATTAATACACCTGTACTCACTGCCATTCTGAATAGACCTTTCCTCCTCCTTTTATTAAGCCTCATTTCTCTCCACTCCAGACTGCTACAAACCCTGCAGGGAAATACCTGCTCCACCACAGTCTTCACCACCAGCTGCAAGGGAATTTCTGCTCTGGCGCTTGCAGCACCTTCTCCTTTGCCCTTCCTCGAGCACATTTCACCCAAAGTGCCCCTATATTTTACATCCTCTTAAATTATTATAAGCTGTAATTGAATCACCTGCAGCACTGTTATTCACACTCTTCTTGCTTTAAAAGATTTGATTTCTATCAGTCTTGGATTTTTCTATCTATCTTTCTATCTATTTGTTTTCTATCATACATGGAATCTGATTCTGATCAGATTAGGAACAGTAATAAAAAAGTTAATGAATTATCCCATATCTGACATATCCATCAGTTTTGTGCTTTTTTTTACATTCTGCTATGTATTTTAGCACTTCACAGGTCCTGTTATTTTCCAAAGTCTAAATTTAGTACATAAACATCATGTAAGGTTTCTTCAGGAAGATCTGTTTTCCAGAAGACCATTTGTATAACTCTTAATCGTACAGTCATAAAGAATATTAAAACATTAATCATGTTCTTCCACATCATCCTTTTGAAGACTCACAGTAATATTTTATAAAGTAAGGCCTTTATCAACAAGCATGTCTTTTAATTCAAATGAATAAAATTATTTAAAATAATTTATGGAAAAATATAATTTAAATATGTACTTTAGTCCAAAGCACATCATCAATGTCAAATGAAATAATCCTTTCAGTACTGAAAGAAATTTTTATTTTCTAAGTTGGAAAATAAAAAGATGCCTGAATTATCAGCATGCAAAAGAAGACACAAGAAAAACAACATGAGATTTTTGGAGTATTTAAAGTAAATACAACAGTAAATAAAACAGTAAATGGGCCTGACCTTATTAGTTATAATAAATCTATTTTATCTCTATCATAAAAAGTAGACTTTTTGCATACTTGAATGCACTGGCTACAGGGTAATTTGCAAATGAAATATAAAGATATGAAATTAACTGATCAGATGCATAACTCTGCAAAATCATAACTAATGAAAATAGGATGCTGTATTCATCACCAGTTTATATTTGTGGTGAGATTCCTCATCATTCCAGTCTGACTGGAATGGTGGATTTTTTGGGAACAGGACATCTTCCCAGAAATACTAAGGATTGTAAAAGGTACCTCATTACACAAATATTGTGTACAAGTCTTTTTACAGGATGACAAAGTGAAAAATATAATGATCAGATGGATACCATTAGCTTGCAATCAGCTTTGATATCACAGTGAGGCCTCCTTTCTTTCTTTCTTTCTTTCTTTCTTTCTCTTTCTTTCTTTCTTTCTTTCTTTCTTTCTTTCTTTCTTTCTTTCTTTCTTTCTTTCTTTCTTTCTTTCTTTCTTTCTTTCTTTCTTTCTTTCTTTCTTTCTTTCTTTCTTTCTTTCTTCTTTCTTTCTTTCTTTCTTTCTTTCTTTCTTTCTTTCTTTCTTTCTTTCTTCTTTCTTTCCTTCTTTCTCTCTTTCTTTCTCTTTCTTTCTTTCTTTCTTTCTTTCTTTCTTTCTTTCTTTCTTTCTTTCTTTCTTTCTTTCTTTCTTTCTTTCTTTCTTTCTTTCTTTCTTTCTTTCTTCTTTCTTTCTTTCTTCTTTCTTTCTTTCTTTCTTTCTTTCTTTCTTTCTTTCTTTCTTTCTTTCTTTCTTTCTTTCTTTCTTTCTTTCTTTCTTTCTTTCTTTTCTTTCTTTCTTTCTTTCTTTTCTTTCTTTCTTTCTTCTTTCTTTCCTTCTTTCTCTCTTTCTTTCTTTCTTTTCTTTCTTTCTTTTCTTTCTTTCTTTCTTTCTTTCTTTCTTTCTTTCTTTCTTTCTTTCTTTCTTTCTTTCTTTCTTTCTTTCTTTCTTTCTTTCTTTCTTTCTTTCTTTCTTTTCTTTCTTTCTTTCTTTCTTTCTTTCTTTCTCCTCTTTTCCTCCTTTCCTCCTTTCCTCCTTTCTTACCTCCTTCCTTTCTTTCTTTCCTCATTTCTTTTTCCTTCTTCCTTTCTTTCTTTCCTCCTTTCTTTCTTTCCTCTTTTCTTTCTTTCTTCCTTTCTTACCTCCTTTCTTCCTTTCCTCCCTCCCTCCCTTCATGCCTTCCTGGAATCTATCCTTCCTTCCTGGAATCCTTCCTGGAATCCTCTCTCTCACTCCTTCCCTTCTTTCCTTCCTCTCCCACTTTTCCTTCAGCTGTTATAGCTCACCTACCTACTGAACTTTACCTCACAGGTCTGCAGTCTATAAAACAAGTTCTATGTTTTATAATATCAGTGTCTCATTTAACTTTCTGTGTATCTAGCTGAGAAATAGACTGGTGTTAAATGAGACAAATCTCCAGAGCCTTGCAAGTTCAAACTTGGTATTTCTGACAACCTTTTGCATGGGAGATCACAATGTGGGTTTGCAGGCTTAGCCATTCTGCTAAAAGTTTGTGTTAATGATGATAGAATAGTGTCTTTGAAGAGGCTGATTTTTGTTCATTTAGGGCCTAAGAACACCATGTGTTCTCAGGATAAAGTCCTGCCATCCCTATTTAAGTAAGACTAAGGCATTTGTTGTTCTGTGAACAGGGAACACGTATCAGGACTTTGCTTCAGAGGTTGAGTTCTTCAGTATCATGTCCCAAGTGTCTTCTTGCATTAGATGTCATTATTTCATTAGAGGATGAAATACCTCTTTCAATCATAAACAATCAGAAATGTGTAAGAAGAACTGCAGCTCCAACTGCAAGTTTTTTTTCTTTCTTACAACTGGTTACACTTGCTGTGTTCTGTGTTTCAAATAAGCATTATGCTAGTAGATAACTAATCAAGTGGAAAAATGTTTGTGTTTTTTCAGCTAGTAGAACGAGTTTAGAGAAAAACAGGAAAATCGGGAATAGAATTATTTGGGCATTTCACTACCATAGATATTTGTACCTCAGAGTTTCAGTGACTTTACTCTTGAATATTTTCCACAGATTATTTCTAATTCTGTGTTCAGTGTTATCAGTATTTATTAGATGATAGCATCTGTAAATATAATGCAACTCAAATTTCTCACTGTCTTTTTCAAGATCATACATAGGCATCACTTTGTTTTTCTTGAAGAACTATAAAAAATTAAATTAATGTAATAGAAATATAAGAATAACCAGTGAACGTCTCTAGGGAAGGACAGATATCCAAAAACTGAAAAGACTCTCTCTGTAAGGAAATGGGAAAGATTATCAGTATGATTTGCAGCCTGATAATCAAAGCTATATTCTTATACCTGTCATGGGTTAGAATATATGAACTGTATTACTTAATATAGTGGAGGTGCTGTAACTTCACAACAAATTCATTCATTTAATGTATATAGTGTGATTATATTAATAATTTAATGCAGTTAAGGTTTGGCAAAAATTACATAGTTTCTCCATATTAAAATAGCACAATAATTTTTTGGGAAAAAATAGATTTATTTTAATATAAATAATCCCCAAAAATATTCAGTTATCATTTCATTGCAAAGTATATCAATAATCTTGCAATGAACAAATTCCTTCCCTGAAAAAGAGTATTTCAGAAACATATCCATATGCAGAAAAGTAAACTACAAGTATCATACATAGCTGGTTTTTTTTTCCAGAGTAATTGTACTCACCAGTTTTAAAGTGCTAGGAGATATTTACTCATTACACTGTTGAGTTGATATAACCAATAAATATGACAATGACTTATAATTCAATGCAAATCTATTAATGAAAGGGAAAAAATATTGTGAAATATGGAAAGGTAATCAAAAGTAATAGGAAATTTTGAAGTATAGACTACTGAAGTATGAAATGAAATCATGCCAGGAGAGTACATTTGAGAAAACTTAAACCTACTGAGGTCAGATATCTTTGTCACTGGCTAAGATTAATTGATCTGCATCATCTCTGGAAGAGTAAATACTAGTGTTATAATTATCTAGCCCAGAAGTGACAATTGCCTAAACTCTTTTAGCATCAAATGGTGTATGAAAAGACCTGTCTCATATTCTCACCAACTGGCTTAAGGACATTCTGGAAATGACTGGATGTGGCACTTAGTGCCATGGTCTAGTTCACAAGGTACTGTTTGTTCAAAGATTGGACTCCATGACCTTGGAGGTCTTTTCCAATCTTAATGGCTCTATGACTCTATGAAATGCTTATGAAACATACATTAAATGATGTGAATTAAAACATTACCATAATTTCACTGAAATCACAGTTAAAATATATATTTTTTTCTTCACATTAAAAGAAATATGGTCATTTCAGTATCATTCATAAAAATGGGCAAAAAGCTTGACCATACTTTTCTTCATTCTAGTCACAAATGATAAAGGAATATTTCCAGAATAATTTAAACAGAATATTTTTACAATTGAGAATCATAATCCCCATAAATATCCAGCTTTCTCTGAGGAAACTGTCATACTTGGCAAATGATCTTATTGAAACATACTCATTCCCCATTCTCACATCCTTGCAGCTATCTTCCCTGTCCCTTAGAGAAACACTGAGAAACAGAATCTGTAGGAGGTGCATCTCTTCAGACAGACCCTTGTATTGATCTGAGTGCAAGATCCAAGAGCTTTTCCAGTTTGTGTTAAACCCTGTGCTTGGGCCTGGTGATGGCTGTCTCCCCTGTTTCAGCTTCATCTTTGTGGATGGTACATCTTGGGAGGGGTCAGCCCATCCCCAGCTCAGTTACTGTCTGACAAATCACAGCCCTTTGTGGCAGGTGACTGCAGACCACTGCCAGGCTCCCACTGGTAGCCTGGGTAGAAGAAGTAGGCAATGAAATGAAAACATGCATGAGTAGACTAAGATAATCTCTTGATTGATAGGTGAGAAACTTTCAGTGTGAATGTAATGCTTCTCTCAATGAATACCACAAAATGCTGTTGACTTGCTGCAGTTGTTGTGCCCTCTTGTTGAGGGAGGTGGATATATTTGACCAAGAGGTGGGCTGGAAAATTGAGCATAATACCAAAGTAAAAAAAAATAGATAGCAGAAAACCTTTTTGCATAATATGTTCATGGGTAATATTAAGAAACCTTTGGGTATTAATTTGGGCAATGAGTGTTAGTACTAGATAAATTGAACTATTTAGCTGTCAAAACAGTAATTGTACAAACAATAAATTCTTCTTTTATATATGTATAAAAATATCTTTACATTTATGACCCTTTCCAAAAGAGTCTGGGTGTATTTCACCAATTAAGCAAACAGAACATTTTAAACTAGAGTGCCTGGATTATGGAAGCTCTTGCATAGTGGCTCCAAGCAAAAACCACCTCATTCTCATAGTATATCCTGTCCCTCAAGTGAGGAGGGAACTCATTATAGCCTGCAAAGAGGTCAATTGAACCATTGGGAAAGGCAGGAAATTCAAGTCTCTCTTACAGGAATGTGTGTAAAAACTCAATCTCAGGTGCTCTACAAAGGGTTGTTTTTAGTCAGTCCCCATCCTCCCACCTAAGGAGCAAAATGCCACACAGATTCAACAAAACAAATTCAAATGGAAAACTACTTCTCTTAATCCACTAAATGCTATCTAGGGTAAGCATATGGAGCTTTACCATTTCAGAGGTAGCTAAGATATTGTTATTTCTTCTAGCTTATGAATGAGCCACATTAATTTTACATGCATCTTCAGAACAGGACAATAATATCCATCAAAATTTCTGAGACACCCTCTTTGTTAAGAGGTGTATAAAAGACACTTGCTCTAGTGGATTCTGGCACCTGGAAAACCTCCTTCCCAGCTGCTGAAACTCAGTGAACCCAAAGACCAGGGAGTCCTACCCACCCAGTGAATGCAGCTGCTGCTTTCCTGTTTGCAGGCTCAGCCAAGATGAACATGCATGCCAGAGATGCACATATGCAGAGGGCACTAATGCAACCAGCTACATAGAATACATACATACAGATAAGGCATTGCCTTTACCAGCACCCACCCAGAGCTCACACAAAATATATGCACAAACAGCCAAATTCTAGTTCTCCTCTCTGACTGATAAGGATTGAAGCTTGCTAGTAAAAATACCCCTTACCTTTATTTCAGAAAGACACATTATTAACCCCTTCAATACACACAGCCCCTTAACCTCTGTTTCACAAAGACCAACACTTTTGTGAACCCTTTCAATAGCACTGTGGGACCTCTGCTCGTCTAATATTCATGCCCTGATCATGTGCCTCCTTCCCAAAAGACAGTCCAGCTTGAAGGGTGCTAATGAACTGCACATACACATACACAAATGCACACACACACATGCACACACACATCTGCACACACACTCAGAGACCAGCTTAGAGGAAAATATAAACATTTTACCTTCCAAGTGGCTCCTTCCAGTGCACACAGGCCCTGGCACTTTTGCTCCCCTCTTCTTTTGCTGGTGCTGGGACTCTCCCCTGCTCCAATTGGCACTAGGCATATCAGCCACCATCTCTCAGAGTCTGATGCCCCTTGCTGGCACAGAATTGAGTCTTTTACACACTCCTACAGTCTGTGGTCATCCTTCAGCTTGCTGATGCTGAGACCCTCGTTTACTCCAAATGCTGGTACCAAAGATATTAGGACCCTATCACCAGTGGTCTAACTCAAATTACAGACACCAAATTCAAGCACTTTTTTCTCTCCAATTCTGGCATTAGGACCTTAGATTACATAGATGGGGAGATAGTGAGTTTATGTGGAAAGAGAGGTAAGAATATATTTAATAAGGAAGAATGGATAGACTACAGTGATTCAGTGCAGGTCTCAGACAAGAGTACTGAGCAGAAACTGCTTATACACTACCAGCCTATTTTGCCCTCCTTCCTTTCTGTGCCCACCCCATCTGTTTTACCTGTATTTTTTCCTCTAAATGCTTTTTAATAAGTCTGTGTGCAAATTCTGGTATGAATCAGAGTATTCAATCATAAGAATACTGGCAAACCTAATGCTAGCTGTTTGCTGTTATGCTAAAAACCTTCAGGAAAAAGTAAAGAGAGTAAAGAGACATTGCTTGTCTAATAGATCCACTCTATCCTTGTGAAAATAACAACTTGGACCCAGCAACTTTTACGTATTTTGAATAAATGTTTTCAGAACATTTTAATTTTATTATAATTTTATTTAAATCCCATCAATATAGAGTAACAAGTATATTTATAATTTTCTTTAAGATCATGTGAACTAGTTACTGTCAGTGTCTTGCCTCATTTTAGAAAAAAGGACAAAGTTTACAAAATGTTTAACATAATGTGCACAATATTGTTTTTATGTTTTGTTTTCTGTGTGCAAGTTTAATATCAAGACAGAGGAATGTTTTCAATTTTCTGCCAATTTCACACATTTAAAATAGCATTCAACTTACAAGATTCATAATTACACAACTCACCTTGACTGAGAATACAATAGAGCTGCTGCAATGGAATAACAATAGGAAAATGTCTGTTTTCCTAGAAAAAATGTCTGTTTTCACACAGTAGCATTCTTTTAGGTAACTATTCTTAAAATTGCCTTTGTGCTAGCAAACATCTTTACACAGGATCGTTGGAAGACTTAAACCATCAAAAAATTAAAATCCTTCTTCTCCTAAGATATTCATGGTTAGAAACAAGAAAGGATTCCCCACTTTCTTTTAGCTAAGTGGAGAATAAAAAGGCAGCTAGTTTCACTCATAGTCTCCTTTTCTCCTTCTCAATCCTTACCAGCTACTTGGAGAGTAGGTTACAGTGCATCTTTCCCTCCAGTAGTTCAGGGTATTAAACTATTTTCATATCATTATAAGTTTGGATTTAAGGCATCTGGAGCAGTGTTCCTCCTGTCTCATTTCTACTGTCCCTCACTATGTCAAAATTGCAAGGATAAAAGATTTTTGTAGGGAAAATTTCAAAAGTATTGTGCCTACAAAATTTGTCTGAAAGAACAAAGGTAAGTGTTCAAAAAAGATATGGACCATGAGTGGGTGGAACACCAGCTCTTGAAAACTTTTTTCAGTTTTCTCATAATTATGCTGACCACGATGCTTCTATAGTGAAATAAAGAGGACAATAGCAAACAGATTTACTAGGAATTTAGAATTCGGCATGTCTATCCCATTTTTTAAAAATATATTTCTATACAGACTTAATTAAAATGTCAACAAGAATCTTCAGTCTTTCACTGTGAAAATAAATGTTAGTTCTTTGATCCCTCTGATTCTAATGTTTTTTTTTCCTTTTAACTCTTCATTGCAATGTAATGATTTCTTTATATTCTATAATTGACAAGCATAAGTGATGCTTCCAAGAAAGAGACATTTTGAAAATTTTACTGTCTTTGAATATTCAAGAGCTAGCTTAATACTTGTCTCCTTCTTAAAGAATGTTCTGAGTATTGCTAGTTTTCTCACATCCATACAGTGAACTTCTGCTGTGAAGCACAAAAGAATAAACAGTTTTTCACTCCTATCCTAATCCTCCAAAAAAGTGCTTACAATAGAATGGTTTTAGATCCATTTTATATTCAAGCTTTTCTTATTAAAACATTTTATTTGTCCCCTATATCATAAATAAGCAAACACTTACCTTCTTTTTAATCAAGTTGCACCCCTAAATCTTGACATTACTGACCCTTTAGAATATCCCATCTTTAATTTTCAGTACATCTATAAGAGGATATTGCAATTATGAATACAAATGTCATGACCATTCAAAATCATCCATCCAGGAGAGTTCTGATTCTTCTGTATTTCAGAACCAGTGTGTCAGTGATTAAGTCTTCCTCTGTTATACTGCTAATAGAAGAAAGGTACTTGTGGATGGCATCTGATTATTAAAAGTTTCTATCAGTTATATGTTTTTACTTCAGTACATGAGTAATTTGGAAGTCTGATTTCTATATTTTAAAAACTTACTTTCAAAAATCTAAAGATATGGCAATCTGTGCAATAATCACCAAAAATAGCAGTTGTAATAAAGCAGAAGTTTGTTCCCCTATTATAACAGATAAAATTATTATTGTAAGACAGGGAAAAAAGGCATTTCCTACCTGTAAAGCCTTTGTCACACTCACAAAGAAAAGTGTTTGGAGTAACATTGATGCAGTTTCCATTGAAACATGTAGATGGCTGGCACTGTCCAACTATTTCTGTACAATTTTTACCTGTGTCAAACGAATAGTAGGAACATTGGACTTTAGTAAATATTTAGGAAGTTTGGTGAACTTTTTTAAATGTCAAATGTATTGCTATAATATACATAGGCAAATAGAGAGAAAGGTGCTAACATTGTCCATTAGTTTGCACCAAACTCACTGAACTTCTAAGGCAAGTCAGAAAGATATTAATCTGCTTTTGTGCTGAGCTACTGTGCTTAACCTCATCTGACATATAGTTACAAAATCATATATACCTTAAAATGCTGAAGCACTACTAGAACTGCAGTATTTATTTCTTTTTAACATGAATCTAGCTTATAGCTTCGTTCAGTATTGAGAACAAAAGGTCTTATTTGGAGTGCAAATGTGAGAATTTTTTTTAATATGCAGCTTCCTGGAAATTACAATTCCAGTTAGAAGTTGTTTATGGTATTACAGCATACAGGTCTAAATACCGTATAATTATGTTTGCCTCTTGAATTATTATCATGACATTATTCACACTTCAAAAAATGTTCGGATTTCTAATAGACTTTATGTTATGTGAGGCATTTTTTCCTCCCTTATTCATGTGCAGCCATACCCATAATATATAGTGGTTTAGTCTCCTAATTCTTCTTGTTTACATCCAGCTTGTTTCTGAAAACAGTACTGTCACAAAATGATGGCATTACCTAAAACTTTTCTATATAGGCTAACAAAATGTTTTAAGCATTGCTTGTTGATAGCATTAAGCAGGATGATTGCTTTTAACAGAATTGCTTGCAAATCTTTTCATTAATTTGAGCTCAATTAGTACCAGACACTTTTGGTATTATTATTTTCAAAGCATTTTACACAGCCTCCAGTAATGATAAAGGAAATATAAAACATCCTGCATACCATCAAGGTTTTCCACTAGCTTATTGTACTGTTCATAATTATAAAAATATTTTTCTCACAACATTGACTTATTCATACCTGCATAATCTTCTATTGGCAAATGCATTAGCAACCAAATTATTATGCACTTTGAAAAGCAATTAAAAATAAATTACAGCAATCTTTATGCAACATAAGCTTCATTTCTATGAAGTGTATTCTATGAACCTCAGTCCTTCCTGAACCATCAGCTGTGCTTCATAGCATAGCATCACTATTGTGAGAGTATAGAAATTCAGTCCAAGAGAGGAACATTTCAAGAATTCTGCTCCACAAGTACAAAAAGAGCTAAAACAATTCTTTCTGTGATGAGAATGAATATTTCTGGTACTTTCTAAAATGTACCCAAAAATTATTGGTCTGATTGCAGGAGCAACATTCCCATAATTTCCTTAATCCATTTTTTTTCTCCATGAAAAAAAGGTAATGGTTAGATAATAATTTACTCAGTTATGTTATACTCTGTGGTATGGTAATACAAACCCAAATTCAGTTTCTCCAATGAGTTTTGGGTAAGTACTGCAATATTTCTTTATTGATTTTCCTTTTTCATTTGAGACATATTTAATTTGATAATAACTGTATGTTTAACAAATTGCCCTTGAAACAACTTTAGGGGACAGAACAATCTGGAAGAAAATATTAAGTATTTGATTTTCTTGACCTTCTAATTTAAGGTTTGACCTTTCAATTAAACCAAATTTTGATTTAAGAAATTTCACTAATGTAATTTGAAAGATCTTTAAACTGAAGATGGAGGGGAATTTTGGCAGCTTGAATGAAATGCTCATTTCAACAAAACCACTTACTCTTTTTCACCAGTTTGGTTAACCAGCTATTTTGGGGGGAGTTTACTCCAAAGGATTTATGTTATTTTGTCTAAGAACCTAAACTGCAGAACAAAAAAGGAAAAACAGTTACTTCTGTAAGTCAGCAAATAGTTATTTATGTTTCATGCTTAAGCAGAAAAGAAGCATGATAAGAACTCATTCTGTTTTTCTCTACAATATATTTATGAATGTCAGCAAGTACAAACTGTCTTCAAATGTCTGCACATTCTCCCATAAGTGACTCCATGTAAAAGGGATTCTGCAGGTGTGGTAGCAGCAGTAGACAACCAAATGTTACAAAATTCTACCTTTCTACTGTTGTTCTTATCGTTTTATCATCTGTTTAAAAAGTGTATGATCTATGTAGTGTTTATCCTTAGAGGAGAAAATACAAACCTGAAAATTTTGGAGGACATGTACATTCATAAGAATCTCCAGAAAGTTCTGGTTTCTCAGTGCAGGAGGCGTTGTTGTGGCAAGGTTTAGTGGAGCATATATCAAACTTCTGGCAGAATGCTCCTGAATACTGTGAGAAACAATGGCAACTATATGCTTTTTCCCAGAGGTGGCTTAGACATTTTCCATGGCCAGAGCACAGTGGTGCATCCCGAGACTGTTGGCAGAACTGCTGCTTCACGGTCACGTTCAGGCGAAGGCCCATGTCGCACAACAGGGGACCTCTCCTGTGAAGCTCTGCAAAATAATGAGTCCCAACACCAAGCCAGTTAGGGTCCACTTGGTGCAGTCCTCTTATCTGGCAAACAAAAACCAACTGCTCTTGAAGAAAACTGGCCTTAGGGCAGTTTATAAATTCTTCCTTGGAGACGTTTACCAAATTCATTCCGTAGGACTGAAAGGATGGCTCAGAGGAGATGAAGAGACTATCACCCAATTGAAGCTGCAAAGGGCATATCTGAGGGATATTGAGGTTATGTTCCTCAGAGATTTCTCCAGTAATGCTTTTATTCATATTCCAGCATTCGGTGTAAAAGTCTGAACAGACATTTTCCCTCAGTGTCCATTTTATTACTGTAGGTTTTGGTTCTGTTCTCCATTCCGCAGTCATTTGCCTCTCACATATCACCCGTCCACTGGCAATGCAAAGTTGAAGAAAGCACACTACCACACAAAATGCTGATTTCATAGTCATTGCTTCACCTGACCAGTGGAAGCTTCTTTCATATATGCTTCATTACTGAGGATAGCTCCAGAACACTTGTTCCTTAAGTTTCATATGTATTTTCCACTGTAACCTAGGAATTCAAACAGAGGAAAATATTTGTTTTCATACAGTTAAATATGAAAAACTCATTATAAAACAGGAAATGTACAACAAATCAAGGGCAACATCTAATTACTGATGGGAAACTAGAATAAGTCAAATATCAGAACAACAACAGTGTAACAAAAGTCAATTGTTTCCTATTTTTATTCCTGTTAAAAAATTATATTTATTTAGTGCATTTCATTGCAGTTGTGTGCACAAGAGCTTGAAGAGATATTTTTCATGTTCCCTCCCTCTATTGACAAAACTAATGGTAATTAAGTTTAGATAGGACATCTGAGGTAAAACAAGGAGCTAAAAAGGAACATCTAAGTTCTAGTCATAAGCTTTAGCCCATAAATATTTTTCTGATAGTCATTTAATATTTTATTATAAAAGTAGATATTACAAATATGTAGGCCTGAGAATTTTTGCTTTATGAAGAAAACATACAATCACTACTCAGCTCTTTTCTGTTCTTATTTATTCTACAAAACCCTTCACTAAATTCTTAGTTTTCAAAGAATATATTTGAAAACTAAATGTCTTTAATCATATGCTTGAGACTTTTATGTATCACAGTCAAAGACAACAGATTACAGAGTCCTTCAGGACTATTTAATTTATAGACTAGCCTTTTCTGTCCCTTGAATATATCTAGCAATTTTTGTTGCATGGAGGTGAGTGATTACAGAAAGAAAACCAAAATAAGATTATGAAGCTTTTGCTTGAAGTCACAGTAAAAATTATGGAAAACACAATATTATGTTAAATACCTTAGAAATTGTCAATAGATTTGCATTAGTAAACTTTTTCTCTCCTTCAGTATCCTTATCTGACACTCTCAGATTTTTATATTTCCCTTTAAGATAGTGGCCCATAAACTGATATTTACAAATGAGAAAGTTATTCTAAAGAAAATTTGTCTTACAAGGGAAGCCATTCAATGTAAATAAAAAATAGCATTTACAGCTTGAAATTTTTTTACATTGCTTTCATTTTGCACAGCACATGTAAAAAATCATATGGATGCATATTTTTCTATGCCTACAGTCATAGTTTTATTTGGTTTGCATGGTTTTGGTAGGGGGAGGGCTAGAGGGGTGGCCTTCTCATTGTCCAGCAGAGCCAATGCCAGCCAGCTCCAAGATGGACATGCTGCTGGCCAGTGCTGGGCCAATCAGAAATGGTGGTAAGACCTGTGAGATAAAACATTTAAGAAGAAGAAGAAGAAGAAAGTTATTGCACTGCTGTAACTGCAGCCAGAGAAGAGCAGAGTGAGCACATGTGAGAGGAGCAGCTCTGCAGACACCCCAGGTCAGTGCAGAGGGAGGGGCAGGAGATGCTGCAGGTGCCAGAGCTGAGATTCCCCTGCAGCCCCTGGTGCAGCCCAGGGAGAGGCAGCTGTGCCCCTGCAGCCCTGCAGCCCGGGGAGGAGATTCACACTGGAGCAGTGGATGCCTGAGAGGAGGCTGTGACCCTGTAGGACATCCATGTTGGAGCAGGATTCTGGCAGGGATCTGCAGACCAGTGGAGGGAGGAGCCCATGCTGGAGCAGGTTTCCTGGTAGAACTTGTGACCCTGTGGGGAACTCATACTGGAACAGCCTGTTCCTGAAGGACTGCACCCCATGGAAAAGCATCCCTCACTGCAGCAGTTTGCAGAGAACTGTTGGCTGTTGGATGGACTCACATTAAAGAATTTTGTGGAGAACTATCTTCCGTGGGAAGCTCTCCATGCTGGAGCAGAGGAAGGGCTCCTCTTCTGGAGCAGGGGCAGAAACAACCTCTGATGAATTGACCATAACCCCCATTACCTGTTTCCCTGTGCCACTGGGCTAGGAGGTAAAGCTGGAGAAGAGGGAGGGGTTGGGGGAAGGTGTTTTTAAAGTCTTATTTTACTTCTCATTATTCTGTTCTGATTTTTTTTAGCAATCAATCCAATTAATGTCTCTAATTCCAGTTTGTTTTGCCCATGACCGTATCTGGTGAGTGATCTCTCTCTGTCTTTGTCTCAACTCATGAACCCTTCGTTATATTTTCTCTCCCCTGTCCAGTGTGGAGGGGAGGGATGGAAGGGTTTTGGTGGATGCCTGGCATCTACCCAGGATCAACACACTACACTCATTTATCACAAAAGTGCATGTGAATTATGATGCAACAGTACATGATTTCCTTAAATGTCTTCATTTTCCCCAGAGTTCTTCAAGTGTATTTTGGTCCAAACTCTGAACTAGTCTGAAAGATTAAAGGACAGAAAAGATACCGTTTGAGGAAAATTTTAGTTAAAGAACTTTAAACAACTTAATGATCTGACAGGATAATAATTATGGGGTCATATGCAGTCTCTCCTATTTTTATCTAAATTCATTTGAAAACATCTAAAATGTAGCTATGTCCCATTAGTAATGTGCTGAACATGTGAACCTGTCACAATGACCTTTGTGCAGCAGAGTGACCAGCACTGTTTAAGCCTTTGAAGATACCAGAAAAGCATGGATTATGACTAACCAATAGTAATAACAGAAGACTTGGAGCTTAGAATGTTGAACTCAAAAGGGGTATAAACTAGATTTTGATCCTTCTCCCAGAATATTTTTTATTTTAACTACTGAATCCAAATTCTGCCTTCAAAGAGTATCAGTACTCTAGCCACATAGCTCCAAAGCTAGGCAAATATGTTAATATTAATTTCCTCTCTCTGCCTCTGTATTTTAACCTCTGAAAGTTAACTCCCCATAGAAAGAAAGGACACGAATCTGCAAGAAAACTACTGTTCTTGTTGCTGAATACTCATGGTCTTTCTATTTTGAGACTATTCCATTATCTTCAGAATCTCATGATGTTCAAAGATACCATTAGATAATGGGGTATCAAATGTATAGTTTGGGTCATTTGGTAGTTTTTTCTTTAAAGGTAGCAGTCTTGAACTATTATGTTCATTATATCTGCTATTACATCTATCATAGTTATCAGGTATAAAAGTCTATGGTCTATATTACTGCACAAATTTGGGAATCCTACATTCAGCAGCCCATCTTTTCATACCTATTTCATAGTAAGATTTTCTCAGGTGTTACTAAAAAGACCATTACAAAAGGTTATTTTTCCTTTTAGACACTTCAAAAAGAAAACTATTGCATGTCTAATGCAGAAAAGTTCTTGCCCACTTATGTTTTTGTCCCCATTCATGTAATTATATATCATTCTGGTGTAATATAGAAATTTCATTTTAACTGGTAATGAAAATGTGCTTCCTTACAACATTTATATGGGAGAAATCTGAACTATTTTTAAAAAAAGTGGGTGGTAGCATTTTAACAGTTTTTATTCTTCACAAAATCATTTTTAGTCTTCATGCAGCTAAAAAAATATTATGGAAGCCCTATAACTAATGTTATTAAATAAACAAAAACATCTTGTAAAAGCAATGAAAAAACCTGAGGGAGTATCGAAAAGAAATACCAAGAGCCTGTTTATTTAGCAATAAAATTCTGAAGGGAAAAAAATATAGAGTGAAGAGTATAAAAAGTAAAAAGCTGTGTATGAAATACAGTTAATATATTCACATATGTTACTTACAAAATCAGAAATAAATTAATTAACTGCAAAATGCTGATGCAATCTCACGAGATAAAATGATGTCATGAGATGAAATTGGAAAGGGAATATGACAACTGTTATAGCTTTTGTCTGCTTTAGGCAGGGATAAAATCTTCCTATTTATAAGCCCAGCTCGCTCCATGTAATTGACTAAGAAAATTTCAAGACTGGGATTTGTACGAACACAGAGATACTTGAAGAAAATCTAACTCTTAAACTTACATAAAGGTGGGTGAAAAGCAGCACAAAGCTCTATTTTGCACTAGAGGAGAATAAAACACATAGATTTATGCAAAACTCCAGCAAAAAATAATTCCAAATGATCTGCATTCCTGTCCAGCATTTTAAGAATTATGTGTTCTTTCTATTAATAACTGGGATTACATACTAATCACAAAAAACACAGTACATTATAAGTGAGATTGGAGAAACGCCCTCAGATGATGTTTGAGTCTAACACCTTCTCAGGAAAAGAAAACCTGTCAAAGAAGAGAATAAACCAGTGAAATGTTTAGGAACATCATGCCACCATGTTTGGCCAGGAATGAACCTCCTCTTCCCACCTTCTCACATGTCACATGGCACTTTGTTAAAATCCTTTGTGTGCTTGAGCAGCTTTGGTAGGATGGGGCTGCAACCTTGGATCAAAGTGATGTGAAGTAATTGAGAGGGTGCTGTTGGGGGGCAGGGGATGCTTTGTGGGTGCCCCCTGCCCTCCTCAGGAGATGCATTTAAGCTCCAGTTCTGACCCTTGATACTCACCTGGGCTATGCTGCAAGTGAGGTTCTTGCCCTTATACCTTCATTACTTGGGCCTTGACCCTGACCTAAATACTCTCTTGAGCTCAGAACCTGTCTCCTTGCTGTTTCTCTGTCTGAGTACCACTGGCTGCCTCTGAGCACCATCCCCAGGCACTCTCTTTCCCATATGGGTACTATGGAATGGTGCCTCTTGTCACTGTCACTCTCGCCTTATAGCACTCCACCCTTGCATGGCAGCCAATGTTTGCTGCTTCCCAGGATTGTGATATTATGTTCACTTTATTTCTTTATTTATGTGTATTCAAAACCGAAACATTTAAGCATGACTTAATAGTTGCATTAATAAAGGAAAAGCCATAAATTATAGTGCTTGCAAAATTTGACTCTCTGTGTTTGCAAAATGCACTAATGTTCTCAATGACGTACCAAGCGGTCCTTTGTACGTTTTTATTTTTCATCACAAAACTAATAATTCTTAGGAAATTCTGCATTATTTATGTCAATCCTAATTATTTGCAAATAATTCCTTATTTACTAGACACCATTTAAAACATGGCATTTGCTGAAGCAATATTGCACATGCTAGACAGTGAATTTACCTACATCTTATAATACTGAACTTTTATTTTTACCTTATGGTTGTACTATAAATATAAACAGAGTACTGATGTAGACAGTGCTGAACTTGCTTATCATAGTTTCTGGTGACTAGTTTTTTACTCAACCATCCCTATAAAATGATGGTAGGCATTTCAGTATTAAGCCAGGGAATTTTACTTTACTTTGGTTTACTGTTAGCTGCTGTGGTTTAACCTTGTCTGACAACTAAGCCAAACACAGCTGCTTGCTCATTTCCCCCTATTGTGATAGGGGAGAGAGTCAGAAGGGTAAAAATGAGAAAATTCATGAACTGCAATAAAGTTTAGTAGAGAAAGCAAAAGCTGTGCATACAAGCAAAGTAAAACAAGGAATTCACACCTTCCCATGGGCAGGCAGTTATCCAGTCATCGCCAGGACAGCAGAGCTCCATCACACACAGCAGTGACTTGGGAAGACTAACACCATAACTCTGTAAATGTCCCATTTTTCCTTCTTTCCCCAGCTTTATATGCTGAGCACAACATCCTACATGGTGTATGGAATGATAAGGCATATCCCTTTGGTCACTTGGGGTCAGCTGTCCTACCAGAGATCCCTCCCAGTTCCCGGTGTACACTCAGGCTCTTCATTGTGGGGTGAGGAGCAGAAAAGACCTTGGTTCTGTATGAGCACTGTTTGGCAATATCTAAAACATCCCTGTGCTATCAACACTGTTTCCATCACAAATCAAATGCCCAGCCCCATACTGACTCCTATGAAGAAAATAAACTCCAATCCAGTCAAAGCAACTCACCAGAGAGCCTAAAATTCTGTTTAGCAGTTCTGAAAGGGAGAAAAAGGATCATGGAAACAACCCATACACAAGCAATCTTTATAAACACACTCAAGTGTCTGTATGGAGTCTGTCCCAATTCCTCCAGGATAGTCAGAGGAGGTTTTGGTGTAGTATGTAACAACTTTTTTCTGCTGCCCTAGGTGTAGTATTTGTGATGTTTGTTCCTACAGTCATGGGATATTAAGTTGACTATGTCTGAAGTCTCTGAGGATGTCCATACCCCTATACCATAGAGTCTCTGCTCCAACCTGTCTCCAGCCCCTATCAGCTACCAGTGCTTTCCACAGGGATGCCTGAATAGGGCCATGAGTTCCTCCAGCTTTGCACAGATGAGTGTCCCTACCTAGAGACTTCAGGAAATGTCTATAAGGAGCAGAAGGTAGTTGGTGGTCTAATTCCACTAGGAACTAAGTAGATTCCACTAGGACTAGAACCCTGCTACTCAAACCCAGTCCTCTATATCTGTTACACCCCACACAGCTCTCAGTTACTTCACTCACCATTTTGCATGCTCAACACAAAAGTATAAGGACTAAACATCTGCCAAAAAGGCAGTTGAAGGAGTTATAGAAGAAAAACAGATCCTAGAAAGAGTGTTTCAAATGGCATGGTTTCACCTAAATAAATCAATCTATACACTCTTTTCACCTGTTGTTTATTGTAGTTCTCTTTTAAAGCCATGATGAAGCCCCTACATGAACATGACTGTGACCTGCTGAAGTCAGAGTCTATGAGTATAGAAAATTATCAGTAATAGGAGAGTGAAGCTATGCTGCACATTAGATAAATAGCACAGCACAGTTTCCATAAAAGATTAAATTTCTGTGTAGAATCTATTACTGTTTCATGGAGGAGTAGGTTGAAAAAGCACAAAAGGCAAAGAAGCCTTTGATGTGATTCTAAGTAGAGTCTCTCTAGCAGTGACCATCATGTACTCAAAATGCCTGCAGGAAGAATTAAAGTGAAACAAAAGGTCAACAGTTGTCCTCAGTTTCTAAATGAGAAACAATTAATGAGTTAATTTGTCAAAAGAATGCTTAAAATAGGGCAATGCTGTTAAGTGTTCATAGGAAAAATGGAAATTATATGAGGATACTGTATTAAAGATACATTTAAAATTATGTACCATTGGTCAGGGCTTGAAAATAGATGAAAAGGAGCTGGTATGTCTAAATTTAAGAGTGTGAGAAGGAAAGCAAGAAGCAGACCCTACAATCTGAAATTTTCCCTAAGTAAATGAAATAAAAACGTCATAGACTCTGGCATGTTGAATGTGAAAAGAGATTAATTGGAAAACACTAGAGGGAAGAAAAAAATTCAAAGCATTGAAACCAACAAGAAATCCCTAAAAAGACAGCAGTAATAGAAATTCCAACAGAGACCCTCCATGACTAACACACATTCTAATGATGAACTTATGGTTCAGTTATGATACAGTGTCATAGTGGATGATATTCACACTCAGTGAAAACTGTGGTTGCAATACAAACTAGAGAAGAAAAAGACAATATCCCAAGCTACTGACAATTATATTCTCTCTAGTTCACGGATCACTGATGAATTTCACATGTTTTTTGTATTCACTCACAATGCTTATGGTGCCTGGGGATAAAAAAAAATGCTAGAAATTATTAACAATGGAAATTTTTAAGGATCCTACTGTGTTCTTGTGGTGAAATTCCTCTCTAATGTTTCTTAATCTACATACTAATTTATATACATCATATTTAGTTTATTGCACTACAGCTGTATTAAAAGAGAGAAGGCAGAAGAGGCTTTAAATGTTTTGTCCTTTAAAATTGCTGTGCTTGACAACACAAGGTCCACAACCATGGACAAAAAAACCTTGAGCCCTTATTAGTTATAGCCCAGTCAACACCAAGGTCCTGGATGTGACCGTCAAGGATGATGATAAAGAGAATTGACATTCATTGAAACATATATAGAGTGTTTACTTCCATTATATTCCTTCAAACAGTTTGTCTGACTAGTCTTGTATAAAAAATTAAATGAAAACAGACTTAGAACTGGATTCACATTTCTCATATCCATCACCATGCTACCTTTCATTTGGTTTTTAAACTTTGAAAGCATTTAATCATGCCAATAAAACACGCATAAACTTTTTAAAAGTGAATACATGATTTTCAAGGTGAATGCATGAAAATTGTGATGGGTAAAGTAAAACTGCAACAGGATTCTAAACACAAAAGAAAAGTTTATTTTCTTGTTGTCTATAAAAGCAATATTTATATTTAAACTGGATTATCACTTTGTTTCCATTTCTTTGAGGTTTTTGAGTTCCTATAGCAAATATTTCAGAGGTGCATTTACAGCAAATATTTTTAAGATCAAAAATATACTTCTGAAGCTAGCTTAAAATTACCACCACACAGCACGCTTTAGTTCATTTAAGGCAGCAATCTCAAAACAAGCAAATCTTCAAATGAAACAAACCTGAAAGAAGTGCTTGAAGAATGTACCTAGTACACCCCACTGAGTATGGATGGTTGATCTATACGTGTAAGGCTAGACTGCAGTAAAACCCCCAAATGATCAATAACATGAATATTATTTAGTGGTGTCAGGTAGCTTCACAGCTTCACTTTAAAAGTCCTCTCTTATCTCTCCATAATGCTTGAAAATATAGACAAATCTGTTAGCTGTATATGAACTAAAATAGTTTCCTAACATATTCAAGGTGTTTAAACTCTATTGTATTCAAAATTATTGATCCTTAATTAGAGCATAGGAATTAAGAACAATCTCCCTGAAAAAAAACCCCACAAATCTTGAAAAGAAAATTAATTTTCATCAATTCAAGATAATATAGGTTAAGTGAATTCCATTCAATACTCTGTTAGAGAACCTATTAACTTGACTTGTTCATGATTAAGGAGCCATATTTTTTAAGGATGCCTTGACTATTACAATCCATTGTGTTCAGCTTTAGTTGGGGCTGGATAGAAAGAAAGAATAAGATAATTGGAGACTCCTTGATGGCATAGAATCAAAGAATACTTTTGATTGGAAGGCATCTTAAGGACTATCTAGTTCCAACCTCCCTGCCATGGGCAGAGACACCCTGCACTTGACCATCTTGCTCAAAGCCCCATCCAGCCTGACCTCAAACCTTGCCAGGGTTGGGGCATCCACAGCTTATACTGACAATCTGTCCCAGTGCCTCATCACTCTCAAAGCACAGACTTTCTAACATCTAATCTAAACCTTCTCTTTGAACCCATTACTCTTTGTCATATCACCACAGTTCCTGGTGAAAAGCCACCCTCTATCTTCCTTATGGGCCCCCGTTCAGATACTGGAGGGATATTATGAGGTCAACATGCAACAATCTCTTCTTCAGGCTGAACAGCCCCAACTTTATCAGCCTACCATCATAGGGGAGCTACTCCAGTCTCCTTATCATGTCCTCTCTAGAAGCCCTGAAGATGAGGGTCTAATCTGCATGTCTCAAAACCAGTAACCAGATAACTATGGGGGCAAATAGAGATTGTTGGTAGGAACGTGCTGTGAGAAAGGACTGGATGTGGCTGGAGAAGGAGCCCATACAGAGGCAGGCCAGTACTTTTCTGGAACAAACTCCTTGTATTGGCTCCTGGAGAAGGGCACAGCAAAAGGTGTAGGTTGAGAAGCAGGCATGGATGGTTGACCAAAGGAAGGCCCAGTAAGGGGGCTCAAGACAACCAAAAACCCTCTAAGCCTGGCATGATAATGAATTTTAATAGAAAGAGAGGAACTCAGCCCAAGGGCAGGGAAGAATTAGGAGTAAAAGGCATCCCAATGAAGCCCAGGTGATATATCTGTGTATGGCCTTGCCTGATACAATGGCCATGCCTATAGTAATAATCAAGCATCAATTTATTTTATCAGTTCTGGTAGTGAGGGGGGAAAAAAACAACCATCTTCTATACTATTAAACTGTTAGGCTGATGTTTGGAACAGTTGTAACCATTACCAAGTTGTAATTTAAAGTCAGTTCTCAAGGAAAATTTGTCAGACCAAGAACATTCCCAATAGGCAGTCAGAGTGCAAACACATTTCCTGGAGGCTAAGGAAAAGCCATAGGTTGGATAGGGCAGCTAATCCCATTAAGCCTCAAGACTAGACAGCAGCCTCTGGAAATATTCAGTTGTTAGAAAAATGTTTTGGACCTTTAATGCAGGATATGATTATACTTCAGGATATGATTGTACCATTTCAGGGAGTTTGGAAGCACAAGATAAAAGACAATATCTCTGTCTATCTGAAAAATTAATTGCCCAGAATATGAAACCCAGAATACAGATTTAGAATATATGAGTGCTATTTTGCTAGTATTTTAATATCTATATAATAGCAAAATATTTGGACCTGTGAATACCAAAAAAAAAAAAAAAGAATTCATATAACTCACAATGTTAAAGGGTTTGAATGATAATTGTCAGTTGAGTATTCCTGCATTTTACTTTAATCCTTGGCATTACTAATTCAAGTTAAACAAAAAGATTTTTCTAAATATTCCTTAGCTGCCAAACATTCACTATCAGCAAATGAAATATGTTATCACAGCAAAATATTTAGCAGTGAAATCTCATTCTTAACACCATGTGTAAACACAATCATAGAATCATAGAGTCATTTAGGTCGGAAAAGACCTTTAAGATCATCAAATCCAGCTATAAACCTAACAGTGTAAAGTCCAACACTAAGTGCACACACACAGGGAATACATACTCACTATGAATAACAATGTTTATAATCTATGTTCCTAATAGAACTCTTGACATATTCTAACATATTTGACAGAAGTTTCTGTTTAAATGTTAGAATTAATAAAGTCGTTCCAAAGTTTAATATATTTTAAATTAAATATGCAACAGTATATCTAGGCAACAAGAGAAAGTGAATAACTGGATTATTGTTGCTAGGATTTTGCAAGTTAGTACTTTGCAAAAATGAAATCATGTCTGCTCCTCCAACTACATTCTCACTTGCACTGACTTGGAGAGCTTGTTACTACTCAGAGAATTTAGTGAAGGCTTTTTATTGAACTTCTTAGCTGTATTCTTAAAATAACTACAAGAAAAGAAGAAAGAGGTAATTAATGCTGCTTATTAGAGTTATATGTAATTTTCTGTGGTTTTGGTTACCTCCACCATAATGCTTCTGGGAATTCACAAAATAAAGAATATGGGACAACTATATTTCAGGGATAATGAAAAAACAGGAAGCTCACAATTTTCACCAAATGTGTTTTGAAAAACCTGAGTAAGTAGGCAGACAAGTCAACCCTTCTAGGTCTTTGGAAATCACCATTAACAACGAATACCAGGCAAAGCCCTGTCAGTCACCTGAGTTCTAGCCATCTGAGTTAATCTGCAGCAGGTATAGGAGGAAAATCTTTTTCACATATGGCACAGAAAAACAAAGTAAAACCCAAAGCCAACCCTTCCTCTAGTCAAGATGAGGTTAATAGAATTTTAATCTAAATTTTGAAGAAGGTGTCATGTGGCTTGTATAAGAGAATTTCAGTCTTGATATCAGAATGAAAGAGCTTAACAAGTATAACACAGAAATGAACATGCAATTCTCCTAAAACATCAACTAAAATGACACTTGGGGGAGTAGCCTAGACTCTAAAATAACCCTAAAAAGAGGATGCTCGATGATGGTGGAAAAAAAGCAAACTGTGTGTAGGAAAAAAAATTGTATCAACATTATTCTCCTGATTCTCATCACAAAAATAATGAACACAATATAAAGTTATATTTTGCTGCGATAAATGTTTTAAGACATGTTCCTGAAAGAGTATTCAAACTCACTGCTTGGGAAAAAGCAGGTATCCTCAAATGTTTCAGTTGCAGAAAAACAATATAGCACAGAGAGTTTTATAAAACTGATGAGGTTGCTCTTGTATTTAATTGCCTGGAAAGATCTGGTTTGGACCTCATGCTGCTTTCATTCAAGTGATGATTTTATTCAACTATACTCGTGTTAGTAGGCAAAGTTTAAATACTTCTTGGCTCAGAGATAATAGGAAACTGATGCATCAAAATTAATTTTCATTGGTATCTGAAATTTGAGAGAAGTTCTCTAAAAGCAATACTGATCCAACAGTAAATTTTGGATCAGAAAAATACATTAGTTTTACTCAGAACCTCATAATAACCTCAGACAATTTCTCACACAATTGTGAGAAATTCCTTGTTGTTGTCCTGATCATTCATGAAAAAGGTGCAGAGCTTTTAACTCGGAGGGAAGCCTGCAGACTGCAATTTTCAGAGCAAAGCAGTAAGTGGTTCAATGCTTCCTGCTGAAAGCACTTCATTTTCCCAAAAGGCTTTGGCAAAACTCAGTAGAGCTCAGGGAAGAAACAAAACAAAACAGAACAAAACAGAACACAAAAAAACGAAACAAAAACCAAACCAAACCAAACCAAATCAAAACAAAACAAAAAACACACAAAAAAAAAAGCCCTCACAACTCTTAGAATGTCTGACAAAGATGAAAAAAAAATCTTTCTGTAAATTTTGAAACTAAAAACCAATAAACGACTACTGACCACAGTGTACTTGCAGCTTTTTGGGTTCTTTTTTATCAGGAGTGAGATGGTTTTTAATTTCTAGGATTGCTAGAACAGGATACTTAGAAGTTAAGAGTTGATCCAACAAGAAGAGAAGTATTTTTAAGCAGCATCACTACTACCCATGTGAATGCTTTACCCTTTTCTGTGGTCCAGCAATTTTCAGAGGTTCAGAGACTATTGTCTCTAGATAAGTTAAAAAATCAGTTTGTATTTCCTGTAATCACTGAAACCTCCTCTCTATTCTTTCCAAGACCTTCCTGGCTCTGTTCACACTTGACAGTCCTTGCTACTGAAGTTCTTGCTCACCACCTTCATTGCAAAGCTCAGAGGTGCAACTAAACAAAGCAGCATCTTTTCCTCTTTCCACAGAGATATCTGTACGTATCCACAGGGCAGGAAATGCATATAAATCTATGCTCTGCTGCCCAGCCATACTTAGTTTTACATATTTTGAAACAAACTAACTAAATAACTAACTAAACAACAAAACACAGGGGAAAAAATAAAATTTGCATCATCTTTCAGAAGCTGAGGGAGTCAGAATGAGAAACATATAAAATCAATTGGTCAAGCTAAGAACGTTGTAAGCCTAAAAAGCAAACCAGATGATATATTGTCTGCTTCTTGATAGAAGTGATTAAAATAAAAAGTTTAATCTAAACTGTATAGTTTAAGTACTAAGGATAAAGTTTTTGGGTTTGCAAGTTTTATTATACTTACTTTGGCATTAAAAGTGTTAGACAACATTTGCAATGAAAAACTAGAATTTTTTTTCCTGAAGTGCAGATTTTTAGCCTGACTTAGTATTAGCAACAGTCATGGTGATGCCTTTAGGATAGAAAGTTTTTAGGAAGACTTAAAATCAATGTTTAACATAGAGCAAATTTGGAATATTTTATTAACAATTATGTAAATAATATCTAAAAATTATTTCAACTTATAGTAGGTAAATTGTCTTCCAAAATTTTTAAGAAATTTGCATCAGCATTCTAGAAGCTATGAAATATGTGCAATTTGCATGAATTTCTTTTCCACAATTATGTAATGAAAAGGGCATTAGTATAAGATGTATTGACAAACTAATCAGGGAATTCACCTCACATGATTGGGATTTACAGTCTAATTACGTTTTATTCTCATTTCTGTGTATTGTAGGTTTTCTGGTATTTTGTCAGCTTGCTCTGTGCATAAGCATTCTTATTCAAAAGGCAGGATCTGTTTAAAACATTTTATCTGTTGAATTCCATAACACATTGCAATTCATGAGCTATACTTGGAGATTTGAATATCTGTTTGAGGCATTTGCAATTACTTTTAGTTTATGTATGATTTAATTCATGATCTTGCATTTTGCAATAGCATTACTCTGCTTTTCCATCTGTGAAATTCAATTGTCCGAAATTGTTTTCACTTCTTATAGTCAGAATTAAGCATCACTGTCTCTTGAAATCTCCATATCTGAACAATATTTCTTATTTGGTCTCTCAAAAAAGTACTGAGTTTGCAAGTTATTTTATATAAAATAAAGCTGGATTTCTGCATTATACAAATAATGCCAGCATATATATTTCTCAACTCTAGAAAATGTGACATTTCAGTATGCCTAGTCTAGAAGTTGCCTATTCTTTATTTAATTCTTCTTTGCATAGTCTACTGTCATGTGTCGTGCATACGTGCAGACAGAAAAATGCTGAAGTAAACAGATTTTTAATTAATACATAATTCCTAAGAATATTTAAACAATTTTATTCTGTGAAATGATAGCTGAATTTTTATTGGCTCTTAGATCACCTGGAAGTCTGAAGTGCTAGAATAGATAAGTTTTTTCATTGCAAATAAAGATCTGTAGCACCTGGGCTTGGCTCCTATGGAAAAGACCAGCTATAAAAAGACACATGAGATAGGGAATCAAAAATCAAAGTTGAAGTATTACAGCCAAGGAGGTGATACTTCAGTCAACCTACAGTAAGTCGTTGGTAATAGAATATCCAGTTCTAACAATAGAACTGTCATTTGAATTTAGAGTTGTATATTGGGTTTTCTCAGAATCTCAGCTTGGTTTCAAGGAGTCTCTAGAGGTCATCTTGTCCAAAGCTCCTGCTCAAGCAGGTCAGTCAGGTTTTGAATATGTACAAACATGGGGGACTTTGACAGTCTCCCTGGGCAAGTGTCCCAAGTATTTCACCATTCTCACAGTAAGAAAAGGGTTTTCTTTTGTTTTTCTAACTTGGGTCTTCTCTGTGCCATTACACCTATTAATCTCTACTCATTAATTATGAGGCATAATTTTGCTATATATGATGATATAACAAGATTCTAGCCCATTGACTTGCACAAGTGTAGAAAAAAATACCTATTGTTATGTATATTCTTAAATTCACTCTGAAAATTTAAAAAAATTACAGAAAATATGTATAGCCAAATTCAGAAAGCTACTGACTTTTCTAGAAAACCATTAAAAATGTATCTACCTGCACACCTTCAGTATCTTCCCCCTTTTCTCTACCCTAATATTATTTTTTCATATTTTTTTCATGTGGCACATCTTATTCTCAAAAGATTTCTGCATTCTCACCATAGAGAGGTTGTAAGCCTCCTAATTTCCTTACTATGTCTTACTAATTTCCCCCATGTACAGCTGTTTTTTGAGTTGTACATTTGCTATTACTGTCTTCTTAGGCCTTGACTTGGGGATGCACCTTTCAACTTCCTTTGTGGCAGCACTGTGCCATTAAAAAGGGACACATTTTAAAACTCTTGACAGTTTGACTTCTAAAGCCATGAAAGCAAGACCTGACAGCATTAAGGCTGAAACTCTGGCCTGACACTGGCCTCTCAGTATAAATCCCATCACACAAGTAATCCTCTTAAACAGTTCCTATTTCCATGATCATACTTGTAGTCAAAATGGAAAATTATTTCAATCCTTTAAGTAGCAGAAGTACATTAAATTCAATTCTTTCAAATTTATAGTGAAATTATGCAGATATATGGGATAAGAGAAGCAAGAGAAACCACCTGATTATTAAATACAGAGCCACCTCAATTTTAGTTTTTTTGCAGGTTGACTGCACTATAGAATATTTAGAGCAGTACTGATACTCTCTAGAATGAAATGGAAATAAATGGACTTCTTAGAGACAACAGTTCAAAAATTTTGGTTAGCAACATACATTCACCCTGATTTATAAACAGGATTGATCCAAAAAATTTTTTTATTATTATAAGACACTTGGAGTAGAATCTTCTTCAATAAATTTTGTTAATCTATTAGGGTTTTTGCATAAAAGATGAAAACTTCTGAAAAAAAATTAAAAACCTATTAAAATATACCATTTCATATTATTTCCCTTTTTGAAATAGTTGTTTCTCTTTTGGTTTTTTGCATTTCTTTGCCTTCTTGTCGCTTTAAAAGGGGGAAAAAACTATATTAAAAAAGTTAAATCCTCTTGGTTATATATTTTATTTTTATCTATTATTGACAATAACCTCTCCAAAATTCCATTTTTTTAATAATTACAAATCCTAACATACTTCTATCAGCACATTGCATACATTTGTTTGCTACTAGCTCATTCCCAAAATTGCCTTTGGATTCTAACCATCATGTTACCACAACACAATTAATGTGGAGTTGAATTAATTGAGAAGTGATGCATTTGTACACTTTTCTTTACAACACTTAATGTACTTATAATTTTTTTTGTATTAGGTGTTTAACTATTTTTTCATTAAATTACAAAATTTTCTATTAGTTTTTATTTTTTTGAATAGTTGAGGAAAGAAACAATTCGCATGGCTTCTTATTTCTTTTTTGCCAGAGCTTACTGTACTTTGCCTTGGCACAATGCACTTATCTCTGACCATTAGAAAACAGGTAACTCTTTCAGAAGTAAATGAGTCATCCTTACTTTGAAAGGCATGAAGAGGTTTGAAAAGCAGGTAAGGCATGCACAGCTAGTAAACTCCTGCAGGAATAGATCATTGTAGAAGATTTTTGTCTGGAGGGGAAAAAGTTGTAAACGTAAGTGTACAATACAGATAAAATTAATAGGAAGAAAAAATGCCCTTTAAGAAAAAAATCTTGCTGGGGTAAATGCATTTTGTAGTGTGCAATATTTAGGATTATGTGTTTACTAGTCAGGTCTCCCCATTTACAAATCTAGTAGCACCAGTGTCTGCCTGTCATCATCACAGCACTTAACTGGAAAGAGAGAGAGACAGAGAAATATTTATGCTCTGTTTCAAAGCTGCCTATTCCAGCCTTTAACTGAGTAAACTTCTGGGGTAGCAAGCACAATCTTTACAGAACTCATTTTCTCAGGACTGTCTGAAGGAGTGCTAATGATGCCTCACACATACAGGAGATCACTGTAAAAGATGAGTTTACAGAGGTGAGTTATAGGCTTTGGGAAAATGAGATTTGATCATTCAAGCATTTCAGGTGATAATCATGAGAGCAGTTAATGAACTTGATGAAAGGTGTTAACTCTCCTGAGACAAGCTCCTAGTGGTTGGGAGGTAATGATACTTACTTGCAGAAGCAATTGTGATAAGGCATAGCAAAAGGAGATTCAATTAAACTAATTGTCATATAGGGTTCATATATGTTGCCGTATGATAAATACAAAAATATATTACAATAATTTTAAAAATAGAAAAAAAACAAACAGAAATTTGAGGTTTTATAATTTCTTGTCTTAAAAATATGTATCTACTTATAAGGTCATATGTTCAATGCCCAGGAGCCATTCATTTAAGTGTTGGACTCATTGATCCTTGTGGGTTCTTTCAAATCAGATCATTCTATTTCTCCTTAATCTTTTCCCATCCAAGCAAAAACTCATTGCAGGAGTGTAATTATTTCTGTTAATAGAATACAGGTTTCAATGTGCTGCAATTTCAGCATAATTCTGAATTCTTTGGTAATCCAGACTCATTGATAAGACTCTTGTGGCTGTTCAAAAATGTCACAAATTTTAATAACTGTTAATTTATACTTGTGTTCATCGAGGTAAACCGAATAAAGAGGATTTTAAACAAACATTTTATTATTTTTCAGTCACAAGCTTTCGGATTCCTATAATTGTGGAGCTCCTGAAAGCACAGTATTGAAAAGAGGGTGTGCTTGAAAGTTTGCTTGACAAAGTAACAAAAATATAAGGAACCAGATTCTGAAGAGATTGTCTGCCAAAAGAGAGTTCTTTAAATCCATATTTGTGGAAAGGAAAGTGGTCTGATTAGTCAAAGCAGCATGGCAACTAACAGTTGTATCCCAGGCTTGACTATGCACAAAGAAGCTCAAACTTGAGAGACATAGCGCTGTTTAAAAAAAAAAAATATATAAAAAATTCCTGTGTTTCTGGACAAATCCACCTTTTTTTTTCCTGCTATGTTAAGCTGGAATGCCTGGCTACTAAGGAATGTCTTTCAGTTGAGTTATATCTTGTCCAGAGACTACTTCTAAATTACTCATTTTTACAGGATAACTAGTTACCTAATGTAATCATAGTTTGCTCCAAAATTAAAAGCTGCAGCATTCCCAAAATGTTGTATATTTGGTTCATACCCATACTCTACAGCAAAAACATTTCTTAAAGTTGTGCTCTCGGTGTACTAGACATTTTTCTGCTTGTAAGATGGTCCCTGCCATGAAGGCATTTACATTCTAGTGACAGAGAAAGAGAAATTAAGGGGAAAATTACAGGCTAAAATTATTAAACAGGATCAAAGAGAAATATAAGTTTATTAGACTGCATGCCCTTGAAGTTTACAGGATAAAAGAAATGGCTCCTTAGAAGGCCTGAAACACAATCAGACTAGGAGCCACAGGATCAGATGCATCACACAAGGAACTGAGTGAGTGAAAGCATGGGGAGATTCTGTGAGGAGCTGACAAACAGGCAGTCAAGGGTGACAGTCTTAGAACTGAAGATGGGAACTCTTTACACATGGCTGAGCAAGAATAAACTTTGCAATGAAACAAGCATAAATAAACTGACAGAATCTAGAAGTTTTTATACATGTTTTTCATAAATAACATTGTCATAAAAAGTTATCTAAATAACTATTGGGGAAAACTGTGAGTAATACATTTTTCTTTCTCATAGTTTTAACTATGAATCGGAGTGGAATAGGTATTAGTATTATTTTATTAGTAGTGGTATTATTTGTATGATTTGCTAATACTTTGCTATACTATATAATACTATAAATACTATATAATTTTATTTTCTTTATTAGCCTCTTCAGAAAAAAACCTCACAATTTTAAAAAACACGTGCCATTGGACAAACATTTGAAACAATTTAAACACGTATTACACATATGAGAATAAACTTGCAATCCAAGATTCTGATTTGAATGAGAAGAAAATTTTAGTAATTTGTTTTTGCAAGCTTGTAACAGATTTGGTTTAGTGTTTGGGTCTAAGAATCAAGGCTTGAAAAATTTATTTTTCCATCTTCATATTATCTTATAAATTATTTGACAGGTAAGCCCTCATTGTACAGGCCTGGAACGCACTGTCACTTTGGGATTCTCTCTTTTTAATATTAATAAAAAGGCATTTTCCAGTAAAAGTGTTTGGCAGGAATTCCGGTCCAGGTAATTTTGGCTGGTGTAGAGTGAATTGTCTTCACAGTGGCTGGTATGGGACTGTGTTTTGGAATTATGCAGAATACAGGGTTGATTATATAGAGATTTTTTTTTTTTTTTACCATTGAACAGAGCTTACAGAGAGCCAAGGCCTTTTTTTGCCCTTTTGGCCATGCTGACAAGGAAGTTGGGGGTGCATGGGAGTTTGGGAGGAGGCACAGCCTGGACAGGTGACCCAAACTGACCTAAGGGATGTTCCATATCACATGCCATCATGCTCAGTATGTAAAGTGGGGGAAGAAGGAGCTAACTGGTAATTTTGGGTGATGGTGTTTGTTTTCCCAAGTCACTGTTACCACTGATGGGGCCCTGATCTCCTGAGGATGGCTGGACACCTGCCTGCCCATGGGCAGCACTGAACTAATTCCCTGTTTAGCTCTGTGTGCAAGGCTTTAGTTTCCCTTATTAAACTGTCTTTATCTCAACCCACAAGTTTTCTAGTTTTTACCCTTCTGATTCACCTTCTGATCCCGTTGGTCAGGGAGAGAGAATGACTGCATGGGGTTTGGTTGCTGGCTGGGGCAAAACCACAACAAAACCAGAAGTCTATACAGAACATTGCCCAAAGCCAGCAGTGAAAATTACAACTTTTCTTCACAGACAGCTAAAACAGATGAAATATTTGAAATTTAGATTTTAATAATCCTCACTTTGAAAAAGACTGCAACTGGAAAAGGAGTTGTTTAAATGGAAATGACTCTAGGGACCAGAACTTAGTGTAAACTCGTTAGACACTGACTGAGATTCACTTTAGCACCTACTAAGGAAAACCAGCTGCTTCTGCACCTCAAAATAGACATTTTCTCTGCTCAGTTTGACAGGTAGAGCAGCTGTTCAAGGACAGTAGTTTCCCTAGGAGAAATCTGATTACAGTAAAAACATATGATCCTAAACAGTCCATGACATATAACCAAAACTGTTACTGAAGTGTGATCAACAAAGTCTGAAAAAATGAACATGAAATTCTGAGCATTATTATGTAGTTTTATAGTGTACTTTAGTAAATTATAACATTTAAAGCAAATTGTATCATTTGCCTTCGTCCAGATCCAGCTTTTCACTGTAAAATAAATATATGTCTGTTTACACTAAGGATTCATTTATGTTCACCGAAGTATTAGGAGAAACAAACTTACTATTATCTGTATTTCTGTGAAAACTCTAGCCTACTACATTCTATCAGCAGTCTTGAAATGACAATGTCATTCTGTGGTACCTGTTGAGATTCATCTGAGGGCCCTGAGGCAGATGAAGTTGCTAAGCCATTATCCATAATTTTTGAAAAATTATGACAGCCAGGTTAAGTTTCCCATGACCTCCAGTTTAAAAAGAAGAAAGTGTAAGACCCAGGGAATTACACACCAACCAGTTTCATCTCTGTGCCTGGCAAGATCATGGACTACATTCTCCTGCAAACTATGCTAAGATGCATGAAAACAAAGAGGTGAATGGTAATAGCCAACATGTCTTTACAAAGCAAAAATCATGCCTGATGAACTCAGTGCCTTTCTCTGAAGGGGCTACAGTATTGGTGAATAAGAGCAGAGAAACAGACATTGTCTACCTGGATTTATGCAAAGCATTTGACATTGTCTCACACATCCTCGTTGCTGAACTGGAGAGACATGGATGGATGGACCACTTTGTCCAGATAGACAAAGAATAAAGGACTCATTGGATGGCTGCATGCAAAGAGTTTTGGTCAGCAGCTCACTGTCCACATGGAGACCAGTGATGAGTGGTGTCCTGGGGGTCAGTACTGGGGCTGATACTGTCCCACATCTTTGTTGGCAACATGTGAAGGGAAGGGATGCCATCCAGAGGGACCTTGACAGGTTTGAAAGATGGAACAATGCAAAACTCATGACTTTCAACAAAATAAAGTGCAAAGTCCTGTACCTGGGTCATGGTACACCCACAGGTTGGACAGACAAGTGATTGGAAGCAGCCATGCAGAGAAAGACTTGGGTGTGATGGTTGATGAAAAATTTGATGTGAGCTAGTACCTATAAAGCCAACCATATCCTGGGCTGTGTCAAAAGGAGCATGGCCAGCAGGTCAAAGGAGGTGATTCTTCCCCTCTACTCTCCTCTCCTCTTCCAGCTGAGACTCCACCTGGAATACTGTGTACAGTTCTGGTGTCCTCAATGAAAGAAGGACATGGAACAAGTTCTTGGACTATTGGAACAAGTTGAGAGGAGGGCTAGGAAGTTGAGTGGACTCCAGCACATTGCCTATGAAGAGAAGCTGAGAAAATTTGAGCTGTTAAGTCTGGAGAAGACAAGGCTGTATGGAGACCTCATAGTAACCTTCCCAGTGGGGACTACAGGGAAGTTTGAAAGGGACTCTTTGTCAGGAACTACAGTGACAGGACAATGAGTAAAGCTTAGAAATTGAAAGAGGAGAAATTTATGCTAGACTTTAGGGAAAAATTCATACTGTAAGGCTGGTAAGATACTGGAACAGGTGCCCAGGGAGGTTGTGGATGCCCCAGCCCTGGCAGTGTTGCAGGCCAGGTTCAGTAAATCCTTGAGGATCATGATACAATGGAAGGTGTCCCCTTGCATCTGGCAGGGGCTCCTGGCACAAGATGATCGATAGGGATCCTTCCAACCCTTAGCCAGACTCTATGATTCAGTGTGCTTTGTAAAGTCTAATAATCTCCTTACAAGCACTGCAAAGTAAAGCTGCACTAGTAAGAGTTTAAATGTCCACGTTTTTAATCAGAAAAACAAATCAAGTATACTCCATGGCCTGAATATCACAGTTACACAATAGAAATTTGTTTAACTAGTTCTGCTTAAAGTCATATCATATATTTGAAGTCAAGTTTTATTTGCTTGCCTTCATGAAACACATCTATTAATTCAAACTTTTTTCTTGAAAACACTCCAGTTGTTTTCCTATTCTATGCTAATTCATAGAAGTGATCCAGAAAGCAAGTGCCAGGAAATAATCCAGCTTCAGTGCTTATTGACCAGGGATCCTTCTGCACTGGATTTCATGGGATCTAGAAGATGATGCCATAGTAACCAGATGTGTATAATCCATTTTACTGGTGGTGGATGGGTAGGTCCACTAAATTTTTAGGTTGTTCTCCTTTTTCCACAGTGTACATAAAGTAATTGATGAACTGGGATATGATCATTACTCTCTGGCATTTGCTATCAGTCTTTGTATTGACAAAAAAACAATCTTAGGTGATAATTTGGCCAAGATTATTGCATTTTTTCACATTAACTATAAACTGACTCTTGATAAAGATATCATGGACATGCGATATTTGGTTTATATAATTTTAAATATTTGTTCTCATCTTGTCAGCAAAGTGTTCTGCCTTTTGTGTGGGCAGTGGACTTAATATGATAATGGATAATTATGTGAATGTTAAGAATGTCAACCTAATTTAAATCTTGGGATAAACAAAGTTGAACAAAGATGATACCAGTCACAAGTTAATTGTGATAATCAAATGAAAACACTGGTGGAACATGAATGATAACTTCATTTTTACCACACCTCATTGGCTATAGTTATTTTATTTAGAATAGAGCAATACCCACTAGCCCTTGGTTAAATCTGTTTAAATTGTTTCTGGACTTTTGCAGAAGCCAATAATAAATACCTAAGAAACTGCCCATAAACAGGGTTCTTTTTGTTATTTCAGCTTTCAGAGACATTCAGCAAAGGACCAGCCTGAGCCAACAAGATAAACTTTGCATCTCACAGATTTCAAGGAATTTCTTGATTTATGAAAGTAAGTTTTTTAGCTCTACAAGGTATTCCTAAAAGCATAGGAACACTTAGATATATACTAATCTATAATTTTACAATTCTTTTTTCTTTACAGTTTCAAATAGAACTATTTCTACATTACATCTCTCAGGAAAACATCAGAAAGAAGAATATCAATGTATCAATCAGCTTGTGTTTTTTAAAGGTTGGAATATTTGCATCCCAATATAAAGAACTTTAAAAACAAAGCTTGTTATTTACCAAAACACAAATACAATCGAAAACTCCACACCTTTTAGATGCCTAGTTACAGATATGGAATTCATATGCCTGAAATAAAGACAGAGTATTTCCTGAAGAAATAGCAGCACAGAAATGTTTCATTTTCTTCTATACAATCTACAGGCTTTATAGACTGCATTTTTGATTCCATTCTAAATAACTAAGCATGTAAGTTTCTGTACTGCATAAGAAATCAATCCTGCATTTAAATCTGCAAATGGGACGCACATCAGATAGATAGTCTTCAGTTAAAGAAAGTGTGCCTGAAGACAGGAAAGAAGACAGTCTGCTTGTCTGGGCCAGACCTTCACATCCTGCATGAAAACCTTACAGATAGTAGATTAGATTAGGCTCACTGGAGAGCGCTCAGTTTTGGAAAAGCTTCTATAAATGGGGCAATGTCTTCAAGAAGAGACCCTGCAATAGAAAGGACAAGGATACGCAGCTGGGAAACACATTTCATCAGAAATGATGAAAAGAAAGAAGCTTTCATAAGGGTACATAACCACACATTTTAGCATATAGAGCCTCTAAATCACTAGAAGGTTTTTGGAGAGCATGAACATCAGATTCCATAAGAAGAAAATTATTTTCAGATTTAAAGGTAGTCCATTTCACCCGAAGAGATAAGTACTTCACCAATTCCACTAAATAAAAATGCCTTGTGCTGCTACTGCTAAAACATCTCTAAAGAGGGATTAGGTATGCTTCTATACTACAGTTCTGTATGATAAAAATGTGGTGCCTTTAACTTCAAAAGTGAGATCTTTGGTCTATTCAGGATTACAAATGTACTACTAAGCAATATCAAAATGTCCACAGAAATGTTTTGCCAATTATTGTCCAGGATATTCTGAAAAAGGGTGTTAGGAACTTCAACAATTATACTTGAGATTTACTATTAGCGAGAGTAGAACAAATGCTTCCTCAAATCTTCAGAAGTTTGATCTTCAAATCTTTAAAACACTGTCCTCCCCTCTTGATTTGGAGGTGGAATTCATATTATACACTTAATCTTTGCATGGCAATAGCATTCTAGCTAGTGGTTACTTATCTGTTCTCTCCCTTCAAGAAAAAATATCTGCATCTACTAGAAAGAAAAAAAAAGAAAGAAAAAGGATCTCTAAAGGAAAGAGTATGTAAAATCTGCTCTCACAAATAGTTTTGCTACCCTATATTATACCACATTGCTAAACTTCATACTAAAAGCACACTTGCTGTGCATTTATTAATAAACCAACCTAGATTTTCTTGATAATAGGACTTTGGGGGATAAAAATTAAACCAATTCTTATGATTCTTCAGATTTTTAATATCTCTTAAAATAATTTTTCCTATTATACAACATATAAATAAAAATACTATAAGTAAAACATATTCAAACTGAAAATGTAAAGTTAATATAGAACAATTAAATGAGAAATATAGGAAAGGACTAATTTTTTTCTTTCTGAGAAGTAGTTTAATCTACACTTACTGAAGATCTGTCACAAATTGTTGCAGTTAACAGATTGTCACACTGAACACTCCGTGCAGCGCAGCAAAACTGGCACTGCTCCATAATTGAGAGGCTCGTTTTTAAACCTCTTCCAATTGTATAATATCCTCAGAGTCAATAATATAAAAGCAGCAGCTTTTCTCATATGGATGAGAACTTTTACAATGTCTTAAATTAAGTAGTACGTAACAAGCTCTTGCATTTTAAAATCCTCAAAAGACAAGTAACTGGATTAACTGTTCCTGCAGTGAGATTAGTGTGGATCAGGTCATAAAAGTAACAAATGGGCTATAGTGTATTCTTTGTATGAACAATTTCATGGATTATATATCTCAGATGCAAAAAGCATACCTAGCATAATTTAGTTGTCTGTATTTGGGAGATAGTCTGTATTGAAGCCTTTAAAAATTCTTTGCAATAATTTTTTCAATAAATCGCTTTTAATCAAGAACTACTTTTAGGTAATCCTATTTATATGAAATTGAGACTAAGAAATAAAGTACTGCATGGAACATCTCAATTCATACTCACAAAAGAAAAAGTGACCAATTCAAGAAATAATCTTGCATATACATATCAGATGACAGTGCTGGAGCTATTCCACATAAATTACTTATACTATTGTTAAAACATTAAATGCTTACCCTACTTTTAAATGTAGTGCTCATTTCTCTAATGTTGCCTTTCTCAGAAAAGTTATAATGCACTGGTTATATTTTCTTAAACTCTATAGACATGATGCAAAGCATTTAACACAGAGCCACACAGCAAATTATTCTGAAGTTGGAGAATAAGAGCTGCAGTTTTAAAGAGTTGTGCATCAGACTGAGAATAATAGTATTCAAAGAGAAAAACCACCAGGATGCAAAGTAAGTGCTTATCCCAGACATCTCACTAATAAGAACAAAAGAGGTAGCAAAGTGTTAATAACATTTCCCTAACTCAAAATATGGAAAGCATCATTCACAGAAAGAATCAGAACAGGAAGAACTAAGTCTGAGGGAACAGAAATGGAAATGGAAAATGAGCTGCTGTAGTATAAAGTACATGACTGCACATAATAAAAGTTTTTATGCATGGAGATTCTGAATTGGAAAGGGCAAAGGAGGACAAAGTCCTGTCTGTATTAATTCTTCAGCTAGCAGTATAATGGAGACATGAAAAAGTCATTGAGTTTTGTAGGGCTGATCAGGCCATGTACTTGCAATAGGTAAGGAGTTGGGCCAAAACACAAGGGAAATTTAATCTGAAATATTGGGAAGAATTGCTATGACCTAATTTTAAGTTTTCAGTTGGAGCATCATTATTATGAGAAAAGTCTGCCTCTGCAATAAACAGAACCAGATAAACTCCAGACTATGTCAACAATACTCTGAAGTCTCATTCTAAATGGCCTGTTTTACAGTTTTGTCAAATGAGGAAATGATCTTAGATTCCTCAAACAAATAATATGGGCAATATTTGCTGTATACAGTATAGGTCATTGTTTTAAACAGATCTAATCAGATGCAGAAAAGGACTTATCATAAAAACAGCTTAATTTAGTCAAAAATAGTACACCAGATTGACTTATCCTAGTAAAATGAAGGCTGTACAGGTTTATAATTTCTCATAAATACATTATAGGGCTAAAGTGAAAAGTTGGCACAAGAACAAATTGATATAAATGCAGCAGAAATAATTTTAGGAGAAAAAAGTTATATTTCTAACATTCAATCTGCCAGCAGTAGAGAGTATTAAGTCAGCAGAGTAAGTGGGACAAAAATATATTGCTAATTTTATTAGAAAGGTGAATCAATTTACAATATGTTTGCTTATATTATCAGAGGGTTCAGTGACACATAGAAATGTACAACTCCTTCCAGAATAAGAGGCTTAACCTATAAGACACTGAAAGATTTTCACATTTACTTTGTTAAGAGAAGTGAAGAATTGCCTTTTTTTAAGTTCATGACATAGTTTTAGTTAATATTGTTCCTATAATTTCCCATTTCTAGTATTTCAAGATAAATTAATTTTCCAAAAGCTGATTTTTCTTTCCTAGTCATATATAAATTTCCACAACACCCTTTGTCATTCCAAGGAGGTAAACTGAAAGAAATTATTTTCAGCTAATAAAATGTTGACATATGTAGTGTTAGATTATTTTTGTTATTATTTTTAGCTATTACCAATACTTGTCTTATTAAACAGCAATCAGGAGAATATTCATGAAAAATCATAGCTTTAATTCACCTTTACAGACACTGGGGTTTAATCACAACTACCTATTGACATAAATAGCCTCACTCTTTCAGTCAAAACACAGATCTATATGAAAAAGAAAAGGGCCCAGCTTAGCATGCATCTCAATGCTCTTATTATGTAATAAATCATTCATTTTCTTATTCTTATTCATTCCACCTTCTTCTATTTTTTTAAGGTGTTATGAGAAATACAGTTTGGACCTGATAACCCTGAGGTTTCTTGATAGTTTGAACTGCCAGAAGGGCTGTAAACCTCACCTATTCAGAAGAAAGTACTGAAGGTACTTTTAAAAGGAATAAATTTATTTTACATACACTACTAGGAAATGTGTGTTTAGGAGAGTCTAGAAGAAATCAAAGTGAAATTAAAGATTGAGAGGTTACAGATTTTATATTATAATGGCACAATTATACATAATTTTAAAATTGTAAAGTATATTGAATAAAGATATGAAATAGCATTATGAATGTTTCTTGTATTAGTAATATTCATCAAAGTCATGTGCTACTATTAAGTAGGTATTAGTTATATCAGTATTAGTATTATTTCAGTCATGAAAGTTAAAGATGAAATATAAAAAAAATCTAGGAAAGTAGAACATAGTTTATGATCCTATATGATATGCTGAAGCTTTCTCTTCAACCTGGTATAAATCTATAAATCTTTGTATAGCTGGAAACAATGCGTCTTGGAGAGTTAAAAAAAAAAAAAAAAAAAAAAAAAGAATAGTTTTCAGAACACTAAATGATTATTCAGAATGGATATAATGCTCATCCTGCTGCAACAACGCTGTATCAGCCTCAGCAGCCCCTGTTAATGTGCTGATTTCCATGACTAAGTACACAGACAGTCTAACAACCCTCTGCCAAAACAAGATTCACTGCTGCTGACACATTGCTCCAGCACTGGAGTTGTGCTTGAACTGCTTGACAATGGTGTGCAGCTCAGTAGTTCGATATTATTTCACTATTTCACTAACTTACTCTGTGTGTGTGTGTGTGTGTGTGTGTTCATGCTGTTTATTGGGGGCGATGACCTTGAGCAGCTGATCCGCTATACAGATAATTCTCAGACAACTGCTGAACCAGAAAATAAAGTAGGGTTTTGAATGAATCTCTATGTCATGGGATTCTGTAAATGTTTAAATGCTTATGCACAATTATACCCACCAGGCTTTATTCCCCCAGGTAATCCAAAATGGGTGTGCAAACTAGTCTTGGAAAGGAAGGTGATTTAAAAAAAGTTCTACTTTCTTATTGAGTGCGTAGACACATATAATTTAATGGCAGGAAACCATTAACAGTTTTCTGACTCTAGTCTCAATTTGTCTTTGCTTTTTTTGGGCAAGATAACATTTCTTAGTCAACTGATGCGACAAAAATTAAAATAAAAACAAAAACAAAAACAAAAACAAAAGGTTTTATATTTTCATTTCTATTAAAAACCGAAAACCAAACACTGTTTCCTCCTCATCTGATTTGATTAAATGGGATCAATTGCATTTGTAACTCTGAACTTTATTTGGCTTCCACTCCTTCTTTATTTGGCTTCCACTCCTTCTTTATTTGCAATTCTTTCAGGAGAGTAATAGATTGGTCATGTTAGGATTGTATTTGTAAGAAGCACATAAGTTGTTGTTAGGACCTTTCTGTATACCTTAAAAGAAGCAGGAGTCATGTTTTTATGACTAAATGTACTGTTTTGGCCATCATGATTTCTTAAAAGTCATTAATTTAATCTCAAATTCTGCTTTTGTAATTACACCATTCAGGCCTGTCCCACTACCATTTCTCAAAATGTTGAGTACCAAATAATATGTACAATTTCTTACTCTAAAAGAAGAATGAGTACTATTAATTCAATTTATTACACTGTTTGTTAGTGGTTATATTCATTCATCAGTAACATGTTAATTATCCTACACCTAAGATTAGCAATCTGTACATAAACTGCAGAGTGTTGTAAACTACTTTTCTAACACTTGTTGTGGAAAAAAATTTCTATTTAACAGTATTTTAGACTTAATATCTTGTGAGTCAATTCAACTGGCCTTTAATTGACTAATGTTTCTTTCTCGAGCTCCAGTTTAACATGTATTTGCATCTATCATATGGACTGAGATTGTGTTAATTTGTGTCCTCTTCAGTCACCTGGATTTCAATTGAACTAAGATTGTTGGCTTCAGTAAGAGGGAATTTAGAGAAATACATGTGGACAAGGAGATTTTCCTTTAGTCTCCTGTTCTTTTGTAAATGATCAGAGAATCACTTTTCTTCTCCAAAATAACCTCAGGCTTTTAGTGGTAGCTGTGTGAACAAACCCATTATAGCTGGCAAATGCCTGCACACTATGATAAGGCACAGGTTAGTCAAACAACAACGGAGGAACCCAACATTTTACATGATATGAAATAAACATAGGCTACTCTTCCTTTATTTAACGGTTTCCATTTCAGTGTTCTTTTACTTGACAATTTAGTTTCCAATTTACTTACATGCTCTCTGTCAGATGTCTCCTTTTTAACAAATATTTTAATTTTTTTCCAATATTTTATTTTGTTAAAATCAAATTTTTTACACTAATTGCCTCCATTACAACTTCATAAACTTCCTATTTTCTTCCACAGTTCATACAGATACTACTTAATTTCATTTTCTCATTTCTGAAGCATTTTGTTTTGTTTCAAAGATTGTCCAAAACCTACTAAATTTATGAAAATTTCTTTATATCAGAAGACAAGCAACACTCACGTTGATAATATCTGGAATGCATGAAGTGTTGTTTCTTTAGTTACTATTGCATTTTGTTGTCAAAGTCCACATGGTTGCTCAATATGTATATAAAGGTAATATCAGAAACAGATAATGACAAGATAAACTGATTTTTTAAAATTAAATTGCTGTAAAATTAGGAAGATAAACAATAAAAATGAAATTGTATTCAAAAACAATTTAATTGTAAATCAGCCAGCAGATGGCAAGTGATGTTCAGTAAAGAAAGACCACAAAGCTGAAGATCTTTTTTGTCCTATGCAAATATTCTATGAATTGAATATCCAGACAAAACTTTTGTCTCACCTATATAATTATAGAGTACACTCTTCTTCTGTTACTATGAGAAGGAAAAAGACAGTATCTTATGCACCCCAGCATTCTCAAGAGTAAGATGTTGAAGTTGTAAAAGGATTCCTTTGTAGTGAACCTTCAGGGGAATTTATACTTTTTTAATTATTATTATTTTTACTGGATGCCCTAATCTGGAGTTGTTAATTTGTTTATATTTTGGAGTACTAATCCCTATTATTTGCCTGAGGATGCTGAGGGAGACGTAATGTGAAAGGAGAAGCATCAGCAATTAATGGTAACAAATGCAAAATACTGCCTATAAAACATTTACACTTCAGAAAGGAATTAGCAGACAGCAAGCATAGCTGGAGCATCAAGTAGATGCTGCAATAAAAACGACAAGTGAAAAAACAATGTAGAAAAGATAAGGATCAAAGGATTTTTTACTTTTTCATAATCCAGCAAAATCTGTTACATTTAATGTTGGTATTAGAGAAGAGCTTTTGAAGATGAAAATATAAATTACTCTACATATACAAAATGTTTGATAGTAATGCAGTTTTATCTTTCTTGGTGATTTTTTTATGACATATAAAATCACTTTTTAGGATAGGATAATGTCTTGAAAAGGCCAAAGTCATTTTTTTTTAAAAAAGTACCAGCAGCTCCTACCTTCTGTATGTGACCAAGCACGTTGTGACATATGCTAACACCACATAAAGAACTTAAGAAAAAGATTTCCACCTAAATTAAACTGAAAAAAAATCAAGCTATCAGCTAAAAAAATGAAGAATCATCTAGATAAAAGCATGCAGTATTTTTCTCAGTTCAGGTGAGCATGAAAGTTTTCACCTGACTCCTTCCCACATTCCACAGAAATAGCAATTAATTACTAGGGGTATATTGTTCTCTCGGCATTCTCTATAGGATGCTTGATAGTCCTCTTTAAAAAAATGCATTTAATCTTACTTATTAAACATTTTTCCTAATAGAATATTAGAACTGCATAAATAATTCCCATTAAATTATATGATTAATTATCTGAATTGAATCAAGGCAGGTGAACATTGAAAAAAAAAGTATGCAATTTTTTTCCTGTTTATAATTAAAATTATTTCTTTTTTGTAACAGTAAAACACAAATTCTGATGTGAATGCAACAGCAAACTGCATAAAATAGAGTCACAAGACTGGAAGTTTGTAGAAACTTGATGTTAATTGTTTTAACAAACCTGCCAAAGCAATTAAAGCAGATGTGGGTGGTTTGAGGATGATGCAGATCTTTGATGGCCCATCTAAATTAACACAATCACAGACATATTTTGCCTGACTAGCTCCTGAATGAGCCACCCACACAGGACAGAGATTTCAAAAAGCCTCTGTTTAAAAGATTGCAGTGATAAGTGAGTCACAAGAGGATGAAGTGTTGAACATTTTTTGGCTTCTAGCATTGGATTTAGGACAAAAACATGGAAAATTTCACGTATAAATATAATTTTAAAGAAAAATGAAGTGAAGAAGAAATAATAATTCTTCCTTTTATTATGACCAGTAATTTAGAAATAAAAAAGATGCATTTGATGGATTTTATATATGGTGCTTCTAGATAACCAATAAAGTAAATCGCAAGATTTTTTTTATTTATGTATTGCTGAAGAATAGTTTACATTTTAGTCATATTACGTAAGTTGTCTTTGACTGAAAACACACAGCTTGAACTCTACATTCAAAATTTTAAAAATATATTCAATTTGTGCAAACAAAGATATCAAAACAGTTATTAACACTCCTGGATCAAACCACTCTACCAGTAGCTGTAGCAGATGTCAGAATCTATCTCAGCTACTTAAAGACCTTGCCAACATTTGCAATTGCTTCTGTTTCTTTATTCCCACTTTGTTTGAATAATTTAAATGAAAATGTCTTTGCAATGACTTCAAACACTGAAAGGCAAACATTCCATGTAAATGTTTCAAAACATTTCTAGCATCCTACATTGTATTTTTTTTCTTTAGTACCTTGATTTAAAATCCAAACTTATTGCCTTTAACATCATAAGCAGAGAAAAAGGACTTTCCGATTTTGGTTTTTGGGACATATTTTGTCTTTCACTGTTCCATTAGTTATCGTATTTGAGGACCAGAAAATCAAGAGAGACTTCAAATAAATTATTTTCTAAATCCACGATTTTGAGGCGAGTATTAGCTGTAAGTTATCAGCACTCTCATTTTTATGTCCCTCCTGCATGGCATATCATTGAACTGTAAAAAATACTTTGGAGGGAGCCTTGGGCTAGTTTTATAGTGAAAAATTATATTCTTAATTAATTTTTTTTAATTTTTAAATTGTTTTACTAAAATTAAAACCTCAGTCTTATCATCCAGAAACATGAAATCTAATAATCAAAATAACTATCTACGAAGAACCTGGGAAACTCTTTAAATCTACACATATTCCCTGTACAAAGCGCAAAACTAGATAATTCATTTGAAAACCTAATTTTCCATCATAAAAGTTTTGTGGCTTATCTTTCTTGTCAATTTGAACAGAATGAAAGTAGAACTATATGCTTAATCTGTACTGGGATCTTTATCATGCTGAAACGAATACAAGCCCTCTCACATCAGAAATTTCTTTAGTTGTTTTGGCTTTAGTTTTAATTTTTTTGACAGATTTTTTTTGTTTGTTTGTTTGTTTGTTTGCTTTATCTGTATTGGCTGATGTACAAGGAAAGCAGAAAATTTATGAAGCTTAGAGGACTAAACTGTGAGGTGTTTGGAGATGTTTGTTTGTTTGGGGGGGTTGTTTTTGTTGTTTTTAGATGGAATTCACACATGAACTCTATCTTTTTATGACATTGCATGCCTACACAGTACTCCTTACTTCTCATCGTTAGACTGTGAATTATAGAAATGCACAAAGAACCCGGGACTCAATACAATGAGCAAATATAGTTGTTATATGTGGTGAAGTAGATAAAGCTGATGTATGTTGCTCAATGATAAGATTATCTATAGAGAAATTATTGAAAACTCTTTGATCTAGATATTTTCCTAAGCATTTTCTTTTTGAGGAAGGGTACTGTTCTCTCCTGTCAAGTGCATTTGTTTGATAGCTGCTTTTATCGTTGCACATGATTAATTTTTTTCTAAATAAACTTTCAAGTCTATATGAAAATTGCAATTAACTTTACTAAGGCCCAACAGTTTTAAAGGTCCATGGTATTAAACCAGGATTTCTTGAGAAGAGCTGGAGTACTCTTTTGCTGTCAAAGCAATTTAGCTGTATTTCTATTTCATGAGGCCAGGGATCCTGAAGCAATCTCTATCCTGCTGTAACAAATGAATCAAAGTCCTATCATTTTACCAGCTTAGAATTATAAATAACAAAGTTAAATCACATTTGTTGATGTCATGACAAATGAAGCATCTTTTGGGGATTTTTTTATCAACTACTACATGTGAAAGCATAGTTTTTTCTCTTTTAACTTTTTTACTGAAAATGCACTTCTGACATCTCCACACTTTACATCATATTCAAACTCCTTTAATTACAAAATGTATAAGTCACAAAGGTTACATATATTTAACTAATTGGTTAAAACATAAAGTTTAGAATATTTTAAATGTATGTATATTGTTGAGGTCCTAAAGACTTTCTATCTTTTAGCTGTTTTACTTTGCTAATTTAGAGTGTCTTTTTTTTTCTTAACTAGGTGCAACAAAACTCACCTAGAACTTTGATGCAAGTATCATATAGATATTATGACTTTGTACTTTGAATCTATTTTGGGACTTGAACGACTATCTACTTATCCTAATAAATTTCCTTTCTTTTACAGAAGATGTGTTAAAGCTAAAGAAGAGGGTAGTATTTTCATGTACTTACTGTTAATTTCTGCAACTTAATCTAAGAACTAAAGACTAGGACTGTAGTTGTTACACAATCAGTCTGTCAATTAGTAAATTGCTGTCAGCACCCCAATTTTTTATAGTTTCTAACTAATCTTTCAACACCGATTGGTTTTTAAAATTGAGATTTTTATATGGTTTCTATGGGAAAGGCAGGATATGACATGGCTGCTTATTGCTGACTACAGTTTGAGAACTCATAATTAGACTCTTGTGAATTTTTTGAGTCTAACAACAATGCATTCTTCAGCAGGATGGATAACATGAAACTATTAGATAGCTTCTATGTATACAATTATTATACCTTTAGAAAGAGTATAATTTTGAAGCCCAGTTTTATCTGTGCAGGAGTTTAAAAGAGGTATAAAATAACCTCTACCTCAATCAGTATTTAGATATAAAAAATTTAGGCTTTGCCTTTTACGAATACTTAATTTCAATAAGATTGTCTGTTTATTTTTTTCTCCTGAACCTGAAATGTGGAGTGTTTGAGACTTTTTCTTTCTCAATGATTTTTTTTTCATTTCAGTGTTTTAAAATAGTGTTATGGCTGCAACCTAAACAAAATTCAGCTTTTTAGCTTTTCATCCTGGAGTTTACCTTACCTTACCTTATCCTACCTCACCTTACCTTAATCTGTTTTAAAACCAGCTAAGCTTACCTATTTGTTGGTGCAAGAGATGCAGAATGTCATTCCAAAGAGAATTATTTATGAAACTTCAAAAGCTATTTCCTATGAAATGTGTTTTCAAATGCACAATGCAAAAAAAATAGGTAAGTGGTAGAGGCAGTGCTGTTATTCAGAGACACAAAAATGACAAGGTTTAAGTAAAATCTTGGAAATCCAGAACACTTTTCGACAAATTTCTTCTTCTGTATTTAGTTGGAGCACTTAAGTGTCTCGACATTGTCTGCCAGTGGTATCAGTCATTTCACTATCATTGCTGGTGATTATTTTCTGTTTTTTTTTTATTTGTTTGTTTGTTTTGTTATTTGGGGTTTTTTATGCACTCAGATTAGGGGCTTGATGAGTAAAAACAACCCAATCTTACTAGGTAATGGTGGAAAGTTATAACTTCAAAAGGATGAAAACCTATATTGACATTAACATCTTTGCATTTTCCCAGGCTGTTTCTGACATGCTTCCAGATTCTATTAAAACTTTCTGTAAAAAGTTTTGCATCTACTCCAAGGGTTCACCATCACCAACTCTGCAGAATGCTTTGCATATGTAGATATCGTTAAAATGTAAATATTTTTAATTTTTTTTTGTTTTGTTTTTGTTTTGTTTTTTTGTTTTAACACTGCATGGCACCATAGCATTCAGCCAGAATGATTCAGTAGTAGCTTGATAGCTGTGATATTTTTAAGTACCAGGCATTATTTTTAGCAATCACTGACCAGTTGGTTACCTACTTCCCTTACTGTTCTGGAGGTGAATTTAGAAAGGAAGTTGAGCATGTGGAGACAGTTTCCTCACCTTTAGTTTGCTTATTCTTGACAAGACACAGCTAAACAATTATACCTCCCAGATGAAAATCAGAGAGAATTATTGGTAGGAGAAAAGGAGAGGCATAAATGATAGAAGGTAATGGGAACCTTCAGATAAGATTTTGAATAGATTCACGTAGAGCATTTTTTTTCCCAACTCCCACTCAAGTATTTTAAGGTGATTGCATATTGTATGATTTTTAAAGAGGGGAATAAGATTTGTTACTTCAGCACAGGTAGTACTGAATGAAGAGTGTATTGCAATTCAAGTGTCTGATGTCAGCAAAGCCTAAAATTCTTTCCAAAAGAAAATGTATTAACTTTGTAGACAGTAGACAACAGTAACAGTTTCTGAAGCCTAAATACAAAACTTCATCTTTTCATCTCCAAAAGTTTAGTCCACTAAGCTTCATAAATTTTCATCTTTCCTTGTACATCACCCAATACAGATTTTAAAAAAAAAGCATATTCAAAATGTTCTGAGTCTGTATTTTTTATTTATATATGTATAGATATATAAATAAATATATATGTATTTTGTTTATACTCAGATAATGAACTTTTTACTAACTGTGAAATGTGGATAGAAGTGAAAAATGAAAATATATGGAGCTTGTAGAATAAGTCAAACTGACAGAACAAATGGGTTACCCAAGTCATGTCTATCAGTGATTCCAATGCTGATGTTAAGGCAAGTATAATGGCAATGAAGTTAAGCAACAATGTCATTCAGATCAGGGACTGCTGATTGAAAAAAATGAAAATAAATCCCACCAGTAACCAGGTTAAGCTTTTATATGCCAGAATAAATAAAGTCTCAAAGTCAAGTTATTTTTTCCCCATGTTTACACAGGCTGGACTACAGAATAACAGACATTCAATAGTAGTGCTAAATGTATTTCTAGTTTACCTGAAGCACAAAGCATTCCCTGGCCCAATACTCACCATTAATCCTTAATGTAGCCAGGTCAATACATTTCTTATTTTTCCAAGGGTGAAAAACTTGCTTTATCCTACAGATTACATTTAGACATTGTTACAAACTGTAACAATAGGCACACCAAAAAAAATAACCAATATCTTAGAAAAAGCTATTTAAGATATGGCAAACAGGATAATCCACTATCTGAAATATTTGTTGAAAAATTCATAATCCTGAAGACTGTTAGTTCCTTCTCATTGTGGAGACTTTATTTAGTCTTTTGGGACGATAAACTCTCTGTTGTTCAATTTTACTAAGGTTTATGGCTTAGTGACCTCAAATTTTATTTTCACAGTCCATATCTTCACACTTTGAGCCCTGGTTTCTATTTTTAAAGGGATTAAATTTCTGTGAACCATTATTTTGCTTCCTACATTTTTTATCAAGACTAGAAAATGGATTGGAACCAAGACATTCCTACATTCCCTCCTGTCCATCCTCCTCCTCCTCCTCCCTGAAGCAGTTTCTGTATTCCAACAAATGCCACAATTAAAACTTTTTGTGAAATCCCACAATGGTCATTCACCCTTTGTCACTAGAGCTCTCAGTGGTCAAATTACAGAGGTAACCTATTTTCTTTAATATCAAAGTATTTCAAAAGCTTGTGATAATGAAAGAAGAAAAGTGAAGGGTCTATCTATTTATCTATTAACAAAAAGCACCATGAAAGGTAGAAAAAATATCAGCAATTAATATTTTAAGGTCTTATTGTGTCCTGTAGATTAATTGCTGATGTTTGTTGTATCATTTCTATCATATGTGTCTTATGTTTGATAAATTCTATTGCGCCAAGTAACTTAGGGGTTTACTAAGAATTTATTGCTATGAATTTCTATTATAAACTAGAGGTTCTTACAGTATCAGAAGAGAAAGACAAAATAACTAGATTAGTGTATTATAAGATGTTTAAGAGCCAAGTATACCATATGAAAGAAAAAAACTTTCTAATTTTTGGATGTGCAGAGTAGCATCTCCAGAAGAAATAGATGAGTAATAATGTCATTGTGCAAGACCTCAGGTGGCATAATGCCTCAAGAATGAAATAAGTCAGGAAAAGTTAACACAGAATTCACAGCTGTGATCAAGGACACAGAAAACTGAACCATGAATGGAAAACAGAGATTTAATTTTAATTTAGGAAAATAAAAGCTGAAATAAATATGATAGATGTTTAGAGGCATGAAGGTAAATATTGGGCAAGATAAAGCTAAGGTTGGAAATAGATATACATGTACTATAAAAATATTAAAGCAAAATTAAAAAAAAAAAAAAAAAAAAAAAAAAAAGAGGACAGCCTTACCCACAGAATAGAAGAAAACTCAAAAGTTTGTTGAAAAGAGGAAAACTCAACATGTAGCTGACATCTTCACTATATTAGGAGATGCATGAAATAGCACGTGGCTGGATGAGATTCCTCCTGGTTTTATATTTCTCAGTCTTGTTACCTCATTTTAAGTGCTGTTAGGAAACCAGCATTGTATCTTATACAATTTCTCATTAATATTGGAGCTGTATCAGAGGTACAAGGAGAGAAAAGAGGATATTCTTGTCTTTAGTCCTGAATTTCTGATATGAACGGAGTGCTCCCAACATGGACTTTTAGGCCAGTTTGTATACAGTTCTTTTTAAAGATAAAAATTCTATCATATTCAGGTTTCAATAATGCATCATCTTTGTTAAGAAGTTTTAAAGGTATCTTACCTAGTCTCTTGTATTTGACAGTTTGAATTGATATATCCTGTAAATACAGAGTTTGCTAAACATTCACTAGGAAATATGCCAATCCATCAAACTAGGGAAGGATTTCTGACAATTTTAATATTAAAGATTTAAATTAGATTCTAAAAGCAAGAGGGAATTTTGCCAGTTTTCTATGTGCAGTTATTTGCCCCATTGTTTTCCTTATAATTCAGTAGCATTTTTTTCTATATATTTATCCAAAAACCTATTTTAAAATCTGTTATCTAGGTGACTATTTTCTGAGTTTTTTCTGAGATTGTTTTAAGTCAAGTTAACCCAAGGCTGGAGGAAAGCCTGAAAAATACAGTGCTAGGAGAATGCATGAATTAGAAGCAGTCAGGAGTCTCATAGCCTTAGTAATTTTGATACCCTTTTACTTTTATAAAAACAAGAAGGGCTCTCTAGGAAGGTAACCAAACATGATACCTGGACAAGAAATATTAAAAGTTCTTTGTATGTGATCACAAGATGAAAAGCATAGATTTATTTTACTGTACCAGTTTATGTTCAAAAAATATATTTATTGTATAAAATAAGAGTGCTGTGGAGAATATGTTTATTGGATTTTTGTTTCTCACTGGAATATTCTTCCCAGACAAGTTACTTTGAACTGTAGGCAATATAGGAAGGAATTAATATCTCAGTAAATTTTCATTTAAATACTTTTTCATGAGGCTTGTGATGGTAAGACAATATGACACAAGGGAATCTTAACAAGTTGTGTGAATTATTTCTTGCTATTGTCACAATACTTTTAAAGAAGAATGTTAAATCATCTTAAAATGGAAACTCAGGGAATTAAGTAATTAAAGTCTATGTACATGGAAAAGGATATGATTAATAATACAATATCTGCTCTTTATGTGCCAATGAAAGTTATTTTAAAAATCTGTGGTTCTCTGCTATAATGTTCAGGTCTATATTGACACATTATTCTAATGTCTTAGACATGTGACTTAAAGCAGTAACTTTATTCTACAGCTACATATATGTATACTGGAATTATATTCTGTGCAGCCATCACTGTGTACAGATGTATAACATTTTATAACCTTAAGCTTTTATCACACCTTGATAAAGAAGGATGTATGTTGTTTTCAAATAATGCAGAATCCATAGGATAGATTGATAAGTGAAGAAGGACACAAAATTCCTAAGTGCTGTTTTCCTAATACTGCCAATGTGTTACTATTTTCTTTCACGGTTTAGTTTATGTTTTTTCTTCCATAAAATGTGTATCATTGACACCTTTAAAAACAATGTACTATCTAGATTCCTAAAATGCTTTTTGATGTTCAGATTACACGGGTTTAATATGGAGCAAATAAAGCGTGAACAAAAGTTAATTGCTCATTAGTTGCAAAAATAGATATCAAATATCTTTATATCTTATTTTGAAAAAACATCAAAATCAACACTGACTGAACTTTACATAAGTATTGAAGTACAACTAAGCACATTAACATTTGAAGGCTTGCTGAACATTTTTATCAACACTAAAAGAGTAAAGTTAGTAGAATTGGATAAAATGTTCTTTATTTAGATCAGATATGCAACTTCTTGAGTAAAAAAGTAGAATAGTTAAGTTTGAACTGTGATGACTGCCTAAGATGGAGTCAAAACTTATATCAATGCGAAAGGAAGTAGATGAAAAAATATCAAATTTACAAATAAATAAATGTGACTTTTAAGAGTTTTTCAGAGCTTACATGTCTAATATGCCAGATGAAGGAAAAAGCTTTATATATTCAGTTAAAATACTCAAACACTCAAATATTAGGAACGGAATTCCGTTTGGAGATGTGTTGGTCTGGCTGAGAAGGAGCTCATTTTCCCACAGGAGCCCTCCCAGCGCAGTGCTGTGCACTGGTGGCTGTGAAGGTAACACAGCATGTTTTGGGCTGCTGAGCAGGGCTGGCACAGCATCAGCCCTGTCTCTCCATCGTTCCACCACCATCAGCGGGCAAGGTCCTGGGAGGGGACAGGGCTAGGACAGCTGAGCTGACCAAGGGGCATTCCATGCCGTAGGATGTCACATTTAAAATCTAAGAAAAGGAGAAGTAAAGGGGGGCATTCATTATTTATGTTTTGCCTTCCAGAGGAACTGCTACTCGTGCTGAAGCACTGCTTTTTGGAAGTAGCAAAGCACTGCTTGCTGATGGGGAGTAAAGAATAAAGTCTTTAGCATTTTTCTTTGCTTTTCTACATTAAATCTTTCGCTTTTGCTTTATTAAACTGCCTTGTCTCAACCCACAAGTTGTTTTCCATTTTGTTTTCTCTCCTCTGTCCAGCTAAGAAGGGGAAGTGATAGAGTGGCCTTGTTGGGCATCTGGCACCCAGCCAAGGTCATGCCACTACAGAAGATTAATTTAATTTTAATATTTTTTTAATGATGTAATGTGCATTCACAATTTATGGGAATTAAGTATTGTTTCATTATGACTCAGAAAAAAAAAAAGAAAATAAGAGAAATTTCAGGGAACATTGTTTTTATTAAAATTCCCATTTTACTGAAATTAGGAGCATTTTGGAGAACATCAAGCTTTTATCCTGTCATTGGAAGTGACATAGACATAATATTTTTTATAATGGCTTGACAAGTTGGAATTATTTTATACATTCGTTTAGATTACTACTATTTTTTCAGTATCATAACATTCCTTAGTCTATGTGGAAAACTAAACTGATAATGTAAGCTAATTAAAAAATATATCCATGGAAAAAATAATTCCTTACTCAAACTTCTGCAATGCAATAAAATATGACACTATATCTTTAATGGTTCATATCCATATCTACTGAATTATTGAAATAATCAAATTTAGGTATGTTATAGTATAGATAATTTTAAATTGATCTTCAATTAAAAATTATCTAAAGGTAAATACTCAATGAATTATCTGAAGGTAATTTTTAAATTTTGTTTTTATTTGTTTGCCATTACAAAATGACAATTCAATGTCTGTAGTGCCACAACCTTAAGTCTTTACAAAGAGAACAGGGCAGTTTAAAAAAAATACTAATAAATTCACATAAACACAAACCTCAACCACACAGCCCTCTACAAGATTAACAACATAAGTCTCTGCTCCACTCTGTGACCTATACATGTCTCCTTAAACATCTGAGAAAATAGATAGAATTTGTACAATGCAAAATCAATACACTATTAGTTCCTCATCCTGACCCACTGTCACACCATCAGGACTGATATACCTTGTCCATGAAGAGAAAATCCAAGCCTCTGGATTCTATTTCCCAAATAAAATATCTTTTATTTTCAACTTTTCTGAAACCCATTAGAGTTAGATACAACAATCATTTAAGCTAACACACCTATCAGTGCAATCACATACATTAATTTCTGCCCAAACTAAAATCTTCTTTCCACCATGACAATGTGTTACTTGCTCAAGAAAAGGGAAAAACTATTTTCTGCTTTTGCCTACCTGCTCAGCTTTGTTGATGAATGAGATTCAATTTTTCTCCCTTCCAGATGAGATTAGGCCTGTTTTATACAGTATAGTGATGAAGGTTCCACTTTTGCTGGCATGTGCATATTTCAGAATAAAGTGAGTTTTTAGTCTCTGTGGAGTATATTTAGAATACTCTCTGTACAGTCCATTAACTAAGAAGTTGCATCCATACAAATATTTTAAATGGCAATGCTTCAGAGACTGACTTCAAATACAATGGAAAATTCTGCTAATATACATTAAATGGTGATATGACAATGTGGAAGATGAAGCTTCTGTTAAACTTGATAACAGCATGCAGGAATTAAGATATTGACCTCTGGGAAATTTTTAATAGCATATTACTGTGTTTTATGCCATGTATTCTCCACTTCTCAAAAGAACTGGAATAAATACATGCAACAATAAATTTCTTCCCAGGGAGACAATGTTTTTCCACTTTTTCCCTTTGTTTTTATCCAATATGGATTTCAGTTACATGTGGAACTAGAAAGTGTGTTATATTTCCTCACAAAATATAATTCTTATGTAATTTAAGATTTTTCTGTAAGTAAGTTGGTATTATAGATAAATGATGCTATAAACAATAAGCCTATACTATGCAAACTCAGTACATTTTATTAACCATTGTGGATAAAATGTATACATCATATATTAGCTATTGGTGTTTAAAAGAATTAGAAGAATAGATTAATTATGAGGTGCCTAAAACATGATTAGCTGGTGCCAATTTAACAGAAATCAAATAAGTATACTTCAGAACAAGAAATGAAGCTGATATTTACAAATATTGCATTCATAAAATGTACTGACTTTGGAAGTCAAGTCAGAATACAGAAACATATCAGAATAATTTTATACAAAATAGTATGGACAGAGAGTGAAGTGATTTTCCATTTTTAACTTTACACTAACTTTTTAATGATATGTTTTTCAGGTAACAAAATTCAGGAAAGACTGCAAGTAGAAGCACAAAACATATAAAAGCAACACGGAAAACATATCAAAAAACTTAAATTAATTCAGCTATTTCAGTAAGAAAAAAATCCAAATTAATGATAGTTTTTAATTAATTTCACTAGAAAAAACAAATAAAACCAAACAAATTGTAAAAGACTTCCTAGGCTAGAGAAAGCCACAAAATGAATCAATGACTTCAACTAAATTCAGAATGGCTAACTGATCCTTTTAAAAAATGAAATTAATTCTATATGCTTTTTGTTTAAACATTACCTGAAACATGTTTGTCAGTAAAAGAAAAGGAAGCATTTAGCCTTAAGCAAGTATAAAAAAATCCATTTACCACATTAATAATTTTCCAGCAACTTGGAACTTAAACTCTCATCTTTTCAGAAATACATACATACATACATGCATACATACATACATACATATATTTTTATTTTGTATTATATATATATATATATATGTATATATATTGTATTATATATATATATGTATGTATATCAGCATTTCAAATACTACCTGGATCATAATACATGTTGGTCATGATATACTGCTATCCAACATAAAGATTAATATGAGGTGCCAGAAATACACACTTTTGTCACTGGAGGCTTAAATTCAAATCCTCATCAGTTCACAAATTGAATTCTGTTTCTTGAGATTGTCTTAGTCCCTGTATGTCTATATCATTAAAACAATATGTCTCCCTGAATAACTGGGTTTGGAGATAGGAATTTGAAATAATGAAAATGACAGTGTACTTGTCAAGCTACCTATTCTCTATTGAATTGGGTAAAATAGAATATATCAGAGCTAAACTGAAATGTTTCAGGTAATATTTTCCATAGAAAGAGAGATGGGAACTCTGAACTACAGCATCATGTACATCCAGACATTCTTTTGTTGCATTGTTGCTTTGGCATTCCTTTTAAAAAGTTGTAATCAAAGTTCTTTGGGGTTTTTTGTTTATATATGTGGTCCTTTTTAATATTATGATATAACAAAGTCAATTCCATTTTTACTTAAATTTATGATGTCAATTCTTTTGTAGCAAGTTTCCAGTAGTCACAGCAAAGAAAATTAAGTTTAATGTGGCAGGTGTTTGAAAAGCAGTAGTTTAGTATAGATTAGAATAACAGATATAGGATTGAGAAATAAGAATTAGAATCTTAGTGGTAAGGATCTACTTTTAAAGTGTAAATTAAATTAATAGAAGAAGACAGATTAAAATAATGGTTAAATTGCTGATCATTTCTATATCTACTAAACATAACCACTGAATCAGAGAATCAGTTTGGAAAAGACCTATGAGATCACCACGTCCAATCCATGGCTGAACATCACCATGTCAATGAGACCATGACACTAAGTGCCACATCCAGTCTTTCCTTAACACCTCTGGGGACAGTGACTCTACCACTTCCCTGGGAAGTCCATTCCAAGGCCTAATTACCCTTTCTGTGAAGAAATTCTTCCTAATGAATATCCAACCTAAACCACCTCTGCTGCAGCTTAAGACTGAGTCCTCTTGTCCCGTCACTGGCTGCCTGGGAGCAGAGACCAATCCCCCCTGGCTGCAGCCTCCTTTCAGGCACTTCTAGAGAGAGGGACAAGGTCTCCCAAGCCTCCTTTTCTCCAGGCTAAACATCCCCAGCTCCCTCAGCTGCTCCTCAGGGGACTTCTTCTCCTGACTCTTCAGCAGCTTCCCCATCCTTCTCTGGACACACTCCTGCACCTCAATGTCCTTCTTGCAGAGAGGGGCCCAGAACTGGATACAGCACTCAAGGTGTGGCCTCACCACTGACAAGTAAAGGAGAATCACTTCCCTAGTTCCCTGGCCACATCATTTCTGATACCATCAGGATATTTGGGAAGGAAATCTGCTCAGTCATGAAATCCACATCACTGGGAGAAACGTAAGTACTGTCAGGAAACTTAAACTTGATATTAAAACTGCATGACAAACATAAATAGATTATATTCTATGAGCAAAACGTTTAATGTCTAAGTCCTGGAGATCCTGAAAGAAGACACTTGGACTGGGAATATCAAGAATTTAATGGGGCTTAATTTTCAAGCTCTTAACAGAGAAAGATGATAGTCCTATCTGCTTTTTAAGGCTGCTCTTAATAGTTGTGTCTACTTTCAGTGATCATGAATATGAAACCACTGTGCCCCTTTTACACAGACAGAAGCAGGCAATAAGAAATCAAGTAATCTGTGGAAATTTTAATGGGAAATCTGTCTCACGTATAAAACATTAACATTGTTTCTCTGAAACATGATTGAACAAGTTTTAATTATTAGATTACCCACTGTCAGAATTCTGACCAAAAAATTTTAGAAATGCCTCAAGATATTATCAAAGTCATAAGGATTCCAGTTGTTTCTTGATAATGTGATAATAACCAACAAATTTTCTACCAGGCTTAAAATAAATACTTTGACACTGGACTTCAACTCTTCCTTTCACCGTTGAGTGTCAATGAAGATCTATCAGTAAAATACTTTAATAATAATATAATTTATTTTAAAATGCCGGTTAGCTATTTAGAGAAACTTATATGTAGTGCTCATATTATTCTATAGATTTGTGATAAATTTAATTTTTTCTGTTCAATCCAACAATTAACTGAAGTTAAAACTAAGAATTTTACATGAATTAGTGATTTGAAACTGTCAGTTAGTTTATCAATCTTATTAGTATTCTTAAAATAAATAAATTCTTGAAGGCACAAACCTTAGGAAAATACTAATTTTTGATGCCTCTTCCAAGATGTTCCTGCAAATAAGAAATATTTTCTATGTATTCAGATATATGTATATACATACATTGAGAAACTAGACTTTTTTAAAATTTGAAAAATAGAATTATTTTTACAAATTTTTCATAGTTCTAAGTGGACATAATGTCTAGTCAGATATTACTGCCACTGGTCTAAATCATATGGCAAACTGAAACACAAAAGTAACACATTTCAAAATTATCTATTATGCACATGTTTAATTTTAGGAAAATACAAGATCAAAATTTCTCACTGTATTTCACTTAAGTTAGCTAAAAATTAGCTTCCCAGGTTAAGCTATTACTGCTGGATCTCCACCATTATTGTAATTAAATAAATGAATATCCACCTCAATAAGGTGCTTAACTTTTATTTTGGACATTTACATCAGAATGAATGAGGACACTAGAGGTGTCTTTTCTCTAGAAAATTTTTTTCACAAGCTTGCTTACTATAAGCAGCTAAGGACAAGAAAAGCCTCAGTATACAAACTGATCATGGAATTATAATGAGCTATCAGTGTGGATCAGTGCACGAAAGATAAATTCCAAGGTACTTCAGCTAAAATTTGCTCCATAAGAAAACCCCAGTGATTCAGCTTCCATTATATTCCAAAATGCTGAATATGATTCTCTTTCCTCATGCTCAAGACTGATAGCATCAAACTACAAAAGCTGCTGACAAAAGCAATGACAATGATAAAGTGAGCACGGTGTTAATCTTAGAAGAGGAAATGGAAAAACATGGCTTGCTCAGTCTAGCATAGTATTTCTAATATACTGCCAGGAGTCAGAATTTCAGTGTTAGAAGCAGCTTGATGTAGATATGAAATGTGTGGGCTTCCCATAAATATTTACATTAGCCATGGAACTACTATTTTGCTAGAAGCTAGGAAGAGAAGTTCTTTGTCTCAGAAGAAATCTAGCAAAAAAGACAGAGAAGGAGTATAATACCACTTTAAAAACAGATCAAGGTTAGAACATCAGCAAAGGAAAAATGCTGTTTAAGACACAAATCAATACTGACACAGTGGTAGAGATTATATGTTGGCTGTGGAAACATTTGAGTCACAAATTAGAAAAATGTCTACTAGCTATTAAATATGTCTAAGAAGTGCTCTAATACAAATAGGGCTGCCAACAAGAAGAAAGAAGGAAAAAACTCAATATAAAGGAAAACCCAACCATTTTAAATCTGGGATTTGTGAACACTGTAATCACATAGGCTTTAGTTCTGAAGCCCAGGAGCTCCTTTAGAGAGTTAAGTTTCTAAATGTGTGCTGGAAAAGCTACCTTGCTGTATCAGGGCTTCTATTTTCTTGAAGAAAATCCCTAAACCAAATCCTTTTAAAATGATGCTGTAAATGTTACTCTTGTACTTTGATTGTGTGATGCTAATGAATTCTCAATTTTCTTAGTAGCAATCTTCTACACTTCAATTATATATGAAGACAGAAAAAAAATGACAACAATTGTAGACAAGAAAAGAAAGAAATAGTCTTGTTGATGAAAGCTATGCAACACATCTCCAGATGCTTTAAGGGACATTCTTAGTGCACAAACTCTTTGATAAAGGCATGTGCAGCAAACACTGGAGTTATAACTTAAATAGTGTAATATATTGTAATTTCTTAAGTATCAATTTTTGTCATTCATGTCAAGGAATTGTTAAGAACTAATTTTTATTCTAATTTTAGCCCTATAGTCATAGATAAGAAAGTGATTATTTCGCATAGGCATTGTAAAGAGGAGATACAGGTGAGATAGCTGAAAAATAAGCAATAAAACTATTGAATTTCATCTGCTATCCATGGATCAGTCACTTTTAAAGTATTTGAATTTTTCCAAATTCAAAGACTTAAGAAATACACTGCTCATTACGACCATCTCTAATACTGTCTCCATATTGCAACTTGTAACTGATTCATTTTATTTCATTAGTTTCTGACCGAGATTTTAAGGAAATGACTGGAGTTTGTAAGGTTTCTGTTTCAATTTCCTTTACATATTACAAAACTTTCACCAAACCTCAAACAAGCCCCAAATCCAGCTACATTAGGAACTGACCATGCTCTAATACCAGTCACAAGAAACTAAACCCCAAGAGTTCCTCATGAAACCTTAGCTCCTCCTACCCACCAGAAAACACAGAAATATATTAATTGTTTACCTAATCAGCCTTATTTTGTATAGCCACTATTTATGTCTCTTAGCAAAACCACCTAGCATCACTAAAAAAATGTTAAGGTTTGTGGAAATACATACCCTTTAGTAGATGATACTTTAGATTTTTGTTACTCAGCCCATTAAAATACTATTACCTGAATAATTCAAGTATTGCTAAAATGTAACCTCAAAAAAAAAAAAACCTCATAACAAAATTGTTGTAAAAGTATTACAATAGTCAATTACATTCTGTAATTTTGTGTTGATAAAATCTGCAAATTTCTTGATAAGTTGCTTACTATAATAATCAGTAAAGATGTAAAATAGTTAATTTATGTGAATGAAGAGCAAGAGGACTTAGAACGATGTTATTCTTGGTACATATAACCAATTTGACTATACAATATCAGAAAGACAAGGATACAAATGAGCCTAAAATATCTGGGAAATGAAAAGATATATTATGCTGCTATCTAAACAAATAGCTGAAATATTAATTTAAATGAAGAATAGAATATAGACAAAGCTTTTTCTGCACAACTAATGTTTAATGCATTCTATACATAACCTGAACTGCAAGTACTTAATAGCCCTTATGGAACTTGTGGTTTAAACTCTATCATAACTATAGTACAAGTCACACTTGTTATAAAATTAAAACATGTATTTAAACCCAGTTCCACCTAAGCACAGCATTAATTAGAAATTTTCTGGAAAAAAAAAAGTGCTGTTAAAAAATTCTAATTGCCTGATTCTGGAAAATTAAATTGGAAATATGATATATCTAATAATTTTTGGTCATTTGAAAATAGAACTTCAAGGAGCAAAGCAGAATGTAGTCCAGAGAGATCAAATGTTTTACTCTCTGAAGCATTTTTGAGAACTGTAGCCCAGAACATCCAATCCTGTTAGAACTTCAATCTGTCAGTTACCAGCTTCAATGATGACCTCCATTGGGGAAAAGAGCAACATAACATTTCTGAAATAAGTTTTGCCACAATTTCCAGGGTTTTTAAAGTGGGGGTTTTTTGGTTTTGGTGAGGTTTTTTATACTGTAATTTAAATTTAATGTTCTTGAGATGATATTCAAAATAATCAAAACACATTAAAAAATTTTCTTTACATCAACAATTTAATTTTCTTGATACTATATTTTTATGGAAAAAAATGATTGATTAGCATTTTATGTGCATATTATAAAATACAGATGTTTAAAAACAAAAGTAATTATGACTTTAATGTTTTAGTTTGTGCCAGCAGAATAGTTACTACTGCTGATATAGTTATGGGATACATTTGAGGAAGTGAAATTCAAACTTTTTCTTATGATATACAAGAATTACTTAGGAGATAACACTTTTTTGGCAAAGACAGTAAATAATAGATTTTGAAAAAAGAAAAGGAACACAACTTAGTAAGCCTGTAAGAAAATGAAAGAATAATGGCTAAGAGTCAGACTCCAAGATATGTATCCTAGATAGTACAAATTATTTGCTCTTGGTAAGATTTCTTCCTCTCTGACTTCTACAAAACAACCTTTTATGCTGCACCAGGCATAGGTGAAAAGGCAACAAAACAGGCCTAAAGCTATTAAATATTTTCATTGCTTACATTTGAAGATTGGCAGAGATTCTTTATTGTTTTGCACAATGCTGCAGGTGCATTTTACTGCTAGAGAGAAACAACTTAGTTCAAAGATGAACTCAGAGGGTCTTACATCTCTTTTGGTAACATCTGACATGTGGTCAATGCCACAGAAATCCTAAGTGCTGCCTGAGACTTTGCTATGTGCCTGCCACATCTAAGTCAGCCTGAATTAGCAGACAAGAGCTGGTCCCAAAATTTCTGAAGGAAAAGTGTCTTTTCCTGCTATCAGCATGAAATATTGAAAGAAAAATAGAGTGAATGATCTTTTAGTATCTTAAAGAATTTGCTTTGTAGTAATGTCAGTAGCCTGCTGAAGAATGAAGAGCAGGGTCTATGCCATGCTGGCTTTTCAAGGCTCACCTATGGATTCCTGGGAAACAGATGCACTTAGATGGGTCCTGTTGGTATTCATGGGTTCTGATTTCTGCTTGAATCTGAGAGTCCAGGGATTCTCAGGAAGGAAATCCACCTGGGGAGAATCACTGGTGCTAAGGTGGTATAGCAAAGGATTTCCCAGGCAAGGATCTTCAGACTCAGCATCAGCATCATCTCAACTTCTCCTCTTTTCTCTAGCACACAGACAGGGCTTGAATGTCTGTTTCCCAGTAAACATTCTTCATCAATGTCTTACATTACTACAGGCAATTCTAAAACCACATTTATCTAACTGGTTGTAGATGCTGGGGTTCTTTGGGGGGATTTTTAGGTTGCTTTTCCTTGTTGGTTCTTGGTTTGTAGGGTTTTTTCCTTCTTTTTCATAGTAATTTTTCATTTCTGTAAGGCTTTGATATGCTATTTTCCTCGGCCTTTGTCTAGTCAAGAATTTAATGTTCTATTACTTGGTAAGTACAATTTGCACATTAGGTCAAATATTCGGTAATTTGCAGAGATGTTCTTCTTCCTTCTTAATTAACTATCTGACAATTTCATGGAATTATAGAATAATTTAGGTTGAAAGACAATCTCAAGAAGTCATTAGTACAACAACCACTAGCCAGGACAAAGGCCAATGGTATAAAGCAGAAGTATATGACTGAATTTCAGAAAAACCTTTTGCAACAGGATAATGGGTAGGAACAGTGGCAGGAAAAGTTGCCAGATCACCTTTCAAGTATCTGGGAAGGAGGATCTTGTGAAATAGACAAGCAAACATCTCCCAAACATCTTATTTTCTATTTTGCTTTGAAAAAAAACCCAACAAAATAGAATTTGACAAAAAAATACAGAGAATTTACTATTATCCTTTAATAATTTCCAATGAACTCCTAACAGCTGCATAGGTGAGTAACCACTTTGAAATACACTTTAAAGGCAGAAAATATAAAGATTTCCTGGTCTAAGATATTTGTGGTGTCAAAGTGAGGCTGCTAAAATTTCTTGAGTTATCCATAGCAAGAGCTTCTGCAAATAACCAGAGAAAATTAAAGTAATTAAGAAAGTCTAATATGCATGTTAATTCTTGTGGGATTTAAGTTGTTTGATTTTTCTCATTATTAATTATTTCACAGAACAAATAAAAAATGCCAGGAAAAATTAAGAAAATAATATTTAGCTGAACAGTAAATCTGAAATATTTGAAGATACTCAACAAAATATAAATGCTGAATTAACTTAGCAAAGGATGACTAATGCTTTCCTGCTTTGAAAATCTAAGCAAAATCTTTCTTAGAATATCTTATTTAATACAGTGCAATTTATGAGTAAAAGATTTAAAAAAAAATTATGGATATGTATTCTTAAGATCCCTCTGCTTCATTCTTCCCTCAAGAATAAAGAAAATGTTTAAAGGCATAATTTTTGTCCTCTGACTGAAACACTTTACGCCACCATATTTTGGATGATAGCAACATTTATAAACCTCAATAAAAAGTGTGTTTATTTTAGCTTTAAATTCAAAAGAATAAACTATAAGGCCCTTTATCTTTGAAAGTAACATCAATAAGGTTAGGATACTACTAGTAATTTCAAAATAGTGTATTTTGCAAAGGAAATAATCAGCATTTTTAATGTTTAGATAATAAATAATTGCATTATTGCATGGCCTCGTAATTCTGGCACAATAAATTCCTCACCAGAAAAAAGTCTACATAATTAAGTAATGCTATCTCTTGATAAGGAATTAAGGAAGATGTTTCTAGCCCCTGTCATAGCTCTGGTGGGTCATATATCCTTTCTTTGGTGGTTTTATTCCTTTACAGGTTATGTATCCAGGTATGCAGTATAATCCACAACATTACATCTGTTGGTTAACCAATGGAAGTCTTTGAAGAAAAACAGCTTGACTTACTCCTCAGAAAAGGAACCAGAGTTATAAAATGTTTGTATTTGACATTGCTATCTTCTTTCTTATTCTGAAGAGGAGACATTTTTCTGGGTCATCTAAAAATACTTGACAAGCTGCTCTGTTATGAGCGCTGCAAGCTATGCTAATTAAAACTGTCTCAGTTTGTGGTGTCTTTTTGTTGGTGACAGTGGTCTCTTCCTATATTCCTGGAATTTGGGGCAACCAGAGTTCTGCTGTTTATGAAAGACAGGTGTACTGAATCACCTAACATGGACTCTGCACAGATATTTGAAGTCTTTTATACTCCAGAATGTGGCTTCTTGACACACTGTAAACTACATCCACTGCTCTAAATATTTTGTTTTTACTAACTATGTTTAAAAAGATGCAGTTTAATTATTTTCTTGCCTGTTAACAGTATCAAAGAATAGTAATAATATATGACAGCGACTGCTCATCTACTTATTTTCAATCAAAACAAAACTGTGATTTGAAGTATTTTAAAACACTATGGTAATAACAAAAAATTTTCTAATTTGCATATTTTACGTGTAATCATACAATGGACATTTCCATTTTGAATAAATGACAAATGTTAAGGTAATCTCTCTACTGCCTTGTAAACTGCTTTAAATTTATGGAACGTTTCTCAGATAAGAGTTTAAATGATTGAAATTACCTCATTTTGTTTACATATCATATAAATTATCAAGGTGTTTATCTTTTGTTTGGAAACATCATGTTCTGTGGCAGTGATATTGAACAACTGAACCTCCTGAAATGTGATCTGTGCTCTTAATTTTATGGTTTTAGTTTTGCTCCCACATCAATTTCCTACTACCAGTGCTCAATAGCATAAACTGGTAGATAAAACCATAGCACTTTACATTACAGCTATAAAAAGATAAATTAATTCATGCTGGCATGCAAACAGCTTTCAAAAGGCAAAAATAATAAAATCTCAGTTGTTACCCTTTCTTAATCAAAAACAAGGTGTTTCCTGAAAACTATTTCTCCACTGGCCAAGCTCAGGAGAGGACAATACGTGTAAAACTGCTGTCCCTCAAGAAGTGTGGTGTGAGAGATGGGGGAGATTGCTAGACTGCAGCATTCCAGCTGCATGTGTGGGGAAAGTGGGCAGGTTGAGCCTTGCCCTGGTGAGGAAATGCCCTGCTCTACACACCCCACCCCTGTAAAGCCCATATCCCAGCCTCCCAGTGGCCACCAGTCACTGGGAAGCAATGCTGCCCATCCTGACCTGGGAGCCCCTAGCCCAGTTCTTGAGCAGCCAACTGACTGGAAATCCCACCTGGGGAAGGGCCCGGGAAAGCAAAGGGTACTTAAGAACAAGGCACACACATAGGTCTTGACCCTACTTCCTCTTGGATTTCAGGTCAGCTGAACACCACTGGAATCAGGAGCGGCAGCTGTTGGTTTTTTTGGTTGTTCTATAGTTGTTCTTTTTTATATATTTTTTCTCTTTCTCTCTTTTCTTCTAATTCCCTCTTCTCAGAATTTCAAGTAACTTAAAACCAGATGGGCTTGGGGTATGTTAAGTCAAATGGATCAAGTTAATAATTTGTGAAAAGCTTTAAGTTAATTGAATGTTGTTCTAAACTCTTGCCAAAGGTCTCTGATTTTCTGAAGTTTGCCAGTAAAGCTTTTGTTGTTTTAACATTATGTATTTAAGAATATCTTGTCAGCATTTCTCCCTTGCATCTAACTCAGGGTACATTAAAAAAGAGCACAAGACCTCTTAAGAGATTAATTGAGTCTCTTTGAGTGGTCTTCCTTCTAATGTTCCTTTACCCTGGTCTCTTGAGTCAGAGATTTCTGAAGGCTGGTCTTGTTAGTGAAGACTGATGCAAGCAAGGTGTTTAGTAGTTATTCCTTCTTTGCATCTTCTTTTCCAGGATCCTCCTTCTATTTTGTAATGAATTTCCTTACAGATGTTTTCCTTTGGTTATTGATGCATTTGAAGAAGCCTTTTCTTGTTGTTCTTGACATCCTTGGCCAAATATAGTTTCAGATGGACCTTAGCCTTCCTTGTCTCATTTTTACTTATTCGGACCTCTCTATATTTAATCCAAGTGGCCTAGCCCTGCTTCCATCTCCTGCATTTTTCCTACTTAGGCTTCAGTAATGACAGGAGTTCTTTGCTCATCTACTCTTGTCCCTTTTGCCCAATATCTCTGCTTATTAGGATGTATCATTCTTGAGCTTGGTGAAAGTGATTCTTGAATATTCACTAAATCTCGCTTGGACCCCTTGTTCCTGCAACAGCTGTTCCAATAGGGTTCTTCCAAGAAGATCCCTGAAGGGGACAAAGTTATCTCTTCATGGTTGTAATCTCTCTTGCAGCCCTACCTCCTCCTCACCTGGCACTGAATTCCACAATCTCACTGTCACCGCAGCCAAGCCCGCCCCCAACATTCACACCTCCAATGTGGCTTTCCCTGTTTGTATGAGGTCAAGCAGCACTCCAGTCCTTGTGAGATCCTCCACTAACTGTCAGAAAGTTGTCATCAGTCCTCTCCAGAAACCTCCTGGACTGTTTGTGCTTCCCTGTGCAGCCTCTGCAGGGGATGTCAGGGTAGTTAAAATCCCCCCCATGAACCAGTGCCTGTGACTGAGAGGCTGATTCAATCTGCCTGTAGAAAGCCACATCCTCTTCCCACTCTTGAATCCTACAGTACTTAACCTAGCAGTCTTGTGACACTGTGCTACTTGCATTGTGTGTGCAAACTAAGGTATGTATCAAAAGTACAAGAAGCTTTATCAGATTGCTGCCAAGGCTACATAAAATTCGAAGATTCTAAAATATCATCTTCATAGTTAATTAGAAAAAAATCCCCAAATGACAATGTCTCTGGTTTTAGACAACTTGCCCTTCTCCTTTCTGTGTTCTGCTATTAAAAGGCAAGTAAACCTTGCTTGATGAAAAAAAAAAAAAAGTAGTACTATTTAGAAGTATAGAAGGATAGTTATTTCAAGTCCTCTAATTTTGTTAAAAGAGTTAAGGAATCACTTGCCTTAAAATTTCATCCAATGGAACTATGTCTCTGTTTGAAGCCAGCCACACATTTAAAGTCATGGCTAATTATATATATATATACAAAGTGAAATACTAAATAGGACTTCTTTATAGATAAGATAAATTCTAGAATTAAAATACAAAAGACAGTGAGCATTTTTTGTCCATTCTTATGTTTCTTTGTCCCAATAACAATATGGAAATATTCTCTGGTTTAGGAAGGAAAAAGTGCTTTGAAAATGAAATAAGAACAGTGAAATGTAGAGGTTGAGTTTATGAAGAAAAATCTGAATAAGTATGAATAACATATTATCCTAAATTACGTGGTATTTCATGATACAGCCTTGAAAACATTGATGATAAGTATTACGTCCCATTTTGCAAGACAGCTCCCAATTATGGCCTCAGAGTAATTGAAGAAAATTTCAGAAGAAAAGAAGAAAACAATATGAGTCTTCTATCATTTATATTTACTTAATGACATTTTTTTTTCTATATTCACTACCTGAGACTGTGGGTGTTCAGTCCATAAACAAAAAACTCATTCTGCAAATAGTACAATATAATGAGACCTTTCCTATAAACTTCCCAGAACTAACTGTAGTGGCAGGGGTTTTCAGCTAATTAGGCTGTGCTAATAGAGTGCATATGCACTTTTGCAGTAGCTCAGCTGGTGGGCAATAGCTTGTTAAACCAGCACACAGTTACTTTTGTCCATGCTAGAGCCTTAGGTATAAAAGCATTCATTTCCTAATTTGAGATACAGGATTCTAACATCTGACTCTCATAGAATCATAGTGGTTAGGCTTGAAAGGGACCTTAAAGATAATCTGGTTCCCACTCCCCTGCCACAGGCAGGGACATCTTCCATTAGACCGGGTTGCCCAGGGATCCATCCAATATTTCCTGGAACACTTCCAGATGTGAGGCATCCAACACTTTTCTAGGTAAATTATTCCAGTGCCTTAGCGTCCTCATAAAGTATAATTTCTTCCTTATACCTAAAATAAATCTTTCAGTTTGCAGCCACTTTTCCCATCAATACAGGCCTTTGTAAAAAGCCCCCCTCCAGCTTTGTTTTAGGGCTCATTTAGGCTCTGGAAGGCCACTATAAGGTTTTGCTGGAGCCTTCTCTTCTCCAGGCTGAAGAACCCCAAACTCTCAGTCTGCATGGGGAGATGTGCCCTAGCCATCTAACCATCATTTTGGCCCTTATCTGGACTTCCTCCACATCCTTTTATGTTTGGAACTCCAGATCTGAACTCAGTAGTCCAGGTGGGGTTTCAGTAGAGCAGAGTAGAGGAGGAGATGTCACCTCCTTTAACCCACTGGCCACATTTTTTTTCTGATGCAGCCCCAAATATGACTCTTTCTGGACTGCAGGTACTCATGGCTGAGTTATGTTGTCCTTCAAGGCACACAAGCCTTTCTCCTCAGGGCTGTTCTCAGTCCATTTTCTGCCCAGCCTGTACTAGTGCTTGGGACGGCCCTGACATGGAAAACCCTACCCTTGGCCTTGTTGACCTTCATGAGGTTCACATAGGTCCCCATCCCTTCCCCCAACATGCTGATTACACCACAGAGCTTTGTGTTGTCTGCAAACTTGCTGAGGGTGCACCTGACCCTGCTGATGATGCTAAGGTAGAACTTTGCCATTAAACGAGCTTAAGCTATTGAACAGTGTTTAATAGTAATTTTTTTCCTTTTAAAGCAGGAATCTAGAATAATTATTTACTGTAAGTCAGTAATAAATCAAGACACAAAGATTTTTGAGGAACCCTGGGATACTGAAAGACACAGAGAAAGGTCACAAATTTTGCTATTGGATGCAGGACATAATAGATTTAAAGTGGATGTGGAAGTCTATATACTGCAACATGAGTAATATAGTGAATATTTTTTAAGGTAGGCTAATTAAGCTTTCATATGATGGGGTTACTTCTTTATTGGCAATTTATAAATCAAGGGGTTGCTTAACAAAATTTTGTGATCCAGTGTGCTGGGTTGACCCTGGATGGGTGTCAGGTGCCTACCAAAGCTGCTCTATATAATCCAACTCCTCAGGTCCACAGGGGAAAGAATATAACAAAAAGGCTCATGGGTCAAGGTAAGGACAGGGAGAGATCACTCACCAATTACTGCCACAGTCAAACTACACCAAACGTGGGGGAAAATTAATTTAATTTATCACCAATCAAAACAAAGTAGGATAATGAGAAACAAAAAATTAAATATGTTAAAACATTTTCCACTCACCAGTCCTTTCTTCCTGGGCTTAACATCATCCCTGAATTCTCTACTTTCTCCCCATAAGCAACATAGAAACAAGGGAACAAGAAATTATTGGTGTCAGTTCATTGCACATTGTCTCTGCCTCACCTTTCTCCTTAGGGAAAGGACACATCACACTCTTACAATACTTGTGGATTTCTGGAAACCAGAAGGTTTTTCAAATTAAGATTGCATAAAACATAAAAAATGAGAGCAATTTTGAAGCTGAAGTCTTTATGTTAAAGAACACATAATGTTGTAGAATTTCTAGAAATATAGAAAGTACTACCTCAGCTATTTCAGGAGGAAAAATTCCTCAGGATTCACAGAAACAGGTAGTAGTTTGTTGTTTAGCTTGTTTGTTTGCTTTTTCTTGTAAATGTCTGCCTTTAAAAAAATGTTGACAGTCCTAGACTTGAGACTCATTTCTGTTGTTGAAGAAAGGAAAGTAGCAGTAGGTACCATCATCACTGGAGCTCAGTGCCCAGTGAGGATTACAGTCAGTGTTGCAGTGAGGATATCAGCAATTCTGGAGGCAGTTTTTCCTTCAAGTATCACTGTTTGGTCTATAGGCATTTTTTCAAAACCAGATGCCAGGCTCCTTACACAGAAATGACTGCACACTCCATGGAATTTGGAAAGTGGCTTTCTGCAGGATAGTGAAAATGGTAAGGCACTGTGATGGAGATAAGAAGTCAGGCTTACCACAAAGATCCTCTGGCATAATTAAGCCAATGTAAATTGGATGTCTCTTAAAATAGGTCTGCTCTTCGCTATTTCAGACAGAAAAGAAATGAAAACATTACTCATGGAAGAGTGAAGCTATATTTAGAGAAAGGCACTGCTATAGAAAAAAAAAGAAAAATTTAAAATAAAAAAGTTATGAAGCAATCACATAATCAGAACTGATCTGACCTTTCCCTTCCTACTTCTTAAAATGTGAATGAAAATGATACTATCCAAAATAAATATTAAATAAAGCAAGTCTCTTGCACCAATAATCTAAGTGAAGATAAAGAGGACAGGGAAAATGTGAGCACATTTTGAAGAGCTGTGAGGCATACTCCTAGAAGGCAATCATATGCACTTGAAAGAAAAGAGACATTTGCTAAAGGGAAAGTCCCCAAATCTGTATATGTCATAATAGCTTTATGCAGCTAAGCAGCTTTTCAAAAACTTTATTTATAGATTAAAAGTGTGGGGCATTCAGACTATACATTTCCTCTACAGGCTGTCACCTCATACAATCCAGCAATCCATCATGCAACAGTCTGGCCAGCACACATCATCTCAGAAGGAATTCACAGAACAGGCTGTGATAAAGAAGTAGTTATCAGAAATTTGTCTTAAAAGTTAGCCAGTCCTGCTCTGGAAGTCACATTTCATTGCCTTGAAAATGTCAAGGATTACTTGAAAGAAATATTTACCATGATGCTAAAAACATGGGAAATAAATGTAATTCTACTTATTTCCTTCATGTAGGATAAAAGCCCCTTGAAAATTAATATTCATAAATATGCTACTGCTGATTTTAAAGAACTATACAAGATTAATCTGCTTTTATTTAGCACTTCCCTAACATGGTAGATACATTTTCTTTGCTACTACAGATGGTAATATTTGTTCAAACAAAATTTTCCCACCTAGTCAGCATTAGCTCTTCTTCTAAAATGAAACCAATGTTCTTAGATTTTTAGCAAATTTTTATAAATTTAGATTTTATTTATGACCAATCTAAACAAGAGGTGGACTGGCAACTGGTGAATGTATTTTCAATGCCTCATAGAAAATAACCATTCTTTCCTTTAGTTATGGATTCTGAGAATTTTAATCTCAATCTATAATAAATTTATTTTTCATTTGTAAAAGTCAAAATGCCTATAATTATATGTATAGAAATAATGAACAATTATTTTTAAATGCATGTAATAAAGGTTTAATGTTAAAAAATCCTCCTTTGAGAACAAATAGCTTAGTTAGCAACAATAAGACAAACTTGATATATAGATTTAAAAAAACTTTAATATTTCACTGTATTTTAAAAATAAACATTTATTTATGAATCAATGTAAGAACATAAAACTGTTGAATCATTTCCAGCAGTGGGCTGAACAAGACCATTAAAAAAAACCCCAAAAACCCAAAAAAACCCATATGAGGATGCATCTTCACCATAATCCCCTAATTACCACTTCTTTGCAGTCATGAACTTGCTGAAAGAGTGATCATAGCATAGCTGTTATGAACAACCACTTCCATTCTTGAAGCTTCAGTAGCTGCCAGGCAGAAATTAGCCTAAAACTTCTGAGCTCTATTCTCTTTTTAGGGGAAAAAAACTCTGTGCTGAGCAAATTTTCTTAAACTCAATTCTTTTACCTACTAGGTCTTAATTCAGTCTTTGAGTTTTTTCCGGTAGATATAACCTTCTGTTAAAACTCAGTCTGTAAAAGGAATAGGTATTTCTAATCTGTTTCAGGTGTTAAATGTTGTGAACTTTAACGTAATGCCTTGGGAGGCAACTGAAGATGGAATTGATCTGAAAGTCCAGTTAAATAATAGAGAAAGAAAATTAAGAAAACCATCTGTTCTCCTGAGCTGGCTCACATGTAAAAATAGAATGTCTACATGTGTAAATAAAAAAGTTAATCCACTATTACATTAATTAATTAAAATTTGCATGTGTGTATATATATGCAGCTAAAAGTCAATTTCTTATTCTGTATTAGTGTCTGTTGTGTAATCCCTGGGTATTTAGTGGTCACCGTAGTAACAATTTCTGAAAAAGAAGACTGCTGACAAATTAAATTTTCACTACGCTACTCTAGGAAAACATGAAGTTACAGATTTCAGAAACCAGGGGTATTTAATTGTGGGTGTTTAAAGACTTTCACAACTGAATTATTTGAAAATAATCCCTTTGGGTATTTTTGTGTAATTGGAAGCATTTTTACTTTGTTTATCATTCTAGTTTTAAGTTCAGGTTGTCAAATCAGGAAAAGCTATGGGCTCCTGATTGGTTTTCCTGGCTTTCTCACCTTTCCTCTCCAGAATTAAGATGAACTGGTGCTACAGAGAATTCCTGAGTGAAAAAAGTAGAATCCCAACAACTCAGTAATGCAATTCTTCCCTGATATGGGACATTGTCCCTTAAGCAATTTTTCACACACTTGCAAGCTTTATTTGGTCCTCAGGTATAGATGAAACATGCTAATTTTCTTAATTTATACAGAAGTCTGGCTCTACTATTCCTTATATACCAATTAATTTGTGGCAGTATTATATGTGAGTACATTTTTAAAATTTATTTTATTTTCTCTCAGAGGAAAGAACCAAATAGACGTAGGTTAAAACCAGAAAGTGCCACTTTTTTTCCCCCCACAAACTTGAGAGACAGTGCTTTGATGGAGTAGAGTTGAGAGGAATATAACTTGGAAGAATAATTATTACCCTGTCTGCTCTTGTGTGTGTACACTCACGTGTTTATAGTTATATTTTCATGCTATGATGTAAAAAGAAATTTTTAGCATTATTTTATGATGTTGAAGAATAGGGCATGACCTTAAAAACAGTGATAGAATACAAAGATTTTGACTGCAATTTATGTTCTGTTTTTTTTTTCTGTTTTTCAGATAGCTGTTGCTTGGAAATTGCTTTGGCTGGTAAATCACAAATGTCCTCTGAGTATAATGCTTTGTGTACTGCATTAGATTATACGAACACAAGTCACACTAGATTAAAAATAAGCCTTATAACTAAAGCTTTGGTCTTCTAACTACTAAGGAATCTAATACCTCACTCAGTTGGTGTTGTCTCTATTAAACTCCATATCGATTTCTTAGATCAGAGAGCTATTTGAACTACCCTGGGACTTGTTTAAAAGGTTCTTGAAGGGAATGGTAGCCTTTTGTAATTAAGAAGGCAAACCTAGTTAAACCTCTTGCTATAACATTCACACTATCTTAAAATCTTTATTTACAAAATCAATCATTGAATACTAAGAATAAGATCTAACTTACAGACTTGAGTACCCTTACAGTATGAAACCTCTGAGATTCACATAGAAAACGTGTGTTCATCTGTCTTAATACCCACAATAGAAGCAGTGGAGTTAACATAAAAGTCGTTAGAACAGAAATTGCTTTCTTCTAGCTTGTTTTTCATCATCTGGATTTGGTATTAACAGTTAAAGGAAAGAAAAGGCACCTGAGTAAGAATAAGCAGTAGAAAGCTACTTGATACTCACAGTTTTTGTCCTAATTTCCAACAGAAAAGCAAGAACCATTTTTCTGTCAAAAAAACACGTGCTGTTATTTGCAAGAAATAGCTTTATTTTCTATTTATAAAGACAGTTATCTGACACCTTTCTCATGAAGATTACTTTCTCTTCCATTCAGATGTCTTTGTGAGGCAGATGACTGGCATCTTCAGAAAATTACTGAAATCTTATTCCTTCAAATGAAAAGTTTTTTTAAACTTTTCTAATATCCATGCTGATTTTAAAGAAAAGCTATTAGTAGAAGAATTCTGGAGAACAATAGTGGTTTTGCATTTTAAAAAGTCTAATTTTTCTGCTTGTGCTTGGAAGTATGATACAGAAGTGATTGATATTTTTTTCATAATTAACTGCTGTACCACAAGCAAATATTGTTTAGGAAATCTGGGTACAAATCAAAGCCAGGAATCAACAAGGGTATGCAACAGCATAGATTTATATAGTAACCTCTTATGTGAATATGTCAGTAAGAAAAGAAATATCTGAAAATATTATTCATTAATGGTACACAAGTATAGAAATCAAAACTTTTTAAAAAGTGTGCAAAAAAAGAAACAGATACAGTACCTATCTTTTTAAATGAAAAATAAAGCATCAAAATATTCATATTTCCACTGGTCTTATTCTCAGTGTTGTGTGTATACTAAAGGAATTTAATTTTCACTGTTCAGTCAGAAAACAAACAAAACATTGCTTTACAGAACACAGTTGTTGATAGGACACTGAACAGGCTGTCAGTACAAAAATGAAAAATCTGTGAATATTAAGGTAATATATTATTATAAATTATGCTATATTGACTTTCCTATAGAATCAGCATAACTTATTAAGTACATAATAGAATTCATTTGTCTAGTTGCTATAAATTAATAAGCTAAATTATCACATTTTTAAACAAGTAAGTTACTTTTGAACTATGATAAAAGTAATTTAATATTTGTCTCTTGTTAAAATGCAGGAAATACACTTTAAAAATCCATAAAAAAAAGGATTTTGGTTTATTGAAATATAGATAGACAAAAAAAGATAAGTTTCTTCATGATTCCTCAGGAATATTTTAGTCATTTATGTCAAATGGTAACTTTTTTCATGCAAATATTATTAATAATCCTAAAAGATGTCATTATTTATGTATCTCCTATAATAACAGATAAAAATGCATGCTAGTCTAGCAAAATCGTTTTTTGCAAACACGCTTTAAAAAAAATCTTACAAATCCAGTTACATTTGCAATTTCATCTAGAAGTTGTGCATCTTTTTTTCATGTAATCTAAGTCACTATTTGTATTCATTTTGAGTAGAACCTTTTATTTCCCACATTGTTTTTCCACCTTAAATCATTTCAAATCAAGCTAAGAATTACACTGAACAACCACAAAGATGTCTCACCTTCCAGAAACAAAAGATTTGAATAAGATTTGTATCTCATTTATGAGTGCATATAATCTCAAGTAGGCCATAGACCTCATTAGAAATTTTATATTTGTGAATGGAACATTAAGAACTGAAAAATGCAAGAAATTCCATTATTTAAAGATATTTAAATATTACAGATTTTGCACTTAAAAGAACACTAGTTTATATGATAGAAAAACTGTTCTGTTAATATTATTTCATATTTAACATCAGCACAGAATTATCACAACTTATAAAAGGGATGGAAATTTTATGCCTTTAGTAGGTGCAATGAAAATAAAACACAACCAAATATAATTTCAGAGTGCACTTCCATTTGATCAAAAGTTCTTTGCTCACAATGAGGCCTTAATCAGGTATTTATTATGTTGCCATCATTACAGTGTATGTTCCATAATTTTAGCAAACAGTTTTATTGGATTAAATATTCTATGAGTAATACATTTGCAATAAAAATCCTTCATACACTTATATAATTACTTCAATAACCTGAAGTAAATTCTGTAATCATGATTAATACTGATTTGGCAAAGTTTTGGTATGGTTTGATTATATAGAAAAGTTGAAACAACTGGATTTGATTTTGCAAAACACAGTCCTTCATGAGTCACAGTACTGTTATTGGGGGTTTTGTTGGTATTATTTTATTATTATTGTACTATTTCTACTACTGCTACTACTACTATTGTTACTATTTTCTGGTTTATATCTTTTAGAATAGAAGGCAAATTTTCTTCAAACTAAACCAAACCATTAGACTCCAAGATAAACAAGTGGAAAAAAAGTCCCCTCAAAAAACCCACTACACCACCCAACACGTGACTCTATATCTATTAATGTAAAAACCTCATTTATATTGCCCAAGTTAAAATAACAATTAAATGACACATTGATCTTTGCTTATTTATCAGAAATACTGAAAACTTCTGAACACTATATTCACACCATATAATAAAAATGTATACTAATATTAAAGATGGTAGGGAATTTCACATGCAATATTACCCACATTAATTAAGAAATGTATTTTAAAATTTTTTTTGAAACAGCTAAAGCTTTGTTTGGGAGTACTTTAGATAAATGCAAATGCTATTGCCACTATACAGAGAATCTGTTTATCCATGTAGTAGTAGAATATGTCATTTTATGTGCTAAACTTTTCTAACAAGGCCCTGGATTATTTGCAATGAGTGACTGTTTATTTCTCTGTCAGTTCTAATAAGCTGGAGGCATTGGATTTATTTTGTGTATTGTCTATTTTCATGTTGTTTTACCTACTTTTGTCATTGAATTATAGTATTCCAATGTTATAAAAAATGGATAGTTTCCAAGTTTCATCACTATTTGCAGAAAAAAAATAGTGATGATGACCACCTTTGCAAAAGCCCTTTGAAATCTGAGTTCTCAAAATATCAGCAGATGTTTTGCATTAGTAATATAAATATACTTGTGTATATTGGACTTTTTATCTCAAAATAATCTATTGGATTGCTTGGACTAATAATATTTTATTTCTTCAAAATTAGTAAAACCCTGACTTTGCAGATGATCAAAAATTATCATAATTTGCATTTTCTCATGTGATATGGTAATACACTGTTTTCTGGTAAGCATAACAATGTCAATGAAGGTTGTTAAAAGGGAAAGCCCTGCATCTTGTGTTTATTTTGGAGTTTTTCCTCACATAGCATCAAAATATGCATAATATAGAATATTTTCTTCAAGCACTGCCTTGTAATGTGAAGCTATTTCCAATTATTTTTAATACAGACACTTTTACTACAAAACCATCCTTTATATTATTGTCTGACTACACATGAATGTCAGATTGAATAGTCATATGTGTGATACAAACAACCTCATTTGACAGCTGTGAGTTTAATATTCTACAAACAAACAGGTCTTTAGTAGTAGCAATATGGTATTAATTAGCAAAACATGCCTATGCTTTTAGTCTTCAGTGAATTTAAATTTAGGAGGATGAGAGATTACTGAATATTCTAACAGCAGATTTTCAAAGAAAGTGATTGAATAGTTTTTGAAACAATTATCTTTTACAATGAAATCACCCACTTGTGCATGTAACATCAGAGTAATTCTACCTGCTTAGAAGTTAAATCTTTGTGAAAATGAAAGCCACTATAGTAAAAAAACTTATCAATCATTCACTATATTAATCAAAATCTGTGAAAAAAAAATTGATAAAGGAAATGTCATCAGTTTTCTTCTGTACTATGCTATTTAACAATTAAACAAGATGCCTGAATGTCTAAGTATTTGCATAATTAATAAAATAACAATTTTATATTAAGAATTCAAAAAATGAAAAAAAAATTAATCAGATGACTACAGACAATGGTACTCCAATATGCAAGAGGAAAAGAAAAAAATTGTATGAAGCTATATTTCACTCTAAATGAGAAGTCATTAGGATTCTTTTCCATTTCTATTTTTATGTGTATGGAATGCTTTTTAATTAACAGACATTATGAATACAATATATTTAACAGATGTAGTTTCTAGAGAATCAATTCATCTCATATTAAAAGTAAATTCTACCATCTGAGATAGAAATAGAATCATTCTGTTCCATACAGAGCAATTTATCTTGAGAGCAGCTGCACCTCTCTAGTCCTTGAGAGAAGAATATCCTCAATGTCATAGAAGCCCCACTGAACCTTCTTTTTCAAATCAGCCTGATCCTTGACAGGTTAATACAAAATGAACTCCTTGCATAAGTGAGCAGTAAATGACTCTGTTCTTCCAGTTTATGGATGTGGCACCAACTGTAATTGTCTTCCATGGTAATACTTCAATTCTAAAGCAGTAGTCACACAATCAGCATTTTGCCTTTGTATATTGGCGGAGATTTTACAAGCATCTAGTCTGATGGAACAAGTTCACAACTCCTAGGAAACTCTTTTCTTGCTATTTGTATCATGATAGTGTCTTGAAGCTTCCAGTCATTAACCAGAGTCCCATCAAACCAGCCAAAATAAAAAAAGTAAACAGACGGGTAGGCCTTTCCACAAAAAATCTTGTGATTGAGGAATCACTTGAACAAATCACAAATACGAACAAATGCTTAAATAAAATTGTTTTCACCTACAATATCCACCCATTTAAAGGGAAGACAAAAAAAATTGGAAGATGCCTTTCAAGTTGACACAGAAATGTTTTTTCAGTTCTTTTCATCACCTGACAGTCTTTTTCCTCAGATTACACAGCAAAGAGGAAATTCAAGCAGGCTGTAAGAGAGGGTTTTTTACAGTGGGCTCTGAGGTCAGATCCCTTTTACTGAATGTGATTCACAAATTCCAGAAAAGAAGACATTTCTCCCACTTTTCCAAATGTGATTTGTTTTGGTCCTTAGCATTTTGGGATACGAAGTCAAGGTGGAAGAGCTAGGCAAGAAGGTAAGAACAGCAAGAAGGTGGCAAATGCACAAGAGCCTCAATGAAGCAAAAGTTGAAAGATGATTAACATCTACAGACATTGAGTGCTGAAAGCTATGGTAGGCATTTTGATTCTGTTTTATCAATCCAGCTTTAACAAGTGAGTTATGTAATTCATTAGAATCTATCTGAGATACTGATAGTTTCAATTTTATGTGTTTATTTTAAAAATGTGTGATATTGACATAAAATACATAATACCTAGTGTATAAGAACAAATGTTTTCACCCTTAAAGAAATCTAAAACAATAGACTGTTGATAGGTCTGATCTCAGCATCTCCATCTGCTTTGCAAATGTTACCTAGTTAAAACCCAATGATACCCAGGTGAAATCTTTCTACTTGATAATTTATCTAATACATCTAATATTCTGTGCATAAAGCCCCCTGGTAAATTAAGATTTTACATTGTATTTTCTATGCAATATTTTATGCAAGAAAGCCACATAACTAACACGAAGAAACAGATAATATTATGTCTATGAAAACACTGAGATCACTCTCAAATACACAGTGAACAAAGACTTTGTAGCTTATTTGCCTGCAACAACATTCTCTCTCCTCTGGGGCTTTGGAAGCTTTTCAGCTCTTTCTTAGAATTTTCATCGTGACACATCAGATGTCTTAACGTTACTGGGTTTTTCACTTAAGTAATTATTAAATTATAATAAAAAGTCACAAATAGGCTTATAATGTGATACTATATTAAATATATGAGATATTATATAAAATAGATCCAGTTTCACTTTAAAAAATTTATGAAAGCACAAATGGATATTTGTTTCTATTTTAAAAAGAATTCTTTTTTCTTTCCAAAAGAAAAGGCCTACACAATGCTTTGCCAGATTTAGCTCTGTCCAAAATACACTACTTTAAATTAGAAGTGTGTTCCATGTATTTTAGAAGAGAAGTTTACTTCTTGATCTTATGGGCAATGGTAATCCTGCATGGATTTATTAGCATATTTTACTTGGGAAAGAATATGAACTAGTCTTTTTTGTAAAGTTGCTCTGTTAGTTAATGGCTTATGGTTAGTCAGTCTCATGACCAGTGGATTTTCATTATTTAGTTTGAAAAATTAAAAACCTAACAAGTCTTTTACATAATTTTCTACATATTCAGTAAAATATAATATCATAATACCTAATACCTAACATTCAAGGAGAAATTAAGAAGATGGAAAAGTGTCTAAGTATTTATAATTTAGTATTTGGGAGAAGTTCTAAATCAGTGTAAAGAGTTTGATCAGCTGATTAGAACTTCTCTAGTTCATCAGCTGATCAGACATGATTTGAGAAAATTACTGATAAAGGGAGAATTCCCTTTTCTGATTATTGTTTGTACTACCATTTAACTTTTTAATCTTTTTTAACTAATTTACTTTTTGAACTAATTTAATTTTTAATTGCTGCCAAACCAAAAGACATAGAATTAGGGATAAAGGTGCAGGAAAAGATAAAGTGTTCAGATGACTTTTAAGGGCTTTTTTTTTTCTTTTTTCCTAAAAAAATAGCTAATATATCTCTCAAAATAATTTGGCTGCTAAACATCTATAGAATTCAACCTATTTTTTCCATAATTAGGTTCTGGTATTAGCATTTCACCTGTGGTAGTTTCACCAGTTTGCTACAGTACAGTTTATCATCCCATTTAATGGCCATGTTTAGTCTTTCTTAATAAAAGAATAAGGACATCCCTTTACATGGACAAGAGTTTCAGACATTTCCACTGCTTTAGTTAAATTACCATGTTATTTTCTTTACTCCTATCAGGACATAATTTTCAAAGCAAAAATACATTCAGGTTGTAAGACATCTAATTTCAATGTAGTTATTTTATACTCAAAATCATTACTAAATATGTCATCTTTATATCTAATATGGAACATAACCACAATACAGAAAAAGAAAAATAAAGTCAAAAAATAATGTGCTAGTTCAAATTTATAGTTGAATAGTGTAATGATTTATCACATGAATGAATAAGTTTATATATATATACATTAATGATTGTATTTTTCTTGAAGTACTGTCTGCCAGTTTTTTAAAGATACCCCATATATTTCATTACAATTAAAACCTACTGGGTTTTAATTTTGGCTGTATCAATACATTATTACTTATTTTCAAAATTTCAGTGTTTAACACAATTATCTATGCTATGAATATGGGGATTTGGCTATATATCCCTATATTTGCTTGCATAGGTAAAACTAGATGTTAAACTATCACTTTTAAACTGTTCACTTATGTCCTTTGGTATTACAATGGACTTTCAGCTGTTCCCGCTACAAATGACAGCAAGAAAAACATCTCCATATTTTGTCATCTTTCTTGTGCTTTCTTGTACTTCACTTTTATTGCACTAATAAGCATTACCTAGGGCCAAACTATCCAGACCACCAAAACCAGTTTGAAGCCTGCAGAGCCATGAAAGTTTTACATACTTCTTTGAACTCAACAGGACACAAAAAATTTGATGCCCTGCCTTTTTGTCAAAGATTAACAGGAACAGAAGATGGCTTGGCATGAGCCTATTTTGTGACAAAAATTGCCAGGAGAATGCAAAATAGCACAATATTAATTCATTTTCATGAAAATGATGGTAATGAAAATGAGAAATGGCATCAGCTAAATCCATTTTCATTACTCTGTTATGATTGCAATCTTGTAGCTCTCAGCTAGTGGGCTGAGTGAAGAGATCTAAATTTTAACCACATTTTAATGTATTTGATGAGAATCTCCTTGCTGTTATATCTATAGTTTGAATTCTTTCTTTAAAAAGACTTTAGATTAGTCTCAGGTATCTAAACTTGACAGTATATTTATTTTTGATTCTTAAACACAGTTCATAGGAAGCAGTCATGGAGCTCTGAAGAAACTGGCATTTCATTATCTGCTTTGTGAAAATGCAGAAATTTCCATACCTGTAATACATTTTAAAAAAGCCAAAGCAGAGTATAGAACTGCAAACACTTAGATCAAGCTGGTCTTTCTTTAGAAAAAAGGAAGTGTATTGTTTGGATTCCATCAAATTTAAAAGAACTGTGTTACAAGCTAAAAGATTATTTCTTACCATCAAATTTCCAAGTTAATTCACAGAGAATTATTATTAGTTTCTTTTTATTTTTTTTTTTTATGAGTAAGCATAGAAATATTTTACCATTAATATTTAATTTTGCTTGGTGTGAATTAGGAAGAAACAAGTCAATAAATGACATTGCTAAAGGTAAACCTATTGTTAAGTTTTTGTATGTTAACACAGAGAAATTTAAAATATATGCAACTTAAAATCCAGAATGATCACTCAAAAGAAAGCTCCAAAGGAACACATCCTAATTTTAACTATCCTACTTCTTAACTCTGTTTTTTCCACCAGCTCATTTGTATAGTATGATTGGTTTGCCTCTATCAATAGCTTTACTCAAACTTATGTCAGCATTTGGTTTAAGAATGTAATCATAATAATCATGTAGTTATTTATAAAAGGAAAATATCAATTTGAATGTATGCCCCTCTCTTCAATATACTCATATCTAACATATTCTTAGCTTTACATTTTTCATGCTTGTTTGCAAAGCTTAAAGAACTCCCTCTGCTTTGAGTTTCCAAGCACCACAGAACCTGACACTGAGAACAGGATTGACTATATTCCATAAATACAGCCCAGTGTTTCAACAGGAAAAAAACTGAGTAGTCTAGCAGATGCACAGCTAATTTGAGCATTCCAAATAGAAATTTGACATTCCAGTTTTTTGGCTTTTTGAATGAGCTTCCTTCGGTCCATGGTCTGCAAGATTTCCCCTTCTGTCACTGCAGGACAATCTCTGTAAATGAAAAATCCAGGACTTTCAAATTTTTTCTTTGACATTTTGTAAATGGAGGGGGCAAAGTGCCTGACTATCAAATTGCCTCAGCAGATAAAGGAGTGTTTGTGATTATGGCTAATAAGTGCCTTCCAAATACAGGCTAGAGTCCTATGATACTCTCTTTTCACAGTTCTCCCCATAACCTAAAGAAAGCTGGTGACCAGAAGCTCTTGATGAAGTGATAACAAGAACTCCCTGCCATGGTAGTGCATCACCAGCCTGCCTGAGACCTTGTGACACAAAAATGATCCAGGTCTATTGCAACCTGGCCATCTCCTGCAGTTCCTTTCTGTCTGGCCTGTTAAATGCAAAACATGAAATCAACTTTAAAAAGTAGGACAATGGAGGTCAGCCAAAGACCTGTGTGGAATGTTTTTTTCCATCGTGCATTAAGCTTGTGAAAACAAACACCTTAAAATTTTATACTACGATTTATTTCAGAAAAAAAATGTATTTACTGCATTTGCAGTCTGGATGTGTATGCTCTTCTAACATCTGCTTCCCTTTTTTATAAAAATATTTTATGCAAGTTATGTTCTTAAAAGGTAACAACAGTATAAATCATTGCACTGTATATCCATGCCTTTTTGTTTGTCTGAATTTAACCTTTTTTCTTTATGATAGTTTTTGTGAGCTATGGATCAGTCAGATTTTTTATTAGTCTGAGTGCTGTTTGCCCTCTCTGCAGTTGAAACAATGGTACATTTGCATCAAAACTATATATGGAAACCCAGGAAAAATGCACAACTTTTAAAGTGATTTCTCATAATTTATTGGCTATGCAGTTTTTCAGAGTTCTCATGACAAAATTCCTAATGAGAATAAAACCTAGCTTATTAATCTAATAATTTCTCAAAGACATAGTAAGAGTAAAAACAATCTAAGAATTATTAACACAGTGCAATTTTGAAATAATTCTATAGTCTTGCCTTGTCCCATACAACTTATACTACAAGAATAAATTTGACTTTACATCCTCAAAACCTAATAATAATAACCTAATAACCTAAAACTCAGAACTGACCCATTACTTTCAAAGTGTACTTTTCTTTTTTATCATTGCAGTTCCTAAGTTTTAAAGAAAGCAAATAAAGTATATTGATTCAGAATGGTATTAAGCAATAGCTCTGCTTATATCATCTTATATCATCTTATATTATCTGAGGAATTATCTGTTTTTCAAAAGAAAGTTGTTCCATCTTCACTTGAAAAGTAGTTTACACATTCAGTTGCAGTGACTTATCAAGCAAGACTAAAATTCTAATATATTATATAATTCCCATTTCAAACTTTTAATCAAAAGGCCCTTGAAATATTAACTATGTTGGCCTTTGTCTCTTTTCTTACCCATGGAGTCTTTGTGCCATGTCTAGCTATCTATCTGCTTTAAGATGTCAGGGTGCTGCCTCATAGGAGCCAGCTGATACAGTTCCCCCTAATGAACAAAATGATCTCTCCAGGCAGTGACATCAGACACTGTCTTCAAGGTGATTCAGGCTCTTATGAAGAGTTAGTGCTATAAAATTGCATATATCGTTTGGTGAAAGTCATATCTAGGGCAGTTTTTGAAGACAGCTGTGCCAGTGTAGACAGCAGGGAATAACAGCACTCAAATCTCAACGTAGTTAAAATAGAACTACTTGAACCAAGCAAAAGCTGAGTGGTCTGGACCATCTGAAAATTGGTCCTGAACACCCAGTATCTCTAACTGAACTTCTTTGTGTAGATTCAATGATTTTTCCAAGGACAGATGCTATATTAAGTTGTAGTGTCCTTCACAAGTTTGCTGTGAATAATACTTGACAAAGTACCATTCTTCTATTTCCACTGTGCATTTTACACTCAGCTGGTAGCCAGGACACATGATGGCTCCTGGCTAAAGAATTCACAGGAAACACAGTCTTACAAGAATTGTGATTATATGATTGAAAGAGAAATTTGCAAATGATTCAGTTACTAAATCTAAAACATTTAGCAATAGATGGACTTAGGTCTGGTACTAAATAAAAACCTAATCCCAAAACTAGAACCAGATGAACCAAAAAATATAAAAAAATAGAGCAAATAATGTGTATATATATATATATATATATATATATATATACACACACACATATATGTATCTATAAGATTCCAATCAAATTAGAAATGAGGTGAACTTTAATTTTGGAACACATACTCCATTAATCCTCATTAGGAAAACAGTATTCTGTACAGAATATGAAACATTTCACTGAAAAGGAATTACAGAGTATACTAATAATTTATTTTACAGTTTGGGGAATTTACATGTGCATATGTGGATGTGATTAATTATGTCTGATGTAACGAGTTCTTTTTGTCATTTTCCTGTTCTCTGGTCATCCATGTTTTCTTAGATCACCTGTTTTTCCATTAGAAAGAGAGGAACTGCCAGTTTTGTATGACTGAATCAGACTACACATAAGCTTTGCCTCAGTGGAACAGTGAAACGAGTACAACACAGACAAAGCCACTGTTGTGTAGGAGAGAGAAATTAGTAGCTATGTGTTTACATTAAACACATGTAAGGGTGTCAAAAATAAAAGAAATGAAGAAAAAAAGACTTTCTGCTTTTGAGCAAAAGCAACTTCACATTGGCACTTTTGTTGAAAGTATGAGAACTGGTAAAAAAATTTTAAAAAAGACATCACTCAAAGGGAATCCAAAGCTCCAGGTTTCTGTTCACCTTGAATACTGTAGCACTGTAAATACTTCTGGATGAAAAGGAAAAGGAGGTGATAGTGATATACATATACACTTGACTATTTTGGTGGATCTGTAAGTTTGTTGAATTGTCTATGACTGGATAGATAGATAGATAGATAGATAGATAGATAGATAGATAGATAGATAGATAGATAGATAGATATAGATATATCAGAAAATCCACTTCAAAACTGTCTGCATAATACTGTTGCACCATATCCTCCCCAAAAGCTTAAAACAATACTGTAAAGTAACAAGAAAAATGGCAATGAATGTGTTTTGTTACAGCACAATTTCTGTAATTCTTTTAATTTGGGAATACTGTAGATTACTGTTTCAGAGTCTGTCTGACACAGGTAAAAACTATGCTTTATGTCTGTTTAACAGCAACTGAAAGGACTGTTCTTAAAAGTGGCAGGCAAATGATGTCCTGGTACACTGGTGACAAGATCTCAAGAGACTTTTAGTTGCTCTCTGCCCTGGTTTTCATTATTGACTCTCACAATTGCTTTACCCTTAGCTGCAGTAGTGTTAGAAACAAAAGAGACCTTCTAAAGATGAAAAACAACCTTGTTTTGCAGATTCTATGCAATACAGTGTCTAAATTAGTCTCCTATAAGAATATGGTTGCCACAAGTATACAAAGTAATTCCCATCCTGCTGATGTGATGGGTATAAACAGTTTACACCTCAGTCTAAAGTACCACCATTTTTAGAGGTCCAGAAGTACACATATACTCTTTGAATAGTCTCATAAAATATGGACACAACAAAAAGTAGATTTCATAAATGCAAGAAAAAGAGAAAAAAAGACTATACAAAGTGGTAGCATTAACACCACTAGTTCACTGTGTTCAAATTATATCTGATACAGAATGGATTAACATTGACATATATTATCAACTTCTGTGTCAACATGAGATGCTGCCAGTAACACACCATAAAGACATGCCTTAAAACACGATGTAATGGACTTTCCATATATACAGGATTTCCTTGTGTCTTTATTTTTAATAAATTACCTTTTGTGTGAATCCTTTTATCACACATTTTCTGACTTAATGTGCAAGGCACTTTTGTATGGCATGGTTGTTCTGTTACCTCAGGCAGCCCTCCAGCTGTGGGCCAGCACTTGGTCAGACTGATTTGCTCTTGGCAGGAGGCTAAGAACACACAACACTTACAGTTGTGCACCATGACTTTGGGGGTTTGTTGTGGGAAATAGCCAAAAGTGTTATCTTAATCATTTCAACAGTGTACGTTTGATCTGCTAATCAGTCACAACCTCTGCTTTTAGAAAGAGGCAGAATAATGACAGTTTCAGAAAATGCTGGCAAAGTTTACAGTGGTTTGGTAGTCTTTGATCAAGTCTATACTAAATCTTATGATTAGTTCTCATTCTTAGCAATTATTGTAATCTAATCAATTCCATACTTTTATTTTCATGCAATGATTGTAATGAGAAAAGAAAATTGCACACAATTCATCTGTTCTTGTGATAAAGATTACTGTGAGGATTTGACAAGACAAAAAAAATTGAACCCACCCACTTAATAATCTTTGCAGTTGTTTTCTCTGTCTGATTCAAATGTCATAAGGGAGGTGACTTCTTGGACATTATCAGTCACAAAAAAAAGGAGACCTGTGTTTCCTTCAACATAGAGAATCATCATTTACAGATTACATTGTAAGTGATAAAAGCTGCTATTATGGAAATTAACAAATAGGCAAAGAATTTGAGTCTTTTAGTTTAGCTAAGCAAGAAGGTGAGTTAGATTAAAAGCAGATTTTGGTCAAATTGACATGTTTGGTAAAATTCCTATTCTTTCATATTGGGATGAAAATTGTGTAGTACATCAAAATGAAAGATGCTTAGTTCATCCTGCCAGTCTAAAGTTCTTAAAAAGATTTGCTTTTTCCAGCATGTAGCTGCTTTTCAACCTCTTCTCACTTGTTATTAAGGCTGCTACCTGTACTACATTACAAACGAAATTGGAGAACAGTTGTTAGTTTGTTTGAATGAAATACTTTGGCAATTAGTGTAAGAAACAATATTTCCTCAAGATAAAGGATGCATTAAGTTATTCCAGTTTCTAACATTGTGTGAATAAGATACCTTAGTCTTCTGCCAACTTGGAAGATAAAAGTTCTGCAATTAAGAGAAATGTAATGGCATAGAAAGCATCCTCTATGTTGTAGTCACAGGCTTTTAGGCTGTGTAGTATTTGTCACTGAGCATAATTTAATTCATTTAGTCATACTGCTGTACTGATTGATTAGGATGTATTAACACCAATGGGCTAAATTTTCAAAAGCTGATAGAGGTGCTTCACAACTGAGTTAGCCTGACATTAGGTTGCAATGAGGCAGCTGAAATGAAGACTTGAAGAAGAACTTGACTAAATACACCATTATTTAAATAATCATTCAAATATTGCTTCAAAAATGGAAACTGAATATCCTTTCTTTATGACAAAATGCACATCTCACAGGAATACGGGAAGCTAGACTAATTTTCCTGCACATCACAACCTTTATGTAAGCAGCATGTAGGTTCTTCACGTTTACATACAGCTAATGGTTTCTAAATGCAATTCATGACACTTAATATGAAAATCAGTACGTTCAAGACTATTGGTGTTATATTGCACTTGTGGTTATAGAAGAGGAGAGGGCATTCAGGACCAAAAGATGAGTATAGAGTTTTATACCTTTTTTTAAACATATGTTTTAAGACTACTGGTGCAAATGAGGCATAATAAGCAACTCAAAAATTTTCAGGGTCCAATTCCAGAAGAATCAATTGTCTCTTAGGCTAAAAAAGCAATATTATCCTCTATTTTTAAAGCAAGAAAACCATTCAAGGCTGTGACAAGGTCATAATGTCCTAATATTTTTCTCCTTTAGATTATAAATCACTATTTAATTTTCACAATATAGATACAGCCTGTACAGATGCAAAATCTGACAATGAATGAGAATAAATTATTTTCTGGGTGACAAGTGGGGAAAATATGGACACATTGTAACAGAAAGTGATTCATCCATGTAGTTGTACAATGATAAGGACATGCACTTTTAAATGAAAAGTTAGCCTAAAGGTGTCTTCCTTCCATGTACATGAGTATAAATAACTACTGTGCTTCCAGCAATGCATAATTTATCTGTAATGAAAAAAAAAAAAAAGTGCCGCAAAACAGCAGGGACAGAAAAGAAATTCTGATCGATAGCATTGCATCAGAACTACCTTATATTTTGCTTTTTTAAAAAATAACATTTTTCTAGGAAAATTTCTAGGAAGTTTTGTCCCCAAAAGTTGTAAAGATTTCCAAGCCCCTGACTCCTATAGGTTTCATAACCTTTCCAAGGATGCTGCATTGAAAAAACACAACTAAAAAGGATGAGGTGACAAAAGAAGGAAATTACAAAGGTGTGGTAGTGTATTTACACTTCCTAATTTTCATGGCTTTTTTTTTTCCTTTTTTTCTTTTTTTTTTTTACAGTTTCCTCAAAACTTTATCCTCATAGACAAAGCTGTGCCAAATACAGGGGCAGAGGGATGTATAAAAAAAGGCAGGTATATGAGTTCTGATGTCCATAGCTGTTAACTAGCCACAAGTTCATGGCAAAGAGGGAGCGTGGTAACAACTAATAGGCTCCATAATGTCTCTCCTGCTCTGCAATGAAACGTTACAAAAAGAATATAGATCAAACAGAAGGGTGCACTACTCAGAAGAAAGGCTGCTCAGATGCTCATTTTGGTTTTCTGAACACGATTTCAAACACAGTAGTGTATAAAGCAATGGGAAAGTACAGGGCTAAAGCTATAGCTGAAGGAAGAGCTGTGCTACATAGTCTACTGTTGGATGAGGAATGTGGTTTTTAAGTGAATATCCCAATTGTTCCTCCTTACAGGGCTTCAGATCGCATCACGTAGCACATGAATAAGATTCCTTTCAAATTATATTAAACTTATCATTTGAGAGAACATTCACTCCCAGTGTGAAACTAATAAATCCAAATGCTAACAGGCATTCAAGTCCCCAGGTGGAAACTAGACCTAATCCAAAATAAAAATCCTGAACTGCATAATGTGAATACCAAGTCTTCCACATGAATTGTTTGGCTGTCAAGAGTCGCCTCAACACGTGCTGTGCTGCACTGAAGCTTGCTGGCCAGGGCTGCACAAAAAGGCAGAATGGCTGACATTCTGCACACCATTCCCAGCACTCTTTCAAATTTCCTTTGGAACAACTGTTGTGTTTCAATGTGAAAAATAAACATTCCTCTCATTTATTTATTCCTCCATTTATGTTTTCCATTAAAGAGCTGTGAGTAGGACAAGACAGAATTTGAGTTGAGACATTCAGAACTCTATTTAATTTCTATTTTATCTGGCAAGCTCTATTGGTAGCACTTCTACAAATACTCCTTTTTGTGCCTGAGCAGTAATTGTAAAATATGAAAAAGATTTTCCTCTTTTAACTGTGAATTGTTATCAGTTTACACTGAAAACTACCTTACATAGTGGGCTAAAGCAACACCTTCATATTAAAAAATGTCAACTATAAAAAATTCTCAAGACATTAAGAAAATATCATTGATTCTTTCCTTTTCCACCCACAGAAACAATTCTTGCTCTCTGTGTAAACAATTTTTTTTAGGGAGCAGATAATCTTATCTGATTGCCTGTAACATTGCCTTACTTTACATTTCAGTGTGTATTGAGAGTTGCCAAAGTCATGCTTTGTAGAAAAAAAAATCCAGTCCTATGGTGGGCATCAGGTACTGGAAACTCCATTGCTTCCATTTTTTCCTCCCATTTTCATATTCTAGCTTTATATTAATATCAATATATCGGTTTCTATGTTATCCATTAAGAATAATATTGTATATTATTTGAAAAATATTTCACATTCGTGAAATATTTCTGTTAAAAATATTTTGAGGCAACTTAAAGTCTTTCTTTGAAAAGTTATATTCACAAATTCTGCCACATGCAGCTATGTTCAAGATTTTTGCCATTCTCGTCAACTCCCTTTGCAATATTCAGCATAAATGAAATTAATCATTGCTCTGATCAGTGAGAATACTCATCCTTCCAACCTATTTTCTCTATTTCATTGTCAATTGAGGTGTTATCTACTTCTATTTAAATTCTACATTGAAAGGATTTATTTTGAATAAGATTTTTTTTTACTTAAAAGTATCCCACTTCTTCTATGACATTTATATGTTGATCACATCTATTTATTTAGACATATTATAAAATCACAAGCACTTTAAAGATAATACTGTGAAAATATAAAATGAAATATATAATAATTTGGTAATACAAGCATTGATGTCAAGTTTACACTTCTGTCCAGTGTTATTTGGCAATAGAATTTTGCAAATCATAGACATCTAAGTATCAAAACCAATTTCACTGATAGTCTGCAAAAATAAAATTACTTAGAGATTTAAGCATTTCACAAACATTGTATTGATGAAAATTTTAAGTTTCCTGGTAAAATATTTAGTTAAATAGGACTGGAGGAACATTTGTCCATGTCCAATGTGCTTAACTTAGTCTAAAAAAAGTAGAGAAATAATTCTGTATAAACTAAAAGAAAATAAATCACTGACCTTTTATTTAGACCATTTATTTAGTTAGTTTTCTTTATTTATGTGAATGGTAACAATTCTGTTGCCCCCCAAGACAAACACATACTTTTGTCCATTTTAAGACTGAGTATATAATTTCTATTTCAAAATTTGCAAGGTAGATGCTATTTCATGAAGAAAGAAATGTAGCCTTTTAACCTAAGCAGCTCAGGTGTTTTCTAAATTTTCTCCATCCTCGTGAAGTTCTTTAAATATCAGGATTTGATAGTATAGAATACATATGCTCCATTCAGGGAGCAAGAAGAGAAAGGCATAACTATATAAATTAAAGGCTAAGGCCCTCCTGAAGAAAATTGAAGAAACAGCTTAGAATGTGAATGAAGCAGAAGACTCCTGACATGGTAAATTTTTGGCTGTAGAAGAGAAACTGCTCCACAGTTTCAAAATTACTGCCTATCTTTGAAGAAGCTATTATCTCTCATTTGTCACTAAAATCTTTGCTTAAATTCCCTCTTCTGATGAAGGCCAAGATACATAACTCTTGTTTCATGTCTAATTTCTTCTTTTTTTTTTTATAGAACCCACTTGATTCCTTTGCCTGGGAGTAGTATGCACTGGCAGTGATCTCTCTTAATGAATGAAAAAAGAGGCCATATATTACCTACCTTGCATCCACTTGTGTGAGCTGCTTTCCATAACCACTGCTTTCAGGCTGCATTGCATAATTGCCCTATTCGGGTCCTGTCATATTGGTACATAAAATAATGGCAGCTAGCATCCTCCAAAGGAAGATTTCCAGAAGAACACACTTCCTGGGAGTCATACAAAACTAGGAAAGCTAGTAAAAGATTGGGGGATCAGAAGAGTTCTAAAAACACAGCAGCAATGTAAAGTATGCCACGGTATTTTACAACCTCCATCAACTAAAATTATTCACAAAAAAATAAAAATCTTTGTCTCTTTTGATTTAATAAATATTATTATAATTTATAATTGTTGTAATGATTGGACCAATCCAGAAAATCAATGTTCAAGATGTATTTATAGCTAATAGCAGTTTCTTCATCATCTACCTTGGAAATCTTTATTAACCTTAAATTTGTGCTAAATTCATTTTAGGGTGAAGGTGACTTTTACTACTATTCTTGTCTGAAGTGTGCTTTACAATATACTGATGGTCATCAGCACTTTGAGTGACAGATCATTATCTAATCTGGCATTCCATTTGCACAGGCAGTTTTCCAGTAGATTTGACATTGATCATCTGTCCATTTGATTTGTTAACTTCATAAAAATTTGGTTTTTTTACAAAATGTCTAAAAGCTTGCAACTCTGTATAGAAATGCCGTTATTTTGTATTTTACTTCATCATAAATTTGTTTTCCAGAGAAGTGGCTTTGGTTTGTGAATCAAATGAAATTAGTTTTTCTTTCTCTATCAACTCTCTACATCTAAATAAGCCTCTGCAATATGGGGTTTAAATGTGATTAATTTGACTGGCACAAGAAAAGGGAAGCAAGATTGACAGGATGGGGTAGATGGAAACAAAAGGCATCAATATGGACATGAAATCCTCATACTACAGCATGCATCACAATCAGTGTCTGTTGGCATGTTCCTCCTATAATAATTCTAATTTTCAAATACATCTTCTCTTTACCTACCAAATATTTATGAAAAAAAAATAGAAAACACAAATCAAGTTAGTGTATGACACTAGAAATAAAATCAGCTCTACCAAATGGTTTTGGAAATACAAAGTGTCTAGGTTTATGTTTGAATATCATATTATGTAATTTTTAACATTCATTACATTGCTTTTTCACAAAGAGGATGTCTTTTTTTAGAACATAAATATGTTTATCAGTAAAAGCCTGCCTATTTCTTCCCTATTCATGCAAAAACTCACTGATGTTATTTAAGAATGTGCATAAAAGTGGATGAACCTGTATGCAAATAGCTACACATTTTATGCAACATAAGTGAATACAGGAAGATTATCCCAAATTAGGCAAAAACATCCATAAGTTCTTAAACTTTGCTCATAATCCTTTTTTAGGTTAATTAGTTGTCTATGGTCTAAAAAAAACCAACAACAACAACAACAAAAAGAAACCTCAAAAAACCAAAAAAACCCCAAAACTAAACCCAAAACCAAAAACAGACGGGGAAATTTAAGATCCAGACCAAGCAATATACTAATGATGAAAAGAATAAATTATGTTTCCATCTAGTCTCAAATACCCAACCATGTTTCTATGGGCAAAATTATTTCATCAGGAATAAGTTGTTGTTTTTTTTAACTGGATCAATTGCTTTGTATTTACAGCAAAATGATTCAAGGCCTGACAAGGCACTTAGACAGGTCTAGCAATTATTTTATTGAAAAAACTAAAAATCTCAAAATATTATTACCAAAACATTGATTATTTCACTGAACCATCACTGTTATAATAGAAAAAAGCCAACTCCCTTTTGAAGGAAGAAAAAAATTTTAAAACAGTGAGGGTTCATTAACTGTGCCCTGAGATCTACAACTGGTTCTGCTGAGGCTGCTGGATCCTATGCTGGACAGAGAGGCATCTTTATTACTTTGGGTTACTTAGCACTGTGTTTCATTTTTATGTATTCCACATAAGTGTGGTAAAGATGTGAGGATTTTTGTGATGTGGGTTTTTGCCACTCTTCTATTACCATCTTCACATTATTGCAAAAGAGTGATCCATGCCAAAGATCTGACAAGTGTGGATTTTTCCATTCCCTGTCCATCCTCAAATCTGTTCAATGCTTCTCTCAGCATAACACTGTAGTCAAGGGCCTGCTTATTTCCTACTCTCTTTCTTGCTGGAAAATGCACTAAGTAGACACCTCAGCTACATAAACTTATCTAGTGGATTTATATTGCTTTTCTTCACAGATGTGTAAAAAAGGAAGTGGCATTTTGGTTGTGCACTGTTATGAACCAAAAATGCCACCATGTAAAAAGAAGGAGCATGTGTCTTCTTATGTTTAAAACATTTCAAATATGTCATATTAAAATAATATTCTATTTTCAAACATGTTTTTAGTAAATATGTAAATGCTTTTCATGTGATTATTATCTCTCTCATATCATGCTATTCTTTAGCAAAAGCCAGCTACCACTGATATTAGCTGGAAAAGGCCCTTGGAAAATTACCATTTTTATCCAGATTTCTTCAGAAAAGAAGTTTAACCCTGAACTAGATGAATATCATATGTTAATGAAACTTCTCAAAGACTTCTTACTAGTCAGCAGAATTATTTTGCAAAATACTTAAACATGAAACAATAGTTATAATTTAAATGGCATTCACAGATATATAAAGATTAGTCTAATGCATAATGGTATTATCTTAGTTAAAAAAATATATAAAGAACTCATGTCTGGAGATCCCTCAAAAATAAAGGCAAAAGTATTGATTCTGTGAAAGTTCTTGATACTTGCTACAATATCTCTTATTCTCAGAGATGTTCCATCTAAGTAAAATATAACTAAACATTCTCATATGTGTATAAACAAAAAACGCTTACTATATCTGTGTTGTCTTTTTTCTTCATATCTTCAGGAAGTATAAAGGCACAATGTCTTGGTTTAACTTGAGCAATAAAGGCAAACAGTAGCAGCTGTTTGATTCAACCAATGTCATGGCTTTCATACTTACCATGATCAATTACATGAGAAATTACAGTAGTTCATGCTTGTTTACGACTTTTTTATGAATGTATCAACTACATTTTGAACAGATATTGTTCCCAAAAAATGGGTACTGTATCTCAATAAAATTCCTTATAACAGTCATGCATGTTTTGCAACCATGCATTGCAGCAAGATTATAAAAATATAATGAGAAAGAACAGATAATTAGTAAAATGAAACCCAAAACTCCTCTGATCTGGGAACTCTCCATGATCATTGAGCTTTCTAATGGCTTTCAGAAAATTTGTCTGCCTTAGAAATGAAAAAAAAACCTGGTTTTGAAAGACACTTTGGTTTTAGTAAGCATAGAAAAAAGTGTATTTAGAATGTGCTAATAAGTACAGACATTCAATTTCTAAATTCCCTTCAGAAACATTTTGCCTTTTTTCTGTAAGAAAGCCATACATTATTTCTGGTCACAGATTTTAATTACCACTGTGTATTTTCAGTAAAAGACAGTTGTCTATTCTGTGAACACTAACTCTAAACCAAGTAAACTCAATGCAACCTGTATATGATTTGCTATCGTTGGCCTGCAGAGGGATAACAGTGTGAAAACAGTAACATCAAAACTAACTTTAAACACCTCAGGAATATGTTCATCCTGTCACATCTATAATCAAATCAAAGCAAAGCTTTTCAAGATTTGCTATTTTAAATAACTACTGAAAGCTATTATGCATTACAAAGTAAACACTTAAGCTGGTGTGTGGGCCTACATATAGCCCAGACTTTATCCTTCTAATCTGGTGATGAATCCAGCAGGCCACCATCTGGTGTGCGTGTACATCAACAACTACAATACAGCCCTGCAATTTAATAATCACAAACTTTAACTGCTACTTACCACTTATTTCCAGCTACAGAAGGTCTCTGATTTAAGCTGTCAAATAAACGTAGAAAAGCAGCAAAAGAGTAACTGTTTTTGTTCCAGACTGGGTTTCAGATGCAGGCGTGAAGCAGGGAGAGCTTTGCTGTTGCTACAGAAACCTGACGCTGAGGATTTGATGACAGCATCAGATGGTATTGTACTAGAGATTGTCTGCTTGAGGGACTAGGCAGCATGCTGCTGATAAGAAACAAGAATGGACTCCAAATGTTTTCAGTGCTCTTTATCAGAAGAGCCCTTTCCTTGCCTAAAATATATTAATTTGATAGCAGACTGAATTTATAATATTTTATAAGAATTTATATTAATGCTTGAAAAAATGTGAAACAATCTGCCTGGAAGCTCTGGATGCAGGTGGCTAATCTTCCTAAACCCTTATTCAATATGTAAAGTTTATAAAATTAATACTGTATGTTAGTCTGATAAATATTTAACTCATATATACACATGATTCCTCAACTAATTTGTCTTTAAACTGACAACTTATAAAAATGAAGACATTTTATGTTCATGTGTTTTAAGTTCATCAATTGCTGTTAAAAAAGGGACCAAAGAGGAAAGATTTCCAACAAATTCCAGATTCAAAGGGGCCTAGAACTATTACATTTCAGGGATTTACTTCATTTTCAGTTATTTAATTTTGTAAATTTTTTTTATTTTGTGATAAAAATTTTAAAATACTATTGCAATTCAGATACAGTATTTCTGAACACAGGCAGCATGAACTGCAAAGTGTCACCTAACAAAATACATGTATTTGGCTGGTCAACATTTTCTTCTATAAAGTCTCTTTCTACTTCACAAATCTTTCTGAATTTAATTTACCTCTGTGGTTAGTTAATTGTTTGCAGATTAACAAATATAATAAAAATATTATCTGAAAACAAAACCCATGATTCTTCTATCAAATATGTCTCTTTTTTTCTTAGTTCATCTGAGTTCCAGGGTATTAGTTCATTGTGAAGCTTATATAAACACACAGAAATAATATTTTATCTTCAATTGAGGTTCTTCTATTGCAAGGAATTTTACAAACATATTTCCCACTACATAATACTGGAAAGCCTGTTGATAATACTCACAAAAGCAACTCCTTTCTTTCAAAAATAAGGCCAGTGAAACTTTACTTTCCAAATAGAGCAGAAAGGACTGCCATTTCAAAGGTCTAAATCAAACATCACACAGGACCATTTGATCAATATGGCTTTGAAGGTTAAAGATTGATTCAGTCCTACTGGGATTTAAGACTGTATCTTCTGGAGTCTTAGGTATTTTGAACATGAAGATAGTCCCATCAACAGACCTCACCATTACCATCAAAGGGAATTTCTGATTATGTCAATAGTAGGACCAAGCAGTCCCTCTACCTAAAATCCCAACAAAACAAAACAAAACAAAACAAAACAAAACAAAACAAAACAAAACAAAACAAAACAAACAAGCAAACAAAACAAAACAAAACCAAAACAAAAAAATCTTACACCAAACTGGCCAGAGCAAGAAGTCCATTAATTTCTTTTTTATGCATTTCCCATAATATTTCTTTCTTTGGATCCTAGACAATACTGGGAAAAACATGTATTGTTGATCCATAGTCAAATTAAAACTTCATGGCTGATGTTTTGTCTCTATTGGTTTTGGAGTAAGATAGGAAGTTCAAGACAAAGAGTAGGGCTATCTTGAAAAACAAAAGCAAAAGCAACAGAATAATATTAATTTGGAAACAATATTAGTAATCTTGGGTTAAATGCATTAGTGACTTTTGAATTAAACAAAAGCTATAGATTAATGTGAAAAATGAAAGTAATAGAGGTATAATCAAACTCCCAGGCTAAGCAAGATAATTCAGAAATTTCAAGTTTTGAATGCAGCAGCAAATGATCAGTAGTTTGTGAATAAGACAAATGTTCTGATGTAAAAATTTACTTGGTTTTGGTTTATGTGTTTCAGCTCCATGAATACAGTCAAATATACCAAAAGCAGTATAGCAGACTGTAGTTTTCTAGTACTGAAACTCACAGCCAGTGCTATATCTACTATCCATGTAATTTCTACTGCTTTAGACACTACTAAAATACTAAATTATATGTGTGTCTGCATATGCTGCTTACATTTGGTCAGAAGACTGATAAATATATTGCTATTTATACATACAATTACAAAAAAATCTTTTTTGATCTACAGGCATAATACCTATTTCAAATGAATGGATATATTAAGGGAACATTAAATTCTTTTGGCTGAGTACTGTGCCTCGTGGGTAAAATGGGGAGAGAGGTAACATCTGAATATTCCCACATGTGTAACAATTTTTCTGAAGTCTACCTCTTTATTGTAACAAAAGTTACTCTATATATATATATATATATATATATACATATATATATATATATTTGAGGTTTCCCAGCTTTCAGCCATGTATAGTCCCTCACTTGGTTGTCTCCTGCACTAGGTGCAAATTAAATGTGTGCCTTTTTTTTCCATACATGTGTGTAAATTGTTTGGGGTTTGAGTCACTCTAGTTCCAATGAGACCTGCAGGTTGTTTATGTATCAAAGGAAACCATGGCTCTCACATGGATTGTTGAATGACCAGTGATTTTCAGGTCTACCATCAATGACTACACAGAACTCCAAGCAATCAAAAGCTATTGTTTCAGCTTCTGACTGAAATGCTGCATATTTCAACAAGACAGAAACATCCAGTCCAACATAGTTTATAAACCATTGGCTAATATACTACAATTATCTCCCATCCTGATTAAGTCACACTTCTGAATAAATTAGCCTACAGTTCAAATTAAAAAAAAAAGAAAAAACAAAATTAAACAAAACAAAACAAAAACACCCTAACATTCTTTTGCTTTGGGGCTCAGCTTTAAAAGCAGATAAATAAAAATAAGAAAAATTGAAGAAAATTTCTTCATAAGAAGAAAAATTCTCCCTGCCCATCCATTTTGCAGTCCATATGGTCAGTCCTGTGGTCTGCAACAGTAATTACTTCCTCCATACACTCCTCTCCCTCTAAGGTCCCTTACTTCTCAAAAAACACCACATCTGGGCTAGCTATAAGTAATTCTATTCTCACTTTATTATGCACCATTTCCTTCTGTTTCTTTGTAAGATCTGGTCTCTTTCAGGCAAGGACCATATACTATCTCACTCCACTGTTAAATGCATATATTTGAAGCTACATAAAAACGTTAAATAATGAACAATAGAAAGCAATTCAGAACACTCTCTTACAAAATCTGGCAAGATTTCAAGGAAACATTATTGGAAGCAGAGTAGGAACACACATCAGAGAACTATCTATAGATTTATTGTTTGTGGTAACTCCGAGCAGACAGCTCTTTATCTATACAGATATTACTTCACCTCATCTCATCTCATGTCATCTCTGTCCTTCAGTATATATACATATATATGAAGTATAATAAACAAAATCACCACTTCAAGGAACCTTGGTTCATGTTGTCATATTCCATATTGTCATACCTATAACTCAGACACTGTGTAATAAATACACATCATAGTGATAGAGCATTTTATATATGTGCCACAGTGATTAGCATTTTTGTACTCTATTTAGTAAGAAGCTAAAGATCTGATAGCTATCATTTTAGTTATCTTACACTAAATAGAGTTGTATCTTTTTGTATAAAGCCTGTAAGAAAATATTGAATATTTTGCTGCTGGACATGACTTTTCATCAGTGGATTGCATTTGGGTTTGGTTTGAGTTTTTTGGTTTTTTTTTCAAAAACTATTGCTATCATTTAAATTTTACTTTTTTTCCATTTCCTGCAGAGAGACTTTGACAAATTAGAGAAATAGAAGCATAAGGCTTTTTGTTGCAATCTCACTAAGCATGAAAAAAAGAATTGTTTTTAATTGTTGCTATTGCTTACACATCTACTTGGCTATACCATCAAGAGCTAGAGAAAATGAGTTAGAAATCTCATCTCAACCAAGCTGTGGTTTAGAGATTTTCACTAAAGCAGGATTTCTCCCCTTTTAATTCCTTACATAATAGTCATGCTTACATTTTCCAATAAACAGTTTGAATTCTGGTTTAATAGTCCAAGATATTTTAATGTTACAGATGTGACCACATGTGGATGTGCTACCTCAGGAACAGAGAACAGGATCTGCTGTTGCTTAGTTTGCTAATATAGAAGAAACTTTCTGTGTTACTTATTCAAGGAAAAGTAGATTATCTCTTTGTGGCTTTCTGGGAAGTGGAGTACTACAGCTATTAATTAATAACATTTTTCTGACTGTTAATAAAATATATATATATATAGTTTTAATTTATTTTTTAGCAATATATCTGAATTATTTGTCCACAGCATTGATCAGTTTATTAGTTTTGGCTTATTTATTCAGAATAATAAGCAGTTAAATCTTTGATAATAAGGGATCAAAAAATGCTATGTCAAGGTATGAAAATATATACCAATGTATCTTTCCAAAACTTCTTGCTTAATCCTGGAAAATAAAGGAACATTGTAAATCTGTAGTAAGTTTATCAGGCTGGAGGCTTTTTCCAGTTACAGATTTTTTTTAGCAAATATGTTCTTATCTAAATGGTGGCAGCAATTTATACTTTTTCTTTCGTCTGTTTCAATAAAGAATTTAAAACTTTGTTCTAATGAAAGGAAGTAGGTTTAGTCTCTTCCCTTATTCCATCTACAAGAGCTTGGAATAGTTTATCTTCCCCTGTGGGATGCCAGTGCACATTTTCCTAATAAAAACCACAGAAAAAAAGAATATTAAAAATAAAAATAATCTAGGCCTAGATTCCTGGGTGTGTTAAGTGACAGGTTTGAGCTGCAGGATGCTGAATCTCAGGCACTCTCATTCTCCAGAACAAGGGATTGTTTGAACTACACTATGATTTCCTCTCCTCCAAGGAAACCAGGTTGCACAAAGGGGTGATGCATATCTAGATTTCATCCTGACACAGATTCAGAATATTTTTTAGATGTAGCACTGAGCATAAAAGGCACACCTGAAAGTGTGGATGTCATCAATTTAACCCTGAATACTTATGATTTGTTCTCTATGCCTCTTGTGTTTCTCCTGCTAGAAGTCAAAACTACCTGTTATGAGAAACACCAGTCATCTGTTTGTGTCCTTATTACACCTAAGGCCTCACATAATTTATGAAATGAGAGCTTTCCTACCTATAAGATCCTCCCTGATGAGCCAGGAATTCAGTTCCAAAATATGAAACTACTGTTTCCTAGCTGATTTCATCTCCCAGAATTTTTTTACTGAAATTTGGACTACTCTCAGACAGAAAAATCCTTCTGACAGCTTGTATTACTCACATAATCATAATAATTTGTTCTGTTGATTAGTGATAATTTAACATTTTTATATTATGGCATGACACCAACAAAAAAAACCACTGTTTCCTTTTGTATTTATCATCATAATCATCTAGCACTGTAGAATGTGCTGTACCTAAACTATTTATCTGTAAAGAGTATATATTGTGTTCAAATATTGACTTTTAACAACATGTTTAAGAGGTTGGAAAATGATGTCTTCAAATCTCTTTTAATTTAGGAGAATGCCCTCATCACGTAGGAATTTTAGGAACTGCTACTCTTTCTTTTGGAGAAAGAACAAGTGGTTATATGTTCCAGGTAATTAATAAAACCTGGTAATGAATAAAACCAGATCATTCTATATTTTTATTCTATATTTTTAGCACAGAGAAAAGACTTAAAGTCTTTCAGAGCTCAGAGGTGGTCTCAGGTATGATTTTGTACTTTATAAAATTATATTGGGCAAGTGGCTCACAACAGAATGAATGCAGACTGAATTTAAAATCTACATTAACTTGTTATCGTCCTTTATCTAAGCTCAGTTTCACTTGGGGTGCATTCAAATGATTATCTGTTCAGCCCCAGTAATTTCAAAATAGAAGAGAAAATGCTATTTTCTAAGAGACTTCATTATTGTTTTGCACTTCCTCTAGTTCTAGTAAAACACATCTGTGTAATAGAGCTTCCTCCAGTTAGATTTATATTTCGTCTGTTAAGGTTCTCATATCAACAAAAACCCCTGGTTTTTTGGGGTCTTTTTTTTTGCTAGTTAATTCTGGCATCTAGTTAATTTTTAACTTGAGAGACAATAAAAGAAAAAATGCAGATGCTCTTTTTACTGGGTGAAAGAAGGATGTAAAAGACACTAAATTATAAAATGTGATAATTAACATTCATTGAGCACCATTTTAGCAATCCAAGTTCTAGTAATACATGCTTGAATAATTTGAAAATGTGTGGGTAAAAATGTAATAGAACTATTAAAAAAAAAAATATATATATATATATATATCTATATAAAGAGTGACCCTGATATCTAGGAGATTATTCTTTCCTTTCAAGTAAAATCTTTGGACACTGCTCCAACTGTGAGGAGACTTGAGTGAATACCATTAAAGAATCAGCCTTAAAGAGGACCCTGCTGTTTTGGAAGGACAGGTATATTTCTGCTCAAAATAATAAAGTGTCAAAAAATTCAGGCATATTTAAATCTCAGAAAAGCAAATATGCAGCTTATGCACTGATACAAATAGTTATAGTTTTTAATTTAGCTTTTAACCCAGAGGACAGAGTATTTGATCACAAGGATATTTATTTGTAAGGAGATACTATGCTGCTGTAGACAGGAACATCAGATTTATTTTTGTTAAATTTCATTAAGTTAACTTCAAACTTGCTATTAGAACACTAAAAATCCCAAATAAATATTAAATTTTATATGTGCTTTTTCATACAACCAATTATACAAAATATATTGCTTATATTTTTCTTGACATTTTATTCCTATCTATACTTTAATTTTTTCTATTAAAAAAGCACTTATAAAAACCATGGTCTGTAATTTTTAAAGTTCAGATTCATAAGATATTCTGTTAAGTTGCTGCTTCAATTCTTCTCTGACTAGTCTTAATATTTTTTAAATGAAGTAGGAACTATATGATGCTTGTTTCTCATTTAATGTGACTTCGATCATTCTTCCAATAGTTCATATTTCTTCTGCTTTCATTAAGAGCCTTTTTATTTATAGACATTGGTCCCATTAATATTAATAGTAAATGCACCTATGCAACAAGCAAAGAATATAAGCTAAATTTTTTATTTTTCTCTCTAGAATATATCTCTGTAAATTCACAGCATACAAATGTCTGGTTGATGAACCTTTCCTTTTAAATTTAAGTGAACTAGTGCTAAATAATGGTTTCAGACACCCATATAACTGTCACGAGACTGACTGTTTTTTCCAAGGTATCTTCTTGCTTGTGGAAGCCTGTCTCTTCTGCCTGCATGTTCTTAGATATGCACACATAGCCCCTGAAAGTGGGAGTTCAGATTTCAGTTGAATTTAGAAAGTTTAGCAGGCAAAAAATCCAAACTCAGAAGTATTATATTTTTTGTGGTTATTAATATTCAGTAGGGAACATGAATACATTTCTAAACAAAACTTGAAAGTTGTTGTGCTTTTAGAGACAGATGAAGTAAAAATGGCTATGACAGAAAAATCTACATTAAGCAAACTTGGTCATGCCATTATTCTTGTGCACATTTACTGGAGCCAATTCTTCATCATCTTCATGTCTGGCTTTGATCACTATGAAAGGACTGAATATAAATGTCTAGTTTGCAATGAAGCTTTATTTCTCCTTTTTTTTTTCTTTTTTTTTTTTTTTTTTAAGTATCAGCTGAGTACAGTGTATTTGTTGGCAGCAAACGTCATTTGCATTATTTCTGTGGGTGTATCTGGAATAATAAGGAACAACTCACAGGTGTATTCCTCTATTAATTCTGTTAAACTTCAAGACCTCAAAACCACAGGAAGCATGCATTTTACCAGAGAAACTTTTTTTTTTTAACAGGAAAAAGATCTGAACATTTTGAAAATGTTTCCTCAGTAGTGGGGGGCAGTGTTTGTGTGTTTATAGAAATTCGTGTTCTTGATTAAAGAACAATTTAAAAAAAAAAAACACTTTTATTTCAGGAACAAGAAAAGTGAAACCCAAGAAAGAAGTATTTTTGTCTGCAATCCCTAAAAGTTGATGTGATAGTATTGCTGTCAAACTTTAGGAGAATTCCATACTCAGTGCCTCAGACTGTCATTCTCCTCCATGGATGAGGTTCTCTGGTCTAGCTGTTAGCCTGTTATCAACTGGATTTAAGAGAGGGAAGTTTCATTTTTCATTAAGAAATTTGCTTTATTAACTGAAGAAATGTATTGTATCTTTCCTTAACACAGTTTGCAATTCCTTCCCACTATGAAAAACCCATTTGAACCCTATCTGTGTATGCCTTTTGTTGATGGAAGTGTTTTTAGAGTTTCTATTTAAAATTATCTGATTCACTGCCCATGTAAGTTCAAGGAAATCACCTTTCTACAGAGCTAACAAAGGTGCAATATCTACAGGAAAATGAAAAACAAAAGTGTTTTGGGCAAGTTAAAAGTTGTCTTTTTTTTATTGTTTCTTTGTTTGCTTTGTTTTGTTTTGTTTTCCAGAAGCATTATTATCTCTAAAGAAGGAATATGCAAACTAATTGCATAATAATCCAATAATATTAACTAATAATCCACCCCTTTTATATGTCTGGTAACAAACAGATGAAGATGAACCTAGTAAACTCCACAGCCAGGTTGGATGGGGCATTGAGCAAGATGGTCTAGTATGAGGTGTCCCTGCCCATGGCAAAGGGGTTGAAACTGAAAAATCTTCAAGGCCCCTTCCAACCTAGGGCATTCTACAAATCTATAAAACTCTCTATTTCCCTTAGAAGTATGGCTTGTCTTCTCCATCCCTCATTCCTTTTCTACCACACAGGTATTTAGTTTACTGTGACACAAAACATCCCCAGCCAATATTGAGAATAATTTAGAGTTTGTTATTCCTATACAGCTCATGAGAAATCTGCCCATACTCGATCCTCTTGCACTTTTGCTGTGAGGTGAAGGGAATACATTATAATGACTTTTGAAAGCATCAGACAAAGCAAAACCATCCCTAAACCAGAAGCCTTTCTGAGCTCCATGTACATGACTGTTTTTACCTTATGATGGTAGGAACAAGAGTTTTAGCACAAACATAGAATTTTGTACCCAAGCTCTTACTGCATCTTAGGACGGGGCCATCTTGCAATTTGTCAACACATTCCACTTTCAGGTGGGGAAAGGAAGTTTGTAGAAAGCAGTCAGCTTGCAAATTACCTGAAAAAAAATTCAAAGTCAAATACTTATTTCTAATAATAAAAAGGCAAATATATTCCACAGGAATCTCATCTACCACAGTACCACACCATTGGTGCACTTTGTTGCTTGCTTTTTTGACTGTTCTTCCTCCATTCCTTTCTATAAACACACCTATGTATATCTAACCAGAAAAAGTACAATGCCAATGGCTAAATTTTCAAATACATCCTGTTTTAGAAAAGATTTCTTTCTCTTTATAATTACAAATTTTATTGCTGTCTCTTTTAAATACAAAATGCTTATTAAATTAGTCTGTTTCCAGCAATATTTGCTGATTTCTAATTCTAGTTAGTCATGACTGATCACCAGAGCAAGCCACTTACTGTAACAGTCCAAGTAAAGATGGGGAGCCATTCACAGGCTTTTTTGCTTTTTTTTAATGCACTCCAGCATAATTAGGAGGTGGAAGAAGAGAAAGAACTGAGATCAAAAACATCATTTACTGTTCAAAATACAGACATGACAATATTTATTTACTGAAGATATAAATTAGATGTCTTTACACGGACAAAAGAAAAGATTGTAAAAATAAAGTAGGTATGCATCAGAAGAGGGCTCCTAGAGATTTGAAAAGAGATTGTTTTAATTTTGTTGCCTAGAAACTATTATGGCCCTACCTTAGGTAAAAATCTGATAATCTGATCAGAATTTTACAATAAATTGATTTCCCCTCTCCTTCTTTGTTTCTTTGTTATTGTCACTCTTCTTTTGACTATGGTAACTTTAGAAAGATACATTTGGGAGTTGAGGAGGGTTGGAAGGATGAGGGTTTATTATGTAATATATTGAAAATATCAAGGAACATTTCTTTATGTTTCTGCTTATACAAAATACAGAGGATAAGGACTCTGGAACAGTTGCTGGGTTGCTTCCAATGCCATGAATTTTAAAGATAAAAACAGCCAAATGACAGTTTCTTTGGAGAGAATGAAAGCAGGTTTTGAGCTGAAGCTGATCAACCAATATAGAAATACAGAAATCTGGTCTATTTTATTACTGCCTGTAATTCATTTTACCACATTATATTAGATGGAGATAAATTTGTAACTTATTTTCCCAACAAGCAGCAATTGGGTACTCTGTAGTTTCTCAGAGGCTGACTCTGAATGCAATTCAGCCTGTGCAGATGGCCTGCACAGGGGATGACACATCACGTAAGTCTCAATTAGCTTCTCACTGCAGAATTTAAATGGGATTACATGATACATAAAACCTCTCTGGCACTGTCTGAAAAGTGGTGATCTACAACCTCTGAAGTTAAAGGCTAAAATGCAATGAACCAGCAATTTAAATACTCTATTTTTTTTTTCCTCTTCCCCAAAATGTAATTATACCAGAATACGGTCTTTTCTTTGAAACTTTACTGAAAAATATTTTGGCATATTCAGAGAGGGAGAATTCTAATTCTCAAAGCCTGGCAAATAACCAAAAGTATCACATCCTTACTGATGCTTCTAATCTGTGGTTTTTTGAGGGCAGGCATTTGCTCTGCAGTTGCAGGCTGCAACATATTAGTTACCTTTTTTTTTGCCTATTATGGTATTTTTAACCCACAAATAGCAAAACTGAAGCCATCAGATTTTGTTCAACCCAGATTAAAGATCAAAAATGCTATATGAAATGTTTATTTCATATTCTAGTAAGGACATACATTTTCAGTCATGAAAGGTAGCTGATAGTCTTATGGTCTTTCTAGACTGCTGTACTTACACATATATTAGTTGTAACAAAAGGCAAAGACTAACTAGCAGAAAGGGTTTTTTGCATGTTACATTTATAACACAGCAAGAGCTCTGCAAAGCCACTAATGAAGAAAGAATATTTATATTCACTGGAAGCTGAATAATACATTGATTTTTAAATTACCCTCCTTTCTTACAAGAAGCTTTACAGATGCATTTTATTGACTGTCTTTTTCCCCACATAAATAACTTGCCCCTCTATTGAAATTTGCTGAAACAGTGGGATTTTCCCTTAAGCTCAGAAAAGAAAATCTGTTAGCATGCTCTCGTGATAGAAATATTTTCTGGAGGAATTAAACTACCAATAGCATATATACACCTGCTTAACACTAGCCAACAAAACCTCTACATCTGTTTCCTTTGAGCCTATGATGTTCTCTTAGTCTTCTTGTTGGTTTGTTTTTGGTGCAAAAATCTGTAGTGGTAGAGATGTTTTGAAGAAATTTTCTAAAAGAAAGAGCTTGTCAAATGCTGTGTGCATCTAGCCTGGATGGGCAAATGGGGTTTTGAAGGGACTTAGGAATAAAAATCCTCTTTGGAAGGAGGGCCAGGTCTCCCAGAAGGTATTTAGGGCATGTAAGAAAAAAAATTTGGGAGACCAAAGCTCAGTTTGAAATTAATTTGGTAACTTTTGTAAAGGATAATAAAAATATTTTTTTAATACATTAATGGCAAAAGGAAGGGTAAGACCAACCTTTGTTCTCTACTGGATGTGGGAGGGAGCTTAGTAAGTGTGGATGAGGAGAAGGTGGAAGTGCTTAACACCTTCTTTGCCTAGTCTTTAGTGGGAAGATGCTTGTCCTCAGGACAACTGTCCTCCTGGGTGGGTAGATGGTGTCAGGGAGCAGAATGGTCCCCCTGTTATCCAGGGGGAGGCAGTCAGAGACCTGCTGAGCCGGTTGGATATTCATAAATCTATGGGGCCAGATGGAATCCATCCCAGGGTGATGAGGGACCTGGCAGATGAGCTTGCAAAGCCCCTCTCCATCATTTACCAACAGTCCTGGCATACTGGTGAGGTTCCAGGTGACTGGAAGCTGTCCAATGTGACATCCATTCACAAGAAGGGTAGGAAGGAAAGATCCTGGTAACTATAAGCCAGTCAGCCTGACCTCAGCACCAGCTAAGGTTATGGAACAGTTTATACTGAGTGCCATCACAGAGCACCTAGAGGATGGCCAGAGTATCAGTCCAGACAATGTGGGTTTAGGAGGGGTAGGTTGTGTTTGACCAGCCTGATCTCCTTTCATGACCAGGTGACCTGCCTGGTGGATGCAGGAAGGGTTGTGGATGTTGTCTATTTGGACTTCAGCAAGGCCTTTGGCACTGTATCCCACAGCACACTCCTGGAGAAGCTGGCAGCTCACAGCTTGGACAGGAGCACTCTGTGCTGGGTTAGGAACTGGCTGGATGCTGGGCCCCGAGAGTGGTGATGAACAGTGCTGCAGTCACCAGTGGTGTCCCCCAGGGCTCTGGGCTGGGGCCAGTTCTGTTCAATATTTTTATTGACGACACGGATGAGGGTATTGGGTCCCTCATTAGTAAATTTGGAGATGACACTAAGCTGGGAGCAGGTGTCAATCTATTGGAAGGTAGAAGGGCTCTGCAGAGAGACCTGCAATTGTTGGATGGATGGGCAGAGTCCAATGGGATGAGGTTTAATAAGTCCAAGTGCCAAGTCCTGCATTTTGGCCACAATAGCCCCCTGCAGTGTTACAGGCTGGGGATGGTGTGGGGGGACAGTGCCCAGGCAGAAAGGGACCTGGGGGTGCTGGTCCAGCCGACTGAACATGAGCCAGGGTGTGCCCTGGTGGCCAAGGAGGCCAATGGCCCCTGGCCTGTGTCAGCAATGGTGTGGCCAGCAGCAGCAGGGAGGTCATTCTTCCCCTGCACTCAGCACTGGTGAGGTCACACCCTGAGTGCTGTGTCCAGCTCTGGCCCCTCAGTTTGGGAAGGACGTTGAGACGCTTGAAAACATCCAGAGGAGGCAACAAGGCTGGTGAGGGGCTGGAACACAAACCCTGTGAGGAACGGCTGAGGGAGCTGGGGGTGTTTATCCTGGAGAAAAGGAGACTCAAGAGTGACCCCATTACTCTCCACAACTTCCTGAAAAGTGGCTCTACTCAGGTGGGGGTTAGTCTCTTTCTCCAGACAGCAACTTCCCTTGTGAATAAAGATCAAGTTCATGACCACCTGACGAGCTTGAATGTACTTAACTCTCTGGTACCTGGTGAGACACATCCCAGAGTCCTGAAAGAACTGGCTGATGCAGTTGCAAGCCACTCTTCATGAGACTTGAAAAGTTATGGCAACCAGATGAAAACACAGTTACTGGAAAAAGGGAAACATTGTACCCATCTTTGAAAATCGTAGAAAGGAGCTATGGACCTGTCAGCCTCACCTCTGTGCATTGGAAAGATCATGGAACAGATCTTCCTGGAATCTGTGCTGAGACACATGGAGAACAAGGAGGAGATTAAAGACAATCATCACAATTTAACCAAGGGAAAGTCCTTGTTTGTGAATTGTAGAGATAGAGTCAATGGGTGGAGTGTTACACGGATTAAAAAATGATTGAATGGTCACATTCAGAGTGTAATGGTTAACAGCTCAGAATCACCATGAAGATCAGTGACAGGTGGTTTCCCTCAAGGACCAGTGTAATTTCATAACTTCATTAAAGGCATGGACAAATGGATTGAGTGCATGCTTAGCAAATTTTGTAAATGACAACAAACTGAGTGGTGTGACTGACACACCTGAAGAACAGGATGTCATCCAGAGGAACCTGTACAAGGTCCAGAAGTAGACCAGGGATAATCTCATGTGGTTTAACATGACCAAGAGCAAGGTCCTGCAACTAGGTCTTTAAGCCTAATTATTATTCTGTGATTCTATGATTCCATGATTCCATGATTCCATGAATCCATGAATCCATGACTCTATGATTCTATGATTCTATGAATAAAGAACTCAAAAGTCAAGGCTTTATGGCACGGTCAGTATGGGAAAAAAGCCTGAACCAAGACTCTTGATAATTTTTTGCAGGTCTCAATGTTTTTGTAAAAAATATGTAATAGATTAGTAGCAAAAACAATGAATAAAAATTAATAGCTTGTCGCCTAAAGGCCAGCATTAGGCAAAATGACAGAGTGAATTACCATAACAGGGCTTTTAGCCATAAAGTTTATTGCTACATCAATACAAGTTAATAAACAGAGTCATGAGATTGAGCTCTTGGCCATGACTATCCCTTTCTTTGTTAGCATAATCTCTGTCACGGCTTTGCTTCAGGCCAAATAACACTTTCCTAGACAATGTGGAGACCCAGTCGAGGAAATAACATATGTAAACTCTCTGCTTCAAAGGCACATTTGCATCTATTAAACATAGCAAGTCTAAAGAGTCTAATTTTTTCCCCTGTAGAAGTTAAATAAAAGAGCTGTTACATAACAGTATTTCAGTTTATGTATCTTCCTTTACCAATTTATATTTTTTGAATAACTATTAAACTGTTTTCCTCCAAAATGCAAACTATCTTCCAGCAGAACTGTAGCGCATCTTGTACATGAGATGCAGCAGAAGTAAGAGTGTGCTATTGTTAACAAGCCAGGATCAGACAGCTCTTTTTTGTTATATTTGGCCATAACAAAACATGGACTGGTGACCCATGACTGAGGTTATGATAGATTCAAGAAGGCTAAGGCTAAGCAATGAAATTTAATGAATTTCCAACTTCTGGTACTGCCAGGTTTTACATGAAACATATAGAAAGCAATATATCTCTCTTAATTATTAATATAAAATACTTTAAGTCTAAGACAATATTTTACCTGAAAATTGTCCACATGGTGGATCTATTATAAAAAGATTCATTTTAGCATGCATTTTAAATTATGTGTTGCAGTTTCTCTGTAAAATATCAGCATTTCATGCTTTAACAAATGGTTTTCATTACACAGTGTGTATAACTTCTTTATGTGGATCTGCTACATAATGTGATTTATGATCTTAATGGCATCTATTTTCATACTCTTCCTTTCATAAAATCAAATCACATACTATCTGTTTATCTGTATCTGTTTTTTCTCATAAGCAATAATAATTGGAAGATGCCATGCAGGTCTGGGAAATCTCAGGCTGTGCTGCTCTCACACGTTGCTGCATTTGGATCTCAGCAATTCCCATCTCTATATTCCTATGCTTCCTGGATTTTGAATGAAGAGGAGCAGTGCTCCTTCCTGTCACATTTATGCCCATTAATCCTACTCAGAAGTGAAATCATGATGTCTCTCTGCTCTTGCCCCTCAGATTAACACCTGTGTGGAAGGAGAACATGAGCTCTTGGCACTGCAGTGTCCCCCAGCTGCAGCTGGTGAGGGGAACACATAGCACCACTCATCAGATATAAATAAGACAGGGTGGAAGCTGTGGGGAATAGACACTGCAAGGAAAACTGTGAGAGGGAACATGGGCAGAAGCACAAAAGAGAACATCAGAGTAGAACTATGAAGAGGCAGAGTTTTGGAGAAAATGAAGGAGGAAGCAGAGAGACACAGTGGAAAGCACGCTGCTGGGCTTACAGCTGGATGCACAGTCTTGGAAGGAGTTCCATGCCATGAGGAAAAATTATTCTGAGAGGACTGGAGTCAATGGATGACCCATGCCAGAGCAGGGACACCCTTGAGGGTACTACAGCACATAAAATAACCCATACCATTACAGAGGAGCCATAGAAAACAAGGAACTGTAGACGTGTGCTGGTTTTGAGTGGCAAGGTTTTGGTAGCAAGGGGAGGCCACAGGAGTGGCTTCTGTGAGAGGCTGCAAGAAGCTTCCCCCCTGTCCAGCAGAGCCATGGCAGTCAGCTCAAAGGTGGATTTGCTGCTGGGCAGGACCGAGCCCATAGGAGACAGTAGTAGTATCTCTAATGTACTTAAGATGGGGTAAAAGTACCCTGTGGCACAATAGGAGTGAGAGAGAGGAGAGCAAATCTGTGAAAACACGGGTTCTGCAGATACCAAGGCAAATGAAGAGGAAGGGGCAATATGTATTCCAGACACTGGAGCAGAGATTACCAGGCAGCCTGTGGTGATGCAGGCTGTTCCTGTGCAGCCACAGTGGAGCAGAGCTCCACCAGCAGCCCACTGAAGACTCCATGCCAAAGTGCAAAGGGGAGGAGTGTGAGCAATGTCAGAGATAATGTGTGATGAACTGACCATAACCTCCATCCTCCATCCCCCTGCACTTATGTAGGGAGAGGGGTAGAGAATTTGGGACTGAGGGTGAGCCCAGAAAGAAGGAGGGGAGGGAGAGAGGGGTTTAAGATTTAGGTTTTATTTCTCTTTATCTTACCCTAGTTCAATTTGTAACAAATTAAATTAATTTTTTTCCAAATCAAGCCTATTTTTCCCATAATATTCACATGCAAGTGATCTTTCTGAGTCCTTACCTCAACCCACGATTTCTTTTATAATTTTTCCTTCCCTTTCCATCTGAGGAGGGGAGCAATAGGGCAGATTTGCTGGTCACCTATGGTCTAGCCAGGATCAACTCACCACAGGAGGAAAATAAGTATGAAGGATTTAACAGAATTCAGCTGGGTCCAGAGTCCAACTTCCTGTGCTGCTCATCATCTCACCAAAGGTATTGAGCAGCAGAGTGTTACACACTCTGACATGAGATTTTTATAAATTTAGGACAAACATAGTAAGAATACATGTTAAGAAACAGAAGAAAATGCCACTTTTTATCATCCAGACACGGGGAGATGGGAAAAAAAAAAAAAAAGCCTGACTTTTTTCTAAAAAAGGACTTCACTTGGAATAACGAACTATTCAAGACCATGAACTTTGCTACACTAATTCCTACATTATAGAGTGGTGGAATTTCAATGTAAAGTGGGATATACAGAAATGACGTGGAATTTCTGGTTAGACTCTGAAAGAACTTGTAAGTCCTCAGTATCACCCATACCACTCAAACTGCACATAGAGAGGTTCCACAGAAGAACATTAGTAACGCTTTAAAATAGAACTATTCATTATAGTAACACTTTATAATCTTTTCTCAGAAAGAAAAATATAACCCAGAGACTGAATCTTTCTCTTAATTTTCATAAAACTGCATTAAACTAAGCCTGCAACATTTGACTAATTATCAATTTTTAATCACTGTGCTATCTTTCTTCCAACATACCACTATGACTATAGTAAGACTTTTTTCAGAGGTTTGATAGCAACTAGTTACCTTCCATTCTTTAGAACAAGTAAAAACTACTCATCTAATTTCTAATGAACAATGAAGAATCTTTTTCTATAGAATTGTTTTTATTCAATGTGGATTAAAAAAATCTTGTGTGTAGCTTCAGGAATTTAATTTAAAAGCTATTTTAATCAGGAAGCTGCAAGTAGTCATTCAGAACCACTAGTAATAATAGTTTGAAAGCCATTGTGCAATCATAAGTTATTTGGTCAAAGTAAATGCCTGAGAAAAAGAAAAGCATTTCAGAGATGAACAATGATGTATCATGGATTCTAATGCCATAAAAGAAAGTATGAAGGAAAACAATAACAGGAAATTGCAACAAAGACTTGGGACTTCTGTACTTGTCTTCCCCATCAGTAATCGAAGGAAGAAAAGAGCTTCAGGCCTTAAAGCTACACATAATATTTAAAACTCAGCCTTCTAATATCTGAAGTACAAAAGCTGTTCTTATTCATCCTATAGCAAAGAACACAAGCTAAAACTCTAAGAAGAATGAGAATGAATATGGGGTATATATGCCATTTTCAAAAGTGAGGTAATGGCATATTCTAAGTCTATTTTAAAGGCATTTCTATACATTTTAGAGTATAAATTTGAAAAAAAAAACATTACTTAGAAATATAGATATCATTACTATTCAATGAGATTTAAGGCAGATTTTCAAGGACACACTTTAATTTCCAGGGTACTTATTTTTCTACAGTACAAAAATAATGAAATCCAAATTTTTGGAACATTTAATCTTTCATAAACTAGCCATCTATCTCTTTCATTAGTCACTAGAAAAGAGAAGGCACTTCCCACAATTTATCTTTGATGAAAAAGAAGGAGTGGGTTTCTACTTTTCACTTCAAAAATAGTGAAAATTAGAACAACACAATTATATTAGCTGCCTTGAAAAAACACAGAGGCTATGATGAGCTAGATAAGAACAATTTAAAAATAAAATCTACCTGCCAGGTCTTTCTTTCACATTCTGTCTTACATATGTTTATAACAGCATTGACTGCCAAGAAGAGGAGAAAGTAATTTTTTTTAAATACTTTTTAAGAGCACTGAAACATTTTTATTAAACATTTAATAAGAATTGATTTTTGAAATTAAAATACCTGTCTAACAATAACAGAAGGTTGAAATGCATTGACATTCACAATCTTTAAATACCCCAAAAAGCAGTGCACGCACACACAAAGATATGACAATTTTACAGGTACTTCTGCTCAACATCGGCTAAAACATACCTGTTTATTTGCATATGATCTTTTGTACTGTCAAGTCCTTCATTTAGAAGAATCTGCCTTTTCATAAGATAAATTCCATGAAGAAATATTAGCATATAATCCATTTTCAATACTTACAATTATTGAAATTAATTTTTCCCAAAATAATTTTCCCAAATTATTTCCCAAATTATATTATTATGTATTATTTTTCAAATTATACACACTGCTAAAACAGCAACGTCAGAGAGAGCATTTTTGGTTTTTTTGCCAAGACCTAAGTGTTTGTGAGTTCTCTCATAGACAGAGGAAAGGTTCTGACTGCAGATTAATATTTTTCATATATTGCTTGCCAGCTCTTCTTTCCTGTATGTATTGTGGTCTTCTGTAATAAGATTTTAGAATTGCATTTTAAGTAGAGAGATCCTATTTATAGAGCTATCATTTCAGATCAGAATTATGCAGGATTTGAAATACAGCCCTGAAGGGTGTGCTTTCTTCCTGGTCTCCCAAATGATTATGCTTCTTATACTGACAGAGGTTCTTTGAGTCATGACCTTTAATACCCTATATTTTCAATATTATGTATGCCTACTACCAAGAAAACCACTTACAGCCTTTAGTGGATCACAAAGCTTGCTGAAGACCTGACATTTCCTTTTTCTTGTTAATATAGACCATTGGTAACTGCACAGAACAGTAAATGCTATGCTACCCTCAAACTAGAGTGAAAGCAGACTCAAACACAATCACTTTGCAGATTCTTATCACCTACTTTATATCAGAAATCAAACCATGCCCCAGCCTCCACCATTTGAAACCATTAAATAGCTAGTGGGATTTTCCGTAACCGTAGGACCTTTAACCACAGTGTCCTGGACAAATTCCAACACAAGTAATTACACTGTGCCAGTAAATCCCCCTGCATTTTATTTGGACACTCCATTTCTTTTTCTTCTACTAAAACATTGTGAGGTTTGCTGTGTGTTGCTAAACAGGTGCTGAGTTTTATCTAAATTGTCTTTATTTCAAGGATGTGTGAAATGATCTCTCTAAGATGCAGTAAGGGATTTGCACATGAATTTTGAATGCAATTTGGTACCCTCTATATTAAAACATTATATGATAACATATGATTAGTTCCATCATTATATAATGTAACTTAATTATTTTATTTTTATATTTATGCAGATGAGTGCTAAAGAAACACAAGTATCTTAACTGTAAGTAGAATGTATTAAACTGTTCTTCAGCAATCATTTAACTAATTTGGAATTGCATTGGGTTGGCCACTTTCTTTCTCTGTATAACTTCTCAACAGTATTCCAGTTTTATGGTAAAGATACTGCCTGAATAATTTTACTTAAAGAAAATAAGAGTGCTTACATGCTCGAGTAGCTAGTATCTTACTGAGAAGCTCACTTGCTCATTTCAGAGACTGGCATTCAGCTTCCTACTTATTTTGAACTACAGTAAGGGCTTAATCTCCTCTCACTGTATCTCTTAAGCTGCTCAGTTTGCTCAGTTATTTAAGTTCTAGGTATTAGTTGCTCAATTCTGGTTTAAATCATCCCTCCTGCAAAAAGCCTTGAGGGGGTAAAATTCTAAGGTCTACTATTTTGGGATATTTTAGAATTTGGTTTGTTGGCTCTTTTTTGTTGTTTTTGTTTTTTTTCTGCAGCCAGCTTTATTTTCAATCATGGAATAATTTACCTGTGCTAAATATGTTCAAATTCTTTATAACTTTAACACTTGAAGTGTTAAAAAAATTTCAAACTCTTTTAAGCTTGTATAGATGCAAAGAATTATCCGCTCAAAATTTGTTACTAATTAGCTACTGTTCACACAGTGCTTTCAATATATAAAATGCTTTAGAAATTATAAGCATTTTTACATAGGACACAGTTCACTGCAGAGATAAGAAATGCTTTTACTGTGTGACCTGTGGTCACAATCTTCTGTAGCAGCTTTATATTATTGTGCAAGAACAAGAAAGTTTGTATGATTTACAGAACTAACTCCTGAATGCCTTTCCCTGTATCAAAAGCCTTTGAATCATGTAATTCCATACACTTTGAAAAAGCTAAGTCTAGAATACCAATTGTCGAGATAATCATCTATAAGTTTTTCAGTCCCAGAGAATTTTAGTAGAAGTCAAATAGTTTAAATTTTTTTTCAGGCAGAATTTACAATAAGAATTCCAGAAATCTATGAAAAAAAATCATTTCAGTGAAATTCTGAAAAAAAACAAAGTAATTCTAGTTTGTGAACTGGCTGCTTAGGTGGGCTAAGAAACAAGGTCCATCCCTGCTTCCACCCATTGCTGCTCTGAGGGTTTTTCCTTCTTAGCTGGCTTCAAGTATTAAAACCTGGACTCAGTTTCTGGGTTCATGACTCTGGTTGTTTAGTAAGCTGAAACATATAGATTCCTACTCACTGTATGCCTACAAAAGGACACTTCTGGGTCCTAATCCCAGCTACATTATAAATTACAGGACTTTCTAAGTTAAACTAGAATAAATTCTTATGCAGTTTTCTGGTGTGCTCAGTTGTTTCTGACAGATACACTATTTCTGCTGCTTCTTCCTCTCAGGGAGGATGCTCCTCACACTCTTAGCCTGCTCTGGTGTGGGGTCCATCCCATGGGTGACCAGTTTGGGTACCCCACAGGGTCACAATTCCTGACAGAAAATCTGCTTCATCATGGGTTCCTTTTCCCCATGGGCAGGAACCTGCTCCAGCTTCTCACAGGGTCACAGCTATTTTTGGACATTTACCTGCTCCACCAAGGAACTCTGTGTGCTGCAGGGAGTCAGCTGCTTCACCATGGTCTTGGCAATGAACTGCAGAGGAATCTCTATTCCATGAAGCACCTCCTTCCATTTCTCTGGCCTTCTGCAGCTGTTTCTCACTCCTCAGAGTCTGAGTTGTATTCTCACTCTCTTGACTGCAACTGCTTCTGCATAGTACAATTTTCCCGTTTTTTTGATGTTATTCCAGAAATTCTGCCAACATGTCTGATGGGCAAGCTGATGGCTGTGTGCTCTGGAATTGGTAGGCGTTGTTGAACAAGGGGGAAGCTTCTAGCACTTCTCCCAGAAGCTCCTGCTGTAGCCTCCCCATGGCCCCTCCCTCCCTTCCCGCATTCACCAAATAAACATTTGCCACCCAATTTCAATAAATTTTGAACCGCCTGATATTCTGGCATGGTTGAAGGGAGGTGGGTAGGGAGGGCTGGTCTTAGCACTGAAGAAGTTCTGGGAACATTTCTTTCTTCCAAACGAAGCACAAGTTGGCACTTTTTGATGCAAAAAGGTATTGGCTTCAAAGGGTAAAGGCTTCAAAAAGGTATATACTTCAAACCTTCCTATTTGTTTGAAATAGTTTTGTGACTTCATTTTGGAGTATTTTTTTGGAAGAGAAGTATAATGTTTGAAGGAATCTCTAGGTTCTTTTGAATTTTATCTCCATTAAAACTAATTTTAACCAAGGTCATTAGGAAACATTTTCACAGAAATGTGTTGTGGTTTTAAATACTTGTTAACTGATACACAGCCTCTGTACTTTTCTTTTTTATACCCTGAAGCATATCTAAGAGATACATTTGCTTCTTCTTCTTAATAGCAATTGTTCCTGACCACATTTTTGTAATACTCCTGGATACATTCTTTGCGTCAACATCTGGCAGGATGAAAGCAAAAATATCACATGACCCTGCTTTGTGTGCCCTGTTTGATATGATCATGTAGTTTACCCCACTCCTTTCATTGCATACTCTAGAAAGTGCTGGAAAATGGATTTTTGTCCTCAGTGTTTGACTCCTGAGGTCCATTTCTTCACGCATTTTAGTAAAACTGCTACTAAGATTATTACTACAGCTGTGATTACTACCAAACAGAGCGGATTTAGTAAAATGCAAAGCATGACTAAATAACTTTGTGTCACAGTATGTTGCATTGTTGGAAATTGGTAAGGGATTCCATGTCCTCTTAATTTGTTATTTATTTTCATTCTGCAGGATCTTAACTCATCTCTACTGTTTGAGAAGACAACATCAGAAAACCAGACTATCTGTTTGTACAAGCAATTTTACTTCAAAATATGAATTTACAGAATTGTTTGCCATCAGTTGCAGAAGTGAATTAAAATTCGCATTTGCCAAAATTCAGTAATTTTCTTATTTGTAGTGAGTTTTAAATCTGTAGAGCTGTCAGTCAAAACAATAAAAAACATAGACTTAATTTGTGAAGTCATAGTGCATGAAGAATAAATAACTTGAAGAATTATTTATCAATCAAGGAAAAAATACGTCAAGCATAAATATTGGATGCAGATTTTTTATTTCTTCCATACAACATAAACCAAGTGTTCCCATTAATTAAGTCTATTGTTTGATGTAATCTGTTTTAAAAGGATTTTTCTCCATCAAGGTGGAATTAAAGACTTTCCAGCAAGTGAAATGCAGTAAAAGGGTTCATGCCACTTCTGATAAACTTTTTCAATGTCGTGCAGAAAATATTTCTATCATTTTGTTGCTGAGCATGCTTGTGCTGTCTATAACCTCTTCCACTTAGAGGAACTCTTTTATATAGATATAAAATATATAATTTGCTTAGAAGATTTTCTACATGTAGCCCAGCCACAAAAATCAAAATGGAACAGGAGTGACTCCAGCATGGATCTGGGTCCAAGAGCCAGTTTATGAGCTTAGAGAAGTATAGCTCACAAATTTCAATAAGCCTATGCCAAGCTACACCAGCTGCAGAGTTCAAAACCTAGGAATTCTCCCAGTGAAGTTTGAAAGCATTCCAAGTAAGCAAAAATATCAGAGTACAGTACAAACATTTACGTAAACATAACCCTAGATTTAACTACCACTCCTTTGAAAGAACAAAGCACTCAAATATAACTGTAGTACATTGAGTACATTTTATGCTGCGTTTATTACTGTAGATTTGCCCAAAGTGACTTTATATTTTGAATGTCTTATACTTTGTTCTTAATATGTTTTCATTGCATATTCAAATCACATAATTTTCTTAAGTGATTTTTCTTTCTCTTTCTTTGTTCTTTTTTTATCCTTTTTTAAAACATGTTTTATGTATCTGATAAAAATTAAGCTTGATAATATGAGTAGATAATTTCTCTTGATGAGAAATAAAATTTTTCACCATTTACAATTCTCCTTAAAATAACTGTAAGTGTGGTGTTTCTTTTAATAGTGGAGAAAAAAGTATCATTTTTTTTTTTCTATCTGTACTTCAAATTCATTAATAAGAATTAACTTCATTTAGTTAAAATATTTAGGAAAATTGCTTCTCTTACCTTGTAAGGTTATTGATAGTTTAATACTCACATTCTCTAGGTTATTTGTTTAATTCATTTAGATTTTATATTTTTATTCTGTTATTCACAACAGGGATAGTAATGTCAGAAGAGATGCATCCTAGGATAAATCTTAAAATAGAATGGTTAATGTAAATAAAGTGCTCAGCATACCTTAAGGTGAACTATGAGTATTACACGTATGGCAAGCTGTTGAACGGCATACAAGAAACTGAGAAATTAATTTCTAACTAAAACAACCTGGAAACACTTGGGCATGGTGAGAATATTACCAGTTACAAAGCTAAACATTTGTTGTGGTGAGAATTTGTTACAAAGCTCGAATCATTTGACTCAGATAACTCTCTTTACAGGAAGAAAAGACAGAGCGACAGAAGTTCGGGAAGCTCCTTCAGGGGATTTCTGTACCAGAGGCACCCTTTCAGTAAAGAGTCATTATGAAAGCATCATAAAGAATGACATGCTGAAACTTTGTCTGATTTACTGAAGCATTTATTACAAATTTGAGAATTTCATAACCATGGGATACAAGCATAAGAAAATCGACGCATTGTATTGCTGTACAAAGAAAAAAAGTCTGCTCAGCAAAGCTGTTGAATTTCTTTATCACTAGGTATGTGGCAAACCAAAGAGGAAAGTTCCTGTGGAAACAAAAATGTTAATGCTACCTCATAGAGACATTAGGCCATTCTCCAAGTCTTACCAAGTACAAAAAGGAGTTTTACAATAAACAACATTCATGATGACAACAAGTATTAGAAAATAGTAAATAGTCTGATTTTAAGACATTTCATATGGCATGACTATAAGAAAACTACAATTACAAGTCTACTCAAAGAAATTTTTTTTTTCTGAATCCCAGAAATACTGTAGACAACATTCTCCAAAGTAGTCAATTGTTTTTGTTATTGTCATCATGTATATCTAGTATTTTCCTTTGAGACTGAGTGCTTGGACTTTTTTACTAAAGTGCTCAAAGTATATGTTAATTGAAAATTATTCTATTGGAAGTGATAGGACTTTACAAACTAAAATTTCATAATTAAAACTATATGAAAGAATAGTTCTCAGTTCCATGTTACACCTATTTTATTCTACTGAAAGGCAGAGACAAAAAAAGTCTACTTTTAGTAGATATATATTGATATTCAGTTAAAAATTATACAGAATTTAGCAGGATACTTGAGTTAATTGGAGAAGGTTTGGATGACTATAACCAAAAGCTTAGATTGTTAAAAGTTATTATTATAATAATTAATGAAAAAAATACTTTTGGAAATACTGTAAGCAGGGCTAAATTATTCTCTTATATAGGCTACGATAATGCCAACAAAAACCTACAGTAGGATTCATTTTGCTATGTGGGCTACTTGTTTGTGGCACCCTTGCATCTGAAATCAGTTTAGCTTCTGAAATGCTCTTTTTAGTTAATTTTGAAGTATTTTGAAACCACATTTACTTCTTCAAATTGGAATCCCCTGATGAAATTTGGCATGTGGTAGAATATGAAGATTTATGGTAGCATAACTCACAAAAGAAAGTCTTATGTAGACATAAATTATGTCAAAGTAACTGCAATTCCAGTTTAAGTAATGCAGTCTCAAACTGTCCAAGCTGCATAGCATTTAGGATTCAATATTAGAAACTTTGCCCAATTAACCAATGCATCTGGTCAGATAAAAAAAAGTTAAAATCTCCAAACAAAAAACAAATGAACAACCCAAACCTGTTTTGCTTCTCATGGAGACTGATTAGCATCATGGTTGGCACAATTATCAAGAGACAGGAAAAAACAATCTAGAACATTCTGGTTGTTATTTTTTGCTAAGCCTCCCTGAAATTATAGCAAACAGCTAAAAGGCTTTGTTGCTGTCATTACCGATATTTTCTTGGCCCCACAGCCGTGTGGCTCTGTCACACAGTACAGTAGTAACCAGATAATGAGGAGGATAAGGCTTTTCAGAAATCCATGGCAGCATGTACTAAAATGGAGACCAGACACTGTAATTGATACTGCTCTGTGTCCCACTCTATATCGATTCCTTCTAATTGTTTTCCAGTACTGTCTTAGAAAAGTGGATATGATTACCTCAGAATTTTTAGTGTTACAAAACACATAAAATAGACCTGGAAAGGAACTTGAGGTCTTATGTAATTGAATTCTGTGCCCTAGGACATAACAGCTGCAGACAAGGTATTCCTAACTGATTTAATTTATATGTTTTTAAGAAGATGTCCATTATATGATTCTAAAAGCTCCTTGGATAATGTATTACAAAGCCTAATTACCCTTAACAATAGATAAAACCTTATCTTTCTTTACATCTAACTTAAATATCCCTCCTTGCAAATTAAACCCATTACTTTTGGGCAAATGGAATAAAGAACAATTAATAGTCTTCCTTTTTCCAATAGCTTTTTATTTATGTGAAAGCTGTTACCTAGTCTCAAGGTCTTTAAATTTTCCTGAACACAGAAGTAGTGTAAGGAAATAAAGCATTAGGGCACATAAAAAAATAAATTGCTGAGAAAGTGGTGAAAGAAGCAAACTTTATTTGCATTTATATGCTTGATTAAATAGTTTCTTGGTATGAAGGGTTAGTAGGTCAAAAATCATATATATGCATTGATATATCAAGGCAGATACAGTTGATAATATACTGAATATATTGTAGAGTCTATCCTCCATAGAAATCTTCTATCACATTTAGATTAAAGGATACACCAGTTGATTTTATCATAGTTGCATTATTAGTTGTATTTCATATAAGGGAGACTAAGTTTAAGAACGCTAATAGAGAGACAGTTTAAAAGGAAGAATTTTGTTCTATTGCTCAGATGAGAATAATTCTTAGAACACAAATAAAGGTAGTTTTAAATTTTCCAGTATTAAAATATGTTGTCAGCAACATTCTATTTTTAAAAAGACTTCTACCTGAAGAAAAAAAAAATCTTAGTTTACATGGAACATTTTTAAATGCTTAAAATATTTTAAAACAGAAATAATTTTAAAAACCCATGGAATAACTTCACTTGTTGACTGGGTCTTCAGAAAAAAATTTTTTCAAGCTGTTGGTTTTTTTTCTCAGCTTTGAAATAGTGTATATCCACTACATTGTTCACTTTCTCTTTCGATATCTGTCTGAACAGACATAGAAATAAAATATTCAAGAAAAAGCTTTCAAAAGTAATTTCAGAAACACTGAGACAATAACAAAGATCTGAACAATTAAGCAAACCAAACAAATCTAAAGTAGAAGAGTCATAATAAACCTCCCTTTCTTTTTCCTTAATTGTAAAGAAAAATAAAGAACACACTGTAGTTAGAATTAGCATTGATATCACAGGCAAAGTTGCATTTTAATCACCTAACAGAGCACAGTTTGATTTGATTATCTTTTCTATTCTTAAAATTACAAAAAGAGGGACTGGGACACTCACCAGGTCATTATTATGATAGAGAAAACTTTTTTTTTCATACCCTGAAACCATGCTTTTACTTTGCAAGTGTGAAGTCACTATCATGTTCACTGTATTTTAATGCATTTTTTCCATTTCTTTATTCTTATCAATAATTAGAAGGACTGTAAAATCTATTTTTCTCACTGATGCCTTTTCCTACAGAGTTGATCACGCAAGTCTTACTAAAATTAATCAAAGTATCCATTCCTTTAGAAATGCTTACGTTTTTGATTGCTCACAACTGAGTTTAGTAGGTATCATTACCAAAAAAAAAAAAGAAAAATACATAGATGAGAAAAATTCTTTCACCTGATTGAATAGTAGAAAATTTAGCTGAAAGACAATAAAAGATCAGCGTGATGTGAAGATTCTTGGGCTTACTGTTGTGTGCATGATTGAACTTCATTACAGATGGTACTTTTTGAATTGTTCTTTTCCAGTGTATTTATCTTTTTGTCTGTTTAGTGTAACTTCAATGCTTACTGACATGTAACTTCATTGACTAGCTATGAATGTAGAAATAATCAGTGTTTCTGAGCTAAAAATGATGGGTCTTCTAAGCAGCTGAACTTCTGCTAAGGACACAGAAGTTTCTCTTTGCTGAAATCACATCTGAGTTTGACCTGAAGACTTTTCATCCATAAAAAATGCTTTCATTTGATCCGCAGGTTGTTACAACTCCCCATCCTAACAAAGAAGATCTATGTGTGAGGTACGTGTTAAGACATGAAACTGCAATTCAAAGGAATTCTGAGTATGAATCCCACAGCACTGTGGCAGAGCTTAAAAGCCTCTGTTCTCGAAAAGGGGAAATGGTCGGATTTGTGACTTTTTTTAAACCATGACCTAAAGCAAAATATGTTGGCTTCTCTCAAGAGGCTTCATTCTCCTACAGTTGGAGGAATTGATGGTTATAAATAGTGAGGACAGAAGGTGTGGTCAGAGCACACTCATCAAGGAAATACACACAGTGATATTTGTATTCCTGGTCCCGATACCGAGTAAGAAGTAAAAAAATATTGCATAGGTAGTATTTATTTATTGTGCTGTTTCCAGACCTAATGCATAAATCAGTGAGCAGGGCACATCAATAAGGGATAGAAATCATTAAAGTTGTGATTGTGAAGAGACAGGGAACTGTGAAAACCCTACGTGGTACCTCATACTGGCTTGTGTTCAAAGGCATCCCTATCAAGTGTCCTTCTGCTTGATGAATCTAGCTGCTGAGCCTGTATTTCTTACTTGCAATTTCAGATTTTGCAGTTTTCATTCATAGTCTGTACGAGGGGGCAGCTGAGTGAGAGATGTGTTAAGCATGTGCTAACTTCCTTTTCCTCATATATCTTTGCTCTGGAGCATAGTCACCTTAACAAAAAGTGGTCTTATCGCCTAAATAGTGATCAATTACTCAAAGCCTTTGTTTTGTCATTTAGTACAGGAAATAATTGATTTAATCTAGTCCGCAAACACAATATAATTATTAAACCAGAACAAGCGTAAGGCAAACAAATGTAGGACTAACAAATATAAAGGAAAAAAACTTATTACATTTACAGTGACTTTTATCACTTTTAAGTTATTTCAACTTCTGGTCATCCACAGGTTTATCAGAACCAAGACAAAAGTATATTGGCTATGAAGTTTGGAAAGGTTAAGTGCTAGGCATACCATGTGTTTTTTGTGTCATCTAATTCTAGTATAATGCAATGTGATCCCATGGTAGGGTCACTCAGATCAAAGGAGGCAAAAGGAGCACGAGTTGTGCACACAGAGGATTTTCACAGTTGGCTGTGAAACTTCGTCAGGGCACTTGCCTGGATGGGAAACATCCATGATATGTGTTGGACAGCTGAGTGTAAATGGAATAACAGTTCTTCCTTCTGGAGCTGTATGGGATGAGAGTGTCCCAGCACCAGCAGTGGGGGCTGCAGCAGCACACTGTGAGGGGAGGCCTGGGCTGTCCCCAGCCGGTTCCAGCCAGATCTGACAGTGCTGGATCACCACAGTCAGGGCTGAGCCATGGCCCAGAGCATCCCCAGCCAGACACAGCCAGATCCAACCGCGCACCACAGGACAGGGCTAAGCCCACGGCCCAGAGCATCCCCAGCCAGACACAGCTGGTTCCAGCCGGATCCCACCACAGGGCAGGGCTGAGCCATGGCCCAGAGCATTCCCAGCCAGACACAGCCGGTTCCAACCGGATCCTACCGCAGGGCAGGGCAGGGCTGAGCCCACAGCCCAGGGCAGCCCCAGCCAGACACAGCCAGTTCCAGCTGGTTCCAGCCGGATCTAAGTGCCCACTGGCTGAGCCCACAGCAGCCCCAGCCGGTTCCAGCCAGATCTAAGTGCCCACTGGCTGAGCCCACAGCCCAGGGCAGCCCCAGCCGGTTCCAGCCGGATCTAAGTGCCCACTGGCTGAGCCCACAGCCAGGGCAGCCCAGCCGGTTCCAGCCGGTTCCAGCCAGATCTAAGTGCCCACTGGCTGAGCCCACAGCCCAGGGCAGCCCCAGCCGGTTCCAGCCAGATCTAAGTGCCCACTGGCTGAGCCCACAGCCCAGGGCAGCCCCAGCCGGATCCAGCCGGTTCCAGCCGGATCTAAGTGCCCACTGGCTGAGCCCACAGCCAGGGCAGCCCCAGCCGGTTCCAGCCGGTTCCAGCCGGATCTAAGTGCCCACTGGCTGAGCCCACAGCCAGGGCAGCCCCAGCCGGATCCAGCCGCCCACCTCAGGGCAGGGCTGAGCCACGGCCAGGGCGGGGGCACCGTGGGGACTGCATGTGTAAGGACACAGGGAGACAATGTGGGGCAGTGAGTAAAAGAGTGAGAAGCAGTAGAGGGAACAGCAAGGTGAGGAAAGAAGGAGAAGGAAGAACGATCGGTGGTGGGGAGCTCTGGAGCAGCAGAAGAGAGAAGGACGGAGATGCAGAGGGAAACTCCTGCCTCCTGAGCACAGCACACCTTGTGCCTGGGTCCCTGCTGGAGGGAGCGAGGGTTACTTGAAGTGATACAAAAGGAGAGGGGGTACCTGGGGTGATGTGGAGCCTGGGAAAAGGGGAGAAAAGGTGCTTTCCTCACCTGTGAAATGTTTCTTTTTCTTTGATTTCAAGTACATGAATCAATAATTAAACATTCATATTAATTAACAATAAACGAAGCTAATTCCCCGAGGCTGAATTTGTTCTGTCCGTGACAGTAACTGGTATTTTCTTTTGTCTTTATTCCGTCTCTTTGCCTCAATCCAGATGGTTTCTCATTCTGTTTTGTCCCCAGCCTCACAGAACAGAGGAGTGAAAAGCTGGATGGGAGTTCAGCTGTGAGACAAGGTTTACCCACTACAGGCACAAATTTGTGTATAGTGCCAATAAGAAGCAAGAAAATAAACTAATTTGTGTGTAAATATTGATATATCTCTACATGTATTTGTATATACTATATATCATTAATGAAAAATTAGAATGTTAATCTCAGTCTTTCTTAAATCCATAGGACAGTTTTACAAATACTGCTGCAAACAGAAGCAATTTATTTATGTTTTATTAGAACAAATAGAGGAAAGTAGTAACAAGTATTTTATCTAAGAAATAAGCTAAATTGCAGATTTTTGGGTTGTTTTCTTATAGATGGTGTAGATTAGCTGGTCGAGGCTCATAGTATTAAAGACCTCCCTGAGAAATAGCACCTCACTTGTGTGATGGTATCTCTCAGCAAGTATTACTTTGGTTTGGATAATTCAAATGTTTGCTTCTTTCCTGCTAGAAAGATGATATATTTTATTCCTAAACCAATATTTATAACTATGAGCAAATTCAGAAAAAGTATCACTTGTTCAGTATAAATTGAATTTATGTTGATTGTGGATGTACTTAAGTACAAAGTTTGTCACAGTACTACCTGTAAGCATTTTTGCTAGTAAAGCAAAATATAAACTTTGAAACAATTGCAAAAGCAAATGAAAGCTAAACATTATCTCAATGTATTTATTGTCATAGGGACATATACCTAATGGAAAGAAATACTTTGCAGAACACTGAAATCTTTTTTGACTACATATGGTTTAAATTCTGGAATGTAATTAAGGTAGTTCTTAATTCTTTCTAACTGAACCCCCCCACACACACACACAAACAAAACAACAACAACAAAAACAAAACAAAAACAACAAAAAAACCCCACACCAAACCAAACAAACAAACAAAAAAAAAAAATCTGTTCCAAGAGAAAGCTGCTGTGTATTGCAAGGAAAAAAGAAGTCTTCCAAAATACTATTTTTGGAAACTCCTTTTTGAATTTAAGTCTTCAATTGCAGATATATATATGCCTGGATATATTTTTTTTTGCTTTAAGTTCATAGAAAGCAAGATCAGATGACTTTTCTAAGAAATCATTTGACAATTTGAATATACTGACTTAAAAATATATTATTCAAAGCTTTTGCCTGGATATGGAAAATGCTACATTATGAATAGTTTTAATCTGATCTGTTTCATGCATGGTGTTGGTAAGTCAATGCAGAATATAGAAGACAAATTTGAAAGATTTTGCAGTCTTTGTATTCTAGCTTCCAAAATCTTCCAACATACTAAATCAATAAAGTTAGTATTGCAATTCCAACTTATTGGATGGAAGAACCCATCTACATTCAATTCATACTTAAAAAGCAAGGCCCAGAAATATCACATTTAATATGATAAAAAATTCAATAAAAAATTCAAAATTTTACCTGGGATGAGATCTGTCTTTTCCTTAAGGAAAAAATACAAGGTTCTACAAAGCAAATGAAAGCTTCAGGAAAAGTTTTCTGTCAGATAAAAACTAGTCTGCAGACAGTCTATGACTATGAACATCAGCTCTCTTATTTCATAAAAATATTTTTAGCAAAGTCATGCTGTCTAATATAAAGGTATCATCATAGTGATAATGATTGCATAAAGTCAACTCCACATCAATTATTCCTAAGAAAATAGTAACATATTAATTTTTAGGCTTGAAGATTTTACTCATCTGTTCATTCATTCAATTCAGCTTTAACATTTTTTTTTTCTTACTTTGAAAAGCTGGACATCATATCATATTTTTCTTGCCTAAACAAAAGTGCAGATGGTGAGCCCTAGAGAGAGATTTTATGCAAATGTTTTTCCACAGTTTATAACATAGAATAGTAGTTTATTTTCTAGTTGTTTAAAATAAACCCATATTATTGCTTTGGTTATTACCTCTAAAGACATGTACATTAATTAATTAATTACAACAGCAATTATGATTTTTATGTAGATATTTCTTATTTCATAAGAGCTGAAGCAAATTTAATGGTATAAATAAATGTGTGAATTACTGGAACAGAAGACACAAAAATCATATGCAAATGCAATTTATTTTAAATATGGAAAGTGGATTTGATCAGAAAGAAAGCTGAAGGAGTGGCCATTTCAGAAAGATGTTAAAGGCCAGACATATTAGAGAGATTACTATTATATTTAATCATTGTTTTCTGAGTTACTTCATGAGAGCTCAGGTGATTGTAGATTTTAGAATTATTAACTTAAAAACCCCATCAAATAGTTGCAAATAGACTAACCTCTGTCAAGCACACTATCAGTCAAGGAATGTAGATTTATTTCTGAACCTGTTTTGGAGATTTTGATTCTCACAGCAAGAACATCAGCTGGAGGAAAACCTGCTTGGAGAAGTGTGCTTAGACAGACCAAAATTATTACTTTTCTGAAATCAGTCTGGCTTTTGTTTACCCAAATGCTTCCAGTGTAGCACAGACCAAATAAAATCTTGGCACATACTTTTGGAAAAAACAAAGCAACAAAACCAAAAATTTTGGTTTGGCCTAGGTTACAGTGGGACTCAGACACAACCCATCAGACTGGCCTGGTGTGTTTCATTTAAACATTAAACATTTCTCACATGAGTTCAGACTCTGCCAAGCAAAAGGTCACACATGAATAGTTACTCTGGAAACTAGGGGACAGCTTTCATGGGATTACCTGCTACTCTCCAGTAACTTCTTGAATATGAAATCGATTACATTCTTTCTTAATTTCTTATCTGCAGAAATGAAATTAGCAATATTTATTTATTTACCTTTTAAAAGTTTTGTGTAGATAATACACCGAAAAATTGCAGAGTGGCCTGGTTCAATTCTAAACCAGAATCTGCTACAGAACCTAAGATTGCTAAATTGTTCTTCCATGAAAAATACAGAATTTCATAGAAACATACAATTATCATGGTACACGGATAAGTTTGTAGCTAAAAATGAGGGAATAACCTTCTTGTGAGACTTTCCTAGGGAATGGATGAGCAGTATCAAACCTTGCTGCTTACTACTACACTGAAAGTAGTCACCCTCTTAATACAGGCATAATCTGTTGGCCTTCTGTTTGCTTTATAATGAAAATAAATTACAATAATTCTTAATTTTATTCAAGAAAATGAATAAATGCAAAATCTTGAAAGTTTTTCTAAGGAGAATTTTTTTTCTTGCTTAGTAAATTAATGACTGTCTTTTAAAAACATAATTGGATACTGCACATTACCTTGTAAGAGCAAACATACCTTCATGAAGGACCCTTCTTGGGATCAGTTAGTCTGCAACCACTCTTGAATTTAGAATGCTGAGTGGTCTGAGGCAGAAAAGCAAAGGAAAAAAAATTGCATTTTAAAAATAGCATTGGTACCAAAAATGCTGGAAAAATACTTTCACAAGACAAAAATACATCCAGACCAATTTAATTTAGATAGAAGACTCTAAAAAGCTCAACAAAAGTAAAATAAAAGAGTTCAAATATTTAAATAATCTTGTAACTCAGTTTCTGAAGAGGAGGTAAGAATATAGGATAGAAATTCCTTTTTATATATACATAAGATACAGAAGTGTAGATATTAATATGACTCGTAGGCAAATGCTTGGAGCACGTTATCAATAAAAGGTTAATGGAACAGTGGAAATGGAACACAATCATTTTTACTTAGGTGATAATCTGAGAGAGAATTGATCCAAATCTATAATCATTACTTAATTTTTAAACTAAAAAAAAACATTGTGCATTCAATGGAAAAAAAAAAACCCAAAACCAGAAAACCAAACCCAACGTTTAATGTTTAATTAATGAAAAATTTGTGGCATTGTTATTTGTAGTGAGAGTTTAGATAGATAATCTTAACTTCCCAAGGCTCTGAAATTATCAGAATCCAAACCAAGCAAGCAGGTTTCAAGTAACTTTTCTCTCGTAGCTACATATTTTAAAATATGAAGGTAAAGCCTCAACATCAGTTTTTTTGCAAGGTCTTTATGACAATAGTAAATCCCACTAAATTCTGAAATACTTCAAACTGGGGTATTTTTTAAAATGACTTCCAGCCCTCCAAAGAATAAGCTTTTCCTGACCTGAAAGCTCTCAGAAAGCTTTAATATAGTAAACTAACCAGTTTTTCAGGGAGCCTCTGGCTGCAGAATGCGGTTAAAAGGGGTCACCTTCAAAATATGGAAAAATATAGAATCAGTTTCAGGTGCAAGTAAGTATTCCAAAAAATCCCTTAACTTATTAAATCTGTGAGTAGAAAATAGTCTCCCTTTCACAGTAACCCGCTCATGAATAAGGAATATTCTCATAGTAATGAGGTAGAAATAGTTTCCCCAAGGCATTCTCAATTATATTCTTTAAGCAGTGCGAATTTTCAGAAAAAAATTTTCTCAGTTAGTATAAGGATTGTCCCATATTTATACACCTGGCAATTTTTAAAAATAAAACAGTATCTGGAAATGAATGTTGAAAATCCACATGGATGTCAAAAGAATAAGCCTAATATAATTTAAAAGCATAAATTTAAATATAAAAATAAGTTCTATTCTCAAGTTAAATGTCTAGGACTTACACAATAAGGTTTTCAAGAGTATCTGAATGAGAAAAGGTAAAATAAATTAGCTTTACATTCTTATTGCTGAAATTGTCTAAATATACCAGTAAGGGAGTGGGTGTGTGTGTATAGAAACCCCAAGTATGACACGGATTTTCCTGGTAAAAGAAGGATTGAGAAAAAGGAGGTAAAAAGTACTAGAAATTCTATTTGCTGATAAGAATTATTTATTCCTTATTATTATGTGCTCTTTTTATTCTTTTGGGTGGCAATCTCAGATCAAGAACAATAGAAACAAAATAAGAAAAAAACAGGAACCTTAAACTCTGCTTGATACCAAATATACTTAATATGTTTCACCAGTGGAAACTCAAGATGAATAAACAGCATAAATTCGTTTAAGAGAAGAGAGACTACTGTTTGAGAGGTGTAATCTCTGCTCAGAGCTATAGAGCAGCTCAGGAGAGAAGCCTGGAGAGAAAAAAAAAAAAAAATAAATATCAGATTATTAGTTTGCCATGTTTAAAATCAGGAAAATTTAATTTTTTTCTATTATGATTTATAGTAGCGCACATAAGAGAAGGATTAGGACTTTGGTTCCATGGCAGGAGGGTTGGAACTAGATAAACTGTAAGGTACCTTCCAGTCTGTGATTTAACGCACATTTCCTCAGCTTTATGGAATCTCCCTTTACCTATACATAACTCTTTTGGCTCATAGATAAACAGGCTTATATTGGTGTCATATATGGGAATGAACCCTGCAAAATTTTGAGTACATAAATGGCATTAAACTTTTTATAGACACTGATGTAAATAAGATGCTGACTTTCAAAGTATTTCTTTGCATAAACTGATCATATATGTAGAATATGAAAAAAATTTCCTTTTAAACAAAAAAATGTTTATTACATGGAAACAATTTTTGGCTTGTGTTCCTTCTGTCACATGGTATAGTATTCTGTGTACCACTTGCGTTTAAACCTTAAACTCCTTTTGTAAACCTGGGTGGACTTTCTGAAGGATCCTAACTTGATGAGTGGGATATATGGGTATGACCAGAAGAGAGATTATGGCTATTTCTCCCCAGAGAAATGAGAGAATAAATTAATTAAAGTGATATTTCTGTTTCCCTTTTGTGCTTAGATTCAGACTTCGGAACAAATCTTCTCTTTCTGTTGAAAATAATTAGAAACATTAGCAAGGATCCCTTGGAGAGGGCTTTTCAACTTGAAAATACCACATTTATGTGGAAAGAAAGTTAGTTTCAGGTTTTGGTGCTCATTGATTTGGTTTTTTTTTTATGAAAGCATACATGTATGGAATCACTTGGAGAGTTTTTTCTGTATGTCAAATGCAGTAGTAAGAATCATGGTGTTATTCTTCTAAAATGAATAAAACTATTGTTTATTCTAATTTAGTGACAAAATCAAATATACTGTGTAGCATGGAGCATGTTAAGATAATGATAAATTACGCATACAGAAGGGAAGAAAAGGGGATAATGTGAGGGACGGGTTCTTTGTTAATAGACCAAATTAAATTATTTCTCAAGCATATTTAAAATACAGATCTATGTGACAGGGTCTCCCTGGAATGATGCTGGATTGGTTCCTAATCAATAGAGACTGTTCATATCTGATTGATTTACTAATCTCATTCATGTGAAATTGGTTTTAATTTGCTGAGGACTTAATTGCATTTATTGTATGATTAATTGTGGCTGTGTGCTTGGAGCTCCGGACAGGCTTTTGCAATAATTTCGCATCTGATTTAAAAGAGAAAAAAAATTTAGGAACTCAAAACATTTTTTGCAGTCCTGAAGGAAAAATTACGTCTCTGCTCTAGGAAGACTTCTCCATACAAGAGACACAAGATGCTCTATTCAGCAGGTCTATTGGAAGGCAACAAAGATGATTTGGGGACTGGAGCAAATCTCTGATGATAAAGGGTTAAGAGATTTGGGCCTGTTCAGTCTTGAGAAGAAACAACTGAGAGAGGACCTCATCACTATCTATAATAAATATCAGAAGGGAGACTATCAAGAGGATGTTTGCCAGCTCTTCTCAGTGGTGCCAAGCAACAGAAGAAGAGGCAAAGGGCAGAAACTGATGCACAGGAAGTTCCACCTGAATATAAGGAAGAATTTCTTTACTTTGAAGTGACTGAGCATTAGAACAGATTGCCCAGAGAGGGCTGTAGAGCTTCCCTCACTGGAGGTATTCAAGAACAATCTGGACATAATCCAGTGCCATGTGCTCTAGGATGCCCCTGCTTAAGCAGAGAGCCTGTAACAGAAGACTGACTGTGGTCTACTGTGGTCTCTTACACACTTACCCATTCTGTGAAATACATTATTAAAGAAAAATTTTTAAATTGCTTTTTTAATGCAAAAGTTTGTGTTGAAACATTTGCTGTAGAAAATCTATTGCTTCTTAACAATCATTTAATTAAAACAATGTTTTCAGGAGCCTTATGTTTTCTTACTAATCCTTCTACATACTTATTATTACCTTAAATTGTCTTTAAGTGAAGTTACTCTGCCAAATCAAATACTAATTAACAAATATGCACATGGCATCAGAACTGGCTGGAATGTGGTTAACATTGCTCATAGTAGTCCATATAGTGCTGTGCTTTGTACTTGTAGCTGAAATATGTTGATAACAGAGTGGTATTTTAGCAATTGCTGAGTAGTGCTTGTGCAACATTTAGGCTGTCACACACGCCTCTACACACATGCACACACACTCCTAGGCAAGTAGGTGGTGGGGAAAAGTCTGGGACAGAACATAAATGGGACAGTTGAGCCAAATTGACTGAAATTATATCCCATACCATATTATAACATTTTCAACAATAAAAGCTAAGGGAAAGGGGTGACATGAGGTCACAGGTCATTTCCTTACTTAGATTTTGGTCTACTGAAGAAACTGCTACATGTACTGAGTACCTACTTACCAGAAAATGTCAGATATCTCCTTCTAATTGGAAGTAGATAACTTATTTTTTGCCCTGCTTTGCTTCTGTGGCAGCTTTTTTTCTTATAGTAAGCTTTAACTTGATCCATGAGTTTTCATCTTATTTTCTCACTTTCTCCTGCTGAGGGCAGGGAGTGAAATAGTGGCTTTGTGGACATTTGGCAGCCAAGGTTCATCCAACACATTGGTCAAAAAAAACCCCAAAAATCCCAAAACTAATATCTACCTTAATTTCCTACATGACATTCACAGATTTAGGATTACTATTGATATAAAAAATGGTGCCCTTTGAGGATTAAGGGGCACAGACTGTCCACCTACATTGTTCTGTTCACTAAACACCTAAGCCTTTAAAGCATCACAAGCAGCCATTTATGGAATTGGAAATCCACAGAAAACTGTTCAAGATATGAAAATTTAAAAAGAGACTTTAAAATTGCTTTCATTTCCATTCTCTTGTGTCCTGGTTTTATCCAGCAGGCAGCAAAATAACACACAGTCACTCCCTCATTCTTCTGCACTGCTGTGGCATGGGGTGAAAATTGGAAGGAACAAAAATTAAAACTCACAGCTTGAGATAAAGAAGGCTTCACAGGACAGAAAATGAAGGGAAACAATAATTATGATAAAATAAATAGAATATACAAAACAATTGATGCGCAATGCAAATGCCTTGCACCCACCAATTGATGCCCAGCCCATTCCCAAGCAGTGGCTCAGCAGGCAGGCCCTGGGTCAGCTTTTGCCCTAGTTTACACACTGAGCATGATATCATATGATTTGGAACATCCTTTTGGCCAGTTTGGGTCTCTCCTCCCAATCACTCGTGTACCCCCATAATCCTCAGTGGTGGTGTGGTGTGGAAAGCTGAATAGTCTTTGACTTAGCACAAGTCCTGCTCAGCAACAGCTGAAACATCCCTGTGTTATCAAAATCATTCTCCTCCTAAATGTAAAAGACAGCAGTTTCCTGTACCAATTACAGGAAGAGAATTAACTCAATCCCAGATGAAACTAGGGCATCTGGTCATACCACAGTTGAAATGTCTTCAGGAAAACCAAATTTGATTGTCAGTCTGTTTCTCACCTCCATTCTTTATCTGTGAACCTGCTCTGACAGCCAGATGAGACTGTATAATCTCTTCCCACCTGTATCAAATGAACTAATCAAACTTTTCAATTAATTAATTACTTTCAGTCCAGTTAAATCACATTTTGAATGACTATCAAGTCTGCATCAACCCATAGAAAACACTGTTTAAATATTTTTTTTTAATTATCCCTTTACAAAAGTAAATAGCACATACTTCACTTAGCACCAAATATACAGAAAACCCGACATGCATTCATAGAAATTCTGACAAGGAATACAATATCACAATTGTCATACCATATAAAGTCTCTTAACTGTTTGATTTTTAGGTCCGAGGCACCTACAGTTTAATCCCTTGAATGCTAGGGACAGAATGCACTCTGTACTATAAAAATATCTCAAAATTTCTTGTTATGCACACTCATTCACTCAGTTTTTCTTCTTTTTTTACTTTCCATAACTTTTGACCCACTTTCTTTAATTTTTTTCATTTTTAGTCAAAAGTACTCTGTGATACAATGTAAGGCTATAATTTTGCCTAGTCTTTCTTTTGTTTGTAAGAGTTGTTTGATATGTCCCTCCTACAAATCTCTTTGATATGGGTCACAGACACACTTGCCACTGAAATAATTTTTCCAGTGTTCTATTCTGGTGTTATAATATGGATGGACATCTCATATAGAGGTAAAATAACAGGGTAATAGACACTTCACTTTGGTGACATTTCCCTTCGAAACTCTTTAAAACAGTCCATACTAAAAAAGCAAAAAGTACAACTGATTTACAAAAAAAAAGAATCCCACAAAAATATCAACAACACAAGACTAAAAAAGACTCTATAGAAATGATGAGGAAATTATTACAGTAGTAAGTAAAAAATTCAGATGGACTTTCTTCCACTACACACTATCTTCCATGTATCTAATTTTAAAATCAGTTTATTATAGCTTTCTTTGTTTTAGTAACTTTTTACATTGAGGGCTTTTTCTTTAGCCAGATTTTATCCTAAAATCTTACTGCTTTTTAAAATGGTCCTTTTGCACAGCATTATCCTAAGACTTTAACAGGGTATTAGTTCATGCTTAGGTTTTTCCCTAGTCTCTAATATCAAACTTGTTCAAAGTTAGGTGGACTCTTTTGTATAATGGCCCAATGACATCTTTTCTATGGGTCCCATCTCATGAGTAACCTCGTGAATAATTTCTCATCTTGATAATCTAAAATATTGTTGCCTCTTACCTTCATGAAATACAACCAGGCCTTTCTGATAGCCAGCCAAATACCTAATACAAGCTTTTTTCCTAGTCTGTCCTTTTAATTTTATAACCCTTCTTCTACACTGTTCTACTGGTTGTTTTCCTGACAGAGGAATAGAAATCATCCCAGTCAAGGATCTTTCAGATTTTGCCAGCTCCCACTTACTATCCAGTGTCAAGAAGATGGTTCTTGTCTGTTTCTAGCACTTTAGTCTAGTTTCATGAACTTAGGGGGGAAAAAAAGGAACAATGATAATTATTATGAGAGAGAAGCTACAAGAGTTCCAAAAGGAGGTGGGAAATTACTCTAACCTACTTTGCTGATGTTTTAACAAATGATTCCCATGAGCACCTGCCAACACATCTCATAGGCTAACACAGTAATGGGTTTGACTTTCCTTCTGACTAATACAGCTTTCATGAAATGGGAATTAAGTCATAAGAAATATGCAAGCTCTTTGATAAGCAAAAATAGTTTAATCTTCACCTACTTTTAAATCAACTGGCAGTACATGACCTATAAGATAATATTTGCTGAAAAAATATTTAGTTTTTTTTAAATATACTCTGTGAAATGGAGACTCTTCCCTTCTACTGCCATCCTAGAGAAAAAAGAATTCCTGAAGGGATTGCTCTAGTTCTTTTTTCCTATCCAGTATATATTTTCTTTATTAATATTATACTTTTAATTACTTATTTAAAGAAATTATTTCTCTTTCTTTTTCCCTTTACAGAGCTAAATGACTAGCATAAAGTATTAATGCCCTTTATCCACATAGGCAAAGTGCTAGTTGTTGACTGTGATCATGTACTAGAAAATACTTAGTTGCTAAAAGTATTTTCCCCGTGAAAACTCTCAAAAAACTATATCATCTGTGTACCAAAAAGAAAAAGCAAGCAAAAAAACCACTCAAACTTACTCCCCCCAAACTAGCCTGAAATCTTAAGAAAATCCTTGCACCAAATTTAGAAAAAACACAGAATATATATATTTATATATAGATAGATAATTTTTAATTCTGGAGACTGCACAAATAAGGTAATCATAACAGAAGCAATTTAACAAAGAGCTACTGTTAGTTTAGGGGAAATAGAAATGGTATTTAAATACTGAAAGGCAATGGAGGAAAATACAATTCTTACTGACTTTCTTCAACAGAAAGAAACACCCTCTGCATTTTTTCTTTATTTTGGAAATCATATAATCCTAGAACCACAGGATATCTCAAACAGGAAGGGATCCACAAGAATTGTCAGGTTAACTGCCTGTCCCTTGCAGGTCACCTAAAATTAAATTGTAAACTAATATTGTTGTCCAGACACTCCTTGAACTCTGACAGGCTTATTGCCATAACCACATTCCTGTTCCAGTGACTGACCACCACTTGTCTCAGTGAAGATCTTTTCCTTAATGCCCAAATGTGGACAGAGTAGCTGATATCCTACTTGCATTAATCTGCATAAAATATTCTTAGATATTTTTCTTTTCTTAACTGGATATTAACTATTTAAGATAGGTTTTATAGCACACAGAATGCTTTTCAAACTACTTAATTTTTAAAGGTTATCACTCCACTAGCTATTCCATATCTCATAATTGACAAGTAAGCATCTGACCCATTTGCAGGACAAAAATATAATTTTCATAACTTCTGGAAAAATACAATCTTTGTTTTCCAAAAATTGTTGATTTATGAATTACATATGAATTATTATAAATAATATAGGTTTTAATGCTTTGCTGTAACTGGAAATTAAAAAATCCCCTGGAAATGAATTATAATTTCTAGTGATGAAGTGTGATAATAAAGGAGGAATAAAGAGGTGTGTGATGGAATTGTCTTTTCTCAATCTGTAATATTTGAAAACCTCAGAACAATTCAAGGTCCTATATTTATTAAAGGAATAATTACCAAATGAAAATTGCATATTTACTTTAAAGCAAATTCAGAAATTGTCATCAACCTCATTTTTCAGATAATTTGAGCATCAAGAGTTAAAAGCTCATAGTTTGTTACACTAATTAATTTTAATAATTATATTCCAGCTGCAGTACCCAGAGGTATCCAGAGGGAGCTTTTATAACAAAAAAAAGACAATGAGCATAATCCTGTACTGCAAAGTGCTGTTCCACATTTATAATCACTCTCTGAAAATAACCTTGAATCACTACATTGTTTCTATGTGTGCAAAGTGGTATCTGAAGATATCTGAAGTACCATAATTTTAATTCAGCTCTTCTATACTACCCAGACATTTTCCATACTCTTAGCTATTAAAAAGGGACAATATATTTTTTTTAATATAGTAAGCAGTCATTAGCCCATTAGGGCTCTCTTGTGCTGTAAAAAAAATATGTTTTGTGTTGAAGCTTGGGTATCTTGTAGCACTGAAATTTAACTGTTTTTAAGGAAGTGTTGTAAACTTTGGCATGAGCATTAGGTCCACTGACAGTATGTGTATATGACAGAATGCTAAGGTCCAGGGAAGTAACTGGAATTTTAAAGTTCTGCTTTTCATTTGCTAAGTCATCGAAATCTTTTCACAACATCAGATTCTTCTGACTCCTAATGAAGGAGTCACTATGTTTTATCTGAGTGAAGGGTTGTCATGGATGAGTACCAGCCAGCAGCCAAACCCCTCATGGCCACTCACTCATTCCCTCACCAGGGAGACAGGGGAGAAGAGTGGAAGGGTAACAACTGGAAAATTTGTGGGCTGAGGTAAAGACAATTTGATAGGGAAAGGAAAAGCTCTGCACGCATGCAAAGCAAAAGAAGGAATTAATTTACTGTTTCCCATGGGCAGCGGGGGTGTTCTACCCTCCTGACTAGAGCAGGTCTCCATCACACATAACTGGTTACTTCAGCAGAAAAATATCATTATTTCAAACATCCCCACATTTCTTTTCTTCCCTCTCAGTGTATATACCAAGCATGATGTCATATGGTACAGAACATCCCTTTGGTCACTTGGGGCCAGCTGTCCTGGCTGTGTTTCCTTCCAGCTTCCCATGCACCCCAACTTTCTTAGTATGGCAGTATGAAAAGCAGAAAAGGCCTTGGCTATGAGTAAGACCTGCTGAGAAATTACAAAAAAATCTCTGTGTTATCAACCCTGTGTTCAGCACAAATTTAAAACACAACCCCATACCAGCCACTGTAAATAAAATTAAATTTACTCCAGTCAGAATAAGCACATGGAGTCACTTGATATCAGCTGAGACACAGCATCCCACACTACAGTTTCATGAAATTACAGGTGATTCTTCAACATAAACATTTACTGCAAGGTGGGGGAAAGTAATCGCATAGTACCCAGTTTCATGAGATAATAGTTTCCAGGATTAAGCTTGATGTGTACGGTTATCATAGAATATTCTGAGTTGGAAGGGATTCATGAAGATCACAAAATGTTTTTCAAACATTTCTTTAACACTGGCAGCCTTAAGGGATTACTCCTGACGTGAGAACTTGTTCTAGTATTTGACCACCTCCTCAGTTAAGAGCTATTTCCTGATATACTACCTGAATTGTCCTGATGCAGCTTTGAGCCGTTCCCTCACCTTCTATCACAGAACAGAGAGGAGATAAGCACCTCCCTATTCACTTCCCCATGACAAGTTTTTATACATCAGTCTCCACCTCTAAGTCTCCTTTTCTCCAAATTGAACAAACTAAATATTCCTCAGTCCCTTTCCATAATTCATGCCTTCTAATCCTAGTATGACTTTTAAAAAAAACAGGAAAAGCCAATTACAGCTACTCTTTCAAACTCTTCATCTTTGGTCTCTCTATCCTGCTCCTCAAAGAGGAGCTAATATCTGAAAGTCCAGACAAAAATGTGGAATTATTTTGAATGAAAAAGGATTCAGTATATATCATGGCTTATCATGTGTTTTCATGATGTCACTCTCTGCTCTTAAAGATATTTTTCCCCCTAGTTTTCCTGCAGCAGATTCCCAGACATAAGATGCCAAGCAAAAATAATTTAATAAATGAGTGGTACAGCAATAGGACAGCTCAAGCTGTGTGCCTCCAGAGAATCATGGAACATTAGAACTGTTTGAGTTGGAAGGAGCATTAAACACCATCTAGTTCCAAACCCCCTGCCATGGGCCAGGACACCTTTCTCTAGACTAGATTGCTCCAAGCCCCATCCAGCCTGGCCTAGAACACTTCCAGAAATGGGTCATCCCCAGCTTTCCTTGGCAACTTGTTCCAGTGTCTTACCACCCTCATAACAAAAAAAATTTCTTCCTTATATCTAACCTACATGTGATTTAAATCTGCCCTCTTGCAGTTTTAAGTCACTCCCCTTGTCCTGTCACTAAATGACCTTGTAAAGAGTCCCTCTCCATCCTACTTGTGTCCTTCAGGTACTGGAAGGCTGTGATTGGGTCTCCCCAAAGCCTTTTCCAGGCTGAATAGTCCCAATTCTTTTAGCTATTTCTCATATGAGATGTACTCCATCTCACAAAGAGGGACCCAAAACAAAGAAATCCCTGGACTTTTATACCATTTTAGATGTTTTTTTACACCTCTTGAATGGACCCTGCACACACCTCTTGGTCTAAAGGTGATTTTTGATCTGGGTCTTCTAACACAAGGTTGGATTCTTTCTCCATGTCCACGTAGGCAGGTCATCAGCTGTTTTTTCTTCTGAAGTTACAGCTGTAACCTCTTGGTCTTCTGGATTGCACTTCTTGTCCACTAACATAGTTGGCAGCACATGGAAAACTGAAAAGTCTTTGGTGTAGAATAAACACTATGCTGCAACAGGTAGAACATCAGTGTGCTATTAGCATTAGTCTCACACTAAATTTAAAACATGGCACCGAACTAACTACCAGGAAAGTTACTGAGGAAATGAGCTCTATTCTATCCAAAAGCAACTCTAGATGAAAGTTCACAGCTTCCAGCCTAGGGCCTCAGCAAATCTAGTTATTGATGCCAAGCAAGGAAAGCTAAGATCACAGCATATAATATTATAATTCTAAGTCACTTATTTTTATTTAATAATCATTTATTAATCCAAACATCTAATATCTCTTAACACTTGCCAAACTCTCAGTGTCTCACAGTTACTCCATAAAAATATGCATTATACCATAAGCTTCATCATTGTCATCACTGCCATTTTATCTTTTGATTTAGAGGTATGAAAACCCCTTTGTCATTTGTTGTGTAATCAATTGACATTAATGATATTAATAAGTTTTTGAGCTATATTCAGAATATGTTATGTATCCTAAAATATGAGTTGTAGCTTAAATATACAATTGCAATACATATATGAAGATACTGCAATATATGTGAAGATCTAGAATACTCTATGTGATTACTTCAGGAAATTTCTACAACATTCTAGAGTAAAAAGGGAATCACTTTAGAGAAGGAGAGAAAGCATTACATATTTATCAAAAGTGACCTAGGTATAACAGAAGGAATCATGAGGGATTAATTTTTTGTAGAAATAGGCTGAAGATGAAAAGAGGAATTAAAGACAGTGATAACAAAAATGACAAAAGGAGAAATATAGAAGCAGCTTGTTACAAACCTGGACCATCTTGTCAAATTCAAAACTTAATTATTGTGGGTTAAAAACACTGTCTAAGAAGAAAAAAACACACAAGATACTGTAAGATGCAGGCATATTGGAATAATCATATTAGATTACAAAATAAATGCCTAGCCAATGTGTTGCAAAAATTGGAGTGTGCAAGATCATTATCAGAACCTAAGAGACAAGCAACAGAATTGTATCAACATTGGGCATTATAGATATCTATAACCAAAGATCTTCCTGATGCTACAGAAATCATAAAACTTAATTTTTTAATTCTAAAAAAGGCTACTAGTCACAGAATCTGTTCACATCCACCACTTTATTTTTATTGCATTTCCTGCATTTGCTTCTGCTTTCTTTGACTTGATTGATGTCAGCTCTGTTATGCTGAGATTTACATTAGCCAAGGAGTTGGATCTGAACATTGTACAGCTGGCATATAGCCAGGAGAGGTTAATACCATAAGATGTAGAAATATGTTCTGTTTTCATTAAATAGTAAAACTGTCACTGTTTTCAACAGATCCAGGGCTTTGGTCACAGCTAACTTTGAGTTACCAACATTATTTCTGTGTATAAAAAAAAATCGCCAGAATGTGACATAACAATACCTGTTAACAATCAGTGATACATTACATTGAATGATTAAAGAATGGCCCTTTTTTTCTCTTTTTTCTCATGTTGCGTTCCCAATCAAAAATAAGTGTCTTTGAATTTCATAGTTTGTTGGGAAAATTCTCTTTTTTTTTTTTTTAAAGTTGTTTCTACTATTTATTCTGGAAGATTCCCTTAGAAACCACAAAGTAAATGTCTGCTGGTCCATTAAGAAATCTATACTTGTATTCTGCAGACATCAGTTTTGTTTTACTCTCAAATTCCTAATGGAGTTTAAAATTAAAATTAATGTTTCTGTTTACTTTCCAGTATATTCAAAATCCTAATCAATGATGTCAACACATCTCAGTAATAGTGTTTCTCTATTAATGTCTGATATAGGCAATAAAGGAAGCATGGGGCACTGTTCAGTAGGCCAATCACTGGAGGATATTTTTTATGTTGTCAGCTGTGAACCAACTGAGCTGTAATAAATAGTACAATTAGTGGAAATAAAATAGCACACTGACAAGACTGAAATGATATTGAGCAGGACACTTTGCAAATGCAAAATCTTTTACCCAAGATGATTAGAATACAAATAGAAAGGGGAAAACAACAGCCTATCCAGAAACTAAAGACATTCCCATTCTCTCAATTCTGTTTTACATTATGCCTTCTACAGCTCTTTATCTCATTAACAGTGCAGTATTCTACCTTCCATGAGTGCCCTTTCATATATTTTCCTGAATGCCAGCTTTTGATACATTGCAGCATTCACAAATGTTGATCAGTTATCACTTAAATATTTACTTCAGATAATCTTTCATACGTACTTCTCCTCCTGAAGCTGAAATTCCATCATTTAATCTTGATAGCACTGTAAATGGACCACTATGTCTCCTCCATCGACATTCTTATGCAGCAGCTCTTTTACACAAGTTTCTTTTATTGTCACAGGGTTTTTTTGTCATTAGTACAGCTGTCTTAGTTGTACATTGCCTTTGTTGATTTCAGTTTAGTTAGTCTGTTTAAATCAGTTGATCATCTGGATCTAAACGTCTGTGATCAACATAAGGCAAATATTTTGGAGGGAAAAAACATAGCAGGCACTTAAGCATAAACATTCCTTTTAAATTACAATTTAAAAATATAATTTATTAATTAATTTCATTTGGAAGAGTAAAAAAGAAAAAACCTCCTCCCTCTTTTCTTCTAAACAGCAAGTTTAAATGACTAATCCCTTGAGAATCTGACTACATTGGGTTATATGTACATAAGAAACATGGTAAATTAGATTTTATTTCATCATTTTGTGAGTTAAGGATTTACATTCCCACCATCTGTAAGTACTACGACTGTACCTGCAACTTCAAATAGACTGCTCTGTTAGTTTTAGGAGTTGTGCTTTTTTCCCCATGAATCCTAAGAGATCTTTTCATTTACTAGATAACTAGATAAACATAACTAGATAAAAGCCTCATAGAAATTCTTCATGAATTTATCCTGTACATCAGATTCAGTTTGTGGTATCATTTCCTGAGGCGTATGAATATTGTGCAACATTCTTAGGACATTAACAGAATTTACAAGATCAGAATAGTGTTCAGCTGTCATGATGGTTAAGGAGAACAACCCTCATCGATGTACCCTTTGAAAGTAGTTAAGACCCAAACAGAGAATTAATGCAGCATGCTCTTGACCAATATGTCTGCTGGCCATAAAACCTTAAATATTGCCACCAATACATTGATTTTCAACACTATTAGGGAAGACTTACAAAAATTTTCTTAAACTTTACTTCAGTGGATTGCAAAACAAAATCCAAAACCAATATAAAGCCTAGTAGATGATTATTTGTCTTTTAATGCTGAAGCATATTGATATTCTAATTAACTTTAATCAATAGTGTGACCTCACTTAAAGCACAGAACAACAGCACAAAAAAATTCATTATTTCTATACAATAATCAATTGATGAACATTCACATTTTATTGTAAGAAATATTTAAAAAGTATATATAAATTTTAAAATATATTCAACCTATATTGAACTGATATTTACTAGGATTGGATATTTATTCTGAAAGAACATACTGCAGCACAATGCAAAATAAATCACTAATACTTTTTATCAAGGTATTCAGTATAACTGAGTTCGCAGCATAACTCTCATTTCTCAGACTGCAGCTGACAGAAGAAAATACCATAAATCGTGAATCTCAGAAAAGAAAGCTATGGAGTGAATGTTAATAGGAAAATATGCACAGCACTATTGATGCTTACTAAAATTTTAAAATCCCATACATTAAATATTTTCATTTTCAAATTGGACTTCTCCTCATTTCAGTCAGAACTAAAACCCATTAAAGGAGGGGGAAATCAAAGATTAAGTTGATCCTGTGAATCTCTCTTGCAGGTCCAGTTTCCATCCACATTTTATCATCAAGGTCACTTGTTAGATAACAATTCTAAAATTATTTTGTTAGCAATTATCAAATTTGACTATTGCACAAAATAAGTTCAAGTTCTTTTAATAAACAGAACTATTCTCCTTGATTAACATGCAGTACCTGTGATTTGTGACATGCTTTACTTGGTAGCCATGTAAGCAGAATTAAACGTAACAGTTCTGATTATTGAACAAAGAAATCTTTCTTTGTTCTGATTTTTTTAACCATCTTCTATTATTTTTGGATTAAATCTATTTCATCTGATCACAAAAAAATGCTCTTATTAGAAGAATGCTGCATTTTATCAAAAACAAGAATGTAACTAAGAGAAAAATAATTCCACCTATATCTTTGTCACTGAGAGATAAACCAATACATTGATTAGCTGGGAGACTAGCAGTCAACTAGCAGCAGTAATTAGTTGCATAATTATGACATCAGTGCCCCAAATTAACCCTAGGATTACTTTGCTTACTGTTTAAAAAACATTTCTTTATGAAAAAGAGCGTATCTCTCTTTAGATACTAAATAAGAATTCAATAATCTTGAGCTCTACTCAGTCCTTTGGGCAATAACATGTGCAACCCCTGTCAGGGATGCTGGGAACTCAGCACCTTTCCTCATTTTATTTAGGTCAAACTGAATCAATCTATATCTTATGACCAAAAAGAAGAATGCAGTGAAAGGCTTTATACTGTACAAACTATTAAAATCTCACCCAATTTCTTCCATCATTGATTGACAAATTAGATAATGCTTGCAGTCCTATAGAGACAAGCCAGGGACTCATCTGATAACAGAAGCCAAGAGGGAAACACCAGAGAAATATCCCAAAGGGTTAAGGGGTGCACCTCACGAAGGTGACACAGAAAAGAGTCCAGCTTGGGTGCCTTTATACCAATTCATGCAGCATGGGCAGAAAAAAAGAATTGGAAGCTACCACCATGCTACTAGAAACGTATAACCTTGTCACCATTACTGGTAATTCGATGGAATAAATTTCATGCCTGAAGTGTGACTATCGAAGGACACAAGCTATTTAGAAGAGGCAGGGGAGGAAGGAGAGGTGGAGGAGTTGCCCTCTGCATCAAGAGGTGGATTGAGTGTGAAGAGTTGTCTCTGAAGAACAGCCATGAGCAGGTAAAAAGCCTGTGAATAAGAATCAGAGACCGAGACAAAAAAGGAAATTTTGTAGTCAGTGTCTACTTGAGGCCCTGGTAAATGGCATCCTTCTGACAAAGCCTTTTTGCTGCAACTGCAGGAGGCGTCATGCTCACAGGCTCTTGTACTCCCAAGGGCTTCAACCATGCTGACATCTGCTGGGAAAGTTGCACAATGAGCTGTAGGCAATCCAGGAGACTCCTGGAAACACAGAAGATCACTTCCTGACCCAAGTGACAGACAGTCCTGCCAGAGGGAATGTGATATAGGATCTTATGGTCACCAGTATAAGAAAGCCAGCTAGGGACATCAAGATCAGAGGCAGCCTGGGCTGGCAGCAGTGATCATGCATTAGGTGGGGTTTGCAGTCCTGGGGGAGCCTACAAGAAAGAAGAGATGATTTACAAGAGCATTTGGTGATAGACAAAGGCAAACTGCTTCAGACTGAAAGACACTAGGTTTAGATTAGGTATTCTCTATTGCAGAAGTGGTGAGGCAGGGGAACAGGTTGCCCAGGGAAGCTGTGGATGTCCCATCTCTGGAAATGTTCAAGACACGCTCGGAAGGGGATCTGAGCAGCTGATCAAAAAGTGTCCTTGGCCACGAATGAGGGGTCAGAACTAGATGATACTTAAAGTCCCTTCCAGTCCAAACCATTCTATGGTTCTATGTTAAAGCCAGAAGGTCAGATCAACTTAGAAGATAAAAATAAACATGTAAGTCTAACTCCTGTTGTTAAAGCAGTAACTCTAAGAAATAGCCTTGAAAAAACCTCTTGTCTTGTACACACAGTGCTGTTGATTTACAGCAGCAATAAGTTTCGATCTTAAAAAACCCAGGAAGTTTATGCTATTAGCACTACATTTTCAGGAGGGATAATAAACACTTGCTTTTAAATGCTAGTGATTTAAAAATCTCAACACAATAAAATAGAAAATACTAAGTTAAGCTAATTGTTAAAATGTTTATTGAGGAAAGACTGAAAACCCACTTCCCATATATACATGCTTGGCAGAGATTTGGGTGTGAGCCAGAGGAAATCTCTTCTAATAGTCCTGAAGGATATAAAGTTGTCTACAAGGATTTTTCTTTTTTTGTTTGAGTTTGAAATAACAGGGCAGTGATCTCCACTGAATATTAGAATGATAAATTTGTCTTTTTATATAAAAAAAAGACCAAACAACAAAACAAACCCCTGGATGTCTAGATAGATAAATTAATCATGTAAATTCCAGATTGCTTTAAATTCTGATATAAACAATTACTGTTTGCATATCAACTTAATTCTGCAACTGTAATTCTACTCTTCACCTATCTTTATGCTTGATATTTCAGAATGATAACTGCTACAAAATTTTTAGAATAGCTTTTTAGCAAGCTAAGAAAATTACTCATTTTGCACTTGAGAATCATTGCATAAATGCAGGATAAGGACACATAGAAGTTTCATAGTAATTATTGTGAGGAAATAATCAAGCTACATTAATTCAAATGTTTATTTACCCCCATAGAAAGACAGCCCGTGTACAGACAGGTAATTTTGAATAAAAAATGCCTACAATGCATGGAAAGGGAATCTTCTTCTCTACCCCACATTGCTGGCGTCTATACTGGAGAACTGCATTCAGATCTGGACTCTGTGCACCCCAGAAGAGCTCAGTTCATGGATCCAAATAAGACTAACATAAACTAGCAGTTGTATAGAAATGAAATGTACGATAGCAGGTTTAGAAAGGAATTTACTTCCATTTCTAAAACTTAAAGACTGAGTACAGAAATGTTGATGCTCTCTTAGTTCAAAAACTATTGCTGTGAGAAAAGGAATAAAATGTTCTTCATGTCTATATTTAAGTGGGTTTCAAATTGAGCAAAACAGATTCAGGTTAGTCTAAAAATAGCATTTTGATGGTAACAATAATGAAACACTGGAATTGTTTGATGTAAGTACACTGTGGGCACCTTTAAACAAAGGTTAAGTAAACTACTACAGGAAGGTTCATAGCTAGAGCTAATAATATTGCCTTAGATCTTGAAGGTTAACTAGGTGACATACCAAACCTCTGTCATTCTGTGCAAGCCATACAGAAACCTACACAAAAGAACAGAAGTTTGCCTCAGTGCATTTAAAGAAAAATGGGGTGAGGGGGTGAACCAAAACCAACCTAAAAGTTGTATTAACATATTCTGTCATGACTCACATTTCATTAGATTTCATTCAGATTGTTATACTTCTGCCAGTGGAAACTTAACACCAGTGACTTTTTTTGAAATGTAAGAACATTTATATTTATATAATAGGCACATGTTGCTAAAACAAGAAAAATAGGTAGGGATAGAAGCTACAGCAAAATAAACCAGCTCCAATTGGCAAAAGAGTAATAGTTAGAACAGAATGCTTTTAAAGATTAGGTGAACACAAGAATACCTAGCAAAAATTAAGTTTCTATCTAGGTATGAAAGAGTCTTTATTTTTCCATAGAATAGTGTTAGATAACTGTATTTTCCTTTGCTTTATGCCTTTGAGGATTTGGCCCAATCTGCATATACAAGCCTTTCGTACACAATGGTTAATGCAGCCAAAGCACAAGTCAGGGCCCATGCAACAGTAACTTTCAGATGTTTTTGAAATGCTTCAGCACTGAGGTAGAGTTTATTTCAGATATAAAATAGATAGAACAGGTGCTATCAAACAGTTTTATTTCCTTTGTGACATAAAGCCTCAATCCCATGAATGACAGCCTAGGTCTTTCCAAATAGTAAACTTGCTGAGAAATGGATTGAAGAGGTTTGCAGTGATAACCTCAAGGCATAGAGGAGACAGTACTATAGAGAGAAATATGGAAAAGTCTAGCCAAACTTAATGTGGAAACAAAATGGGAAAATTCTGTATTTTAGATAGGTTTTAGGGAAGAGACATTTAGCTATAATACCATTTTTCCTGATAATGGAAACTTTATTAACAAAAAAACAAATCTCACTTTTCAAATTAAAAATATTTACCAAGAAAAAAAAAACCACAAACTACTCTGAATGTTATAATTCTAAATGTTTAGAGCAAGGAAAATAATTTTCCTTCAGGTAACTCTGCTTTGCTGTTTACTTTGATGCACCTTAACAGAAATGTATAGAATAAGAAATTAGTTCTTACTGTTATTCTTGATCCTATCCCTGAGGAGGAAGGAGCAGCAGAGAATGTGTGATGAACTGACTGCAACTTCCATTCCTTGTCCTTCTGCTAGGTGGCAGGAGGGGGTAGAGAAAATCAGGAGTAGCATTAGACCCCGGAAGAGGGGAGGGGGAAATGTGCATTGGGTTTTTTTTTTCTATTTCTAATTATTCTACTCCAATTTATTGGGAATAAATTCAATTAATTTCCTTAGTTGAGTCTGTTTTGCCTGTGACAGTAGCTGCTGAGTGCTCTCTCTCTTGCCTTACCTGGACCCACAAGCCTTTCATTACATTTTCTCTCTACTGTCCAGCTGAGAAGGGCAGTGATACTGCAGATTTGGGGGGCACCTGTCATCCAGCCAAGTTAAACTCACCATACTAAATTAAGGTAGCTTTCCTTTTGGTGAGGCACGTTTTGGTTACACTCAAGAATTTGTCCAATTAAAGCAAAATCAGCAAATGTCAGTCTCACTCCCTCAAAACTATTTAAGTGCCTACAGTATTTATTAAATAGCTTGATTTTTATTTTAAAAATACCTAAAACAAGCAAACAAAAAAAGTATTCTGGGTTTTTTAGTTATAAACATTTACTTCAAGAAAATAAAGTCTAACAGAAAACTGTTGCCTATAAAACTTGAGAAGTACTCTTTCACACTGAATAAAGTATTTAATGCTGTATTAGTTGAAATAGGAAAATCGGGTAAGAATCAAATCTAGAAAAAAACAAAAAAGACAACCAAAAAAAAACAAAACAAAACCCAAAAAAACCCCCAGAAAAAACCCAAACCCCTAAAGAAGTATAATTTATCTTCTTGTTTCCAGACAAATAATAAAAATACTTAAGTAGTGCAAGACAGGCAAGATAATGAAAATGAATACAGGGATCCATATTCATCCTATCTAATTTTGAGTGCATAGTGCACAAACTTAAGGACATCTATGCCTAGGGTTCTTTATGAAGTCCATGTAGAAAGATGGACTCCTGTACTTGGTGGTTTACTTCATTCCAAATCTTAAAACACTTCATGAAAATTCTTTTGCAAGCTATAGTACAACTGGGACAGCCAGTATTATCTAAGCATAACAAAAAAAAAGGTCTGCATTCAAATCAGTGAGAGCTAAAGAGAAAAGCTCAGAATAAGGCATTTAGAACATCTTCATCAACAGGGATGAACAAAAATTATTCCCAAAGAAGGGAAAAAAGATAAGCTTTACTGAGATGCACAGGAGTTTTTATGTGACTTTCAACTGCAAAGGTATACAAGACCTAAGAATGCAGATTTACAGAGATGTGATCCTACTGATTGAAGAAAATTAGCCTTTAAGTAATTAGTTTGAGTATTAAAAGCTTTTTGGAGTTCTAAAGGATTTCTTTGAACTGCTTGAAACTTCTCACATCTTAATTTATGAAGTTTGAAAATGTGGGAGAAATATGATCCCAAATAAGGAAAATACTTGTCATTATTTTACATTCTAAATTAAAAAAGAGTAGAAATTAATGAAAAAAAAGACAAAGCCAGAAATGTGGATATGAAAGCCAAAATTTAATCTTCATTTGTTAACTTTTTTTTAGACAATTGGTTTTTTTTTTTGGGGTGTTTTTATTCACCACATTTATATTTGATGGTAGTACTGGATCTGCTCTTTGATCCTCTTCAGCTTACAGCAGTACCAGCAGAGTGATTGGACTGTTCAGTAGATAGCTGGAACTCTATAATTTGTTCCCTTTATTCTAGTTCTGGCAAGGAGTGAATATTTCAAAGACATCTACTGTCAGCACTTCACAAGAAAAAAAGTCTTCCTTGCACTTTTTCCTCTAAAAAAATTTCATTTTGAAACGAAGAATTTCTTAAAGTGGAAGAATCTTCATCTCCACTTCCTTTGTCCTTCTGGAACATAAATAATAAAGAACACTTTTATTGTACCTATACTAGGGTTGCATAACCAGGTTTTTCAGGAAGAGGGAGGCTAAAGAGAAGCTGCAAGAGAAAGCCAAACTCTCCCACCCCTGGGACAAACCATTCACTACAGAGAAATGTGAGAGCCCTGGGCTCTTGGCTAACCCTTCTGTTCCTCAGTCAGTTTGAGAATGAGCCCCTCTTCACTTGTCCATCATGCAACAAATGGGATGAAATTCACTTGAGAGATCTAGCCCATAACAGCATATTAAATATGTTTTTCACAATTCTCTTTTTATTTTAACTGGTTTCATAAAGAAGAGGATAAGACTATTACCAAGTAAACAAAGTTACGATAAATCACATCTTAGAGATTTTGATCTAAGAAATTAGTTTTCTGTTTGCAGTGCTTTCCCCCTTTTTAAAAAATATACATTCTGTTCTGATTTAATTTTGCACTGATGTGTTTGAAACATTTTCTACCCATACTGACAACCTGACCACTGACTTTTTAGGTGAGTGTGACTTAACTTACATGGCTCCCAATACAGTACCATTTTTTAAAGTATAGTAAGAATTTTTGAAAAATACTCTTACTTTTCATGAATACATAACTCAGTACTTTATGTACACTTATATTACAAACAATATTTCATATTAGAAATACTTAAACTTGGTGATATTTTTGACAGGTAAGAAAAAAGGAATTTTAGGGGAATATGTGGTAAATTCAGCAAGCACAAGCAAAAGAAGAAATGCACTAGTTTGTCTTGATCGTACTGTATTTCTGTATATTAAAAAAACAAAAGCTAGACTTTCTTTGATGGCATTGTTGAATATAAGAGACAGTGAAATCAACTTTATTTCTTGTGAGTACAGCTGTCACAGAAGTCAATAAGAATCCTGTTATGTGTGGATATTTGGCCCTTAGTGGCTGTGAGCAAAGAATTGTGTGGCAGTGATGCTCAATAAGCATGGATGTGACAGCTGGAAGATGAATACAAAAATAGATTGGAAGTGACAGTGAGTCTGACTATATGTACAGCCTTTTCTATAGAAAAGAGCTAAAAGTAACATCTCAAGTTTTGTCACTTTTCTTGCTACTAGCAGCTATTTTTATGAATCCAAAATAATCAAAGCGGTCTGTAGGTCAAATGTTTCTATGGAGAATAAAAAATTGAATTATTTCCTGAAGCTGAATATGATATCCAATTTACAGTACCAATAACAAAACCATCTGATTTTAATGCAGAATCTTAGGCACTAAGATTCTCAAGGAATAATACTAACATATCCATCATTTCTTGCTAGCTGTGAGCAGAATCCTGATTTCTGTTTGGGAGAAGAATAAGGAAACACTTCATATATATATGTATATATATATATCTATGTGTGTCTACATAAGCAATACTTAAGTAGCTTTAGACTGTGCCATTCACATCATTCTCTCTGGAAGTAAGAATGTTTCTAACATTTGCTGTTCCTGAGCATGTCTGAGGGAAAATTTTGAGTACTTTAGATATCTTTGTTACTCTCTAATTCAGGTGTTGTATAACTCTAAATTAGAACTTCAAACAATTTCTAAGTAGTTTTGGTCCTTTTTGATCTACTGTACTGATAGTCAAATTAATTTTCATTTAAATATTGAAGGGTGTTTTTTTTGGAGGTTATATTGATTGGGGATTTTTTGTAGAAAAGATATTGTGATAATTTTGGAAAAAGGACTTCCTGTTCAAAGTATACAATTTCCTCTTAGGTATACATAGTATATACACAAGTAGCCTAAAGACATCTAATACTGTTGAGCATCTTTACCTTCCATATCAGTTTTACTGCATTTTGCAACTAAGCAAAACTAATTATCCTGAAGAGAATCAGCAACATACATTCGGATGGGAATAAAAATATCATTTAGTTTCTAGGTCTCACACCTCTAAGGAGACTTATTAAATTAATATTTACCTGGGGCATTTTGAACTCCAGCCAAATCTTAAAAAGAAGAGACATTACTTACTTCATGGATAACAAGGCAAGTCTGCTTTGGGAAGGTTAATAGTTCAGAGAGGATCTTTGAGAATGAGTAATTTTCATTTTTTTCCAACTCTTGAGGAGTCAATTCCCCCTTGTAAGTATATTGAAAGTTTAGGATAGATAAAAAGCAACGCTCAGGCAATGTGGAATTTGAGTTTCTTGAGAAGGTAGGAAATAGGACTTATCTTCTCACTTAAAGAGCAGATCCTTAAAGTCCTTTTTAAGACTGACCAAAAGGCTAACATTTGATCACTCTTTTTTAATTTTTTTTCCCTCAGCATTTACCATAATTACAAGAAAATAAGAGAATATCCTAAAAAGTGCAAAAGCAGTTTCAATAATACAAACATAAAAACGCATTTCAGTCATACAAAACTGATGTAGGTACCTGTAATAAGTGAACAGAATTTAGACTGTTAACATCCATTATTAAACATGAGAAAAGAGACAAAAACAAATCAAAACCCCCAAAACAACCAGCCAACAAGAAAATCAAGTCAAATAAACAAAAAGGAGCAAAAAGCAACAACAAAACAAAACTAGATACTGAGTTCCCAAAAGGGTTTTTAGGACATAATCTCAGCCACAAAATAATTTCCTACATTAATTTTGAATGCTGAATCTCTTTGCTTTTCTAATAAACATTAAAGACTTTTTTCTATTTCTTCAGCTCTTTCCTAAAATACCGCAATATGTGCTTTTTAATAAAAGAGCTCTGGAATAATATTCCAGTTGGCAAATTTAATAAAACTCTAGGGTGCATTCTGAAATCCTTCCTCTAGTATGCAAATAAATGCAAGCTGTTCATAAAATGCTAAAAACACAAACCTGGAATGACACTGGATTTGAATAGCTGCTGCTGAAAAATACTATTTTACTTTAAAAATATAATTCAATTTGTACAATAGAGAACACTACAGTTACTTATTAGCTAGTAAATAATAACTTTGCTTTGCAGCATGCCACCTCAGAAAACATATCTGCTTCATTGGCACAGGTTCCACAAATTCATAAAAATAACATTTTTTTAGATAATACGGTAAAATCATGATATTCCAAATTTGACCCAAAAATATAATATCCTATTTTGGACAATTGGCAAGAGTCATAGAATCATTAAGATCATTGAGTCCAAGATCTGACTGAACACCATCACATTTACAAGATCAAAGCAATGACAATCAAGGCAAATGCCATGTCTACTTGTATCTTGAAAACCTCCAGGGATGTTGAGCCCCACAGTCTCATGGGTAATTCTTTCCAATGCTTAAAAAAACTCTCTGTGAGAAATTCTTCCTGATGTTCAACCTGAATCTCTCCTATTGTAGCTTAAGACTTCTTCCAGTCACTGTTGCCCGGGAGAAGCAGCCAATTCCCACATTGCTGAGACCTCCTTTCAGGGCATTGTAGACAGTGCTAAGGCCTTCCCTGAGCCTCTTTTTCTCCAGGCTAAGAGACCCTGTCTTGCACGGCCATTCCTGATAGGATTTACTCTATAGAGCCTCCTCCAGCACCTCAATGTCATCCTTGCTGCCCAGGACTGGAAAGACAACTCAGGGTGTGGCCTCACCAGTGCTGAGGACAGGGGACAGTCACTGCCCTGCTCCTGCTGGCCACACTGTTTTTGATACAGGCCAGGGTGCCACTGGCCTTCTTGGCCACCTGGGCACACTGCTGGATCAATCTATTGGGATGCTGAAAAACACCCCCGGGTTCTTTTCTGCCAGGCATCTCCTCCTCAGCCCCATGTAATGTGTAACTCCACACGGGGATGCTGTAACCCTGTTGCAGCAGACCTCTCCTTAGGGGTAGAAATAAGCCAGAAGACAGACTCTCATTCAACACGAAAAGGGGTCCAGGGTATTCTTCTGTACAGCTTTGCCATCCTGACTGACTACAGCAAGGTCCCACGGGAGGCTCTGACTCCATCAAACCCAGACTGACCTTATAGCAGATCTTGTACTGCAGTGGCTCTCTTCCTTGTATCTCTTGGGATTATTCAAGCTTCCTCAGGGCTCCTCTGCGTTGCCAAGGCCCTCTCTCTCCCGGCCCTCTGCCTCCAGGATCCCCTACCCAGCCGACCCACCCCTTTTATCACACTTACCTCTACTAGTCACAGCTGTGACCCACTAAGGGCAAGGCTGCTCCTCTTCTTTGGTAATTAGTACAACTGTGACTCACCAGATCACCTGTAATCTCTTCTTCTACACCTACAGTAACCCAAGTGCAGGACCTGGCACCTTGCCTTATTGAGCCCCATAAAATTAGCCTGGGCCCATCAATCCAACCTGTCCAGATCCCTCTGCAGAGTCTTCCTACCCTCGAGCAGATCAAGAATCCCACCCACCCTGGTATTACCTGCAAACTGACAGGTATGCCCCATGCTGATCCCCAGAACAGATATCAAACAGGGCTGGATGTGACCCCATTCTCCACCACCTTCTAGGCCCAGCCATCCAGCCAGCTGTAACCCAGAAAAGGGTGCAACCCATCATCAAAGGCTTTACTGAAGTCCAGGTAAATTCACAAGTCTGTGGGGCCAGATGGGATTCACCTAAGGTGCTGAGCCTCTGCACCTGTTTTTGGTTGCTTTAGCAATGGCCCTATCATGTCAGCCTCTCTCCCTGCTGGGTCTTTCTGCTCTCTCCCAGCTTGCCCTGACTCCAGAAACCCACTGCCTATCTTCTGTTAGGTGTTAGGTGTTTTGCCCCAGATTTACCATGGTCACTGGTGGTGCTGCTGTCACTGTGCACCTTATCAACTTTTAACGAATTTATGCATTTAATAGCTGCACTATGATGTATTTAATGCATCCTAAATTTTAAATCATTGAATTGCAACCTTTACAGCATTTTGATCCTTTTCTATATACAAATATTTAATAATTTTAAAAATAGGTTTATGATAAAAGCGTGGAAATTTTCAACTGAACAATATTTTTTTATTATAAATTGAAAATACATTAATTTTCTTTCTTTTCTTTCCTTTCCTTCTGTAACATTGCATTTTAGTTCACCTTTAGAAGTTATTGTTTATAATAGAAAAAAAAATATAAAGATATACTTTAAAAAAATAAAAACTAAAATAATCTTACTCCAAAGGAAAATTAATTGAAATCACTGCAACAAAAACTATAGACTATTTTACACTATCTTATGAGAACTAAAATAGGTGATTTTTAAAATACTTGTATCATAGTGTGAATTTTTACACAGAAGTTTAAAAAGGAAAAACATCCTATCCTTTAGAAACTCGTATTGGTCCCTACAACAGATTTCCACTTGAAAATATAATGTCAGAAAAATAGGAACTTAATATAGATGTCAGCAACCATTCTACTCGCTCAAGACTTCCTTTTTATTTGGATATCAAGATGCACTTCAAGGATGCAGTTTCTCTAACTTCTTTCAGACATCTGTTTAGTTTGAAATTAATGACATCATAAAATTGCTTAATTTGCTCTATGACTATAAAGTCAGTCTGTATGTATAAATTCAAGCCATAGAATCTGAAACAGAGATTAGTGTTTTTATGAACATCTACCCTTTAGCAAAGTTAGTTCCCCGACTTTTGTCTCAGAAAAGCTTACTTTATGGTTTCTGAATAGAAAGTTAAAATCCCTTTTTGTGTCAGGCAGCAAATTACATATTTAACACAATCTTAGTGAGACTACATCTATCAGAGAACAGAATTAAGTGCTTCTAACTTTATGAAGTACAGAGGAACAGGAGAGCACTTTAATTACATTCAAAAGGTACAGTATGTGTGCTAATAAAATCTGTCATTAACAACCAGGAAAAACAAGGAGAGCTTTGGAAAGACATTAGAGTCAAAATGCCACTGCTAGAAATTACTAACAGAATGAGAACTCAATCACACCATCACTTTGGAGGCAACAGTTCAATACTGCTATAGTTAATTGTTCTGTGGCAGAAGTTGTAGAATGCGTAGAACAGAATGTATTTCAGACAAAGACAGCCAAGTTGCCATGAGCCATCTCGTGTGTTAGGACTACTCTAACACAAAATGATTTGAGGTTACATTTAAATGGGTTAGGAATGCTCAAAGGGTTTCTCTGTTGGCTTTACTGTGGCAGTAGTAAATTCTAGGTAAGTGATGGTCATCAATAGCTGTCAAGAGTAATGTGTTCCATTGCACCTGCAGCATTCATAAGAAGATATGTCCCTTTTGCTGTAAAATCCTGACAAGTTACATTTATTTTCTACCTTTGTTAAAAAGCTTAGTATAAGTTGCTGCTTGGTATTTCAGTAAAGAAAGGATATGTCATTCTGTGCTAAAACTTAAAATTATTTGACAGTGTGTTTAGCTCTGTGTTAAATAGAAGTACTTTTCATCAATGTTCTGTGAATAGCAGTTCTGCCAGTAGCATATGACATCCTGAAAAAATGTAGCTATTAGATAAATCTTAACATAATGTATAAAACACTTAATTGCTATTGCAAAATGGAAAAAGAGTAACACCCTAACTAGCCCTAATTGTTAAATACATTCTTCTTTGATATTGAGCACCTGAAGAAAAACAAACCCAAACTTTTAATAGCTCTAGTAGAGCAATTTAAACAATAGTGATTAAATCTGATTTTACAATGAAACTGTAAGAGCTTCAAGTTACAAACAAAGGTAGTTATCATGGGAAAGTAAAGTAGAAGCTATTAAATTATGCAGTGTTAGTCTTTCTGTTTCCAAGTGCTTTATTCTTATAATCATTTTCCGTAATGCTTCATTACTTGGAACAACCACTTCCAAATATGCAATAATAACATTTATTATAATTTTCACTGTCTGTCCCTCCCCTTGTCTTTTTATGAATTTGTGGGTTTTGGTGAGTAGGTCAGAAGTGAAAATTGTTCTACTAGCACATAGCACATACTTGTTTGGTGAAGTATTAAGAATTGTCAGAACTGCATAAGATTTAATGTGTATATGTATTAGTGGATACATATGTCCAGTATCTAGACACAGCTGTGATGAGAAATTTCAAACATAAAAAAATAATTTTTTTTTTCTAAAATTATTCACTAACGTGTTATGCAACTGAATTATTCTTACATAATATTAATCATTATTACTGCATTTTAAAAACTTTTTCTTTAGCACTTGTATCATACCGTGGAGCCAAAGCTGTTTAGTTAACATTTATACATATATATATATATATATATATACATATATATATATATATATATATATATTGCTGAAAGAGGTCAGAACTGAAGTGAGCCTGTCCTTTTTCTTCTCTCATTTTCCTGATTTATACCTGACGTTTCTGCATTATTTTGCCCCTCACAATGAGTCTATGAGGAAGTTTCATCTGCTCCTGATACTGCTTTTATCATTTTTTAATGGAACAGTATTTTTAATGCATCTTTATTACATATTTGAATACAGAATATATGCAGAATACCCTGCCTATTTATGATCTATTCTTTTGCTTATCTCATGCTTTTACTAATATTTATTACTTGAATTTGTTGCCTCTTTGGTGGTCACACAGATCATATACTTATGCAAAATTTCCTACATTGACTTTAGCTATGTCATAACTGTTTAACAGAATGCTTATATACTATTGATGTTTACACTACTTTATACTACTTCACTGTGCTCATGTTCAGCTATATCCTGGCTAATGTAGTAACAATTTACAAACCTGCATTTTGTCTATGAACTCTCTCACCTAAAGAAAATCATAGTAATAATAAAAATGACATAAACTAAAGATTTTTCATATTTATTTTTCACTAGCAAAATTGTGCCACATTTCTAATTATTTTGTGAGTTCCATTGCCCTTCCTTCATTTTAGAGGCCTGATTCATGAGTTCATTAAGGTTAATAAATTTTTAAGCAATTTTTAACAGTAAGTACACTATACAAGTTAGTGAGGCTCATTATAAAGTTAAACCTTTGCTTAGGTTCTTTGATGGGATGAATTTTGAGGCCACATCTACCCTCTGAAATAGTGCACAGTAGAGATATCTTTACACCTCTTTGATTTGTCAGCCTCCAGGATGATAATTCATATATTCTCATGAATGTGTTTTTTTCTGATTCAGAATGAAAGCTCTGTAGTCAGTGTGAAAAATGACATCAGTGGTTACACTGAGTTCAAGAGCGTGACTTCCATTCCTGCATAGATTTGAAATGGTTAAATGGGTTGTCTGGTGTCTCAGAGCTATGGTGAAGTATATTCATTCTATTGAATTAGAGAAATAATTTGAAATAGTTTTATCTATCTGCTTTATAGGGATTTTTTCAGTGGAAAAGTATAATAAAAGTAAATTTCACTAAAAATATAAAGCTGTTCTCCAGCACAACAAAACCTTTGGCTATGCCAGGGCAATAAGTCTTTTCCTGGCCAAGCAGAGCAATAAGAGCTTCAACAAACAACTGTGGTAAAATTGAGCAATAGGTCAGACATCTCAAAAACCTCTTTGAATTATCTGTATTTTGGTCAGCTATGATGGAGTATTTTTTTTCCCCTCAGTTGCAAGCTTATCAGCATAAGTTAGCTCTAATGCTGTGGACATTAAAAGGAAAAAGTCTAAAAATATAAAGTCAAACGACAGACAATTATTTTATGCTATAACATCTATTCAGAGTATGGGAGAAGGTAGTGTTATAAGTCTAACTTTACCTAGGAAAAAGTCAAAATTGCAGCGCAATTATTCTTGTTAATTACATCAATATAAGATATAATCTTGTGATTTGCATATCCAGTAGTTGCAGACTGCCATAAAGTTTACCAAGAGAATTAATGAAGTATGAAAATCCCACAGATGTATTTGGAACATATAGGAATAGTCATAGCTTGCTATTAAAATCTTTATGTCTCTATGGCAATAATTTAAGTCTTACAAAGGACTAAAAACAACAAAAATCTCACCCTTTTTTGTTTGTCCATTAAAGTTTATTGTTTAGTAAAGCTGTGTGTTTACTCAGTTGAAAGACTAGATGCTTAGAAATTGTTTTTACACAGTAACAATAAACATTTGAGCATGTTTTTTCACATGTAGTTCTGGTGTGGGCTAGGGTCCCAAGAAAACTGAAGACTGTTTCTATTGTCTGTGAAACTGCAATCTATTAAAAAAAACATGTTTATCACAACATCTTTTCATAGCATTTTACTCCTACAGCATTATCAGTGAAAACTTGAGGAACTCAATAAGAAACATTCCTTTCTTCGTTTGTTTATTTCCAGCAGATAATAAACTGAGAATGCTGTGGTAAAGGTTGTGCTGATATGTTTTGAAGGCAGTTCTATCTTCCTATGCAATTTTATCAATTCTAGTTTGGATGTTTCGATTTCTCAGAACTGAAGTCTTGATAAAGTTCTAAGAGCTACAGCCACAGATTGAATATCTACAAGGACAGAATTTAAAAGAAGTGTTACAGGATATGTAATAGAAAGTAGACTACTTCTAAGTATAAATATCTCTGAGGGACTGAAAAGTACAAGAATATGGGTGAAAAATAAGTCTGAGTAACACTTTCAAATTTTAATATAAAAATTGATTACAATTTTAATGCACCAAAAATATAAATGCAAACTGATAGTGAGAGTTTCATGGAATGTCTGAGATTCTACATTATTTAAACAGTTATTTTAAGTTAGATTTTTTTTCTGCTGAAGGATACTTTTTCTTCTTTTTCTCTTCACTCCTGTTTGGTGTCCACTTAAGTGAAGACTCCTTGTTGTTGTTGTTGCTATTTCAATGACCTATTTGTTAGCTCTTCATTAATAATATCATATACCATTTATACTACAGGTTTATTATTCCTAAGGCTTATTAGGTTGAGTTTATAATTTACTTTTAGCACAGAAACATCTTAAGTATTTGTACAGTATCATAACTTTGTGAGAAAAAAAGAATAAATTAAAGAATTGTACAGAAATAAATTAAATATTCTTCAACCTAGAACTAGGAAAAAGTCTACAAGGGATAGTCAAAAGCTTAATAACTCTTATACAGGACGAGCTTCGGAAAGTGCACAAAATTTATGCCTATATCTGGTTTTGCATGATAAATTTTTTATTGAGTATATAAAACCACACCAAACATAAAAATATATTAAAGTATGACCACATTTTTTAATCATCCAAGGTAGTGAGGAGAAGCAACAAGAATGAAAGTAATCATAGAAGAGAGAGATAATGGGAAAGGAGAAAATACACAGTGGTATTTCAATGATGCAGAGAAGAAATAAAAAAAAGCAAAAGAGAAACCATTAGAAAGTTGAATCCTGAATTATTCAGAGCTATATATTTATCTGTACCTTATTATTGTGATAGCTATGAATACAGGAAGTCTGGAATGTATCTGCAAATGGTTGTGATTCTAATAAACCGAAATATTAGGTCTCTGCATCATCTAACTCATTTACCTCATGCCCAGAGTGATTACAGAAACCACAAATCTGATAAAGAATCAACAGTGAGAAAATATAACTTAGAATAAAAACTTGAGGCTTATTTTGATTTATTTGTTTTTATTATATCATACATCTGCTGACTAAGAAGATGACCTTATTACTGAAGATACAGGTTTAGGTTCATGCTTAGAAAAACCTTTATCCACTTGGAACACCTTTCATCCTCAAAGGAGTTTTTTTATTCTTCACATTGTTTTAAAATTGAAGGATGCAACTTCAGTAAGGAGAAAAAAAAAGCACAACAAGAGAATACTCAACAGCTCCAGAATTGTATGTAAAGTATACAGAATTATATGGGAAGAAACAAATACCTAGACTTGGACAGAGCATGAGAAATAGCTATATCATACATGAAAGAAGAAAACATTTGCAATGAATGGGATTGAATTTAGTGAAGAAAAAGAGGAGTTTAAAGTTTACAGACTGATAAATTTCCTGAAAGTGTGAAATGGATAATGTTAACAATTTATTACAGGAATGCTAAACATCAAGAGAGAAAAAGGATCTTGCATTATTAGCCCTAGAGGGGTCTGGGCTTGTAGGTTTGTGCTGTACAGACACAGAAATAGTCTTTAGGGCTTTTTTTTTTTTGGGGGGGGGTGGGATTGCAGGGTGGAATTGTGTGTTTCTGTGTACAAAAACGTTCTCACATATATTCAGATCTTTAGAAAAGGATAGTTAGTGCCTCTTTGGATGATGACAAGAGTCTATTGAAGTTATTATTGCAACAGAATCTTTAGCTGGTCCAGTAGAGGCTCCATGAACCTCTGTTTTGCAGCATTCCGATACCCCGCTGGCCTGTTGGTCCTGGTGGGCTATGTGGAATCCACTGTTATTGTCTTAAAACTACGTGTAAGACATCTCTGGACTGTAAAAATGCCTGACCTATGTGACCTTTTCTGTGTCTGCAGCAATGCTTTCTCTGGAGCATTTCCAAATGCATTACCTGTACGCAGTGAGGTCAGTTCTGCAGCAAAAATTTCCTGGGTCTCTAGACAGACCTGTTTCTCGACCTTGATGTTAACACTAATGTTAATCAACCCATCCAAACACATCTAAGCACTCATGTTGTACCTATAGTTGTAATTCTTTTGAGGTCACTGTTTGTAATTCTCATTCCCTGAGTGGGTATAACATGTCAGAGACAATGCATGTTTAGTCTTAGATCTAAGGGGACATAAAGGGAGTGCAGCAAATTAGTTGGACAACCTTTAGGTGAGAGTTCTAGACAATGTATTTTTGGAATAAATGAGCAGAGTTGGAATAAATGGAGTGGTATAATTGCAGCTAGATCTAGAAGGAAAGAAACAAAAAATGTTCTGGAACAACTTTGAATAAGCTTTCTTCTGTACTTAGACATTGAAAAAATAATTTGCAGCATGGTAGAACTTTAAAATCCTAGTACTATGAACTATACCTGCAGAGAAAGGAATAATTCCCATGTTTAAGGATCCCTTAAGAAGGGTAAGCAACAAGTACAAATATCTATGTATTAATAATATGATACAATCTACAGCTGTAGTCACTTAATATGCCCAAGGATTTCAAAGGATTGCTTAATAGTTTAGAGCAACTTTTGCTCTACAATATAAAAAATAACAAAAACTGAGCTTCCTTCCTCTGACATGACTCCATCATTCCGTGAAGGGACAGAACAAACCTCTTCTCGACATACTTGGAATTTTTGTCTACTCTGTAACACAAACATATGGAATCCTCACTATATCCACAAGTAGTGGAAAGATGGGCACAGACTGAATGTGTCCTGTACTTCTAAGTCCCCTTACTTCAAACTACTTTACTGTGACATGCCAGTGTTCCTCTCTGAATGCATGCTTTCTGTTGAATGATGCACCCAGAGCTGATGTGCACTAGCCAGAGGGCACAAAAATTGATGTTATTTTCACACTAATGTAATTTTTTTTTGAGAGAGAATGAGTGTGGTGAGAGAGATATCATGTTCAAAAATTCACCCTGATGTGTATGTAAATTACTAGAATAACAAATTGTGTAAAATCATGGCATCTTGGTTTTTCACTTACAGAAAGAAAAAAAGCAGCAGTAATCATGTTCTCCAATCTGTCTTCTGTGCCATTCTCCCCTTTTTTCAAATCACCACCACTCTCCATCACTCCAGAGCACCCTCTGCCCATTCCTGATACAGTCCTTCCTTTTGTTGTCTTCCTGTGTTTTCTGTGCAAGGTCATTGACATGTAAAAAATAAGAGGGAGAAGTCTTTACATTCTGTGTTTGATGAGAGGTAAAAAATAAGGTGTGTGTGGGAGTGCTTTGTTTTATTCAAGGTCGCAGACAGCTCTCAGAGATCATGTACACAAAGCATATTTGCTGATGTCAGAGTCAGATCATGGGGCTCTGGAGGAGATTTGCATCTCAGAATTTATCTGCCATTTGCCTGGAGTTACTTTCTTCATCAGAAGACATTTCAAGTGGGGCCTAAGAAGAAAATGTTTCTATATGAGGTGTTCCACAAACATATACACACACGCACACATGCACACATATACACACAAAACCACAAACAAACATTCAAAACCCCCAAACAAAACAAAAACCAAAAAAGCAAACAAAAAAACCCAAAAAACCCAAACACCATAAAAAAACCCCAAAAAACAGAAAAGAAAATTAAAAAAAGGAGCTCTTCCGAGTGAGCCTTCAGCATCTTTCTCAGCAGCATCCTATGATGAATGGACCAGAAGGAGAATCAGACATGTATAGGATATGGGACAGCCTGCAAACAGCCTCAAAAGAAAAAACTGTGTCAGCCTTCATGTTCTTAAACATATACACATACTTCATTTTTTTTAATTGAAAAATGTTCAAGATTCAGAGGTTAGTCATTAATGTGTACTGATGTCACTGTCTTGGAAAGGTGTGCTAAATCTGTGACTCTGGGTAGAGGAAATGACAAAAACTATCCACCAGTTTCAGCAAACTTCGTTGTTTGATGCAGTGAGAGGATAGATATGAATGAATAGTAACTTAGGTTTAGAAATTCTGTACATAGTAGCACTAGACTTTATCCAAAACAGGCATGTAAAATATCCTCATAGAAGCTGGAGCCTATCATGAATAACAGCTGCAAATATAAAATTTTTACCATAAAAAAATACATTTAGAGAGATTAATAGGTAGGAAAACATGCATCAGAAGCATGCTTTCATCTTGGACTATCATAGCAATGAAAATTATGGGTATGTAAAAAATACATTATAATTTATGCAGTTGTAAATACTCTTAAACCTGAAACTTTAAAACCTGCCAGGTTTCAGATAAACTTTTCTACCTGAAGGCATCTGCTAAATATTTATGTTTCTTCTTCCAATGAATGCAATCTACAGCACAAAAAACTGAATACTGCTATTGAACTATATTTAGTTTTGCCTAGTTTTATTAATTTTCCTACATCAAGAAGACTCACCAGATAGCAATTTGCCTCTTACAGAGGCATTGACAGAAGTAAGCCATGTGCCACTACTAGAGCAAGAAGGAAATGGATTTTACCTTTACATAGTCATCTCTGCCTTAATTTGACAGGGATAGAAACTATGCAGACTGCAACAATAGCCTAATAAAGCTTTCAAATCTTAGAAAGGAAGTTCTGAAGATCACTTGTTGAATGACTACCTAATCAAATTAAATTGCTATAAAACTCCCTGACATTACACAACTGTATGTCTTCTGGTAACTTTTAAAGGATGTATATATGATTTTGTTGTTGTTGTTCTTTGTTGATTTAATTTTATTTAACTTCAAATGTCCTTTATCAGTGCCTGTAATGAAGACAATGACAAAGTGAGTGTGGAATGTGGTGAAAAAAATCCATTTATTTTAGCTGCTGGAACAGTAACCTGATTAAGCTGAGAAATTCTCGTTTTAGAATGAGATAATAAACCAAAAAATCTAATTAATAACCCCCACCCCTTAAAAAGAAATATACTCAAAACAGAGATTGCTGGATCTTGATAATAATAGATACTAACATACTCATTGACATAATTAATCTAATACCTTGCATTTCTCTTGAAAAGTAAGCAGTCATTGCACAATAGCTTCCATGAATCCAGATGATATTATACCGTATGCAAGTCTAACCATTCTAGATACAAATAACTTTAGATGGAAGAAAATCCTCAGAAATTAGTTCCTGGCTTCTGGGACTTCATTTTCAACAGCTATTCAAAAAAACAGGTTCATTTTGCAAGTTACTCTCACAGAGTCCGATAGTTCTTTCCTAAGTTTGCTTAGTTTTGTTGTTGCTTTTGCTTCACAGAGAGACTTTGTATGTAGATATTGACACTGATTGATGAATGAAAACAGACATTCACAATTCTGTGGTTAAATTTATTTAAAATGCCTGCCTTTGATAAAAATTAAGCTCATTATTGTTGTGACATATATTTTCTAACAGCACCATTCATGATGGACTTGTACTATATCATTATTGTGTGGTTACAAAGCAGGTAACAAGAATGATTCTTTAGTGTTTGTACTATATCATCATTGTATGGTTACAAAGCACGTAATAGAATGATTCTTTAGTGTTCGTGACTTTTCCTAGACAGACAAACTACATCAAATAAACTTTTGGAAAAAAAGGTAAAAATCCCCTGTATAGTACTACATGTACACAAAAACCTTTTCAGTCTTTGTAGAAATTACTGTTTAGTGGCAGAGCTAAAAGTGCTTTTTACAATGGAAGAAAAACACACTAACATAGTAATTCTCTTTATGATTATTATTTGAAAGTCATTGCAAACTTGTGTAATAGAAGTTGGAAACATTAGCTTTATTTGACTTTTAAGAGGGAGAATGCTAAAAAATTTAGCAGTGCAAGATTAAGTGCAGATTTCAAACAATTTTTTTATTAATTTAGTCAAGTCTTAATGTGTGCTTAAGGTGTGCTTCCATGCCCTGAATATGTACTAATACCTTTAAACCATGTCTCACAAATTCTCTATTTCAGCATTACTCAAGGTAATTTCCCTAATAATTAAGCCTAATAAATATACCAGCTTCAATTTTTAAATTATCCTGTAATTTGACATGTTATTAGCTTTTTAGCATCAAATATTTCATACTAGACTACCAGACTAATTCTAAAACAAAGCTATTGAAATTTTCCCCAGTAATTAGGATAGTAAATTTTTAAATACTATCTAATTTTGAAACATCTGTGAAAAGGAGTGTGCAAAAAGATTTCTTCCTTCAGGCTTTAGAATTAGGCCTATTGCAAAATATTCTGTCTTCTAAAGTAATAGTTCTAATAATTTATTTATTGAAGGAATCAAGGCTGCAGCTAGAATACAGCAAATTACTACCAATCTGTTACTATTGAATCTTCCTTCAGTGAAACACAGAATATAATATTTCAGTGTGTTTGAGTAGTAATGTTTTTGATGAACAAGAAGCTTTTCTGAAATAGTGGAAAATTACTTGGGCATTTGTGGTATTGGTGTGAGAAGTTTCTTCTCTCAGCATTGTTTGTTGCAGTACTAAACTTAAATACTCATAATATACTTTATTAAAGTTGGTTTGCAGTGGCCTTAACAGCCAGCAAGCAGACAGCCATTTCCAAATTTCAGGAGCAATCTCCTTGTGTCCTGAAGTCATAACAAAGATCTATCTGCAGTACAATGGGTATCTCATCCAGTGTATATATTTCAGGCCATTCTACTATATTGGAAACATCCCGAAGTCACAATACCAGGATATCAAATAATTTAGAGTGCCATGTGACATAAAGAAAATGGGTAAATCTGGAGCATTGAATGCAAAGACAAAGCAATGCTGACTTTCAGTTATGTTATTTATTCATTGCTTGTCATGTTATTATGCTTTCATCTCCTCTGTGTAATAGTTTCCAGTTATTAAACAACTAAACAAAAATCACTCAAGTGTTTGACTATTCATTACACTCTGCCATTAAAAGCAAGTTTTGTCCAGAAAATATAAGATAAATGAAACCATTGATTAAGCAATCTAAGTGATGTTGCCAATGATTCCTGAGTAGTGTGTCTGCTACTTAAAACTAATTTCAGGAAGACCACAGACAAGCATCAAGCTCACAAAAATGCTATTTTTCCACAAAATTAAAAGCATTGGGTAATATCAATCTTGCCATGTGGAAAAGCACATCCTCACAGCTGCCCTCCCATGTTGTATTCGCATCACCCATGCAGCAACTGATGGCACCTGCTCACAGCACCTGCTTTCAGTTCCTTTCATCAGATGGTGGTTGGGCAGGCTTCAGTTGTAATTGAATCTTTGGCCAGAAATGCTGTATTTTGAGAATGCTCTCTTTTTTTCCTTCTCCTAAAATTGAAAATTCCGTTTGCGGTGTGAAATGTAAACTACCAATATTTAACAAAATTCATTTAATAATGATGAGTGATATTCCTGCCCACAGCAAGTTGGACTAGATAATCTTCAAAGACCGCTTCTGACCAAAATCATTCTATGATTCTAGGATTTTAATATGTTTTGGATATTTGGGACTCTTCCTAATACTTGCACATTTTTCCCAGGTATATTCATACAGCCATTTAACGCTTTTTTAAAACACTTAGGCTCACCTTCAAAGGCAGAGATTGTCTTCTGGGTGAGCTCAGCTCAATGATTTTACACATTCTTTTTCCTCTTCCTTATGCCACTTCAATGTTACAGTATCCTCAGTCAAAAAGAAAGATTTACTGATGAACTATTTTTAAGAAACCTTGTACTGAAGACAGAGATATGACATCAAAAAAAGCTGAAAATAGGAGTGCAACAAAGCAGTACTATGGTCCTTATGAAGAGCAATTTTCCCTGTACCAGTCTGATTGTAATCTCTTGATAGTGTTTGGAAAATGCAAAAAACCCTACTACTCAGTAGGTACTATGCCCAATCAGGTGGAGTGAATGCATTCCTAGAATTACCCACTTTATTGTTGGATTTATTGCCTTATTGATTGAAGCACTGTATTTTGACAAACTCTCATGATGGCGTATGTGAAGCAAAGATCTGCCAACTGCTACACACATTTATTTTAGGTAACACAATGCAGTTTATTTTTATGTCCATAGCTATTGCTGCTGAAGTGGGAGAGAAAAATTATTTAAGTACTCAGGGCTCTTTCTAAAGATCATATGGAGACTGAGGCACTTGCCTAGGGCAGGCACAGTAAAATGCAAGTGGAACCAAATCCACTTCATTTTTCTGCAGAGAAGTGCTATGATTACCACAGGTTCTGAGCACCACAAAAGGAAAAAGGCATCTGACCTCACGTCCATCTCCAACAGAGCATGTAAGGCAGGTTCAGATACTGTGTGATAAAAGCAGATGGCTGAAAATAATTGTTCTCTGGGCTGAACTGATTATCAAACTACTAATTGGATTAAGCTGGAGAAGGAACTAACTATGGCTCCTAAAGTCAAGACGTCAAAAAAATCCACAGTGTGACCTCAGAAGTCTCTTATCCTTTCTGAGCCTCTGATTTTCCAATTACTTCTATTTGTTCTGTACATTGAATATAACAGCAAAGGATGATAATAGTTCAATGAGTACATCAGACTTTTCAAAAATTAATATTATCAAAATTTTTAACTCATCAAGGAGGAAATAGGTCAATCAGTCAGGATCATATAGGCTGATATTCTCATGTAGGTTGATATTGTGAAGCCCTGTTTGTTTTTTTGGAGTTTTTTGTTTGTTTTCCATAGATGTTAGTGAATAGCAACTTTTTCTTGGGACAGTATATTATTTTTTCTGTATATTGGGAAAGTATATTATTGTTTTCCTGCTAGAAATGCTTTCTGTGCATACCCCCAGGTTTTAAATGTGCAGCTGACAGTTTTACATTGAAATAATTACAATTTTTTTTCACAGCATCAGCAACACTACTTTTATTGAAGCGATAAAAAGAAAATTTAGTCTGCATATATATGGCTTGTGCTTTGTTTTACTAAAGTATTGTGTTATATGCAAAAAAAAACCCAAAAAAACCCCCATCCCGTGTAAATAGCAAGAGGGACATAATAAAAGAAGGAATAAAATACTTTGGTAAGTATATTCCTTTACAGGATTGGAAAAATTATCTCTCTGAATTTTGTGCATACACCTTCCTATTATGCCTCAGTTTCATCACTCAGATTGTAATTTTATGATTCCATATCTTATTTAAACATAATTTTCCAAGGAAAATATTTGTGTGAGTTGTGTGGCTTTTTCTTTACCGAGAGTGTAAATATGAAAGATATTGAATGAAGCTTGGTGATCAATTCTGACTGCTTTTCCAGATGATTTTGAATATATTTCAAATTTCAAGAGAAAAGAAAGAGGAAAAAAATTAGGTAAAGTTAGCAAAGGAAAATGTGAAGTTAACATATTTTAATTAAATGTTTAGATTATCTTAACTTTTTATAATGTCTTCTCACCATATTCTATGGGGAAAACATTAAACAAAATGGAAGGAAAATAGGAATATAGAAGAGAATAAAAGGGGGGGAAAGATAAATTTACCTTTTTTTGCCATTTTCCTTTTATATTATTATTTCTGTTTCTTCTTTATTTTGCCTCTAACAGCCATGTAATTAATTATACTTTTCATCTAAAACAGAAAATCTCAATAACATAATTATAGTAAGATTGTTTCAGTAGATAGCTTATATATCCCTAATGAAGCTAATAGTCAGCAAATACCTATAACCTAAAATCCTAGATTATTATATAACCAATGATTCAAAAGAAAGAAAAAAAAAAGCAAACTATGTAATATTGTGTGAGGTTGTTTCATTTTATCTAGAAATTAAATCAGTGTAGATCAGAATGGTATGCAACTACACGCAGCACCTCAAGGTTAACTCCTATGAACATTTATTGTGTTATTTTGGAATGGATATTAGTCACCCATTGTTAAGTCAGATATATTCATGTAGAAAATAATTCTATATATTCCTTGAATATATTCCTTGAAGTTATAAAAGTAAACAGATATCTCTGCTGTGAGAACACAATTGTTCCTCTCTGCATTTGAATGAGCTTGTATATTAAAACAATTGCAACAATTGCAACTATTTAAAAGCTCATGCATTATAGACTAAAATTTCTGACACACATATTCCCATCAAACTGAATGTTATGGGACTCTTAAAGGTAAAAGGAAAATATTTATGCCAAGTGCAATCAGTCAAATTTTTTAAAAAATTCTTTTCTAAGTGTCTGTCTGGGTCCTGATGTAAGGTAAATGGAAAACAGTTCTGGATATCAATATTCCCTTAAAGCAACTCAGACATCAGTTTACACTAGTTCCATCAACTTTTCATTGGCATTTTTGGAAAAAACAAAACAAAACAAAACAAAACAAAACACCTCTGTAAAAGCAAACAAACACCAACAATTATACTACATAGCTAGAAAAGCACTGATCTTACTCAGGGAAACTGTCTGTAAAATACTGGATGCTCCCCAAAAATTTATATCCTACTAGAAAATAAATTTACTGGAATCGAACAATTGCTCTGAAAATTAAAGAAACTGGAATAGTTGACATATAGTGATTAACCTCAACAGCTTTTTCACATTAGGAATAGAAAAGGACAACCAATTGTATATATCCACCTAAATTCTGTGTATGTGACTCTCAGTGGATCTTTCCAACAAGCTTGTGCATGGAAAGAAAAACACTTCAGTGGAAAAGATCTTTGGCAGAACCATTAGGACAGACAGAAGGGGTAGCATTGTCTTTCCTTCTCCTCAGCTGAGCAGAAGACAGCAATGTCTCTCATCTGCTTGAAAACATTTCATAGACAGGCAACTGTGACAAGATTTCTTAATCCACTTTTGCACCATAGACTGTGGAGCTCTTGCTGCAAATTTCAGTTTATTAATAATTCTAATTCTGATTTTATGATGTGAAATGGGGTAGTTGAGGAACATCAGGTGTTCATTAACAGCCAAAGTAGGATTTTATAACCCAGGGTGAATGCCTCAAATTGCATTTGATGCTTTAAAATAAAACCACTAATTACTTTGTTTTTATTGTATTTACTGTATCTAATTTATGGTAGTGTAGTTGATAATTTGCAAACAATTATTATCTTCTATCAAAAGACATTAATTCTGAATAGGTGAATAATTATTAAGTAAAATGCTTAGCATGGGAGCCAATCAAGCCTAAATATTCCAAAACAAGTAATCATTTTTCCTATTCTTTTTGAAAATGTGCTTTTTAAATGTGCTATCATGCCTTACAATCCTGTAAGTCCCTTAGAAGTTCATTATCTTCAGAATGGACAAAAACAACTGGAAAGTGGTTGATAAACAAAACCATTAACCCAATTTTTCCATTTACTTTGAGGATTCAGAGGCAGGAGCTGCAACACAAACCCTCATTAAACAGCTGTTTGTTTCATTTCCAGTAACAGTATACACCACACTCCTTCATCTGAGAATTATGTCACTGTTATGCAATTTAGGGAATAAATGACCATCTCCTTTGAAAACCTTCAATTTGAACAGGAGCATATATTCAATGTGAACATAACAACTAAGAGCTTGGTCAGATTCTAATGTTTGCACAGTGAGTTGTTTACAAATTCCAAATGGTATCTAGTTATATTGGTGAGATTGCTTCATCTCTTTTATTGAAAGTTAGAACCAAAGCATATTTTGAAATGGTTTTTTTTTGAGTATAAATTTTTATCCTCTCCAAGGTATATTATAGCATGTAAAAGGGATGCCCCAAGAAATTCAGACTATAGTATGTTAATGAAAGATATTCTATATTAATTTTAAGGCCGCCCTACATTATTTTTAAAATGTTTGTTTCTCCGCTTTTGCTACTAATATATTGTTGTTAAAGTGACTCTAGTGGCAAAAATTCATACAATTTGCACAAACTCATAATAGAATTTTCACTAAAGGAATATCTTATAGCACTGTTCAAAAGGACTGAAGAACAAGACCAATACAAGTACAGTCTGGAAAAGAAAGGAAGAAAGAAACAACAAGTGGAAAGAACTACCTATTTAGTGCATAATAGTTGCATAATAATGAGAGTCAGTAGTTTGTGTCAACTCTTACTAAAATAGATAATGTTCCATTTCTAAAGGTCTCCTGCCTATGGTAGACAACACCATGATATATTCACAGATGCTGGCTCCTTAAAATTGCTTTTTGCGTGTCTAAATTCTGAAAGGGGAAAAAGAAAAGTGATAAAATCCTCAGGCAGAAAGAAAAAAATATAGTTTATTTATATACAAAATATTTATATGAAGCCCATATTGGATTAAATATTTGATTAAACCACAAGTAAATATTATAATACCTAGATGATGGATAATTTTGCACTCTAACATTAATCTCCTGCTAACCCACAACCTCTGGGGAACTTTCCTATTATAAAAAAATTTAATCAAACCATTTTTCTACTCTGGAGTTTCTTACTATCTCCAAATATATGTTCACAATAACTAAAATGATACCAACAACATAATAATGGACTTTTTTTTTTCTTTCATAGTTTTCAGTTTTATCAGATGGATCACACTCAAAAGTGTGCTATGTATAATACATATCAAATAATACATATGAAGATAAGAATTTTATGTTAGTCCAATTAATGTTTTAATAGTTTCATTAAAATATAGTGAATGGGTATTGCTGGTCCACTTAGTGACACTAACAGTCATGGTCCAAAGTACTGCTCCAAGTCTCAAGAACACAAAGATTAAAAATGTTACATCAAATATTAAACCAAAAAAATATCTTCTATAATAAAAATATCTTCTAATATCTTCTATAGCAGCTGCTCATTTCCTGAGATGTGTCAGCCCCCAGCCTTCCCAGCCACAGACAGACAGGACCACGGTTTGTCAGGCAGTGGCTGCAGTGGGTGGGGCTGTCATCCTTCTGTTAGCCCCCGGGATGAAGGCGCAGCAGGGTGAGCAGCAGCGCCGTGTCAAATCGGTGACGCCCCGATCGGGGAGGGGCTGAGTCCCTGCACAGCTGGGTCAGCACACAGCTAGGGGCCTCCTAACAGCAAAATCATGCCTGTAAAATAACATCACAAGGTTTTCTATAAAATACTAAATGCAGAAAATACATAAACACATATCTGATTTGAATAGTAACATTAATATGCCCCTCTTCTACAATAAAATCAGTACCTCTAATTACTGATAAATTGCAATTTCATTTTCTCCTAGTCTCACTTTCTGCCAAAGTTTTCATCATTCAGTGATGCACTATCAGTCTATTGGTATACTGGTCTTTAAATTTACTTTTAACACAGACATAAAAGTAACATGATAAACTGTAACTTTTAATAATTTAATTAATCTGATAACTATCTGGAGACAATTTGTGAGCTTCTGTTCATCATTTTTCAAGCTCTAATTAAAGATACGTTGGAAAAGATGGGAACATGCTTTTAGAAACTGCTGCCATACTCCCATGAGGTTGCTAGGAAAGATTTTCATACAAATTTCTTTCCAGGTTTCAATTCCTGTGGGACTGGACCCACAGGACATAATGGAAATCTGGAGAAAGATGTACAATCCACTCAGTACTGTGCGCAGATCAGGGCTGACTTAGCCAGAAAGAGAGGCTGTGGAGGAGCAGCCATAAGACCTTCATGTGGCCTGATTGACAGACCCCACAGCAGACTGTTGGTGCAAAATGTTCCTCAGTCATCTTTGGCCAGCTCTGACAGTCAGGAGAGGGTGTGTGCCACCTTCTCCCCCCATGCTCCTCAGGGCACCAATATCTTGTGTGAGATCTGTGGGATTGTCCGCATTAAACACCATGCACGGCATTGGCACCCAGCCTAGTGATGATTACTGTGTTTTATGATGAAGGATTTACACTGCTGAGGTGAAAGTGAGTGCTAGTTGTCTCTACATTGTTATTGGATCTGGTGCATAGACATAAAGTTATAGCCAAAAAAATATTTCTCACTGCTTGCGTAGTAAAAGTCACACCCTTTTCTTAGAAGTCAACCTGTGGCTTATTTTTTTTTTTGCCTAATCTACAAAAAGAAACAATTAAAGATAATTTTAACTCCATTCTGATATTCTCATTAAGTAAAACTCTTTTTATGCCATCAATAGCCTAGGATTTCAAACCATTTGTATTTTAGTTTATTATATTACATCATTCCTATAGATGATGACTAAACAGATAATCTCTATAATTCATTAATCTAACTGCCTGAAAATGTGATGCATATTCAAACACTACATGTCTTAGTTGACTACTCTACTGGTATCCCAAAAGCCAATGGACTCAGATGCCTTCAGTAGCTATGACTCAATGCAGCTGTTTTTCATAGTGTCTCCCTCTGGTAACGAGGTATGCTTGAGTGCTGGTAAGAAATTGCTTTCTGCATTCACTGAGGAGAGGCTAACAGTCTTCTGTACTGCAGCTCACAATTATTAGCAGCAGCAAACTCGTTCTGCCTAATAACAAGGGTCTCTCATTTATTCCTACATGGCTGGCAATGGTAGTTGATGTAAAGAGAAATTGCTTCTACTTTAAATGTCGACTGAATGGGGCCTTAGAAGAGCATAGATATGCATTACTGTACTAAGAATATCTGAAAAAAAATGCATCTGATGCTTCAAAAAAAGGCTAATTTAAATTAGTGCCTCATGAAAGCAATTAGAATGCCTACTGGGGAAATGTAGAAAAGCTCTGTTTTGTTGTTTCATTTTTTCATGTATTTAGTCTTTGTAGAATGATTATGCAAAACATCTGCTGCATTGTGAGACAGAAGAGAAAGAAAAGTATGAGAGAAGAAAATATGAAACATTTCAATTTTTATATTTTTATTTTTATTTTTAAAACAACTTTCAAAAAGCTCCGTTCTCCTTAATACTTTCACCAATGATCTCTTAATTTGCAAATGATAGTCAGCCACCAGCAAAAAGTATTGATGCAGGTTTAATGAATGAAATTTCTCAGCTTACAAATCAAAGGAGAGGGAAAAAAAGCCTCTTCATCCTCTTTTCCCTGGTACATAGTTAATATTCCCTTAATATCTTCGAGTCAGGATTCAGCATGATAGTTAACACTCGGGGACAAATCTCTTTTAGGTATAGATCACCACTAGCTAAGGACTATTTCTGTAGTGTTTATTTGGTTGGTAAGAGGTTTACAGCATTGACATGTTCTGTTCATCTCTGTAATACCAAACTTATTTTAAAAAGAGGGTTATTCAATTTGCAGTGTAAAAATGCTTGTTAGCCTTGGAATTAATTCCAAAGGAAAAAATGCAGCTTTTCATGGACTTTTAATTGCTTGTGAAACGGCAGCATTAAACTGTAAGCTTTACATGATAGGAACTTTTGGCCTGATTTTCTAATCTAGTGCACATCTGAACATTTCAAATAAGGGAAAATTAAACAGAAAATACTATTGTATTGATTTTGGCAGTCTTTTACCTTTACTTCGAGCCTAATGCCTTTATAAAATGAAAGAAATAATAGCGAATCAAGCTTTCTATTTCCTGTGTTCTTTACAATTTCTAAACCATTTTTTTCTTTAGAGGGGATGGGCTGAGAGCTTCCTGTGTTTTTATGAAGAAATTGTCAAGCAGCAGACAATTCATCTCAACACTACAGTGTTATCACTTGCAGTTCACGTACCTCTGACAAAATCTTTCAAACTTTTGCAAAATTTAATAGAGTTAATGGAGGACTCTAAAATACAAAACCTGTAGCATTCAGGGGAAAAAAAAGTGAAAATGGAAGCACTGGATTCTAGCTATTAATGCAAAAGGCATAGGAGATATAAATCAATATAACATCAAGTATTTATGTGTGTGCATGAAATAAATATTTGGGAAAACCTATTTAGAGAACGGTTAAGATGAGTTTACAAAATGAGGCTGTTAGAGTGTAATTAAAAAGCAAGCAAAAAATAAAACCAAAAATAGCATTATGAAACACAGTTTTTAGTTCTAAATAGTTGGGCTCCTTTCTAGCATCTTACTATGTTACTGTACCAAGCATTGATTTTTGCAGGTAAATATTTGCTGAATCATCTAGAACAGGTGGTTTGACTGGGAATAACCCTTGAAAAACACGGCATTTCAGATTTCACTTTGGCAGTTCTGACATTTCTGATGAATCAAAGAATTCAAATGAATTACAAGAGCTTTTATTTAGAAAACTGTCACGGTGTGACTTGGGTTTTGCCGATTTTAATATATTTAATTTCTTTTAGAGATAGGATTTAGGAGTAGAGACAAGGCAGGCTTAAAACTTAAAAGGGTACAAGAAGAAATTTCTTAATAACACAAAAATAATTTATAATAACATTCCTAGATTGTTCCCTCCTCCCCTTTCCTTCATTCCACATTCCTTAACAAAAACGTACAGAGAACACTTCAGTCAATTATCCTCCCAAATAATCATTTCAGTTCACTCAAGAGAGAAAAGTCCCATTTCTGATTTAGGCTTAGGGGATGTCTTCACCTTCACAGCCTGCATCTGCCTGGGACCTACAGAACCATGAATTTTCCTCCCATTTACACAGGCCTTCCAGAGCCGTGTTATGGGTTACGATGCACACATGGGGTACTACTTTTAAAGGCAGGCTGGTGCAAAAAAAAAAATTCTCTTCATCTCCTTCTCTATCAAATGTCTCTGTTCATATTCCAGTCCCAAAACAGAGAGCTCAATTTCCCTGAGGAAAAAAGTCTTCTTCTCAAGCACCCAAACCTCCCTAAGTATATTTCACAGTTTAAAGGAATTTTAGTGAAGTTACAATCCCCTCATAGTCCCACAAAACAAAAGGGTTTTCAGCTACTTATCAGTTGCACCTTTTCAATCTCTTCCCATCAGGAACTTTATCTTCATTCCGTTGACTTCTGTGGACTCCATGCTTTATTCCTTCTCATTCATGGGAGCTCAGGAGATCAAGAATCTTATCCAGGCATTAAGAAGTTAAAATTGTATCCAGATCATGAAGAAAACAACAGGGGCAGCTGAAAGCCTTTTCTGCCACGTGGCGAGGCATGGAGAGGCGAGCTGAGCTGGCAGGGCCGCCAGGCCAGGGCTGGGGCCGCCCGGAGCCACGTGGTCGGGGGGGCCGGGACCATGCAGCCGGGCCGGGCCGGGCTCCCCCCGCTGAGCCCGGAGCCAGAGCAGGGCCGATGCCCCAGACAGAGCCACCTCACCCCCCGGGAGCCGGAAACCGAAAGAGAACACTTAACTTGATCCACTGTGATTTATGAAAGCGAAATATCTTTTCATTGGTTTCCCGAGCTGTCCATCACCAAATCAGCTCTCTGATTGGTGCCAGCAGCTCACAGGGGAAGCCCTCAGAGACAGGACAGCCCCTCCGTTCCCCGGCCTCGTGGTGCTTTCCCTGAGGCGAATCCATCCCTCCCTCCTAGTACGTGAAACCAACACAAAAACTTTTTTTGAAGGTTTTAGCTGAACGTTCATCTAAACAATAACAACCCAAAATATAGTCAGGCAACACTATGTTTCCAACTTTTTTCACAAAAAATGCCACAAAATGCAATTATGTCTTTCTAAATAAATAAAGTAAAATAATTTTTCAGAAAGATGTGCAAAATCACAGTTTAGAATAATCTTACTGAATTCATCAGAAAATTATATTTAAATATTTTGCATCTGAAATATATATTTTTAAATGGCTATTACTTTTCATTGCTCTACACATTGTATGCTTGGCAATGGCATAAGAGTTCTGGTCAGCTATTATTTACTTTTATTTATTTATTTACATTTATCTTTCAACAACTGTCAAATGCTTCTGTTCCAACATAATTTCCAAGTGAGACAGACAAATGATTTTCCCATTTTATTAGAAAAAAATAACATTAGAGGAAGAAGGTTGTTAACAACATTTATTGTGAACATATAACCGTATATATTCTTGGTAAGCCCATGAAGATACCTTACATATGGGGAAAAAAATGAGCTTGTAAAAGCAAAATTATCTTCAGCCATTGGTTCTAGAAACTTTGGCACCGAACACTAGGTTCCTAGTAATTTCAATTAAAGTTAAACAAATAAATGCAGGAAAATGAATGTTAATAGGGTTGGATCATAGAATAATTCAGGTTGGAGAGGATCTCTGCAAGTCTCTACTTCAACCTCCTGCTCAAATCAGGGTTAGATAAGAAGTCAGATCAGATTGCTCAAGGCTTTGTGCTGTCAGGTCTTGAAAGCCAGGAATGGAGACTGCACAACCTGCTCTAGTGCTGGGCTGACTTCATAGGGGACAAGCTCTTCTTTACAATCTAGTCTGAACCTCTCTCCTTTCAGTTTATAACCATTGCCTGTCATCTTCCTGTAAGAGCCTGGCTCTCTTTTTTTTTATATTGTCAAGACATCTCTTTTCAAGTAAAATGAATTTGCCATCTAAACTGAACCTCAGTGGAGTGTCTATTAAAAATATACACTTAATTCATTTTCCATACATATAACATATGAATAGGCATAGGTCCAGGTCTGCATACCTCTTGCCTCCTAAAATACAGCTTTATTTTATCAGTTAACAAACAAGGAACAAATGGAATCTAGACATCCTTCCAGTAACAAATGAATGTTGCTGAAAAAAAAAAAGCATTTCAAAAGATCCAAAGAAAATTACCTAAATATAAAAGTGTTAAGATGTTTAGCACTGTTCACTGAAGGATATGATGGCTTTTAAAATGAGAGTCCATCTCTTTTTAGCAACAGTAAGTCTGCTTCACAGCCCTGTGAAGGAATTATGGTACACATGTGACAGGATTCATCTGCTCTTTCCTTGTGTCGTACCTTTGATGTCTAGGGTGTAGACATCTACACAGAGCAAGTATTTCTGTTTAAAAAGAAATACATACCTCTAAGGCATCATTCATTCAAGCTGCCTTAGAGATCTACCTTATAGAGGTCAGGTGAATCCTAGCTGGGGAGTAGATATCATGTATAGGTGGTCTCCACACATACCATCTGCATGCATAAATAGGAGCATATGACATGATGTATGCAATCAGCCAAGTTTCAAGACCAAGTATAAAGTGACCACATTGTTTTGTATTTACTAACATGAATATGATTCATGAAATATGACAGTGGGCAGTATACAGTACATCTTTCCATTCTTAAAAATTATCTTTAAACAGGAAAATCAATCCAATTTAATTTGGAATGCAAATTTTCTAGAGATCTGGAATGGGTACCATGCAACAAAGTCAGTGGCATTTATTTAATCCCATTTTCTCCTGAAATGTTATTTGTTTATAGAAGATATATTAGTAAGACAGCAAATATAATTGCGTAGTATATAAAAACCTAATGGCACTTCTATAAGTTAGTAGTGATTTATATTTCCTTTTTTTTCTTTTGGAACCTAACACATAAAATTCAGAGGACTGATGCTGCTTGCTCTTTAGTTTTAGAGAAAATATGATTACCATATATATACGGATATATAAAAATATATTTTATTTAAAAATAATGTGCGTATATATGTAAGATTGAGGCCACCTGGTTTTCTGGTACAGAAGATGAATCACAGAGTAAACACTGAACATGTATCCAAATGAAAATAACTTATTTTTCTGAATGAAACAGCCTACCAAAATATTATGATATAATTCGGTTTTAGTTTCAGAATAACGTGGTGTATTATACACATACTTTTAATATGCTGCACACTGCATTAATTTTTCCCAATCTGAGTCTACTTTGTCTATTATGGTAACTGGCATGTGATCTCCCTGTTTTTATCTTGACCCACGAGCTTTTCCATCTTATCCTCACAAATGGTTCTGCTAAGAAGAGCAAGTGAATGAGCTGCTGGTAGGGGTCTTGCATGCAATCAGGCTTGACTATCACACCTTCACAAAAAGAGTTTCTTTTTTCACAATCCTTGTGCTTTCCTCCTTATTTCTTCTATTTCTATTATATCCTTTCTGAGAAGCCATAACATAAATGATACTTCATACAAAAATGTGGAATACCACAGCATCAAAACACCCAGTGATATAATGACACATTGAATTGTAATTCCTATTCCTTTTGTAGTAATTTCTGAAATTCTGCTTGTTTTTTTTTTTTATTTGTTACTTTTGACTCTGACAGACCTATTCATAATGGATCAAGGAAATCATGTAGGATTGTTAATAAGATATTTAGCACATTTTCAGTTCATCCTGTACGTATAATTGAAATTGTTTTTTTCCTAATATAAATGACTTTATGGCAATTCTAAATATAATTGGACATTTTATTACCCAGTTAATCAGCTGTCATAAGATTCAACTCTTCATTGCTACCTTTAGTTTTTCCACATTGAACAGTTTTGTACAAGTTGCAAACTTTGCATTTTCTACATAATTTTCAAATCATTCATGAGAGAATGATAATTTTTCATCACTGCACAACAATTTGTCTATTCAGCCCTCTATATTCCTATTTAACCAACTATGAACCTGTTCAATAATCTTTCTTTATTGTTATGAATCCTCTTTAATAGGATGATTTTGTTTCCTTTACACTTATTAATATTTATTGATCAATATTATAATTTACTTTTCCAAGAACATTCATAGGTTGGTGAAGCATGACTTTCTTTCACCAAAACTGTATGGATCTTCTCGTTATATTATGTATATCTGTGCATCTAGTAATACTGCTCTTTATTATGGTATCTATTATCTTGCTTGTAGTAGAGTTAGATTTATTTATCTACATTTCCTAAAATCGTTGCTAGAAGCCTTTTTAAAACTAATGTCAGTTTAAATTTTCAGCTTGCATTCCTTTGGTACTGAGACTGATTTCGCCAGAGAGTTACAAACCATAGTCAATCTTTCAGCAATTTAATATGTGAGTTTCTCTGCAAGTCCTAGATGAATATCATGTGTCTCTACTGATTTATTGTTGCCATAACAATTTTTCCTAATATTTCTTATCTTGACAGTTCAACTTGAGATCACTCCACAATTTATCCACTCAATCTGAACTCAGTTCAGCACCTCAATGTCTTTCCTGAAGAGAGGGGCCCAAGATTGGACACAGGATTGGTCACACCTCACCAGCGCTGAGTACCAAGGGAAAATCCCTGCCCTGGTCCTGCTGGCCATGTTATTTTTGATACAATCCAGGGTGCCACTGGCCTTGTGGTCACCTGGGCACACACTGGCTTATGTTCATCAGGCTGTTGACCAGCATCTCATGTCCTTTTCTGCTGGACCCCTTTCCAGCCCTTCTGTGCTGCCTGAGGTGCTTGTGATCCAAGTGCAGCACCCAGCACTTAGTCTTTAACCTCATATTGTTACCCTTTGCTTATTGATCCGCCTATCCAGATCCACAAAACCTACTGAGGGTGCACTTGATCTCCTCACCCAGATCATGGATAAGGACATTAAACAGGATGGGCCCCAGTGCATGGAACCCCACTAATGACTCTCTGATAACTGGATGCTGCACCATTCACCATCACGCTCTGGGCCTGGCCATCCAGCCAGTTTTTGAGTAAAAGAGTGTACAGGTCCAAGCTGTGGGCTGACAGCTTCTCCTAGAGAATTCTGGGGGAGAGAGTATCAAAGGCAGCACACAGACATTCCAAAACATGCATGGAGACAAAACCAGGAAGCTAACTCTGCAAATTACACTAATTAATGGGCTAGCAAGAAACTAAAGGCACCACTTTGTGGAATATCAATTTGATTCTGGTCATATTGGGGAGCTGGCAAAAGTCTGTGCTGACATGTCAGGGAGACTTGAGCACTGTGTTTGCTAGAAAGCACAGAAATGGACTGACCAGTGAGTAAGGAACACACGGGACAGGCAGGAGGGTCTAGGATCTGGGCAGGAGTGCTAGATGGAAATAGATCCTGTGCTTAAGGCATCCATCAATGGATGTACTTGTGGACCAGGAGAGTTTTGTGTGCACTTCTGTCTCTGCCAGCCCAACAGAAGGAGAGGCAATGGCTGTCTGTGTGTATGGAGGTTTTATTGAAAACAATAACTTGTTTTGTGGTTATCTGTGTGACCAGCCATGTCAGTGTCCTCTGTGTGTGTGCTTCTGGGCACACCTTCACTACTGATTAAATCTGCACACAGGAAGAAACAGCTGCATTCCTCAACATGCTCAGGTCCCCAGGGCATTGTCCTGGGCTGTGTGGCCAGGCAGGAGGAATACCTGGATGAGAGCAGCTGGGAAAGAGAGACATGCTCCTAAATCTCTTAACATTCTAAAGTGGCGTCAATTTTGCTTTGAGAATTTTGGCAGGTTTTTTGTTGTGTTTCCATTTGTTTGGCTGGGGTATTTTAATCTGCTTCTATTGCTCTAGGGGTTTTTTGGAAAGAGTGGTTTTTAATTGCACCTGGCAAGCGATGCATTGTATGTGGAGCTCTGGTTTTGTACTTTTTGATGTCCTATTTTACAATCTAGTCTTAACAAAACAGTCAAAATAATGGAAATAGCAGTGTAGACCTAGGCATAATTAACAAAAAACAAACCAAAACCACCAACCAACCAACTAAAAAACTAAAGAGAAACTGCAGTGCTTTTTCCTTTTTAAAACACTCCAAAGGTAAATGCATTTATTGAAAATGAAAGATCAATACTGGAACTCAGTTTGAGACTTACAGCCACAATTTAGGTGGCTCTTAACAATGCATTCTTACTTAAATTCCTATTTTAAACAAGGGGAGCCTATGGAGGATATAAAAACCCTTACAGTGGCTCAGTTAATTTATTTTAGCATAGGCTTTTAGTGTCATACTGATGATTTAATAGGATAACCTTTTACAAAGGCAGGATTCAAATCTATGGAAGAGAATGGCAGAAGAGGAAACCTACATCTTTTTTCAAGACCTGGAACATTATACATTATAATCTCTTAAACTATTGAATTAAAGGGCAAATAATAGTGGATTTGGAGACTAAAGAAAAATACCCAAACATGCTAAACCCATACAAGAAATATCACCTAAATTTTTGTATATTTCAAAGACTATGTAAATGTTTTTTTTGGTTTTTTTTTTTTTTTTCCCAGCAAATAACCTGAATATCCAAAAGCTGCCCCATTCCTATTGATCTTCAACTGTGGATCAGTAGTTCTGATATTTCACTAACAATTTAAATTTAAAAAGTTTTTTATTTTGTTTTGTTTTCTTTGTTTTGTCATTGCTTCTGCATTGCATCAAAAGATAAGTGCTTTTGAATATGATATAGAAAATAACACCGTAATTTTGCAAATTTGGTGTGTTCCAATAACAAATTTTATACAGTCAGAAACCTTCAATGGAATTATTTTTATCAGACAACTTTTGATATTAGGATTATGCTGTCAGTATCTCTACAGCATGATGAATTTAAACCATATGTGATGTACAGCATGTTGTGAAGAACTTCTTTAGTAGAAGATTACTTTCAGCCCCAAGTACTTACACTACTCAGAGGTTCCCCTAGCCATTATGATTAAAAAACTACACAAAGTGTAGGTTTTTCCAAAGCCAAGAACTATCAAAATGACTTTTTAGCCTGTGGATTAGTTCCTTTTTTAATGATAGACTGCATATCTTTGCCAGTAACTTCTCTATTTCACACTTAATTTCCTTCACAACCCTCAAATGAATATTATCTGGTTTTAGTGATTTACTACACTTAATTTTTTAAGCTGCTCTATAACTTCCTCCTTGGAGGCTATCATTTTGTTAAGGCCACAGTATAATTTCCCATGAAAAGTGCCCTTGGAAGAGTGATTTCCCTGTAGCCCTAGATAGCAAAGACGGATGCAAAAAAATTAATTTAACTCCTCTGCTATTTTACCATCCTCTCTAATTGCTCCCCTCACTCCTTATTCTAATACATCCAGCGTCCTGTGTCTTCCAACTTTTCATGTGCAGCATAAAGTTTTATTATTTATATTGTTGCACCACCCAGTGTAACACTGTAAAGTGCATGCTATGGAAAAGGTCGCAGAGCAATCTTGATGTTACTCAGTAGAAAACCTCTTGTGCCTCCTCAGTGACCTTGCATTTGTACTGACACTTAAATCCTTCCAAAGAGGGTAAAAGTAAAGGTAGTATTTTATAAACTCTCCTGAATGAGTGTAAGTAACTGTGTGGAACAAAACAGGAGAAGCTCTGTTGAACAAAACCCTTGTGGATATAAATGTTGAAAAAAAAGCTTGACCATTAAGTATCCTTGTCTGAAAGGGAGAAATATGTTTCACAGTTCCTTTTTCCCAAAGCCCTTGCTGACTGACTGCTAAAGTCACCTTCTCTGAAGTGTATTCAGCTAGGACATGGTAAAGCCTTCTAAATGCTCTCTTACTGATTTCTTACAACGTGCCTCCTCCTTAAAGAGTATGGCAATGTGGAGGGAAGAGTCGATGCTGATGAAAGATGAATGCTGAAGTAATCAATAGTCAGTCCCCTCATTCTGGGGTCAAGACTATGATCCCTGGACAGAAGAAATCTGCCTCTTTTCTTTCAATGAGTCGTGATAAGCAGGACATATGTCTGCAATTATGATGTCTGCCCTTATCAAGGGGTTGCCATGGCTGTGTGTGTCACCAACCCTGAGCTGGTTGTCACTGGTTTAAAGCCTGTATCAGTGCCTGACTTCAGCCTCCTCTGCTCCAGCTTCACCTCTGGGAGTGGCCCAGCTGGGGAGAGGCTGACATCCCCAGACACAGACACTGCCTGCAAACCATAGCCCTTTGTGCCATGGGGATGGTGAGGAAGGATGGAGGCTAGATAGGGAGAGAACCCAGCACAGAGACCTCACTCCCCTGGCAAAGGGGATGGAGGATGCAGCAGTTATTTTGTGCAAAATTTCACCCCATTTTGTTGCTGAGGGTTTTTTTATGCTAGACAATTAGGACTCTTCAAATATGAAACTGTTAATAGGACCAGTAAGCATCTGTTATTCATGCCTACCTGGTGTGGTCCCTTTGGCCCATAAAATCCCTACCCTAATTAGCTCTGTCTTTTCTTTACTTGAATATGGGTGTGAATTATGGGTCCATGTGGGCTGCAGGATGGGAAGGACAGCCTCATGTAAGAACTAGCTGAAAGGCTAAAATTAGCACTGGAAAATATCTCTATGAACAGTATATGGATATAAATACTACTGGTCATTATGTCATGTCTGCTTTATGCAGAGAAATTCTGCCCACTCTTAGGGAACCTGCTTTTAATCCTGCAGCAGTAGATACAGCATATTAATTTCTTCTGGCTTCGTAGTTCTCTTCTTATACATCTCCTTCTTCAGAAGAGGATATTAATTACTGAGTATGAAAATAAGGATCAGATAGGCTCATGACACCGTGAAAAATTAATTTCATAGATTACCATGGAATCTTGTTGAAGATGTGAAGTTAATTGAAGTCTGTTGACAAGTTCAAGCTATAAAGAAATTAGAAATTTTGAAAGAGAAAAAAAACTGGGGGAAGATTTGGCCTCACAGATATAATTTTGTAACTTTTAAGTTAGGAATATGTGAAGGAAAGGATTTTAGATAAATTCTTCAGCTGCTTGCCTCAAAACACAGTTGGACAAAGTCCCAGGCAGATCTGATCTAAGCAGATCCTGCTCTCATTGTGGAGTTGGACCAGATAAGCTAGTAGTCTCCTCTAGTCCCTATAGTTTTATTGGTTTATGCTATTATTAAAATATATTTTTTATTTCTTTGCACCTAAATAATGTTTAGAGAAACACAGATGGTATGTTATTGGGTGTGGTACCTCTTGCTAGAAACAAATATTGCTGCTGGTTTTACCTATATCCCTCTGAGAAAAATAAAGGACAGGCCATTCCAAAAAAAGATTTCCCTGTTATGCAAATGTTATGTAAAACCTCCAATACCAACAAAACAAACAAACAAGCAAACTTGGAAAAATCATAGACCTGTAAAAATAATCCTGTTAATAGTTTTTTGGTCAATATTAATTTATGACTGGTGAGCTGAACAATTTTCTGTAAATGATAATTCTGTAATCTTTATTATCAAACTAAACCACCCACTGGATATCCCCTTCCTGACATATGGGATTTGAACAGATTCAATTGTATTTCTGCATAGTATTACTATAGTATAGTATAGTATAACTATACTATTAAGAGAAATATAATTTCATTGCTAATAGAAAATTTATACCATAAAAGTCAATCTGGCCCTTCTAAAGACAGTAGGAAGAGGATTGGATTATAAATCAATCATATACACCGTAATTTTTGCTATCATTAATAAGTTCATAAGTGGAATTCAAAAAGTGTTCTTGGCATTCTGTATTATGAATGTCAAGCACAGAATCAATTGTGTCCAATGGTCTTAATCTTTTCTTTAATGGCCACTGTTAACCATAGTGCAATATGTGATATAATTTATTGTCAATCCAATGCCAAAGAGATAACAGGATAACATCTAACTAAACGTCAAGCTGCTAATGTCTAACTTTTCTAATCACAGTTTAATCAAGTCAATTATCTGTGAGTAAGATAAAAGGCCATTCAGTTTCTTTCTTATGTCATGTTTTCCAGCTTGTCATTTCAAGAGTTACAGAATTTAGATAGATTACAACATTTATTGGTACAAGTCTGATATATTCTTTCCAAATTAAACATATAGAAATATATATAAATATAATTAGCATCTCTTCCACTCAGTGCCCACTGCAATACTGGTCCTTATTAAGTTCACAATAAACTAATAATATTTTTTTAATATAGTGATTATAAACCAAAGAAATGCTGAAATAACTACTTTTCCTTTTTTTCTCTTTTTTTTAATATTATAAACAATAATATTGTTCTTTATACCTCAAACAGTTTAAAAAAACCAAATAAATTCAGATTTTTGAAACATCAGCAGTTATTTTCCATTTAATGTTCTTTCATATTCTTCTATTGGTGGGGGTACTGCTGGGGCAAAACAGATCCTTGTAGAAAGTATTCTACCAAAATTATAGTGTGTACAGTGCAGAGCAATGCACTGTTACTCCAGTGAGGTAGCATAGTCATGAAAACTCCCTGACATTTGCAGAGTTCTGTAGAGTTAAACAGACAACACATCTGCTTAGTGTCCTGAATCACATAGGAATTGAAGCTCATTAAAACTATTCACAAATTATATTAGGGGATTATTTTCTGTCAATCATTGAATATGTTATTTTTAAAATATATTTTCCTTAATAATTGAGTACTTTTGAGATGAAAATATTTGATTTTTTTCTGATTCATTATGGCATTCAGAATTCTTTGGTAAACACATTCTGTGAGAAACTATTTCAGCCCCTTTTTAATGTTTGTGGGTTTTTTGCACTAAGCTCTGAGTTATCTGAGTAATCTGCTCTGAGTTGCTTATTTAATTACAACTCATAGAGAAAAAGTAAAATTTGATTCTTCAGAATTATTATGCATTTTAAATATTTGGGAAACCAATATCATTCTTCATAGTGGAAAAATAGAAAGGGAGCAACATTCCACATGAAATACAGATTATTTGTTACAAATTTGATTAATACAGCTAGATTTTTTTACATTCAGATTTAATCTAATCACATTAGAGTAAGACTGTTTTTATTGTAGTAAACCTACAATAGCATGGATTTTTATAAACTTGGTAAAACACAAGTTATTTGGTTTCTTTTGGCATGATCTACATGAAATTAATATTTGCTCTCTCATTCTCTGCTATGCATTGTTTGATACCAAGAAGTAGTTCTGCAAGTAAAGATGAACACATATATGTTCTTTTTCTTGTTCAGTAAGACAAATAGAAAGCTTTGTTTTACACAATAATTAAATTCTGCTAAAAAGGGGAAAATCTGTTTGTTTCTAGAGTTTTGGTTTTTGTTGGCTCTTTTCCTGTTGGCTTTGTTAGTTTGTTTTGTTTTTTTTAAAATGTTATTTGATTGTTTGTTTTTGTTTTGTTTGTGTATGGTTGGTATTGGTTTTCTTTTGCTTCAGTTTGGGGCTTAAGGTATTAGTTTAATAGCTGAATCCCAAAGCTTTATATGTTCATAACTCTTACGTATACACTGTCTTCTTCAAGTATTAATGAGACTTCCTTTCAATCCCTTCCATACACTGAAGGGCTATGGCTGGCCTAATTGTATCTGTTTTGGTCAAATGATTTAAGCATACAACTCAGAAAAGTTGGTAGTGATGGAGAAATCAGGAAAAAAACACATCTATGCACCACTGTTCAAATCAATTTACAGATCTGGCCAGGTCCTTGTTCTAAATTACTGCTCGTTTCTGCCTCAATTTGAACTCCACTTGCTAAGACCTATATCACAATGAAAATTACAATCTTCTAAATGTCTTTCATCAATCAATCTGTAGACAACTATTCAGAATAATGTATGTGCTCTGATGTTTGTGCTTTTGGTACTGACAACAATTTAGAAGTCATAATGTTTTTTCCTTGATTCTCTAAGTGAAAAATTGTCTTATAGTTCTTTTCGCTAATGTAATATTTCCATTGTCAGCTGAAGAAAACACAATTTTGAATTTCATATCAATAATAAGGTTCTGCTGAATGAATAACCACAGATGGAAATGCTGTAATAACCTCTCACCAGATGTCCATGGCATTTCCATTGAGATAGTCTTCTTACATTCCTAGATCTTGGTTCTTAATCCCTTACACATACACTCCCATTTCTGCAATCTTGCTGGTTGTTCCTTATTATCATTTTCTTACCTCAGGGGTAGATGTTATATGCCTCTGACTTTTGAGGATTATATTGCAGTCTGAATCCTATCCAGTTTACCAAAAAAATAATTCCTCATGGCTAAGCTTTTTCACTGTTTCTGACTATTGTAAATAAATCAGATATTATTTTGGTCTCAATACTTAGTATCATTTAGACTTCAATTGTCGTAGAAAGTCTGTAAGTAAATATATTAGCCAGTAAAAGTAGTCATTTCTCCTGAATCCCCACTTACTTCAGTGGAGCTCTGCATAGATTAAAGCACTGGTTAATGATGAGATGCTTCCTAGACTGATTTCAACTCAGACATAGCTAAAATTAGGTTAGACAAGATCTGAATTAACTTGAATGGTAAACACTGAAAACTTGAAGTATCAGCTCTAAAAACATAATTAAGGAACTCAAAATGAAACTTAGAAATTAAAACTCTTGCCCCGTTTCAAAAGGTATTAGAAGTGTCTAAATGGTTATGATGCCTCATTTCCCACCAGTAACTAATCCAAATAGATAAAATTTGTTTTTGAACAAAGCCTTCTATCACTGGAAGTATAGAAAATTTAGCAGTGCTTTGGAATAAAGGCATTTTTTACCACGGGAAAATGTATCATTGCATTTTCAAGAGGATATCAAATAATGGAAGATAAATTAGTTGGCAAGATTTAAAAATAAAGTATTCTTTCAGGAGACACATTTTCCACTTTATGTACTTAAAAAATCCGGCTTTATTTGACTTCAGGAGAAATTTAAAACTAGGAATCTAAATTGGAAAGAGGTAAAATACTTTCAGATATTGACACAATGGCTGTCCCTTAGAGTTGAAAATGTTTAGAAAATTTGTAAAATAGTCATAATCACAAAGCATATCTAACATTTATTTCCTTTTTGTGGGCAATGATTGAGCTGCCATTTTTATTATTGAGTATTAGGCTCTAGATTATGGTTAAGTAATAAATATTTTTTTCATATATTTGTAAAGTGTATAATTTCTTTTGCCACTTTTTGGGACATCAGACATATAAAATTTACTTATACAATTTAATGAAGATATTAAAAATACAGTAATTTGTTTCACTAATTAGCTGTACGAGAATCTGAAGTAATCTACCATACAAAGGAAGAATGCTGTCACTTAGACCTTTAGCTCTGAATCAATGAGCTTAATCCTGTGAGGTCTTATTCAGTATCAATCTATTTACTATAACAGAATTTCATGAGAAATAAATGAGAATAGCATTGAACTCATTATATTTGTACAAATTTCAGCCAGGTTAATTCTTTAGTGTTTGGAATATTCCAAATTTTCAAGGCAACTATTTTCTCTTAGAAAGAAAAATCAGAAATATCTCTTCTTGATAGCCGAATTCCTCATTTACAGTTTTGGTCAAAAGAAATAAGACACTAAAGAAGGATGTAAACTAGGGTCAAAATTTTTCCATTGATTCAGCAAGCATTCTAAATGTCAATGCTAATCTCAATTTTCATACATTTTGAGCCAGAGAATGTTACCAACTCTCTCTGTTGAGGACGTAGTCTCAAAAATGTCAGCTGATTGTCAGAGATGTAAGTTCCCTAACATGTTACCCAGAAATGTTATATCCCTGAGTGCTGCTATATTGGATTAATCTCTTTTCTAGGATGCAATAGACATGCTTCCTCCCCAGAGAGTCCAGCACACTAAGAACCATAAGAGTTATACCTCCTGTAATGCTTTGTTCTTCACTGGCACAATGTCTCACCAGAGCACAAAGGCAAGCAGTCCTGTGAGAGTTCTCTAACTATGAGTAAGGATTTAATGTGGCTCTCCTACAGATTTCACTCGTAATCTGGTGCTTTCTAGATGACAGACAATTTTCAAAAAGCATAGGAGTGACAGGGTGCTACATTCAACATATATTCAGCTTTTAAGCTACATCATAAAAGTGTTCTACAACCCTTGGTAAAAATCTCTTTCTGAATTCTGAGAGCAGTGCTAGCAGTTGAGTATACAATAAGAATTGTTATTATTACATTAAAAATACAAGTGAAACACCGGTGTAAGAAATCAGTCATGAAGTGGCAACACATACCAATTGACAAATCAAGTTGAAATGTAGAAATTAATGTTTTCACTTGCCATAGGGGAGGTCATTTCACTTTTTAAATCCTAAGTAGCCTTGGAGAATTAATAAGGTTGTATAAGGACTAGATTGATAAATATTTGAAATCTTTATCCAGTGGATTTTAAGGTTTCTAAATTACAATTTCAAGGACTATAAGGAGCTGTTTTCCATATAAAATACTTAACACACAGTTATAATTTTTGAATGACCATCCTGTAGTTAAAACTATTTTTCTGTAGTGATGACATGACATGTTTTATTCTTATTATCTTATTATGAGAGGAAACTTTGTTTTACTTTTAGTATTTTATAATTGCAGGACCAAACCATATTCCTGATGAAGGAAGACAGAGTAAGATAAATATAGAATTTTAAATTCAAAAATGGAAATTGTTGTTAAACATTCCTTAATATTTAGTTGTCCAGAAAAATAATACCTTTTATGACGAAACTAAATACTACTAAAATTTAACAGTCTGAAAATTATTAAATTTTCCATATAAAAAACTTACTCAAGTGTGAGATTATAGTGTTAGGAAAATATTCCAATGCATTGTTTAAAATATTTTGATTTAAATTCTTTTCATAAAAGGAGGTTCATCAAGAAAGATTTTTGTGTTCAAAAATGAGATAGACACAAGGAGTTATGAAAAAAAACAAAAAACAAAGTTATAATCTAGAATTAAATATGCAAAACCAGAGATCACTTGTGATTTTCAGATGTGTAAAAATTTTATAGATAAATATGTAGATTTCCTAAATTTAATGCATGCATTACCATTTATTCTTTAAATGTACGTCTTCATATTAGTTTGAATGTTCACTAATTATCTTGACATCCTTTTACAAAGAGAACAAAGTTGGAATAGCTCACCAAAGAGATGACTATTTTTCAAAAGCAACAAATAAGAGATGTTTTCATCTTTTCACAGCATTAAAACTATTCAGGAAGTAAACTGCAGGCTACCACTTGTATTAAATATACATGAAAATCTCTAAAACATTTGAAATGCTTTGACTACTGAAGTATGTTATCCACCTCTAACAAAAAAGAGAATGTAAATTAGTTTAAAGTTGGGATGACGTTGAAGATTTAAAAAAAAAAATCTTGTTTCTTAGTTTCTTCCAGAGACTAGGCATACAAAAGAAGAAACCACAAAAACTCCCAGACAGAACAACTGAGTATTATTTCTCAAATAGAAGTGCAATCACTAAAATTCTGATGCTAAGAACAAATCCATCATGCAAGCTAGTATGTGAAGTGCCTGGTCTTTGAAAAGATTCTGAAAGTTCTAAAAGTCTGAAGAAGTTAAAACAAAACCAACCAACCAACCAAACAAACAAAATTAGATCTCATAAATTTCTCTGAGACTTTACAATCAATTGACATTTCCTGCAGAATATTTTGTTATGTTACATGACCTTTTTGCATACAATACTCACCAACCTTTTTGTTTTATTCATTCTTTAAATACTTGAAGATAAAATCTCTCTTCACTGGGCAAATTAACATAAATATCTTCATTAAATAGATATTTTTAATATTAAATATTTAAATATCAATTTTTGCCTATAAAAATATCTTGACAAGCTTTTATAGAGGTGCTTTCAGAGACCTAATTACATCATAATTCATACAAGAAAATATTTAAGGTTTAATTACAAAATTTTATAGCCTCCTTTTTTTATCCTATGTTCTTTGTAATTTTATTGTGTTTTCAGATATGTACAGGACTAGCACTTCTCTGAGAGAAAATTTGAACAAGCCAATATTGCTTAGATTTTTCTTGATATGCAGGTAATTCTAAACCCTAAAGAAAAGCCAGGCTATTTTTTAAAATATTAAAAAAATTGTTAGAGTTTGGTTAATAAATAATTTTTGTTTCTAATCATCTGAAGAAATCATTACTCTTTATCTCTCTGTCATAAAATTCTTAGAATACACTGAAGGCTGCTTTTTTCCTTTCCTGTATGTAAAGGAATTACAAAGAATAATTTTGAATTGCATAAATGTGGAATATCTACTACACAAGACTTTCTGAACTATGCATAAAATACTCATTTGGCACCACAAAAATCTGCCACATATCAAAGATACTGCTGCTAGATGTGTGCTGTCCTCCTAAACAGAAAGCATCCCTTACATGATCTAGCATAGGTCAAGAGTCACAAATTGTTTATTACTGATATATATGAGGGGTAATATAATAAGAGAAAAATATTTCAGATCCCTCCTATGCTGCAACTTAAAAATAAAACTTAAAAAAAATTAATTGAGCATTGGCTGATGAATTAGATTAGTGTTTGTGTTAGAAAGATTAGATAACGTAGTATTTCCTTTATAGGAAGCAAAGTACCTACTTTACATATCTCCTTCCACCTCGATCTGCAAAATAATGTGTGTTTTTTAAGGTAATTATAAAATTCTGTCTTACAGCAAAATTTGCATTGTAGAGAATATAGAAGAAATAGAAGACAATAAAGAGAATGCTTAAGTTCTGTCCCTATTTTTATGATCAAAGCACTTCATTTTACCGAGTAATTGCTGCTTTCTGTAGTCAATATTTAATATTCCTTCCCTTCTAAAATCAGCCATCTTAGATCTAAAAAGCAGAGGAATACAAAATCCATTTGTTGCTAATGGGAATCATGAAGCTCTTTTCTGCTGTTATCTTTGGCAAATTTTAGAAAAAGGAATTGTAATTGTATTGATCCATCCATAGTAGATTTGCAGTAAATAATAATTTAGGTTTGAGTTCTAACCAAGTCTAGCACATAATCATAGTGTTATTTTCCTTATGAATATTTATTTTACAGACTTATGTTTTGGACAGAAGAAAAAAAAACTAAGAAAAGCTATCATCACTGTCGTTAACAAGATTCAATACCATTGCCATAGGATGAATTTTGAAAACCCAAATCTCCTCAGATAAGCAAACATTTATCATGAAGAGGATTTACAACTATGTCTGTATAAAACACGTAAAACTTCTTATTCATGATTCTATTTAAAAGCTAACTGGTTGTGTTACAAACATCTTTAAAATTTGCATGTTTTTTTGTTTTGGTTTTTTTTTTGTTTCAAGAGTAAACTAAATTCAGCTGATTATAAAAATTCATTTTTTACACAAAAGTAAGAAGAGATTTCTCTCTGAAAGTTCTGAAGTTTTATACCTGGAATGAGCACATGAAAAAAAAATTACATTTTTTCCTGGGGACCAAATCTCTGTTTAAATACAGTTCCTGATGCACCCGTATTTGAGTAAAGCACGTGTTATTGTTTCCATCTCCTCTTCCATATTAGATCATGCTGGTATATTCTCTTTCTTAATATAAGCCCAGCTTAATTTTGTCCTAAAGCCTGAAGATAAGAAGCACCTTTATTCTATAATCAAGTAGTAGTGATCTAAAATAATATACATATATGTAACATATATACAAGCTGCAGTATTTTTTAATGGGAAGTCATAGACTAGGCTTAATTTCATACTAGCTCTTACTTGGAATATAATAATGTTTTTTCTTCATTTAAAGTTCTTACCTACAAAATATTTTAAAAACATGTTCAGATGGTCACCCTCTTTTACAACAATGTAGTTACATTTTATAACAATTTAATTCTAAATGTTTTGTATGGTTTGAAAGCAAAATACTTAATCACAGTTTCTTGTTCTGGCTATATGGAAGGAAATAATTCTTTGGGGTTTGGTTTTTGTGAGTATTTTGGTAGAGATTTTGTTGTTGTTGTTTTTCCCTAGACTCATACCTCACTGCTCAAATTTTTTGTTCAGTTGTTCAGGGCCGAAAATAGGTCACCTAAAACGTCTGTGGAATGTATCCTGGTGTTAATAACAGGGAACATACAAGAACAAGGCAAGCAGATAGTTATACTTACCATGAATATTCTCCCAAAGATCAATTAATCTATAATTCAGGCACTGCTTTAAGCAAAGGTCTTCTTCTGACAGATAATACCACTCTCTACTGAGAATAACTCTCTTGGTCATGTCATCTCCATATTTCTTGGGACCTACAATAACATCAGTGTAGAAATCGTATAATTTCAGATCAAACTTAACTGCTGTGGAATACATGAGGAAGATTTTCACAGACACACGAATTACACTTGCAGCATTTCTTTCTTAAGATAATAGCAGTATGGAGTTGTTTGAAAAGATTAGGGAATGTCTAAGTGCCTAATAGGGCTGATCATTATCTAATAAAGGAAAGCAAAAATGTGTCTGATGACACAGATGATATGGAAACTTCTATACTTTGTGAGCTTAGTTTTCCAGGCTCAGCTCAGCAAACTGATACACAGACACAAGTCATGTGTAATCATCGTAGAATCTAGTCAGAACAGAGAACTGTCAGCATGTTCCTGTATAGAAACCTTTTCTATTTGTACAGGTCCTTCTGACACATGCAATATTTTGTTATTTCTTGAATATCTCATGCATTCATTGCAAATATAAAACTTAGATTTTGTAAATATATTTACGCATTTAATTTTAATAGCACTTTTAAAATATGTCTTTTCACAACTGTTTTTTGAAAGAAAAATGCTGAAACAACAACAACATCAAAATATAACTTTCCCTAGGTTTAATGTTTAAAGATACTCCTCAAAAGGTAAACAGATTATAAGAACTAGAGGATGAAGATACTGTCTTTCATATGTCAAACTACTTCCAAATTTTTATCAGTATTTTGGAGAGGTGAAATGCCAGAAATCACTCTTGGATGTTGACACTGCAGAAGAGAGTTCAGAAGATTGTAAAAAATCCTGAAAAATATATATTTGTCTTTACAAAATATGCCTTTGTGCTGGATCAGTTCTTACGCCAAAAATATCTTCTTAATATTATTAAATTTGGGTTAGTCTTAGCAATTTTCACAAGTATTTGGTAAGGGTGGGTGATATAGCATAGCTGAGGATTTGGGATCAAGGACAGGGTACGTTTCTTCTTTGTCACTCGGTATTAAATATGAATTATAGAAGGTGATTACATCTGTCACCCTTGCCTGAAGCAATGATATCAAGATTTTATAGAGCTATTGAAAACCAGCTGTGTCAGAGATTAGCATGATTTCAAATTATTTTCAAGCGTGGGAGGATAATACTTTGATTCAAACCATAATTGAAGAAACATGGGAAATATAAAGAAGGTTCCATATTGTCAAAGTTCTGCTTAAATAGCAACTCTTACAAAAAAAGGTGGGGTTATTTTAATTCCTTTTTTTATGCATGCATAAAGGGGTGTGTTTTTTTGCTGGTATAGAAAATGAGAATTTTCATCAGAATGGTGCAAACAAAACTTTTTAATTAACCTAAAATGAAATAAGAATGTTGTATATGTAAATATGAGACAGTAGTGTATGTATATGTAAATGAGACAGTAATAAAACTGGACATCTGTTCACTGAAGTGATATAATACCTTTCCACATGTAATGACCCGTGGACATTGTTATTATCTGACCATTGTGATCTTTTCATGAGCAATCTGGAGAGAAGCAGGTAGATAGAAACAGAAGTAACTATGATAACACAGCAACATATTTTATATTTCTATTGATATAATAGACCAGCACCTAAGGTCCAAAAATCTCTATGGGCTGGCTCCTCTCTTTCCACCTGAGCTGGGTAAACCAACAAATGTCTATTGTATTCCATACTTTTTCTATGCCAATCTGTCCAAGACTGGTGCAATCACTTTAAGACATAGAGGACAGAAGCAGAACCAGATTTTCTTGCCCTGGGTGTGTGCAGGTGGGGGTGCCAGGCTTCTTTAAAAGTCCCTTTAAGAATTTCATAACCCCCCATTTTTGTCCACATTTGCTGATGGCAACCCCCCACTGGAGCTGGGGAGAACATTACCTTTGGACGTTTTTTTCACTGCAGCCACTGAAAACAACCATGCCAGGGAAAGAGGGGCTCCTGCAACCCACAGTCCACCAGTTCCAGCTGCTGACCTAATTCCAGCTGCCACTGTCGATGGACCTGCCTCCACTGGGAGAGAGCCTGAATGCTGGCACAGAGCAAAGGGCTCAGCAGCATTTTACTTGTTTTGGACAGCAATAGTTTTCCAGGGTTGTTTTTTTTTTTTCCCCCTTGTTTCCCATTGGTTGTTGTTTGGGGAAGAGAGAGTTTTGTTATCATGGAGGTTTAGTCGATTTTGGGTTGCTTTTTTTCATTTGTTCTCTCTCTGCCACATGGTCAGGAGAAGGAGGCTTCTCTGCCACATTGTCCCCTGGACAATGCAGTCAGCTATGGAAGTTTCCATACTGAGGGAGGAGCTTCCCCACATCTTGTTTCCTTTTTTCCCAGGGAATCCAAAAGAGCTTAGTACATTTATATCTAATGATTATTACTGCTTTTTTGTTTGTAGCTGTTTTGGGGTTTTGTTTGTTTGTTTGTTTGTTTGTTTTGCATTGCTTTGTTTTGTTTTAGTAAACTGGTATTTTTTCATATATCTTTTTGTATTTATCTCTCCTTATTGGTGAAAGGAGTGTGGTTAAATCTAATAGGGGAAGTGACTCCTTTAGGAGTGTCTGTCCCATATAAATTGTTTTAAACTAAGACATTATCATAAGGGTGAAAGCAGCTAAAAATACTCAAAGGCTATTCATAAATTGGATGTCTTTAATTTTTAAGTGTCTTACATCAGAGTAACCATTCTTACTTTTACAGACTGGAAAGGGAACATGTGATTCTTCTCAGCTAAATGTACTTACCTGAAAGCAAGGTTCTGAGACTAAGTTAGTCTCATAATCTTCCTTTACACTACTCCACTTGGGAAAGACAGATGATAGAAGAGTCTTATTGTCTGTGTAAAAGACCAGTGAAAGATGCGCTGGTTTGAAACAGTGAGAAAATTAAACTCAGTTGAATTTCCCCCTTTTCCCCACTGTAAGATCCCTTGCTCAATGAATCACTTAAAGGGCTTACAGTTTTTCATATATTCTGAGTTAGACTTGTGGGACAAATACCAACAAGATAATCTCAAGACATCTAAACAACAAAAAAAATTACCAGAAACTTTCGAAAATCAGAGAACTTTGGCAAATGTTTTAGAACAGTATTCAATCAACATAAAACATTCCACAACACATTAATTAGTCCCATCAATGATATGGATGGTATGGAATTAAACAGTGCTAAAAACTCCTTTGCTTTCCTCTATAACTTTGACATAAGCACATGGCTGTTAGATATGAAAAATAGGACAGGTCTGTTGAATGGCATAGGTCAAGATCAGAATAATCACCATCAACAGGTATCTTGTGGTAGTGATCTGCTATCTGTGTACAGACCACACAGTAAGGAAGTACTGATGGCAAAATCTTCCAAAATTCAAAGAGGCCTTAGGCCTGCACACTCTGGTTCCCTGACTGAAGGACTTCAGTTAAACTGTTACTATATTTTGATTTGCTGGGGAAACAATACAATGGCACGTGAGCAATTCAGGAGATCTCTGAAGTGTATTAAGGACAACTTCCTTACTCAGTTGCTGAATATGTCAGCTAGGAGTGATGCTGCTCTGGATCAGTTTCAAAGAGAGGAGTTGTTTCAAAACAAGACCATCAATGGCAGTCTTGCATGCACTGACCATGAGATCACAGAGTATTAAGATCTGAAAGACTATAAGGAAAATAAGTGGACTAAAGACCTGGACTCTAGAATGACAGAACTGCTTCAGAGAGTGACCCCTGTGAATCTGTCATGAAGAGCAAACAAGCTAAGGAATATTGGGAGAATTTCAGAAATGTCTTTTTTAAAGGATCTGTTCACCCACTCAGCCGGAGAAGGAACAAGCGTAATATAAAGACCAGCTTGGTTAGAGCTAGTAAAAGAATTAAAAACCCTAACCAAATAGGTAAACAGCAACAAAAAAAGAAAAACAAAACCAAATCGACCAAAAAACTCAAACCAAACCAAAACCCTAAGACAAAGCAACTGCAAACCCTACCAAAATAAAACAAAACAATAAAGTTCTTTACCTATATAAGTAGACAACACATGTGCAAGGATTATATAGGTCCAATTCTGAATGGGACTAGCAAATCACTGACAAATAGCATGAAAAAGTTGAGGTACTTTATGCTCTCTTTGTCTCAGTCTTCATAGTTAAGGTCAGTTCCAAATTCTCTTTGCCAAGAGCAAAGATGAATCAAAGACCAAAGAATGATCAAGAGAACATCTGAACAATTTGGACATATACACACCTGCAGGGCCTGACAGGATATGCCAGGGTGCCAAGAGAGTTGTATAACATCCTTGCAAAATCACTTTCTGTCACCTCTGAAATGGTTATAGGGTCCAAGGGGAATCCTGAATTACTCTGTAAAGAAAAAGAAAACGTCCATCTATACATAGGGAAAAAAGGAAGATCCAGGAAACTGCAGGCCAGCTATCATCACATCAGTCACTATGAAAATTAATGAATAGGTCCTCATGGAAGAAAATTCCCAGTACATAAAAGACAAAGCAAAGAGTAAAAAGTGATGGGGAAAGGCAACACAAATGTACCAAAGGTAAATTGTGTGTAACAACCCCATTGTCTTCTGTGATGTTTGGTGGATGAAGGCAGAGCAGTGGATGTTGAGTATCTTGATTTAAGCAAAGCATTTGACATGATCTCCCACAACATTCTTGTTGGCCAACTGATCAAGATACAGACTGGAAAGGAAGATCACAGAACATATAGAAAACACCTTAAATACCAGGTTGAAAGGGTAGCATTTAGTATTCCAAACAATAACTTGTTAATGAGTGGAGTTTTTCAGAGATTGATACTGCATCTGTAAGTATTCAGTATCTTTATATATGGTCAGGATGATGGGATTGAACACACCCTCTGAGAGACTCTTCCAATACCTAAAAACAAGTAGAGAGGAGCTGGAAAAAGATACACAGTGATAGGTAAGAGGGAGAATGCATAAGCTAATTTAGGGAAAATTCTGTCAGAATGTGAGAAGAAACTCTTTATCATAAAAACTATTATAGATACATAGGATTAGGTCACTCAGAAAACTGGTGAAATCTTTCCTCCTGGAGTTATTCCAGAATTGGCTTAATGTTGCATGACCTAATCCAAGGCTATTCTTTCAAACAAAGATTGGACCAGATGATTATCTAGACGTCATTTCCAGAATAGATTTTTATATGCTTCCTGTGAAATGAAAAGAAATATCTCTTTGAAAACTATGTCTCTGTGTATAAACCAGAAAGAGCTTAGAAGTTTCAAAATATACTCAAAAACAAGATTAGAAGTGAGGTTTTAAGTGGTGTGTGTTGTGGGTCGAGGAGAGAAAAACGAAAGAGAAGGAAAGAAAAGAAGAAGAAGGAGAGAGAAGGAGAAAAGGAGGAGGAAGGGAAGGAGGAGGGGAAAAGAGGAAGGGAGAGGAAAAAGGGAAGGAGAAAAGAGCAGGAGAGGGAAAAGGAGGAGGAAAAGAGGAAAAAGGAGGAAAAGGAGAAAAAGGAGGAAGGAAAAAGGAGGAGCGGGAGGGAGGGAGAGGAGGGAGGGAGAGGAAGGGAGAAAAGGAGGGAAGGGAGAGAGGGGAGAAAAGGAAAAGGAGGGAAAGGAAAAGGGAGGAAAAGGAAAGGAAAAGGAAGGAAAAGGAAAAGGAGAGGAGGGAAGAAGGAAGGGAAGGGAAGAGGGAAGGAGGAGGAAAAGGAAAGGAAAAGGAAAGGGAAAGGAAAGGGAAGGGAAAGGGAAGGGAAAGGGAAGGGAAAGGGAAGGAAGGGAAGGGAAGGGAAGGGAAGGGAAGGGAAGGGAAGGGAAGGGAAGGGAAGGGAAGGGAAGGGAAGGGAAGGGAAGGGAAGGGAAGGGAAGGGAAGGGAAGGGAAGGGAAGGGAAGGGAAGGGAAGGGAAGGGAAGGGAAGGGAAGGGAAGGGAAGGGAAGGGAAGGGAAGGGAAGGGAAGGGAAGGGAAGGGAAGGGAAGGGAAGGGAAGGGAAGGGAAGGGAAGGGAAGGGAAGGGAAGGAAGGGAAGGGAAGGGAAGGGAAGGGAAGGGAAGGGAAGGGAAGGAAAGGAAAGGAAAGGAAAGGAAAGGAAAGGAAAGGAAAGGAAAGGAAAGGAAAGGAAAGGAAAGGAAAGGAAAGGAAAGGAAAGGAAAGGAAAGGAAAGGAAAGGAAAGGAAAGGAAAGGAAAGGAAAGGAAAGGAAAGGAAAGGAAAGGAAAGGAAAGGAAAGGAAAGGAAAGGAAAGGAAAGGAGGAAGGAAGGAAGGAAGGAAGGAAGGAAGGAAGGAAGGAAGGAAGGAAGGAAGGAAGGAAGGAAGGAAGGAAGGAAGGAAGGAAGGAAGGTCCCCCATCCCCACCTTGAAGCACCACACCACACCACGCCACACCTCAGAGTATAGAATTCCATGGAATTCACACATTTTGAACAGGTGGGAATGCCCAGGTGCCTCCCTTGCAGGGGCTCTGTTTGACACTGTCCCTTGCAACACTGAGGATTTGTCACATCATCTGCAGTGCTCCGGTGCAGGGTCTGGGGACCCCTTGGGGGGGCCCTTTGATGAGCTGTGACACCCTGTGGATAAGCTTTTCCTGGGGTAAAGGGCCTGATATAGTAGGCAAAAGTCTTTCATGAAAATGTTAAATCATAAACTATAATATTTCAGTCTGACACCAAGGAAAAGTAATTATGTCTTGCAAAGCAATTCAATATGATTTTTTTCTGAAAGGGAATAAATTCTAAAAGGGATGCACCATGTACAGATTCATGTTCAGACTCTGAGAAAACAAATGAATTCAGATATTTAGGCAGTGTTTTTTATGGGGTGTTCAACACAATGTTACCAAGACCATTATGAGGCTGTTTAGAATGTGCTGGTAATGGAAAAAGAATCTCATCAGAGACAGAAAGATAGTAGATTTAAGTCTTTGACAAAACAAATGTGTTGGAACTAGGAAAAGAAATCCACAACTGTTTTGTGTGTATAGTGTGCGTGGGTTTAATTCCTGATATTCTAGGCCCCTATGTCTTTTTTGTTGTATTTTTTCTACATAATATAGCAGAATTTATCTCTGGTTTATAGTATAATAATTTTGATTAGTTCTAGAAGAATATTCAATTTTTTAAATGGCCTGTGACTTACTTAAAAATAAACAATTTAGCATAGAATAGTCCTTGCCTGGAGAACTGCTTGATTTATTCCTTGTCAGCAGTTCTGCACCTAAGGTCTTATTTAAAATATCTTGTCCACTCTTTCTGCCTTTAGTCCTTCAGTTTATTTCAAGGGGAGCGAGAATTGTTTGCCTTGGGCTTTCCACGTGATTGTGGTCCTTTGCTTTTCAGATCAGTTCCTGAGGGAAGACATATAACCACTTCAAATCTTTAGAAACAATACTTACTGGCTCCAGAACAATCTGCTTTATTTTCAGGAACAAGTATAAGGCAGAACCCATAGAATCTGTGGCTGCACAGATCACTTTGGTTTAAAAGACCATTATTGATTCTTCTTATTTTTAGAAGGGGGCTTTGGAACATGATCAAATTGACAAAATGAGATCTGTATGTACTGGACAATTTTGTAAATCATTGACATTTCAGTTACCTAAATGGTAATTCTAAGAATAATTTTTAAATTATACCTAGTTTATGGATTCTGGGCTCTTGAAAGCACAGTTCTGTTATTTGTGATCCACATGCAAACAATATCTAAAATTACATCCATTCTGTAATTCTCTTAGATACATGGATATCCTCATCTTTGATTTTTCAGTCAAATTATATTAAGCAAAAGAAATGATAGCTGTAAATATGAGAGAAAAAAGAACAATACATTTAGATTGTTCAGCTTCTTTTCCTTTCCTAGTTCACTTTTTAGCCAAACTGAAGATTGTATTATGATCTATTTTTACATACATGCATTCTTTTGCAATAACTGAGGCCCTTGCTTTTATTGTCATCTGAGCTGAGCAAATTAGTAAACATATTCTTAATTAATTTATTCTTATGAAAATCTTATTAAGAAGTACAAAAAGGAGGGAGAACGTGGTAATGATATCAAGAACAAAACTTTTCAGTTATTGTGATGTTGACTTAATTGACCTCTAAGTGCCCACCAATCCACACTATCATTGCCTCTTCTCAACAGGAGAGGGGGAGGAAATATGATGAAAAGTTTATGCATCGAGATAAGCATAAAGAATGCATACTGTCACAAGAAAATATGACTCATCTTAGGGAAATTAATTCAATTTATTTTCATTTAATCCAAATAGGATAATGAAAAAATAAAGCCAAATATTAAAAACATGTTTCTCTCACCTCTTCTTTCTTCCCATACTCAAATTCCCTTCTGATTTCTCTACCTACTCCAACTGAGTGGCATGTGGAGATGAGGAATGGGAGACCGTGGTCAGCTCATAGCATGTTATCTCTGCTACTTTTTTCTCCTTACACTCTTCTAATAAATTGTAGTGTTTCATTCATACAGGAATTCATGAACTTCTCCAATGTGAGTCCCTGCCACCGGCTGTGCTTCCTCATGAACTGCTCCAGCCTGGTCTCCTCTCCATAGTGCCACACCTTCTGCCAGAAGCCTGCTCCTTTTCAGGCTCTTCACACGATTGAACCTTCCATTGGGATCATCCTTCTGCTCCAGTATGAGCTTCTCCCTGGGCTGCAGGTGGCTATTGGACATGCAGGTGGCTAGTGCAGGTGGCACCATGGGCTGCAGAGGGACAACCTCCATCAGTTTCCAGTGTCTTCTCATGGAAGTGACCTGCACAGCACCCTCTACTATCAAATTTTGCTACGTAAACCAAATACATATGGACACAGTGTAAGGACTGTGAGAAGTCTTTAGACTGTAAAAAAGTGTAATCCTAAGTCTGTAGACTAAAACTGAAATGTCAGATATAAATCTGTGTACTATGTCGTCAGCCAATGTCATATCTGCTTTGGTTTTGCAACAGTACAAAATAAATCAAAGTGGTTTTACAAAGCAGCACTTCTCAGTTAAGAGTCTCCATTATTAAATAACCAATTTGCAAGGAACAAGATATATGGGCTTCATGTCTCTCAGAGTCCTGTATCACCTCTTTTCTTTACTATCACATCATCTTCACAGAAAATGACTTCCACTTAGAGTGATCAATGCTTGACAGAGTAAAAGGCTATTCTATAACAGGGATTAGTATTCCAGTGCATCTGTAGAACAGCTTTCTACTTTGTTTTCCATATTTTCTTACATATATTATGTTCAATACATTTCTGAAAGTTGCATGGTGTTTTTTATTATGAAGTCAAAGTACCATTCATTATAAAGAACAGAACTAAAAAGCAGAAAGCATTTTTGTGGTTTGTATATATTAAAGAGTAAACTCAGAAGCACAGATGTGGACTCTTGCTAGCAACAAATCACAGTATTTTTATGGACAAATCTAAATCTAATGCTCTGCCTAAATATGATTATGTTCGTTTTCTCTATTGGTTGCATCTGGTACTTGCAAGGATTTTATTCTCAAGTGTTAATTTACATCAACAGAAAAATTCATAATTGTTGTTGTAAGTTATTTGATAATATATATCATTGTGGTTTGAGTTTGAAACAACCACACAGTCCTGGATGGAACTAAATATCTTGCATCTGTGATCCCAATTTATGCAAATTGTATAGGCTGCTAAAATTAGCTGTTTCTAGGCCACTTTATGTGACTACATGGGTTGCCTTCCTCATATGTGTGCATGTGTTGGCAGAAGTTAGTGACCATGCATCTTTGCTTGTCCTTTCTGACACACACTGGAAAATAGAGGCCTCACTTTTGCTGTTCTGATTCTCTCCCTTATCCCATGGGAATGGCATAACCAATAACAGGATGAAAGCTTAGCTACCAACTGAGGTCAACACACCAAAAGTACAAAATTGTCCTGGTAACAGAAAATAATTTACTATTGTGCTACAGTGAATGCAAACCCACAAAATCTGCATGAGTAATATGTGAGTCTGGAGAGATTTGTGGAGAAATAATTAGACAGCATCACTGGTAAGAAATGACGTCTCTTAGTGAGAAGTGATATACTAGATTTTATAAGGAAAGACTTTTATGGACTTGTACATATTGGCAGAGCCTTGAAATCTTTTCCTAATGATTCACATTCTTGTTTTACTTATGAAGTAGAAAATGTTATTTTCAAGACAATTTGCTGCCTGTTTTTTTTTAACACGTTAGCTTATGATATCCATGCAGGATATAGTTTTTCTAAGGGATGAATTGGAATGCACTTTGCCTTCTCCTCCTAGTGCAAGGAGGACATCACTATTTGTTTATATTCCTTTGTAATTAATACACCCACCCCTTGAAGGCAGGGTAACTGAGGTTCTTTTTAATAGATACCTTTGGGGCAGGTTAGAGTGGAATAACAGTGAATGGCCAGTGCATATAAACATATTTATCGAAGAACGAAAGAGAAAGATAGGATAAGCATAGATAGTGCAGAGGAAAAATGCAAGGTGACAAGACCAAGAATGCTCACTGACTCAAACAGATTTGACTTCTGGGAGCTGACATTGTTTCCTTGACTTTAAACAAGTCTCTCTCATCCTACATAACTTAGCCTGATTACTGACTGCTGTTCATCCTTGTCGTGCAGTTATTTTGACCTTAATGTGGCCAAATTGATCATCACTGAAAGGATGCTTACTTAGGAAAAGTATGTATGTCAAAAACTTAGCACTTTATAAATATATAAAGAGAGATAGATATAGATATAGATACATTTTATATGAATAATATTTTCTGTGGTATTGCAGATGATAAAGTGATAATAGTAAAGCTAAAATTTTTAAACCTGCACTAAAAAAGAAAAGTTGGTATTGATTTATTCAGAGACAGTATGTTCACATGGGTTTCTTAGCTTTCTAAATAAAGTCTTAAAAATTCTCCACATTCTATATCTTTCTGTCCCCAGTTAAACTCAGGAGCACTATTGACCTAATTTTTCTGGATTGAATTTGCACACATTCTACCTTAATAACAAAATCTGTCTGCCTGCCACATGCCATACTACTCACACAAATCTTCATATAAAAGGAATGATGTGTAGAGATGAGAAAGAGTGTACTAATCAGGAAGTAGAATAGAATCATAGCAACAGAAAATGCTGAGTTGGAAGGAACCTGCCAGAATCATTGAGTGCAACTCCTGGCCCTGTGCAGGTCCATCACCAAGAATCACACCACGTACGTCTGAGAGTGTTGTCCAGGAGCTTCTTGAACTCAGGCTTGGTGCTGTGATCACTCCCCTGGGGAGTCTGTTCCAGTGCTCAATCGCCCTCTGGGTGAAATACTTTTTCCTGATCTCCAGCCTAAGCCTCTCCTCTCAGCTCCAAGCTGTTTCCTCGAGTCTTGTCATGGGTCATGACCCTGCCCCTCTTCTTAAAAATCAAAGACATGACTACACGTGAATATAAAATGGAATTCAGGTTAATTTTGTCTAATCCAGCATTCAATTCCCTGACCACTGGAGGTACAGTTTCATCATTATCCTACTGTCAGAGTCTCTGTCTGAGCACTTCTTCCTATATGCAGGTACAAATGAAAAGTATTGATATTTAAGGCTCTTCCAAAACATCCAGTATAATAGCTTATTGAAAGAGTTTTGGTTGGTTTTTTTTTTTTTTATTTTGCTGTCTGCATGATAAATAAAAAGGACAGAAGGAGTGGTAATGAGGTTCTTAAAATGTATAAGCTTATATAAATGGTTTTGAGCTGTTTCACATAATTTGTATTTGCTTGTTGTTAGGTGCTATTTCTAAACAACCTATTAATACCCTTCAAAATTATTTTTTACTGACTGGGCCTGAGAACAGTTTAAAGAGATTGGTTTTAAGTCCGTAGACAGGTTTTTATTTTCATGCAGTAATGTGGCTACTTGTTTGTTTTATCTAACTTGTGCTAGGATACATCTTTCAAAAGAATCTCCAATGACTTCTGCATGCAAAACTCTAACACAGAACCTGGATAGCATTAATGCGATGCAGTATACTTTTACCCATCAAAAAGGCAGATAGCCATTCTGACCAAAAAATCTGGAATGTGGTTCAATTTGTTGCATGACGGATAAGTTACTATTTACTTATATTTCCTAGAGGCTTGCAGGAAAATTGACTGTCATATCTGGATCTGATTCGAAGAAAAGAGGAAAAGGAGAATTTGTATGTTTTCATCCAAAGGATTAAAGGAAAAAAGAAAAACATAATTCATTATTTTGATTGCTGGTCTTTTAAAAAACTAATATATTTTTCACTCTTTAAAATGACAGTCTCTGATACAAATGCTAGCATATTTTTGGTTCATGAGATATTTGGCAAATACATTTTATTTGCTTGTCCTAGTAGTCCTTGAGAGCTAGATTCTAAAATAAAGAAATCATTATTCATAAGGAAACTACCCATCTACATATTCTTCTATAGTAACCTTTTCCCTTTTCCCCAAATTCACCCAATTACTATGAAGACATGAATAAATGTATCTATATGTTTTTCTGACCCCTATACTTTTGTCAAATTCATATATTAGTTCATAAATGGAAAGTAAATTTTAAAGAATAAGTGGATATTTTGGGTCTTAATGAACAGTAGCTAGGCAAAAAAATTGTTCTGCCCTTTTTTCTACAGCAAAGGAAAAATAATGTTCACTGGCCACGTGGGCTGCACTGCAGTACAGATGGTCTATTATGGTACAAACAAGATAGAAAAGGTTAGATGACTTTGTTTCCTCAAGATCCCAGATTTGGGACTTTAGAATAAACAATAAAAATTATCATAAGAACTTTAAATGAAATTTACTGGAAGAGTTTTTATTCAGTACCTAACCAGGAAAGTATTGCTTCAAGGTGTGCAGGGAGTTTTCAGGCAAATGATGTTCCAAATATTCAAAAACATTTTCTCTTTCTTTCTTACTTGCTTTCTCATTTTCTCTCTTTCTCCCTTTCTTTCTCTCATTCTTTCTCTCGTTCTCGTTTTCTCTAAATTGTATTCTGTAGCAGCAAACAATATTTGGTATGCTTTGTGCATTGTCTACAGGCTCATTTCTTTTTTATTTCTCATTGTAGCACACAGAGGTGTAATTCAGAGACAATACATAATAAGGTGGCATGCCACCAGATAAATTAGGTATCTGGACAAGATATTATGCTGAACTATCCTTTAGCACAAAGTTGTACCTTGAAGGAATGTCCAAGTCTTTAAAAATCTTTTCTGTTAGCTTCAGTGAGAGTACATTTGAAGGCAAAGCCTGCTCTCAGCAGGTGTTTGGCACCTTGCAGAATGAAGCTTTACTAAATATTTCATCAATGATATGAGCTCTTTTTCATATGGTATGAGATTTAATACCTGTTTCTAACAATCACTCAGTCCATCTGTCTGACCATAGCATTTCTGCTGTTGTGGCTCTGGACAGTGATTACTTCTTTTTATGGTTGTCATATATCTTATCATAAGTCACAGTGTGCCAATTAAATTTTTCTTTCCAGAAGGTATTGGCGTCAGATCTTATATCATTTTTGGTCAATCAATAACCACATCTTCTAGAATTTTGCTTAAAAGATAGAAAATATTTTAACTCCTACATTTTGTACTTCATCAAGAAAAAGTTACATAAATAAATATAGATTCTCAGTCGTGTCATTATGAAGGGAGTGGGGAAGCTGATAGAAGGAAATTAAGGCAGGGAGTGTTGTTGCCTTAAAAGATTACATATAAGTGGTGCTTATTTCTACTTTCAGGACATTTAAAGAATCCAGGGTTCAATATGATCAATTCAAACTCTGGTGCTGAAAATAGCAAAAGACATCCCACAGTCATTCAGAAATATTGACTATTAGAATTTACTGAATAGTGGCTCAAACTTTGTCTCCTTGAAAGCTCTGTTCATTCTGTTAAGCTCTCCTAGCATGATACTATTCCTCATAGAAAAGTGATCTTTTAACTATATAATGCCCTTAAAATTATGTGCAGAACTCTCATTGACTTGAAAGGGAGTTCTGAGTGCAGCTGAATGTAGCTCACAAAAGTGGCAGGAGACACTTAGCTGGGCCTTCCTGGTGAATTTTCCTCATAACCATTTGGGGATAAGATAAGATAACCATTTGGGGATTTATAATTGATTGATGACAAGCAAAACATATTTACACAATTTTTGGTTTGCTTTGGTTTGTTTTTTTTTAATGAAGACTAGTTTTATCTAGAAAAAACTAGTGCTCAAAATAAGAATATTATCATACTTTTAATAGGATGTAATTAACCATTTTTACCCTTGCTGAACTTCATTGTGACCAAGACAAATAGAATAGTCACAGAATGTCATGGTTTTATTGCAATCAAAAACAAGTAATGATAGCAAAATCAAGACTATTAACTTTGTTTATCTGTATTTAGTATGACAAAAAGCATGATCACCCTAAAATATCAATTTGTGAACCCTAAAAACATATCTCCCTAGATATATGCTTTGCATTTTATTGTATTTATATTATTTATTCCTTTTTAACATATTTTTGTCTTATTATGACAAGATTAATTTCAAATATTAGGATAAATTCTTAATATAGGTAATATTCTTATCTGTAATAATAGTCTTACATATATTTCCTTGTGGTTTTAAATTCACATCAGAGGATATTGTGTAACACCAGTAATAGCATTATTACAATTTGATTTTCAATTTTCTTATTAAATAAAAATATTTGTAGAAAATTTTCTTAAGGGAAAACAAAACAAAACAAAACAAAAGAAACAAACCCCAATCTTTATTTTCCTTTTTAATTTGCAAACAAGGTCACTGCATTTCTAAAGATAACCTCTACATATCAACATACCCACAATACAGTTCTTTTACCTCAGACTTAAAAGTCCAGAACTGTACTTTCATATCTTTGATATGAAAGTAACTTGGGAGTTATTTGTGAAACACCAATCTTTTTAATAGGGTAGAAGAAAATGTTACAGAGAAGGCCTTGAGAGTCATTGCATGGTGATTAATTGATTCCGAGTGCAGTCACAAATCCTCTTATATTCAGTGAAAACTTAGCTTTAATGCAAGAAATCTTATCATACACTACCATGCTTGGAGAAATTTGGCAAAAAAAAAGTACTAAATACCCAAAAAATTGATATTCAGATAATATATTTTTATATGTAATCTATTGCTTAAGTCCTATGTGTCCTGTAAGATGGGGATAATATTTCACATGATTTGCAGTTTATGATAATAAATGAGGTACTTGAACTATAGGGATGAATGGCCCAAGAGAAACACCATGAAGTGACTAATTCTGTGGATATATGCTGGTGTTTCTTCCTTAGGCACTAAGTTTTTCTAAAATTTTAGAATCTGAGTGAAATTGCTCCCCTCAATTAACATTGGTGCAGGGAACTTGACTGCACAGAACAGTTAAGAGAGGGCTAGGATAATACCAGTTTTTGATTTTCTGCCTTATTTTTTTTAGTTATTTTGTTGGTTATTCAGTTTTTTTCTGTTTAATATATTAATTGGCTTTTCGTGGTATGGAATATCACAGTTTGCAAAATGCTTATTAATTAAATGTGCCTCAGTCTTCAATTTTACTACTGCATTTTATTACAGATGCACAGCTGGAGTTTGAATGACTGAAATTGTGAAGATTTTAATGTAATGCATTGCTCTGTACAATAATTTAATTTACCAGACATGACTTACTTGTTTTTTAATTTAGCATTTCTCTAAAGAATGCCTTCTTTAGAGAAAGACAAAGCCAAATTTCACTGTTATCATTCATAAATCATACTTTCTTTTCATGCCTAATTAAATATGAAGTGTCACTGGAATATTGTAAAAAGCCTATTTCTTAGTACTTACACATTTTCTTCCTTTCAAATATCATTAAAATGCTTCTAATTTTTTTATTTTTTCAAGGCAATGACTTAATAAAACTTTTGCAATATAATCTGATTATTGCAAATTTTTTTTCTTGTCAGTGTTTGTATATTTAGACACAATTTTCCAGCTTGGAGACTGGAAATCAGCTCTTTAATTGTTCCCAAATTTTGTTTCTTTCATTTTTTTAAAGTTTTTTTCTCCATTTCTCACACGGAGTATCAATGTTGTTGCTTGACATTTTTGTAACAAACCTGCAGGTTCATTAAAAACATAAGATTCCAACTGGCTGTGGAGATCCTCTCCATCCCTTGGTATAACCTGTTTTCTCCCATCCATGTGGCCACGGATAATATTGCCAGGGTAGGCTCAGAGAGTATCAGTAGAAGCAGAGAGTTCAGTGGGCTGGTGTGAAGGGCAGGGGAGCCCAAGCTGTGGGAAGGCAGGTTCTATGGATAGTGCAGGTGGCAATCATTCCCAGTGAGCTACAGCTGCACTGATTATCAAGGACTGGAAACAGCCCTTGCCTGCCCAGTGACACTAGGTGTTATAAAAGAGTGGGCTAGCTGGTCACAAGTTACAGCTGTAATTTGAGTTAGAGACCCAGAGTCTGCTGCAGTTTGGGATGGAGGCTGCTGGCTGTGCTGTGAGGATGAAGGGAGATGCAGTCTTGCTAGGGACAGACAAGGTAAGAAGATGCTGTGTGAGGGACAGACAGGGTTAGGTGGCTGGGTAAGGGACAGCTTGGGGCTTAGCCAGTCATGTAGGAGGAAGAAGCAAACTTGCAGTGAGGAGAGAAGGAGTCAGTACTGCTTTGACCTGCCTATGAGGGAAGGAGTCAGAGTTACCTGAAAGAAGTCCACTGAAAGTTTTTAGTAAAAGACTGCTGTTGATGCCTGTCATATCCATCTCAACCTAATTATGACACCAAGTGATGATAGGTTTGGCCCCAGTGAAATGAGTGAAATGGAAAAGCTTGCACAATGCTGGATGCATCTTGTGAGTCAGTTCCTGCCTACCCAGGCATTGCTGCTGGAAGTGCTCTGGCTTAACAATCACGACACCCTCACTGAGCAGTGAGAACATCTAAAGAGAGATAGGATCTAGATGACAAGCAAGGCCAAAGTCCAGCTAATTAGTCAAAAACTTAGGAGAGTTTTGTAAGAGGTTTGGAGAAAAATAGAGAATAAATACTGAAGAGTAGTTGATACACCAGACACAGTGAGAAAGTAATCAATGAGGAAATGGTATTATGTAGGTGGCTGTCACATTTCTAAGAACTTAGTGTAAATGAGCACTCATTCTTCAAGCCTGCTTGCAGATTTACAGTATGGAAAAAATCAAGGTGGAATTAAAGCTCTATGTTTGTTCAGAGCATTCCTTGCTTTGGGAATAGGAAGACACGATGTGTTTACCAAGAACCAGTCAGGGTACAGAGGAACATAACCACGGTCTGGTTTCTACCAAACACCCTGTGAAAAAGCAAGAAATGAACGTTTTTAAAATGACATAGACTTCTGATGAAAGGACATATAGTCAAATGCTAATACTTAAGAAAGTTAAATTTCAAAGTTGGTTTCTTACAGTTGATTTCATCAGAATCAAATTTCTTCATTCACTGAAAAATTGCCGTTATATTTAAAAAACTATGGAGTAATGAAAACTTAAATTTCTGTGTTCTAATATTCTGCAAAATGTATTTTATTCTATCAGATCTAGTAATCAAAACATAATTTTTAACTCAACCTAACAAGTGTTTAGACTAATGCAACACATACTACAATTTTTTTTTGGCTGTTTACAGTGAGAGTCGTCATGAACATGGAGTCACATATATGCTCTCAGTAAAAAAAAATTGCTATCAAATAACAGCTGTATTGCTTCATTGGAGAGAAGAAGAGCCGAGTTTTGATTCTTTTCACATCTTACAACACAAGAATGTTGCTATTTGGTGTTGGTGGTTTGATGATGGAGACACCTGTTGGCTTTCAGCTGCTGTGCATAGATAAAGCCCCGTAGCTCATTTTTCATGAGAAGTAACATAGAGCATCTATCAGATGGCAATGACTTTCAATCACAACTAACATGGAATTAATTTAAACCAGAAACCTAGTAGTATAGTCATGTACATTATCAATCAGGAAACTAGGCTAAGGTCATATAAGAAGAGAGTGGCAGATTCAAGCGCTGAGGCTGCTCTAAAAGTTGCATGGTATTTATTAATATTGAAAAAAGGACCAGAAGACCAGCATATATCTTGCTTTTAAACAGTAAAAAAAGTAAAAAAATTACATTCCAAGGTCCTCAATTTGGTGAAATTAGGAACAATATATTGATGCTTTATTAAGGAATGACATAAATGCATTTTTTAGGAAACGACAACTTTTTTTTGTGTTTTTTCTTTTTTTAGTCATAACTATGTGGTCTATAGATACTGATTTTCTGATAGAAAACAAAACCAAAGAGAAATCAGACTAGAGACATATATGTATATATAAATGTCTGTATATAACATCTTCTACCTTGAGAAATTGATCAAAGTGCTTAAAGGGTTTGAATTGTAGGATATGATTTGAGATGTTAGGTTTTCAAAATATGGAAGCTATCTTCAGGTGATGGAGCAGTCTGTAGTTTTCCTATCAATCCTGCATTCACATCCACAGAGGGAAGTTCAAACCTCCATGAATGATATTTTGAAGTCTTATTAAAGAAGTAACAAATGTTAAAAAGTTAATGAAGTAAATCCAAATATTCCTGAACTGGGTGAGTGTCACTACTCAGAAACAATGAAAGAAAAGACAAGAGACTCATATGGTTAACAAATAAAGTAATAAAGACTATCAGGATGGGGGGGAAAGCATCAAGTTACATAAAATAAAATATAAAGCATACTGAGAAAATTATGAAGTAATGCCAAGCAATTTATAAAACCTAAAAGTGGCATGAGAGGATTGCCCAGGAAGAGAAACAAATAGTAAAAGGGTTTTCACATATAATGTGTTTAACAGGGAAATACAGTCAGCGTGCAAATCATGGGGCTCCTACTCAGGATGCCTGGAGAGCCCTCAAAATCCTTTCCAATACAGACATTTATCCCCCCAGAGGGATCCATTCTGTCACAGAGAACTCTTCTATACTTTTAATTTAACTTCCTTTTCCCAGTGCATTATATATTTCTTGGAATTCTTATTTCTCATTTTGCTCTTCACACACAAGTACATAATAATATCTTCAATGTACAAGGAAGTTATTAAACAGGAACAAATTGTGTTATCTTCTCTTAAAGTAAGAATAAAATAAGTCTCTTCTGCCTAGAGCATCCTTCCATAATGGATTCTTGATGAAGATGACATTTTCAAGAGATCAGACAAAAAAATTGATACAGTAAATGTGATAATACATATAATATTGAGAACATAAGTAGGATACTCCTCCGATAATTGCAATTCAGAGCTCCAATGAACAACTAAGGGCTGTGATAGTAATAAAAATGTTGACATGCTGCAATTATTAGATGAATTATTATGATATTTTTATTCATGTCCATCCAGATTTAGGGCATATAAGTTTTTATTTGCTTTATTATTTTCAATCTTAAATTTAGAGACTCAAAGTAATATCCTGTTTGGATATTTGTAATAATAATATTAAATTCCTGCCCAATCAAAAAGTGCCAATAAAAATGATGGGCTATATAAGAGAAAGAAAAAACTAAAGTAAGTCATATAAAAATGTTTATTTTAATACCTATCTAGATATTATAATGTTTTCAATTATGAAATTCGTGGAGTTGATACAGAGAATGAAGCAACTTTAGGGACCAGTTTAGGAAAGTAATTTCATGAAGAAGGAAAGTTCTTGTAGAAGGTATGATGATGATGATGATGATAGTAGGTGATGAAGACAGGCAAGAAAGGAGTCACATAGGGCTTTGCTAGCACAGCAAGGCTGGAGTGGGGTAATGTAAAAGCTAAAAAGGTCCTTTACATCTGGACCACTTTATTTAGACCTGAAGTAGACAGGGGACTGCTTCAGAACAAGTTCATTAACACAGTTGTTTTGCTGCAGAGAGCGTGCATGAGTGTATTTGTCTCAGATAACAACTTCCTTTGATGTGGCACAAAGATGTACTGCAGCAGAAAAAGAGGTCACAAGGATTCCTTTAAGAACTTAGATTTTTATAGCCATTGTTCCAGTTTAGAAGCACTTACCAGTATAAAAAAAAGACTGATACATATGATTAGTTGAATTTGACTTCACAATTAAAATAAAACTAAATTCTGTTAGCAAGACTGGGAATGCAGGAGTGAGGTTAAAGGGAACTATATATTTTGTACTCTTATAACTATCTAGGAATTCTAGTTGTTTAAAAATGTTGGTTATTTGTAACTGTTCCCGGGAGATCTGTGAACTAATTCCTCCCCTGTGACCTATCGTGAAGATTATTTAATCCATTAGTGTACTGTCGGGACCTTTTATTGTTTCTTTTATTCTGTAGTGTATAAGATGTCTGTGAAAATAGTGAAATAGTGGTAGTGCATTTGATGGCAAGAGAACATTGGGCTATTATGCTTGATTATTGTGCACTCAATATCTAAGTTCTTTTTCTACCCTTTATAAAAACTATTTTCCTTTATTTTTCTTTGGATTTTGAAGATCCTAAATCTTTAGATATTATTACATATAATCAAAAAAATTATATAGGCAGTACAGCATTAAAGTATTCCAAATATGCTGAGGTAAAAAATCATTATTAGAAAGAAATATGTTCAAATGCAGTGCCTTGCAAAAATTATGATTGGCTAAAATGGAAATAATTTTGTTGTGAAGCTGTGAAATATTATGATTTTATAAGGCTGAATCATGGCACTAGACATACAGACAGGTATGACACATCCAATATCTTCAGCCATGCAGGCACTTTTGCACAGGGGTGAAAAGCATATTTAAATTAACAAGACTGGAACCAGCATATCTCTGTTAATGTGTGGGTTAGCATGTGTCTGTGCACTATTTTACTGCTTTTTTAAAAAATACCTTATGTTAAATATGCAGGAGTAATTTCACTTTCTATATAATTCAGACCTCTTCCTCATCTTTTGGAAAAAAACTCGTTTCTGTTTTATTTCTAACTTGTAAGAGTATGTATGGTATATATATCTCACTTTGTCCAGTTTAGATTTTTTTTTTTCCTTGACAAAGACCATCAGTTCTGGAACATGTCAGGTCTTCCTGAACAGTGTGATTTTTTTTTTTTTTTTTTTTTTTAGCATTTTTACAGATCCTTCTCTTCCTCTCTCTTCCTGTTCCCCACCTTACCCCTTCTCTTTCCTCCCCTCTTTCTTGATGATGCACTGCTTTGTGGATCTGTAAGAAAGTATGAGACAAGTTTTGCTTGCCTTAGAAGTCTAGCTTTGCTTTAGATGCAGTGTGCAAAGTTGAAGCTGGCATTCTTGGAACATGAGTAACTTTTAGTAAGGGGTTCCATCTACCATCATGACATATGTGTTTAGAGACACCTTTGTGAGCTAATCCTTTTCAGAGATAGAACACTTTTATCTCGCATTCTGGAGGGTGATATTAAGTACATAAAACAACTGAAAGTGAGTAATGAGTTGCTGTTTTGTCCTTTTTAAGCACTTTCAGCTTTTAGCACTAAGCACCTCTAAAACTTCTACTAGAAGGAGTTATTGCAGGGAGAGCTTTCATTGTTTTTTTAAATATATGTATTGCTTTCCCTTTCATTATAAAAACAGCATAGTGTCTTACATTTAATTAACTGGAGTTTTCCCATGTTTTTTGATTCACATACCTTGACATAAAATTTGCATTATAGAAAAAACCCAAATACTATATCATGTCCGTTCAACAGATACCTACAATTAACAGAACATCTAGTGCTTTACTGGATTAATTGCTCTTTCTAGAAGTCTGTGAACAGCTAGTTTACAATTGTCCTACCATAGCCTCTGCACAATTAAGCAATTTATCTGAGAACACTTGCAAGGTGCGAAACACTAAGTGGAACAATAAAATCCTCTCAAATCCAGCTTGTAGATTTTCATGATTCAGGACCTGCTTGTCTTTTCTACATGTGAAGTCACATTAGGGAAGGAACTTGCTGTTTAATTTACTTGGGCAAAATTGGAATTTGGATAATAGGAAGACAAAAGTTATTGTTGATAAGAACATGTATGCATCCATGCATAATAGCATTATGTGTGACAATAGGATTAATGTGAACTGACCTTGGTAAAATGGGAAGATTAAGGGAAACTTAATTCAGAGGGAATACTGGAAGATATCTTCATAGATATCCCATTATTTTCCTGCTAGTCTTCATGAAGGCTATAGGAAAATAAATGACCTTTTATTTACAGTAACAAAATTTGCAGATACATAAACAGCATCATTGCTCTATTTGCTGCTGCTGCAGGAAGTTTAGCCATACATTCTCCACCAGCGCCCCATTATTTCTTATTTTTGAAGGGAAAAATGTATATTGCCCACAAATTCACTCCTTAGCAGAGATAACTACCTCAGGACCCTGAGCAAGACTCAGGTGTGGTTCATAAATTGGATATGGGGATGCTGTTGCTTTGGATTAGGAAGTAAATAATTTATAATATCGAATTTGAAAGCTTCTGACAGCTGATTTCATTATTGTTGGATTTGTTTTTCTAAAGTAATTTGCAAATCATATTCATCTTCTGTAGCCTGTTTGGGAGTAGCTGATTAAAATTTTTCAATATTTGGATTTTGAATTCAGTTCATAATTTATTATTAAATAGATAAGCAACAGTATTTCTGTGTGCTCACAGATAGGGGAAAAGAGTTTGGAAGCAAAAGCAAATGAAGGCAGTGCTGGAGTTGTAAAGGATTTAAGATTGTTGACAAAAACATCACAGAGACAAGAACTCAGAAAAAGGCCTGAGTGAAAAGGGCTTTTCTATCACTGCTCTTTCCTTATTAAAATTTCTCTTAAACATTCACTGTTTATTGTTTCTGTGATAGACACAAAATTAGATTTTTATATTTATGATGCATGAAACCTGTGGGATTTAGGGCATATTGTTTGCATCTTCTGCATCTACTAATTATTTAAGGTCTTTGGAAGATATTTTTTTGTGTCTGTTGCAAGATAATCAGAAATAGAAACAAAATTTTTGATATACACAGTAGGGTAGTCAATATTTCCTTCCAGTTATAATCAACTATATAAAGTGAAAGGTACCAGGGAACTACAGTTTGCTCACATACAGTAGCTCATATTATTCAACTTTATTTCTTGGCAGTGTTGTTAATGGCTGAGCACTAGTGAAAAGTTGCCATCAAGGAGATAGATTGGTACCTAAAAAAGGATTTCACAACCCTGTTGGCTGCCTCAGTTAAAGGGCTGAGAATTAAAAGGAGTAGATTAGGCATATGTCCTATTCCTTTCCATTCCCAAGCATCAAAATCAAAGCCAACTGGAAATTTCTTCCTCCACTCACCTGTAAGAGACCTCAACAATGAGGCAGATAAAATGAGTGTGCAAGATTGGTTTTAATTGAAGAGATTTTTAGTGCATAAAAAGTATGGCCAGGTACTCAACTGAGTTTGCATGAGGCTCAGTCAAAGTATGTTCTTATAAGCTGTAGACGCTGTACTGAAAGTGAAATATTTGCTAGGAGTGCCCTGGACAAGGGCTTTTAATAACATTACCAGATGAAAATTGTCTACATCTGGTGAACTAACAAAATGTTTATTCTTCAAAGCCCACTGGCCCATGGAACAGCACAATGCCTATTGTGTAAGAAGGAGAACTGGAAGGCAACCACCAGTTTTCTGCCAATTTTATGAGGTCAGAATCAGTCAGCTGTGACTCTGGGGTCCCCAACAACTAGGGACCATCTAAGAGATGCCCAGGACAGAAGAATGCATACATAAAGGGGAAGGAAAATATGTTAATGATTTGGGGGAAATTATTATCATATGCACAACTTTCAGAGGTGATATCCTGTAAAAAATTACCAAATAGAGAGTGCCTGCTTCTTAATGCTATGTTGATGTTAAAGTGGTTCTTTAAAATTATTTTTACGGAATTTTTGGTAAAAATATTATAGAGATGGATGTGACTGGATCTATCTCCATCATAACTAAAGATAGAAGGGGAAAACATTGCTGTATAGTTTTCGTTCTTGTAATGATTTTAAGAAAGAACATTAAACCACACAACACCAGTGGTTAGATTACAATCACCTCATTTGAAATATCATTTTAGTTAGGAAAGTATATAATGGCTCAGAACCACAGTATGTTGTTTTCCTCTTATTTTCTTCAGCCATTGGAACAGGATTCTCAGGAAAGTGGTTGAGACACCATCACATATTTACCAGACATAAAAATGTGGCACAAAAGGACATGGTTTAGCAGAAGACTTGACAGTGCTGGGTTAATGGTTGAATTCAGAGGTCTTTTCTGACCTAAACAATTCTATGATTCTATTGCTTGGATATTTCTTCTTTATACACTTTTTAGACTGGATATCATTGTTTTATGGAAAATGGAAGATACAGGGATGAAACACAATGACATGTTCTCCTGCATTCAGATCATTAGATTTCCTGCAATTGCTGTTTTAGGCTTTTAAAATCGAGGATCGCAGATTTTGATGTGTAGGCACTTCACATGAATCCAGTAAACGTTTCACCATTGCAACAGAGAGAAATCATTGCTCAAGGCTGCATTTCCAATGGTCTGAGTAATCTGTTTGGAAGCCAGCGTGCATGTTTCACTTCCATGCTTTTGAAAACAAAAGGGAAAGTATTTCTAATCCTGTAATCTGCATTATTTAGAACCACTATCCTAATTAATCTACATGTATTAAAAATATGAGTACCTTTGTACCATAGTCTTTGGCCTTAGCCCTTTTTTCCTTGCTGCTGTTGTAACTAGTTTTACCACTACATCAATCACAATTAGTTATCACTTTTAGGCAGACATGGACTATCTTCATTGTACTTTACATTTATTTGGTCCTTTTGATGGATAAATTCAGCTGGACTATAATACCTGAAAGCTACATTGTCCTCCTGCCACTTAGACACCAAGCATGGCATATATGTGAATGAAGGGAAAAAAAGTTCAAACATACTTTGGCCTTAATATCTCCACCAAAAAAAAAGTGTAACTAAAATAAAACTTACTATTTATAGTGGTAGTAATACTATTTTCTCTGATAATAATGATTGAATTGGCTTTTGGTTCTCTATTTCTAGTATAGAAAATACTTTTGTGTTGCAAAATAGATGTTCCTATTTTCTTATTTTGCAGTCTGTGTGAAAACGAGACTTCCCATTATAGTTGCACATTAATGTATTCTCTTATTTCTAATCTTCACTGGTGCTGAAGGCAGAAGAGGAATACATTAAGCAGAAGAGAGGGGGATTAGGATCACATGTTTTGCAGTAATGAGGACTTAGATCGGCTTATATGTGACTTGAAGTGGTATTTCTTTATTCTGCCTTTATTCTACCCGTGGACTTTGTCACTTGCAGATGTATGTAGTATTATAACCTTTTTTCTTTCTTTCTAGTTTATAGTCCATCTAAAATCCTGCCATTAGGATATGGAATATATTATATCCTAAAACAATTGAAAAAAACACATTAATTTGTTCTGAAATTACATGTAAATCTTTGCTTCCAATTTATTCTAATTTGCCTGTGAGTGTAGCTGATCAGAGACCCAGAAGTATCTCTCTGATTCATCTGAGGAAATGTAAGTAAGTACTTCTGTTGAAGTCATCTGAAAGGTATGTTCTAACAACGAGAGCTTATATATACAAAGAAAGAAGCTGAACATAAATTTAGACTCAAAACAAGATTGTGTATGTACAACTGGCATTGGAGTTTGATAAGACAGAATAAACTGCAATATTTCTCATATTTTTCAGCTGATTCATTTTTTAAAACCCTGATTTACTGGAGGGGATATTTGTTAACAAGCAATTTCTATTTTTACTTTAGTTTGATTGTGAGATATCTTTTCTCCAGGACAATATAATCAAAACCTAGCAAAATTATTTTTAAGTTGTTTTCAGAAATAAATTTTGGTTACACCAAAATGACCATAAGTCCACAACTGGTAATTGCTAGGTTATATGCAATCAAATAATGTCTTTTGCTGTGTTCAGTATAAGATAAAACATATTAAGTTGTAAAATTTTTGACAATATTTTGAGGAGTGAATTAAAAAAGTAATTTGATCTTAATTTGGGAATTTGTTTTACTTTTTGTTTTATTGGAAGATTGATTGTGATTTTTGAAATTTTTACTTAGGTTGTCACTATCTTTCATGAACAGGATCTGGAAAAATTTCCTGCATCCTCACTGGCTTCCTTTATTGTTTATTAATGAATGTCCTTTTTGATTCTTAAATTGGTCTCTGTTTGTATTAGATTTGACAATGGTGGGCAGGGTATGAAAACTCTCTTTACATCATTCATGCCACCATGTCTCTTGAAAAATGTCAAAATTTGTTTTCCTGTGTCTGTTTCTCGTTGTATTTGAGTAAGATTGAGAATTCTAGACATTTCTACCCAGCTTACTTCTCCTGCCAATGAATGTTAGACAAAATGTTTCTTGCATGGTACCCTATAGCTGTCAGAAGAGATTCATATACCACCTCTCAACAGTTAAATGAATGTTTCAAAAATCAAGCATTTTAAGAGAAATATTAAAATCATCTTTATACAAATGTATGTAATACTCTGCTTGCTACAGTTGTAATATGGCCATTGCAAGCACAATCAAAAACAGTACAGCACATAATTTTAAATTGCTCAGAGTTGCCTCTATCCTTGTATGCTGAGGAAGCTTCTCAAATTCCCTTTGTGCCCTTCCAACACTCCTTTTCATCATGATGCTGTTGATATAACTATTTGATGAAGTGCTTTGAATTCCAAATGAGCAGATGTTAGCTCTATGGAAGACATGTTATCCTCCTTGGTGGTTGGACACAAAACTTCTAAAGGGAGGGATTGTTCAATAAATAATTAATAACAAGAAGCTTTCCTAGGTAGATGAGAGACAGATCCTGTTTAAAATGATTTTGTCTCAGTGGTTGATCTGTCTAACTCCAGGGTTATTTTATCTCAATCTTGTATTAGTTCTGCTTCAATTAGCATTTTAGTCCCCGATGGGGCACTGCTGATGAATTAGTTATTGTTCAGTAACTTCATCTTCATGGCCTTGACTCCAGCCACTCAGTCTAGGGTGCATTGATCAGCCTTTGGTTCTGTGGCATGTTCTTTTTAAGGCTGCTAAATGACTGATTGGTCTGAGCAAACCAAATATTGACCTTGACTTCAAGTCAGTAATGTATTTTAGCACATACTTATGTCTAAGAAGGAGAATAATGCAACACATTCAACTAAACTATTTCTTTCTGCCTAAAGTTAGACAGACACTAATGCTACGTTGCAGTTGGAGCTTTAGATGATTTACTTTTTAGGGAAGTATCCTAGCTGGTTTGAAGAGTAAAAACATCGAAACTTGGACAATTTTTATCCATCTTAAAGGCTGAGTCATATCAGATACCTCCTATGTACATAAGAATGTACAAAAATCTTTGCCATGGACAAATCCCTCATAGGAGTTTGCTTTTTCTAAAAATTTGAGAGCTGATACTTTATGAAGGCCTCAACACAAAATGGTTTCAAAAGATATTCATATTAATTTCTCCTTATTGGTGGAAAGGGGATTGGTTAAAACCACAAGGAGAGGAGGAAAGAAACTAATTTTGCAGTGTCTACCTCTTAAATTGTCTTAAACCAATACAAGAAGAAACAAAGTTTTGATCCCAGAAAGATTAGATCTCATGTCATTTGTCTTTCTGAACTACCTGGGGCCCATCCAATCCAACTGTGGAAATTGACTGAGGATCTCAGTAAGGAATCAGTGGTTCTGATTCCTTATATAAATAATGCATTTATACAACAAAATTAATCAGTGCTCTAAAAGGATGGCAGAATTTCAGGGGAATATATTTTGTCTATAAGTAATCTTCCTCAATCCATTATCTTTAACAGTCATGAATATCTCTCTTTTATGTGCTTTGTGTAAGTGACATTTCCATGGCTTTGAAGAGAGAAATTATTGCCAGTGCCCAGAAAACCCAACTGAAGAAAACTGTGTTCTGAGAAAGCAGTGTCTGAAAGTTTCTATAGGATATGTAAGCTCAGAAGAGCTGCTAATTCTGCAGGAATGGATCATCTTGGGAGATTAAGAGGCTTCCTTCACACAGTGGTTGCATGGTTGTGCAACTTCAGCTGCCTCTAAGATGTCAGGGACTGCTTGAATGCAGGTGAAAGCTGCAGGGTTATAAATATACATAGTGAAACAGACCTCTGAAGGCCTTTATAAGCACCTGTGTAGAAGACACTGTAGGCCAGTGACTTTGTCCTTGTGTCTACTGTTCAAAATGCAGCCCAAACAGATACCTGGGCAGACAACCATGTGAATGCCTGTGTAAGTGAACTTTGTGTGAATAAATAAGTGTATGTGGTTTTTTAGAATGTGTATGTGTTTCATTAGCAATCATGTTATTAATAATTCTATTGCTAATAACAACTTAGTGTTTAAAAGCATTCAAAAGAAATACTGTGACCTGTGCCTTCCCCCTGACTCAAAGAAGAGAAGATGTACATTATGGGCCTCATAGTTACATATTAATTACCTAAAGACCATGCTTACATGTACATCTAGGTAGATTTGGCTTAGGGCAATTTTTGATCCCCATTTTTCTGATCTTTATAGCCTTTATTAATTTAAGAAAATACCTTGCACCTTGAAGAGTTAATGGAATAATAATTTTTTTTAAAAGTTTAGTATTTTCATAACTGGGCAAGTGATGAATACTGGACATCTGTGCTATTTATCTAAAAGTCCATTTTAGCCTGAGTATTCCTTAGCAGAATGTGACACTTTTAAAAGAAATCAAATTAAACCATGCTCTTCAAATAAATTTTGATTATCTGTTTATAAAAGCAACTTTTTCATGTCCAAGAATAATTTGGGAATGGAACCTAAAGAGATTAATTCATGTGCTAAGTTGGTTTTTTTTTACCCATGAAGTGGAAAATCTAGCTAGTATCAGAAAAAATTAGGAAAACAAATATAATTTTATTAACCTGTGAAAAATGTCCTAAACACTTGAAATACTGTTTTGTTTGGGGTTGCCTTCACTGATTTTTTTTTATAGTCTTAAATTACAGAAGGGAGAATGGAAACCTTGTCCAGATGTAGTCCAATTATTGTCTAAATTTTGGTGAGTCCTTCAACACGATGGCTTTCTGAAGAGATAGATTCAGAGCCCAGTCCTATACTAGCATTTGATCATCCTCCATTCTAATTTCTTCATCCTACCTTTGGTTTACACATTCAAAGTTAATTTTTGCTGCTAAAAGACACAAACAAAAGTTCTCCCCTTGCCTTTCATGTGATGTTCTGAAAGAAAATAGTTATTAAAATCCAAGAATTCTCTCAAATCTTAAAAAAAAGAGACTTACTTGACAACATCCTAAGGTCTAGTTGGTAGGCTATGTAAGCAGACATAATGTTTGTTTTAAGTAATTAAAACTTTCTATACATAAAGATTTTTGGAGAACAATTTAAATAATTTTGATTTGCAGACATTTGATTTGATTTTCTCATTTTCAATATAGAATAAATTATATCAGGAATGCACAAAACATATTAAAAAACCCCTTACTTAAACTGCGAACTGAAACTTTCCATCAAACCCTAAGTTATAATACTGTACTGCATAGGATAGTTTTCCTTATTACAGAAATTGCTAAGTGCTGTAGGTCTTTTTCATGTTATTATGTTGGGGTTTTTTTCCTAGTAGGTAATCATAGTTGAAAACCTGGCTAGCAATAAAGAGTTTCAAGTGAATGTTGCTGTGAGGAAAGCCAAGAAACAGCATGATAAATAAAAATCATGTTTGTTCAAATCTGTGACACTTAACCTGAAACTGCTGCTAGGCACTCTGGCATAAAACAGGACCACCCAAGAACCACAGTATATGTTTTACTAGTGTACTATACAAAGAGTATATGTAAAATTTTATTATAAAATGAAGGTTGAAACATTCTTGCATTGAATTATATATAATTTTGTTGTACTAACAGGATTATTTATGCTAGGCTCACAGTGGTTTCTTACATTGCAAATCAGAAGTGAAATTCTGCAGTGCTGTTAAGTGAGGGTGGTTAGTTGTATGGCTGGGCAATTGTCTGATTTCTTCAGTCTACAGAGTGCCTGCAGGCAGAAGTACTAAAGTGGGCATTTGGAAATTTCCTTATACTGAGAAGCAAATTTCTGTTGTCTTGATGGTCAGATTCTTTAATTTTATAAACTGCATTTTGATGGGAATTGTCAAGTGAAAAAATTATGGTATGTCTCATAGGTCTCATCATTAGTATTGTGCACACTTCTCTGTTTTTTAATAATTGTTATATTGTTCTGTGATGTGATTACTTTCTGGAGAGCAACAAGCCTCAAAAAATCTCTTAAACCACATGAGTTCGTGAGACCACGTTGACTTAGAATCTCCCAAAGTGTTACCAAGGTAATAACATCTCTGACCACCTTTTCTTATCTTTGATAAATAAAAGCCTATTACATTGTGGAAAAAAAAATCAGAAGAGTTATCCAAGTTTCCTCTTCCATTGTAAAAGAGCCATATATGTTCACAAGCCTCCCAGCAGCTGTAATTGCTGTGCTAAAACAATGGACATGGGTTTTCTGACTTCAGTTGTTCTTCCATTCATCAAAAAACTAATTACATCACAATTATATGTCAGCACATACTGGTGCTGAAGGAAACACTGAACTTGTGAGAATGAGACGAAAGAAGAAAAGTTGTCCTTATCATAATCAATATCCTGAATTTATATCAGCATTAATAGCAAGCCAAAAAATCACTGCTGGCCGTGCTCTCCCCACTTATGAATGTTACATACAAGATGAACTCACAATTTAGTTCTGCTCCCATCCCACTGCTACATGTGTTCCTCACCATGAGGTGAGATCTGATAAAGGAGGGCGACTTCAGCAAATAGTATCAAGATTTTTTTATTTATTTCCACAGGTTAATGTCATCCCTGTGTTTATGTAAAGATTTCTAGATTTTCTATTTCAGTTGCAATTCCTGCACTTTTTTCTATCTTAGTAAAGGTTTTTTTTCTGGGATTTTTAATGTTCATAGATAAAATAAAAAGAAGTGAATAATCAAAATAATCACAACTACTGCAACTTAAATTTGTGCTATTTCACTTTCAGATTTTCTTATTTTTTAGAACCTATTGTTAAAATATTGAGTGACTCATGCTTCATTTTCTTGCCCTTCAGCAGAGTACTGTTTGAATAAGGTGAATGCATTTCAAATTTAGGAATATAGTTTGATTTTTTGAATATTAGCATGTTATGACATGAAGCAATGTCTGCACATCCAATTTATCTCATGTATTATTTGTTGAATTTTCTTTTATTGAACAATGCATGTTATGCTGCTGGTAATGTGTTAGGAAATGCACGTACCCATAATTATTGTATTGTAGCCCTGAGAAGTAATGTTTTTATGTTCTCATATTAGAGAATCAGTTATTAAATTATTTTTAAAATTTGCTGTGAAGAAAACAATGTGTATCTGACCTAACAAATACCTTTGCAAATTAATTTTAAAAAATCAATATGCCTAATAGAAACAAATGTTAACAACTTGGCTAACTTTAGCTATGTATTGTTTTTGCCATTTGAGAATTAAACTACAGACATAGTTATTACTTCCTTTGCAGATTTTTCTTTCTCTGTGCAGACCTGAATAGGCAAAATAGATGTGTGAAGGATTTAGACTCACTCAAAAATGTAGCTGTTGAAAGTGAACTGGCTTTGCACTCAGGTGCAAAACATAAAATGTCAAATTCCTATGAAAGCACTTTCGGTAAAAGGATTTATCACATAGTCCAAATATTTCTTCAACAATACACTGACGTATTCTCCCTAAGTTTCTTTTATAGTCAAAAATAGGTGCTAGTAGATTGAGAACTAAAACATAAAGATGTTTCTAGATTGAGAATTGCATGTATGTTAGATACATACCTGAGGATGTATTGAATAGTACTTTAAAACTCTTCCCTTCTACTGAATACAAGAGGAGTATATATACAAATCTAAATAATTCAGGTATATATATTTCCACAATAGATTTTATGAAGGCAAGTGAGATAAATACCAGTTTTTGTGGATGAAATACCAATTTTTGTGGATACCTTTTGACTGATTGTTTTATTTGGTTGGTTTATGTTTTTTGTTGTGTGCTTTTTGGGTTTTTTTTTTACATTAGAGTCACTTTGGTCCAAATGCATTAGAAATCCATTTATGGAACACAAAGAGTCTCTCTAAAACTTGCTTAGCTCTTGTTTGCAGCAAGAAATTTTCAAATTCATACTTTAGATATTTCTGAACTTAGTTTTTTCCTTATTTTATGGTCTTGTTTTCAAGTTTAAATACTACACATATTGCACTTGTCACACTTCTGCAAAACACAAATTTAGACAAAAAGAAGTTATTATTATTTTTTCTCTAGCAAATAATATAACTCTGATGAGAGCCAATGCCTGAGAATAGGATTCCATTTCCTTTATCTTGAGGGAGGTAAGAACTGTATCATTACAGGCATCATCCTAATAACTCAATTATAGTGGAGAGAAAGTGACATAACAAAAACTTCAGATATGAGAGAAAACAATGTATGATTTTATTCACAACCTTTATGGTTAAGGCAACCTTTTATGAGGGTGGACTGAAATATTTATTAATTTTATTTTTGATGTTTATCATGTAAAATTCAACTGCAATGCCCGAAGCAATAAGAGACACTAAAAATTCTTCCTAAGTGTATGTTCTTACTTCAGTCATATTCAATTGCTTCAACAATGTTCTCTCTTGCCTTCATGTCATTTTTCCTCTCTTCTAAAGAGAGTAGTCATAATGGGTACATTGAGGATAAAGGTGTCCCATTGTATTTTGCATCATGTAGTCTGCAGTTGTTTTAAGGAGACTGAAGGATTTGCATCAGTGTCAAAAAGAGCAAGATATTGATTCTTGGTCTTTGAATGTGGCTGACTATATTCCGGCTTTGGGTGACCACAAGATGACAAATCCCTTACAGATGTCTGGACTTAATTTCACCAGTACCCAGAGAACTGTGTTTACTCTCAGTGTGTTAATTATTGGTTACATGACTAAATTATTTTTTTAGTTCACACAGTTTTCCAAGGAAGTCCAAACCAATTTTTTAAACTAAACTTGCTAAATTTTTCACTCTGTCTATGGGATGAAGGCTAAGAAGCCAAGTTTTTTGCTTTGCTATTTTGAAGTAATTCAAAACTTAAAATCACTATTCTTAAGGACAGTCATATGTATATGGAACCCAGTGAAACAGACTGCATTTAATTCTGAGTAAAACAGCATGAGGTGTCAGTGTTTCAGAACATCTCTATCATAAAGATGGTTGCAGATAGAATAGGCAAGCATAGATGCAATAATTATTAACATATCTTATTCATGAAGGTTAATGTAGTGTTTTACTGAAGGGTGTACAGTTCTTGACACAAGAGGAGAAGATTCAAGCAAATGCAGATTAAACCTGAGGCTACCTCATTTCTCCTACAGACTTTACAAACCACGAAAATGCACTTTAATGAAAGTAGACAGGTACTGAGTTTCTTTGTCTTCAGGTAAGGGAGTCTGAACTTTTAATATGTGCATTATTTACAGTTGTACTTGTTTCCTTTCTGATGGATGTAATGTTCTTGCGGTTATAAAAATTTCTGAATTACTGCTAGTATGCTCCTGCATAGAAAAAGTAAAATCCATTAACATGTCAACTATTTAGCACACTGTGGTGTATATGTGACTTCAAATGTTATTGATTGAATTAAATGGATGTTGGTTCAATGATTTCGGTTAGCAATCAAGTTAGGTGACTTAGATGCATTTTCTGACACTTCCTTTGTTAAGTTCTATTCAAAATTATAATGCCTCTTAGAAACAAACACGCACTTCACAGAGGTGTTGTGAAGGAGAGAACTATTTCTTAAAACTAAAGCAAAAAATCTCTAATAAAAAAATCTATTTCTTACTGAATTGTTCAAAGAAACAGAGCTGAAAGACACTACAAAAAAATTGCACTAGATCCAGCAAGATTCGTTTTCCAAACTAGAAAAAAAATGCATGTATATCATAGCTGTACAAACAGATAAAGGAGATAACAAAGAAAAAAGTTATATAAGGTAGAAAAAGAAATTAAATTTTTATTGAACTATATTGTTCTTAAAAACAAAAACCTGAAAAAAAAAGCAAACAAGAAAACCTTTTGTCTGTATGTCACCAAGCTGGCAGAAAATTCCCTCTGTTTCTTTAGTAATGCCAGTCAGTGACTGTGTATCAATGTAAGAGGATTTGTTACTCTGAGATTAAATTGATTAAAATTGAACATGCAGTGTGTTGATAAAATCAGGCAAAAATTTCTGATTTTGAACAATGTATTTAAATGAGATGTTTCCATAAAGGCAAGTTTCCTGAAATAATGTTCTGGAGATGCAATTCAGCTGAACTGCTGGACAACACACAGGAAAGTGGACTGGTGTTTTTTTTGAGAACCTTAGTGCTTGTGAAATACATCTGACTCCTTCAATAATGATTTGTTCTACTTTCTTCCTATATTGCTGATGATGTGAATTACTCCTACCCATTTATTAAATGGCATCTAAAACCTTTTCAGCACCATTTTAAAGCATTTTAAGCAGCAGAAAGCATAAGGCACCAAGGTCAGAGCTCAGCTGAGCTCTTGTTTAACCACTTTGAGACAAATGAATGCACATGAGTTATTGCACCCAAACGTACCATGTGTAGCAAAGCAAATATGTCCTCAGCTTTTTTTCAATCAAGTTCCATTGAATTTCACTACACAGTATCCAATGATAACCTACCCACATGTTCCGGACCGTTGGTGTTCTCTAATGGATGTTGTGATTTATCCATTTCTAAGTCCATGTACATCTAAATGAGAATGACCTATAGAGTCATTTTAATTAAAACTCTCATTGCCCACTTGTTGGCCTCTATGATTCATGCATCTTTACCAGTCCTTTGACAAGATAAGGTAGATACATGTGTGATTACAGTTTTTACAATTTAAATTTTACTGAGAGAAGACTTGCAAACAAGAATCTCTTTAATATATTCACACCATATCCAGTCCTAAGAAATCTCTTGATTTACTAAAAATCAGAGGTTTTCAGCACTGATTATTTTACTGCTCCTTTGATCATGTTTCTTCTTTTGCTTTTTTTTTAAATTTTCATATATAGAGTACCTTAATGAATCCTTTCATCCTGACTTGTTAAAAAAATCAGCCCATTTTAATTATCAGCTCCCTTATTCCAATTTTTTTTCAAAGAGGTAAGATTGAAGTAATATTAGTATCACCTGGTTTAAAAGTATTTCTACGTGTAGGAACAAGCAGAAAATAAGCCCATTCAAAAACTCTTTCAGAAGAGAAACTCCTTTAGAAAAATTGTGTATCTTTACCTGAGTAAAGAAAATTTGGAGTATATGAAGAAAGTAAAAAAATTTCAACTAGAAGATGAGATAGGTAAAAATTAGACTTCTAACAATTGTTGAGGTAGTAGTTTTATAATAGCTGAAATGCTGTTCTAGCAAAATGCCACCTACAATGTAAAACTGTTGTGCATAACTTTTGTTGAGGCTTAAAAATGGAAAAAACATCCATATGATGATAAATTAGAGGAGAATTATAATTCAGTACCCACAAAGAGACAGTTAATGTGCTTCCTTATTGAGGAAAAAATTGTGTAATTAGTCTTGTTCAGAACTGCAGAGTAGATCTCTTGGTGCATATGCTAATAAGCCAAACCCACCGATTAGGACTGTACTTTAGGAATAGCAGTATATGTAAAGAATTTCACACAGACCAGCACCTGTAGAGCAGGAGGACTGGACAAGTTGACCTCCAGAAAGTCCCTTCTAATTCTATTTTTGTGTAATTCTGAGATTCTGTATGGATTGAGGATTTGACTTCTATGATTATAGGGTAAAAAATCCTAGTAAAACCTATGAGGTCTTTCTCAAAGTCTATTTTTTGTGTGACATTGAAGGAAATCAAAATCTTGACTATTCTATTTACTTCCAAAATAAACCATATTTAAATCAAAGGGCTGGAAGCAGGGGAAAATTTTCTTATGGTGATGGCCAGACTCAACTAGAATTCAGCCTCTTGTGTTCTACTTCAAACATCAAGAAAGAAATATTGTATGGAGCATCAAGAAACTTACCTTGTGCTGGGCAAGATTACCAAGAGTATCCAATTGTTTGCTTTTTTAACCTGTAGTCATATTTATATTGACATAGAGTTTTTCTTCTACCAAAACTCATTAAAGAATGCAAATTAATCCTTAAAGTCTACAAAATTTTGATAGTAATCTTTCATAGGAAATACATATGACTCTAGTGGCACTTCTAGCTTATCTAAGGAAAATTCAGATTCTGTGCTGAAATTAAACTAGTTTATACACTTCAATATTAAAGAAGAATTCATAGAACTGCTTACTCTGAGTGCTACAAAACACTTTCTTAGTAATATTTGATAATAAGTTGGAGTGCCTTCAATAATGCGGAAAGTATTTTCGTTGCTTGAAAGTCATAGCAACCACTGTTCTTTAACAGAATGCTAAGCATTTTCATATCACTTTCTGATCATAAGACGTCTCAAAATGGTCTCCTGTAGCTTGATTCTTAGTCAAGGCATTGATGGCTGTGGTTCAGTATTGCCAGTGAAGATGAATAAGCTTTAAAGATTTAATCTGATTCACTTTTCACAAGTGAAATATCTCACTGAAGACATGTACAGAACTGCATAGATAGGAATTGTCTATGTGGGAAGGCAAGACCCTTAGTATAACCATTTTCAAAAAAAGCTATTACCTTTATGCTACCATTGAGAAGATTTTCCTAGAAACATAGCTTCTAGATAGGATTACAGAGTAAACCATTTTAAAATTTTGCTTTTAGTGGAGACGAAAAGGAAAAGTCCCTCCCAGTTCAAATCTTTCTACTATTCTCTGATTAACAATGATACAGCATTATATATCTTTAAAGTATTCTTCAAAAAATTGCTAGTTAAGTCTTCAGTTATTTTTTTTTCTGCATTTTAATATTATTATATTGAGTGTTCTTGCTAAAACATAATGACTGGAATTGTAACAGGGATTTAGGCACCAAAAATCTCTTTGGGCACTAAAATTAGTCAGTGTTACTATTCACTCTTCACCTTAGCCTTTGAAGTTTAATAGTTGATCTTAACTACCAACACCTTCTATTTAATTATTGTTGTAATTTAATACAGGAACAAATAAAGTTTATGCAAGTTTAATCAGCCTGAGAAAAATTACTTAATAAACTTTTGTATCTGGGTATAATTGTCTGAATCTTGAAGAGTGTAAAACTCTATATTTTTGCTAAAAGGACCTAGCTTCACTCTTTTTGCTGCTAGATAAACATTCCAACAACAGAATACAGCAACAACAAAGATCTTAGATTGAAATTGTTTATCTTCTGTATCACAGTTAAGGAATAAATTAAAGAAGAGCAAGAACATTCTTGTCTGTCAATGCCCTAACTACTGGGGAAGATGACTTTTTTAACAATCAACACACTTCTCCATTGAATATTTATTAATTTCAGGACTTCCTTGTCTTCTATTTTCTTAAGGCTTCTGAAAATTTGGTGTCGCAACATATGAATCTTGCAAAATCTGCAGTGGTCTCTGAACCTAGATAAAATATAGAGATAATATTTCCTACTAAAATTACTTTTTCTTCACATAAACACTACTTACATTTATCTGCATGGTTCTACATTGCATTTTCAAGAGAGAAGTTTCATGTTACATACAATCAAGCTTGAAGGACAATATCTTTACGTTATGGAGATTTTTGACCTTCAGCACAAGTGTGAGGAACCTGAAACAAAAAGAACTTCTCACAGCTTTGACTCATCCTATCAAAACACGGTGGGATCAGGACTGTGCAAGTGAGCACCATGTGTCATTTGATCTGGTGGGGTACAAAACTAACCTTGGCACTGGATTTCATAAAGATAGATTTGATATTCCTCTTACTGACTGATTGTTGAATGCCATTATCTAATAGATGATAAATAATGACTTTGGAATATAATTTTAAAAACTAAAATCCAACTAGAATATCTGAAGTTGCAGATCTTTATTCTTGCTTCAATGAGAGTACACATTTCTTTTCAGATCAGTTTTGTCCTTATCTACTTTGGTTGAACTTGAATTGTTCCTACAGTTATAACTTTTTTTTCCACATTTGTTATAAAATCTGTAATTAATATCATTTCACTTTAATACTATCAGATACTATTTTATTGGGAAAATTACTGGATGCTATGTAACACATTATCTAAAAGCATAATCTATAGCTGCTCAAAATTGAATCTATTACAGTTTTTTGTAGTACACACCCTAACAGTTTTTAGGGGCTTCATGTACCTTTTAAAACCATAAGGTCCTTTAGTTTGCATTTGAATTGGGTACTGGGGCAGCAAATTGTTTTGGACAAAGCAGGCAAATATATAACTTGTTTTGTGGTCAAGCATTTTAGGTCTGCATGCCTTGTCATGTTTTTCTCAATCCATCAGTTAATGACAGACAAGCCAGTGACTGTCTCCAGCTTGTCAATTTATTTTTTATGGTCTGTAATTCTTCCTCCTCCCATGTAGAAAGAGGTGGTGAATATTTTTTGTCATATTCGGACTGATATTTGGCTATTCAACTCATTGAAAGTTAGCAGTTCAAATTTTTAAATTATATTCTATGGTAAAAAAAAACCCAAAAAACAACTAGTATTATTTTTTTACTATAATAGAGTAAAATTTTAAATAGAACAATAGAGACAATAGTTGAGCAAATAATGAGTATTTGACATAGACTTCTGAGAAGAAATAAATGTGCAGTATACATCAAATAATTCTTAGAGCATTTATTTTGTTGATTTTCCCTTTAAGCCTTCATTCATGGTCAGTGGCGAAATAAAAAAGATAATAAACCAGTATGGTGATAAATTAATCATGACATTTTTCACTAAACTATTTAAAATCTTAAGTCTGTGGAGAAGAAATTCTGTTAACGTTCTTTTGTTGAACACACATAAATAATTATGTTTAGATTTTTATTTCACAATAGCAATGTCATGCAATGGTAAATTTTCCAAAATGAAACTAGCAGTTATATACAATGTATTATTCCCATTTAGACACAATCTTATATAATTTTCGAATTGGTTTTTTGATTACATAGTGATTTCTGTCATGTATTCCGTGTATTTATCTCATATTTTTCAATAGCTTTGTGGTCCTCTTACTGTCATTAAATCCTACAATTTTTTACCCTAAAATATTGATCAAATCTCTGTTATAATCTTATTTATTTACTCATCTCTTTGTGAAGCAGGTCTAGGAACAGCACAGCTTCATCTTTGTTTTCACTAGTAACTTCCTACCAATGTTTATTTATAATGTTTCTGCTTCAGTAGTTTTTCAGAACCTTTTTAGCTGTTATATTTCCTCACCTGAAAAAATTGAGATTTTCTGTACTCCCATTTCTCTCCTTACATTACCACTCAGTAACTTGTATCTTGAAGAATATCTTTTACTCCCTTCTCTATTTTTGAGAAAATTCTCAGAGCCCCAGAATATTTTGGAAATAAACACTATGACATTTTTGGAACGTTTTTTATGTTTGTTTGTTTGTTTGTTTTTGTTTGGCTAGGGATTTTTTGTTTTGTTTCTGTTAATATCCACTGGACTATTTGAGAATAGCACATCCAAAATGTGGGAGCAATTCTGGATAAAAATATATTGATGTGATGGTAGAACATCAAAACTCCTTCTGCTGGAAAAATCTCATTTCTCTTTTGGAGCAGAAAACTAGAACTAATTTCCTTGGGTGTTTATGTGGATAAGAACCCAAGAAGATGAGTTTATGATCCAGAAGGTAAGCTAGGCAGTTAAATGCCTAACTTTCTAGCACCTCTTGTTTGCCAAAAATGGCAGCAGTGAGGACAAGGGATTTGTATCTTTAGCTTAATCTAAACCTGAAGATTATGATTTCATTAGCAGTTATTTTGAAAAATAGGAAAAAGTATAAGTCAATTAGAGCATATGCCTTTCCTATTTTTTAATGAAATAAAATGTAATTGAAATGAATGGCTGAAAGTTTCTTGGCATAGGTCTTGGTACTTGTTTATATTCTGGAGTCTGCTTTTCCTTTCCCGTATTTACATCTTACTCATCATCTTTAGTTCAACTTAAAATCAGAATATTTTTTATCTCATATGCATGTCAATTATTTACTTCAGAAAACTCATTTAATATTATCCAGCAGCAGGTCTGTTATACAATCTACCCATGTTTTGCTTTTACAGAAATATGAAAATCAGTTATTGGCAGTTTTAAATTGTTAATGTCTTTTGGGTTATGGTCCTGAATAATTCACAGATCAAACTAAATTTTGAAATACAAAGTTCTTTCTGGGCACCGCGGACATGAAAACACAGCATAAGAACAAAGATGCAAACATGGATCTGAGATGAGATGCAAAGAAAGCAGCCCTTTTGCCATTCTGGAAGGAGTTCAGCATTCACTAGAGGAATGCTCTTTTCTGTACTTCATTGTAATATCTTGTAGTTGAGGATAGATGAGGGGCTGTGAACCTCAATAAGCAGACTAACAGCAATGGTGATGGGGCTGCATCTGGGGTTACTCTGCATCTGGTAGGCTGAGCCACCACTTTGAAAAGCTGACTGATGTCAGACAAGTCTCAAAAATGACAGCAAAATAAAGTTCTCTGGAGCTAGATTACTGCAGACTGTTGTTATGTCATGTAGAGAGAACAATTATAGATATCTAAAGGCAAAAATCTTAGAGAACACCACTGAAAATTCTATGAATTAAAAAAAAATCTGCCTTCATTGCTACCTTCCTTTGGAGAAATAAAAACAAGTTGTAAATATTTCAGACATTTAATATTTCAGAATTATAACAAATACTGTCTCCAAAAAGTGCCTACTTTATGTTTGACATCTGTATTGATGTTTGCATCCTTATGACTCTTTTTTCCTATTCTTTTACTTCTGGTGGCTGGTTGGTTGGTTGTTTGGTTGGTTGGTTGATTTGGGAATTTTTTGTTCCTATGGTTTGATTTGGTCTTTTTGTTAGTTTCTCCCTAATTGTGAATGTTCTGAGTTTAAATGTGATTCAAATTCATACCCTTAGACTTCTTAAAAGCTGAAACTCTCTATATCTTTCAGATTTTAATACCCTAAAAGAGCTCACATGTTCTTCTCTGCAATTGCTTTAAGATTATAAAAAATGCATCACTTGGCACTGCAAAATTATCTTTAACTTTCTCTTTGGTTACTCCTTGATATTTCTAATTTCAAAACAAACTGCACAGTGATTCATAAAGAACTGCTGTTTACACAATCCCTTGAGGATATCATACCCATAGTTTGCCTCTCCTTTCCTAGTTCATAGATAATCAGTTGTATGATTAGTGATCAGTTGTTCCTTATATTCCCTTATTCCAGCAGTATCCTTCACATGATTAGTGTGAGTGTTTTTAACTGAGGCTGCTTTTCCCTAATGAGATCCATGAATTCTTAGTCTGGGGAGTATGAAATTCATGGGATGTGTACCTTATTCTATTGTCAACACTACAGAACTGCAAATAAGATGTTCATAACTACCAAGATATTACTTGTATTCTGAGTGCATTAGCATCTTATCAAGTAGAGATTGTGCTGTCTAAATAATCAAAGGAGTTTATAATTAGCAATTTCATATTTTAATGATAAACATCTTCAAGAGGATCCTGGTGAAAGGCACACTCTTTATGCTTTATATTCAGTGGAGAAGAATTATTCTGCTTGAGGTATTCTGCTAACTATGCAGTGGAGTGGGAGGGACTATGCAGTGGAGTGGGAAGGAGTATAAACTACAGCATGTAAATATGCTATGACATCTCTTCTTCAAACAAGATTGATTTCAACATTTCCTGAACTTATCTTTTCAATTTATTTTGTATATCTGACTAAGACATAGAGAGATAATGCAATGTGACTATACTATTAAAATTGTATAATGAAGCCATACCCACCAGCTTAAATAACCCATTTTTTTGAGGGGGGAATGATCTTGTTCATGTGCATTATAATTATTTGAAGAAATCCAAACCAAACACTTTAGCAGTATGATAGAAATATTTTTTTTCTGAATTGGAAATTATGATGCAAATGCTAGAGATTAAACTGTTGAACTTGCCTGTTCCGAAACACACTGCCAAGAGGAAAATTCTGCTCTAAGCAGAGAAATATATCTCATGGGAAGGAGGCACTGTATGCCTTGCCTCAATTTCTAAAACATGCGTTTTTAATATGCTGCTGAAGGGAAAAATATGTCTCCCAGCAGAACATGACATGATTCTGCTCACTTTATTTTATGCTTCCAATCTACTGCTTCATAGACTGTTAAGAATGAAGCCATGTTGAAATTTATGGTTTCACTCACCTGTAATTTTAATAAAGTAGCTAGGTTGAAGAGATTCATCCAAGCATGAATAAATATGAAATACAGAAAAATCTTTGTAAGAAATAAATGATGTAAACATATGATTATTGCCTTTATAATTTTATGGGAATATATGTGTAATTTATGTATTGAGCATTCTATAAAGGCACCATAATTTTTCTGTTATGATAATTTGACGTGTTTTGTTTTCTTTTTTAATAAGCCAAATTAAAAATAAATGAAATTACTCATGGAACAGTGCTATATTTTTATCTGCAAGTTACGAGGTCATCAATAAAGCATCTAGTGTAAATTAATATTTCTCTAGGGAATAACTAACAAGGATAAATGCTAAGAACAAAACACCTTGATGTTTCTAGATCTCTGATTAGTGAAGCATGGTCATACCAGTGAGCTTCACAGAATCCTGATTAAAACAAAGCATTATGTGAAAACAGGTCATTTAATTTAAGGCATTCTTAGTGTCTTTGGTGACTCTTGTTTCAATACAACAAAAAATGCACACAGTTAAAATTCAATTGCACAAAAATAGCTTGATAAACCAATAGAATAGTAAGGCTGTCATTTCATAATAGTGCTGTACATTGAAAACACAAAGCCTAAGACTTAGAAAAATGCTGTTGTGTTAAGGTAAAGGCAGCACAGGAATAAAGCATACTTCTAAAATAGCAGTATCTTGGTGAATGTTAGTGAATCATCTTGGTCAGATGACATTTATTTTTCATATGATATGTATTAAGAGCTAAATCAGTTAAGGGGTCCTGATACCAGATCTGGGGGCATTCTTGTACATGGTGATATCCATTTTCAATATTTATGCATTTTCTATGGAAAACATTGGTAGAATAAAGGATTGTGTTCAGTGGCCGAGTTCTTAATGGTGGAGTAATAATTTTATTACACTAGCTAACATGGTTGCAAAACCAGAGTGGTTTATCTTTAAATAATTCCTTGGTGCAACAGGTTTGGAAGAGAAACTGGCAACTTCAAAATGAACCGTAAGTTAACAGCACTTGTTCTAAATTTAACCTGATGAAATTATCTATCTGCCCAATGAGAGAAGAAAAGTTAATCCTAGTGGCAGGAGCAAACGTGGATTCCTAGCATCACTATTATTGACATTCTCCACAAAATTACCCAGCTTGGATCCTGCTTTAGTCTATGAAGAGACCAAACAAGTTGTTGCACTTCTTCCAGGACTCAAAATTTGCTGGATATAACTCTCTGAACACTGTGGTAACATATTCCAAATCTTAATAACACTTTTGGCACCAATTTTTCTATTTTGGGTTTGCCTTAAGACCAAAATATTTTATCATGTTCAAAAACTTCTATTAAAGATGGTCCCTGTGAGACAAAATTTTGGCTTTAGTGCCCTGATTTATATTCAGCATTTTATTTAATGCTTGAAATGTCAGATAAGGTTGGAGGTAAGATATTTGTGTTGAATAAAGAAAGCAAAGATCTCATGTCAACAAAGCCTTTTCCTGGTACACTGCAGCAGGAAGAATTTCTAAGTAGATTGTTTGCTTTGCCTGATAGAGAAGGCTTTCTTAAATATTCTAGTCACTTCTGTTCTCAAAATGCTTTGAAATGACTTCTCAATGATAAGGTTTAGGAAAAGATTAATTAGTCTTATTTTATGTTTTATGTATGACAAAAGTATATGTATTTTATTTCTTAATAATATTTTATTTCCTAGTAATATTTCTTTATTTCTTTTTTTAAAAGTAAATATTTAAAGGAGTTCTTTTCTGAAATTACATATATTAATCAATGATGTGGAAAGAATCAGAAGATCAGGTAATCAGTTTATGTTCATTACATTTCTTAAGAAGAAGGAGAGATTGATGGTCATTCAGATTAATGAGGAATAGCTAGTAGTCAAATGTAAATAGATAAAGTGCTAAAATGTTCTGTTATTCCAGAGTTTCTCAGTCACTACTACCTTGGTAGTAGCCTGTTTTTTGAATGTTATCTCTGCTATAACTAGAAAAAAAAATCGTACTGGAGCATATTCAGAATATTTATATTGAACATATTTGTGAACTATTTAGATGTTCTATGAAATGTAAATCTTATCCAAATCTTAGAAAAAGGGACAAATCACTTCAGTATTGAAATAGACAAGAAACACAGCTATAAACTGATATTTTTGTCAGTTTGAAAGCAGTAAATATATTAACTTAAGAAAAAGAAGACAATACAGCAAACCTAGCATGGTTAATGTAAAAAGAACATGCTTGTATCTATAAAATGCAATAGATTGCTCAAGATTTGTTCTCTTGGGTGAAAATGCAGCTTTTTTTTTGGTATGGTGATTGTTAGTGTGAAACAACAGTTCCATAGAGGTCAGTTGAGTAGATTAGGCCTTTCCTCTGCTTGTACAAGTTTTATATTGGACTTTTCAAGAATTGTTTGTTGCATATAAAAATTTCAGTGTTAACAATCTGAGTCCTGTGTGTATGACCATTACACCTGTTTGGTTTTGATGCTGCCATCTGAGTCTGTAATTGTGGTAGGATACCAAATGTCAGGTAACTTGGCTAAAAGGCATTGGTCTATGAATGAGCATCTTTAGAAACACAAAGCTGAAATCTACTGTGAAGTTAATATTTTTATCCTGAAGCTATAGTGTACTGTAAAGAGAAGAAAGTTTTCAGTTCATGAGGTCCATATTAGCTTGTATTCATTATTTATTGGGCCATGCTGTCTACAAAAGTTATGAAGATTTGCCTTATTTTATATACTTGTTGAATAATGGGATTTATATATCAGATTGGATTAATTAAATTGTTAGAAGGGATATGTTATACCTTGCTCTTGAATGCATTTTTGTGAAATATGGATGCAAAAGAACATCTCCTCTAAACAGCCTCCATCATTGCAGCAATCAAGAACAGGTTATGAGGAAAGAGCACAAAGACAGAGATTAGTTCAGCAATTCTTAGATTACTGTTGTGTTCCCTTGTGTAGCCCTATTTATTGAGCTAAAGATCCTAATTTTTTTTTAATACCGAATAGTATTTTTGTGATTTTATACCAAGGCTGGAAGAAGCTATAAGCCATTTTTTCCAGTACCCAGTAATGTATATTTTTAAGACACACAGGTTTTGCCAACTCTAGTAAATGAGAGGCTTCAGGCACTAAATATGAAACCACCTGGCACATATTAGATTGTGTTTTCACAGCTAAACTCTCCTCCCAACCAAAAGATGGTGACTATCCAAAATGCCTTTGGGAATTAAATCTGTCCTGTCCAGAGCCCATCTGGACATTTGCTGAGAGACTGCTAAAGAGCCCAGGCCAAAATACTGAACAGAACTTGATCATAATTTGCCAGTCTTCATGTCAGGAATCTGGATGTGTAGTCATATCAAGAAATTATCCTAACTCTGTTTCCAGTAGTTCTGCCTCAGTCTGGTCCTAACACAAAGAATTAAGGATTAATTAGTTACTTCTGTCATGAAAGAAAGAATTCTTCTTCTTCTTAAAAAACAGTTTTATAAGAGCAGGTCTGAAAACGGAAACATTATTAGATCTTTGCATGGAGCAGAGCAGGATTCTGCAATGTGGTAGAAAAGTCCATGAGAATTTGCTGTTTAAAATTCCTTATTAATTCTAGGATTCACTGTAGTAAGGTAATTGCATATTTGAGAACTGTAGGGATGTTAAGTGTATCCTTTCAAACTCAAATTCAACAGAACTTAGGTCCCTTCACTGTGAGAGGAAGGGATTTAAATGTTGGCACTACTTTTTCATATGAACACTATATTTAAATTAGTGAGGCAGTAGGAGAAATGACATATGCAAAGGAAGGTTTATATTAGTTTATATATTTACACATTTGTGCATTTGTATAAATTTTGAAATATATACTCTTTATTATGAGTAACAGTGAAAAAGAGCTAAATATGATTAATTTTTGACTCAGAGCCAAAGTGGAGACTGCTTGTCACAATGGAGTTGCCCTGCTTGCAGCACAAGTGTACAAACACTTTACACAGAAGTGAACAATGATCAATATTGGGCAAGGGCAGGGAAAAGTACTTAAGTCAACAGAGAAAGAGTGAACAGCCATTTGAGTGACTAGAAAACATGTGACATCTTGAAAAATATGTAGTTAATCCCAACATTTATAAATTTGCACATCAGAACTGTTTCTAGGTGATTAAATTTCTTTCTGAAACAATTTATACCACTACTATATTCCATAAAGAAATAATAAGGTCATTCTCACTATAAATCTTTTTGCATACAGGAAGGATTTTATACAGATTTATAGAGTTGATGCTCATTCTTGAGCACCCAACCCTGTCTTGACATGCCATCTGTGGGGCTTTATCTTCCTCTTCAGAATGGCACAAGTCTTTCATCCATTGTCAGCAGTATGTGCATGTCTTGAATGCCCTTACTGTTTGAGAAAATCAACTAAGCTTGAATAGCTAATGCATATGGTTGAATTTTTTCACGGTGGATGATGAAGCAAGAACAATCTGTTTTTTATAACCTGCAGAAGTCTCTTCTAATTTTGCAGATTCTCCATGTTCTTTGGTCTGCTACCTGCAGGAGCCATTTGACTAACTAGCTAGAGATGTAACCTATCCTTCATGGCTGAGCATGTGCACCTGTGATCCATAGACTTTTACTGGAGAATGCACCTGTCTCATTAAGTATCATGCAGAGTTTGACAGAGAAATAATTTATGATGATACAGATTGTTCTTTTTCTCTTCAAACAGTAACTGAAAATATTGCTAATGAATGGATTGTTGTACCTTTTAGCACAGGCGAATCATATTTATTCCATTTTTTTTCCGGTATTTTACAATGGGCACTCAGCCACCCATGACTCAATGGAAAAAAAATCTTGTGTTTTCAGAGAATATTAAATGTCCAGGACCCCATTCATGGTAGAGCTTCTGTTGTTCCGTATGCCAGCTTTTCTGTTCCTTGTTAAGTGTTCTCTGTCTGACAACATAGCCACAAGCTGCATAAATGCCATAGGGAGCAGTTAGAAATGTAAGGATATTAATTTCACAAGAAAAAGACAGAGAAATGCCTTTGAATAGGCAGCAGTCTGGTGAACTTTACCTCCTGGCAAGCTGCTGTACTCAGTTACAAAGTCTGTTTTTAATACCATATCTGCCTGAATAAGCAATGCTTTCTAGTCTGCAGAGTACCTTTCACTATAATACAGAGGGACATGGCCTACTTTACATAGCAGATATCCTGTAATCAGGAAACAAGAAATAACACGTGTAAACTGAAAATCCATAAGAACCTAGGTTTAGGAAACGTCTGTTCAAGGATTTTGAAGCAACTTGTCTATCTAAAATTAACTGCATATACAATAGCCAACATGCCACACAGAGATCAGAGTTGCTGCTGTCTAATAATTTGAATCTGAATTTTACTTCACTTTTTTTTTTCAGGCCCTACTCTGAAAATTAAGACTGAAAAGTAGAAAAGAAGGCTGAATTTTTGAATTAAATATACAGACTTAAGAGGCCTTCAGAGAAAAGGGGGAAAATGTTCTCTGTAATTAGGAGAGTGAAAAATAAAATATCACTGAACAGAAGTCCTGGGAAAAATATTCTCAGAATATTAATTTCCAGATGTGAAAAATATGCTGAGATAATGAATCAAAATTTCAGGTGGGTAAAGTAGACTTGTCCAAAGAAATTATGATTGGTTGGACAACTAAGTTTGAAAATGTATTTTGTGACTTTGAATAAATCTTCTTAAACAGAATTATTTTTAACATTTTAATAAATATATAAGACCATACAATTTCACCTTTAGTGTTACTGTAACAGTAAATTCTTTGCCTTATTCTCTCTCAATGGTGGAATTCAATTAAGTAGCATTCACCGAGACAGAAGGTTTTCTCATTTCATCTACAACTCTTTTTCATTTGCCAGCAGCAATACTGCTGCCTTTGGATGATGTTTAAGTTTACCTAAAATAGGAAGTCATCATGCACCATTTATAAATGTATTGTGCTGAATTGAATAATGGTTTATTCATGATTCTGAGGCTACTTTCATATATGGAAAACCTTTATGCTTCTACTTCTGAAAGTGAAAATATTTCTAAAATGCAAGACTATTTTCTCTAATGACCTATGGGAACATCAAGGAAATAATGTCCAAACAGACTCACATCTATTAAGTCTCCATAGCATGAAATTCAGAAAAAAATCTAAGTTATATTCTTTTGCCATTTAGAATTTTTTTGAGTAAGGGATTGTTCTAGAGTTTTCTTCCTGTCTTCAGGACATTAAGTTCTAAAATATTTCTTCAGCATTTATATAAAACTTTTAAGATGCTCCATAGCAACTTTTTGAAAATATTATCTTCCCTATAACTTCAGTACATATTGAGAAGTTGTATTGACAACTAATCCTTAGAATATTCAGTGTACTTCTAGTTTCTCATATGCTCTTCACTGAATATGATCAAGTCTAATAATTTATATGAGCAGAACCTTGCTAAGTATTCTGTCAACATTTATTATCTGGGTGATTAGAAAGTTGACCAGTGGAATTCAGTGTTGAAAATTTATGGAGAAAATACCATATTTTTCTTATGTAGAAGGCTTCCATTAAAACAATAACGGAAGCTCTATCTACAAATTCACTGACTTCAGAGACTATCACATCACTTTTCTTTTCTTTTTTTATCCTCCATTTCTTGTGTTCCTCTGTTAGAGTTACACCTGCTTAGCAGTTTTCCCAGAATTTTCCACAACACATTACTTGTCAGGATCTAGAGAGAGTCATATCCTGGCAGCCTACACATTTTATAGAAATTGAGAAACTTCTGCAAATTTTTGTGATCGCTGCTTATTTTATTTTTAATTTAATTTAATTTAAAAATAATGTTAATGAAATATATCTGTTTTAAGATTACTTTGGCTGCTTGTTGATTATTTTGCATAAAGGGGAAATGAATTAATTTTCAGACAGGTATAGATGGACAAATATTGCCTGACTGATAAAACTAAGAACATATTTTGTGATACAGAGTTCACCTTTCTTTAATTTCTTCCTAAGATATTTATAAGAAGTAAGACTTTTTGCTGTGTGAAGGAGTACCCATGCATGAAAATAGAAATATTTGAATGATTGCCAAGTACTTAGAAAAATTAGACTAGCTTTTCTGTAGAATTTATTCTTTACTTCAGTGTTTATTAAATATTCATTGCTGTATTGTGTATTAGGAGTTTTATAGCAGAATTTTACTTCTTTTATTATTGTGTAAAGACCCCTGAGGCACTACTTCTGTGGAAGGCCATTTTATACATATAATGAGCAACACATCAGCTAAAACTGATTGAGAATTAATTTTCTCTCTCTCTCTTTTTTTAGCAAGCTCTTTTTCCTGCATATAGTCTTGGAAATTCATCATATGCATCAATAAAATGGTCTTGTGCTGATCACATTAAACCAGGTTTTCTATTGCTTTTATATTTTTCTATCCAATCATAAGATATTTTTATATTATTTTCTAATATTTTGCATGGTTTTTGTTTTTGTTTTTGCTTTTCTTTTAGCAGCTGCTTTTCTCCAGTTTGTGCATTAAGACACTTGCAGTGACATCGGTCAGACTATCTCCCATTCTCTATTTCTGAACATTTTAGCCTATTGCATCCTATTTATAGTGTCTTTCAAAATTCCCTGGCTGGGCCATTAGTTCAGTACTAACTTACATAGAAGAGTGTCTCCCAGTGAGTCAGTAGCACTAAAAACTTGCTACAGCACTGAAGTGCTCCATAGAGGTCCCCCACTCTTCTATTAATTCAACCTGAATGTGCTTAGCTTGTTGGGTCTGACAGGATTGCAATCCATGGTGGCACAACCACCTAAGTTCACAGAAGACTATGGAAGATTTGACAGTGGTTTTTCAAGAGAATATCTTTCCAGTGTAAGATTAGTCATTCTAACATGGATTGACTAAAAATCCCAAATGTAAATAAATTACTTTATTAAAAAGTTCACACTAATAATTTATTTTTAAGATGTGGAATTATATTAAAAATCTTTATTACAATATATTTAATTTTAAAATAATAATGTAATTGAAGCTTCATAATAAAAAGCATTTATTAATTTCTTATACATTGTATATCTAAATATATAGATCTTAGGTGAAAAGGAGTGAAGAAAACATCTTGCAAAAGAGTAGATTCATATTACATCTTAAACCTCAGAAGTCCTCTATGTTCTTTAAGTATGTCTTAATATTTACTGATACATCTGAATTGAGTAGTCGCTCTGAAGAATGGTAAGAATTAGTACAAATTAGATCTGAATAATCCTGATAATCTATCTCTAAGTAATTTTGTCTAAGAGGTATTTTCCCTGTCACTTTACTAAATTGAGTCATTAATGCACTTTCTAAGTGCATGGATAGTCTTAGTGATTTCTATACATCTAAAGACCATTGAAAAAATGGTCTTAATGGTTTTTGAGGAAACCTTAAAGATTATTGAGCCTTGTAATGTATGAAGCAAAATGAAAAATGGTAACAGCAGTGGTCGACTTGACTGTGTTAGTTCTTGCTGGAACAAGAAAGGTAAATGGCATCCTAAGCTGTGCTAATTGTATTTGTTAATGGTTATAACAGATCCATAATTACAATAACAGCAAGAGCCCACACTTCTGGAGAAGGATTCATTCTCTGTCAAATGGACTAAGTGTGATAGAAGCAGAATTTATCATTATTTTGCAGAGCTTGCTCCCCAAATTCAGCTTCTTGGGTATTTTGAGATTTTTGATAACTTTTCTCAAGTACATGACAAAGATACATGAATTAGCTTCAGAGCATCAGTTGTCATTTATAACCTGACATATGAGCTCATGTACCTTAAAAACTTTGAAATCTAGTAATTCTTCTCATCTGTAGTGGTAAAGTTACAATGCTTACAACTTATCACAGCAGTTTCTATCTGAATGTCTCATGGTGTATAACAGAGAAAGCCAGCTTTAGTTCTTTAAATAATTTTCATACAAAACATATTCTTGAATTTATGAGCAAATGAAAGCTGCCTTTTTCTCCCACAGAAGTGGTACTTGTTACTGCTTTAAAACATTCACTCATTGGTTACATGTTCTGTTTCTTTTTCTGTTGTTTTTTCTTTACATGAGTTTGACTAACTATCAAGAAACTCCAGTTGATACCATTCATTTAACAAAGATACTCTTTTAATAGCTTCCCTGACTGCAGCTGCTTTCCAGAAATGACATACTGTAAACCTTAATTTATCTGACATTATGGCAGCCTCATACTACTTGATTTCACTGTAATGAAAAGGTGTACTATGCCTCCAGGGTCATCAAGTCGTTATTTCTGATGTAGAAGAGAGTATGTATTATACCACTCCATTTCTATTTTCTGCTTAGGTAATATGTTAAAGATTTAAGAACCGAAAGTACCCTGTAAAACAAACGAGCACTATAAAATGGCCTTTCTTCTATAAAGAGCTAAACCCCAAGATTTTTAGCAGTTTATGCTCAGGATTTTTTGTTCTCATAATAAATTCCAGTACTCTAAAGAAAAAAAAATGCTATGTATGTCTAAAAAATGTGCTGGTCAAAAGATTTTCCTACATGTTTGCTCAAGTATCTTATTACATACTTTTCCTTAGGTAAATTATTTTAAATATTTTTGGTGGTGTCATAGTCCAACCCCACCCAGCAAGCAAATACCTCACAGCTACCTCACTCACTCCTTTGCCAGTGGGATGGGGGACAGAATCACAAGGGCAAAAGCTGAAAATCCTATGGATTGAGATAAAGATAGTTTAATAAGGAAAGCAAAACCTCACATGCAAATAATTCACTGCTTCCCAAGGGCAGGCAGGTGTTCAGCCATTTCCAGGAGAGCAGGGCCCATCACATGTAACAGTGACTTGGGAGGACAAATTCCAGCACTCCAAACATTTCCCCTTCCTCCTTCTTCCCCCACCTTAAATACTGAGCCTGATGTCATATAGTATGGAATATCCTTTTGGTCAGTTTGGGTCACCTGCCCTGGCACTGTCTCCTCCCCAGCCTCCCATGGATTCCCAGATTCCCTGGCAGTGTGGCAGTAGGAAAAGCAGAAAAGGCTTTGCCTCTGTGTAAGTGCTGCTTAGCAATGAAAAAACCCTCTGTATTATCAACCCCATGCTCAGCACAAATCTAAAGCATAACCCCCCTACCTGCTCCTGTGAGGAAACTTAACTCTACCCTCGCCAAAACCAGCATAAATGGTTTGACCTTTTTCTTATTTCTGCATTTTAAAATATTTTATGGTGTAGTGGCATAAACAAAGTTTGTATTGCTAAAGGAAGATATGAGCAATGACGTTGATTTTGAAGTATTGTGCATATATACATGTCTATTCTCTTTTAAGAAGATTGTTATTGCTTTGGTAATATTCTAGCAGGTTGCCTGAAATAAAAAGGAGTTAAATATTTTTCTGTATCTGTACATATTTTTTCTGTTGTTCAGTTGGAGAGAGAACAGTCGAAAATTTCATGTTTTAGAAAGAGATGTGAAAATAACATTGTCAAAAGATGCACAATAATACACTTAACAAGAACCTTGTAGAGTTAGGAAGTTATATTAGTATAACAATTATCAAATTATGAATACACAGATTATGCAAAAGAAGGGTTACTTATTACATAAAAAATTGTTTATATTAAAACCAACTTCCAATTTATAAATTTTCATTGCAAGCCAATGATCAGCCTACACATATTTTTCCCAACAGCCCTCAGCAAAAGGTCACATCTGTTTTTTTGTATAATGGTGAGCTTCCCCTTCTCTAGCATAAATGTATGGAATTTTCATCGGAGAGAATAATTTTTCTCTGGTGCTATAGGTCTGAATAATTGTCTTAATTATGTGTTTTCATATTTTATACATATATTAGAAGCAGTTGTGCTAGAGGACAAACTATTATTTTATTTACATTAAGCTAAACTGAAGCAGCAGAGGATAGAGCTAAGATATGTTTTTCTACGCCTGAACATTCAAAGGGAATTTTCATGTTCTCCTTAATCTGACATCCATTTTTGAGAGTAGATTTAGGGTCATTTGCATATTAATTAACTGTTTGTGGGTGTTGCTAAAGCTTTACATACCTACATTCTTAGCTAAGGCAGCAAATATCTGCCAGCAAGAAACTGGTGTGACCATTGCTTGAAAAAATCTGGTGCTTTGAGCAAAGTCCAATGATACAAGCAAAAATAAATTCATAAAAATATTAGAAGCTCATAGCTTCATATTGGTTATCTAACACTAATAAGGTTTTAGAATCTAGCAGAACAGAAACAAGTATCCTTTCAGGCTCACTATTCTGTATGTCCATATAAGTCCTTAATAGGACCTAAGAGCTCCAGTCTGACCTCAAGTTCCAAAGCAAGGGCAAAAATCATTATTGATCTCATTGATTTTTTTTTATTTTTAAAATTAGCATCTCCAGCATTAATACTAAAGATAATATACTAAATACAAGGTTGCTAGGAGCTGTCCAGGGTACCAGCTCGTTGGAAAAGAAACTGTAGCCTGAAATGAGCACTTCCACATAATAAGGCATGGAAAATGAAAATTTCCAGGGCAGGATTACAACTATGATGCAGCAAAGTACGTATAAAACTGCTCATTTGGCAGACCAGTAGCATTGTCTCAAGGACCTATGCCATCTGTTGCTTTGCAAAGTAACTCTAAGTAACAGGTTTCCACTATTTAAGACTTGTAGCCTCCACAGTTGTTTTGAATTAAGCTTTGTTACCAACAGCTAGCAAAATCAGTTATGAATTTTAAAACATTTTTTCTCAAAGGAGGATTTTTTTTTCTTTTTATAGAATTACAAGATTTTAATAGAGCTGAGAGAAAGGAAAATCTTAGAAACAAAAATTCTTCTAAATTTCCAAAGGTCTTTTGCTCATTGAGAAATGTTCTTTGGAAAACCCCATTCTGTCTGCAGTTCAGTGTACCAGCCTCTAGCACTAGAAGCACATACTAGTGCTGTCCCAGTAGGTGGATTTTACTGAAAAAATATATGTTAGATCAGTATGCAAACACATTTTTATTCTTAGTTCTTTTTCCTTTCACATTAAGTTTTACTGTGAAACTAGATCTTTGTCTCCTAATAGAGGTCATTTAGTATAAATAGAAAATCTTTCAGAAAAAAATATTTTCTTTAAATACAAGTCTGTGTCTATGATTAATGAAATCTGGACTCTAGGGATATATTTTGAGTGTCCATATTGGAATTCGTTGCATGTGTTTTCCTTTTCTTATTTTTATTGTTTTGCATAGTATGTTGTTTTAGGTTTTTTGCACTATTTTTAGATACTTCCTTCAGCAAATTTTTTTTCTTTCTCTTTTCCTTACAGAAGACTTTTTAAGACTTGAGATTTTTAACATTTTTATAGCAATGAAGACATTTTGTAGTGATTTTAAAAGTGCGAAAAAAAGGAAGCAAAATGAAGCAGCAAGTATAAGATAAGAAAATGCATTAACTGCATGCTTATGTGACAGGATGTAAAAAATGGTGTGATGCTGTTACATAGAGATTGATAATGATGGTAAATTATGCCAGTCTTTCTGACAGCAACAGTATGGTCAAGCTGAGATTTATCAGTTCTTATGGGGCGAACTGTCAGTCACAGCAAACAGGTGCCAAAGGAGGAGAGAACGGTGGACACCAAGAGAAGATGGTCTCTGTGGCATGTCAAGGCAAATGCAGGCATGGCTTCCATGGAGTGCTGTGAGGAAACAAGAAATATTGCCATGAGATAAAACTATGAGTGTGTGTGAACAGTACTGTTGCAGCAAAATTGGAGGAAGGCAAATAAAAGGTGGATTAAAATATTTGGTGGGAATGGGCCCATACCATAACAGGCTGTAGATGATGTAACTTCCCATCTTCCACTAGGTTAATTCCATACACTGTTGCCCTTCCTGGGTTTTTTGTGCAAATATCCCTTCTAATTTTTGTAAGTTTGAATTCTATGAACTTCCCCACTGTAGAATTTGGGCAAATTTTTTTGGTTAAAAACATTAAGCATATATTCATGTTTTGTAAGTTATAATTTCAGCGACACTTCCAGTCAGTAACTACCCGTGACTCTTTAAAAATTGCTCATTCACCTTTGATGTTGTCAAAGTGTTCTAGGATATTTACCAGAACATGACCTCTGCAGCACAGGTTCTTAAGCTATATCAGAACCCAAGTATAATGGGATCCATGTCATTGCAAACTTGTTATGCTCTGGTTTACCAAAGATGTCATTTAAGGCAGTGATATACCCTGAGCTACTGCAATGGTCATCATGATATTAACTCTTTATTAGAATTAGTTTAACAGTCAAAACCAAATCCTAGCTCTTGATTTCACTTTTGGTGTTCAAAATCTTAGAAGATTATACTGAAGATTTTTTTTTTAAATAGGTGTCCTATAATGTCCTGGTATAAGACAACAACATTCTACATAAAATTTTTTCCACTTTCCACATAGTATTGAGGATACCAAAGAAAATGTAAATATCTGTCATGGAGCCTGAAGAAGCCAGGTTCAACTTTGTATTCACATTTCCCACTGTCAGAAGATATTCTACACAGGAAGGTTTTGCTTTAATATTATTTTTTTTTTACTGGAATTTTGATTTAACTATGCAGCAGTTCACTGAAATTAAAAAAAAAAAAACAACAATAAAAAAACGAAAAACAAGCACAACACAGTACATCATTTCAATACATTATTGGATCACAATACAAACTTGGTTCTCATTACTGGTCTCTGTTTGTGGTCATGATTCTGGGTCCAGTCACTGAGAAAGAATGCATGGTCTGAAGCCAGCTCAAACCCACTGTCCTCTTCAAAATTCATTCTGCTGGTTGTTCCGTTTTATACTCTGCACTATGTTTGTCTGAGCCAGTTCCCCCTTGCTGCTCTGGCTCACTCAGGAAACTTTCACACTCTGATTAAGCCAGGGAAGGCTACACACATAGGCAGCTGATCCCAGTCGACTCATCCAGACCTTTATCTAAATCAGAGACACTCTGGTCCTCTGGTCAATTTTAAGCACATTAATAATGACATTTTCATGTATTATCCTGACAAGTTAGACTATCTTGTTGAAATTCTACACAGATTAACAACAATTTTACAGATCAGTATATGTGTGTGTCTTTTTTCCCTTTTAGTCTATAATAAGATTTGGGTGTAACAGATTACTGTACACTTTTATTATTTGATGTAGAGGTCATTATTGTGTCAACAGGTAGTACAGCACATTTAGTGTAATAGTAGTCATCAAAATTAAAATTTTACGCTTTTTTCTAATACTAAAATTAAATGAAGCAAAGCAATGTGGATACTAAATTTTCACAGTGCCTTTCCATCTATAAGGTAGGTCTGAGGAAGTGAAGCATATTTTTTTCTAAATGAAATCTTATCTGAAACAAATCTGGAGTAGTTCTGAAAACAATTTCTTTGCCATCTAGTGAAGTAGTACATTATTAACCATTGATCAGATAAAATATATCTTAATCTTGTTTGTTTTGCATGGAGACAAGAATCTGAGCCCCATTTTAGTAAGTTGTCTATGCACATTCATAGTACATATTTCTTTAATGCATGTATAAATGAAAGAAATGAGTTAGTTAGAAAAGCAACAGAAGTGAATTAGAAAAATAAAGATTAAAGCCATTTAACCTCAAGGGATACTTTAAAGGGAATTTTCTAACTCAAAAACTTAAGCATAAGTAGACAATTATAAAACAATTGTAAAATTATTAACAGCAGGCAATTATGTTAACATGACAAGAATAAGGACCTAGTTTTCTCCAAGGATCAGTATCAATATTTCTAAACTGTGTTAGATGAAAGTAAAAGAAATTCCCCACATAAGATATGTTTAGGCTTTATTTCTGTTTATGAATAAGCTTGCATAAAGTAAACACTGACATTGGTGGAAATAATTTGGAAGTGTTTTGCATACCAGCATGATGTAGTACTGTGTGCAGCTTACTTCATCACAGCTCTCCTGAAACTAAAGCTATTTTGTACTGCCTCCTATTATATGATTTATTAGCTATGCTTTGCTTGATTGGAAGAAAATGGATTTAATGTATGTTCCTGAAGTAAACCTTTAGCATGATGCTATAAGAAGGTAGTGTAGTCAGCAAGAATCCTGAACTTCTAACCCATCTCTTTGCTTTTTTCCATCAACTTAACTGTATCCAATAATTCAATCTGTCAGAAACTGCAGAACAGCATATATCTGTGTCCTGTGTGACTAGTAAGTTAAGTTGTCATCTTTCTCTCTAATAATTTATTAATTAGTTGGAAAAACAAGTAGATTAAAATAAATGTACTCAGGTTTCCTGCAACCAAAAGCAGATGGTAATTTAACTCCTGCTTTCCTCATTTTAGGATCAATATTTTAGAAAAAGTGAACAAAAAAATGAACTGAAAATCTTCACATTCTGTGTAGCTGTTCTACAGCAACCAATAAAGACTTTACTAGCCTCTGAAGCAAGAGAGTGTAAGGATTTCTGGAAGAGTATCAGCCATGACAGGTTTGACAATTACTGCCTGCTACCTTGGACTTGATGATTTATTTATACACTGACAAGCTTCAATTTTTGAAACTTCAAATTAATATAGGGAAAGAAGATAACAAAAGTACACTTCTAATAAGTTTAGAGTACACATACAGAAATATTTGGGATCCTAAAAATGCACCAAGGACTTTTCAGATACTTTTGAAAGTTAGGTAAATAAAGATTATATCAGTTTTTCATTGCAACAATGAATATATGGGTAATGAAGCCAAAAACCCTAAAATTTTTGACTCTACTAATCTGATCGAAGTCAACAAAATGAACAGAAGTAAAGCTTTTACTTCTGATTTCAATATGTTTTGGAACATATTCGATGTCTATTTCAAATTATATTATTTAAGAAGCAACTCCATCAGTCCAGAGAATGCTCACACTATTTTCATTAAATCAAATTTAATTTGACCAGTCTTGTGTAGAAGTAACAATTTTCTATTCAGAATCTGCTTAGGAAAACTAACTACTACATGTTTTAAAGAATTCATAATTTATTCCAAAGCCATCAGAAATATGTAATCAGAATAAAAATTATTTTTTCATTGAAAAATCAAGTGTTATGACTATATGTAATCTTAAAAAGACATTGATTGCTATGGCTTATATAATGGAAAAACAGTTGGTGTAAGAGAAAGGGTTAAAGTAGTTGATATTCAGGAACAAGGACCTTGTCAATGCTAATGGGTTGCTATGACATTTACTCAGTCTGAAATAAGACAAAGAGGTATTTGCTTTTCTCAGTAGCCCAGCTACCAAGTAGGACACGAAGTGAGAACATCTGTGATGCTGAAAGTGATATGCTTTCCTGATTTATTCTACTTTCTTCGCACTGAATAGTTGGCTCTGGCTCAATAAGCTTTCATGCATACATGTCACTTTGAGCAAGGGTAAGAAAATAACCCCTTAGACTGAAATAAATATTAGTATGCAAATAATGGCTGCTCCAATAAAATGATAGTTGTTCTCACACCATCATGTGTTTGCTTCCAGATCCACAATACAATAGATTTCACAAGCCGTAACCTAATTTTACCGATTTGGAGGTCTTGGAAAATGAAAGTAGAAAAAAAAATACAGAAACTAATATTAGGAGGAATGGGAAATATGTTTTGAATCAGAAGAATGAGAGAATACTGTAAGGAGAGAAAGGGGTTGCATGCACTGGGACCCAAACACCCTCTTAAAGGTGGAATTACAGATACAGTCCTTCTCATGCCTATCAGCTTTTGCTGTTATGAGGATGTTAATTTTTATTAACTAAAATACATTCCAGAATGTAGAAGGAAAAAGGAGGAAATCTGACACTGGCATTTGATCTTGCAACTTCTCACTTTCTACTTTTAACAAAATAAAATACAGTAAGGAAATCAAACCACTCATCTGAAAACAAGCAGAGACTTGCTCCACCTTCCTGAAGCTGGATAGCAGTAGTGTCTTTCCCATTCCATGGATCTGGACTGCAGAATAAGAAACTGGAAATAAAAATGGTGGTAATAATACAAAAGTTCCATTTGAACAACTTCTACAAAATCAGACAGGTTTGTAGACATTTGGAGAAAATATCTGATGCATATATTCCATCAAGAAACCAAAGAGAAACAAAATTACACAAATAATTTAAGAATCTGTGGAAAGCAACCTTGTGATACACATAGAAGCTGAATTTAATAAGCAAATAAACTTTCAGGATATCCAGAAAAAAATATATATATGACTGAGAAATAGCTTTACATAGTGATGAATTCATTAAAAATTACATTTATTGATGGAACAAGGAAATTTTTAGTCAGACACTCTCTGACTGGGTTCTTTTATATATTCCACATGGGAAAGATTTAATATTTATTATCAAATTTGCTTATACAAAGATAATTGGTATTGCATGGTATTTCTGATTTATCGAGTGATTTAAAATATACCGCATAAACTAATACAAATATAAGTTAAATCTAACAAAATAAAACAATATCAACAGAAAATTGGATCATAGCCCAAACATGTTCCCCATTATTGATATCTATAATACTCTCAGGTGCTAGAAAGGAAAATGTGGGTTGAAGCCATCTCAAACTTACTGCTGTATTTTAAATTCTTTTGACACTTTTCTTGTTTTATACTCTATGTTTAGCTGAGCCACATATTCACTACCCCCATGTGAATCTGGCTAGCTCAGGGAAACAGTCAAACTTTTAGTGAACTTGAGAGAAACATTTATAGAGCCAGCAGATCCACTTAACTGTCAATAGGTGCTCATCTAAAATAAAGGCCACCCTTTGGTTCCCTTTGTGATGAGAAAAAAGTCAGCTTCCTTGCAACATCTGTGGTCAGTCCCATCCTGCATAGCTTTCTGGTCTTCATGGACACATTGCCCTTGCTTATCTTCTCTGAGTATTTTTCCATTTTAGGGGTTTACTTCTCAGTCACAGAAATAGAATGCAACAAACTTCTAAAAGAGAATGAATATGCTTTGCCAATGACATCTAGAATCTGATAAATAGTTAAGATCCAGCATAACAGTCATCGTGAAAATAACAAATAATAAATTGCAAAATTTTTCTTTCAGATTTTCTAATCTAAATTGGGAATAATATTAATCCTTAGCATCTTTTCAGTAAACTAATAATCGTGAAATTTTCAGCTGACAGTGACTGAACCCTCTTCAAGTGAGCAGAGTAGAAATATCTTGAAGAGAACACTCTGCACTATAGTATGTAGCAATTTCTGTAGCTTAGTTACCATAGTCATTAGATATTTTTTGTCTTTTTGTTGCATGATATCAAACAAAAATTCCAGGAGTTCCTTTTAAATGTGAGGTTGTGTGTTCAGACACAGTGATCGTGAGATATTTACAATGTAATATTCATAGGAAGCAGAGAGAAGTCCAGCAGCTAGTAAGGGTCTCATGTCAGCTGGTTAAGGTATTCACTTGGGATGAGAAAGGTCTAGGTTGCTTCAAGAGATATTTACACATTAGCCAGTGTCTGTCTCATGTGAAATATATAGTCTCTGGAATACAGAACAGAATGCAGGTCTCTTTTCTCAAGTGAGATTTTGAACCGTAGGCTACTGACTTGCCATTATGCTTGCTGTCTTCCAGATCCTATAAATTTTAATTATTTTCTGCACAGTGAAACAGCTTCAAAAGGACGAGGGAAAAGTATTCTTAACCCCAGTGTAGCCTACATCCCAAATACCGAGTTGAGAGGCTTGGATGTGATATTGAACCTATTCCTTACTGATTATTATATCTCTGCCACTATGTGTAAATGGGAACATATTTTGGGTAAGCACACATGACTTTTTCTCACAGTTGTCCTCCAGAAAGGGAAGGGATGATTTTTTTAAACAATTATGGAAAGTATTTGGAGAAATTACCAAGTCTTCCATTCTCATTGTACTTATGTATTTTATGAGTTATGAAACTTTTTAAAGATCAGGATGTGTGTGTATATACAAAAACCAGAATGTGAAAATACATGGGGAAATAATTGTCAAAACTTGAAACATATATTAATTTTCACATTATGACTAACAGTCTGAATTACACCCACAGTTCACATTAATCCCTTGTACATCTCAGGAGAAAGCCTTAAATTTATGAGTGATTTGCTTAGATTTGAACTTTCTCTGTTGTTTTTTTTTCCTCTCTTTTTAAGGGAAAATTTGCTTAGCTTCTTTGCAACCAATAGAGTTTTTTATTTATGAATAGCCCTATTGCTAACCTGAGCCCTGAATACTAACCTGAGCACTTTAAATTTTTCATGATACCACTTTCAGATACAGTGAGAGTGAGTGAAGGAATCTTCTGACTTTATGACTATAATTGTAATCTCCATATTCTAAAGTATAATGAAGTTAAAACTCCAGCAATTTTTAGTAACTTTAGTTAATTTTTAGTTACTTTTAGTAACTTAGTAATTTTTTTGTCTCGTGTATTATCCTTGTGATTGTCTTATGACTATACATTTTTAATTTGTCTCCTTACCAGTGCATTTGTTTAATTGCTTGGGCAAAGATGAAAATAGTCAGAACCCTCTGGAGAGAAGGTGGGTAAGTGTGCCTGCTTTAGGATTCCTTGATTACTTACTGCCAAGCTTACATGAAACCACTTTTTGTTGTCATTCATTAGGTCGAGGAGCAGAGAAAATTTAATTTCTCAGACTGAAGGCTCTCAGTCCTGCTTTACTGATAATAACAGTGCTGTGGACCCAATGGAATATTGGGTAAATGAACAGCTTTTATATGACACCAGTCTAGTCTGTTGCAAAAATTGGCACTGAAAAAATAACGTCACTTCTGCAGGGGAGTCTGAAACTCAAAAATTGACCAGTGGGCCTGTTATACACTACAAATCATAGAATAATTCAGGTTGGAAGGATCCTCAAGGTGTAAACCAATCTTCTGTTTAAAACAATATTGCTACAGGTTCAGACCAGATTGCTCAGAATTTTGTACAGGTGCATTTGAAAATCCTCAAGAACAGAGGTGGCACAACCTCAACCTCTCTAGAAAACCTTCTCTGCTGCTAGAAAAAGTGTTTATTGCTTATATCTAATTTTATATTGGATCCAAAAATACAATCATTGGCCATTTCAGCAAACAACCAAATTAATAAAAATCCAAAAGGTAATTTTATCTGGATTAAAATTACAGGATAGGTTCATGGAATAATTGAGGTTGGGAGGGACCTCAAAATGGAGTCAGTCATGTAATCGAACCAAGTTATCAATGTCTTTGCTTAGTTGGGCTATTTTCTCATTTGTCAGGCATTTGCTTTCAGTAAATATCACAGAATTGTAAAGAAAACACACCATGCTTTCTGAATGCTATGCCTTGTGTATTTTATTCTGGGAAATTATCCATATGATGCCACACCCTTTATGTTAAGCTGCTTGATTAAGTTGAAAAGGCAGAATGTGTTATTCAGCTAACCATCATGTTCCATCTCTTCATTTGGATATCTGCTGGCAGCTGATGTCCCTAATGTCATTTAGTTATTGAGTTTCACTTATTCTTCTATGATTCTATTTGCTAAGTGGAAGTGACGAGTGTTAGGTATAAAAGTAATGGTGACATAGTAGAGAATGAACTTGTGGAGTGAGACAGATTTACAGAAGCAGTAGCAGTGTAATTGTCATTTCTTTATGCTTGTTGTTTTATGCAACTACTGAGGAGATCAAAATGGAATAGTTGAGATGATCTTCTGAAGCAGAAATTTGAATTTGAAATTTGAAAAATTCATTGATTTGAAAAATTTCTTGATACCCATTTTACTATATCCTGCATATGCTATATTTTATTTCATTTTCTTATCCACCAAAAGAAACAAACTATAACTCTTTAACTCACTCTGTCCTTGGGATTTTAAAGGCAGAAAATTTTGAGGTCTTTTAAAAAATTTATGTCCTATATGAAAGGGCAGAATACTGTTAACATGTCAGCCAGCAAGTTCACATCTGTTTTGAACAGAAAGGATGCATAACTCCCCTGCTGCTTTTGCCTAAAACCTTTTTCCTTCTTTTGACTTTTTACCTGTATAAGTTGATAATTAGAAAAGAAGATAGCAACTTTTTTAAATTACAAAAAGTCTTAATTAAGTAAATAAGAAGAAACTGTTGTCTCTTTCTTTTCATTCTTAATGCGTATGATTTCAGATATTCTATGATTTTGTAATTATTCCTGTGAGGTGCAGTGTACAAGCTGTTTATATGAGATGAATGGAAGCATGAAAGGTAAATGCTCCATTACACTCATAGTGTATTACTTCTTAATTTATACCTTGCTTTGGGCAATGCAGGGGATTATTTTGGCAATTTCTGTACGGCTGTTTCAAATTCTGTAGATTTATCTCCCAAGGCTGCTTTTATTTCTGATTTGAAAAGCTTTTGGTAGACAGAAATTTCACCATGCATTTGTCAGATAAATTTCCTACTTATCTTATTTTGCTTATGGCAACACAGTGGTTTAAGGGGGGACAGAAGCATAATGACCATGACTTTCTTTAATGGGACAGGAAAATGTAGTGCTTGAAGACAATGAATATAATTACATTTTTATGAGCAATCATATAAATATATTGGTAATTTTTTCTCTTAAGCAATATACTCAAATGAGAATAAAAGTTACTAAAATCAGCCTGAATAGATCTTCTGTATATTTCCCAGAGTATTCCTTCTGCCGAATCTAAACCCAGTACTATTGGAAATAATTAGTTAAATGAACCTTAATCACAATAGGCAAATACTTTTGTATACAAAGCTATTTTCTCAGTATGAGTCACTGTTAAATGTGAAAAACCACTTTGATAAGAAATAGCAGCCTGACAAAGAAAAGTGAGCTATTCTTAAGATTCAATTTCTCCATTTGAAGCAGAAGATGTTGTGTATCTCTGGCATTCATATAAGTAATTTTTATCCAGAGGAATTACTCTTTCCTCAATGCATTGAAAGATCTGGTTGAAATAGAAAGGACCACCACTCCATGACAGGCATAACAATAAAATTTGTTGCTTGTGCTGATTTTGGGTCAGATAGAGTAAAATTTCTTCATAGCAGTTTGTACGGGGTTATCTTTTGTATTTGTGATTAAAATATTGTTAATAACAGTCCAAAGGTTTAATTGAGCACAAGCAGTGCTCAAATAACCTTAAGGTTTCCTTTTCACACCACCTTGTTGATGAGAAGGCTGGAGGTAAACAAGAAGCTGAGAGGGGCCACGGACAGGAGAGCTGACCCCAAGTGACCAAAGGAATATTCTGTACTATATATCATCATGCTGAATGATGAAAGCTACAGGAAGGAGGGAAGAAGGAAAGACATTTAGAGATACAGCATTTGTCTTCCCAAGTCACCATTTTGTGCAAGGAGGCCCTTTTCTCCTGGAGATGTCTGTGTCTGCCTGCCAATGAGAAGCAGTAAATTAAATAATTGGTTTCCTTTGCTTTTGCTTTACCCTTTAAACTGTCTTTATCTCAGTGTGTGAATTTTCTCACTTTTACCCTTACATTCTCTTCCCCACACCAATGGGGGCTTGTCAGCAAGAGGCTGTGTGTGGTTTTAGTGTTATCTGGGGTTAAATCATGGCTTCTCTATGACTGTGAAAACATGAAGAAGAAAGCAAATGTTCGAAAGCCACAACAGCGTTATGAAGATTTTCAGTTTGGCTACCATGCAAGCACAGTTCTCTTTTTGAATAGTTTACATAAGCAAAGATAACCAACGCAGATCTTCAAGTTACAAACATGGTGTTTTGGTGATGATCTATTTTAGCTGACTTAAGATCTCCAAATAAAATGACTAAGTTAGGAGCTCAACTGAACCTGAATTAATTTCTGAAAAGCCCATCATATTCCATAAACCACTGAGTACAAGTGTCTAAACTACATTGTTATTTGAGTAATGTCAAATGGTATGGAAACTGACCCTTTTTTAAACTCCACAGCTGAAATAGATGTACAATTCTGTTGAAAAGTACAATTTTTAAACTAATTTTTTATAAAAATATGTTTTAGCAATGATTCACTGTATTTCTACATATGCAGCTCAGAATATTCAAACAGTTTCATATTTCAAAAAACCAAATTTAATATTTATCTTTTTTGTCTTCATATTTTCCAAGTGTCTGTCCCAATGAGGAGCAATGGAAAATTTTATGATTGCACAAATAAAAGCTTAAAATTCAGATTTAGAATTGAGAAATTGAGGCTTAAAATTCAGGGAACCTTCTGTGCTGAAACTTTTAAAACGAATTTGGACAAACTCTAAAATATTTAGTATTGAATACTGCTTTGATAGGATTCACAGATCCTTTGAACTACATATTTTTACTATTCTCTCACTCTGTTTCATGTGACATAGCTGCTGCATGCAGATATGTACATATTATCCTCCCACCTGTGGTAGAAAAATACACTCAATATATTGCATTATGCTGTAGGGTGAAGCTGCCCAATATGTGGCTCTTAAGCTCCATGTATTTGATAAAGATCTTAATGTACTCCCATGCTGGAAAAATTCCTATGCCTGGACGTGGGACTGTATTTGATCTCTGGACTGTACGTGACTAAGATCAGGAAGCAAATCTGAAAGACTGGAAATGTCAGCATCCACAGGAGCCTCTGTACTGAGATGCCTGCCTAGCCCACTTCTTAAAGGAAACAAGGTTGGACACAAACCTTCCCTTTTTTAAAAGCAAGTTTTTTGAGTTTGTCCACACTGCAACTATGCAAAGCCTGGGAAATAAATTTAGTGACTTTCAAGGTTATACGATCTGGTTGGAAACTCAGAAAAATTCACATGGATAAAACAGCTACTGACATTTTTTGATAACAATTGAAAACACCACGGACATGATAAGATTTATATTATTTACATTCTTGTAGGAAATATTATCAGCCAGAGAGTAACCATTTCTTTTTTTAGGTACATATCTGGATAGAAATTGGAATGTGTAATATGTCCATGTCTGGATTCTCTGCCAGATGGAGATAGACATGAACAGAGTTTTCCAGAATTATAGAAAGGTTTATGTTCATGCAAATATAAAGATATCTGGAACTGTGAACATGAATAAAAGTATGAACATTTTAAACAATTATTAGCTAGTAAAATTGTTTTTAATAACCCTGAAGGTTTTATGAATTTTTTTTCAAATGTATTAAATACTTTCATCATAACTCCATACTGATATAAGAGGAAACAATGGCTAGTCTTCTTTTTTTGCAGTAGATTACTGACCAGAGTTCTTATAGTCATACAAAGAGGTTTTGAAAACTACTTACAGCTAATTTAATATCAAACCATACTCACACTGACTTAGGTACTCTGTCCTTATTACTTCTTTCAGACTGTCCTACTGTTTCATATCTATCAGAATACACATAAAAACTAAAACTTTTGTAATGGAAACCTAGAGAAATAGTTTCTAAAGTGCTCAGCAGTTATGATGTTACAAGTAAGGACTGATTCAAATACTGTGTCAAATCAGAATAAAAGGTTCAATGAGTACGAGTTTCTAACATTATGGATGAATGCTTCAGCTACCATGCCTTTTGATGTAAATCTTTCCAGCACTAGATAGTAAGGCTATATATATCAGAGAGAAAATCCATTTCTAAAGGCAAAACCTGAGAGAACTAGATGCTATGATGTTTCAAAATGAATGTTGTCTGCATCACTCTGCCTTCATGCTATACCTTGTGATAATTGAGATACCTTGGAAATGACAGCAGCAAAGACACATAAGTTATGTATATTTACTTGTGTCCATATGGCCGTAATTCAAATTAAAAATGAGGTCAAATTTTATCCCAAAGCAAAAAGAATATGATGGCATTAGGTATGGTCTTGTGCTGTACATATCTGGACACTTGTACAGCATCATTGGAAAGACACATATGTATAAATAAATGTATATACATATATATATCAAACTTTGTTGCTTAAAATAGATTTTTGATTATACAGTTTTGGTACATCTTTGTTAATATTATGCATTTGAACTGAGTAGCTTGAAAGACTTAATTTTTTTAAAAATTTGTTTTTTAAAATTTTTTTGCTATGAGAAAATAAAGCAATGAGATGCCATTTTAAACAGCAGAATTTCCTAGAACATTTAAGTATGAAGTTAAAATATGCTCAAACCACTCAGGAAAAAACATTGTTCCTGAAATTAAAAATGCCAGTGTCTATTTCTAGGCCAGAAAGGCTTTTCATTAATTCCTCTTCCAACGAAGAAATAAGGAGGAGGATGTAAACTCATTGAAGATGGGATTATTCTTTAAATTTGGTATTACTCAAGTACTTAAGGAGCATTTTTAATTTAAAATTTAATATGTCAGTAATTATTTTTCTTTCAACTTTTATTTTTTTTTTCTGAAGGCAGAGGAATTAAACATCAGTCTTATGTTTTGGCTTAGAAGCTGCCTAATTTACCAAGCATGGCATAAAAGCAACACTCAGCTTCTCATTTTTAATTTAACCCTGAGAAGGACTATTTTGTGTTCAAATATATTTCTTGCATTTCTGTAAAGCTTATAGTAGAATATAACATTCAGAAAAAATAATTTAAGCAATAGTGTTTGAAATTTCTAATGTGAGATCATGAAAAAATTAGTTTTATGAATTGTGCTTTAAGTGATTGACACACATGTCAGTGTCAACTGAAATTGTACCTATGGCACATGTAATTGATTCAATTTGGAAAGAGAGGGACAGTCTTCCATTTCATTTCCAGAGCACTGTGTATACACTACAGCACTGAACACATTGAAAATGTGTTTTATTGAAGAAACATAATATACCTGGACCCCTGGAGGATCACACAACAGAAGCAGACAGATATAGAGACCTCAGGACTGGGTGTGATACCAGGCTGGGTCTCATGAGAGCATAATAAAGGAGGAGAATCCCTTCCCTCGACCAGTTGGCCACACTTCTTTTTATGCAATCCAGGGATACTGAGCTGCAAAACAGATTTTGCTGGCTCATTCTCTACTTTTTTTATCCACCAGTACCACAGGTAAAGAATTTGAAGAATTTGCAGCCCATTTGTTGTTTCCAATGTTCAAAGAGTAACACAAAATTTCTGGTCAAATTGATGTGCATGCCTAACTTCTTCACTGATAGTGATCTCGTCAAGTAGCAGGAAAAAAAAAAGTGTTCCTAGCATTTCCATCTGGCTAGAAGATTTTGGCATATGATGAGCTAGCCTTGGCCTTTGTTACTCACATATTCATCAATCTCTTGGCCAGATTACAGAAATGTGATATACCTGGGCAAAAAGCCTGGAGTGTTTAGGAAACTCAAACTAAATACAGAAGTCCAGACCACCAAAAACACATCAAAGCTGTGTTGTACTTTCTAGAGCAGCTCCTATAAAATTATGTTCATGACATGTGGCTTAATTCCAAGGTATCTGAAAGAACTCCAGAAGTTCCAAAAGTTCCAAGATAAAGATTGACTTTTGACTCTTTAACACAATAAACAACATCTTTTAAGAGATAGATTTTTCTTAGGAACTTCCAGTCTATAGAAATAAGAGATCATCACTGACTATAAGGTGAGCACCACTACCACATTTTGAGATGTTTTATAGATTACTGATAGCATTTTAATCCAGGGCAATGTTTAACTATTTATTGCAGTAGAAAAATTTTCTATAAAAATGTTGAAATTCCCCTGTCTGTTGTTTCAGTCATTAATCTTCTAACACAACCATCTCCATTTTTATAGATATATGTACATATTCAAAGTCTTTTTGTCTTTCCTCTTTTTCCTCTTCTCTAGTCTCTTCTCTAGTCTCTTCCCTTTCATCCCCTTTCCTAACCTCGCTTTCAACCTTTTCTTATTCTTCTAATCATTCTTGTCCTTTGCTTGTTCACAATTTATTCACATTTTTCTTAAGTTGTGATGTTTAAAGCCAAGCAGTGTAACCCTTTTCTCTGTGATGCCTGCTGTAGTTTCTGCCCCAAAGAATTTAGCTGTCATTTTACAGAGGTCCAGCTTTAATACATTCCAGCTGTGGAGCCTGGACTCAGACTGCTGAGACAGAGCCATGACACCATCTCTATAGTGATAAGAAAAGTCAAAATTACAAAGGACTACTGATTGGTAATCATTATTAGATCAAGAATTCAACAAAGGAAAATAATTCACTGACAGGAAAAGATAAAATCTTAAAAAAAAACCAATGCAGAGAGGGTAGTTGGGGTGTGACCAGTCCAGGATAGTCAGGATCTGTCATGCTGGGTTCAAGGTGACAGCCCTTGATGATGGCTCCCAGGAGCCATGACCACTGATCCTTCCCTCCTCACCAAGGAGGCTGGTGAAGGCTCTCCAAATACTGTCCCATCACACTTAACTTCATGAAGAGTATCTGATTTTTATGTGCGTTAATTACCACATAATTGATTTAGACTTATGAGTTACACATATTCTTCATGAAACCTCTTTGTGCCCAGCAAATGATGCCTGAAAAAGCAATCTTAAATTACTTTAACAGCAATGTCCACAAATAGAGATCTTGCAGGACTTGGCTGGGGGTGGCTAATTGCAAAACACTGCATCTTTCAACTGCTTCTGTCTTTTTCTCCATAAATCTAGATAGTTTAAAACAAAGATAAATTGAACTACATATAAAATATTAACAATATAATCCACACAGTTTATTTCAGAAACACAGTCCCTAATAATGGCAAAAAGACAATGATAAATGTTAATCATGCTGTTCAATGAACTCCTGGTAAAAGAAAAGCTTGATAAAAGCATTGAGCATGAGACAAAATAAATTTTAATTATTTTAAAGGAAGAGATAGAGTTGGTTGTATAAGGAACTAAATAGTAGGAATGTACACAAATAATATTTTGTGGGTTGTGAAATGAATATCCAACTTTGGATCCTCACCAAGAGTTACTACTAAAACAGGCTGCTTTTTGGGTCTCAGAATTAAGTTCTAATCATTTTTCTTTTTATTGTGAGGTGTCAGGGAAAACACCTAAGCACTAGGGAAATGCCTGTCTTCTGTAAGGGCATTTTCTCTTACTCCTATTAACAGTGATGGAAGGTTTTGGCCAGCTTGATAAAGGGCATTTGTAAAAGCAACTGACAGTTTTTGTAACCTCACTGCCTTGAGAACAATAGACATTTTGAGAAGAGTGTCCTTGAGGGAATTAATTTTATCTTACTCCCCTGCTGTTAAAGAAAACAGAATACTTGTAAAGGTGCTTGCAGACCTCAGTATTGACTGAAGAAATACTGACTGAAAAGTCTTTGTTTTTATGCAGAGATTTTTTACTATATTAGGATTTTAGGCATCTATAGAGGTCAATTGCATTTGAAATTAAAATAAAAAATTGAATTAAAATAACAATGTATTTCAAACAGGTGGGTTTTTTTTTTGACTTATCCATTTTTAAGTTTTTAATAATTGGTTTGCTTATGACAGTTCAGGCAATTCTTCCCAAAGACTAAATGCAGTATTCATAATACTTCATATTCTTTTAGTCATTGTGTCAAAATTTAGGGACCTCTCATCAGTCTTTAAGGCATCAGCAGCCCTTGAATGCCCTGCTTAAACTATTAAAATCATGTTGTGACATATATATCTGCACTTAACAAAACCAGTACATTTATACAAGTTCATTTTGGGATGATCCGTGATCTACTCTAGCTTAACTCCAGACCCATTTCAAACCCTCTTGTTGTTTAAGACTTGTTTGGGGAAAATACCAAGTAGCTGAATATCTTTCTGATCCTTTAGCAGTGTTTGGGCAAGTTTGTCTTCACACTTAAACAGTCAAATGCAGGGTTTTCTTTTATTATTTTCATGTTGTCATAGCAAATAACCCATGTTCTTGATTGTTAATTTTATCATTCAAATCCAATAACAACACCCTGCTCTTAAAAAATAAAAGCCTATAATTTTTTCTGTTTTCTCTATTTTCTTGTACCTAATGACAGCTTAGACAATTACTATATTAATCTTACGTATTTTCATTCCCCTTTTAAATAACATTTCAAAAGTAATCATGAAAGGGTCTTTTCACTATCAGTATATACTAGGGCAAAATTAACATCCTGAAAAAATATGCTGAATATTAAATTATACTCTTATGGAAAGAATTTATAGGTTAAAAATCTAGTTTCAAGCACCCCATAAAACATGTCACTTCAGTCAGCTGCTTTGAATTGTCTCACTTGTAAGATAATGATTCCAATAGTGCTGATTTCTGTTACTGGATATCAAACTGGAGCCAGACCAAGTCAAAAATATAAATTTATCCTAAATCTCCTATTTTTAGTAAACCTTAAGTATGCAATATGGTATGCCCTCAATTTTTTTATCTAACAAAGAGTGATTTCACTTCAGATATTTGCTCAAGACTTTGTAGAACCACATTAACTTTTTTTTTTTACCTGAGTATTTGATTCAGAACTCATCCTAGGTCTAGCTTTCAGCTTGATCACCTGTTCAGAGCTCTACAAATCTGATATCTTGCATTACAGTGGCAACAGCCAAAACTCATGTTTTTTGAGTCATATCCAAAGTCTGGGAAAGACTAGTCTTTCTAAGTATCTATTGGTCTATTAGGAAGGTTATTCCTTTTCCATAGAGCATATAAATACCCTAATGTAAGGAGCTAAATAACACAGTGCTTTCACCTTTCTTTTAAACAAAGAAGATACTTATTTAAGGCAAAGGTTCCTTAATAAAACTGAATTCTATTAGACAGTAAAGTTACTGTAACAATAACTGCTTCTGTAATTTTTTTTTTCTTTTCAGATAGTTGCAGTTACAGTTTTTGTGCTTCCCTGCAAAAATGCTCACATTTTATTTGCTCTCAGGCTCATATCTTTGAAAAAGGTTCACTGAAAATAGCCAGCAGATGCAACAGTACGTTCCGTTAAGTCCTGTATTTGAACAAAAAATGTTCTTCCCAACAGCAGGAAATTCAGGACTTTATTGTTATTCTCAGTGTTCTGTAATTTTGGATGTTTCTGCCAAAGTGTGTTCTGCTATTTTTCTTCGCTCCAGTGATATATTGTATTATTTTTTCTTTCAGGTAACTACTAGAACTCTTGTAAATTCTGCTCTATATACTATCATTTTCTCATGGGAAAAAAAAAAACACCTTTAAAAGGAAAAGTATGAATTTACCAAATGTCTGTTATCATTCATGTTGCAGAGAATTGAATAATTGAGACAGACAGCACTGATTTTGTAGCATCTGCCTATATGCAGCTTCTAAATTCTTTTTGATGTTTGTTATGATAGAAGCCCTCATCTAGAATCCCTCATCAAGGTGGCAACCGGAATTCTGATAATATTCTGGAAAATATCAAAGTCTATTTAACTGATCTTTTGCTAAGTAACTTTGTTGAGAACTAGTATTTGTTCCTTAACTCCAAGTATTTATAGACTTAGAGAATAAAGGAAAAATGGCTCAGTCCTAGAAGGATGATTTTGTTTGTCAACTCTGCATGAATACACTTTGCCTTTGGAACCAAGCATTGCTAGGAAATGTACTGTCTTGAAATGAAGAGTAGAAGTAAAATGGCATGTGTCTCTGGAAAATAAGAACAGTTTAGCCATAATATTTATCATAGAAAATGAAACCAGCTTGGTTGGAAGTCAACCTAGAACACAACTAAAACATGTTAATAAGCAAAGTCAGAATCTGGAAGTGCTGAAGGAATATTACCTCAGGACAGAGCATATTTTAAGTTGACAATAAGAACAATGAAGATAAAATAAATAAACTCAGGATTTCTTACTTTATGATTGTGACTTTGTTCTGTTTCCTAAGTAGAAAGTATTTTATTTTAGATTAATGGGAAGCCTGCATGTATTATATATCACAACTAAATTATACCCTTAAAGGCAGGTTTCAAGGCAGGACTCAGTACAGGGTTTAAGAAATCTTCACTGTAGAAATCTTGGCACACAGGTTTGTAGGTCTCAGTTCTTCGCTGTGTGTCTAGGTGATACGGCAAAGTAGGCAAGGAAAGAAATTTCAAGAAAATTTAAAATAATACAAGTCTAATACTTATATGTACCCTGTAATAAGAATAAAAAGGTGCAATAGCTACTTTCTTAAACCAATGATCTTGACTTTCAGATAAAAAAAATCAGTTCAAAAGATGAAATCAGTATGCTATGAGCATAATTTGTGAAGAAAAGTCAATTTAATAATATGTCAACCCAGTAAGATCAACAATATATACAATTTTTGCTATAGACTATCATGTCTTCTCTTTGATCCTCACATTCTATAGCTTTCTCATGTGGATAGGTATTATCTTTTACTGTTTGGTACTGTTTGTCTTTTACTCTATTGTACAGATTTATCTTGCTTACATTTCTCAAAAATAAGAAGTGGTGTAGACATATAGGTATATGCTACACTATGCAAGAGCCTTCAGAATGCCTAGGTTATTAATTATGTGATTTCCTACACATGGATATGTTATGACCCATCCCTGAGGCAGAATAAATGAGGTTCCTATTAATAAATCCCTTGGGATCCCCTGGAATCAGAGTAAAGTGGCACTGAATGACTGGTGCATACATATGAGGCAGGTTTATTTTAAAACAATTTAATTAAAGCCTAAAGGAGATGCGCAACTGTTTTGGTTCTTCACTACAAAAATATAAAATTATAAATATAGGGAAAAGAAAGAAAGAGAAGCAAAGTATAGAGTAGATAATTGACAGGGAAGAGAGACCACCTGTGTATCCATCTATGAGTCTTGACTGTTGACTTGCTGACTTAAATGTAATTTTGATGTCTGTGAGCAAGGTAATGGTTGCAGTCTCAATCTGTTTGTCTGTTTACATACATTCCAGTTGGCATTGGACTGCCTAGATCCCTGCCCAGGGAAGGGATTCTTCCTGTGGTGCAGCACCAGGGGACATGCACAGCCTTCTGATGGAGAGTTCCTGCAAAGGTTTGAGAGGAGTTTTTGGGTCCTTTAAGGTCCATAGCCCCTCTGGGGATATGACTGCTGTTTGACACCACCTCTGGTGACCGTGCTGTGAGTCATGATGAAAAGGGACAAGTTGATTTCAAAAAAGCATTAGCCCACCTTCAGTCTTCTTAGAAGCTGTTCCCCTGGTTGGAAATTGTCCTGGATGTCATCAACCGTAGAGCAACCTAGACAGTGGTTAGCTTGCTACAGAAAGGAAATCATGTATGCACTCAGGTACACACATGTGTATGTGGTTCTATGTTACCTTGAGTATAAGGTGGTCAGCAAACTTCAAGCAGTTGAAAATAATTTCTTTGCATATTTTCTTAAAATGGTAATAAAAATACTAGGAAAACTGAGATACTATCAATTGCTTTAGTTTGGAGTTTCCTTTGTGCCTCTGACTCCCTTTGGTTTGTTTTGGCAGCAGGATATCAAGTAGATGTGCATGCCTCTTGGCTTGTTTTTTCTGGTTTAATCTTGAGATTATGGCAAGACACAATGTCCTGCACAAACTACTACTCTAGTCTTACAATGTTTAGAGACTCCTTCACATGACCTGATGTCAGAGCTAACCTTGCTTTGAGCTGGAGGTTTGACTACCAACCTTCTACTATCCCTTGCAACTCAAATTTTATGTTCCTGTGATGATACATTATTGTGATCCTAATACTTGATTTTTAGCATGAAAGTTTTGTCAAGGCTGGATGGTCTACTGAACTGGCACATTGAGAGTACATACCAAGGAAGCAGACACCTTTAAACAAATATGGATGTTCATATTATCATGTATTATGTAAAGGACTTTTTTTTCATTATTTTCCCAATGCAGAATTTTTCTTAAAATGGATGCTGTGGTTTAGCCCATAGCTAGGCAGATTTAATATTTCAGCATACATTCCTTCACATTATAGTAAGTGTTGTGCTTCTTGCCATGACTGTCATAATTCATCATCCCTTGAAGAGGTGTAATAACAAAATGCAGGACTCTATTTTAAGATTATTCTCCTAACCAAAGTCTATGGGGGACGTTATAAAATATGGAGTATGAAAATCTCTCTTTTCTATTGCAAGGCCATTTCATTTCCATACTGTCCCTAGGATAAAATTTAGAATTACAAAACTTAGTTTTAAACATTGTTTTTTAGTCCAGTAAAACTTTTTCCTAAGTGTACAAGAGTAGGTTTTGGTGACAAATGGCAGTAGGGGTTGCTATGGGAATTACTTATTGTTGCTGAAATGTAAGGTGATAACTCAAAGCAAATTCCTGTGAATTTCCTGTTTTAATTCATGTGCTTCTTTTTCTTTGAGATTAATCAGACTTTTTAACACTTGTGGTAAAACCACAAAATCAGAAAAGTACATTGAAGATAAAAAATTTATCTGTTCATTGAGTAGTTCTGATTATTTTTCTGTTCATTTACCTTTCATTCATGTTCTGGTTCAGAATTAAAGGACCAAAGGCAGGGAATGTGTTAAATACATTATGGTGTTGATAAATGACAAATACTACAGCTTTGATGAGCTTTGACAACCTGGAGAGGAGTGATCCAGACTAGCACCAAAAAGACACAAAAATACTGTAGGCTAAAAACCATCCTATAGGAAAGTTCTCTTTTTAGTACAGTGAATACTTCTAATCAGTACTTTTGGAGACCATGTTGCTTAAAAAAGTTCACAGTCAATGCAATAGAATTAAAATTATTTTCCTTCCAGGAATTAAATAGGTATATTAGGTACTCATTTTGAAACATTTACTTTTCTCAAGTGTGAAATTTCTTTTCTTTATGACAGACAACTGGTGGGGGAGGGGACAAATTTTTAAAAATTGTTTCTATTTAATAAAAGTTTGCACCTTATTATTGTGAAAATTTATGTATAGCAATGATATGTATCATTTGCATCATGCACCTGGCTAGGGTATTTGTGACAAAATGATACAAATCCTCCTATCTCCAGAATCTTTAAAAAAAAAGTATATATATTTATTACATGGTTTTAGTTATCATAATGTAATCTGTGGACAGCTTCTCTTGGGTTATAATTATATTGTCCTCCTCATTACAGTGTTTTAAAATGGCATAAATGGGTTGAGATATGGAAACTTGTTATTCTCATATGAATTTAAACAGCTCTGTGGAATACCATTTCTTCTGCATGCATAACCAATTTTAAAATTTGATCAAGTAGATTGTTCTAGCTTTAGAACTGACAATGATAGCACAAATAGGAAGGAAGTGAAATGATTATATAACTTTGCAATCAATAAATAATGAATAGTGATTATTTATTGTACAGTAAATCAATGAAAGAAGATTGTGCCCATTTTCATGCTGTCACAAACACAACAGATAACTAGGCATAATCGATTCAAAGCTAATTTTTAGACCCAGAAAGAAATTATTGATTTTATGAATATTTATATGTTCAGTGCAACAAAGTGGTATGAACTCCTGAGCAAGTTAAAATTTTTAAATTGCTTATGCTTATTCTTATTCCAATCATAGTCCCTACATTATAAGATCAAATATAAATATTTTGAAAGAAATTGTACAATATTTTGTACTTTGTATTTTCCAATTGCAACAGAAAAGTATGTTATTAATAAAGGCTCAGCTTCCAGTAAAACCTACACTTTTGTTCTTGTCCACATATTCTTTTATGAAGAGACGTTTCTATCAATATAAATTTTGACACTTTAATCAGATGTTCAACAATTATTTTGGAAACTTTTATTAATCAGTAAGTAATTGTTAGATATCAGTAAAAGTAAGCCACAACCTGGTCATGTAAAGAGAACTGAGGAAGTATACTAAATAATCTTTTAAAGTAGTCAGGAGTGATGCTGTAAATTATCTTGCTTCTTTTTTTCCCATTTCACATTAAGAAGGACACGAAAAGTCAAATAGAACTTGCTATTTTTAAAACATATAGTGAAAAAACTTATTTTCTTTCATTTTACATTTTTTTCTTTAATTTGTAGATATATAGAGGGTGTTACACAGCATGAAATGCAATTGACAAAGCAATATATGACTGAAAGTCACTATACTGTTCTGATCCTGCTGGTTTGTATAGATATCACTGTGTATATTTTGCCAGATTACCAACTTTTTAGATGAACTCAACACATTTTCCAGCTGTGATATAGACAGGACAATGTGGTGTAGTGGTCCTCCAATTGCACATATCTTCTGAAAAATGGGCACAGAATTTAATCTAATTTCTGGAAGTATAAAATGTGACAGTACTAATTCGTGACTTTTGTCAAAAGGAGTTTAATGGGTAATTTGAGTTATTTTTTTAATGGTCAATATTCACTTCTGAATAGGTGAAGTATGCATGTGTGATTATACACTTAATTCTGCAAGCTAAAATAATTCATGTGCCTGACCCACATAAGAAGAGAAAGGTCAGAGAGATGGATTGCCAGACCATGTTTTGCCTTAATATGATTGAGAAAATAGAGTGCACTATTTCAAACCGGTTAGAGAGATAATATGATTTGTATACCACGCTTATATCACTCTTCCAAATTATTTGAATGTGTTAGGCAGTAGGTCATACCTAAATTGTAATGACTCATTTTGCATTTCCATCTATCTAGCTTGCTAGCTGGGAGTCATCACCATTATATTTCAAGGGCTCTCAAACATAGTGATTAAGAGGAGAACATTTTTATGTGCAAGCAGTGATGTAGCTTTGTAATAAAAAAAAGTAAGATGAGAATTATCCATAACACATTTTCCACTTGCCATAAGTAAAAGCTCCAATCCATCAAGGACTTATTTCAGAGATAAACTCGTGACAAGGCAGAATCATACTACCAGCATCAGGAACTTGCCTGACTGCAGCTTCTTCAGAAACTGATGTCAAAGGGAATATTCCTCCTTGTCAAAGTGCCATAATTAAATTCTACTCATATTTTGGTATCAGCTGTTAATTTTCCTAGATATAATTCTACAGTGAAGTCTGAAGATTGCTGGAACTGCTTCATCCTCTAATGTATGCTAAAAATACACCTTCACTTTATATGTGCCAGATATGCAGCACACTACTGGGGTGTGATTTCATCAGGGAAGTACGAAAGAAATTGAATATTTTGCAGCCCTAAAGTGGATGTGATTTGCTGCTCCTATCCCTCCTTGTTCAGATGAGAGAATGCAATTGTCATCTAATAACAAAACCATTCCAGAAATTTCTCATCCTTTAATTCTTTATCTCAAGTCGAAGTGGTAACCTGGATCTTCATATTTATTTCTATTAAAACATTAATAGCAATTAATTAAAAATACCTTCTCATTCTTTTTTTCAGACAGAACTGTATGGTCCTTAATTTTAATGTTTTAATTGCAATGTTGTCTCCCAAAGCACTGTACCCCACAATGGAGGTGGCAGTGAACAGAAACATGAAGAAATAAAGCAGAGAGCAGCAATGGAGGGAATTACTTACAACCTGTTGCCTTCTTAATGAAAGTATGAACGTAGTTTGACTGCAAATTGCCAAGGCATTTTAAACATGGCTTGATCTTAGCCAGTGGTGGGTACAACAAAACAAGGTACAAGGTGATGACCCTAGGACTTACAGGGGCTTGTTAGCTCACACTCATCACTGTCTGCCTCCCATGTCCCCAAACAACCAATATTGTGATATTTTTAAAGGTTAAAGAAATGCAAGAAGTTTTAGATTCACAGGAATTAATTTTTAAAAAAACAACAAAACAAACCAAAAAAATCTTATTTCTACATTAGGTCCAGAAGAGGTCCAATATACCTTTGAGTTTCCACTGAATGATGCCCAATCCCTCATATTAGATTGTGAGGCTGCACATTTCAACTGCAGACAGTCACTCTAAAAAAAGTCAATTGCACATAATATTTTATTATTCTATATAATCACATTGCTTCTAAATGTTGCTGTTCAACTCCACAGTTACTCATGACACCACAGAAAAGCTAAACAAAGGAGATAACATGATAACACTTTTGCTGTCTTCACAATTTCTGAGGTTTTACAAGATATTCGTCATAAATTTCAGGAAACATATTTCTAAGAGCAGCATACAGTGCAAGTTTTAAGACATATCCAGACGCTGAAAAGCTTATTCAAGAAGTTTCTTAGATAAGCTAACTGCACCTGTACAATTCAAAGGCAATGTTTACAATATACAATACTGGAACAGTACAGAGTGCCTGAAGCTTCTCTCACAATATCCACTTGATATAACTTTAGTGTCTTATATTTTTGCCATCAAAAAATGAGAAAACAAACATTTGTCTTCATTCATAAAGATAAAGATTCTTGGAAGCATCTTGTACAGATGGTATTTTCAGGATTCAGGTATATAGATGGTGAGAAAGGAACATATTATACTTGTGAGGTCACTAATTTATTTTTAAGAATTTATCTGCTTAGTTTTCACATCCAAGTAGTTCTAATTATGTCAATAATACAAAAAAAAAAAAAACCCTGTCCTTATATAAACCCAGGGTTCTACCTATTTTGGATTCTACTCCCCATCTTGCTGTACATCAAAAGGGAGAAATGAGCAAGTGGCTGTGTGGTGCTTAGTCGCTGGCTGGGGTTTAATCACTATAAGGCAGAACAGATACAGAGAAAGTTTAAACAGTGTCAGAGTTAACACTTTCATAGCAATAGATTGTGTTGAAAAGAAACTTCAAAGATAATATCGTTCAACCCCTGCTGCAATGAACAAGGACATTTTCACATGTTACCTAGTTATTAACAAAAGTCCACAGGTTGTATCATCCAGAAGTCAAAGTGTAACATTGACCTTTTTGAATATGCATAATTCAAATGTGAATTTTAAACACAGGCAGAACCAGTCATTATCTGACTGAAATGATACCTTTCTTTCCTGTATCAGCAGATTTTTAAGCATTTGAAATTTTGGGGTTTGTTTTGTTTTGTTTTGTTTTTGTTTGGGTTAATTCTTTCTAAGCTCAAAGTTAAGCACCATATTACCAAGGAATGATGCAAGAAGGCATAGCAAATGTAAGACTATTCTTAAAAACAGAACTGCATTCTTAGATGTTTCCACAGTAGAATTTTATATATTCTTCCTTTAATTACTATGTGCCTTCAAAAATCTATAAGACAAGATATTTGACAACCGTATAACAAGAAATATTGTCCAACATAACTTGATAAAATACAGAATTCCACAAACAAATATTTTCTTGAGTCGAAGAAGCAGGTGGCTTATAGGAAAATGTCAGTTATCAAATAACTGTGACTTCAGTGTGGCATTTTGAGTCTGCAGTCTGTTTTCACTTTCTGGATTCACTCAAGACTTTTATCATGGTCTGACTTACTAGGTAATATTTAAAGTTATCAACAGTAAGCAATATCTGACCTTTACTCTGGTAGGTTCTTGTGATGGTTTATCCTAGGCTGGCTGACAAACACCAAGGTGCTTCTTTCACTCCTCCTCTGTAGGTAAGCAGTTAAGCACCACACAGTAGCTTACTCACCCCCAGTAGGATGGATAAGAATACAGGACAGGGAAAGAAAATAAGATGGAGAACCTCGTGGGTTGAGATAGAGACGTGACGTTTACTTTGTAGTTATCATCATGGTCAAGACAAAGTCAGATTGCGAAACCTTAATATAATTTCTTGCCAAATGAAAATAAAGGAGGATGGTGAAAAACTGTCAAAAGTAAAATCATTCTCCCTGCACTTTCTTTCACCCCAGGCTCAACTCAACTGATCCATTCCAGTGCAGGTAGATGGGGAAATGAGAGTTATGATCTGTCTACAGTAGTTCCTTCCTGCTACTCCTTGCCCCTCCTACCTTTCCCTTGCTTCACCATGATCTTGTCCCAGGCATGGGAAATTCTGCTCCAGCAACTGGAGCATGTAATCCCTCACATTCTTTGTTGCTGTTGACATCTGCATGGCTGTTTCTCACATGTATTTCTTATGCCTTTCTCACAGCTGCTGCACACCTGAAGCCTTTTCTTACCTTGCCATGTAAACCAAGTACAGTTTTGGCAACATAATGATCCAGAGATTTGTTTTGAGAAAATCAAAGTCTGAATTTGAATTGTTTTGGTATTTTAATGACAAAACTGAGTTTCCATGGTGAAAGTGCAATCTTTCAAAATGGAAAAGCTAAGTGCTAAGAGGCAAGTAACTACTGACTGTGAGACTAAGAAGCATAATGATAATTATGAGAAGATTACAGAAAGGATCTAGTAAAAAAGGTGGAAAGGCAGGATATTGGAGATCAAATATATGTCAAAGATTCTACTTTTGCATGCTTTTGCATAACAGTTCACCAGCATTATCATGATAATTGAAGCAAAGGATTAAAATATGCGTAGTACATAGTGCTGTGTAATTATCTCTCATATATTTATATTGTTATTGCAATGAATATTGAATTTGCAATGAATAACATTAAATATAGGGAAGAGAAGAGATGAGAAGGATCAGGGAGGGTAAGACCCAAAAGCTGGCAACAGGCTGTCTCAGTGAAACATTCAGTGATTAAAGAAACTTTGTTTTTCCATTACTCACTTTTTCTGTTGAAGCATGTTTTTAGCAAACTTGTAAATTATAGTAGTAACTGTTCTAATTTTCTATTGAAAAAATTGTTGACAAATGTACTCAGTACTTCTGATGTCTAGCATTTTTTATGCCAAAGTTCTTCTTCTGTTAAACCTCCTGCTCTGACTGTGTTATGGAGGAGGTGGAATATGGCATTTGGTTCCCTACCACATGTAAATATTCACAGAATTGTCCACATATGAAAGCGTTTCTAAGAAACATGATCAACACCCTGTAAGGGTTTTTTGCTGCTACTAAAATAACTAGGGAGCAATGGTATATTTTTCCTTTGATTATTTTGAATTACCTCTAACCTTCAAGAGGCAGGAACACCCTCATGACAATATTCTTTAATCTGGTGCTTTATATTTCCAAATGAAAAGACTGTGCATCAGAACTCTGAAGTTCTACATAACACTTTCATATTCTGCTACAAAGACCACAGTGTTTAGAGGCCTAAATGTTGATAAAATCTTTTTGTATCAGAAATCTAGACAGAAAGAAGAAAAAGCTTGCCTCTCCCTTTACTCTTTTGTGAATTTCTTTCATGTCTGATTGACAGTTCGTTTTTCTGATATTTAAGAAAAAAACAAACAGTAATGAGCAGCTGAGAGAGCTATGGGTTCAGAGTCTAACCAGACCACTGGTGAATATGTGGTCATTCAAGTTCTTTTCCCTAATGACACAGTTATTCAGTTTCACTGGAAAGTGTCCTCCATCTAATAGTGTCCCTGAAGTAGAAGGGTTTCATTAAAAAAGAGCTAGACTTGAAACTAAAAGTAAACAACTTACATATTGAAGCCACATTTTTTTATAATTTAAATTGCTTTCAAAGCATTCTTCATACATTAGCAGATTTAATTACTTACAACTGATGATACTGGTAAACATTTTTGGAGACAAAGTGGAAAATGACAACCTTAATCTGTATTTTGGGATGCCTGCTACCAGTGTTCAAGGTAATTACTCTGCCTTAATTCCCAGATTGTGTCAAGTAATTCAGTTTACACAGCTGTTGTGGTTCCTGTGAGGTGATATGGTTCAAATAAAAGACCAGACTTATCCCTAATTCAATTCAGCCTGTGATGCTCGAACTCACATAAAATATGTCAAATACTAAATCAAACTAATTCTATAACTACCAGCTAATGGACATAAAGTATCCCTTACACTGAAAAACATCTTAAAACATATACTACTGCAATTACACTTTCTGCATCTATAACAAATAGTGGAATTCTATTGTCATTGTCTGTGAGTTCTCACACATGTAATAGTGAGTACCAGGCTCTGCAAGTGGAACCAATAATGAGTGGTTTATTTAACTTGGAGTCCTCACCAAAAATGACCTACACCCTGTAATAAAACCACTTCCATAAAGGAAAAGCACAGGTCATTCTCATAGGAGACTCTCTGCTGAGGGGAAGAGAAAGCCCAACATGCAGACTGGAACTACTTCTTAAGGAAGTTTGCTGCCTCCTTGGGGCCTGGGATAAAGAGGGGAAGAAAAATTTTCTAGCCTGATATGACACTCAATTTTTATCTATTATTGTTTTTTCAAGAAAGCAGTGATGAATTTGGAACAAGAATTTTGTGTGCAATAAAGAGAAACTTCAGGCCCTTGAGAGGTCTGATAAAGGGATCAGTGGGCTCAGTTTCTGTTTCCTACCAGTTTCAGGAAATTATGATGCCCTAAGATGAACTGTTGGGGAAGAAGGCCAGCTTGACTGAACTTGATTTCAGGGGAAAAAAAAAAGATACCATCTTTGGAAGAAAGATCAGGCAGCTCAGGCGAACTACCAAATAGAATTTAATCTGGCCAGTGTTGTAAATGACAATAGAACATGTCTATAAATACATTAGCAACAGCAGGAGGGCTGAGGAGAATCTCCATTCTTTATGGGATATGATGAAAACGTTGTGATAAAAGCTGAAATATTTAATACCTTGTCTCTCTCTTTAATAGTAAGGGCAGTTGTCACCCAGGTATCCAGCCCACTGAGGTGCTGGAGTGAGTCCAAAGAACACTAGCAGAACTGGTGAAGGGTCTGGAGCACAAGCCCTGTGAGAAGTGACTGCATAAATTGGGGTTGCTTATCCTGGAGAAAGGAGGCTTGGGAAGCCTTCATTGGTCTCTACAAGTATCTGAAAAGAGGGTGTAGCAAGGTGGGAGCCAGTGTCTTCTTCCAGGTTACAAGTGATAAGACTGACTCAAATTGTGCCACAGGAGGTTTAGAACAACAAAAATATTGTCAAGCACTGGAAGAGGCTGCCCCAAGAAATGGCTGAGTCACCATTCCTGGAGGTGTTTAAAAGATGTGTAGATGTGACTTTTAGGGACATGGTTTAGTGGTGGACCCAGCAGTGTTAAGTTTGCAGTTGGACTCAATGATCTCAAAGGTCTTTCCCAAAACAAATGATTCTATAATTCTATGATGTTATGATTATATTGTAACCTGTGATAGTTTTAAGAAGACATATTTTATTCATTAATTTATTTTGCTTTTTTGCTTTGGGAAAGTATTATATGATTCCAAATTTATTTTGGAGTATTTTTAATAGTTCCATATCTTTACAGCCATCACAGACCACTAACTTGATTTTAACAGTGATAGATTAATTTTACTTGGATCACTATTATTGATGAGAGGCACAAATCAGTAGGTCTAGAAAGTCTTTTATTTCAAATAGTATAAATAATGATGTGAACCAGCAAGCAGCAGTTGCTTCAATTAGACAGTAAATATAATTTTCAGGGAGGGAGTTCTAATGTTTATGTTCGGAGGAAGAACAAGGGAAATTAAAGGATCCCTGAACAAGAAACTTAAGAGTTCATCTGGGCTCAAACAGATGACTGCTTGTTTTTTGGTTATTCTTGGTAGCCACACTGATAGTATTCCCTAGAATATATTTTTCCCTAGTATATTTTTGCTTCATAAGTTACTTTTAAAGATAATTTTCATGCTGCAGTTTTTGTTTTATTTCATGATGATTAATTTTTCCAGGAGATACATTTCTTTTAAAAATCCTTTTCTTGTTCCTCTCAAGGAGATTAAGGTATTTTTAATACCCATATCTATAATGATAAATTCAGTTTATTTCTATCATCTGCAATTTCAATTAATATTGTTATTATAGCATGTTATAGTATATAATACTATTGTTTATAATTTTGTACATTAGCAAAACTTTTCACTTTTAGCTTCTTATCAGTCATGAGTATTGTCACAATATTGAACAGGTAAAGTTACTCTTTATTTAGCATGATCTTCGAAGTATCTCAGGTAAAGTTTATTTAGACAATTGGACAGTACCCATAGGAAATCTATGACAATCTACACTACTTTAAAATTTAGTCTTCATGCATATCTGTCTTTTCTGGAGAGGTTATTTTCTTATCTGTCAGATGTTTCATCTGTAGACAAATTATTGTGTGACTAACATCATGAGACAGCACAATTTTGATTTTCTATGTTGCATCATTCTTTCCACGAGTCCTAAAGTAATTCTTACTTTTTTATTTACAACTTTATTTTATTTACTTGTTTCATCTATTATTTATTTTCTCACACTTTTTTGTTAACTAATTACAATTTGGTGAAAAAATAGGTCCCATATCATCAGTTTCACCTGCATAACACCAGGTTTTTTTGGATATTCTGCACCATAATCTTAATGTTATCATTTTGAATGCTCCAAATTTTTCTCTGAATCTAATTTAATGACTTTCAAAACATATTATCCTTATACAAAGAGGCAGATAGTTCACGACTCTAGTGAAAATTTTATTTCTGTTCTTTAATCAAGTTTTTTCAGCTATTTAAGTGAACCTTCTTTAATTACATTATGTAAATTGACCCATCCTTTAAAGCAGGTATTTATCTTGTTTCCAAATCGCTCCACATAATTTTTAATATATATATATACATATAGATGTAATATTTCCCAAATTTCCTTCTTCATAAAATATTCCAGGTTGTTATTTAATAGTATTTTTATTACTTCTATATGACTTTTGATATTTTAAAAGACAAGCATATACACTGCAGGTTCAGCTTCCTTTACCTATTTTACACATATACACACACAGACACACCCATGAATATATATATCTGCATTCTGGTAATACCTGATCAACTAAATAGCTGTGGGTTTTTTTATATACAATTTGTTATAATTATTTAATGAAAGACACACTTTTAATACTGTTTAAATCAACTGGGCTTTAAAAATAGAGAGACCACTATCTCTAGAGATTAGGAAGGTCAGTATCTGAGAGAAATCTGATTCAGAACTTTCAAATATGCTTATACTTGTTCCCTCAAAAAAAGTTATATGATTAATTTTAAATATTTTCTGTTTACCTGAATATTTGAAACTGTATTTCTTTACAGATAATTCACTTCTGTACAATTTTGTATTAAATTTTTAATTGCATTAGCAGATATTGCCAGCTTCTGATGTGCCAACTGAACACATAATTTTTCCAGGCAAAGTATCTGAACTCACAGGTTTAACAAGCTGTTTCTTAAGTAGACAGTGATTGTAAAGGTTTCCAAAGCCACTTAAATGTGATATTGATGTTAGTGGTGTACATTAATTATCTGGTTTCTCCTTGTTTTAATTAAATTCTACAGCTCTGTGATATATTTCCCTTGTTTTCACAATCCTTGTGCATTCCAAATCTAAGAATCACTGGATTTATGACAGTGTAACAACTGAGAAAGATCTTTTCTAATTCTGATTAACTATATAATAACAGGCAGATAGATATTATGTATTATTAATATTTCAATAATATTTTTTAAAGTCAACATAAAGTTCAGCAATGTCTCTGGCAAGACTTAGAAATTGTATGGACCAAGGGGAGAATACAATAATTGCAGGAAATTGATTTAAATATAAATACATTTCAGATGTACTTTTGTGTTTTCTGATTTGTATCTGCTGTCATGTTTGAGAGAATAGTTTGATTTGGTTTGGTTTGGCTTTTTCAACTCACAGATGCAATAGCTTGAAAATGTCAGTTATACTCGGTCTATTTTATTTACCACAGTAATAACTATATTTTTATTTTTGTGCCTCACATAGATAGTTGCTACCTAGTCAGTGCAGGAAGCACATTATGAAAATTCACTTCCCATTATTTGTTACTTTTTATACTCGAATTGCTTATTAGATACTGGTCTCTATTCCTTCCTACTGCTGTTTTTTTATTACAAAATCTATATTTTTATTGCATAAGCAGTCAGTTATAGAGATGTTACATTTCGTAAAGCTTTTAATATTGTTGCAAAATTTGTATCTTGTTTATAGACAACTACATTCATAGTTCAAAAAGTCGAAAAATTTCTCCTAGATCTTACCACTTCAGATACATATAGTGACAGTATTTAGCTTGCAGCTAGATAATGCTCTGTTTTGCTGAAGAGCTTCTAACCAATAAAGGACCTGAATTTGCTAATATTTGATGAATTTCTAATGAAAAAAAAGAAGAATTAAAAGCTCTTTGAACAAAAAAATAATGCTACTGTAACGATGAGTGGATACTAACAAACCTTGTAAGTCTTTATGTACATCATTAGAGGCAATTCTGTTCTTCACCTAACAGCATTGTGGAACAATTCTTCAAATGGGTACAAAAGGACAAAAAGGTTTAGAATGGTATTTTTTTAAGAGAAAGCAATTTCATGTTTTGGAGCTCTCCTAGAATTTTATTTCCATGTTGCAGGATGTTTAAAGCATGTTTTTCTGTTTAAAATTTGAATCTACTATATAATTTATAGGAATCAAAAATATATAGGGATATTATACTCAGTTCTGGAGACAACAAGTACTTTCCCTTTGTTTAATGAAATTTCATTTCTATAAAACATAAAAGCCAAATATTATTTGAAAAATACAGACTATACATTAAGATTTTTTAAAATTATCTTCCAAAATAAAATATGAAATATGAGTTTAATAAGGGTGTGGTGGTTATTAGCATTGTATATCTAAAAGAATCCCTTTTAGTTTTAAAATATAATGTAGAAAGTTAATGTCAAATTCTTTTCAATGAGATAGAATTAGGAAAGGTCTTAGTTTTTTGGTTTTTTTTAATTAAAAATGAAAGATGATATTTGCATAATTCTCAGAATTAAGCAAGAGTTTCTATTGAAAATATCTGGAGTCCTTCAGGAAGTTTTGTTGAAAAAATATCATTATCAAACATAACTGTTAATTTCTCATTTTAAAAGCGTACTTTTTAATAAAACCTTGTCAAATGAGGTTTACTACCTATTGGCCCTATAATTAAAAATAACTTTACAGTACAATTTTTTCACTTAAACTTCTTTCTTAATGTTCAATATAAAAAAACAGTAATTTCTCCAGAAAGATTCATCCTGTCTTAATAAATGCCAATACACATCACACCTGAAAGCATTTTTCTCCATTGGCGGTGAAGTGGTCCTAGTGTGATTAGATCAGAGATAAATGTCTAGATTCAGAAAGTCTAAAATGTTTCTATATTATCAATGGATTTGAATGAACATGCATTAAATTTATATCCCTACCTCCCACAAATAAATTTCGATGACCTCTTCTGGTCTTGTCTAGCTAAAATTCTCAGCCTGTTAAGTAATCTATCCAAAACCCTAGGTTTCCTAAGTTTTCTGCTTTGCCTCAAGCAGTTTTTAACATTCACCTACTCCCTCTTACCCCTTGTATCTTACCCCTTGTATTATTTCAAATATGTAGTCTATTCCCATCATCTTTCTTCAGTGTGAGTAGGCTAGCTACTAAATCTGATCAGCAAATGTTACCTACTCTATATTGGGTTTATACAAATTGTTCTCTTGTCTCCCACATTGCTTTGCATCCTCGTGAGGCTACAAATCTTCCAATAAAAATAATAATCTAATATCATCTTATTTTCTTAAAAAGTCCCTTCAAAACTTTTTAGTGAATTTAGGCAGACCACACAAAATCTAAAAAGTTAGAAACTATTTGGCAACAGATATAGTGACACTAGAGTTTATCAAAAGTAATTTTATCTTTATACTCAGTCCTTTATCATCTTCTACTAGTTCTTCATTTCTGTAAACTGAAAAAAAAACCCAGAAGGCACATGTCTTATTTCTGCTGAATATTTATGTGGCAGTAAGGAAAAAATTTAGCTCCTGTGTGCAAAAACACTGTTGCTATTATTACTACTACTACTACTACTGCTAAAACTGCTACTACTACTAAAAAATAATTGATAATTAATAAATGAGAAACTAATTCATTTCAGTGGCAGGGGATCTTTTTTCTATACTTTAAAAGCAGAGCAACAAAAACTTAGATATTGAGTCTGAGCTGAAATCAATGTGACCTGAAGGACATTAATCCCTTTGCTTTCAACATCTTTAAGTCCTTACAACTAAATTAGTAACTCCTGAAAGGATTTTTTTTTGTCCCAAATACATTTTCTTTTGCTTAGATGTCTGCTTCTAACTACAGAATGTTATTTTTAATTAATTTAATTTATCAAAACAAATAATATGAAGATAATTTTTTATTACCTTTGGAATAAAACTTTACAAACATTGATATTTAATGTAGGTTTTGTAATCCAAAATCAATTGTGTCACAATCAACATTTCTAACAATGAAATCTTTGTCTGGCAGTGGATTTGGGACTATTAACAAAGAAGGATTATGCATTAGAATGACAATTTATTTTGTGAATACCACTGGCAGTACTAAACCAAGGTTTTACAACACACGTGGAAAGAATTTCAAACTTTTAAAAATAATTGTCTCCTAGTTTGTCTTCTGTGACTTCCCATGACAAAGATACAGCAAGATACAGATAGTGCCTAACCACACCCCTGAGTTTCATGTGTACAGCTAGATTCCCCCCTCACCTAGAAATTGTGGCAAAACTGTACTTATTCCATTGCACTCTGAAAAACTTTCCTTCCTGTTTTTGACTTCAGGGGAATTTTGAAAATTATGGACAGTCAGGGATGAAATGAAGACACGCTTTACAATTGTATCGTGCCATAAGTTCCTCTTTTTGACCCACAAAATCTTTTTAATTTATGCCAATCATAGTTTTCTATTTGTAGATAAAAGATAGGGAAAGTTACTACTGATGACTAGGAAGAAGTATTCAACCAGATATAAACTGCAAGGAAGGAAGGGAGAAAGAGAGAAAGAGAGAGATAGAAAGGGAGAAAGGGAGAAAGGGAGAAAGAGAGAAAGAGAGAGATAGAAAGGGAAGAAAGGGAGAAAGAGAGAGATAGAGAGATAGAAAGGAAGAAAGGGAGAAAGAGAGAAAGAAAGAAAGAAAGAAAGAAAGAAAGAAAGAAAGAAAGAAAGAAAGAAAGAAAGAAAGAAAGAAAGAAAGAAAGAAAGAAAGAAAGAAAGAAAGAAAGAAAGAAAGAAAGAAAGAAAAAGAAAGAAAGAAAGAAAAAGAAAGAAAGATTTTCTGTAGACTTAGCCCAACTAGCTCCCTTACATGGAATATAATAACTTTATTAATAATAAAATTTTTACTTAATAACTAAGTCAGGCCTGAAGTTTTCTGTAGGAAGTGCTTTTTTAACAGAAGGTATGAAGTTAACTGTATGAAAGTCACAAGTTATGATTTTTTCTATTTTTAAAAGTGAATATATAAAAAAAAATCTGCTTATATTTAAAAATTTCTGTCTGGTGAGCTAATAAGTCTAAAATATATTTTAAAATTTGATGATAGCTATCAAAATGCCTATTGGGCTGCATCAGAGAAGCATAAATGCATTGAGATAACTTAGAAATACATATATTTACATGTGTTTAGTTTCTTTTATGTCAGTTGCACAAAACAGAAATATGTAACAGAGTCCTAAAATATATTTGATATATGCAGTGATATTATGCCATGTATTAGGGAAAGGTTAAAGAGAAGAAACACTTTGAAAAGGTTAAAGAAAGGAAATATTTTTTGAGAGAGAAACTGCTTTGCTTGTCCAAGTCAATAATTCTGCCATTCAATGTCTTATGCTTATCTGCCCTGTTCTGCAGTAGACTGAGTTTCAGCTGTGGAGATAAAGGGTTTTCAGTGGGGATACTGCAGTGTCACTGATTTGTGTTCTTCTGTGCCTAATATTCCTTGAACAAATTTTACAAATACCTGGAGTCCAACTGCCTACCAATATAGGAAATAGAAAACTTTGTTACTTATTCTGCAGCACACTATTGCATTTTCCTTTCTTTCCTCTGTCCCATCTTCTTCATTGCTTTCTTAATTTCTTCATGTAAATGTGACTACTTTCCTAACAGAACACTTAGTTGTGGCAATGTTGATAAAATCAGCTTGTGTTGTTCTGATGCCAAAAAGTTTTGGCACGTTTGAGGACAGTGGCGACCCCATTTCACTTTTACATCAAGTGAATGAGTCTGAGAAGAATATACATATAATTCTTACAGCTTTTCCCATTGATGACTAAATCTTTGGCCATATAAGTATACATGGTAGTGGTAAGAATTTAAAGAAATACATTAAGATTGAAATACATCAAACATTTTTCAAGAACTCCCAATTATGATTTTGATCATATGATTTGCTCACAGTTCCAGGAAATTTTTGAGACGTGTAAAGAGACCTTTTTGCTTTAGTCATTCACTTAATTTACATAGACAAAACTGGACCAGAAACATCTCCGTCTTGAAAAGAAATAATATCACCAGGCAATTAGACAAATTCTAAATAAAAAATGAGAGATCTCAGAGGAAACATGATTTCTTTTTTAAGAGAATTTTTCTTTAAGTAATATCAAAATGTTTATTATCAATGTGATCAACAGATATTTACAGCAGAGAATTGCATTTAAGATATATTTAAAATGTATTATATCATTAAACTTAATAGAGTTGTACTAAATGTTACAAAGCATGTAAGTCAAAAGAAGCTAAAAGTAAAAAAAGATAAATATTTATGTTTCTTTATATAAATATATAAATATTTATAAAATTTAATTGTTTATGTTTTATGATAACTCAAATTAAGCAAGAAAACCAACATTCCACAGGTGCTTGTCATGGATTTGTCATAAATTAAATCATTCTTAATGAAGAAAAATTGTTCAACTTTTTCCTATCAATTTTGAATGTAGTGTTTTGGTTTTTTTGCTGAATGCACCAGGACACGGAAAATATCTAAAACTTCTGGATAACATAATAATTTCAATATAGAAAAATCAAATGTGTGAGAATAGCTCCATGAGGAAATTGTTTTAAATGTGCTCCTGCCCTAGGGAGATAGTTATTACATGCAGCCAACAATGTCAAAAGCAAGAAGAGAAGAACAAAGAAAGTAGAAGATGACATTAGCCCAAAGGGTTACCTGAAGCAGACAGATGCAAGAACCACACTCACGGGACTCCTTGTTTGCACTGAGTGAATCACTTAGAGACTTTGAAGACAATTATAGCTCCCAAAGAGAAATATTTATTTTTTTTCTTATAAGAATAAAGAAGGAGAGGAGGGAAGAGAAAATGAACCTTCTACTGTTAGTTTTTTAAAACTGTCCATCTATCAGGTATATAGGCAAGGTATAACAATAAAAGATGCCAAAAGTATCTCTCATCTGTTTGTGGTTTCTTGATATAAAGACCAATTTCTTATACTGGGGAAAGTGGGGAAAAAAAAACAAACTGGCCTTGCTTTTAACTGCAGCAATAATTGATTACCTTCTTTCTGAAGGACATTAATGATTAGATCTTCCTCTAACATTCCCATTTAAAAAAACAATGGCAAACTTAGTGTGGGTGTTCACTGAGTTTTTCTGGATTTTAAAATGCTGGAATTCTTTCCTCGAGTTTAATTTTATTTCTCATCATGTAGCTATGAAATCATAAACAAGAAACTGGATAAAGCTCAAGGTCCATCTCTTAAAGGAAGCTGCCTGAATAGTTCAGCTGTCTGATTTCTTTATTTTGTTACCTTTGTTGATACTTATTTCTTAAAGTGGACATTTATTTGGCCTTGAAAATGGCCTTGAAATAAGTGCAATAAACCACTGTGTTTGCTTCAGTATTTTTAATTGAGATCTACAGCTGCCCAAGATAATGGTTAGGTTGGCTATTTTCTTTTTTTGTAGGGAAGAATTGCCAAAACTGACAAAACAATCCATGTTTTCTACAAATTAATCATTAAAAGTTATTGATTTTACTAATATTTGGCTTGCTAACAAAACATTTATGATGCTATACTCTATTACATGTAAGGAAGCATTAAGATTTTACTACCAGTAACACTTTTTATGTAAACACAATTACTACTTTATGAATTAATAATTTTTATCTTGTATCAGAGTTGCCTGGGTCCCCTTGATTAGCTATTTTAGTAAACAATGTCTAGAAGGTAAAGATGGCTCAGATCACATAATAATTTTGCTTATTAAATTAGTGTATTTGGTTTTCTCTGTTTTACTATAGTACGTTTATTAAAGTAGCTGATATAATAATTTCAACATTAGTGCCTAGACTAGGAAAAGAAAATTATGGAAATTATATTCCAGCACACCCTCTCACCTCCCCCCAGAAGGACTGTCTCATCTGTAAAAACAGACATAATACATAAAGTATATATTTCTACAGTCTGTGCATATTCACTTTTGTTTTCTTTGAAGAAGCATAATTGCACACTTCCCCTTTACTTCACAAATCATTTACAATATTTTATTTTGTGTCTGTTTGTTAGCTGGAAATAGGAAATGCAATTCTACCAACATGCTAATGCTGCTATAGAGTCACATAGTGTTTTCTCTGCCTGCCTGCCAAAGTTTGACATATGAAATATCAACCTCATCACTTGGCATGAATTGCTACACCAGTCATGTGCTTTCATGTTAGGCAACATTTGCCTTGCAGCAGGTCTGAATTTTACATGCTTAGAAGTGGGTATGCCCTTTATGTAACATCTTCATGTAGTTTTTGAATTAAAAGATTTTTAAAAATTAGAAATCTAGATGAATAGCTATATTCTATCTTATGTTTCATCTCGATTGCCCAAATGGGGTTCATAGGATAAACTTGAGTTCCATTTTTACTCTATGAGAACATTTTTATTCCTAAGTGGACTTTTGACTTATCTCTAAATCAGAGACACCATGTTGTAGTATAATTATTTCAAAGACATGCATATTATGTATATATATAATTCCAAATGAAAACATGCTTACTATATTGGTACAAACTAATCAGTTTTATTTTATTTTTTATTTCCTTAAATTTATGAAATACTGGTCTTTTACAAGGGTTGCAAGAAATTTTATCATATATCTTTTTAAAAATTACTCTTTTTTACACATTTCCTGGACAGTTAACTCTTTTTTTATCGTTTGCAATGGTTTTTTTCAGACAGGCTTTCTTTTCTTCACAGTATTTTCTAAGGAGTAATTTGTCGTTTTCCAACAAATCCACTGGTTTCGACTTTCAGCTTTAAATGTTCTCTTCTGATCTATTATTGCCCTCCTCAAGGGTTTGACAAGCATTACTGCTCTGGCCTCAATCCCTTTCCTCATGGCTCCAGCACATCCTTTACACTCAAAGCTGCAGGCAGAATGACACTTCAAAACAAACAACCAAAAATAAAAGGTGTAATGTAACTATATTTATTTCTAAACTTTACAAAAGACATTTTGAAGTCCAGGGTATTTTTGGCCCTGAGTAACCTTCTGACACATAGTGGGGGAATGAGGGAACAAACATATGTGGCAGGCACAACTCATTTGTTGCTTGTCATAAAAAATATACATTTAATGATTAGTGGAATGACAATTTATTTGGACTATCAAGGCACATTCAGGCAATGAGAAAGGAAAGTCTGCTATAACTGCAATTATAATAGATCAGTGTTATCATAGATTCAATGACAAAAAGACAGAATCCAGCTTCAAACCAGTGTTCTGATAAGCATTCAAATGCTGGGGAAAAAAGCAGGGCCATTTACTCTGCTGGATTGACTTTATATGTTCACATAAAAAAACTCACTCTCATTTTGTGTGATATATTACAAGACAGTAAAAAACCCACCATTTCTTGTTGAGATGACATATTTGCTCTTAAGTATGATTCAGCTGCCTAAAAAATACCTATTGTCATTTTTTCTGTCTCTCAGTCTCTAACTCATCCTGATGACACAAAGTTGAAAAGAGATGTGTGCCCTTCTGGACTAAGAATTTAGAGCCAGGAGGGATATCCCAGGGCATCTCAGCTATCCCTACCTGCCTATCAAATCAAACTGAACTGTGCTGGCCCATCAACATTTCAGAATGAATATTTATTTTAATATTTAGCAGTTTCAAACATCCAGGAAAAATTCTGATACTGTTAAATTACTGAGAAATTTGCAATTTTAATGACTGATGTAAAATCCACTGTTCTGAATAGCTGGTTCAGAAATACTAGTTATTCCTGAAAGTTTAAAAAAGTAACTATGGTGCAGCAATATGAATACAAAGAAAATAACTGCTAACTTCATGTGTAAAAGGACGAGTTTAGTGCTTACCGTTATTACTCAGAAATAAGAACTTGAACAATATAGATAATTCATGAAGATGTCAAGTTCACTGTTTATCAGCAATTGAAAAACCACAGAAAATATTGAGGTAGTAACAGAAACAACTAAACCAGTGAACCAAATAAAGAATACTGTTATTCTGTTGTAGAAAAACATAATTTTCCTACCTTTAATTATGTTGTGCAGTAAGCTGAAATAGAAAACTTTTGTCAAAAATTTAGATGCATATAATGAATTTACATGAGGAATGGCAAAGTAACCTGTAACTGTTTGGTCTAGAAAAAAGTGAAAGGAAATGAGACTAAGAACAACAAAAAACAGCAGGAGCATTGTGTAGAAATGATAGAGATAATTCTTCGCAGTTTTTTGCTATACAAACATTGTATCTTTCAACTCTCCTTCTCCTGGTTACTAATGATGCAGAATGGTGCTAGATAGTGTGGATGGACCTTAGGACAACCCAAAAGAGATCCTAGGGATTCTTTATGTCTTAGTGCCTTGCTTTGTTCTTGTATTCTTTCTTTTTAAGATTTGGTGAACAGGTAAATATTTTCTAATTGATACAGAAAAATCAAAAGTCATGTTCCTACCAAGAGCATCTCAACATTTTATATTGCTGGTGTTTCAGGACAAAGCAAAATGTAATTACTTCTTCACAATATCCACCTAGTTTATGACTGATTTCTGCTCCTTTTTAAATGTCTCTCTCATAGAGTCACAGAAGAACAGAGTAGTTTGGGTTGAAAGAGGTCTTAAATCTCATCTCATTCTTATCCCACTGCCATAGTCAGGGACACTTTCCATTAGATGAAGTGATTCAGAGATCCATCCAGCGTGCCCTTGAACATTCCCAGGGATGGGGAACCTGGAATTTCTCTGACAATCCTGTTTCAGTGCCTCACCAGCACCACAGTAAAGAATTTCTTCCCATTATCTAATATAAACCTGTTGTCTTTCAGTTAGCAGCTGTCTCCTCTTGTCCTAGCCTAGCCTTGTAAAATGTCCCTTTCCAGCTTTCTTGTAGGTCCCTTTTAGGTCCTGGAAGGCTGCCATAAGGTCTCCATGCAGCCTTCTTTTCTTCAGGAGTAAAAAGTCCAGCTCTCTAAGCTTGTTGAAGGCATGAGAGGCAAAAGCTACTTTCTGCTTTTCAGGCTATTGCCAGTTTTTCAGACAGAAACATTCAATGGCAAAACAAGCAGGTGTTTTTCCAATACAGTGTTCAATACAAGCATGGTATTTCCAATAACATTTTGGTACAGTTTCTTTCAAGAAAATAATTCTTTGCTTTGGAGTCCTTCTTATTTAACTGGCATTTGGATTTGTTTTCAATCTATTTTTCCATAAACTTTACTTTGGGACTAAAAATAGTAAAAGTGTATTTTAGACTTTTAGGTACTTTTTTTCCCCCCAAGAAAGTAATATTTCATTTTTAGGCCAGTTTTTTTGTTTTCCAGAAGAGTATTTTACTACTTGCATTTGAGAAGTCTTGCAATTTCAAGATAGAAAATACTTTAAAGCAAGTCTCGCCATTTTTCTAATCTGGCAAAGAAATAAATATAAATTTGCAGTTTTAAAAATTCTAGCAAAAACTACTTTCTGTATTAATGTATCATATGTGCAAAAATGAATTGTTTTGTCTTCTGTGCTTTCTTCTGTTGCTGAAAATAGTTAACATTAAAGGAAGTATTTTAACCTAAAGAAGATAGCACAATGTTGTGACATTAATAAATATTTAAAGTGCTCAAAAATTGCATTATTTTCAGTTTTTCTCATAGAGATGGACAAAATAAAAATGCTACAAGTATAAACTTAGCCATTGTGGCATGCCATGACAATGATTTTCAAGAGCAATTACAGGAATAGGGCAGTAATTACACAGAAGTTTTATTACTTCTATCATCATTATTGTTGTAGAGCTTTTTAATACCCAATGCAATTTTAAAAATTTGAAATATTTTTTGTTAATATTATTGAATATATAAAAAAACCCCAAAACAACAAAACAAAGAAAAAAAAATTAATTGTGTGTTTTTGAAGTTGTACATCAAATTAAGTAATATCTTTTTTGTAACATAGTTTCTCAGATCAAATTATTTGTACTTTTAATGATAGAACATATACTTTTGCTACTTTTTATGGATATGTGTTACTGGCTATATAAATCCTTCTGCCAGGAAGAACTAGCAATCCAAGTGACAGACAAAACATAGAAGAAAAAATGCAGTCAGAAAGGATATTTTGCAGATATGCATCTGCAGAAATAATATTGATGCCAGATAGAAGAATAATTCTTAAGGAATACTAAAAAAGAAAAAGCAAGCATGCAAATTTTGTAACATGACACACAGACTACTTCTACAGATAAAAGAAAGACAAGAAACATTTAAAGTCAAGAATTTAACCAATTCATGTTTTGACTGTTGAATTGTCCAATATCTCTAAGAATAGAGAGAAGTCTAAGCTATATTGTTAAAATTAGTAAAAAGAAAAAAACCTTCAAACCTGATACCATGTACCCCTTTTGTTCCCTTTAAGGCTTATACTGCCAGAATGTTTTTGAGCTCCAAAGTCAACACCTCTTTAAGAAGAAAAGAGAGCATTGTAGTGATGAATCACCTCCAAAGTCTTCATTTTGTGAATGTGATATTTCTGGGAAGTGATTTCTTCTTACTTGGCCTTGGGTCTGTTTTTCTTGTTAGTGTCTCCTCCTCCTGGGCTGCAGGTTGACAATGACCTCAAAGGTGTTGGCACCCTCTGTCACATCCCCAGAGCTAGAGGATAACCTGGGGAAGGAGCTGTCACTAGGCCCCATTGCAGGAGTTAAACCAGATAAACCCAGACTGGGTCAAGCTGAGGCTGAGATTCTGCACTACTGGGTGAGCACAGAGCCTTCACTCATTATATAGGAGTAATCAAAGTCATCTTTAGCAGGCTATTCTAAGTGCACTTCTGTAGTGCAACATTCTGTACATTATTGTGGAAAGATTGAATAATGGAAAATATTTTTAATCATTAAAAGCATTCAAAACTTGCAAACACTAATGAAAAATTATGTTTGTAAATGTGTTAGGAATAAAAACTAAAACTTTTTAAAGAAAAAGGAAGGTAAATAAAAAGGTCCGTCGGAAAACTATTTCTGAGACAAAGAAGAAAAATCTCTTAAAAATACTCTGCTTTGGGCATTCAAAACTAAATGTGAGAAAGTACTACCATAATATTAAATAAAAAATAGTCAAGTGCTTGTGAATATACATAAGTATGTGTCCATGTAGGTGTATATGAGAGTATTCAGGAAAAAAATGACACAATTTTTCATTAGCAAAGAGATAAATTAAGGTGGCCTATTAGAACCTTTTCAATCCCTGTCTTTTGTGATTTTCTTCTTGTCTGCATTTTAAGGATCTCTTATTTATCACCTCAGCATTAATTTAGAAGTTGTTAAATAATTACAATGCAATTGATGAAGTAAACAGATGATTGAATTAGAAAAAGCATTATTGAATTTTTAAGAAAGAGCCTTTTAAATGTATGGCTGTATAACAAGTAGCATAATCTCATTTCTATCTTTACAATTTTCCATTTCTTATATACATCTTTCTTGCTAATATTCATATTTTCTTGCTATCTTATTTATCATAAGTCTGGCTCCATTCTCTCAACATATGTAGTACCATCTAAGATCCTATAGGATGTTTTATTTCCAGCTGCCACCAGATCATTATCTCCATTGAGACCAGAGTAACTGCCAGTCATATGTAAATGTCTTGCATATCTTAAGATATCTCAAGTTACATTAAACACTTTGATTAATGTGACTGAATAAACCACTTTATACCTTGCTAGAAAGTGCATATCTAATATAATGTAATTTTCTTAGTCATAAAGTATTTTTGCATTATGTGGCTATTCCCTTACACAGATAAGTACTGTGAATCTCCTTCTGTAATGGAACTTCTGTTTGCCTACTGACTAGACGAAGACAAATCATTTGGATGAGATCTGAAGCTTTTAGGTAATTAAATTGAATCTGCTAGAATTATGTATTAAATGTTGTAAAGTAGTTGAAACAGCAGGAGACTACAAAGGTGCAGCACTGTGCTGAAACTAAGATATATGTTGTCCTTTTTTGGTCTGATACTTGAGCCAAATTTATATGAGGAGAAATATTCAAGTGCTGGATTTATTCTCCTAGTCCATGTCTCAGGAATAGTATGGCTATAAACCTACCAAGCAAAAGTACAATATTTATGGTTTTTGAAATTTCAGGCTGTGAGTAGATAGGCCTGACCTGGAAGAACATAGGCTCATATTTGCAAAATAAATTCTGAAACTTCCGAGATTACACTAATTGGGCAGATGAGGCCTCTGCAAAGAAGAAATGAGGGGAGAAAATTCTACTATTACTTTTTAAGAATTAAATTAATAAGAAAATGAAGGAAGAATCCATGGATAAATAAGGTTAAGATAGAACAGAAGTTTATTATACATATACAGACTGTTACAAAGCATCCAGAGAGTGAGAGACATTGAAAATTACATTTTAAATATGCTGGAAGTATGCATTTTATTTACAAGCAAAGACTTTCTAAAAATATCTTTTAACAGGAAAATATTATGAAGCTGATAATTACTAAGGAAGTAACAAAAGACAGGAGCTTGAAGTCTTTCTCCCTCTGTAAATTGCAAATATTGCCTCCTCAAGCAGATATAATGAGAGAATGAGGGCAGTGATCAATGGCTCAGAGTCCAGATGGACATCAGTAATAACCATGGTGTCCTTCAGGTCCTTGTTGAGACCAATGTTGTGTAATATCTTCATTAATGACATAGAATAAGGGGTGGAGTGTACTCTAATCAAATTTGCAGATGACACTGAGCTGAGAGGTGTGGTTGACCCTGCTGATGGGTGAGATGTCATCCAGAAGGATCTGGACAAACTCAAGAAGCTGACCCATGGAAATGCCACGATGTTAACATGACCAAGTGCAAGGTGTCACATCTGGTTTGGGGAAAACCTCCAACATTAATAGAGTTTGGGGCATGAACAAATCCAAAGCAGCCCTGCCAAGAAGGAGTTGGTGTGCTGGTGAAGGAGAGGCTTGACATGAGCCAGCAATGTCCACTTGCAGCCCAAAAAGCCAAACTGTATCCTGGGCTGCATCCAAAGCAGCGTGGGCAGCAGGGCCAGGGGAGTGATCCTGCTCCTCTGCTCTGCTCTGTTCTGGTGAGACCCCACCTGCACTGCTGCATCCAGCCCTGGGGTACCCAGCTCAGGAAGGACATGAACCTGTTGGAGCAAGTAAAGAGGAGGGCAACCAAGTTGATTAGAGGGATAGAACATCTCTCCTACGAGCAAAGTCTAAGAGAATTGGGATTTTTAAGCCTAGGGTAGAGGTTTTGAGATGACATAATTGTGTCATTCCAGTACCTGAAGGGAGCCTACAGGAAAGACAGATTTTTTACAAGAGTGTGCAGTGATAGGACAAGGCAGAATGGCTTCAATCTGAGACAGACTAGGTTTAGATTAGCTTTTAGGAATAATTTTTTTAGGATGAGGTTGGGGAGGCACTATAACATCTTGTCCAGAGAAGGTCTCAATGTCTTACCCCTTGGAGTGTTGAAGGCCAGACTGGATGGGGCTCTGAGCAACCTGATTTAGTTAAAAGTGTTTGCTGCAAGGGGGCTGGAACTAGATGGTCTTTAAGATTTCTTCCAATCCAAGTCCTTCTATGATTTTCAGAAGGCAGGACTTTTAAGCATTTCCCCACAGTGTGTGGGAACAAATTCATAGCATTGCAATCCACTTTTCTCCCACTCAATGAAACCAAACGTGTTCCAGAGAATCCCAAAAAATTCAAAAGAAAGTTACATTTTTATCTCAAAGAATAGAAAACCATAGGAGTCTAAGAAAGAGCCATGATCTGGGTTTTTTCATGGCACGACCATAAGAGTCTATCCATTTCTGGATTTTAACTTGATTTCCAGTGGACTTTAGCACATCAGCGAGGGTGTAACTATTCCTGTAGCTTAAACAAAATGCACTCTGGACCGTCAGATCAGTGTAGATTTCTTTAGACTGTTTCTTATGTGAGATGAGTCTTGATGTACAGCCTTGTTCATTGGTGAAATGTCTAGATGATGTGAGAGTATCAACAATAACCAACTAAGAAATACCAACAATGATAAAATTATTATTACCAATCACATTGGTTATTATCTTGACATGGAAGAGATTCATAATTAATAGACAGTCACATTCCTACATCAGATTCCATTAAATGCAGCTAAGCTATATACATTTATAGACTTTGACTTTTACTAGATAGCTGTAAAAATGGTTTTCCAAAAGAGCTAGAAAATTAATTCAGCCTCATCAATTTCAAAAACCATCAAAGAATTTGTTTGTCTTATTTATTCAGATGATTTTTAGTCTGTGAACGAATGTAAGCTGAAACTAGAATTGCATCTGAATATCGGATTTCTTTTAATTTGTATTTTATTTTCATATGAATGTGCCTTTCAAGTATTCTCAACACTCCTCTTGCTAATCCTTAGTAAATTAATATGGAGTTGGTTACTATCCTTTATCTCCAAACTGAATTAGCAAAATTAACAGAGCCACCATTAAATTTGATTATAAATAAGCATACTTTACAGATAATAATTTCAAATCAAACTGTCTTTGTCTTACTTAGCATTTACTAATTGTCATTTTATAAAACCAGCATTTGTAAAATAAATAGTTCTACTCAATTTAACTTAATTAATTGTGCACTGCATAATTATTCCGTTCTCCCTTGAAAGAAGCAACAGGTGGAAAGCAGGAGTCAAAAATCTTTCTATGTTATGAGAGGAATCAAAAATGAAGTTCCATAATAGCAATGATGAGTTAACCATTCCCAGATTTTTACAAATATTTATATTTTTTAAAAAGTTTTTATTTTATTTTATTACCATTATGTTTGACCTACAGCAATTTTCTTCATGAAGACATAATTAGCATTTTGAATCTATATTTGAAAATACCTTCCAGCAACCAAAAAAGTGTCATTTGAAGTGATTGGTTTTCAACATTCTGGTCACCATACAGAGGCATTGAAATAACTTTTGCATTAATTTGAAAATATAATCTGATTAAAAACTATTCAATTAATTATTTACAGACATAAATATGCAAAATTTTGAGCATCTTGAAAGTTCAATATGAAGATCTTTTTCCTGTGATGAACAGTTAATCCCTCTGATGCATACTGTAGTGAAGTCTTTTTTTGAAAAGTGTGTAAATTATGGGGATTGTATAATTTAAGTGAAAATCTGCTTAATTAGCCAGTTTTTGAAATATATATTATTTTCACAGATGTAAAGGAAAGGTATATACATTCAAAAGTTCTATGTATCAATATATGAGCCTATTTCTTCAACCTTTCTATATGAAACAGGCTGTGATGGAATTGTAGAATCTCAGAAAATTTAATTAAATGTTCAGCAAGTGATAAACAAAATATGTTTTCTTTCCTGTTTTACCAAAACTTGATACAAGTTTCTGGAAAAAAAATTAAAAATACTTATCTGTATATGCAGAAAAAGATAATTGTTTTCCACTGGAAAAGAAATAGTTGTTCATAGAGTTATATACCTGTCTTTGTATGGAGAAGAGGGATGGAGTTTGAAAAGAAATACCTGTCAAAGAAACGTTCAACAAATTTTCTCTATCCAGACAAGTCACATCTCCAAAACAGATATAAAGGACAGAGAAATGGTTGGGTGGAAGTATCAATGGGCAAGAGAAAAAAAAGTCAAAGAAACTTGTGGGCAGCACACGCAAGCCTAGAATAAATAGATCAGTTGTCTCCTGGGTTTACCCCTATCCAGAGAGCATAAGAGAAAGACTGAATTTCCCAGTCAATGCACTGGTCTTCATTTACATGACAAGGTTTGGGGAGGTGAGGTCTTTGGGACATCCTCTGCGAGAAGAGGGCGTGGGCTCCCCTGTACATCTGAATTGTTGAACTCTTTTGAAATCAATTCTTTCTTATATGAACTTAAGAAGCAATAAAAATATTTTCCCAGTCCAGTCTCTGTCCATGATGGTTATTGCCAAGTTATTTCCTTGTCTTTCCCTTGACCCAGTGGTTTATCTGTCTTACTTTCTCACTTTCATCTGTAGAGTAGGAGGCATGAGATAGCTGGTGGATTAGCTGTCAAGTCAGCCAAAGTCAACTCTCCACATGCACATTTAAGAAAACGTCCTCAGTGTAGTTACCACCTTCTGTCTATCATATTAAGTTACATGATCATATGCAGAATAAAGATTGCAATTATCATGTATAAGTATATAGCTGTATTTGCATTTTCCCCCTTCACATGCCCAAATGACAAATAATAATAAAGATTGCCAAGAACCTAAAATGAGCATAATGAAATCTGGGTTAATCCAGAATCATCTTGACAAAGCAATAAAAACACCTCGAGCTTGAGAACTAGAATTTCTGGCACAGACTGTCACACACATGCAGAGAGAATTCTCTGGTACTGCTCCCATCCCCCAAAGCTGGTGATGGACTCACCCTTGGAGCCTCCAAGAGCCTCCTGGAATAGCCTTGTGAGTAACTGGAACAGACTTTCCATTCCTCTCAGCCATCAATTTGCACTCTTACCTGCATCTGGGCTTTTTGCTCCTCTGGGATTGTGGAGATGAACCTTTGATGGTCTGGTGGCTCCTGAGATAGGTCTAGGAGGAGCTGAGACAGGGTATTTAATGGATTTTCCCCACTGCCCATTTTCTCTTTGTGCTCATTGTGAGTATTCAGACAAGTTTTTTTGCCACATAATCTAAAAGAAAATATGAAAGTCATACATGAAAAAATGATGTAGATCTGATCTTATTTTCATTAAAATCAAAGAAAATTTGTTGCTGTATGTTGGATAGCTGAGATGAAAACATGTGTAATCAACATTTTTAAATGGACAAAAGAAATTTTTGGCATATAAAATTAAGCTTTGTCCCTGTAATTACTTTGGAACTCAAAAGAAGAAAAAATAATCAAACAAAAGCATAACAGTAAAATTGATTAATTTTTAATTTTGAGGAATAATTTGTCTCAAAACTTGAATGTCTTTTAAGGAGCTATTCATTTAATCTCAAAGTAGTGTGCTTATTAAGACTTAATTGCTGCTTCTATGAAAATTTGTAGAGCATGCTTTGAGAATTTTATGAGGAAATCTCAGGTTTTTCTGATCATCCTCACATCACATAGAAAGGATTTTTTCTTCCATGCAAGGAAAGGCATTAAATGATTCATAGAGAAAAGAAATTGCAGCAAATTGACCCAAACTCCACCACAGAATATTAGTGACTTCTCACTGGCTGGTGGCTTCACATTACACTTTTTCTGATTGTTAAAGTATAATCCCAGAATTTAGGAAATTGCAGAGTAAGAAAAAAATGCAATAGGTAGCTTTGCAGGAGAATAATGAGAAATACACGCTCTACTTAATCATAATCTTTGCTTATTCTTTGTGTGATGCAGTGATTTTCTAGCCCTCAGTCACAGGATACAAGTAATTAGTATTGAATTTCTACAGTACTCTGCAATATGAGTAAGAATTAGATTATGGGGACACTGAAGTCTTGGTCCTGGGTTTCATATTGTTGACAGTATCAGCAACTGACTGGAACAGACTAAAATTCTTCAATGTATGTATCCTCTAGACAGCATCAGGTGTCACCAGTGCACACAAGATAAACATAATCTTTGACATACATTAGACATTTCTAACTCTAAATAAGCAAAATTTTTAACAGGTATTACCATTTGAATTAATGCCATCTTCCCTGTGTTTAAATTCAGGCATGTATTTAAATATCAGAATTAGGATGCCCAAACTTCTCACTGTAGTCTTTTAAAACACCTTGCAAATATTATGGTGGGAGAATTTGTAATAAGAAATCATGTGGTCATTCTTAGTCAACTCTTTTCATTCCTTATATTTTGTTTCAGGATTCATAATTTTAAACAGTATGAGCACTCTTTCCAGCACAAATCCAGAACACGCCCCCATACTAGCCACTGTGAAGAAAATTAATTCTACCCCAGCTAAAACCAGCACAGATACAGAGCACTGGCTGTACTTCAATGTATAATTCCTGTTTGTTAGTCTCTATGAATTTAAAAATACCCTGTTACACAAATGAGAAATAAAATATCTTGCTGGTTTAAGTTGCTTCCAAGTTTAAAGACAAAGGACAAAAAGAGGGCACAAAGTTCTCAGTCTGTCCTTTTCTCTTCAAATGGGAGATGACCTTAAACAACAAATGTACTTTACTTATGGAAGCAAAAGCTCCAATTAATTATAAAGGTGCTTTAAAAATTAGTCTTTTATGTCAGTCTACACCCAAGACTTTTCAAAATTCTTTTCTGTCCCTGACTATGCAAAGTTTCTGCTAAGATATGTAGTTCATCACCTAACTTATTTTCTCATTTTATTTTCTACTTTCTTTTTATAAATGTCATATTTTAAATATATAAGCCATGACAGAATGTACTATATTGTATCACATGATTTTAATCATAATATTGTATCAAGATTGCATGGCATTTTCATCTGCATTAGGCTTACTAATCTGAACAGAAAGCAACTTTCTCCATTCTATTCTTCATTTTCAGATGTTATTTCCTGATTATTTCCTGATTTCCAACATCTTCCACCTAGGCAGTAAAGTGATTGAGAGCAGCACTGCAGAGAAGGACTTAGGGACCATGGCTGATGGAAAACTCAACATGAGCCTGCAGTGTGTGCCCAGAAAGCCACCTCTATCCTGGAATGCACCAAAAAATGTGACCAGCAGGTCAGAGGAAATGATTCTGCCCCTCTACTCTGCTCCCAGAAACCTCACCTGGAGTACTGTGTACAGTACTGTGTGCATTCCCAATGTAAGGACATGGAACTGTTGGAGCTAGCCCAGAGGAGTGCCATGAGGTTGATAAGGGGACCTTGTCTATGAAGGCCAAGAAATTTGGGGCTATTCAGCCTGTAGGAGAGAAGATTGTGTGGAGACCTTATAGCAACCTTCCAGCATCTGAAGGGGGCCTGCAAGGAAAGGGACTTTTAATAAGGACATGACAAGGACGAATGAGTTCAAACTGAAAGAGGGGAATTTAGGTTAGATATAAGGAAGGAATTCTTTATTGTGAGGGTGGTGGCACACTTTAATAGTTTGCCCAGGTGAGGTGTGGTTGTCCCATCCCTGGAAATGTTAAAGACCTGAATGGATGGGACATTGTACAACCTGGTGTAGTAGGAATTGCCCCTGCTCGTAGCAGAGGATTGGAACTGGATGTTTTTTATGGTCTCTTCCAAACCAAACCGTTCTATGATTCCACAGTTCTATTGTATCATGACCCTAACTTGTAGGTATTATATATTTTGTTATTAATTAGAAGTTCTAGAATGTTAAATACTGAACTGAATGAAGTTTATGTTACTGTTAACAGCCAGCTAAATAATTGCACTAGAACATGGATTCAACACACTTTGTCTATTCAAGTTTTTCAAATAAAATCTAGATTCCAAAGTTAATCACTTTATTTTATAGGGTATCTGGTCCTCTATGTTCTTGCAGAATCCATATACTGTGATTCCAGCAAAGACCGCAGGAAATAAGATTGTTTAGTGTTTTGCATAAGGCTCAGAAAAATTTAGTTTAAAAATGAGCTTTCTTTTATTAATCTATCTTAGCAAATAAGTTGGACCTTGTTCTAAAATCAAGTAGAATAATTTATTTAAATTTAATATGTTCTTGCTGCACTAGGAGGTAAAGTAGTCTTAGGTAAAGCACATTTATTCTTTCCTTAATTAAAAGATGTATGTGCACAGAAGCAACATGATATCTATTCAGGTTTGGATGGGGCCCTAAGCAACCTGGTGTTGTGGGTGGCATCCCTTCCCATGGCCTTGGAGTTGGAACTATATAATCTTGTAGTGTCTTCCAACCCAAGCCTTTCCATGCTTCTATGATATTATCACAATGAAGTCATTCTAACAGAAAGTTTGGCCATTATATAGGACAGAAAAACTAGAGCATAGGAGTCATGTTGGTACTCTAGGACAGCAATCCACAAAGTTGGAATGCATAAGTAATCATAAATTCCTCAAAAGATAGTGTCACAACAAATAAAACTTCATGGTCTCTGGCAATTACTAAGGTAGACCTTTTATTGAAAGCTACTTTGAATCACTGGAAAGTACACAATTAGAAGAACCATTCCAAGATTTCCAGACTTATAGGTTTAAAAATGTTCAGCAAGTTCATCAATCATGTAAATTTACATTTGCCTCCTGCGAGTAAATGTGCTAGAAGCACTGCAGCCTCTCTCTCTAAAGGCTCATTTGCCAGCTAATCAACTGTCTGATGAACTATACTTGCAGTGTTTTAGATCCCATAATAAGAAATATAAGACAAAATATTCTGTGTAATTCATAACATATTAGGCATTTGCAGTTTTGGATTACTGTATTCCTAAAACTGTTTAACATTCTGGTAGTTTACAGCAAAATTTGCTACACCACACTATTTGATTAATACACTAAAAGTCTGTCTTGAGAATGAGTTGGCGATAGTAACTTGGTTTTGTTTACAGTCAGATAATGCAACCTAAATAATTGGGTCTGGATGCAGCAGAGAAGTCTAGCAAGAAAGTTAGGAAGGCAGATTTCAAGATGGGTCCTGGGACAGGGCCAGAGGCAAGGCTAAACACATAAACACAGGTGCCTTGCAGCATGGGCTGCCTGAGCAGGGGCTATGACTGAAGGCCATTCAGATCCCAGTAGTCCTTAAGTCCTTAGGGTCCTGACATCGTCCTTCCTGTATTTGTCTTTCAGAAAGATTTGGTCATTGTTCTGTTGTTCCTTGGACCTTCTTTTTTTTTTTTTTTTTTGGCTAAAGATGGGTGTAATAATTGTCTTTTTCCATCCCTCAGGAATTTCTTCAGATCACCATTTTTTTCAGATTGGCCCCTAATGAAGATCATGGTGAGACAGGCTGTCGTCTCACAGTCCATAGAGGTTTGTGGTGAAGTAGAGATTCATCTGCAGCCCAGGAGGGGCCTCACTGGATCAGGGAGATGCTCAAAGTTTGCTTTGATTCCATGGGAATACCATGTAGGAAGTAAGAGACTCAGAGCAGGATCTGTGACGCCATGGAGAGAGGAACTCACACTGGACCATATTTGCTGGCAGGACTTGTGACCATGCAGGGGATCCACATGGGAGTAGTTTCTTCCAGAAGGACTGCATCATGTGGAAGAGATCTATGATGGAACAGCTCATGAACAACTGCAGGCTGTGGAAGCAATCACACTAGAGAGGTTCATGAGGGACTTTTTTCCTTTGTAGAAAGGGAAGAGTGTGAAGAATCATTGGGAGGTTGATTGGTTGGTTAAACTGAAAATGTTGCATCCAGTCTTTGGAATGTCATTGTTTTCTTGAATGTATCAGGATTTACTGCAGGACTCAAGGAACTAGGGTAACAGCCTGTGGTCCAGGTGGTGTAATCTGTAATCCTGCTAGTGGGACAAGGGGCTCATGTAAGAAGGAAGTTTACAGCTTCCCAAAACTGTACATCTGGTCAGCAGATGGGTGTCTTAATCTCCCACAGCCTCCAATTGGAGTCATACATGGCTTTCTCTTGTGTCTGACACATGGATCAGGTTCAGCCAGCTGAGATACCTTCTCAGAGGGAACTTAATTTCTGCTGACACAACTTCCTGAAGAAAGCCTCTGTAGATTTCTGTGAGGGCTATAGACATCTACAGACAGACACCAGAGGCTGCCAAAAGTTACCATGTTGAGAGTCTTAATTTTCTGCCCATTTGACTGTAACCTCTGACTGTTTTTTCCTGCTCTTTACTCTAAGAACAAACTGCCAGTCTGTTATTCTTCTTCCCTGATGCCAAACAAAACCACTGGACATAACTGCAAATGGTTTTTTGTCTTCTTTCCTCAAAAGTTTTTTACCATGCAAATACCTGGTTCTGGTTTTGGCTGCTAATGTTAATTTTCTTCACAATGGCTGGTATGGAGCTGTGTACTGGATTTGTGCACAGGGTTGACATTATGAGATTTTTTTTTATTCAAATCTGCAAGAAAGAAAAAAAGAAAGAGTACACAAAGAGGAGTAAATATCATTGTTGAGAAAATGGTTAACTTGGAAAACCTGGGAGCTTATTTTCAAACTTCAATTATGTAACTTATGGAATGGTTAATTTTATATTTTATGCTTTCATAAATAAAATGTATATATAATTCAAGCCTTTAAAGGAGAAATTTTAAAGCACATTGATAGAAAGTTCCTGTATTTGAATCTGTACCTCCTCTCTTCTAAAACTTTCTAAGTAGCATTTTGAGTAGCACTCATGGATGATTACATAGACACAAAAAGATAAATTTAAGAAAGTAATTTGACAGTCTCTTTAGTTTCAAACCCTGTAGATGAAAAATTTTCTTCACCTAGAAAACATACAGCATAGTCACAGCTGAATTTTATTCTGTTGAAAGCATTCTTTTTGCTTTGTTTGGATTTTTTAAAAGTGATAAACATGTTTACTTGTTCTAATATCCATTGTGAGAATATTAAATGCCATTGTGAGAATATTAAATTCCTACATTTACCAAGAAATGAAAACAAGATAAATGTCAATATGCATTTGTTCTCTTACAGGCGAGTTAATATAAAAAGCATTATTGACATGATGCTGAAGAATTCACAACTTTAAAATACTGATTTGAGTATTTTTCCCAAAAGGAATAAAGATGAAATGAGTGGATGAGACAAATGTGTTTGTTATTCTCCTTTTTTTCATCCATGCATTAAGTATGTTGGTAAATAAAGTCTTTGAAAACAATATTATCTCTATTTAGTCTTGTTTTTCACCTTATTTTTCCTGTATGTCAGGTACAAAGGAAAAACAATTTTCAAAGGGTTATATGTTGTATTCAGGATTTTGACACTTTTCCTTAAAGATCATGGTCTAATTTTGGTTCAATTTGCAATAAGACATATAAGTATTCACGTCACCTAAATATCACTGAGGACCTAAATGGCCTTTGTGGAAGACAGTAAAAAAAATTTACTGAAAATGAAGCAACTGCCCTCATTCTTCCACAGGGAGGTGGAGTAAATTGCTTGAGAGGAAATAAGGCTTCGTCTCTCTCCCTTTTACCTTTTGGGGCTGTGCATCAACACAGTCTCCTTAGAGACTATAGTCCAGAGAAGACAATGAAGGATATGAATACAGCTAGCCCTTCTCTTTTTAGGCTTTTCTGACCATCTGAATTAATGTAAGAAGTGCTGCCAGTTTCAGAAGTAGGGTCAGAATCATCTATATCACACCAGAAAGTGACTTTATGCTTTTGTCTTGCAGAGGAGAAAGTTGACAGAAGGAAATCACACTTGGTGCATCACTTATGTCTTTTTTTTGAGGCAATATTCCAGGGTTTGGGGAGCCCTAAAACTCATATCTTCTATAATGTCTATCAGTTAGACAACACATATGCTATGCATCACTTTATATATGTCAGCTATGTGCATGTGACACACACCAACTCAAAATATTCATCTCCCTTACTTGTGACAGCCATGCTTCATGAAGTTCTTATATTTCCTCTAATTTCTCTTTTAACATATCCTATTTTATGGTTGTTTAGCCAGAGACTCAGAATCCTATATATGTCTCGAGCTACTAGTAGAAAAGAAACCCACAACAACATAGTATATTACTGTACTGTCAAGATGAATGTGTTACAAATACAGAGCTGTTATCTCACCTCTTAACAATTTCATTCTCACCTGATCACAGAATGCAGACAAAACTGTGGCTGTGAAGTTTGTCATGTATCAACCTCTTGATATTTGCAGCAACCTACAGCTTAAAGATCCCATTTACTTTTGGGAAGTAAAAATTATCTTTTTGATGTGTAGTTTTCTTGAAATATTTTCTTTCTTTATTCCATACTGGAAGTTTGTCTGCAGTGTAGTTTTTGAAGATAAATCCTGTCTTTCTGGATACAATTCAGCTGAATATTTTCTCATGAAGCCTGAGTATCAAGTGCACTCATGGGGACAAATTTTATACTTTACAAGAAATATTTCAATGTAGATTATCAGCATCTCAGTATTAAAAAAGCTTGTGGAGAGAGAGGGAAAAATTAAGTAAGTTTTCTAAACATTCTTTGCTAATGAACTTTTGTCTTACGCCCATGTGCATAGGTAATTTATTTTTATTACATCTCTAGATGCAGATTTTCTTAAGCAAACTTCCTTTCTCCTAAGCTGCAGAAACGCTGCTGAAACTTTAAGCAGTCTCTGAGGATGCAATTTCATTTTTTGCCTCCTTTTCCCCATCCTACTTCTTTCCCCCAGCTATTAACAACAGAGTCATCAGGGGAAAAAAGAAAAAGCTAAAAAAGAAAAAAGAGAGCCCTAAATATTTTAATTTCATTATTCAGTAATAAAAAATTCTTAGTTAAAAAAAAGTTTTACTTCTGAATTTTAAAGTTTGCAATTACTATTTTCTTACATTTTTAAAATACAATCAAATATTCATTCCCCAAGTTTAGTAAAGTATAGGTTTTCTGTACTTTTCACAGATTTTCTTTCCTTCAGGTGTAAGAGCTTTGAAGTGATTTGGACACTGGAGATTGAGCCGGAAAAAATTGAACTCAGGAGCAAAAGCAGTATTTCCATTTTCCCTCATATGGTAGTGTAGATCCTATTTTTGAAAGATCCAAATGCTTCAATTTCCTTTTGAGTATGGCTCAAAATTTATCTGTATCCAGCTCATTGATCTGTATGCTATCTCAATCTTTTTTTAAGTGCTTTCATCAAACATAGCAGGTAAAATTAAAATCATACTTTCTTGTAGAGGAAGCATTAATTTTCTTAGAAAGCTTAGAAACACAATTCATAAAACCCAATGGAACTTTGTGCTAAATACTGCAAATACTCTTGTGACCTGATGTATTAAAAGTCTCACAGTTTGAGGCACAGAGTGATACCCTTTGCCTCATAAAGGATATGACTAAACTAATTACTGCTATTACATGAAGACAAGAAATCCATATTTATTGGTCTTCTAAGATTAAGTTAATTTTAAAAAATAGTGGATATATGTGAGCTGTAGTTGTAACTGACTTCTGATGCATTTATTTATTATTTTAAAGGCTTTAAATCTATTTTGAGTGTTTTTTTCTTTTCATAAAAAAAAAAATAATCTGTTATCCTTTTATGAAGATTCTCAACTGAAGGATACTGGGACACACCATGAGGAACAGTTCTGCTTTAGCAGCAAGTGTGTATCTCAGCTTTCATGCACCTAGATCACTGAACTTCTCTGTAAGGGCAAGCATTTGGAGAATAGGAGATCATTTTAGTACTATTCTGAGTGTTACAGGGCATCTTTCAAAAATTAAAATGGAGTATCTGCCTACTCCCACCAGCACAGGTCAAAATAAAGGTCACATGGGGACTTGAAGAGCAAAACACTTGATTTTTGTATTTTCCCATGAGAAATTCAATATCAGGAGACCAATAGCACTGTCATCACTAAGTCATACCTTTGGGTTGCTTTTTGCACTCATTCGACTAATTTTTTTTTAAAAATATGTAAGTGATTTCATACGTATAAGAAAATTTGTTCAATAGCATGTGAATATCTCGTAGAGTACTTTGGAGACACTTTGGGTTAATGTTTTCTACTGTCTTGAATTTACATTTAATTATTTTGAAAAGTAGAAGAATATACTCTGAATGCTATTAACTGAACTTTTACTTATAGGCCTTGAGAGATCTTTCAGATAAATTGCTTCATACCTTTCAATAAAATGCTAAAACTGTACAAATTTCCATTCAGTCAAAACAGAAGTATCTCATACTATTCTTCCCATGACCCTTCCATGGAATCATAAAATCATAGCATAATGAAATATTTTCAGTTGAACTAAGTCCAATTCCTGGACCTGCATAGGACAATCCTAAGAATTGCACCATATGCCTGAGTTCATTGCCCAAACACTTCTTAAACTCTGCAACACAGTTTGGTGCTGTGACTACTTCCCTGGGGAGCCTGTTCCAATGCCCAACCACCCTCTGGGTGAAGAACCTTTTTCTAAAATCCAGCCTAAACCTCCCCTGACACAGCTTCAGGCCGTGCCCTCGGGTCCTGTCACCGGCTGCCACAGATGTCAGTGTCTGTCCCTCCTCTTCCCCCCACAAGAAAATTGTTGGCTGTTAAGTCTTCCTTCAAGTCTCTAGGTTGAATAAGCCAAATTATCTCAACCGGCCCTCGTATGGCTTCCCCTTCTTTGCCCACATTCAGATGCTCTCTAACGATTTAATGTCATTCTTGTATTGTGGCACCCAGAACTGCCCCAGCACTGGAGGTGAGGCTGCCCCAGCTCAGAGCAGAGCAGGACAATCCCTCCCTTGCCCTGCTGGTGATGCTGTGCCTGATGCCCCCAGGACACACTTGGCCCTTCTGGCTGCTGGGGTACTGCTGACTCATGTTTGACTTGCCATCAACCAGAAAACTCAAGTCCCTTTCTGTGGCAGAGCTTTCCAGTATTTCATTCCCCACCCTGTACGTATGTCCAGGGTTGTGCCATCCCAGGTGCAGAATTCAGCATTCATTTCCCTTGCAGAGCTCCTTATGGTTGGTGATTGCCCACCCCACTGATTGGTGAAGTCTCTCTTGCAGGGCTTTTTCCCATTTAAGGGAGCCAACAACTACTCCCAATTTAGTATCATGGGTAAATTTAGTATACTTTCAAGCCCTGTGTCCAGATTGTTTATGAACAGGTTGAAGAAAACTTATTCTAAGATGAAGCCTTGAAGAACCCCTTCCTGAACATAAAGGGCATCCCCTTGAAGAAAAAAGATATAATTCTCTCTTTATGAAACCTCAGCTCTGAGCCTTTCCTGATCAAAAGAGACAAACTAAGACAAACTGTTAGATGTGCTCTGCCTGTGATGTAAATCATGTCTTAAGCACTGAGCAGATATCATCAAATTTAATTAGGGTCTTACTCAGTAGGTAGGTTGCCAAATTGAAAAGGTGGAAGTGTAGTGCTTGAGCAAGCAGGATACCCTGCTTCTGAGAGATCAAAATGTAGGATTTTTTCTGTAGCCCATTAACAGTGACAGTAGAAGGTGAAGGGGCAAGAAAAGGATGTAGCAGAACTCCTGACTAGAGAATGTTAATCCTCGCTTTCCTTTTGAGTATTTGAAGAGTTCATTTTCTTTACTTTGTGATTAAGTAGATTACACCAAGCAAAGAATAACAAGTATTTTCATTTAACAGCAAAAATCCAGATTTTTTGTGGCACAACATATTGTATTTATCTCCGTAGTCTAATTATAAAGTTAAACATTAGCATTTTGTTGCTACCTCAACCACAAAATTATGCAGCTAGAAAAACAGTAGTTGAGGGATATCCTAGTGGTTGATATTTCCAAGCATGACATCAAGCATATGTTCCCAGGATTTCAGTCTCCTTGAACCATCACTGTCTGCAGTAAGAGCACATATAGAAAGATAACTATATATTCTGTAATGCTTGATGATCCTTGTGTGCATTAAACTGTTGGTAAAATACAGATTTGTCAAGAGCTATCTTGACAACTTGGAAAGTTCTGTTCAGTGTGGAGTATTTTTTATTATTGCCAAGTCCTATATAGGAACTTCAAGTTTCTTCTCTGTTACCATTCTCCTTTAACAAAGGCAGTCTTTCATAATTTTTCCTTTTAATTTTTTCCCTGATTTCTTGACATTTAAATATGAACAGGCACATTAGTATGAGAGAAATATTACTTTTACAGAGGATATTTTTATAATTAATTTTCAATAAGTTGTTTTGATGAGGTTTCCTAGACACATAAATCACATCAAATCTTAGTTAATTTTACATTTCAAGAACAACATAGTAAAGGGCAACTAAAGCAAACTTTTTTTGAAAGTCAAGGATGCAGAATGCCTCAGAATTGCCATAAACCATTGCCCAGCTCACCCAACAGCCAACAAGAATAACCAGAGAAGGACACAGAAAATTCTGAAACACACAAGGAATGACAAGACTTATGCAATGGAAAAAATTATTTCTCCCTACTGTCAGATTGTTGTTCATTTATATCTTAGAGCTTATGGGTTTATATTAATCTAAAAATATTTTATCTTCTACAGAATAATTATTATTTTTCTTACTTTCTGTAGAGAGTTCTTATATGTAGCAATACTCCTCTAGATGCCAGTATTATCATGTGGCAATGAATTATATTAGTCGATTATGTGTCACGTAAAATTATATTTTTTTCAGTTTTAAATGTGCTGCCCTTGACTTTCATTGATTGTTTGGAATCCCAGTCTACCCTGTCAGCAATATTTCTATACAATGTGACATACATATAACAGCCTTTTCCTGGTGTATCATGTTAGAATGTAGACCTTGACTCTTGTTTTTGTTTTTTCTTACACTCTCATAGAGCCAGTGATGAACCACTATTGGTATCAGTGTTGGGGTCCTACTGTTAAAGGCAAAAAAGAAGAGGGCCTTGAACAGTTCTGAAGTAGCTACAAGCTTGCCAAATACAGGCAAGGGAAATAATATCTATCTTATTTTTCATTATTAAGTTAGGTGGCAGATAAGTTGTAGAAATGATAAAAGATTTGAAATATTTTTTTTTCCTAGGTTTGTCTTGTTTTTTCTTGTAAGTCTAACTGAACAAGAATAGTTTCATCTTTAATCAAATAACTTTTTTCAGAGACATTACGAAATTCAAAGGTCATGCCTTGCAGCTCAGTGCCCAAACAAGGTCTACATTTCAATGAAGGCAGAACATAATAACAAAAGGATTTAAGAGTACAACAGACTTCCTGCAGAAGCTGTAGCCTAGCTCCAATTCCTTCTCTTATCTCTACTTCCCTTCTGTTTAAATAGCATGACAACAATGGAATTAGGGTTTAGATTTATGGAGCAGGAGTTTCATATAAGAGATGAATCCAAGTTTCTTTATGATTGTTATCTTATTTTAGGATGCTACATTCTCTCAGAATGGAGATAAAACTTGAATGCCAACAGTTTGTTTTTTTCTTTTTTAAACAGATAAATACAGTTCTAAATAAACATAGAATAAAAAGATTTTTTCTAGAAGTATAGAAGAATTTGTGTTGATGACTTTTAGGGTATGTTAATACTTTTAATCAATGAAGATCATTTAGCATAGTTAGATTTGAATATTCAAGCTAGCTGGAATCTATTTACTACTTGATTATTGCTATGGTAACAACTTACTGCTGAAAAGTAAGAAAACTGTGGATTCTGTCAAAAAAGCAATGACTTACTTAGGATAGCATTTTGATTAGAATATACTGCTAAATGTGAGGTTTGAATGAAGGTAAATGATTTTGTTCATATTGTTTCTTAATCTGAAGAAACCAAAAAGCATCAAAATAGTGAAGCATATTATAACACTAAATGGATTCATAATTGAATTACAAAGTCAATGTTCGTCACCCAAACACATAGATTAATTTCAGAATGCCTAATGAAATTATTAAATCATTCTCCAGAGAAATAACAGAAAAAAAAATGCATTGCTGAAGATAAATCTTTAAAAAATCTATTTTCCTGCATCTTTTCTTTTCTTTTTTCCTTTTCTTTTTTTTCTTTTCTTTTCTTTTCTTTTCTTTTCTTTTCTTTTCTTTTCTTTTCTTTTCTTTTCTTTTCTTTTCTTTTCTTTTCTTTTCTTTTCTTTTCTTTTCTTTTCTTTTCTTTTCTTTTCTTTTCTTTTTCTTTTTCTTTTTTTTCTTTCCCTTGACTTTAACTTTTTGTAGTGTAAAACTAATACTTGTAATGGCTTAGTCCATTGGAAGACACAGTCTATCAGGATTACAAAGCAGATGTTGCAAAATAATGCATAGCTCTGAACATTAAAGAAGGTTGTATGTAATAATACATAAATAATTACCCATTAAATACATTTATAAAGAGTAATTTGAACATAGTCTAGTCATACAAAAATCAAAATATTGTGAAGAGTGTTATATCTTTCTATAGACTGGAATGTAAAATAGCTATTGCTCTTCCTTTTGTATGCAAAACGTGCTGCATTTAAAGGCAGAAAGCAATGGGGCAATTATTTTTGCTTCACAGTGCATGTGATGCTCAACACTTGAACATACTCTCTCTTTCCCCCTCTTTTATTTTTTTTTTTTTTTTTTGGTGTGTGTGTGTGTGTTTGTTTTTGTTTTTGTTTTTGTTTTTTGTTTTTTTGTTCTCCTGAACAGCAAATGATTCTTTCATGCATAGATTTCTTCAATCTTCAATCTGACTGTTAGGATCACTGATAATTTTCTGACAAAACATACTTTCCTATTAAAAAAAATCTCACATTTAAAACAAATGTCTTGAGAGTAGAGATCTCCTAAATGTAATAATGTATGTCTAAAATAAACAGTAGAGCAATTAGAGAAGTCCAGTTTGAAAGAAAACTTTAGAGTCTGGTCCTTCTTGTCTGCTGCTTCTTGTCAAGCCTTTGTGTGTCAAATTGTACACACTTACACACAGTGGCCTGGCTTTTCAGCAGTTGTTATTCCACGAGTACCCTTGATACCATTGCATCCCTATAGAGGTGTTCTGTTTTGTAAAAAAAAGAGAAATATTAAACCTTGACTAAATTAATGTCACAGACCTGGAGTGTCTGCTATAGATAATTACCTATGTGAATACTAAATTTATGGAAATTAGAATTGTGACTCTCTCCCTCTTGGGCCTCCTAAAAGTATGCAAATTGCTGTGAGTACATTTTTCAGATGTGAAAGCAACACAAATTCCAGCAAATTGCTATATAGTAGAAAGACTCATACAGACACATGCTTTTAACCCGTTGTGAAAAAGACCTTGCTTATTCTTTCAGTGAAAGCAAACAATAAACCTCTAATTTTCCCTATTTGCAGAGGCATGTCATAATTACTATGGAGTAGCTTGAACAGTGTAAATTGGTACCCTTAGTCAGTGTGAGTTACTAATTTTCTGTGCCCTGAAACTAAGACTGGGCAGGTGGCTACAAAAATGTCAACACAGTAAAGTATTTTGTAAATGTTGTCTAAATCAGTATACTTCAAAGCTGGGTACTATTATTACTGCAAGATTGTATGTTACTAAAACTAAAACACTGTGACCCTTGAATAAGAAATCAAAGGAAATTGCAAAAGTGATACACTGCAAGATATGGTGTTAACTAAAGTAACAATAAAACTGACAGAGCTGCTAATCTGGCGTCCTCAGTAATATACAGTTTCTCTACCAGCTAACAAAACCATGGGGAATAGTGAAGAATCTTGACAGGGTTCCAACTCCATTTTGAAATGTAAAGAAAATGAGAAAGTATTTATTTAGAGACCACAGGCTGTCTGAAAAGAACTGTACAGCCACAGTTTTTCTTGGGGTAAAAAAAGGCATGTAGTTAGAAATACTGCTATAATAGAGATCAGACTGACTTTCAGAGACATGGGACAGAAAGGCAACACTCTTGTGAAGATCCCAGGACTGTATCATGAGCTTATGAGTTTACCTTGTTGATGGTTACTGCTACCTAAACAACTTCCAAGAGCTTTGCATCTAAAAAGAATGTCCTTGAAATGGTCTCATCTTTTCAGGGCAACAAAACAGACTGGATTTTTCCCAGTTTTATGCACATTTTAGATTTTTTTTTAATAAATTAGTGATTCACCCTTGTCCACTGAAATAAATGAGTATTTCTTCATGAAAGTCATCTGACAAGTGTCATCCTGCAATGAGCAATCTTGTTATGGACTACATACCTGAGCAAAGAGGCACTGGTGTATTCATGATGGGTTACCAAATTCAGTGGCTCAAAGCATTCTAATTTTCTTTTTTTTGAAATCCTTAGAGGGTAAAATCCCATGATAAAATCATACACTTTATTTATTACAGTATTGGAAACTGTATTCTTACAAAATCTAGACAACCTCCTGCTGAGTAGTTTTTGTCTTCTTATTTGCTGAATAGCAATTCTGATATGTACTGCCAAGGATTATTAGTCACAAAATAAAGTTTTAAACTACACTTGGGATAGAAATTCACATTTGATACAAGAAATAAGATTTTCACATACCTTTAAAAGAAAAAATAGTGAAACTTTGATTTATCAAATTACTAGTGTCTTCATTTCAAGCGAAAATAAGCTGTGTCAGTTTTGTTGATTAATTAGTAGTGTTTGTCCAGTGCTGGTCACTAATCCACCCATTTGCAGCTTTTGCATGCCTGCAGGAATGGTACTATTTTGAAGAAATGGTTTCAATGCATCTTGTTCACTTTAAATAAGAACTGAGCTTAGTAGCATGATTTCTGCTGTGCTGGTTTTCTGCAGTGTTAGTTGGCTTCAGTGTAAGGTCGTGGTTGAGCACATTTGATTAGTAGCACAGACATACACTGAGCATCTATGCAAGAAGAAAGTTAAAGCTATCTATTTTCCTTTACCTTCTCCCTGAATCCATACTACTAGATCATATTTTTCATCAAGTATTTTAGGAAGCAGGTTGTGTTCAGGCAGCTTATTAATTATGGAAAGATACCCTGTCACATTTGAAAAAAACTTTTTGGAACAAGGCACTACTCTGTTTGACAATGTGCATGCAACTGGTTTTGAACCAATACAATGTTGAAAAAAGATAAGCAATTATTTCATTTTACTTCTATTGATGGAATTCTATTGACAACGCAAAATTTACAGTATCAAGATATACATCTAAATCTTTCACCCAAGAGGGTGATGCAAAATACATTGGTATTTGGGTAGGTTCACTACAAAATTCTTGAAGAAATAACCTTATAAAAGCAAATTCAGAACCACTGCACTGAAGAGTTGCCTTTGGAAACCAAATAAAATAAAACGGAATTTATTCCATTTAAAAATACCATCCCTCTTCAAGATCTTAATTTCTAGCTCTAGGTTTCTTTACTTGATTCAAATTTTGGTCCTGAACTTCTGATCATGATTTCTTTAGTAGCTGTTTCTTTTCAACACACAGCTGTTGAAAATGTAGGAGGGTCTGGTCCTTTTTTTTTTTTCCTCAATGTGGGTATTGTGGTGCAATTTTTTTGACATACTGTGTTTGAAGCAAGGTTTCTATGAAACCAAATTGTGTCAATATATATGTAAGCTCTTCATATAATTTATTACTCTCACATAGAGATACATTTCTATTGAATTAGAAAGTTTGTTTGAAAGGCCCTTTGTTGTATTTCCTTCTGTGCTCAACTGTGCTTTCAAATTTCCACTCAATATTTTTTTATTGAACTTTCCTATTATATCACGTTTTCAGTGCCCTGATATTACCATCCATATGCATGTTTATTTTATTCAAAGTGTAGTCTTAAATAGGAAAGCATATGTTTTTGTTATCCCAGACAAAGCTATGGAAACAAAATGCAATTAATCTCACTTCACTTTTAGTGGAAAAAGATTTTTTTCCTACTAGAAAATCCTTGTTCTTGTAACATCCAAGGCTTTAATTTTCATGACAAAACCAGTGCAAATTTTTATTTTGCTAGACTGGAAGAAAAAAATTAAATCTTTAAAGGCAGCAGAATGGGGGTTTTGTTTGGTTTTTGATATACATAATATATTTTCTGAGTGTGATTTATCTGAGGCCTGTATAACTTATTTTTCCTTCCTTGTAGATTCTTATCCAAGTAAATAAACATAATAACACAAATAATAATGCTTTCCCATAATAATGAATGCATAAACTCCATCTGAGTAACACACAAAACCGAGGAAAATGAAGTGCATTATATATAATCTCCTATGGAAACTACTTTATGTGATGAGAAAATACATGTATGAATATTGCCAATATTGATCTACCATTTTTAAGTAGTTTGTTAAGAAAATATACACATTCCAATACAGATTAGTTCTTTTTTTTTTATTATAGACACAGAAGGTGAATTTCACACTACAATAGGACAAAAAGTTTTCATGGATTTGTGGCCAGCAAAGGGTGATTGCAGGTAGCAGCTACTCATACAATGAAAGTGAGATAATTGGCTCTAACTGTGCTGAATTACTGGGAATAAACACCTGGGAGATTCTGCCAGCTGGGTAGAAAAAGCAGTCCTGTGGAAACACTCGTGTAGAACTGAAAGTTGTGTTAAGTTTGTAAGGTTGTTTTTATCTTTAAAGTGGAATGTTTAATAGAGATCAGAGAATAGGAATAAATTCTTAGAAATATTGATTTTTAGTTATAATTTTTCATGTGGTTTTGCCATGGTGAATATTCTTTATGTCCCTACCAAGCGATACTGAGGAATATTATTTTTTTTCTATATTGTAGAAAATTACTTTTATGTTGTTCTTTGTACTGTTAACTTAAAGGACCTTGTATTTCTTCATAAATCTCTGTTAACTGAATTTTTGCAATCTGTAGCTGAAATCCTCAAGGACAGTTGGAAAAAACTTAAGTACTGTTTCTGATTACTGTGGAATTTGTAGAGGTGCCAAAGGAAGTTTACACCTTTTATACATAAAATTGTTGAGAATATTAACCCATATTTTATGTTACTCTAATTGAACTCATACATTGCAATTCATTTGTACAATGCTAGTTATGTTCCAGAGAAATGTTGCTCAGTTGATCTGATCTTCTGTCTGGGGAAAGGGAGTGACTATCACATAGATCCAAAGTACTTTATGTCAAAACCCAATAATGTTCTGTTTTATCAGAAATTGATGTAATTATATATATTATATCCATTGATTTGATGTTGACTGTCATGGATTTCAGCAAGAATAGAATCAGCAGCCAGCAGTGAAACCTAGCAGCACACCTAGATGGAAGCCTGTCACTGGTGGTGTCTGCCAAGGTTCAATACTGAGCCCAATATTATTTAAGTTATTCATCAGAGACTTGGATGAAGGAACAGAGTAGAGGAAATTTGCTGGTGACACAAAGCTGGGAGGAGTGGCTGATACCCCAGAGGGCTGTGCAGCCCTTCAGAGGGACCAGGGCAGGCTGGAGAGATGGGCAGAGAACTGTCTGAATTCAACAAAGACAAATGCAGGGTCCTGCACCTGGGGTGGAATAACCCTAGGCAGCTGTGTCCTTGATGGTATCCTGGGATGCATTAAGAAGAGGATTGTCAGCAGGGTGAGGGAGGAGATCTTGCCTGTCCATTCAGCCCTGGTATAGCCACATTAAAAGTGCTGTGTCCAGTTCTGGGCTCCTCAGTGCAAGAGGGGTATGGAGATCCTGGAGGAGGCCCAGTGGAGGGCAACAGAGGGGACCAAGGGATTGGAGCATCTAGATTATAAGGAAAAGCTGAGGGAGCAAGGTCTGTTCAGCCTTGAAGAGAGATTGCTGAGAGGGGACATCATCAGTGTCTATAAGTGTCTAAAGGGAGGATATCAAGAGGACAGGCCAAAGTTATTTTTGGTTGTGCCAATTAATAAGTTGTAGGAAGGCTGTTGGCAATAGTACTGCAGACTCTGTCCTCTGCTGCCACTCTCCATCCCTGACCATTTCTCTGAGCTGCATCTACAGGACATGGTGCTGAAGAAAAGTGGTGAAACACAGAATCAACATGGTGCTGAAGGATGGGCCAGTGGGGAGGCTGCTGCAGGCAGCAGAGTCAAGGGAGGGGAGCCTTAATCCAGCTGAGCCAAAAAGAGCACAGTGAAGAGGTGGCAAAATGCCAGCACTGTGCAGGACTGAGCCCCAGCACTCTGAGCAGTTTGAAGTGTTGTTGGAGGCACCAGCACGGAACAGAGCCCAGCAGAGCAGCATCACTGGGTGTCTCAGATGACCTTGCTCTTGGGAATGTGCCCATTGTTGTTTTTCTTTGTTTTAGGCACAGGAAACACTAACTGCAGGGGTTCCTTCCCAACATCTTGTCTTTGTGCTGGCAGGCACAGAGAACTAAGGGTGTTGAAGGCTCTTTTGTTTGTAAAGCACCTTCTCTTTTTGTATACTTTTGTTATTAATATTTCTGTTGTTACTGTGAATATCTCATTCCATTGATGTTTTCTTTCAGTAAGTTGTTATCATAACCCGTTATCTCTGACTTTGTCCCTCTTCTAGCAGAAGGGGTGGTGGAAGGGGAGTGGCTTTTTTAAAGTGTAATTTCCATCTGATGCTAAACCACCATGGTATGACCTGTAAATGCTTTGCTTGGTCCACAAACAGGTTAAGCTGGAGACTGGGAAGTAAGTGTGAAGGCAACTGGTGCTGCTCTAATCAAGTGTTCTAAATGCCCTTCCCTTATGCAGATTTCAGAAGAGCTGGGCAGGGGTGTCAAACAGAGATTTCATGTCTTGCGGCCTGACTAATAATCGGGGAAATAAAAAAGGAACGTTGTTTCCCAAGCTGGTGTTCCTCATGTTTCCATGGTAACTAGACAATTCACTGACATCAAGGTTTCTATTTTGTTATCTTTTAAAATTCATTTTTATTGTTAGTATATTTCCCATGTTTTGACTTAGAAGTGATAAGTTGTAACATTTACTAAATTCCATGTTAGGTGTCTCAAGGGACCACATTGTAAGGATCATTTATTTAATTTCACAGGAGTAGTTTGGTCATGCAACAAAGATCAGGGAGGGAAAAAAGGTATGATTTCTTAATAAAACACAACTCTGTAATAATTACAATATGGTTAGACCACTCATACTGGGGTTCCTGTGTTTGCAGTGTCTCAGGGTTGAAGCATTTGATCAAAAGGCCAAACACATTATGACACCATTACTAGTAACTGGGTCATGGGAAAAAAAAGCTCCCAATCTTCATATGTGCAAAGAATCTGCCATTGTTGCCTTCTGTTATTAGCACAAACACAAAACTGTCACTATCTCTGAATACAGTACATTTTTTTAATCTGTTTCTTAATGTGTTTTAAGATGTCTAACATTTAACCTTGAAAGTTTTGATTACCAGAGTGCCTTTTTTATCCTCTTTTTTACTAACTGCTGGATTTGAGAATAATGCTGATGAACTTTAATATTCCTGCTTTTTTTGAACATACATTCACATTGATCACATAAGGGGAATTGTGTGACAGAAGGTTGATATGACTTTTAGGACTAATTCAGAGATGATGGCTGTAAATCTCCATAGAGACAGTGGCTTCTTTTGTTCCAAAATTACTTCTCCAGTTCCTGTAAAGCATAACTCCCCTCTTTGATATTTTCTGGTCTTCCTTTGTCTGAACAATACCTTTTATGAGTGCTTTACTCAGCTGAGTTCCCTCTCATTCTGCAGGGATGCAAAATGTTAATAGGTATTCTGATATCCTGTGGCATTGGGCATTGCTGTTAGATATAGCAATGATGAATTTTAATTAGTTTCTGAATCTAGATTAGAGCTTTTTTATATAATTATTACTGGCCTATTCAGTGATAAAAAAAGATTCAGACACATGCAGAAAATATTTAATAGAAAAGTAAAAATTCCCTTGATAAACCATGTTTTCAATGATAACAAAGCTTTCACTGGTTTTTGTTTTGTTTGGTTTTGGTTTTGATTTTGGTTTTTTTGGTATTAGGTTTTTCCTATGCCTTTAAAAACCACTGTACTTTTCTTCTTCAAGCATAACTGCTTTCCAAAGAGGCCAGATATGGCCATTCCCTACATGTGGGCTGTGCAGCCAGTCAAGTCAGTCACGTTTTTCTGCCACACAGAATATGTTGTGATAGCTGCTGTTCTTATCTGTTAGTAATGAGCTAGTGCTCATTATGTTCATCTGCTCTTACTCATGTTTTCTTCTTGAGAAGCAATATTTTTAAAATAGTTATGCCAGTGTTTACACTAAGAAACCTGAAACCTGAATATACATGAACTCACCATGACCATGTCAGGGTAAAAATCACTGTTATTATTATTATTATCATCATCATTATTAGCAAGCATTATTATTACCACTACTATTATTATTTTCTATTCAGGCCAAACATTGGTATCAGATCATGTGTGTGATGATATTGTGGTTTCTGAGGAGTCTTTCAGCTTAGAAACATGCAACTTGCTTGAAAGTTGGGTTGACAGCTTTTTATATTTGCCTTGTAACCTCCTACTTCAGGAAACTGGCTACAGACACAGAATGCACTCTCTCTCTCTAAATGTGCATATGCATTCAGTGGTGTATATAACAACTTATGTATGGATATATTTATGTGGTAGTTGTAAGTCTTTTTCCTGTCAAATATATGAAACCAATCTTGCTTCTGTAGTTGAGACATGACACCCATCTAACAGTCAATGACAAAGGCAAATTAGGAAAAAATATTGGTTGAGAATAAGAAAACCTTAAATTTCTACAGATATATTTGTGTAGAAACAGGGACTTTACTATTGTACATGTGATTATTTTCCAATTTATCTGTCTAAACTCTTGTGGAGTATTTATCATTAACATAACAGAAAGTCAGAGAGATTGCCATCTTTTTCTGTATCAGTTGCTGTCTTCTTTTAGAACTAATCATTAGTTTAACTTGTATCAGACTGCACAATGTTTCATAGTTTGAAAGTCTTATGGTCTTTATAAATTTTAAGCAGTACATGACTTCAAACTTTTCCTTTGAGGGAAATTGATAATAATATAATTTGAATGACTTTCTTGATGCAGTTTAATCATGCATTATCTGTTAGCTTCTGAAATTTAAATGAATCAGTCACGTTTAAACTTTTTTACTGTCTTTAGTCCTTTAACATCAGGTGTTTCTAAAAATATATTCCCTTATTTTGCTATTTGAGACTTTTAAAACCTGTTTTTAAGTTTTAGCATTAACTGCAGAGTGAGGAAGATTGCTAATGTTCTGATAGCAATATAAGTCATAGAAGGGAGCACTTTTTGATATATAATTATCATCTCTTAAATGTACTGCTTAAAGAAAAAAACATATAACTGCAAAGAATGAGAAGAAAGAGTAGAAGGGAAATATAGGGGGTGAACATCATAATGACATAGTAAATGATGAAAAGAGAAAGGGATAGCTAAACTAAACACATGAATGAATATTCAGGTGCTCTGTTTTAACCAAATAAATGAGAGTAATAAGTGAAACAAATTAGGCAGCATCACTGAGCTCTTAAATTAAAAAGAAAAAAATTGTGATAGATGGCCAAAATTATTTCAATTACAAAAGAAGTAAAGAGGGTTTTACTTATTGTTGCAGAAAATGCTATTCCCCACTGTGAACCAGTGGTAGCTAACAAGAGAATGGCTAAGATATACTGCATGTAGTCTGCTTTTGTGGCTTCATTGCAAGAGATCATACATAATCGAGTAGGTTTTTGTAGGAATTCTTTGTCAATTGGGTACTGTTGTTGTTCAGCAAAGATGGGACAGAATTAAAAGTTCAGTTGCTTTTATAGTCTATTGAGGGAGATTCCCTTCATCTAATGTTTTCTCTGGACTTCCTATTCAAGTCTGAAATAAAGCGAACTGAGAAATTTTTCATGTAGAGAAGTTATTTTTCAGTGTCCCTTTTTAAAGCCTTATTGAACTCAATATTTTATTTCTTTTCTGTATCTTACTTTCATTCTTTTTCCTTCTTTCTTTGAGAATTTTTATTACTCTCAATTTTGTAAAGTCTGTTTCTTGTCAGAAATCTGTGATAGGTAACACCTAAGTGCTGAGCATTGAAAATGCTCTAAATTTGTCTTTGTTCTAATTAGATAGTGCTTTTTTAAAAAACAAATTAACTTTGGACTTTTTCATTACTTTTCCTCCTTTTCTTAAATTTCAGGAAGATAAAACATTGCATCAGTAAGTCTGCCAACCTGTTGTTTAGGAAGTCCTTTGAGTGCTTGTTATGTACAGTGTTGTACGGTGTTGACATCTATTGACATCTATAACAAGCTGTGATTTTTACTGACCTATGTTTTATCACAAAGCTGAAATGAACTATATTTTATTGTGCATGTGCAATAACAACTTTCATCATCTACTCCATCTTTCTATCTTTCTTTAACTGCAGGTAGATAGAAACGAAACTCAACAGGTTTATTTTCATCTCCCTCCAATGAGATTATCTTAACACATAATATGTGTCTGTGTCTGTGTTTCCTAATTAAAACATAATTTCAGCACAAAATATTTTGGATTTATATATATAAATATATTCACAAATAATTATTATAAAAATAATTACATATACAATATGTCCATTTGATCTGATCAAAATACTCTCTAGCATCGACTGTTTTCAGTTGATTATATCTTCATCTGGTTTGGAACTATCAATATTCTTCTTGATGTCAAAATTAATCAGATTTATAATTTACTAATTATTGCATGATCCTAAAGAAAAATCCAGGGTAGAGGTCTTTGTTTGTTTTTAAGAGAAGGATGCAGAAAGAAATAATTTTGGCTCATATGGACATGTTTTGTTTGGAAGTTAATGAATTCTAGTCTGTGTAGCAATAATGTGGTAACTGCACAGCTGAGAGCAAAGCAGATTGCTCTATCTCTGACCCATTTGAATATGCAACATCCTGGTGTATCACTGTTGTCAAATCCCATTGAAGTCAATGATGCAAGTCCCTTTTTCAAGTCCAGACAATTTTGCATCATAGAAATAATAGGCAATGGAACAACTGCCCAAGCTGCTCCCTGAGCAACATACTGATCCTGCAATGAACAAGAGTAAGAGTTGTATTATTTTTGCACAGCAAGTACTACACCTAATCACACAATATAACATGATGCAGAGACTTTCATCCCAGGAATTTTATCAGAATATTGCTGTAACTTGTTCACTGGCCTTGTTTTTGAAAAATGCTTGAGAACGGTTGCCCTGAGATGAATATCAGACAGATAAATTTTAACATATGGAAAATAAATACAGAACTAAAATGAGTTATGTCATGGAAAATATTAAGTAAGCTTTTTAACAGAAATGCCTGTTGCCCTAAGACTGTGATGGATGCAGTTGGTCTTGAAGAGCAGAGTTAACTGAACAATTCATGTTTATCCTTTACTTTCCCAGCTTAGTACTATTCTATTTGTAGTCATCTTCAGTGATTTTATTTTTATCTTGAAAACATTAACTTTTCTTTTCTTCCATTTGGTTTATCCAGGCTACCAACTGTGCAGAGCATATTGTTCATGCCACCTGCAAATTATATCACTAAAACTCACGGCATCATCATTTGATTTTATAACCCTTCACTGAAGTTTAATTGCTTTATTTGACTACATAATACCTTAGCTGAAATTCAAATCTTCAAGAGTCCTGCATTTTTCCATGAATGCTTATTTCCTAGGTGTCAGTTAAGGTACATTATAATGTTTTACCATCTGAGACATTAATCTAACTGCCTGGATCACACAAATTGGTATGTTTGGATCCATAGTATATTTCTTATGGAAAGCAGTGAAAAATAAGTGAATAAAAAAATCCACCTGTGGTGTCTGGAAACCAACCAGAAAAAAAATCTTTAGGAAAAAAGATCAATGTTGCATAAAATTAATATTTTATTTCTTTTTTCACGACCTTTTGGTAAACCACTAGGTATATGGTTTTTAAGTGATTGACTTTGAGGGAGAAAGGGGAAGTTAGAGATGTCTCTTTCTTCAGTTTCTGTACTTTTTGTGATTTAGACTTGCCTAACTAGTGAGATAATGTTGTTCAAAATCTTTGTGTTTAGATCATTATTATGAAGTTACAAAATAGTGATCATTTAATTTAAACCTTCAGATTCCACTGTGATGACATGTGAGTGGCTGTGCCCTTCATATAGATTTTGAATCCAGAAATATTTCTAGTCTCCTTTTCTTCTTTAACCTCTTGGTATTACTGAGTCACTTTTAAGAATGGATAGCAGTTGCCCTTTTTCCCCGTCTGTGTTTTTTCCTTCTAAGAAGGGACAAGAGCCTTGTATTTCCTTGATTTCTTTGTTTTTCAACTAATCCCTATACTAACTTGTACTTCTGTATTAAATTGGACCTGCTGAAATGCTCACTGGAAGAAATTACTTTGCTTCTGTGCTCTGCAGCATGGGAAATAACTGGCCCCTCCAGTCTCCCAAAATCAGTACTGAGTCTGTGGGAATTTTGCCTTTACTGAGCTTTGCCTTTGAAGCTGGTAAAGTCATGATTCCTTGGTAACCTGGGCAGTATGACAAGTTTCCACTCTGCAGAAGCTTGAACAGGCAGTAGGGTCATACAAGGCAGGTCCATAAATGCACAGAAAATTAACATTATCCTTGTGTCAACATAAGGAATAAATGTCAGATTTCTGTACTTAAAAAACCAAAAAAACAAAACAAAACAAAAAAACAAAACAAAAAAACAAAACAAAAAAACAAAAAAAAACCCCAAAAAAACCCAGGTCCTCACAGATTTCTAGCCACATTAAATGAAATAATTGAAAGTTGATGTCACATACATATTGGACTTGCAGTTATCCCTATTTGCAATCTCCTAGCCTGTTAGGTGTGGAAGTACTTGGACAGAAGTTGTGAGCTGGAGAAGACTCATATTCCTTGGTTTAGCCAACATGAGAAAACATCTCTTAATAGTAACAGCAAAACCAGCAATTTTTGTGTGTAAAATGTTTAAAATGTTTCTTTTACGTAGGAGGACATATTAACAAAAAGAAATTTTCAGAAGAAATCTCAGACTTATGAGACACAGCCTCATAAGAGTGGAAGTCACAGCTATGTTAAAAACAGGTAATTCTTGTCTTATATTATCTATTCTGTGCTAAGTTGACAGTTTCAGCAAAGTATTAGAGCTCCTGAGAGACTAAGTGTTCAATCTTGAGGTAATTTCACAAAATTATGTTTTAAAATACATATTGTTACATTGGAACAACAAGAAAAACATTAAATGCATTTGAGGATCTGTTTTGTAAGAATATCCATTTTCAGTCTGGAAATATTGCCTTTTAAATTCAATTTCTTTTGGTCTGTTGCTTTTGGATTCTTGTATTGTACTCTCTTGAGAAATACTGGGGTATTGACGGTTTTTCTAAGAAATCATTCTGTTTACAGTTCTTGTGGAAACTGTTACGTCTGTAAAATACATCAGCTTCAATAAAATTTCAATTTCCACCCCATCCTAAGTAGCTTAACAGCTTTAGTGACTATGTGGCAGCAGAAAAACCTGTTTCTTCAAAACTCCTTTCCTTGCCTCAAAGAATCTCTATGCTATTCTTTAATATCATAAAATATAGCAGCAAAAAAAGAGTCTTGCCAAGGTTTCAATTTTAGTCTCTAAATTTTTTAGAATGAGAGAAATTTTGGAACAGCTGAAATTTCATTTGTTTATTTATTTGTTTGGGTTTTTTTCATAGTATTATAGAATGTCTTAGGCTGGAAGGAACCTGAAAAGATGATCTGGTTCAACTTTCTGTGGGAACAGGAACCTGGATGAGATTACCTAGTACCATGCCCATTCACATCTTGAAAAGCTCCAATGATGGGTTCAGCACTATGTCCTCAGAAAAATTTTTCCAGTCAGTGATTGTTCCCACCTTTCCCAGTGCAACTTTTACACATTGTGCCTTGTCTTCCCCGTGTAGCTCCTTGTGAACAGAGAATCTGACTGATTCTTTCTTGAATTATGGGGACCAAAAGTAGCACAACACCCCAGGTGCAGCCTGATTAGCACTGAGGAGAGTGGGGTGATCACATTCCTAGCTCTGCTAGTGACAGCCCTGCAGGTGCAGCCCAGGAATTGTCTGACAGGAATTGGCTGACCCATGTTCAACCTGTCTACCAGGACTCCAACTTTCCTTGCAGCAAGTCCGCTTCACAGCCACACAGCTCCTAACCTGTAATTTGGTCTTGGGTTATGCTGCCTCAGGTGCAAAACCTGGCTCTTGTCATTGCTATACTTTGTGCTGTTTTTTCAGCCCATTTAGGTCTTTGTGAAGCTAAGATGGCTTTCCCTTCTAGACATCCTCTAGGTGAGGTGCTCATCTCACCACCCAGCTTTATGATATCAGTAGATGTGGTCAATTCTCAAGGTAGACCCTTTTTGACAAACTGCCAATCTGAGTAAAAACCATTAAACACCACACTCTAGAGTGCAGCCTGCAATCCAATTTCCTACCTGTAGAATCTGTAACTTGCTAGTTCCTTTTGTTTTCAATTAAGTTAGTTTGTAAAGTATCTGAAATAAATTCCTTCTGTCTAAGAATGTGTCATACAGAATCTCTGTCTGAGAGATGTCTATGAGCAAAACAAAAGTAAATTATTATTTTGTTTACCTGTGAGAATGATCCTGGAAGGTTTACACAACCCTAGTACTTAACCCATAACTGTTACTGAAAAGTTACTGTAGTGTAAATTCTTACAAATGAGTGGAAAAAAGACGCACACTTAAAATATTAATATGAAAAATTAGCAAGGATAAATGTGGGTTTTCATGTTTAATTATTAAACATATTTTCACTGTGTAAAAACTACTAATTTAACTTTGTGCAAATTATATTCAAAATAAGCAAGTAATTTAGCATTAAATAGGTTCCAGAGTTTAAGCATATATGTGTAGCAATGTAGTCTTTGCCTAAGAGCTGATGAGAACCTCTATTAAGTCTAACTAGTATTTATATGGGATGAAGACATTCAAAAAACCTGCTAAGCAAAATCTTAATGTTCAGGACTGTGCAAGCAAAGGTTTTGTGGTCATGGGAAAGCCCTTTCACCAATAGCTATTTGAAAACTAATTATAACACTACCAGTAAAATTAAATTGATAGAAGAGGAAATTGACAGAAAAATATAAATAACATTTTGGCTTTCATTGAAAGCAGAATAATAAGAAAAAAACCCATACACTTTACAAACCAAAACACAACCCACAAAAGACTATTAAGAAACAAAATGTATTTTCTGTGATTGTTTCATTTGTTTTAGTTCTCTTTTCCATGGAAGATTATTTAATTTTGATCAGGTTTGATATGCCTTAACAAGCTCATTTTCACAATAGTGTTTAGGGTTTTGAAATTCTCAGGTGTTCACATATTTATATATTAACCAATTGTATTTAAAGCCTTCAGCTTTCATGATTCCACCTCACCACACTAAGATCAAAATTTTGCTCAATCTGTTGCTGTTTATACATATAAAGTTAATAGAGTTATCATGGTTTAACCCCAGCTGACAACTAAGCCCCATGTAGCTGTTTGCTTACTGTGTGGAAGTGGGCTGGAGGGGAGAACAGGAAGGATAAAAGTGAGAAAAACTTTTGTGCATGATTGGTTGAATCAAAAGACTTGTGTGAGAACACAGTTATGTATTTGAACACCTATGGATTATTATTTATATTCAACTGTGCTTAATAGAAATAAAAATAAGAGAAAACCAAACAAAAGAAACTCTTGTGTTATTAATTACAAGTATATCATTTGGGTTAAACTCTGGTACCTTTTTTTTTTAAATTCCTTCCAAGAAAACTTTTAAAAAATGCTTAAAACATTCTTGCCAAATAAGCCAAAAATACCAAGAGGCTTTTAAAATTTATTTGGACCCTCTCTGTTTCCATTTTCCAGTCTAAGTAGTGTCTTTCGTTTCTAAGAAAACTTCACCAGCAGAACCTAAAAACAAAGATAACTGAATATTTCCCACCAGTTCTTGTCTGCCTTCAAATGCAGTAAATCATTGATGCCCAGAGAGACATGAAGAAAGAAAATCTCTCCAATTGTTCACCATAGAAAACAGACTGGCACACTCCTAGTAGCTAGCTGAAGCATTAGATTTAATTATAATGATTATCATTATCTTAATGTAAAGCTGCAAGTACCATGAGCATGTTGAAACAAGTGCCATACTTTGTGCTCTCTCCAACATGGACAGCAATGGAAGAAGCATTGTCTCAATCCAGAAGTCACCACAGCCAAACCACCTTCACAAACATCCTGCAGATTTTTTTCTCAGAAATTGAATCAAAATGCATTCAAAGAATCTACAATATTCAATTCATTACCTGTTTTTTTTCACACTATTTCAAAACTGGAGAGAAAACTTTCTCAGGGGATTTCCAATTCTATATCCTAATGTATGAGAAGCAACACCAGCTTGATGACACCTCTCATCACTTAAATCATTTTCCCTATTAATACATTACGTACATGGAAAGCTGTTGCTATGTTTGTATTTTCAGCTATGTTTTTGTGCCTAAACCTGCAAGCTGCTCTTTTGTATTGTTATTTGAACTCTTGGTAATGGAGAGATTGTCTCAGCAACCTCTACAACTTTTTATAAATGTGTTGGACTGTTTTTCTCACTTCAGAACTCTTAAGATCCCTGTGGCAACCACAGCAATTGCTTACAAGAGAAAATAATGTTAGAGTAGTATCTAATGTATTTTTATCTCTCTTCAGTGCAATATAGCAGCTGGAAACGAGGAGGAAATCTGCCATCCTGTAACCAGTCAGCTCACCCTGGGACAACATCAAGAGATCCATGGCTCACTGACACTCCACAGACTCTAGTTTGCCTCAGGAAATAAATGACTGGTCTCATTATCCTGGTAAATGTCTCAGGGCAATGAAGAGTCAAAGAATCATTCTCTTCCAGCAATGTATTTTGGGGGAACTAACTGGAGCACCTCAGAGTCCTGAGAAAATCCTTTCCTCGAGAGACTACCTCATTACCTTCGTGACTTTACTGTCACTGAAATCCAGAGAGGAGCCTGAGCTGGAGAACTGATAAGTAGAGAGAAGTCAGGACCCTGCCCTTTTGAAATGCATACCTTTGTTAGGAATAAAATGGCCTTTATGTAGTGAATGTTTGGCTTATTATAAAATTATACTTACAAAACTACTGAAAAAACACACGTGTAAAGTGGACTAGATTTGATAGGATGTAAAATTATTTGAAGAGAAAAGTTATCTGTGCCTGTGCGTAGGAGGTTTGTCATTTTTCTTCCTGGGAGAAAAGTGTATGGAATAGCAGCACTGCTACAACTTTAATTTTACTAAAAATATGCTATCTATATCTATAAATGAAATCTTTCACATTTAAAGTCTGAGTTTGGCAAGTTATACAGGAAAAAAAATGAAAAAGCTTAAGAAATTTATTCTAGAACTTTCCTCAAAAATTCTCCCACCATGGAGGGTGGAGACTTTGACTTATATATGAATAGCTGTCCACATTCAGAATTAGAGACATCAATTCTTTTGAGACACATTTTTAAGATCTTGATTGGTGGACAGTTTTCACCGCTTCCCCACTAAGCCAGAGTAAGACCATTATGGAAATTGCAAGCTCATACTCACTCCTGTATTTAAATAAATAAGCAAACACATCCCAATGCAGATGTGAAACTGGAATTTCTTGTGCAAGGCAATGATCTATTTCTTTATCTCTTTTCTGAAACAAAGTCTCATAATTACATTCCAAATTTTCAAGTCTCAGAAACAGATTTAACCCTATTGATTTAAATGATTATATTAATAAGGATGAGCATGTAGGTAACCTGGTCATTATCTGTAAAGATGTTGTTATCCTTTGCTGTAGGTTTCTCATCCAGTTTCAGTAGTGCATTTTTGGTGTATTGTGTGCTGCTTATTTCTGATATGGTAATTTACACTTAAGAATCCTTTGGGTTTGGTTTTATTGTTTGGTTGTTTGATTTGGGTTGCGTTTTTTTGTTCTTGTTGTTTGGGATTTTTTTCACATTATTTTTCTTGTATTTGTTCTTAGCTAAATGTTCATGCATTTAGAAAAGAAAGTTCACCCATTCTTTGTAATACTGCTGCTCATCTCCCACATACCACCAAGCCTGCTAAGCTGCCTTGGGTAAATTGGCAACTAAAATTCCAGGCAAAATCTTTCTGACTATAATCCCTGCTGTCACTGAGAAATAACTTCCTAGCACCTATCTCTCAAGGGCATTTTTCATCCCATACTGGAGAGCACTTGCCAATGCAGTTGTTGAAGCAAACTATAAGCCACTTCAGTCTAAGAGATTGATTCACTAACCTAAATAATTTCTGAAATCCCAGATATGTCCCCAGACTACTAAATTATGGAACAAGCAAAGAATTTCTGCCCTCTACTCCATTGTTAAAATCAGATGGTTACAAATGAGGGTTGAAACACTGATATGTCCAAACTCTGGATAACTAAACTCTGTTTTAGTGATTACTGAACTGAGGTGTCAATTAGTAATCACACACTAAAAGAAAACCAGACCCTAAAGACAATTATTTATTTAAAAACAATTGTTTATTTAAACTTTAGATATTAAGTTGTCTGAAGCATCTGAGCTTGATTAAGATTGTTTTTAATTATTTTATTTTTGTCTTTGTGAGAATTTATTAAGTTGTTCTAAATTTTTAGGACCTCAGTTTGTGGATTAGAATCTAAAATACTAATTTCACAGTAGTACCTACTGAGATAGTCCTCTGAGGCAATTTCAGCCGTCGTTTGTCTGACTCAGATGTCCCTTCAACTCAGGACAATGCTGCTGTCATTTCCCTATATTAGAGCAAATCTGGTATTATGGCTACAGGAGTACTTGGGTATCTAAGCCAGCATTATTTGTTTTATTTTGGGAAGTGGATCTGTCATTTCTAGGCAGTACATTTCTAAGCACCATAATGTTTTATCTCTTTGTTTACATTTCAAGAAATTTAGGGCTGAATTCACTGTATATATAGAGAGAAATTTATGTACAGTAACGTCTCTAAAGTCCAAGACCATACAGATAAGAAATATCCTCATTTGTACTTCAAAAGTATCTCTCAGTAGGAAAAAGGAGAATTAAAAGGCTGTGGTGTTCAATTATACCACTCTTCTACCTGAGAGATCATACTCAGTTTGAAACATGCAACAATTCCAATTCAGTAACAACCATGAGTGTAAGGACAAGAAAAAACCTGAGAAATTTCAGAGCTCATTCTCTATCTCTTCAATTTAGGAAACCTTTTTTTAACTTCATCTCTCTAGGAGTTTTTGAGGAAAGTGAGTGTGTTCATATTTCTTTGTGAGAAAATAATGCCTTTCATAATTCTCTACAAGTTAAAGACAAGCATCCAAGCCTTTCATTTTAATAATGAGTCCATCCTGCTCTTAAAGTATCTTATGGAGTTTCTATCCTTTGGTTTATTAATAAACTTCAAGATAAATATTTTTAGATTCTGTACTACTGTGTTTGAAGAAGAGGGGATTTAAAAGAGCAGAAAAATAACTTCCTGGGAGCAAGACTTAAGAAGAAACTGTTAAGTGATTCTTGTGTCCATAACTTCTTTATGCTAACCAAGATAAGTTCAGAGTCTGCCCCAGGCTATCTTGCTCAAAGAGCTAAGACCCAAACAGAAATTGTATTTTCCAATTACAGAATTAAGACTATATTGATTGCCAAAGGTTATCTGAAGTTTAACAATAATATAAAGCATTTGAATAATTTATAAAACTTGGATAGTTGTCTCAGATTTTGAACATTAAGGGTTATTAAAAATCAGAAAATGTTAGGGTGCATTCTACTTTGTTTAAAAATATTTGAATAGGGTTTCCTCATTATGAACAAAAGCAAATCACTTTTTAAATGCATGATAGCTTTTCTGCCTGCATTAATTGCTACAGTCAAAGAATTTGTACAAACTGTCACGATCAGATTTGCGAATCCCAAACTTTTATGTTTTGAAAATCAGTTCATATATTCATCTTCTGTGGAGACTAGGGCCTATTAAAATCTGTTATGGTCTTTTTAAGAGGAAAATTCTGATGAATAGAAAATAATTTTTAGGTGCTTCTTGGACCAGGAAAGAAATCCAACCAAAGCCAGACTGATTTTGTGGCTGCCATTATCTAGACTCTTATTTGGTTTAAAAAAAAAATTTGTAGAGTATGGACTGGGTTACAGTTTTACAAATGCCATCCATATAAGTTTCGAATGTTTCCCTCATCTAGGTCCTTTTTCCAAAGCTTTTCTATTACACCTGTTCAATTTAAATGGATAGCAAAAAAATCTATATAATGCAGAAGTGAGCCCTTCCTCTTCCATAAATCTACAAGAGCCTTATATGTTGAACTACTCTAAAAATGTTTTCTTGAATTTTTGACACAAGATTTTTGAAATCTTGCTTTCCTCACAGTGAACAACAAAAAAGTGTTTAAAATCTGTTCACAGAAAGAGAAAATATCTCTTGCTCAACTCTACTAAAAACTAATGTCTTTGTTGCCAATAATTTCTTTAAATGAACTGGATACCTGTTTGGGTTGAGAGTATAACCACAGTTCCTTGAATTGCATACATTTTCAAGTTTCAAATGCCTACCCAGTAATTCTGTAGCTCACAAATATATTACTCTCTTCTGTTTAAAAAATGACAAGAAGACAATAACTAATTCAGAACTTCTTTGCTTCCCAACTCACTAATGATTTGAAGAGTGCACATTTTTAATTTAAGCAATAAGCTTCAATGTCAAAACAATTCCAGTGTCACCCTGACAGGTATTATGTTATTTATGAGTACAGTAAGACAGAAATAAAAAGAGTTATTGTGTTCAGAAATTTTGTGACTCATTGTTATATTAACTGTCCTTGGATTAATTGCTTCCTTGAAATGTAACAACTATCATTCATAAAAATATAAGCAAAATATTGAATAATTTTCTCAATATTGCATTTTACAATGCTTTTACACTGATGGTACAAGAAGGATGCAGGATAAAATATGGTGGTCTAAAGTTCCAGTAGTCTTAATACACTTAGGACTTTAATGACATTTAGAAAAAATAGACATTTTACAGAAACACTCACAAAATACTCATAAAACTATAAATTACATCTTTGCAAATTTAGAATAGAATAGAATAGAATAGAATAGAATAGAATAGAATAGAATAGAATAGAATAGAATAGAATAGAATAGAATAGAATATTTCAGTTACAACAATCATCTAGTTCAACTGCCTGACTGCATTAGCTGTGACTGAAAGTTAAAGCATATTAATAGGAGTCCTGTTGCAATGCCTCTTGAACATTAACAATCTTGGATCATCAACCACCCCACTACAAAACCTAGAGTGTTTGTCCAACCTCTTGGTAAAAAAAAATGCTTCCTGATATCCATTCTGAATCTCCCTTGATGTAGCTTTAAGACATTCCCAAGCATTCTGTCACTGGATACCAGGGGGAAGAGTTCAGCACCTCCCTTTCCATTTTCCCTCCTCAGGAAGATCTAGACAGCAAGAATCCAAATTTGTTGTTCAATCAGACCTGTGAGTATGATACAGTGTAAAAGGATCCAAGAGATTACAAATAACTTTAGTAGTTTTAATATATAACATTACATGTGTCATTAGATGTGTGCTAGAGGAAAGCAAAATATCCCCTTCCCTTCCCTCAGACTTATCTTGAAGGATGGAGATGAAAGAATCTTTTTTCTCTGTTTGGTATGCTGTTCTTCTTGAAGGTTTATTGCAGTATTTGGAAAAGCAAAATATCTATATGAAAAGAACAGTAAAGTATTTCACTATCCAAAGACAAAAGGTGAAAGGAGAAAGTGTACATCATAATTTTCTCAGTCTTGTCTTCTGTTCAGCTATCTAAGGCACAGTGGAGTTAATTAGAATGTTTTCACAAGCGAGTTGAGAAATGTCGATCACAGGGGGTATGGGTTTAGAAATGTTATTAAGTTTGGATTCATGCTGGCTTTCTTGGTTATGATATGCCTTTCTAAAACTTTAGTTTCTAACAAAACTGGAACTGCAGCCACAGCAACAGCAGGAACAGATTTCCAAGTATAAAACAGTCTTGCACAACCACAGTTGAGTGTCTGCTGGTTCTAGCACTCTATAGCAGCAAAGTGAGCAAAGATGAAGAAAATATTAAAAGGTCACCAGCTCAGACTTTGAGCAACTGATTGGGAAATAAGGGTGTGTATGAAAAATCTGGAAATTTGTGGATAATATTGCTTAAAAATGTGTAATATCCCTTCAAAAGGGAGCTGTCAGCACAGACCTACTGCAGAGGACAAAAGTGTGTCAAAAGACTTCACAGCAAGGAAGGATTTACAGAGAAACTGACATGTCCCCATCTTCTTGACAGACTGATGGCATCACACACATAGCATTTCACTAGAGAATCTCTGATTCCTCAGGGGTTGTGTAGGGCACTCTGTGCTGTGCACTTATCACCACTGGCTTTGTCTGTGTCAGGAAGGGCAGGAGTCCTATAGCAGTCTGAAGCCCTGTAACATTGAGATCCATTTCCCAAGGTGATACCTCCTGTCTGATGACCTCAGTGGGAGTTATCTGTTAGCCTGTTCCTATCAGGGCTGCTGTGGCTGCAGAGATTGCTTTTATACTACTGCCATTCTCTCCTCCAAATAAACTTGTCTCTGTTGGTGACTCCTGAAGAAAATGTCAATTGTTACTGAAATCTTTGGATGGCTATGGAGCACACATTCACTGAACTCTAAAACAGAAAAGAGAAAGGAAAACTAGAACTGAAAAGCAGTGCGATACACCAGTACATAACTGAGATAGAGTGAGAGACACAGATGCTTGGTGACATTCCTCTTGTCTCAACCTGGCTATTTGCTGACTGTTCTGACATATCAGTCACAGTCAGATCAGAGCTGGCTAGGTCTGGAGCAGATACAGCCAGGAAACCATACAACTGTATTACCTCAAGTTCATGTAACTTGCTACTCTACAAGGCTGATTAATTCAGTGTCTGATGCTAAACCCAGCCCAGACTTCAGGGCATGAACATTTCCAGTAGCAACATTTCCAGTGTTTTAAATGAGATTTCATGTAAATGTTTATGCATCCTATTGCTGCTTACCATTTTTGGAAGGTTTTTCTTGTTTTCTCTCATGAACATAAGCATCTAAATCCACCTAATTTATACTTTTATTCTCAATGCTGTTTGGCTCTTATCTATAGCAAATGGTTTATAGCCTCTAACTACACTGTATGTCATCTGGAACATAATAATATAGTTTTGGGGTTGTAAAGTAAATATATAGCACACAGTACAGCCCACAAAGTACTTCTTGACCTTGCTTTGAACAAGCTACATCTGGAACGTGCATCACTGGCTCAGTAACAGAAGTTAGAGTACTCAGCTGAGATATCAGTTTCCTCCTAAGTGCTTTCCACTTGACATGGTTAACTGAACTTAACCATGTTAACTTCATGCAATAATTTTGGATGTAAGTGATAACGTGGCTGTGGTTTACTCCACTGGTCTGACATCTTAAAACAACCAGAGTTGATACTAGAAAATAAAATTCATTCATTTGTTTTATGCTCAATTATTTAGATGGAAACTTTTCTGAGTGGATAATGTGCCACAAACATCAATGACTGATATTTTTAAGCAACTCCAAAAGAACAGAATAATTTCTCAAAGTGGAAACTTTAGGGTAATTTCATTATCCATGAAAAAATATTTACTAAAGCAAATGATAAGAAATGGCAGTTGCTTAATGCAACTAAGTGCAGCTTCATAGCTGACACAAGTTATTGATTTTCCTTGGCAAGTACTAGAAAACTTCACTCTCTCTGTGTAACCTAATGACTTTGGTAATTTAGGATGCAGTTAAACTCTGAATTCAAGAATGGAAAGAACTAATTTCACCACATAGCTGAAGCAATTCCCAGTTATATCTTTTCCCCACTCATGCACCGTTCCTTCAGAAAGTCTTATTATTCTTTCCCAACTGCATTATTTCTTGTGTTTTACTTCATTTTTGTATGTTACAGAATATTGATTCAAGTTAATGCTTTCAATACACCTTTATCTATTTTCATGTAGCTCTGTAGTTTCAGGATTTTTTGCAATCATTTTTGTCCTGAAGTCAGGAAATGTAAACTTTACAGAATTTTAAAATCCAGTATTAAAACATGTTATTCTCATAGCTGAATGATTTTTCAATTAAAAAAAATCATCAAATAAAACTATTTTTAAAACCATACAATAAAAAAATTTCTAATATTCCCCAAGACAATAAAACTACCTCTTACACTGTCCCTATATTTTCAATTGTGATTATGGACATGCATTACCCTTTTTTTGAATTTCCTATGTAATCTTAGTATTTGTCCACACTAAGGAAAAATATAGTAATTTGATGCTTAAAATGAAGCTGACTGATCTTTGCCAGCAGCAGCTACTCTGTCATTCATGTATGTACAGTTCAGATTAAATATAGCCCCTTGAGAAGAAAGAAAACAAATAAACAAGAGGTCTTTACATCTGACAAAGTTCTTGGGGATAATATTTATCTTATGTGACCTAGCAAAATCACTCATGTCTTTCACATCTCTTTCCCTTACAGCACAAATAGGATAATTCTTGAACAGAAAAAACACATATTTCAGTTTTCATAGGAAGGGTAGAGAGGGCAAAAATCTAGACAGAAATAAACAGGTGCAATATGTCTAAGAATTAGCTTGAAAATTGCAATAAATGGGCCTACTCTTAGTATAGGTCTCAATAATATAACTTGATTGAAATTTAGACTGAGGTTTTTACATATAAGTCACCATGAAATATATTAATATTGATGAAACATGGCCTTCTGCTTGACCTTAACTGTAGCTGGTGACTAGAAGTGGGGAAGAGAACTATGCAAGTTACTTAAGAAGCAAAGAAAAAAGGAAAAAGACTATTTGTGTGGTAGGTTTAATGAATAACAGCCACCTTAGAGAATCTGGAATACTGACAGTATTGCAAAAGTGCAACATCATTAGCCAGAAGTTTCTGGGACACAGTGTATCCAAACCTGAAGCTGTGAAACGTACTGTATCTACAACATTGAAAAATTTGATGCGAGAAATAAAGAAAAATATTTGATGCTCACAGTCTATAAGTGAAGCAGCAGACTGTAGATATTTTGGAGGGGAGACATTAGAGTTCTTCAAGGAAGAGAGGAGGGAGATCTGAAACAGAAAAAAAGAACCAAACTAACCAAAAAAACCCAACATCTAAAAGAATTGATAAATACTTTCCAATCAGAGTAGTATGTCAAGTTTTTTAAAGTCTGTGAAAGTATCACTCATCATGGAAATATATGGTCTCATGGGCTATTTTCCATAGAAAATATTTCAACTACATTTTATATCCTTTATAATGTCAGTGCAATAAAGAAAGAAATATAGAACTAAATCCATATCTATTCATCTATTAATTGCCTCTGGAAACTAAAATAAGCAGTTACTCAAATAAAAAGAGATAGCATTCCTAACAGCTAACACTTTTCAAAGAATTACTAGAAAACAAGCAATTAAATTGTACATCAAAAACTTGAGGAATATCTAGGCTTCACTAATCTGCACTTTCTTTAAGTGAGGGCAATTATATATATTCAGATGAGCAAATGGATATGCAGTTTGTCAAATTACACAGAAAATAAGACAATGAAAAAAATAACTTATGAAATAAGTCCTTTCTCACAGTTTCTCCAAATAATATTTACCTTATTTTCTTGTTAGTTTTTACAAAGGTATTTATTCCAGTGCTTCTGCTGTATTCTGCCGTAGTAGTTTCCCATTTCAACATATAAACAGAACATCTAGGCAGCATATGTCCTACAGATATGTAGGAAGAAATGTATTTTCATGAAAAGAAAGAAATATCTGAATGATTTATAATCATTGGCTGGTTAGAAATTATAATAATTATATTTAAGAATTTGAGAAAAGATATCTCAAAGACAAAGGAATTAACCAAAGAAGATAAAATGAGGTGCAATTTAATTTAAAAATCCATGTTCTTCATTTCACAAGTAAAGATACTGTGATTAACACTGTTTTAAATGAAGTTCCATGGAAGAGGGTTTGTATGTCTTTAACAAAGTTATATTTTTCACTGGTTATCAAAATATCATCTATAAATATTTATCTTGAATTTTTAGCAAAATTTCTAATCAGAGAGTCATAACAAGAAGCAGGAGAGAAAAATGTTACTTCTCCCCTATTGGTCCCATGGAGTACAATACTGTTCAGTTGTGGCAAAGAAAGAACTAAGATTTTTACATGTAAAGCAAATTTTACAACATTTTTCCAGAATCACCCTGAAAGAGGGCTCTACATTTTTCGTTGCATGCATTTCAAAAAAATAAATTTAGGGCATGAACTCAAACCAAGACTTAAATTCGTAATGCTGGAGCATTGGTAATGTCTCATTTCAAATTTATTACCCTAGAATAATGGAAAGATTGCAGGATGCACCCTCACAGCCCTTGCTCCTTGTGGACAAACTCTTGTTATTAAGGAAATTAGAGAAGGAACATTATGTGTCTGATAACCATCAGGAAATAAAACAGTTTTTTTATAATGTACATAACAATAAAGCAGGATATGGCATGCTTAAATACAAGGATTCCCTGGGAATAACTTTTTAAATAATAAAAATGGGAAGTTTTGACTGCATCTGTGATAGTACAAGGAGTTTCTTGAGTTTTTGGATTTTTTTGGTTGGTTAGTTTCTTGTTGTTGTTGTGGGGTTTTTTTTGTTGTTGTTGTGGGGGTTTTTTTGGGGGGTTTTTTTGGGTTTTTTTGTTGTTTGTTTAATTTAGTTGTTGTTCTTTTGTTTTGGTTTTTGGTGGGTTTTTTTGGTTGGTTGGTTGGTTGGTTGGTTGGTTGGTTGGTTGGATTTTGGTTTTGAGACTGTGGAAGATTTTTTTCTAGTCCTACAGGGAACAATTCTCTGTTGTGTGAGGGACAGATCTGAAATGAAGAAGTAAGATAGTGATCAACTTAAAAAGTCAACCAAAAAACCCACAAGACAAGAAAATTTCTACAGTTTCACTTTTCTATGAGAAAATTGAAGTATTATGTACAAATTTAATATCCAGATGGTGACTCATAAAACTCAAGAACTTGGTTATAGTCTGAACTTGAAATGAGGTTTAAAACATTTTAGTACTTTATAAATGAACAGATAAATAGATCAAAGGAATATATATCCATCATAAAATAGGGCCTAAACATTTGTGTCTGTTTGAAGCAAAAAGAAGAATCATGTGAAATAATTTGCCTTGGCTGCTTATTAACATTGTGATTGAGGGGCAAAAATTAGAGATAAGAGCAGAGTATTCATTAAATTGAAAGTAATCTTTGGAGGCTTCAAGTAAACCTAGATTTAGGAATATAATTCTGTGATATATAGCAAAGCAGCTTTACTGGAACAAGAATTTTAATACTCCTTTGAGTGGGCTACAAAAGGGACAGCTATGGAGGATAAGAGAATCCACTCCAATATCTTAAACTGAAACCCAAACTATAAAAATTTGGAACTACTACACTGTTAGAATTTACAAAGATTTAGGATTGATCTCAGCAAAAATTTCAGGGACCACTAGATATCCAGATTTTAGGACTAATTAATACCTACTCAAGTATTCAGCACTACATTGTTAAAATTTAGGGAAACTATTGAGTGTGTGCTTTGCTGGCAAACTCAAAGGGAAAAAAATGAAATCCAATATTTACATGAAAATTGTAAAACCATAGCAAATCCATTCTTCTTACAATGGTAGATTCAGTTAGATATTTTTCAACTAAATCCTTTCTTGTGAGAAAAACAAAGCTTTTAATGAACAAAGAAATGAAGGCAATGTGAAAAATGCTAATTATAATGGTTTCAGTTTTCCATTTATCTGCTATAATATTAGAAAGATTAGGTTTCAAAAGCTTGAAATCTTTAACTTCTTTATATCTCTCAACTGGTTTTCATTCCCTTATCATATTATAAGGTATGAGTTATTTTTGTTTCCTTTCACGTTTCTCTTCTTACCCATAATCTGTCACAAAATGATGAAAGGTCAACTTCTACATCAGTATGGTTACAATATCAACATTTATCACTCACCGGTTAAATTTATAAACATGCTTTTCCACAGTTTCTCCCTCTGTAAGCTCCTATAACTAAGCTACCTCGTTGTTGCCATAGAGAAAAATTGTTCAATTCACATAGCTCAAATCAGATCAGGACCAGAGAGGTAGTAAATGACACATAATTGTCTGCCAATCAAACCCACCAGTCCTGTTGGGCTCATTCCAGTGTTTATCAAAGCACTTTTTTCTCTTGGGGCATTCTGAGCAGTAAGGGATGCCTCATCATTCACATGCATAACACCTACCCCAAAAGTAGTGTCATTGCCTATGGAAAAGTAACTGCTACAATATATAATAAATATCTACCGTTTAGTTTATTTTTTAATATTATATGTCAATAGGGTGGCAATGGCATTCCAATACATTTCTCTTATAGAAACTGTGCAGATATATAATTTAATTGATATTCATATTAGAATGTTCACAGTGAAATCCTATGTGAAAATGGATAAGCTTAGTATTTTAACAGAATGCTTGATTATTTGCTTTTCTGCCCAGTTAGCATTTTCTTTCAGAATATTCATGCCAGAGGGACTCCAACATTTGCACTTCCTCTTCTAAACTGACACATTTTGCATATAGAAAATACTTCTCATTAATTATTACTGAACACTGTCACAGGATATACTTAAATATACTATTTTTCTCTTGTATTTTATCATTTTAGGGCGGAACAGACAACTTTACTGGTGTAACTGGTATTTACATTGTCCATGTTAGAGACTTAGTTTAACGAGTTTCTGGTTTGGTCCTATGAAATTAGTGGTTGTCAGCAGTTGGTGTCCATTAGATATAATCCCCTGGAATTACTCTTCCATGTTATTTTTATCTAAAACACACTCAGCTTCAGCAGTCTGGAAACAGACTCCATGGTACACCAGGGTGTTGGTGAAGACAATGGGGAAATGGACTTTTTTCTGAACTATGACTCTCATGAAAGACTGGCTCATGAAGATGTTTAACTATTTAATTTTATTTTCTAATTAAAACACATTTTAATTTTTTTTTTTTTTGAAAAGGCAATCAATTGCTTTAGACAGATTCCTGTAGCTACAACTGTGATTTTTAGCACAAATACCAGAATTTAGATACAGGTCATCATTATGAAGATGTGGTGCTGCTGTAAAGTGCATCTTTTCTAAATTCTAGGCAACTTTTATATAATCCATTAGAAGTTTGTCCTCTGATAAGTGGAAGGTGTTTAGAAGGGAAAGTCAGAGCATCACAGAAAATTGATTATATGTGTTTAAATTAGAAACCTACATGTGAAGCTTTTCCTGCAAGGACATAGTAATTGATCTTTAATTATTTGGAATTTAGTGGTAAGTCCTACAACAAAACAGACTGTTGGAAAACCTAATGAATATAAAGAATAATAATTGCTCATCAGTAAGTGGAAAACACTTTTAATTGAAGTACAATAAATCTTTAAAGAAGTAACATGAAAGAATAAGGAGACTTTAGGAAGCTCTTCATAAGGAAATGGTGTAAGGTGTTTTGTAACAAAGTGCAAGAACAGCAGGATTATTCTTTTGCCTGTATACCTAAGAGAAATTTTCAAAGTCATGGCTAGAGATATGAGATGACTCGGCGTCAAGCCCAAGGCAGTAGTGCTACAGCACCTTGGGAATGTAAAAAATGCACAGAGGGAAGAGGGTGCCTCACATAATCCATTGTGTAAACCACATCTGCATATACAATACAGAAATATGATGAAAATAGTTAAACAAATTCCATATCCAAATAGATTGATTAACTATATATATATATATACATACAAAAAATCATTCTCACTCACAGGTCCTTAGACTCTAAATCCTAAGAAAATATTGTTGGTTTCAGGAAAGTACCTTTAAAAAGAGATCTGGATGTTTAAATCATTGAAAATTTATAGAAATCATTCTGTTCAAATTCCAAAAAGGGATTTACATTTTACTTGCTACATCCTGAAAACTGTCATTCCAGTGTCAAAATGTTCTGAAAAATTTTCACTGTATGCTTTGCTTCACTATGTCGAAGTTTGCATTGACTCTCCCTACTGCATTTTCCTGTGCCTTGCTTAGAAGGTGTCAGAACACAAAGAATGATAGTGATATTCTACATGCATTTGCTACAGACTGCAGATATATGGAAGCATAAAAATTAACATTAACATAAAATTAAAGTGATTAAATTCTAAATGCTGTGTGGGTTTTGGATACAATTTTATACTGAAACATTGAACTTCTCTCAAGGGTAGTTACCTCTGTTTACTTTTGACTGCCTCAGCTCACTAACATCCAAACACAAAGAAAAACCACGTTTGCATGGGAGTAAGGATTTCTGTCTAGTAGAATATAGAAGCTAAGTGCATGAGAATCCATTCTCAAAAAGGAGAGAGAATTAAAGCTAGGGTCTTTGCCTTCAGTATGAAGGTTTCAACTCCCAAGCTTCTTGATTAAAATACAGGTGATGTGTTTATAATTTTTTTAACTTCATCCCTGACTGACTTTTTCTTTACTTTTTTTTTTCTTTTTTTCTGTTTTTTTCTTCAGATGATTTTTCTCCATGACTTTAACATTTGCAAGACAAATCTGAAAAAATAAAACCTCTCTTCCAAGATAGAAAATAGCATCTCTAACAGGAAGTTGTAGTTCATCTTGTTATTGCTTTTTATTCAAGGATGAATTTAGACTGGGTTATCTGCCAGTGTTTTCTGTAAAAGTAAAGAAAATATGATCAAAGAGAGAAGGAAGAAGTGGTCAAAGGTACACTTTCTTTACATTATTTCTCCTTCTGTCCAGCCTAAAATGTTGTGTTTTCATATAAAGCCTTCAACTAGACAATGTATCTTCCACATTCATGTGATTTATTTTTCATCTTTCCCCTTCTAATATTTTATCAAGGTTAGCCACACATCCATATACATAAGCTCTCATGTTTTTAAATGTTTGCTATTTTATAGGCAATTGTTCAATCTTTTAATTCAATTATTGCTTCTGGAAATATCAAGCAAAAGAAAAAGTCACACACTGAATTTGTTATAGATCATTTCTAAGGAAAAAGTTACAGTACCTTGATAAACATAAAAATATATATTTGTTTCAAGCTATTTGTATTTTCTATATTAGTGTATATAAAATATTTAATCGGGTACATTTTCTAGTAATTGTACACACATTTTTACAAGAAAATAATCGAAAGGATAAAACCTAATAGTTCTACAAACACAGAAATTTTACTTTCTACAATCATCCACCCATTAAATAGGGAATGTCTCTGGCATTAATCTAATTAGCAATCCTATTCCTGTTTTATATTCTATTGAGTATCACAAAAACAGACTAGGATTTTTGTTGTGTGACTTCAGAATTTCTGTCTTCCTACAGGAGATAGCTCTACAAGGTAATTGATTCTAAATGAGAATGTCAGATGGCCACTGGTACGACTCCAGGACTCTATTAATGTTCTCAGGCCAAACTTAGATTGCTTCAGATCCCTTTGATTTTGAAATAAAATAGCCATTCAGTTCAAGAAATACTCATGGTTTTGGCAATATGGATAAGGATTAACCTGCATTCTTTACACTGAAGACACTGAAGAAACACTTCTAAGTTACTGATACAACAAAATATAAATAAATTCCTCTTCTACTGATAGCAATAATGATAAGTCAGTGCACGTTAAGACCATCACAGAAAGCAATATTCATAAAAAAAGAAAAAAGAGATATATTTTGTAGTAGGTTTATCACCAGAAGAACTTGCATCAAAAGATTCTGGTTTTTAAGAGAATCACAGCTAACATAGAAGTATGTCTTTGTATAGAGAGAAAAAACAAAGGAAAAAGAAAAAGAAAAATACAAAGAAAGAGAAAAAGAAAGGAACAAAAAAGGTCAGAATAACATTAGTTTGAGGAAGGTTTGAGAGAATCTTGAAAGACGAATTAGTATGTAAAAACTCCACTAAAATTGTACGAAAGAAGCTCCTGACTAAAGCAAACTTACAATCTAAAATGGTTCTGTAATTACAATGTTTGTGGAAACTGTGATTGAAGATATGAAGATTTTTGTTCAGAGGCAAGCAAGAGGGCAATATCCATAAAACACATACCACACAAAAACCAAAAGGTAGATAACCCCAAAAGCTCAGTAAGTGTAAAGGTTACAACAGAACAATTAATGGTTATATTAGAAAACTAACCATCACATTAGGAAAGTGTCCAGATTTGCCAAATGAGTAGATTAATTTTATTCTAAATCCAGCCATGGATTTAGAATGCACTGAGAAGCATGTCTCTGATTTTCAACCATCTCTCACTATCACAAAAATCTTGTTTCTGATTCAGAAGGCAGGAATTGCACATGGCCAACTGGAGTTTCAGTAAGATTCTAGTCAGTGTGAGAGTGAGATAAGGTTTAGGTGATCTGATTCTCTGTTATGTCACTAACCTGAGTGAAAAATTTACATTACATTTACAATTATACTCCTTGAAGGACATGACTCTGAGTTTAGCTCAGTTGGTTAGAGCATGGTGCTAAGAAAAGTCGGGTTTGATCCCCATTTGGGCCATTCATTTAGGAGGTGGACTTGCTGGTTCTTCTGGATCCCTTCCAACACAGATTATTCAGTGATTTTGTGTTAGTACAAAGAAAGATTCCTATAACATCCTCCAAAAAAATGAGAGAAAAAGACCTGTTAAGCAGCTGAATTGTAGAGAGCCAGGAAGTTATTTTCTTGACATATCACACTTATACAATTTTTGCTTTCAGATCCATGTCTGCAAAATTATTCTTCCCATTCAAAAACAGAATTAAGATAGCTAAGGTAATGCATTGTCTGAGGATTTTAAGACTTACACTTTTAACAGAAAAATGTGTAGATATGCTTAATAACAAAATAGTATTGAACACAAATCACAATATCTCCGTTATTCTGTGAAGTGATATAATTCCAAATTCTACTTTTCTAGAAGAGTTATTTATTTGTCCTAGATTTTTTGTTATCCCTGAAAAAAAACCAAAATAGTTTCATAAACAAATATTTCACTTGTAAATTTATTATTCCCTCACATATAAAATGATCTTTTAATGTGAAACTTTCCTGGTCTACTTCAATTTCCAAAATATGAGGAATTGTAGGGTAATAGCCCTACTGGTGAGTCATATTAAATAGGTAGTCAAGACTTGTCCTTTGGATCAGGAGATCAGAGACCTAACATCTCAGCCAATACTCTGGAGAGTAACACTTTCTACTAGAGGCTCGACACACACTTCTTGTTTTCAGTCAGGTTCTATATCTGCAGCCATTGAGGTTTTTCTCTTTAGAATATGTAATAATTTGATAAATTCTAGGTGCAAAAAAGATATAATATGAATAATGGGTATGCTAACTATAGAAATGCTTGTTCAAAGTTCTGACTTAAATTGTGTTCGGATAAAAAATCAAATATAAATGTAACAGTGCTACATCTGTGTTTGTTTGGTTTGGTTTTTGCTTTTGTTTTGTTTTTCTTTTAACTCTAGGAATCGTTTAGTATTATAGGAAGGAAAAGAAAATATAACAGCTGTAAGGAGAATAAATTACATTTCCACTAAAGACTCTACAACTTGGAAATTTCCTGGGATATAAAGTTCAAATCCCCATAAACATAACAAAAAAGCAACCATTTGTTTAAATAGATCTTAGATTACTGGTGGTTTGGGGATACATAAAACTACATTCTTTAGTGATTAAAATAAACACAGATCAATAAATAAATTGTACAATTATATAATGTGATTATTATATTTTATTGAAAAACTGCTGACAGCTTCTGCTCTCCTTTGTATGACTACAAAACTTAAGAGTGCAGAAATTCATCAAGCTGAATGTAAAGCATCCCTGTGCTTTTCAGGAGAGGGAGCTTGATATGGAAAGTAATTGCAAAATAAGTTAGTTTCACTTAAATCCTCCCACACCTTGTGAACTGTAGTTTTGACACACACAGACCTGCAATTCATATGGAAATTATCATGCTCATTTTAAGAAAAAGCTGGTTACACAAGTAAAAACAAATAAGAATTCAAAACGAAAAATAGCATTTTGGTTGTTGAGGTAAAAGTAATTGAGGTATATTATACTATGATATACATGACTGAAAACACATTTTTACTGGACACAGTTGGTGATTGAATTTCTAAATGATGATTGCAGTCCCCTTGGGGTAAAATATTAGGGGGAAAATATTGACTCTTGCATGTGTACATCCAAAAGATTGTACCAACAGTAAGATATTTGAATTCCACTTCTCCAGTCACAAGGTTTCTTTAGGGTTCTAAGGTTCCTTCAGAGCAGAGGAAACCATGCTCTGACCATGAAGGTATTTTCAGAAGATTATTTTTAAGCAAGTAACCTGGAAGATATTGAGTCACAGCAGTCTGTGGATGCAGTTTTGTGGATGCTGCCTCCAAAATATTTTAAATGACACAATGCTTACCACTGTTATGATAAGACATGCCTACTTCCAAAGAAATGTTCAAAAAGTTAAACATGGATTTCAGATGATAAAATTGTGCATCCTATGGGGGCACTGTGCAACAGCTGTTATGAGGGGTTTCAGCATGGGCAACCACAAAAAATTTGGTAAGTACTGAATTGTTAGACCTAAATATGCATGAAGGCAAACTCCAAAATTATACCATGATTAACATAAGGCTGTACACTGAGATATAATACAGTCATAGGAGTCAGAGCATCATAAAGTGATTGGGTCAGAAGGGATCTTTTTAAACTTCATCTAGTCTAACCCCATGCCCTCAGTCACCACCATAGGACATCTTTCCCAAGGTGTCAAGGTTACTCAAAGTCCTCATTCAATCTAGCCTTGAGTAATTCCAGTAATATTAGACATGATGCTAAATGGTGCTGCAATTGACATATGTCTCTGAATTTAATAGTGGTACATGTGATCCAAAATTTGCTTAAAACTGCTTAAAGCTGTAGGACTATTTTTTCACTCTGCTTTTCTGCTTTTCTATTTCACAGGGTAAGACACTTTGCAATCAACACCATTTATTGAAAATGAAAAATATGTAAAATTGCAAACCCATAAAAATAGACAGAAAATAAATAGTGAACATCTGCCTATCCAGTTCATGAACTGAGCTCTGCCAATCACTAAACTGTCTGATGCCTGCACTGAGTGTAGGATGTTAATAGCACAGGGTGAAATGCTCTTGGCAAAGCAGCTGGGCTGAATCAGGGCTCTCGACCCCTGGTCACCAAGGTGAGAAGATCCTAATGCTGCTGTCTATCCTCCCTCATATTTTCTCTCAGATCTCTTGCATCTGTCATCAGAGGACATTTCCTTTGGATTCTTCCTTCTTGACATTTTAGATGTGTGCAGTGAGAGCATACTGTCATTTACGCAGTAAATTAATTTTGCTGTTTTCTTAGTTTTTCTTAAATTAAGCTTCAAGGCATTTTCAAGTATTCTTTCCGTCAAAAAACAAAAAAAACTTGATCATTTTCTTCTTTGGGTAACATACTGTGGAAATTATATTTCAAGTGATAAGAGAAGAAAGGGAAATACAAGTATATGGTAATACATATTCTTGAACTAATACAATTTTAAATTTAAATTTGATCATAATTAAAGTTTCTGTAATTTTAATCCAGCACTGTACCATGTGAAATAAACAGTATTATAAGGTTTTTTATTTGTTTTAGGGTTTTTTTTTCCCATAATAATACTTTGTAAGTCATGTTCATATACAATAAGAATTCTGACATGATATTTCTATTACAGAAAGCCACTTTCTAATTCACTTTATACTATATTTTTTTCCTAAAATCTTTACTTACTAAAATGGCCCCAAAAGTTCTTTTATTACTAGCTGGATTTTTCATACGAATACAGTTACTATGCCATTTACATATTTTCCTGTAAATGGAATTGTATAGACACATGCTTTGTTTTTCATTATTATAATATTGAAAGTAGTAATTCCAGTATAGTAAAATGATTTTGAAAAGTTATTGAATTTTTTTCATTTTTGTTAAAATTTTTATTAAAGGTAGTATGTTCAATCTATAAAAATATGGATATGTAATGAAAAAACAATAGTCTCTTTGACAAGATGAATAAGTTTATACTGTTATACTGCCTATAAATATGAAATTGCTTCAGTTGAGACCTACATGGTTTCAAAACCTAAACCACAAGCCATCAGACAGGAATAGAAAATATACACATTAAAAATATACTTTATATTAACTGTGAACCAATAAACCTTTTGTCCATTTGATTTATATCATAGCACTTTGGAATTTTCAAAAGTCAATCCTTGACAAATAGTGTAACTGATCTAGAACTGACAGATGCAAAACTATATTTAGAAAGTGTTAGCACTGGTTCACTTTAAACTGGAAGCACCTACTGGGATCCTCTTCCCCTGGGCTCTATCTAGTGCTATTCAATGCTGTTCAATACTCTTAATATTTATTTCATCTGTATACGACACCACATTGGAGGAAACCTCAGTCGCAGAAGGACTGGATTAGAATTTTAATAATTTTGAGACACTGGAAAACTGTTATGAAAAAAAGGGTTTAATGAAGTTGAAGGCATAATTCTGCACTTAGGGAACAAATTATTTCAGAAACTGGAAGAGCAGTGTGAGGGTAGATTGCAATCTCCAGAGCAGGATCTGGGGATTAAGATACAAAGTAAACTGTGGTGAACTACTATTGGACTAGTTTGCTGCTCTGAAAAAAAGATAAATATTAGGTTGAGATGTACAATTATGTGGTGTCTGTAAGGGTAATGGCTCTTCTGTACCTGAACTTGTTAAATTATAGTGTATACTCTGTCTCTAGTGTGTAGATGAGCTGAGGGAAAGCCAGGGCTGTAAAAATGCAATTTACAAGAACAATCTGAAAGCATTTGGACTTGCATGGGTGGAGAGGCAGGGAGGAGGTTATAACCTATTTCAAATACACAAAAATATGGTTGCAAACATTGAAGATAAAACATAAAGTGTTTTGCATACCCACAGTCAAGTGAACAGAAAGTAATGGATGTAAATTGCATCAAATGAGGCTTTAGTTAGAGATTAGGAAAAACACAGGCTATTTTTAAAACTTGTGATAGATTGCCTACATACATTATGGATTTTTCCTCACTAGACGTTTATAAGGACATGTTGATCCATCAAAAATCATTCAGCAGATGAATATTGTGCAAGCCATTTGGTTTTGATTATTTTTATTACAAGAATTCTAAATATTGATGTTTCTTGACTATTACAATGCTAACTAATAGGAGGCACCAAGATATGGTGATTGAGAATGCATGTGATTGATAAAACTGATTTTAAATAATGTGAAGTTTTGCAATGCTGTTATCTTTGGGATTGAGTGAAATGGTTAAGAATCAAAATGGATGATTTAATTGACTGGGTTTCTTACGAGTATATGGAGAGAAAAAGACATTACAAATTGCACAGCCTGGGGGCTTAAAGATAAAAATATACATACCTGAGAAAAAAACTCATTCCAAGACACCTGGTTCAGAATTTTAATTTTCTAAATTAGGAAAAGATGCATTTGCCAATAATTTTACTATAGTGAAAAATCAGTATTTAAAACAGAACATTTAATAATAAGTTTTTTTTGATTCAGAATCTCTGCTTTTTCTGTGCGAAATTAATTTCTTTGCAGGTTGTAGTTAAAATGGGACAACATCTTCCTCTTAAAATGGTGACATTTCATGGAGTATTCTGAGTTGGAAGGGACCCATAAGGATGATCCAAGTCCAGCTCTTAAGTAAATGACCTGCATGGGGCCTTGAACTCACAACCATAATGTGTATTAGCACTCTGCTGTAGCCAACTGAACTATTTATAAGAATAGCAGTTCACAGAACATTTAGCCAAAGATAAGTGAAACACAAACCAAAGTATTCAGGAATGAACGATAATGCTTTCTTTCTGTATTCTGTTAGATAAAGGAAATTTCAAATCTTACCACTATATTACAAAACTACAAAGGGTGGTTGTTAAATTCTGTTTCAAAAAGGTTTATACCTTTTCAATACATTTTTCTCGTGGATGGAAAATTGTCACATTTGGCCTCTGAGATTGTGACATTATTTCTGTACTTGAGAAATACACTAAGAAGTTTAACTTGTCTAGTCAAAGGAAAGGCTTGACCTTTTTTCAGATGAAATACCTAAAAAATATGGTGATGAGTTCCACATAAAAAACCATAATGCAAATCTTCGCTTTCCCTGAGGGGAAGACCAGATCTCACAGGTTACTTGTTCCAGATCAGAAGACAAAGTAAGATGAAATCTTTTCCCTTTCTACATGCATTTAGCTTTCTCCTCTGTAGTTTATTCTGTTAAATAGAACTTTTTAACCTGAACTTTTAACTTGAGACTTTGGGTTCTATTTAAGACTCCATCTAGCAGAATTTTTAATGGAAGCATACTTCAAAATTTTAACTTTTATTTTTTAAACTTCACTGTTTAAAGAAATTGTTTAATGAATTTAGTTCATATTTTACATAGATATGCAATGAAAGAATTTGTATTAAATAAAGGCTTTCTAACTGCTGATATTATACTTTGGATGTATGCAAAAGTAGTACATTCATGGGGTCATTCACTAGAAGCAAGTTGAAATAAATTTAATGCATTTAATCCCTTCCTGACAAGAGGAAAACCGTATAGTAATATTTGTATTTTAATTTTCAATAATGCTTTTCAAAAAACCAGTTAGATTGCTGAATATTTGGTCACCTGCATATAATAGAGATATATTTTACTATTCAGACTAAAAATAAGACATTTATTAATATGTAACAACAATTAATTTCTGGTCACTAGTTTATAGTTAAATTTGCAATGTCATTTCAGTTTCACTTTCTAAATTTCTTTAGAAAAGTTATTTCTGTTTAATGTAGCTTATGATAATGGAATGAATAATCATAGGAAGTTTGTCAGTATCACAGGTCAGAAATGGCTACAGACTTCCTAGTAAAACTTTGTGTAGTAACAACAGACAATGATTTCAGCAATGTAACAATATTTGGGTTTTGCAACACTCTTCAGCTACTGATCAGAAACTAAATCATGTATAAGCTATTTGGTATTTATCATCTAGATCTAAATATGCCTTTAATATGATCCAAGGAAATCTGTAAAATATTTTATTATTTAGCATTAACTAGTCTTGCCCAGTTTCCAGAAATCTGGTTCTTAGGGCCTCATCTTCCCTGTAATCTATGGTGGAATTAATTTCAGGGGCTCTGAAGCAATGCACAGCAGCATTTGCTGTGGTGTCAGGCACTACCATGGTGCACAGTGCCAGCTGGGCAGCCTCACAGCAGGGTTTCTTCCTGTGGAACAAGCATCCCATTACCCAAGGCCTCCTGTGCTGCTCTCAGAGATTCAGAAACCTCTAAGGGACAATTATTACCGAAAAAAAGAGCAGTTTAAGTCCTTGTACCACTCTACTCTTGGAAGGGAAATTTGCTTTATTAAAAGGGATAATGGCAATTCCATTGGTATGTCTGAATTTTGTTCAAGGTCATTTCAATGGCCCATTCTCTTCAGTAGATCATAGCATAAGAAAAAGATGAAAATGCAAAAAAAAGGAGAAATTATATTTCAGTTAAAATTTGATTTTACATGTTTCACCTGAAAGTAAGCTACCCAAAATTAAACTAAACAATTTCTTTTCTGAGTGACAGGCACATAGAAAATCAGTGTTTGCATCAAATATTCTTTAGGCTTCTTTCTGCATTTATTAATCCAACATGATCAAAGTTTGGTTTTTTTCTCTTTTATCTTTTGCTAATAGGCCATGGATCCAAAATATATAAAAGAAAAAATTAAAAAGGCAGAAAAAAATAGTATTTATAAATATTGAAAACACATATTTCCTAAAATCGATCTATCTTTCTGAAGTGATAGATGACTGTAAACAAAATTACTGAAAGCTTTTGCTTTGTGTGGTAGCCTATATTTAAAGTGATGTGGAAAAAACATTTCTAACATTTCTGACTCATTTGCAGAGGTAGCAGCAAGGATCTGCACTATATGATGGGCAAAAAAAAACAAACCAAACAAACCAACCTCAAGCCACACATGTACTAAATTGCTATAGCCAAGAGATAAGTGCATCACTAAAATAACTGAACTATCAAAAATCATTTCCAGTGGTTATAAGATGTTGTAATCTTGGTCCTGTGCATATGTGGATGTAGCCCAAGTGCAGGAATCATGTAACTGCTTAAGTCTGTGTTACTGTTCTAGTGTCTTTGAGCAGTGTAGTAGGAAGCAGAGATCAGAAAGACTTCTTGTACTCTTTTCTCTTTACACTTTCCTGGAACAGTTTATCATGACTGAGTCATAAAGGGAACAGATTGTAATATTGTCTAGCAAAAATCCATTGACCTTGTTAGGAGTGCCTTTTGAAAGAGAACTCAGCTTAGTGGAAGACATAAAGTGGGGGCACTGAATGAGTTTCCAGCGCAGAAGGAAGGGATCAAAAGGTGACCTTTTTTTCTAAAAAAGAGCAACCAACCGTAACTTCAAATAATTTAACTATTCTGAACTTGATTCTAAAAACAATATATTAAAAAATATATATTTTCTCCTTTTTGTTCTCATGCAGGCAAATATGGTGCTATTTTTGGAAAACGATCTATCAGATAAGCAAAACTATGAATCTTGTAGCCTGGGAATAGTTATTTATTCAAATTTTACTCTAAATGAACATAAGAAAAATAGTTCCTATACCAAGCATAAAGTAGGAGAAAATAGAAGTCTTTATTCAGCTCATTAGTTGTGATTAAAATCCGGATCTTTAATAAGTAATTTCAAAATTAAACCTAAAGCGAAGTAACCCAAAATCTGCCCTTCAAATTTCTCATTACAGTGCCATTTAGAAATGAGATTTCCAACTGAATTGCAATTGTGTTTAGTTAAACAAGCTGTCAGACTGCAACTGGTATGTGCAATATGGAAGTTATTCAAGGGTAACATTGCGAACATATGCGTGATTATCAGAAGAAAAGATATGAGATATATTAATTTAGTTTCCATTAGAGAGAAAACAAACAAGAACTGCTCACTGCAGTAAATAAAGGAGTTGGACTTGTCTGTATCTGGGAATTTCTTATCTGAAGAAATGAAAAGAATGCACTCTTAATCTTTCTTTAAAGTCACCAGCCATCAGTGTAAAAGACTGCCTTGTAAGAACCTGCTGCAGGAGAACGTCAAACAACATATATTATAAGTCTTACTGGAAAAAGTATCTGTTTTACTGCAATAGCAACTATTTAACTGTTGGAATCTCTGTGTTCTCCTAGGAATGTAAAACACTGGAATTTTTAATATGCTATTTCTTTGAGTCTTAGCAGAATTGTAGAGCATGTCTAGAATACAACCTAAATAATTTATGCCAAAACAATTTAGTTATCTAAATATCAGCATTTTGAAAGCTGAGGGTAAAAAAAAGCAAAACAAAACCCCCAAACCTTCAATAAATAAGCATATGAAAACAATCTTTTTCTTAGTGGTTAAGTTAAAAAATGGAATCAATGGTCTTGAAAAAGCTTTTATTCATATAGTTGCAGAAAAGAAAGGGTTTCTCTCTTTCTGTTTTTCTTTCTTTTTCCATGTAAGATAGAGGTGGCTTCAGGTTCCAGGTGAAATGAGTAAAAGAAAATAAGTAAACACATTGTTGAAATTAGTATTTTTGTACGGATATTAAGGTCCATTCTTTTTACTTTTACATGAAGAAAACTCAAATATTTTATCTATTTCTCGGAAACAAATTAAAACATTTCCTGTTTTATAATAAATATTCTCAAACTTTCAGAAAAGAGCTCTTCAGAAACTGTCCCTAAATCACTGGAAAAATTATCAGCTGTGGTTGTTTATATTTTCTTGGTATTCTTAAAATTTGGAGGAGTGAGCTTCATTTCTCACAAGAATAACAAAACTCACAACGTTATAATTTATAAATATTTTATGAACAGAAAGTAAAGATGTTTTCATATTGTGTCCTTTGTTCAGCATCATGTAAAGTAATAAGCCTAATAATAAATATCTTTAATATAATATGTCCCCATAATTTGCATGTGATAGTTTTAAAGCAGTTTCTCTTTGTGGAGATAATAATATTTACAAGGTTGTGTTCTTGATGTGACAGGCCAAATTTATTTTGAAGCTTCTTATTTTATTAGCATGTCCTTTGTTACAGAAATTACTAGCTTAGACTACTTCAGCTTTGTTTTCATATAGTAGTATTGTTTATTTTTATTTGAATAATGGTTACAATGCTTTATATGAGGCTTTAATTTGAGTAAATTTTATTTCATTTAGACTTTCCCGACTAGTATTGCTTTTTGCCCATACTGTTAATTATTTTGATGCCCAAGAGATTGGCTGGAAATTAATCCCCACAGACCAGTGTCTATAGAGCAGGGGTTTGCTTACTGCAGCACTGGTGATGAGGGGGATATCTCCCCCTAACTCCTCCACCTTTGTCAAGTGCTGTGGTTTATTTAAGCAGTAAGTGTTGTTTAGTATCATTGTGCTGCTACAATGCCATCACATAAGCTCCAGAACTAATTTACATAGTATGGTCTCCTGGTTATTAGATAGTTCTTTTGCACTGTGCTTGCACCTCCCCAGTTTGGGTGTCTTTGATGAAGACTTCCAAGCTCCTCTTTGCATCTGAACTTTTCAACTTTGTCTTTGGAGCATGTGCAGTTACGGTGTTCCTTGGTTTGTGTGGTCTTAACTGGCCTAAATTCTTTATTTTTTGGCTAATTGACTTTCTACTTGATGATTTTTCATTAGTACTATAGTTATCCATCTTTAAAGAATTCCACCTGGCCAGTTTTTCCTTCTTTTTCTTGTCTATTCAAGATTAAACACCTAGTTAACCATATACTAGCCATTATATTGTATAAAAAGTTATTTATATCAGGTTATATAGGTACAAAAGGCTATGATTCAGATTATATAGGTATCAGGTTATATAGATATATAAAAAGTCATTATTAAGGTTTTATTGATAGCAAGTTATAAATATATATCAGGTTATATTGATACAAATCAAGCTATATAAGTACCTTGTAACTTTGATCTAAGTTATGTAGGCATCAATTTACACGAGTTTTTAAATGTTTCTGAAAAAAGGAAAGGAGATAATTTACTTCTAATATTAAGAGCAAGAAGTGTCCCACAACTCATAAGGGGTTTTTTCCTTATCTGTTAATAAATTGAAAATAAAATAAATAAAAAAGTAATTAAATATAATTGGTTATTCCATACAAGTTTTGAAGACTGTGTTTCATATCTCTGTGCTAGTTTTTTGGTTTGATAAACACCTTTCTTTGTATTTAGTAGTCACACAGTTAATGATAGATTCACTTTTTCATGTTTCCCTTAAATAAAGTTGCTTATTCATAGCACTTGAGTGTGAGTCCCAAAAACAATACACACCAATATTAATACCTAAGTGAAAATAAATATTTGGTTGTTCTTTTCAAATTAGTTTTTCCTTCATAGGAGTAATGTTTAATATATTTTAATCAAATTTAAAAAATAAATGTTTCATAATTCTATTAAATATACCTACCAGATGAAAGTCATCCTTTTAGGGATGATCTCCTTTGTGTCTTAGTATGCATGCATATATGCAATGTAGAATACAAATCTCTACTGGAGCTTTTTTTACTTGTTAATCCAGTGTTTGATGCATTATTTGAATTTGTGAACTTGGAAATTCACTTTGGAAGTGAGTGAAATACACACAGTGGGTACAGAGCTTTCTGGAGGAAGGATATCTATGCTGTCACATGAGCTGTGTGGGAAAATCAAACAGCTTGTAAAAGCACACAATGCTTCACTAATAAAAGAAATTTCAGAAGGTGTTTATCACTTGGACTGTAACTTTCAGGCTCCTGTCTATATGATGTAATTTTACTTATCTTTTGCTATTTTGTGGTGCTAATTCTCCTCTAGAGTATTTTTTCATTTATTATTATTTTAATATTTCATATTTTAGTTGAATCCTAATTATCCATTTAAGAAATATCAGGACACCAATGCACGTAGCTGTTACTTGTCCCAGTAATTATGACATTCAAATATATAGATATACTTTACCCACTGTACATGAATGGATGACCACCAGAAACTGTTTCCTTAGACATAAAATCCATGTTCTACTAAATATACCTTTAAGAAATTTTAGAAAGAAAATACTTTTATTTTATATCAGCAGAAAGAAACACTATCATTTAGGATAATGATTAATACTGACAAAATGAGATGAGGACCCTTACTTTAATGTGTTCTTGCACAAAATCTCACTGGACTCATCAATTCTGACAGCATTAGTAGGCTTCATTAAGGATTAGTTAAATTAGCCATTACTTCTTAACATTATTGGCTAATTGCTTTGTGAATCTCAGGCAGCTCCAGAGTATACTAAAGCTCCATATCAATACAGTAAACTTTCACTTCTCACTATGATATCACACTATTTAAAATTTGATTGATGGTTGATCTTCAAAAGCTGGAATGGGCTTTATTAAATTCCTAAGTAGGAAGAACAGAAAAGTAGAGTGAAGATTTTGATTGTCTGGTGCAAATATAGTCTTTAATATGCTGAAAATATTGGTGAAAATGACCAGCTAAAATTTCAGCTGAGAAAAAAATTCCAACAAAATTCAAAAGATAGCATCACTTTACACCATTTCTTTCAGCCTCTCTTTATGGAAATGGTCTCTCCTGATCATTTTTGTGGTCCTCCTTTGGACCAACTCTAACAGATTCATGTCATGTTAGGGATCCCAAAGCTGTCTTGGTGTGTAATGCAGGCTCTCACAAGTGTGGCACTGGAAAGAATCACATCCTTTGATCTGCTGGTCATGTGTCTTTTTATGCAGTCCAGGGTACATTTGGCTTTCAGGACTGTGCATGCACATTTACAGCTCATGCCTCATTTTTCATCCACCACAATAACCCAAGTCCTTTTCTGTAGGGTTGTTCTCAACCCATTCATAATGCAGTCTGCACTGAAGAAATATGAAATACCTGGTTAATTTGTTCATGCCTCTTTGTAATTTATGAAAATAGCTCATGACTGTGAAATTCATGCCAGGCTATATAGTGGTCTTTTTCTCAAAACAGGCACCTATCAGTGCTTCTAAATAGGAATAGACTTGCTTCAGGAACACAAGGTTCAAATTGGTGGCTTGAAGCCAGCTACTCTAAGAATACACTAATCAATAATAAAAATCAGGAAAATGCCCTTTTACTTCTCTGTTGAAACTCTGTCAAGATTCAGCAGAGGATTAAAGCTTTGTGATCTGTGTCTAAAAAAAAAAAAAAATGAAAAAAACCTATTTCTGTTAGCACTGAGCAACATGCATTTGGGGAAGGAATAATCTTAGAGTCCAGTCCTTGGTTCTAGAGCACTAGTGCATGGTGTGAACATTTTTATCAGGATATTACTGCAACGGAGATAGAGAAATTTCATTGCTTGTTGTTCTTTTGCTAAGGAACAGAAAATCCTGACTTCTACAGCTGCAGCACTGCAAGTGCTGGAGGACAAATCCAAGGAAGGAAGAGCACAAAAAAAGTTGTACATCCTGAAACTTCTGGTAAAATGCACTTTGGCCTTAGGTGTCCTCTGGTACCTGGGATCCCCTACTCATAAAACAAGCTGACAGTATACTTAATCCATAGGTGAGTTTTTCTCCATATAATTTGGAGTTTTCTGAATTCTCATCCTCATCATTGTATCTGGATAGCAGAGGGATTTCAGATAACTAAAGAACTCCTGCCAGGACTCGGGGCTATGGAAACAGCTTCTCCCACAGGAGATCAGAGAGTTTATCCTTACTACCCATGCCCCAGGAGTCAGAGAGCAAAGAAAGGGTAGGAATGTCCTTGCTTTGGTGGTCATCTTTGTAGTCAGGGAACTCAAGAAGACAGAAGGTCTCACAGGAAGATAAATGGTCTCCTAGAAATAAAGGCTAATTACCCTGCTGTGAAATGAAGAGCGAAGAGATGAGAGTGCCAAGAGTGCCAAAAAGAAAGTTGAAAAATTTTTCTGCTGTTTTTTTATTCTGTAGATCTGCACCTGAGTTTTAAGCACTTCCAAGTGAAGATTCTCATGTGGCAGAACTAAGTGAAGGACATTGTCTCATGTTAAAACAAGAATGAGATTAAACAATTTGATTAGAGAAATCCGAATCAAGAACTGTAAAGTATTACAGAAAAAAAAGAAAACAAAACCAATGAAAAGCACAACTCTGTCTTCAGAAATAGGAAACATCTCATCAGAGCTCTTGTGCAAGGAATTGTTCTTTAAATGAAAGTTTTGGATGCAAACTGGAGTCTGTGAGCAAATAGCCTTGGGAGGTAATCCTCTGAGACTTCTGTTTGGGAGATGTGTCATATAGGTGTGTTAGCTAGCATACATCCATTACACCAGGGCCTGGCTTCACAGGTAAAATATATGGAATAAAGCTTTGGAGCTAAAATCCTGATGGTTTTACACGAGGGATAGGAAAATATTTTAGTTTAGGAAAGAACAACAGAAATTTCAGAGTGTGACAATTACTGTCTTTTTTGGTCCCAGAAGATTTGGCTGCATATATGCATTTCACTCACACAATACATTTTCTTTTAATTGAGGTGCATGTGAAGATGCACCCTGTTATTTTAGAACCATGTTAACATCCTGTGTCTGAGTCCAAAGCAATCAAGTTATTTAAAGTTTTACATCCTAAGATGATGTGACTTTGTGTCCACCTCATTTAGCTGCCAGATTCTCACAAAATTCCCTTTCCTAAAAAGAATACAGGGAGAAAGTGGGATGAAAAAGCTTATAGGTCAAGGTAAAGACTGGGAGATCACTTAAAAATAATGATCACAGCAAAATAAACTTGGCTTGGTGAATTCTAATGTAAATTACTCTATTAATGAAATGGAATAAAATATATCAGGTAATATATTAGGACAAAAGCAGACAATTTTCTCTTGCATCTCTGTCTTTTTTCTGGGCTTCCTGTGACATTAAATGTGGTGTTGGCATTAGGTAATAAGTCAAAGGTATCTAGGTGATACCATGTTAGCTACAGTATAAGGATGACACATGCTAAGATTTCATTCTCAAAATTCATTGCTAAATCAAGATTAAGTTAGTAGAAGGGATCTAAACCTGTGGCATTGATGGGTAATTGGGCAAGTGCCTGGACATTGCTGTGAATGAAAGGAATATTACAAGTGAGAGATACACTAAGTTGCAATTTACTTTCTCAGTGAAATAATTGTGTTTGAATGGTGCATTGTCAGAGATAGAAAACAAGAGCTGACAAGCCCTCCTACCTCTATTGAATAAACATGGTTAACTTCATTCAAATGTGGTAGCTCAAATTTGTGTTATCCGTTCTTAGTATTTCATCATCACAATTAATGTGGACAGAGGGAAATCTGGTCAGTCTGCCCAGTGGTGGTGTCACAGGCAGAATCCCTCATGTTTCTTTTAGAATAGCTGCAATCATTTCTTCTTTGAAGCAATAAAGAAAAATAGGTTTTGACATTATAATTGCCAGCACACTTTTTTTTTTCCCCTCTTTAGGTGTGAATGCAGAATGAATTCAATACATGGCTTCAATACATGTTACAGCATTTAAAAGTGAAGGTTTGGGTCTTTTTCCCTAGATGATCAATAATTCAGCAAAGTATCTTGGCCAGTAAGTGTGTATTATGTCAGTAAATATGCCTTTTAAGTTACATACAAAACATGTTACGTATATAGCCAATCCCACACGTAATTCCAGTTCTTATCACAAACTATTCTTCATAGTGCTTTTTCTATTAATGTATTTTCTGACTGTTACATATCCACATTCTCTCTACTAAATGAAACTGCATAAATACATGTGGAATCCTAGAAATGTAATGAGACTTTTTATGATTCTCAAAACTCATATTAACTACTGCTATAAACAGCGAGTTCAGAAGAATGCTTTCAGCTAGCATTGATATTAAAGGTATACATTCATAGATAAAGATAAGTGATATATTTATTAGCAAAGAGCAAAGAGCAAAGAAACAGAAGAGAATGTGGCATAGTTCCTATGTATTTTCTTGCAGTGTACTGAGAAGACCACAGATACCTATCTATTTATAATTAAAAATGAAAAAGAAGCTGAAAGAAATGAAATTTTGGGACATTCAGACTGGTGATTGGAATGAATTTATCACTACTGCTGAATTTATTGTTACTACTGGCCACCTGGGCCACCTGGGCAAACACTGGCTCATATTCAATGGCTGTTGACCAGCCCCTAGGTCCTTTTCCACCAGGCAGGTTTCCAACCTCTCTACCCCCAGCCTGTAGCTCTGCAGTTGTTGTGACCCAAATGCAGGACCTGGCATGGAGCTTTGTTGAACCTCTTAACACTGGCTTTGGCCCACTTTTCCAGTTTCTCCAAATCCTTATGCAGACCTTGCTAAGTGATGTAGCAGGTCACTGTTACCCCTTGCATTATGAGGTCTTCATTCTTCTGCCTGTACTTGTCTTCCAGTTCAGGAGATAGGACTTATGGTTAAAGACTGGGACAAAGAAGGCATTAAATTCCTCAGCCTTTTCCTCATCCTTAGTCACTATCTGGGCTTCCCTGAGGTCAAAGTCTTTCCAACAGATCTTCAGTCTGAGCTTGTAGATAATTTATGTAGATAACTTTCAATAATTTGTGAGACTAGGATGATTAGTGGATTAGTGCACAAGTCTTTGGTCACCAAAGAACTAGGTTAAGATATCTGCTTTGGGTCAAAAGAGAAATGAGTTTGATAATCTTTGCCCCTGAGAAATATTTGTACAAAACACAAAATGACCTGAAAACATTTCTCACTACTGAAATTCTTTACCTACAAAGGCAAAATCTGGTGCTCCATGCAAAGAAAGTTATCCAGCGAGGCCATGACTTTCTTATTGAAACTGAGCTATGAGTCCAAAACCTACTGTGAGAGTGGTGAGGCTCTCAAAACTTAGAAGTCATTCTCAGATGGACTATAGCGACTCATATGATTCAAATATCTCTGGTTAAATATTTGCATTCTTTTTTCTTTTTTAAGCCATCCATTACACTCTTTCTGTTTTTCAGTTCATGTAGCGAAGCAGTCGGTGGACACAGCCCTCAGACTGTAATCCAATATAGAATCTGGACGTTTCTATTTTCCAGTGTAGACTAAAACAAGCCCAAGAAAAACACCTCTAGCTCTCTGTATAGGGCACTGATGGACAAGTGCTGGCGGCAGCAGTGGCTGCAGTGAAGGTCTGTGAGCAGAGCCTGGCACTTCATTGTGCTGGACATGGCCATTTCCAGCTGGCTCCAACCCATCTGCCACAGGGCACTGCTGAGCTCCACCTGCTGAGGAGAGGAAACCTCAGAAAATGTGCTAAAGAAAGGGGAGATGCCACACAAGCAGTGTGAAGAGTGAAGGTGGGAGAAACAATCCTGAGAATATTAAGGCTTCAGAAGAAGGAGGACAGGAGATGCTCCAGGCACCAAAGCAGATTTTGGTTACAGCCCTTATGGAGGACCATGGTGTCCACTTGCTGGAAAGGATGACTGTTTGCTGAAGAAATTCTGGCACTTGAAGGAGCAGGGCTAAAGGACTAGAGCCTGTGGAGGGGTTCCTTGCAGGAGTAGGGAAAAGTGTGAGGAGGACAGAACAGTAAAGATGAAATGTTATGGACTGACCACAACTTCTGCACTGCTTAGAGTGAGGAGGCAGAGGATTGTGGAGTGAAAAACTGAAGCTGAGATTGGGAAGAAGGGAGGACAGGAAAAGGTGATTTTAATTTTGTCTTCATTTATCATTATCTTACTCTATTTTAATTAGCAATATATTCAATTTATGTTCCCCCAAGTAAAGCCTATTTTGCCCATGATGAAAACTGGTAAGTGATGTCCCTGTCTTTACCTCGTCCCAGGAGGTTTTTCATTCTCTTTTCTCCTGTCCAGTTGCAGAGAGGGAGAGAACAACTGAGCAGCCAGTCTAGGTCAGCCCATCACAAACTATTTATGAACTTTGTAAGTCAAGCTAAAAACATTTTAAGAACATGGCTATGAACGTAAGACCTACAAGAGGTTGTCTTCAGCCCACTGTGAACTTAGTCAAATGCTCTTTTTATGATGTAATCCCTGGATCACAGATAAAGATTGATCAGATTAAATTGTAACGTCTCTAGATTTGGAAAACTTTCATGTTTGACTATGGGATCTATTTCAAAGTAAATATATTAAGATGAAATATTATTTTTGAATAACTACTGTTATGTCAATAAATTTGACAGCCATAGATAAGTCCTTTCAGGCCTACAAAAGACAGTATTTCTGGAATGAATCCTTAAATCCTTAATGAAAAAAGTGAACACATTCAATAAAATTTGAATTTGAAGTATAGTACAATTACACCAAAACAGCATTAATGCCAAAACTGCAGTTTTCATCTTGATTTCGAGTTTAGTGACATGTGTAGGGGACATAGTAAATGCAACAAATGCATTGGGCCATAATCTCAAACCTTTCTGAAGGCATTGCCTTGCTATTGATTTCAGTGAACACTGAAAACAAGTGATTCATTCACTGTTACAAATGTTTATTGCAGAGGGTAGCATGCATTAACACTAGAAACAGCTTAAATCTGTTTAATCTTAACAGTGAAGCATCAGGTACCTTATTATTATTGTTCTTTAGAGACTTTTCTTTTCTGGATTTTATATTTGCAATTCAGTATGAACTGAAATAAAAAGTTCATCAAAGACTAAGAACAACATTGTGTTATCAAAAAAATATTCTTGCATTCTAAACTCACTGTTGCAGTATTGTGGGCTGGATAACAGCTTTAGCTTTGAATCAAATAAGCGCTAAACTACTATAGAGATGTAACTCGTGGAAAAACAAAAAAAAATAAAAAAATTAAGAAGCCTTACTTGAATGAAAAAAAAGTCCTGTTATCAAAAAAAAGACTTGTGTCTAATATGGTTGTGAGGTCAGATGTGATTGTGTATAAAAGAAGGCATCCTGGATTAGATTAATAAATGGTTCAATGTGCTGTCAAATCTTTCATCAAACATGTGGGATGTTTGGTGAGAGAATCAAAACATCAGAGGTAAATTCTACATGTTGTTAAAGTCAGTCCCACTCTCAATGTTACTAAGTTACTTGTATTTATGCATAACTACAACAAATAGAGTACTTTAATTGTCTTGAGAAAGACTGAAGTACTGAAGTGAACTGTGGTACTTTTGAGAAATCACAATTCATTACAATCACAGATTATACTCCTACAGACAGTAGATTCAGTCATGTTTTCAGAAAAGAATACACTTAAGAATTACCAGGTTCAGGACACATTTATTTTTACGAAACAATACTAAATTAGTAACTAACATCTAATACACAAAAAAAAAATGTTGCTTTTAAGAAAGTAAGATTCAGCAAATTTACCTATGTTCTCACAACAAATTTTGAACTATTTCAGGAGAAAAAAGTGTCACTAGATTTGTATTGCATGTTTTGTGTCTGATTATTTTTCTCTGTATAATTTTGTCACTACACTGCTTGGTTAATTAGGCTCTTCTCAGTTTTCTATTTTCACTTAAAAATAATTTTTTAAACATCTTGTTTACCAAATCGCAATGGGCAATCAACCATTAAAAAAAAATCAATAAACACGAGTATAATTAAGTTGTTTTTAAACAATATCAGAATTTTCAAGTATTACTGGCACAATAATAGGTAACAAAGCAATTTTACAGTAGGGAATATCTTCAAAGAAACAGAAGAAAATCATAACAATTGACTTTTCAGCATCACAGTGGGATGTGCTGAAATTGAACTGTGCTTGGCAAAAAGCTAGAAAACAATTGATACAGTAGCAATGCATCAAAGAAATTGTGATATCTTTCATAGCAACATGAAAATTAAAGTGGTTTTTGAGGTCGTGTATACTGGTCCCTGGCTGTGGCAAATCTATTGGAAAGACAGAAGCATTAGCTTTGTATAAGACTGTTCCCAGATTATTCTTATTATAAAAAAATCTTACCGTAATAAGCTTTATTTTCCAAAGTGAATTAATTTATGTTTATGTTATAGGAATTTTCCCATGATATAATTTGTCCATCAGCTTAAATATCTTTTCTTCTCTAGTATCTGTTTCCTTAATGATTTAGGGACAGCCATCATATGTGTTTGGTTCTTTTTCTTTTCTGAGCTAAACAGTCCAGGTTTATTTTAGACTGGTCTCCTAGCAGTCTTCAGATCTGTTAAGAATTTAACTTCACCTGATTATTTGCTATAATTGAATATTTTTTAAAAACTTTTCTTTATCATGGCTTTGTAAAATGGCATGGTACTTCTGCTTTTCTTGCATTTAGTAGCATACTAATATTATTTAAGCTATTTATGACAACAATGTAGTCAGGGCATAACTGATAACATGCCAGGAAATTTTTTGGTTTTTAAAGTTTTGGGGGTTTTTTGGTTTTTTTTGTTTTGTTTTGGTTTGGTTTGGTTTGGGTTTTTTTTGTGTGTCTGCATTGGATCTGACTGAGAAGGAGTTCATTTTTCCCACAGCATCCCTCACAGTGCAGTGCTCTGCATTGGTGGCTGGAATGGTGTTGGTAACACACTGGTGTTTTGGGCACAGCTGTGCAGGGTTGGCACAGCATCAGTGTGTCCAACATTTTGCAGTAGAGAATAAAATCTTTGGGTTTAAATTTGCTTCTAATTTAGAGGCAACCTTTCCCCTTTGCTTTATTATCAAAACCTATGAGTTATTTTCCATCTTATTTTCTCTCTCCTGTCCTGTTGAGAAGGGGGAGTGATAGAGCAGCTTGGTGGGTACCTGGCATCCAGCCAAGGAAACCCACCACAGTAGTTCAAGGTGTGAATCCCTCACTCATTTAAACCACAGTGCTTGGAGCCATGTGTTATAGTTTTCAGCCTCATTCAGCCCTAGTATTATGCAGTTTCCTTCCTGAAAGTAATATTACTCCCTGGTTTTCTTCAATTCTTGAACTTCATTACATAATTGCAGATTTTTGCAAAGTGAGTCAATAGTTATACAAAGTTAAAGAGCTGCTCCATAGGGAAGGAACACTCTCTTTCCTGAGAGAACAAGCATTTGTAAATTATTGTCATCTTTTTGTTTCTGTTAATTATACTTATCCTTACTTCTCCAGGGAACTGTATTTTCTGATCCACACTGTATCTGAAGTGTGGCTGAGATATATTACACTAGTCATACCTAGTCATTAAGAAAAGATTTTAGGTTTATCAGACATAAAATACTAAATTACACTAAAACTCATATTTTCCTCTGTTCTATTTTCATTTAAGTTACAGTGTGAAACCATAAGTGACTCATGCACATCTCATTAGTTTGAGATGTATTTGGTGGAGACATTATGTGGTCCAAGACCTTTTTAAACATAGAAATATTGATTTCTTGCATATATTTGTTGCCAAACAGATGTTTAATATTACATACTATACATACTATACATACATATTATACATGTGATGGTTTCCTCATTCTTGCATATTTATGCATTTCTTCTCATAATCCACCTAATCAATCCTCATTCATAGATCCCCAAATTGTATGCTATTTTTTTGTACATGGTATGTTTTGCACATATTCTATAGTTTTTCTTTGAATTTACTGCCAAAATTTTAAGATAACAAAACAAACAAAACAAAAACAAACAAAAACAAAAAAACCCCAAAAAAACCCACCAGAAAGGGAACTTTTATTATATGGAGCTTTTTAAAAAAATATAATTTTTTCTGTATTGGATACCATTAATTTATGTAGAAAGTAAACATTTTCATATTAATAAAATCAATACATGGATGTAAAAATATAGTACAACTGTAAATTAAATCTTTAACAACTTCAATCCACATGTATGAAGATTTTTCTCATCAAATCAGCATTCTCACAGTATAAATATTTTACTCTACAGTAGTATCATTATCTGAAAACACACCAACTGCAGCATTGGAGATAATATCTAGTGGCTATGGTTCTCTATGTGCCTTCCTTCAAACCAAGCTAGAGCACAGCTGCCAAGAATGTTGGCCACTGCAGCATTGCTTCATATCTATAACCAAAAAATAACAAATTTAACCCAGCATATTCTAACATAAACCCAAAATTAAACATTCAGTATTCCATATTCATTTCAGATTGTGGCATAGAGTTGCATTCTCTCTCTTTTGGAATTCTGCACAAACAGGAATATAATATAAAATGGTTGTAAAATATATGTCTTCATTTTCATTCTTGAAATTGTACAGATCAACCTAATGATTTAGCAGTCATGAAAAGGTCACAAAGTTCTTTCTGGAGAACATTTGGTACTTTTACCCAAACAACACAAAGAAATTGATCGATCTGTACTCACAGCATCAACTTTTATTGACTGTTAATGTTAACAGAATTGAAATATTGAAATTTATTTGAAAGCTAAGTAAGTTTTTAATATTTTTCTCTTTCTAGTGTCTTTGTTTCTCCTTTAATATGATAGCTGGAATTTTATCACTTCTCTTTTTGGTATTGAGTTGGAGTTTTTCCCTCAAACTTAGGTGTTGATGAAAGTACTTCATTTATTTTTTATTCTTTTTTAAACATCTATCACATAAATCACTCACTCTGTTACTTATCTTAAAATATCTGCTAGTGCATAGAGGATATATCACTGACTTGAATGAATATCCAATCAGCTTTTCTTTCCCTCCAGTAAAACATCAATCTGAACTCAGGAGTTCACACTCTTTGTCTGTTCTGCTGTCTGTTTTGTTTGAAGAGCTTATACTGTCTTCTTCAGTTAATTCTGTAAAATTCTGTAAAAAAGGGTAATTGTATAAAGCCTTGCACACATAAAGTGTTTGCTTCATATTTTCAGACATATAGGACAGGGAATGAAGCAAAGATTCCAAATTTATTATAGACATATTTCTTCATGACAGAGTCCACATCTTCAGTTTTGTAGAAATGACTATAAGCCATCAACTTCTATTCACACAGAGATTTATATCTCTGTTTATCTTTGTTTCAAGGGAGTAATTTTCTGAAATTGATACTAAAATTGGAACCTCAAACAATATTTTTCTCCAGGCGGAATCCTTTTTTCTTCCATAAACTTTTTAGAGATTAAAACAATGTATACCTTATCTTGAAATAGCCCATAAAAATAAGCTTTTTTCATTTTTAAACAATGTGAAGTATTGCACATATGTTGTGTAAGCAAAATTTAAAAGGTTTATTGGACTTGTGAGATCAATATATGTTATTTCTCCATATCTCCTCTGTAATAGAGGGATTTCATCAGGAGCATCATACTATCCAGATTAACAGTCAATTGCACAGGAGTAACTAGCTTCAATGTATATCTTCATCTGAAATATATGACTGAATAATTTCACAAAAAAAAACAAAACCAGTAATTAAAATAGTAGAAATAGTAAGAAAGCTTCCTTTCTGTAACTAATACTAGCAAAGAATAGAATGGGCCCTATAACCCATGATTAACTAAAGTTAACATTACCAGCAACAGGTAGAAGAGGCAGAGCAGGAAGAGTTCATTAACATCAAATTTTATATAAAGATTTGAGATATTTAAACATGAGAGGTAAGGTAATCAAAAGCAATCATCTTTTTTACCTTTTGATTTTCTAGAGATAAATTTTATCTGACTATTAATAAGGATATATAAAATAACTTGTATGTTTTGGAGATAAATTAATATTAAAAAGAAAACCAACTTGTTTTGAATTTTTGTTTGCTCATTTGCAGAAGTTGATTCCTGAGGTAGAACAGGACAGTAATAGAAATAAAAGAAATAAAATGAGAATTATTTTTTCAAGTTCTATCCACTTTTTCTGCTTTGAAATGTTGAAGTTTTTTTAAAAGCATTTTTCCTATTATTCATTTCATATTAAGAAGATAGCTGGAAAGCACTCTAGAAAAGATGACCCACATCTAAAGCCTTAACTGATGTTGAAGTTATGTAACTTGTGTGCCCCTGTTACATACTCTCACATGTGATGCCATCCCAAGGGGGTAATAATTTAGATTTATTCTAGTTTTGTTTGCCAGGGTCACTTAGGCTTCATAGGCAATGGTTGAATTAATTATTTAGCCAAAGCGATGGAAAAATATCATGTTTATTTTGGAGAATATGCATTTACCTAGAAATAGGGTGTGGGTTTTTTGCCATTTTGGAATGAAAGAAGGTTATGCATTTATTTCATTTCTAAAAACAAAGAATCTAGTTTTGATGCACAAGAAGAAGATACTGAGGAGCTGCATTTGCCATGTTTTCTCCCAATTCCTCTCCCCCAAAGGGAGTTTTTAGTGTAAAGGTAATTGCTTCCTCTCTACAGAGTAGTTAATTTTAAAAGAAATTCAGTTTTCAATTTTCAATTGCATTCGGACAAGAAATAAATGTTTGAATACTTTGAATATTCTGCTTAATTAGTAAAATGATGCTTATAGTTGTTTTCCAAATGCTCATTATAAATTTCTCTATAATCAAGAGTGAAAATGGTACAATGACAAAAAAGTCTTCTAAGCATTTGAGTTTTGGAATGGGAACATTTACTTACCTTCAGGGTGTTTCTGAAAAAACTACAGTATCTCTAATTATCAGTAAAAAATATATGGGTAAAATTTGGGGAAATTATCTGCTAAACGTTGCTTGTTCATAAGCCTCCATTTATACAAAACCCTGTGATACGGGCAGTGTAGAGAAGTTGAGGGACCTGCAAGGAGAATCCCAAAAAGCAAGGGTCTCATATACAGATATGTAGTTTACATACTGCCCCTGAAAATATAAAATTTGGAAATTGTGCTTCTGATAAAATTGCAAAGTTCTTTGCATGCAATGAAGACACCTTCTAAAGAATCAAATTGCAATGAAGGTTAGAAAGAGAAAAAGTATTATGTCAGAAAAAGCAGTGTGCTATTTCTTAATTAAATGATACTCATTTTACTGAGTACAGAGTAAAATATTATTGTGTTTATTAATTTCTTCCTTTTAGCGTTTTTGGTGTTTTTTGTTGCTGTGGTTTTTTTTGCAGGGTGGGGGGGATTGTTATTTTTTTCTTTTTGTTGTTTTTGTTTTGTGTTGGTTGGCTTGTTTGGGTTTTTGGGGTGAGAGTTTGTTTACTTTTGTTTGTTTATTTTTGTTATTGTTATTTTTTATGTGAATTCAAGAGCCAAAGAACACTTCTGACATTATTAATTGAAATGTCATAGATGTAAATGTTAGAAGATTAGAAATAAGGAATAATTAATAATTATTATGTCTTTTATGAAAAAGTAAAAGTTATATTGTTTCTTGTTTACAAAGTGTGCTTTTTTTAATCACAGTAGTCCATACAGTTGCATGTTTCAATACCACTGTGCATCCTGACTAAATATCAAGAAGTATTCTTCTGCCACATGAACTTTGCCATGCATTCCTTATTTCAGTGAAAGTTTTTTTATTCATGTTCAAATTAAAAAGATATAGATCCAGAGCTCAGTTTTGTCTCAGTGCAAACTGAAATTATTCTCAAATCTACTAATTTATTAGTCTAGGATAAAAATAAGTCAACGGAATGATTGATATTTCCTTCACATGACCTGCTCTGTAAGTTGAAAAATAAGATACCTTCGATTGAATCAAGACTCAAATCAAGATTTCAAATATTCTCAAGTACATAAGACTATATTTTAAAAAATAGTTCTTATGTCCTACCTTTTGGGCAAGTCATATAACAGTGCATTACTTGCTATATATTAAAAACAACAACAACAACAACAACAAACAAACAAAAAAAAACACAATAACAAAAACAAAGAAACAATTATTTAAAAAAAAATTAAAAGGATCTGTTAGGAAGAAATTTGTGTCTATGGAAGTGCTAAGGTAATAATAGAGAAATTATTCTTCTGTATAGCTGAAAAACAATTATTCTGAAATGTACTTTTTCAAAATTCCTATTCATAGAGTGTTTTTTGTGAATCATATTTTGAAATACATATTTTTCCACATAGTTTAGATAGAGAGCATGCATTTAGGCATTATGACAAACTCTAGCACAACTATGAGATTCTTAAGACTTTCTTTGAAGTAACACCATGAGTTATAACACCCATACAATTCTAAATTACTGACAAATTTTCCACAGCTTTCTTTTTTTCAGGGTGCTTGATTTGAGGAATTTTTCCTAATGTATATTTAAAATCTGGAGTCAACTATAAACCAATAAAACAAACCTTAGATTTGCATGAATACATCCTCCCCACACACACAAAGAGATCCCAGATTATCAAAACTGAACACTTCTTAATGCCAGAATTCTGCCGCTAAAACATAATTAAATTATGCATGTTTAATAGGGTTATATCATCTTTCATACAGAAGAAAATAAGAATGGTGATTTGATGACTGAATATGTCTCCTGCAGCTGTGAGCACACAGATATTAAACATTGAACTAGTCATCCCCTGAATCCTACATGCACACTGTAGTTCACAGGACAGACCAACAAACCAGCACAAAAGCTTTCTGAAGAGATCAAAAGCTCAAGCAGTGCTTTAAACCCCTCAAAAAAGAGTGAAATATGCCCAGATGATCCTTGGAAGAACGAATTTTTCACACTACAGATAAAGGTGCAAAAATCCTGACAATTCTGCTAGTTTCAAGTCGAATAAAATTCTTTCCCTCCCCAGTCTCTCGTGATCATTTTAAGAAAGTGCTGAGAATAACATATTGTCTCTTGGGATGGTTAATCTTTGATATCATAGTCTTAATCTATGAAAAATATGATCTTTCTTTTCTGTCTGTAGGGTGCTGCTTTAGTAACTTTTAAGAATAAGATTAATTCATAGAAAATAAATATGAATCAGCAAGTACTGCAAACTGAGAAGTGGTGAATGTTTTAATACTGATGATTATGAAGTACAGACTAAATGTCTATAAACTGGGTCACAAAAAAAACCAAACAGACTGATTTTTAGATCAAACAGTGTTTATGTAGTAAAACCTCATGCTGCATTTTGAATAATGTTCCAGCCCTAAATTGTTCAAACCCTGAGCAACCCAGTTTAGTAGAAGATTCCCTGTCCATGGCTGGACTGCTGCAAATGGATGATCTCTTGGGAGGTCCCTTCCAACCCAAACCATTCTCTGATTTTATGATGAATACAAACACACAAAAATGGGTTAATACTCAAGTGCTGACCTTTAAATTTTCCCTCATATATTTAATGTTTGTATGATATTATATTTAAACTCTGGATGGGTTTAACTTTATAAGACAAAAGGCTATCAGGTATGTTAAGGCAGATGGATGTTGGTGCAATTATTATGAAATCTTCCATACCTGATGTTACTAATCACTGAAATGTAGGCATCATCATACACTTTATAATAATATATATATGTAAGAATATTCAGAAGCTTAATAGAATAGAGGTTTTATCACAACCTTCAAAGGAATCCAATTTCTGCTGTCCACTTCTTGAGGTATAAATGTTGAGATATTCTCTACCCAGGTAAAGGATCTTTTGTTTTTTTTCTTATAACTGAACTAGTTAAAATGTTTTAACTACTTGAAAAGATGGATTTCCTCCATTAGGTAATTTCCTTGATCTATTGCAAATCCATATATTCTCTGATATGCCAATATATGGCTGTAAAGCAGCCTCCAGAAAATGACTCAGGGGTCCTGGCAGACACCGACTTGAACATGAACCAATAATGTGCCCTTGTGGCAAAGAAGAAAAATGGTATTCTGGGGTGCATTAGGAGTATTGCCAGCAGATTGAGGGAGGTGATTCTTCTACTTAGCACAAGTGATACAACACCTGACAGATCGTGTCCAGCTTTGGGCTCCCTAGCACGAGAGAGACATGGACATACTGGAGACATTCCAGGAAAGAACTATGAAAATGATTAAGGGTCTGGAGCCAATCTCCTGTGACAAAAGGCTGAGGTTGCTTGGCCTAGAGACAAGAAGTCTCAGGAGGGGATCTCATCAAAATATGCCTGAAATAAGGGTACAAAGAAGATGTAGTCAAGCTCTTTCCAGTGGTGACCAGTGACAGGAGAAGGGGCAATGGACATTCAGTGAATCACAGGAGGCTCTATCTGAGCAACAGGAAGCCCTTTTGCAGTGTGAGTGTGACTAAGCACTTACAGAGCGTGTTCAGAGAGGTTGTGTGATCTCCAAACATAGAATTACTCAAAAACGATCTGTACAAGATTTTGGATAACTGGCTGTAGATGACCCTGTTTGAACAGGGAAGTTGGACCAAGCAACATCCAGCAGACACTTTCAAACATTCTGTGGTTCTGAAATTCAGTGATTCTATAAATATAGTTTGCGGAAATTTCAAGACATTTTAAATTTTCTGTTTATTAGTTTTATTAGTGAATATAATAAGATCTAGTCTTGAAAACTGATTTGAAGAGATTGGAAGTAAATCAATTACTTCAATGTTAAAAGACTGAATTAAAATCATCAACATTGAATTGGCTGGATACATTATAGAAAATATGTATATTTCATCATCTGACTTAGGCATCCATAGTGAGTTAGTGTTAAGGGCCAAACTTGTACCCTGCTGCTTTTTTTCCCTCCTCAGTGGGAGAAAAAAGGATGTGAAAACCCATGCCTCTAAGTGAAGACAGTGAGATCCCTTGTGTTTTACTTCAAAAGAGACTAAACTTGGGGAAGATAATATAATTTATCAACAATTAAAATAAATTTGGTTAGTGAAAAACACCTTCTGTATTGGCTCTTCGGAATTCAACTTCACTCCTCAGCTCCTGACTACTATTCCTGACTGACCAGCATGGTTAGGGGCATGGATAGTACACAGTCATTTCTCCCTCTCTTTTGCTGCTCTTCTCTCACACCTTTCCCCTGCTCCAGTGCTGGCCCTCTACACTAGCTGCAATACCTTTAAGGAAAAATCTCTACTCCAATGTGGGCACTTTATGGGTTACAATTCTTTTAGAAAAAGCAAACCTGATCTGGAATGGATTTCTCCACGTGGTGTGAATATCTGCTCTGACATGGAGGGCTCGTCCTCCTCCTGCTCTGTCCTTGTTCTTTTGAATGCTTCTCACTCTTTTCTATCCTCCCTCTGTTGTTCCTGTTCATCAGTTTTACCATTAGGAAATGTAACTTTAGATTTTAACATTAAAGCCTGCACTAGACATTTTATCAACTGTACTAGACATTTTATCAACTGGACTTATTTGCTTATGTTATAAAATATTTTCTGTCTTTATATTGCGCTTTGTCCAAAGCAAAACCAGCAAAATAAAATTATATAATTTGGTGGTAAAAATTCTCATTATAAAATTATTATTATTATTATTAGACTAAGAAAATAAAAGGATCATTTAACTTCATTTTATTCATCCATCTGAACTTTTGTTCTAAACTACTTTATTAAAATGTGGAGGTATTTTGTAGCAAATTAGAGGTGGAGTAATCACTAAGAAAATGAATCTTCTCTATTAACAACAGGGCTTCATTTCAGCAGCTTCAGTTCCAAAATTTGAGAATGATCTGGTACTGACCGATTCGGGTAACATTTCTGGGGCATTTCAAACTGTTTGCAATGTTCTTTTGCAATGTTCTGTCCTGGAGACACCAAAAAATTACTCTTTCTGCCTAAGATTTTATTTCCTATACATTATTAAGTTGAACAAGAATCTGAATTTTGGAGCCAATTCTTTATACCAGAGATCATCAGTAAGTCCACTGGAACACCCACATTCAGAAGCGCAACAATTTTGAAAAAGAAGCATAATGTATTGTAAAGTATGTTTCACATTAAGCTGAGTTAAAATCTTTTGGGCTCAGGTATAACCAAGACTTTATCCAAAAAGTCCTGACTACCTGCTTGAGCTATCAGGACTTTTTTATTTACTCTCTTTGGTACAAAAGCAAACACCACAATTTGTTTATAAAAAGATGATCAATTGATAATTTTAATTTATGACTTCAATTATTATGCTCACCTTCGGGTTTGTTCTTAGTTGCCATTCAATTGAAAAGCTATGTATTTAGTCCTTACAGGTATGTCCTTAGTATTATCAAAATCACGAAGTTCAAAGACATTAAAACGTTAGATGTACAAAGACATTAGATAGAGCCACAAACTCAACAACAACTTAATCAAGTAGAGGCAGATGTTTAGAAACACAACTCATATTTTGTGTAAAAAGTTAAACAGCAAGAAATTAGATTTCCTTTCTTCTCTAGCTTGTTTCCAGGCTAGCAATTTCTACAACTAAGAATAAGGAGAATTTATAGGCAGCCCCAGAGAGCCAAATTAAACAATGCCTGCTGCAGCAAGTTCCATTTTTCTCTTGTCTTCTTGTTTTTTTTCTTTTCACTAACTACTATCTTTCAGTTAGAAAGAGACTGTAAGTCTAGGAAGTCCTGGTAATTAGTAAGCCAGAATAAAAAAGATATTCCTGCTTGGCAAATAGAGAGGGAATTCAAGATACTAAATCAAACAAACACAGGGAAATATGTATTCAGAATCCAAATTTCTACTGTCTACAATCCTCACACTTTGCTGTCCAAATAAAAGAAGTAAATAGGGAAAGCATTGGTGTCATATCAAGAGGAGATGGAGAGCAGAGAATTAGCCTAAAGACTTTCCCTATGTGAAAAAAATATCCTAAGGAGCTTGACAGAAAAGAAGGCTCAGAAGGTGTATTTATTTGAAATATATTCATGTAAGGAAGCTTTTGACAAGTAATATCAAAAGAGCTAAGGGAAGAAAAGGCTCCAAAACAAAGAGAATTGTTGATTTAGTGTGGTCCCTGCTTAATATACAGCATCTGGTCTTGCCAATCAGCACAGTCATTTCATGAAAGAAAGCATCAAAAAAGGTATCCTTTTTCTTGCTGTCATGAGTCTTTCTTCAGATCATAATTAACAATAATGTTTTCAAGTTTCCAGTTTATTAACAAAAGATCTAAAAAGATCAAGGGAGTGCGCCTGGGTTTCAACGCTGTTATATCAGTAACCTTGTAATTCCCCTGAGATGTGTTTGAATATTCTAATGGACTCCATCTGATCACAGGCACATCAACAGTTCAAAGATAACACTTTCATCATACATTGATTGTGGGCCTATTCTATCCCACCTTATCATGTATAATATCCAGAGTATTTAGAGATAAATATGCAGCATGAGTGTGTTGAAGTACATGCACTTACTTAAAACTAGAAGCTCTTGCTCTCCATTTATGTTCTGATTTTGGCTGGGCTAGAGTTAATTTGCTGCACAGGAGCCAGTATGGGCTATGTTTTGGATTTCTGCTGAAAACAGCATGATAACACAGAGCTGTTTTAGTTACTGCTGAGCAGCCCTTACACAGAGCCAAGCCCTTCTCTGTTCCTCACCCCAACCCACGGGTGACAAGGCTGGGGGCTCCAGGGACCCTGCAGGGGACACAGCCAGGAATGCTGATCCCCAGCTGAAGAAGGGGATGTCCCAGACCGTATGGTGCCATGCTCAGAATATAAAACTAGATGGAGAGGAAGGAGGAAATGGGGTGTTCACTGTGGTAGGGTTGGTTCCCCCCAGTAACTGCTAAGATGTTTTGATTCCTTGTTTTGCTTTGCTTGTGTATGCAGCTTATCTCAGCCCATGACTTTTCTCACTTTTAGTCTTTCATTTCTCTACCCCATCTCACTGTGGGAGGAAAGAATCTGCCATCTTTGTTTAAAAATACAATTTATTTGTCACATGTTCCCAGTATAACTGACTTTCATAATTTTTTACAAAACTACTGAATGTGTCTAATGTAGTCTCCTACAGCAATGAATTCCTTTACATTTGTCCCCTCAAACATCAGCCGAGCTTTGTGTCAATATGCAAAAATATTAGTTTTTCCAGCTCAAAAAATAAATGTTCTATGATATTGTCTCAAGGAAATAATGAAAGGTTTACTTTCTCTTCCCATTAAAATATGTAAAATATGAATGGAAGAAATGAAGCAGCACACTTTTTCAAAACAAAGTCTGTTTAGCAACAATTTTAAAATGATGTGATTTCTCTCTAAATGAATATGAATTACTTCTTGCTAACTACTTTTTCAGTAATGTCAAGTTTAATTACGTGATTTACAGTACTTAAATTGCAAAATATAGGTACAAAGGAAGGGCAGGGATGATGTTGCAGCAGCATATGGCCTGAAAATATTAAAAAATTGCAATCTAAAGTCTATGAAATAAATATTTTAAAGAGGAAAATTTAAAAAAACAACCCTCAAAAATTATTTGGATTATTACTCCAACTTTCACAGATCATTTATTCTTTTTGAAAAGTTCTTGATATGCATGTAAAACACAATGATAAAAAGCTGGGTTCTTCTACTTAACTGAAGAAACTCAGAGTGTGTCCTGAGGCAGACTCATAAACCTCATTTTCACATTGAAAAAAATATTTTTTTAGGTACAAAATTCTTTGTTCATTTAAAGGGAAATGTGGACCTGCACAGCAATTTGCAAACACTGTTGTGAAACAGGATGCATTATTACTGGGCAAAGAAATAACCTGAAGTATTAAGATTTAATTTTTTTCATGCCAGGAATGAAGATGTTAGGATTAGAATTTCATCCTGAAAGTCTGAATGCCCCTGTGATAATTCAGGTTCTTGACCATTCATTCCCTTTAGCAATATGAACAGTGAAGGAATCATAACTTTTTAATATAGTTATAGGAATGGTTTTCTTCTGTAAATAAGATTTTGAGTACCATGTCCTTTTACATAGAAATGCACAAAGTACTTATTTTCATTCATTAGCAACTAGGAATGTTTTATCTACTGACCTAATTATATCCCCAGTTACCATTGTCATCTTCCCTTCAGCAAAAAAATCCCCCCTGAGTAGTTTATTCATGCATGGTTTTATTGAAAAAAAAAAATTTAAGGATTCTGCCCTTGCGACCTCCCCTGTCTTATTGTGTATCTTATTAGTACTTTGCTTTTGTATGTGAGGGCTGCTAGTGTGGGTAAACTGATAATTTCACAGTAATAATGTGCTATATTGTGCTATGGACATTTCCTTTCTAAAGACCATGTAGCTGCCATTTTTTGGTGGGCCAAACATCAAGAGCTATAATCAATGACTCTTTATTCTGCTGATATTTAGTTGCTTTAGTGAGCAAATGTCTACAGCCAGATTAAGGCAATGAAGCTTTGGGCTCTGACCTAGGAGTGAACATGATTTTTTACAGAATGTTTATGGTTTCTCTTTCCCCACTTGTTATCCCATTTATTTAGTAGCTTCCTCTTGCATAGCATAAAATTCCTTCAGGAATTCATCTGACAACTTCTGAACTGTAGCAGTTTGAATTCATCCTAGCAAATGTCACAAAATTGATGCCAGCTTTAATACATTCAATTATAAACTGAAATGCAAAGGGTACCTCTGCTGCTTAAAGTTGATATATATAGTGGGTATAAAAATTGCCAAGGAGTAGGACAGCTGAATATTGAAATTATGCCACTCGTACATTTTCTGAGTGGTTGGGGTGATGAGTGGGGTATGGCTCAGAATAGCTGTAACAGCTGCCAAAAGTTATTCCTCCTGCAGACTACCCTTCCTCAAATGCATGATCTATCCAAGAACTTTGACTTGCCTTTTCTAAACTATCCTGGACTATAGTTTTCCAACACTCAAAACCTAAATAAGATCTACAATAATACTACCCAGCTTGTTTTAGCTATGATTATCTTCTTTTATATCTTCCCATAATACATAATGTCAAGAATATGGGGATGAGGGGTATAAATATGTGAATGCTTTACATTACAAATGTAGCATGCTAATTCCATATTTGATTTTAATTTAGATGTCACATATGGATATGTAACAGCTTCTGTAATATTTTGGGATGTCCAAAATTTCTGAAGAGGTTTGGTAGATGTGACATGTAGGTAACTCTCTCAAGGTATGTCTGAATGAGAGCTGGAGCTCAACCAGGTACACTAGGACAATTCAAATGCAGCTGTCTGCATATGGAAAGATAAATTAATTTTTCAACACTCAGCATGGGATTGCACTGTAGTTCAAAATGCTTATATGTGAGCTAGGTGATAAAATTCCCACTACAATCACAAAATCACAGAATCATAGCACAAGCTGAGTTGGAAGGGACCCACGAGACTCTTTGAGTCCAACTCCTGGCCCTGCATAGGACCATCCCCAAGAGTCACACCCTGTGTCTGAGAGCATTTCCCAAATGCTTCACAGGCTGGTGCGGTGACAAATTCCCTGGGGAGCCTGTTCCCGTGTGAGTCTGGGACTGGATTTCATTCATCCTTCTCACAGTGCATAGGGGTGTGTAATATCAAAAGCACAAAGTGGTACAAACGATGCAAATAGTTTGTTCTTCAATGTGTAGACAAACTCCTCAGCTGAATCAAATTAAAGCAGAATACTATTGTAGAATAATATGCAAATACTATTGTGAAGGCATCGAAAGTTAAAGTTATTTCTCATGCTCAGAAATATTCATAATTCTAATATTTCATCCCCAATGGGTAAGTGGAACTAAAGTGAGATGTAGCTTCTTTATGTTCACTACAAGTATTAACAGTGCAGAAGAGGAATTGTTGTATTGGTGTCTGTAGATGTTAATATTTATAAGTCTGGACGTAATCAGAGAAGGAGATCACAATAAAGGCAGCTAATGAAGCTCAAGTGTAAACAAGATGGTAGTCTCCTGGAAAATCATACAACTATTCCTTTTTCCCCCCCTTAATTAATACAGGTTGTCTGGATTAAGTATCTGTAACATGGTCACATACTATGTATATACCACATTGCAACTACCACGAGTTACAGAGTACACTGAATAGTTGATATGGAGATAATTCTTTATTCTGAAGGTGTTTTACCTTCAGCTACAGAAAAATGCTTTTTCTTCCTTTTTTTTTTTTTTGAATGATGGCAAAGACAAAAGATAAAGCTAAGTCAGTATTTATATAATATTTGTTCATGTCATGTAGATAGCAGGTCATATCTTGTCTTTCTTTAGCAGTCAATATTGTCACTATCCTCGTAAAAGTCTAACTTCATTTGGATTCATACTATTCCCCCTTTTAAAATAATTTAGTTTAAGAGCATTTTTACCATTTTAAAAACTAGTGCAATTTTCACTTCAGAAACAGTGTTTCTGTTCTGTGAAGACCAACAGAAATGCTGAATCTAACTTACTTCAGTCAGTTAAAGTAAAATGAAACAGTAATTACTCTTGCATGATTGAAATGTTTAAAAGGAACAAGTGGGAAAAAAATCCCAAACAAACCCTAGACCCTTCTTTAAATTTATTTAACTTGGCATTTGTTAAAGTCTTTCATTCCCTCCCGTTTTTTAATTAAGTTATTAAGTAAATTCTAAAGTACAGCTTAAAAAGTGACATGTGGTGTATAAATACATGTTCTTTCCTGAAAGTCTAAAAGCCATACATAAAGGATGAAGAAAGGAATAAAATATGCCACAGCAAAAGTGTATATTTATTTTATACTATCATTTTGAGAGACCACAGTAGTAGCTTTAAAAGAAATGAAAAATTATTACAATCCTTCAAACAATTTTTCTTTCTCAGTGTAAGAGATTCAGATGTGTTTATGCTTTTTTTTTTTTTTCTTAAACAGCTAAAAAGTACCAAATTCAGCCATTAACTGGCAGGGATGAGGTAAAAAATAAAATAAAAACATAGTAGGCAGACAGTAAGACAAAAAACAAAAAACCCAAAAAACCCCAAACAAACAAACAAACAAACAACAACAACAAAAAAACCCCAAAACTAGAAGATTCATATGGACTAGAAAATTAGGACTGGTTTCTTACAGTTTTGTCTTTGGTTGACTGACCCCAAGTGACTAAGCATAGGTTTCACATTAAAATTTCATTACTGCTGGAACAATTAAAAGAGCTCCCTCTCCTCTGCCAAAATAGTTATTTCTCTGCAATTTGTGAATCTTGAGACTTCTGTTCTTTATAACCATGCACTTGTATTGTTATAAGCCTTGTGCTGGGCTCCTCAGGCTTGTTCTGCCAGGGCTTTTCCTGCCCAGCCTGCAGCTTGAGAAACCTCCGGAGAAAACCACAAAGGGATGGGATCAGTTTAGTTCTACAGATGGTCAGTACTAAATGGGATTCTTCTTACACTTTATTTCTTAAGTATTCTTTTGGGAATATTTCTTACATTATATAATAGATAGGGCTGTCATTTTACCTTGAATCTAGGTTTTTCTTGAACTCACAACCTACCCACTCTACCCACCAACCTAGAAGTGGGAAGTAATCCCAGAAAAATGGACTCCCAAGCTGAAATCAGAAATAAAGTTAGGAAAAAAAAGTCTCCTAATTAAAAAAGAGCTAGGGAAAAAAGCCAAGTAAACAAAAAAGTTGAAAATAGAAAAAAACCTCAAACATGACAAACAGTTGCATACCTGTTTTCAGAAGTCAAGAAGGTCAGGAAAGGTAAAGACATATCTGGAAAATATCAAGCTTAAATAGCTTAAAAAGAATATATGATGCAGTTAAATAGTTTCTAGATGTATAAATGAAAAGAGGATAGCAATAGCTTATTGGAAAGGATGGACCAAGGTAAAAGATAATCAAAAATAACTAAAGGTTTTCAGGAAGAGCAATAGTTATGGCTGGACACCATATGGAACTAAGTACATTGATGCATATATTATATGTGATGAGAAATGTATTATGCACATTGGGTAAGCAATAAACTGATTCCTACATTAATAATTTGATTTTTAGAAATGAAGCAAACAATTTGATATGAAACATTCTGCTAGAGTATTCATGCAGTGATGGGAAAATACACTGCACTTTGTTTAAGAAATGGAAGACTGTTCTCAGTAAGTATGATCATTTGCCAAATATTGACAATATACTAAGCTTTAAAACTAATCGGAATGAAAAATAAATATATAGATGTTTAATCAGTATAGCTCAAAATGTACCATCATACTTACAATGAATTTTAGTTACACACTTCTATGCTTTCCTGAGGGAAAAAAAATGAAAAGCTAGGCGGTGAACTGTAGGTAAGAACTCAGTACACAATCTAAGAAAAAAGGCTCAGAATACTTCGTAACATATCTGTTTATTAGCATATATTTAGGCATAGATATAGTAATTTACTTCCTGTACATCTACTTACCAATTTAATATCTGTGGAACAATAACCTATACCTAGCCACTCATAGCCAAATTCACAATTTTTCTGTTTGAAACTGGAGGTATGGTGCAGTCAATGCACTGTAAAATATCTGCAATAAAAAAAAGGGTGAGCATGCATAAAGACACAAATCAAAGTAAGGTTATCCTCAGGATAGAAATGGCTCTACTCAGGTTCTTTTCTCCTTTCACTCTTCGGGATTTATTATAATCGTCCTGTATGGCAGCACCCAGCTGAGTTTCTATGCTGTACTTAAAGCTGACTTTCTGTTTCCACCACAGCACTTTTCTTCTTTTATTGATTTTAGCTTCACTGTTATATTCATCTTTTTCTAAAATTAGGCCCATATATTTTCAGCTTTATGGTCTTCATCCTACACCTCATCCTTCCCACACCTCTTTCTAAATCACTTCACTACTGCTTAGCAGTAAAATGGATGTTTATCATAAATTTGGCTTAGCATTTATTGTTGTTGGAGTTGTACATGGAGAGAAAGGAGGTAGACTTCACCAAAGCTATGATAGAGTTAAAAAGGTACACTACAAAGTATTTAAAAATGCAGTACTTTCAGTTCTCTTCATTTTGACCACAAGAATGTAATAGAATCAAAGTTGTCGTATTCTTAACACAATTCTGTTTCTATGAAGATTTACTTGCTTTCTCTCCAGGGAAATATAGAATAAACAATTAAAGATATATTTAGATTAATTCCACTAGGATTATTAAAAATTACAATAAAACATTAATAAAAGCATATACATAATAAGATTGTTATTCAATTGTTTGCCCAATAAATAAGATGCTTCAAATCTGAGCTTTTTCTCAGTCTGGTGCTCATTCCAGGAGTGTTTGCCTAACCATGATGCTAAGTTATATACAGGATCTGAGTACTTGTCCAAATTAAGCCCATCTCTAACCAGGAATGCCCAAATACTAGATGTAAAGAGAGTCATAAATGGAAAACTGATTTCAGCCTATTAGATAGATGGAAGTACAGGTGCAGGTAGGTTCTGATAGAAAGAACTGTCAAGAATCAAGGTAAAATAATAACCCAATATGGTGACAACAAGGCCCAAAAGAAAACTTAATAAATAAAGTCAAACAGAAGTTGTATTTAATATAGAGAGAAAATTAAGCACCCTGAACACTGGTTTGTTCTGGAGACTTCTCAAAGATTGTACCTGAAGGATTATGCCTAAAACCAAAGTTTCATGTTCTCTGTAAGAGACTTTGTGAGAAATCTAGAGCTATTCAAAGTGATAATGACCTTAAGTCCACCAGGAGATCAACTCAGGCCACTTGTAGCTCATTATTCAGGAGCCCTAAAGTGCTGTACTGTTAAAATTCTACCCCATTCAGGTTCTTAAACCCTTGTTCTGGGTTGCCAGACACCTAAACTTCTGAGGTGGGTCATGACCAGGAGTGACTCCTGACTGGTTTATCTCCATCTCTCCAGGATTTTTAGATATCCTAATTAAAAACACTCTGAATATACCTTTGTTTGTAGTGTTGTGTAACACCAGCTGGCAACCAAGCATGACACAGCTGCTCACTCACTCCATTGCCACAGCAGGATAGGTGTGAGATAAGTGGAAGAGTAAAATCAAGAAAATATGGAAACTGGGATAAGGAAAATTTAATAATGTTAATGCTACTACTACTAATAATTAAAAATATAAATAAATATGAGAGAGAAATAAAGCCACAGAAAGAGCAGCAATGCAGATGGAAATAGCTGTTCACCACTAGCTGACTAACACTCAACCAGTTCATGAGCAGCAGGCCTCTGGACAACTTTTCTCCCAAATTTATATGCTGACCAAGATGTCATATGATATGGAATATTCCTTTGTTCATTTTTTTGCCATCTGTGTTCCTTTCCAACTCCTTGCACACCCCCAGCCTGCTCTGTGCTGGGATGGGGATAGAAGCAGAACAGGTCTTAATACTGTGTAAGGACTGTCCAGCAATAATTAAAATATCTGTGTGTTATCAACACTGCACCTGATAGTGGCTACAGTAAAGAAAATCAACTCAATCCCTGCCAAAACAGCACAGTTTAAAAGATTAACAGTGCAAAGTGACACAGTGAAAGACACGCCAGGAAAATAAAACACTGGATTTTGGGTGACATATGTGATACCAGTAAGGCTTATCTTTTATTTTGGAAGTTTGCTCATCTATGTGCCTCATTTATTAAAATTATAATTTCTGAGTTTATACCAGTAAATTGAACTAAGGTTCATGCTGACAGATATGCTGCTATGCTTAATTTGGGGATTTCAGGGATTTTTTTTTACAACTTTTAATAGTATTACACTTAAAAAGCAATAACATGTTGAAGCAATAATGTTCTGATGAATGAATATCCTCAAGTGCCTAACTTCCAACTAAAAGTGTCAGTCAGCTGTTGCACATTTTTGCCTGTTTCCTTGCACTGCTACTTCTTGTGTTTTGTTTGGTTTTTGCTGTGTTTCTTTCCCCAAGTATTATTCAGTCTCTCCATGAATGGTTGAGATTTTTTGCCTTCATAACATTACTACAACCTACCTATCAGTGAATTAATTAAATTTTATGTGCTTCTTCAAGAAAAATAATCAACCTTTACTGATTTGTCCTATAAATGATAGGATGATAGAATAAATATCCTAGAATAATATGGCTAATTTTTATCCTATTTCACCCTCAGAAAACTTAGAATTCTGAATAAAAAACTACAGTATATGCATGTTTAAGATATTAAAATGACCAGCAGATCTGCATGTGTCTCTATTTTATAAGCAAGTTTAGGAATTTTTAAAGGAACAGATTTTGAAAATCCTCAAAAAGGACTTTAAAATTAATTTTAAAAAGACACTTCATATTTTTAGTAAAATAAATTGTCCAATATTTTTAAAGGGCATGTTACATTGGGAAATATGTACTTAGAGTTGCAAAGATTTTAAACGATCTTTAATAAGTCAGTTGAGAATGAGAACAAAAACCAATTTTAAAACTTTTCAGCTAGTTGGTCTTTTCCGTTGGCTTCACATTTGAAAAGAACATGAAAATTAACAATTGAAGAAGATATCTATTTTAGTGGATTCCAACTTGGATATTTGGTGAGAAACATTTTTATATCAGGAATTTTAGTTAAAAAAACAATATTTAACCTTGGGACTTCCAATACCTTAGCTATTGAACAAGAACTTTTGGAAGGAATTCATTTATTGGTGAAAATTTCTTAAGTCTTCTTTTTTTTATGTTTACACTTTATCCACACCTCTGGTAACATCACCTTCATCCCCACATATCTGGTATTACTTTAAATTTCTTCTATCCAGTAAATAAACAAATAGGCAAGTATCTAAGTTACAGAAAGATAAACATTATTAAGAGATCAAAAAGTTTCTTATTTTGAGATAAAATATGAGTACTCAAATTCTGATACATCTTAATTTCATTTGAAATTATACTTTCAAACATCTGTGATGGTTTTTTGTGCCTTAGCTTCAAGTACTAGGCTGAACAAGAGAATTTTTTCATTTTCATGTGATAAGTACTAAAAACTAGGTCACTTGGAATACCTATTCATGATATGCACTCAAGCAGCATGAGGAATGAAGGGAACATAGAACATCTATTTCACAACTTCTACATATAAAAATTTATCTTCATGCTGAATAAAAAATAAGGAGTTTAAAACCTAATTTTATACAAGAGTTTCAAACTTTGAATGTTTGTCAAACTTGGAAAAAATCAGAAACTTTCATTCTAAAATGTCTTTACGGAATTTACTACCTCTACTTTTTCCAAATTTATATAGCCCAGGGAAAGCCAGATTGTACATCCCTTTGCAAAATTTTTACTTGAACTCTGTAACTTTTCAGCTGAATCCTACAGAGTTGATATCATTAATAACAATCTGCAGGGGGGTGAAGCCTGCCTGAAAGCACTGCTGCATCATTAGATGATGCTGGTATGTGAAAGGAAAACAAGGAAAATAACAGCAACTTAATTGAGGTGAGGCTTTCCCAGAAGCTGCAGATTATGACTTCCCTGTTCTAATGCTTTAATATATACAGTGTATATAAAAATAATATTTATGTCTAATATATATTATATATTGATAATATATATTACATATCTATATATAGTGTGGTTGAGGGAAGGGATGAAAACAGACCCAAAAATGAACCTAGAGATGCATCCTTAATAACTCCACATCTGTATACCTTACATAGGGTAAGGGACAGAAGTTGATAGCAACTTGTGTAATAATTGACTTTTGATATTGGGTAAGTCATAGAAATTTGTCTGGACTGATGAGACCAGCAAGGCTATTGTCAGCTTTTGAGATATTAGAAAGTGAAAAACAAGGAAAACAGTAGTCTTAGTTCAGAGAACACATCCACAGACATCCAGCCATTTGCTGAAGGCACTGAATCCTCTAATTGCTCTTAAAAGTGTCACCAGATAAAGATATCCCTAGTATTTCTAAAAAATTGTTATGTGAATCATACATCTCAAAGATTCTTGTGTCTATTTTGGTAGCAGTTTGCCTTTCTTTATGCACTTTATGGTTAGAGAGTACCACCACAAAATCAGGGCTCTTACCACAATTATTTGCAGATAATGGTGATTCAAACCCATTTTCTGGGGTGCAAGGCAGAACCCAAACACCCATTTATGGAAAGAAATGATAATTAAATGCATTTAGAATAATACTGCTCCCTCTTGTTCAAGCAGGATTACTCTACATAAAGTAACATAGGATTCAGTATGCCAAAGGAGAATGAGTACTGGCTGTAGTGAGGATCAGAAATATCAAATTAATTATTAGCTAGTTATTTAGGAAAAATTATTTTTGAAATTTCAACTCAATATTAGTTCTTTCACTTTAGTCTTTTTCACGAGGCAGTTAGGAATTTGGTTTGTGTTCCTGTAAAGGTTAAATTTTACTTAAATTAACCTCTATAGTCATATGAGGTATTCTAACTACAGGGTGTACTTAACATCATAACTCAGTAATTTTGCAAAAATAGTGGCCCCTCTAAAAAGAAGACACTTGAAGTCCTGATTCACACACTGAAGCCTTAGAAGCACCAATATTGGAGTTTAATGCACATTTTTTCCCTATCAAGTAGTTACAGATGGTGAAGTTTTGAGACCATTTTTTCAAGGCAGCTATCTCTTCTAGTGCATAGTAAACTGATTCCAGTCCCTGAACCACATGTTTCAGATCGTGATTTTGGGTTCAGTAACTTCACTCATAACTTCAAGGCACCTAATTTTGGTTATAACATCTGGATTTTTCAATGGATTTTAATGGCTATGCATTGAAAAATTGTGAATGAGCTGTACAATAAGACATGATATAATGAAAAATTCTCTGCTTTAAAAAATTCAGCAAAAAAAGAAAGCACAATTCAGAATAAATCTACAGGGAATAATGGAAATTCGGTTGTGGCTGGCTAATAAGTGCTTTCTCCATTACAGTTTAACAAATGTTTAATTAATTAAATGTTCTTGCATACAGATATCAAATTACATATTAGAATTTAGAGATATCTTATTTTAACCAAACTGTGTCAAAGAACCCAGTTTCAAATAATAGCAGTAATTTTCAGCTCATTGGTGAGCACTGTGCTTTCAGAACTGCTGTAGTTCTATAATAATTTACTGCAGAGAGAGGCCAAAGTAAACCAAAGAGGGATATAATTGGAATTAGAAATTCATTTCAACGTATAGAAATGATCTTTTAATTACTCCAGATATTGTCAACACTGAATCCAGTCCCCACATCTCTGTATAAGGACCTGAAATACCTGGATTCAATATCCTCAGCAGATGACCTGTGTATTCTCCAACAACTACAGAAACCAAGTTCACTCACTTAACTACACTTGAAATTTTGTTTCCCTTCAGGATGATACGGAATAATTTAGATTTCATAGTATCTTTTGTTATGTTCAGATTTATTTTGTCTGGTCTGAGTCTCAACCATCTGGTGGTCTCCTGAGAAAACTCAGACCATGTGTACATAGCAAGGATAAATAAACATGATAAAGGCTACTGTTCCAGTCCTGTGGATTATTTGGTTGCTGATTTAGAAAGCACATTTTTTTAAACTCAGGAATCTGTGCTAGAAACCTGGCTTGTCTTTAATTGGACAAGGTGACAAGAGGTGCTATTTTTCCACTGCCAGTCGACTACATGTGTAATAGTGGAGACAATTCCTAAAATTACAGTGGATTTGTTGGTTTTATTTAGAGAATCTGGAATATCAATCAAGAAGAAGGGTTATGATTGTTTCACTGGGCTAGATACAACAACTAACTTATGCACCTAATTAGAGATTTAGGCACAAACCAAACCTGTCAGAAGATAATCAGAATCTTCAAGCCTAGCTCTGAAGTTGTGAACTGCCCTGAAACAAGCCTGATGGGAATGTCTGATTTACCCTGCTAAAGGCATGATGACAGTAACTGCACCTCTTCTTTCCAAACTCTACACACACACATATATGCTATGAAAATGAGGAGTACCACATTAGAAATTCAACACTGTACCCATGATACAGAATAGCTGAGAGCCCTGGAGCAAATTTCATTATTCAACCAAGAAAGGATTTAATTATTCAACCATATTCAGCATAATGTCATGAGTGGGTGATTTAGATTGCTTGAAGAACCACTGTCAAAGGTATTAGCAAAAGCTGTATTATGATGGTGTTGTAAAAGTGCATTTTAGGAAAGTTTGATGGCAAGGTTCACTCTATTACAGCACTGTCATTTGAACAATGATTTAAAGTTATCAAGGCGCTAATTGAAGTTACACACTACAGGGTTATTTGTGATTTTGGTTGTTTTACCAAAGGTCTGACATTGATATCCCAGCTCAAGGGGAGATCACAGCCATGCACCCAACACTCCCTCACAGCAAGGGCTTGGAAAAGGCTCAGTCAGGCTGTCATATTTATGGGATAAACTGGTTGACTCATAGCCAAACTGCATGTAATAGGAAAAGTAGGGATTTGACTCCTTGTATCCATAACTTTCTTTGTTCCTAAATAAATGAGTCTTAGAAAAGCCACATGCTATTCATGTGCTAATGACATGATCAGTTTTCAAGCTCATACACATCTCTCCTCACTGTATCTCTCAGGTCCCTTGTGGCTTTTCAGAGGAGGGATTGAAACTGGAGGGGTTTTTGTTTTGGCTATGGCTCAGTCCTTTACCTCCTTTGGAGCCTATACCAAATTATTGTTGGCTTGGCTAAGGAATTGAGTGCATCTGTCACAGATAACAATGCAATCAACTGAAATATAGAACAAATAGTAACAGATTCTACAAATTACAGAAGTACAAAAAGGATCAGTGTGTTGTTCAGTCAATTGAATTGCTGCTTGACAATTAAAAAAAATCAAATTAAAGGACATAGTTAATTTCTATCTGATCCATGCCATTGGAAAAGTTAAAAGAACAACTACCAAAAAAATCCCCATTAATTTAGATTTGATTTTGCTGCAAGTGTATGGTTTGTCCAAAAAGGAACATTTAGAACATTAAAGGACTCAATCATATTCTTTAAGATTAATTTTAAACTTTATCCATGTCAGGTACTCTGAGAAGAGTTAAGATACTTAGTTCCTCTCATTTATGAGCAGAAAGGAGAGGAAGGAGCTAATCTGTACTGCTGTCTCCTGCCATATCTTTTCAGATGTTCTGTGCCATATTATCAATCCACACCACTAAAAGATTGTTAACATGAAGAATAAAATAACATTTGAAATGACATTTTTAATTTTCAAAATGAAACTACAAGTGTTTTAAACTCAGAAGTTTCCAATATATTTCATAATAACTTTTTGAATAAGTGCATGATTTTACAGAGAAAAAGAAAAAACGTCAATTTTATTGAATCAACTTTCACTGGTAAAAAAGTTTATTTGAAATTTATTGAAATAAACTCTGTTATATGCTTGCCTATCACCAAGTAATAACTCACATTTGCAGCTAACAATATACTTCCCAAATTTTCCCATTGTCTGGTATGAAGCATGGTATTGTGTAATCAGTATTGTGCATCAGTAATTCAGTGTACAAATATTATTTTTCTGTGCAAATTCACACATACAAAACAGTTTTGCTCTCAGTGGATACAGTAATGAATCTGGACACCTAGGCATCACCTACAGTGGCAATTTCTGTGAGGACAGGAGGTCCTCCAGAATCTCTTCTACCTCAATACTTGCTTGATGAAAGTGGACACTGCTGATAAAGATGCATTATAGACTGTGTGGTGTTTTCAAAGTTTACTTAACTAGAAACTTCTTCTTGATCTTATATCCTCATATCACTGTGCTAGTGTCTTAGTGCTATCTACTGCACTTAGGGGCAGTTTTCTGTCTCTCTGCATAGTTACTGTTGCCTTCTGATTTATCTATACCTTTATTGTAGGCCCAGATATGGCCAGAGATCACTGTTGCACAGTAAAAGCAGAATTAATATCTTTCTCACCTCTCTCTTTTGGTCCCTTGTGTATGGAAAATTTCTGAACAATGAGTGTTCTAAACAGCTTGATTTATGCCAGTATACCCCATAAGCCATGTTGCTAAGATCAGGTGATATTTTGGGCTTGGAGATAAGGTGGTAACATTCACCTACCCTTTCCACAAATTTGAGTACAAATCAATTGTCACGGCACATAGATGATCTTCTGTGAATCCTGCAGGAGAAAATATAGTTTATGTCACCCTGTAGGATGTACCTGTCTTCAGTAGGATTGTCAGGATACATCTGAGACTGATGGTTCCATGAGGCTGAGAACTGGGAGTGCTGGGGGCTCCCAGGGGTCTGTTGGGGCAGAGTCAGGCAGCCAGGACTCATTCTATCACTCCAGTCAGGAGGGGAGGAACCAGATAACACCAGGTGTCTCCCATCCCCATCATTGTGGTTATACCTGGAGACTGGAATGCTCCAGGGTGGGCCAGGACATGAGCCCACAGGTGGGGTCCAGGATCATGGCCAGTGAGAGGAACCAGAGTTAGACACAGTCCCACAATGTCTGGGCAAGGCCATGGGGAATATGACAGACCAAAGCCATGAAGGAATGTCAGCCCACAACAACAACACCAGGGTCAACATCAGGCAGAGCTCACTTTCTTTTAAGCTGCATGATTGAAGATATTTACAGATGACGTTGAAATAGATAACTGCTTTTTTTGTGTACTAATTCTTGGATCATTGACCTTTTCCATAAAATTTGTTTGCCATGTGGAATATTCATAGGTTTCTGAATAATAGTCACTGATTGTGGAAACATAATTGACCATCTGTAGGTATCTATATGCATCCTAAAATTAGTGTCAATGTAGTTTATTTTTACTTCAATTTGCTATGTAGTGTCCATCTCCTTGAAGTAAGTCCCATGTTCCATACTGCCAGTAAGAGGTCATGGTAGCTGTCACATACTTTCATGTCCATGTGAATCTTCTGCTTCAACCAACTTTGTAGACTACAAACTTCTGGCAAGCATCAGAGCGTGGTGTGTCCTTCTGTCAGCTGCTGGAAACATCCAGGCTCCTGCAATTTTCTTAGTAGAATGGGGTTTGGTCTCCTTTCTTCTTTCTTTAAGCCCAGGTTATCTAATATTTTTATAAATCAATGTTAGGATTACTTATAGCTGGGTTTGAAGGAGAGCTGAAATCAAGCAGGTCGCTGATCTCTTGTTTGTAAGTTGTAGCTTGGTTGCAGATACAGCTGCTAACTGGGTGGCAGCTGCCTTCTGCACAGTATATTTGCTACTGTGGGATTGGATTGTGGCACGGGGGCAAACGTGCTTAGTATTTGAAATATTTCCATCCTCAAGCCATGGATATGCTTTGTTTTCTTTCAGAACTCTGAAATGTATGTCCATTTACTGAGCATTTTTTTATCTGACATTAATGTTCTTTTTCAATGTTTGTGAGTCATTGGACACAGCTTAACAGTTTTGTGTTGTCTTTTTTTGTGTTACTTTCAGCTTGCATGTGCATTCTATAGCACTTGCTGTCTTCATGCTTTCCCAGGATAGTTCATTGTTTTGGGCATGGCTCTTTTGGTAAAGGAGAAGTTAAATCACAGGCATCTCAAATTTGTACATCAAAATGTCTCTAGTATTTTGAATGTTATATATGGTTGTGAACACTAAAATGTGTGTCTGTTTTTTCTTCTATTCTCTTCTCATGTCTCAGATGCCATTTAAAAAATCATACCAAAAAAGCCCCCAAAATTTGTATGCCTCTAATGTTTTTCTTGCATGAGCCATAGAACTTATCAAAATGCTTTAACTAATTATTTCAATGTCTGAAGGATGATTTTTTTTTTGTAGGTGTCCCATGCAATTGTAGGAGTTTCTCTGTATCAGTCTCAAATCTCTCAGCCTACAATAAACTACATATAGTTACTTTTCTTTCCCTGACATATATTCTGAAACTGGGATGCAGGACTGACTGTGATAGTCCTTTGCATGTAAAGACTATCCAATTATGAAACCTTTATGGGTCTGGAATATAAGTGCTTCCACATTTCTAACTTCAGGAAACTGTCAACTCTCCCTGGAAAGTCAGATTTGTCCTCTTTCTTTTTGCCTTTCTCCTCTTTCTTTGTGTAAATGGAAATAAGGTTTTACCTTTTTTTTTATTCCCAGATATTAGTTCTATGCAACTCAATTTTTCCTGATAGCGCTTCAAAGCTTAATCTAGTCTTTTGTGTTTGTGGGATTTTTTGAATGACAATGCAACATTTGTTTGATGATATCCTTTTTTCTTAGGAGATGCTTTGTTTGCCTCATATACTTTCTTGCACAGGGATTACCTAAGATGTCAATTCCTACATCATTTAAATAATGTTTACTGAGTAATAAAATAAAATATTTTTGGGTCCTAAAATCAAACAGGTCCTTTATAAATTGTAGTCATTACACATATTACACAACCACTGACTGTTTCAGTCTACATAGAAACTTACTAACTTAATGTTACCCATAACTAATCTTTTCTTTTTTTGTAGCCTACAGGTTTCTTCCAGTTTCCAGATATTGTTTCAGATGAACATTTAAAAATCCTGCCCTGATCTTCTTAAATCAGTAAGTCAGTAAATTTTTATTCAGTAAATATGTGTCTCAGCAGCTCACCTATTCAGAATGATCTTTCAGCTTATGATCAGTTTTCAGTTCCTACACATTCTTATGAGGACTGGAGGCTGAGCCCTTGTGAGACAACACAGGTTGTCTAGTTCAAAGTTCTCACTGAGAGCAGTTTCCCCATCGAGCAACTAGAGAATATGTAGTAAAAGGTCACAGGAGATAATTCTTCGTGGGAAGCTCCCTAGCCTGATTACATTCAACATAATTTAGATCTGGAATAAAAAACTGGTGAAAATTAGGACAATAAAAATGATATATCAGCCTTCTGTCATGAATGTTTGCTACTTCCTGACCCCTTTTTGGTCTCTTGAACTGCACAGTTTCTGAGCTGGATTGTAATTACAGTATCTCACTATTTAATATCTCTTGCAAATGTCATTAATTCTTACACAGTTAGACATGTTAGGGAAAGAGACACAATTTTCTGAGCTGCTGACCATTATTGAACCACAATTCACTGTGAGAATATAGTGACTGTAAAAATTATGGCAATCCATATTTTAATTGTTATATAAGTTTTTTCTTTTGATTATGGTTAAAGAAATAAGAAAGCAATTTTTTTTCTGTAAAAACATGCACAGATGAATTAGAGAAACTGTGATGTGCATGTGAAGTTAGTCTTAAACTAGTAGGAAGACTGTAAAGTGCTTGTCAGAGCAGAAGCCAAGAACTCAGCATGGTTCAGATGGATGCCTCAAGGCTGCACCTAACCCAAGTTGCCTGAAATCTGATCTTTAAAGCATACTTGTGAATCTTCTCACACTTTTCACATTTGGAATGAGGAATCACCCAGACAGTGTTTGGAAAGCTATAAAACTTTCTAGGGTGCTTTGAGATCTTGGACGTTGATGCATCCACACTGCATTTTCATCTGCTAAATTTTTACCAGGAAAACTCTAACTCAATTCCCCCTGTGGACACCTATGTATTAGCTGAAGTCAGAGTGAGTGCATGGTTGAAGACCATGCTGCTGGAGACTAAATTCTGCCTCCTCTTATTTTGTCTTGTTTCACCATTTTGCTGTTGTAGGTTTAGAAAATTATTTTGATGAAATTACAGACTGTTGCCATGACATCATTAATATTTGCACTGCAGAGGAATTAGAAAAAAATAACATTCCCAGAACTACAGTTATTGCAAAGTACTAATCCTCCCTTTGCCTTACTCGAAAGCATGGTAGAAATGTGGGCAGGGTCTTCACTTTTTTCGTTCTAGACTACAGACTTATATTATGTTTTATATTGTCTGTTTGTCATTTCTAATCTGGCTCTGTACTAATTGCACAGCTGAGCCTCCACTCCCTGAACATTTTTGAACATCAATGTATTTTATACTTTATGCTGCTACTGACTACAGCTCACATCCCTTTTCCTTCCCAGCTGTGTATTCAGTGCTCCAAGAGCTTTTCACTATATTTTAATTGAGCAGAGGAATAATAAACCACATTTTTCAACATTTTCTCAAATTCTTACTTTTTGTTGACAACTACCTGTAGTTTTTGCATGTTGTGGTTAATACCTTATAAAGAAAGCCTTTATTACATAAAAATTAAAAGTGAAAATCCCAAATACTCAATTCTGCAATGCATAATGACTCAGGCATGGTGAGGAGGTGGTAATAAACACCTGACATTCTCTGTAGTTACCTCCTGCACATTATTGTGTTACATATTCTCCACTATATTTTATAATCTTTATCGACAGTTGTCAGTGCAGCTGTGGCAATGTTCTGTTCTGTGGCTGAATGTTAGATAAAGATGTACATGTGGGTTTCCAGAGCCAGGAACAAAAGAGGAAAGAACAGAGAGCTCTGCAGGGAGCTGGCAGCTTGAACTGGCAGTTTTCTGGGCAGGGCTGACCGAGCTTGGTTTTTGCCAGTCAGAGGGTTGAAGTAGATACCAACAACAATGGGAAGGTTTTGAGTGCTTTCATCACTTCTGTCTTTCCCACCACTGTTGGGCCCAGACCTAGGGAACAAAAACCTAGATTGCTGCAAGCATAGACCCCCTATCAGTGGGTATGTGAGCTACTACAGGAGCTTGACCCCTGCAAATTGATGTGCCCTGATGACACATATCCAAGGGAGCTGTTAGAAGAGCCACCTGATGTTGTTGTGAGGCCATTCTCCACAAACTTCGAAAAGTCACTGGAAGAAGGCTGATGTCACCCTCATCTAAGAAGGGTTTAAAGGATGTTCCTGGAAATTTTAAGCTCATCAGTCTTACTTTAGTCCCTGGGAAAGTTATGGAATGAATCCACCTAGGGGTTATCATGAGTCAAACAAAGAATGTGTTTGAGAAAAGCCAGCATGGGTAAATTTTTCTTGACAAAACTTATTGCCTTCTATGACAAAAAAACCTGCCCAATTTTTGTGGTGTGAGCACAGGTCATTGTCTACTTGGATTTCTGCAAGGTTTTTGGTGTGGTCTGCCACAGACTTCCTGGAGAACTTGATGATAGTCAAATGGTCCAAGAACTTGCTAAAAAACAAGAGAAACATGAAGCTTTTCTGTTCAACAGACCATTCTTAGTGGGTTTTTAAAAAATTTTCCTTAATTTAAAAATATCTGTCTTTTTCTCAATCCAAAGGACACATATGCCTCCTTCAAAAGTATCTAATATATACTGGTTATTAAAGAATGAGAAATACAGGTGAAAGTTTCTGTTTGGTTTACTTGGGTATGATGAAAATGATGAAAGTATGCCTCCTATTTGCTATGTATTTTCTATCTTCAATTTAGTGTGGAACTAGATGGAATTATGCATGTCTTTATTGATGACACTGTTCCACTAGGTATAAATAATTAAATACCCAATACTTGCAGATTCAATAGCCTGGAAGTTGGAACAGTTAAGGAAAATTGAGGTCAACATCCTTGTTTCAAGAAAAAATACAATCATTTGCTGGAGAAAAACAGCTCAAATATGAGAGGGTGAGATTAATCATTTAGGGCTGGCTCATGTTTATTGATTATTAGAGACTAAGCCAGAATAACATTTACTGTAAAATAAGAGCACGTGCTTTCTAAAGCCTTTATGAGCATATAGATGCTTGAGTGTTTCCAAAAAGAATGAGGGTATGTTCCTCTGAGCTTTTTATTGCAAATTCTATTTTGGTGTTGAAAAAAGTTATAAATAAAATCATATTGAAACCAGGTATTACCAGGTATTATAAATAAAAAGTTTAGAAGGCCATCATCTTAAATTCAATATCACTGCAAATATTGTGTTATTATGATAAAATTTCATGTCAATATCTGAGTCTTTCTCTCCCTTGTAAACTTTTTTTGAGGATATCAAGGTAACAGATTACAAATAATTTTGTCTTCACACAATCGTCTGAAAAATAAAAAGGAAAAAATAACATGGTGAAACAATGACAACTGAACATACTCTGTTATTCCAAAGTTTTGAGATGAGATTTTTTTATTTGGTTGTTTGGTTAATTAGTTGGGTGTTTGTGGGTTTGTTTGAGGGGTACAGCTGATGGTTTGTGCATGTTTGTGGATTTTTGTTTTGAGGACAACACTTAACACAATTGAGAGGTGACTTGCACTTCCAAGAGAGAAATAATTTCTTCTAGTAAACACTGACAGATAAAAGAGACTATTTGGCACAAGGGGTTTGGGAGGGCATCCTAACTCCCAGAATTCTTGAAAAAGTGCTGACGTGTTCTCATAGAACTTTTGTGTCTGAAAAATTTTATAATTTATAATTTCGTTTTAAAAAGAATATTCAGGATATTCTGAACTTTTTAATAAGAAGGCACAGGAAATTTGTTGGTCAGAAGCAATATGTTTTTAATGGGAAAAAAAGAAAATCTGTGATCAAATCCTAGTTTTCTCAGGAAATCTGGATTCAGAATAGCCATTCATGCCAGAAAGCACCTATTGAAGTTTTCATTGACATAGATATTTATTTATTTTCCCCCTGGAACAATGAGTGGTTGAAATAAATTGTTTAATTTATAAATGCAGTTCTGCAGCACTGGGTGAAATTAGACATGCTTCTACCAATTACATACTTTTTCCTAAATGTGAGCTCAGAATGGTCACCTTTGACATCTACAGCAAGGGAGCCTGTACATTTCTTTGGGATTTCACGTTTTTCAGGCAGAAGACAGATAAAATGATATTTCTGTATTTAATAAATATTTTACTGTGTAAAAATACTACATTTCTGACACTGACATAGTTCAAGAGACCTTACTGACAGGTTATTGAATTACCATAGAATTGTTTTTATCTAAAAAACCCCAGCCAAAACAGACAATAGCCCAGCTTATTTATTTTTTATTAAATTAAATACTTGTTCCGCATTAGTTGTTATACATTACAAAATCATAGAATCATATAATATTCTTTGTTGGAAGGGATCCATGAGGATCATCAAAGTGGCAAAATATAACTAAATTTTCCATGTTGGTGTATGCATTGCCCAAATGTCAAACTAATGCTTTACCTTCTGCAATGTTTGGAGAAAATTGCATCTGATTCAAGTATGGAATACTAGTATTCACTGTTATAAATAAGCATAACAAGATATATAGATACACACAAGCATAAATTAAGCACACATGATTGATAAGAATGACTCACCACACTGGATAGCACAAATTGTTCCATAATATGGTTGCTGCAGCTCAGTTACTTAATTTCATTTTATCGACTATTGGAAACAGATCTTATTTTAGTACATATGCTATATTTCAAAATTATATTAAATATGTTCTCTTCTGCCCATGTATTGTGTCATCAAAAGTTTGTTAAGAATTTAATCATATTTTTTGTACATATTCTGATACATACATTGCCTAAACCAAGAATATAGCTAGGAATCACATTCCCTAATATCTTCAGAAAACTGTGACATTTTACCCAAGAGACATTTAGCCTTAGATTTGTCCTTATATTTTGTTCCAACATAGTTTATCTGTTTCTCTTATGAAAGTTGGATAGGACTCAAACAGCTTTAAATCATCACAAACAATTTAAGTTATCTATCTCTGGGCTACATCTGACAGTTATGTAAGCAGTGATGTACGTGTGCTAGCAGAACTACATTAACCCAAAACTAGCTGGTGCTAACAAATAAGGTCTTGTGAATTAGCCAGGCCCCTCCCTGGAAAGTGTACGGTAGTGGTAGTTTCTTCAGGACTGGAGGCAAAAAGAAAAAAGGAAAAAAAAAAGAGAAAAAAAAAGGTGCAGGAAAAAAGGCTCTAATCTTCCAGAGAGAAAAGGATAGGAACTAGGAACAGTATGTCAATTATCACAGAACTGAAGCTACAGCTCTTGCATATCCAGGGAAGGCCCAGAACAGTATTTTGTTCAAGAAAAATATTCCCAAGCCTCATAACCTAGGAAATTCTAGAATTAAGGTTGCTTTTCAACAGTGCACCTCCTTGTAACTTTGCAAATACATAAAAATTGTACAATTGCATCCTTTCCTTCCAGCCACCTTCCCTTCCCCCAGGACTATGTCATGAAGGGTGTAAAATGGATGATCCTCATGGGATTTTAAAAAAAAAGGGATTCAATATTTTTTCTTATCTTTTTATTTTCCCTCTACAGCTGTATATTTCATTTATTAGAATGCATTGAAACCATGTCCTCGAGACAGTTACTGTTTTTCTTGTAGCTTTTTCTATCACAGTCATTGCTATGGCAACAGAGTATTTCACAAGCATGTAGAAACTTATTTCACAAATTTCTCCAGAAGGGAGGTTTGTAACTAAAGTTCTGTATTTAAAAATGGCAAAATCAGAAATTAAATGAACTCATAAATTATGGCAGCTCTACAGAAAATTCTACACAAATAAGACTATTTTTTAAAAATGATATTTCTTTTTCAACTGCAATTTTAACTGATTGTACCTTTTAAAATAAAATTCAATACATAGGGTTACTTGAATATACAATATTCTAAAGAATACTAAGAGTAGTCAGAAAAACTTTAGAATATTAAAGTAGCCACAAAAACTTAGCAAATATCACAAATTAGGAGTAGATAGTAAAAATTCTCAAAAGTCACTCTGAGTCATTTTTTTGAGAGGAAAATGAAGCACAGTAGAAGGCATATGAATACTTGTAATAATATGAATATAGTGGGAAAACTAGCAGAGCTGCTGTGTATAAAGTAAGTAAAGGTTAAAGTGATAGAGAAAATATTACTGACCATAGAAAAACTTAGACAGTATAGGAATGAGAGGTGAAAATTTCAAGTATCATCACTTAGTAAAACTCAGAAGCATAATAATCTCAGAATGTCCCCTCATATCAATTGCTGAATTCTGTTTGGGAAGAAATCAGAATGGAGAGATCTTATTACTGGGATTTTTAAAAGATGTTTTAGGGGCAAATTTTGGTTGCTATTTTTGTGTATTAGATATAAAAAGTAGGAAAGTCTGGCTGCAATTTAAAGACAGTGTAATCAATACCAAGTGCAAGTCTGTTGAAATGTAGAATGGAATGTTTTTGCTTTCAGGCTAAAATATCAGAAAGAGGTTAAAGGATTATTATATGAAATAAAATATAAAATTAGGCACTCAGAAAAAAAATTAGGAACTTTCCTTGGAAAGATTTAAGAAAAAACAGACATGTGGTGGATGAACCAGTTTAGTGAAAAAAACTGTAAAATTTTACATTATGTATTTTTTTACGAAAGAAGAAAGTTCTAGTTCAATAAAATGAAGTGGATTTTCAGCGTTTTGAAACCTTTTCATTTAATTCCTCTCACTGAGCAGTTCTGAGTCTTCCCTGTGGAGAGTGGAAATTACCTATCTGCAGATATTAGACTGTGCTCTAAAAATGCCTTACCTTAGAATTTGGAAACTATTCCGTTTCTTTTGGTATGGTCACTTTGAGGAAAGTGGAACTTTCAACTTTGAGGATTAGTCTGATACCTGCTTATACGAATGATAGGGACAGGTGTATATTTAAAATGGAAGTGGCAAAACTATGTTCTGTTTATTTTGAATGGAAGCCTCCAAAGAAACATGGGATTTAGCTAGCTGCTTCTTCCAGTCCTTCAGGTCACTTCAGCAAAAAAAAGAACTATTCAGCTGACAAACTAAAGTTGTTTTTTTTTATTTTTAATGAAAATGTGATTATATTTTGTTTAAAAATATATTCAAGGAGTAATAGAATGATAGCACAAATCTCTAATTCCCAATAATCAGACAGGATTGAAAAAAATTGGAAATTCTTCAAAAGAGTTGTAAGTCACTATGAAATGCTATGTAATGCCTCTCAGAGCTAGTTTATGGCAGGTCAGCAGTGCAGGCAGAATTGCATGATGCTGTTAACAAAGAGGAGCTAGAGGTTCTGTGTGGTACCTGCATCTACCTCAGGGGGAGGTGAGAAGGAAAGAGCTTTCAAAAGGACTAAGGGGAAGAGAGATTCCTGTAGGTTTGGGCTCAGTGTTCCTGTTGGCCTCTAGGAAGGGATAGAGCTGACACACACACTGAAGGGAAGCCTGATCTTAAACTCTGGTTCTCACTGCACACCAGTATCCTTCCTTCTTGTGATTCTGGTGGAGACATCCTAAGGGTTATTATGCCTTAAAAATAACCTACATTTCCTATGCCAGTTTGACCTGATAATACTATGCATAATTTTAAAAATAATAACAGTTGTTTTTAACATAACATTATATACATGCAAGCTGCATGACATGTGAATATTATATTACTTCATAATTATATTTCTTATAACTATATTTACTGGTAAATGACTATATTGTAGCTCTGAATTTGCTGTAACAAAAATAATCCATGTAAATCTTTGATAATTTTTTTCCACAAAATTTGACTTACACCGTATTACAGCAAAATTTATATTGTTCCACCATTAAACCAAAAACAAGTAGAAAAATCAATCTCTCTTAAAGATCATTTTGCTGTGTCACAGGTGAGTACCTAAGGACAAAAACAATATTAATATTATTTCTAAAAAATTGACCCATATATTTTGCATGTTTCTGTGTAATAAATCAGTCTACTGACTTTGAGAGTCTGATGTAAAGAAGAGAATCTTGAAGTTGGAAAGTATAATCTTCTATTGATTTCATTACTAACTTCACATTCAGAATCAAACATCTCTGCCATTTTGGGGATCTAAGCATCAAAAAGCTATTAAACCTCATCTCAATTTTACACATAAACGGAGCTTTATCTCACTGTGATGATTTCAAGATGAAATATTATAAATACCTTAAATGATGGCTGATTTACTTATTTAAATTAAGATGGAAGATATGTTTCACGCATATATGTGTAAAAGAACATTAGGTTGATTTTGTAACCTTTAACATGATGGATTGTACTGAATATATTCAAAAGAATTATAGGCATAATTGAGAAAACCAAGAAATATGAGACTTAGTCTAGTCCACTTATTTTTATTGAGGATAATAGGTTTTTGATTCTGGTTTGACTTAGGAGAGACATTGTTGGTTTATTAGTATAGTTAATAAATATAATGTTTGCATGCAGGTTTTATGCATGCCAGAAAATGTTTCCTTTTATAGTTCTTTCAGCAAATCTCTCTTCCTGATGATATTTTCTTTATGTAAGGGAAAAAAATTATATATATGTATATAAAAATTATTACATCAGAAGGAGTTTGAAGTGTCTGATAAAATACTGCCTTAGGTAACTATTTGATGATTTCTTATTTTGATTTTTTACAAATTAAAAGTAAAGTTGTTTTTTCTGGTTATAAATAAATAAATAAATAATGAAATAAATACACATCCACCAACAACCTTTGATTCTTTATTCAGTTTGGTTTTATATTGTAGTCCACATCAAGCCTAGCAGTAACCTGCACCAAGGGAATAGCTCTCTTTATCACTCTGATAGATTAATTGATTTGCTAGAAAATTCCTGAGTTTTAATCTACCTTCTGGCCTCTTAGAGATCATTCTCTCATTACCTGCTTGACCCATTCCTAGCAAAACGAGTCTTTAAACTATCCTTTCACTGGAGTTGTACCACTTTTCTGGTTTTTTGATAAACTATATTTTTTCTCTTCACTTTTTCTTTATTAGTTCATTATAGCTGTTCTTATTTGTGCTCCCATTCCTGGTAAATAAAAATATTTATAGGCATTATGACTGAAAGTTTGATTTGCTCTCACATGCAGACTGTCTACATGAATGATCAGTTACCTTCTTTAGCTCAAGAAAAAGAGCTGGTTAATGAAAAATGTCATAGAATAAGGAAAATAAGTTTAGAACCTTGTTCACAAGAGACATTCACGTTCTTTTTCCACTAAGTGTTAATATAAAGTCAACCCTTAAGCACTTAATGGAACCATGATCTCTTCTCTCAAGAGTTGCTTTGTATCCTCTTATCAAGCTTACCTTAGATTATTTTTTCATTCTTATCTTGCCCTTCTCTAGACAGAGAATTGGAAATATCATTCCCAAAATCGGAACAGCCTATAATTTATTTCTGTTTCTTTCCTAAGAGATTAAAGTTGAAAGCTTGAAATCCAAAAGGCTGAGAAAGGTTTCAGCATTTGATCTTCTCATGTTGGCCAGCCACATCCTAAAATCACTTTTGCTTTAGATTACAGCTCTAGTAGTGCTGCTATTCCTTAGGTCTGTCTGGAATTTAGGCTTGACATACCAGAGTTATGAGACATGAGTTATGTCTGAACCTTACAGTCATGATACCCCTTGAGAAAAAAATGTGGAGCAAAATCTCCTTAGAATCAGTGATTTCTTTTACTGCTTTTGAACTGCCTCTTGTACAGATGAAAGCAGCTAGTGACTGAAACTTGGTAAGTTTAACATTTTTTTTGTCAGAATATAAATTATGGCACATGTTCTGGCAGTTTTGAAACATAAAACTGGTGTATTTGAAAATACAGGGATAATACACCTAAAACATCGGAAAAACACTGGATAAGCAAACCCAGCAGGTATTTTTGTCATAGCATGAATAACTTGCATTTCTTTTATCAGTGTAGCCTGCTTAGGAAAAAGGTAGAAAATCTCTGATTGCACCAGTGCATGACGGAACAACTAATGAAGGAAGTACCACACATTGAAAATCTCCTTATTACATGGCTGAGTGGTCTTGGAAGCAAAGGAAAATAGCAAGTAGACAGAATAATACAACACAGACAAGACTGACAATGTACTGACGTCTGCTGCTTTTAATGCACTTGTCATTTTGATTAGCTCTTCTATTATTGTGATGGCCACTTGAGAAGTCAATTCTGCTATGCATGTTTATGCCAGGCTTTAGCAGACCCTTCCAGACATTCTTTTACTTGGCAAAAAATGGATCTTATCTGAAAAGGAACAAGGTCCTTAAGCAGTAGCTTTAGCAGGAAGAAAATACATACTTTATGTATTTGGCATAATCTGATCCACTTATCTACTGGCAACAATTCTAAAGTCAAGTTTAAATAAGAAAATTAAAACTACATCTCAATAGGCAATAGTTTTCAAATGAGTTCTGCCAAAGAAATAATGCAGATAATAATATTTTTCTTCAGTTTCTCCTTCACAGACAATAGATGAATTAATTTCAGGCAGGAATTCCCTGATGCAGAACATGGAAGTTACTCAGAAAATGAATTGGACTTGGTAGAAATGCAGAGTGGTTTTACAACTGTATTGATTTCTAAGGAAAGGTGGTGAAAGAAATGATGGTAACTTTTATTAGATAAACAGAAAGGGCTAATCTCCCATTTAAAAAATATCGGTGTACACTTTCCCAGATGGCACTATCATATAGGAAATCTCTTGGTATTCTGTTATGTTCTGAAAGGTTATCATTTGCTATTAAATTTTGTAAGTGGTTTAGAATAAGTTTCATATAGAAAAAATGGAATTTATTACATCCAACATGATAAGTTTCCTTGAAAATGTGGCAATTTTTTACAAAATGTCATTGGAAGTTAGATTTATTTTAAAAAACTTAAAAAACTAGTCTAACTTGCAGCTGCTGAGCCTAGTTGAATATTTAGTATACTGTATAAACTATTCCATAGACATGGGAAAAGGTTGCAGAATCATTTTAGTTAAATTAGGAGTTAGTGAAAAAAGAACAAGATCATCTATTAGTTTGCCTGGCTGCAGGGTTGTGAAGACTTGGTATCAAAACCTTCTATTTTGGCTACATAACTGATATCTCAAAAAAATGGCCCTGATAATTTTTAATGCAATTCATCTCATTTTCATTTCTTAACACCTGCAATGCAACAGGTTTAGGCTTGCCTTAGCACTTCATTTCATGCTAAATTGTTTAAAAACTCATTCAGCATAGTAATTCCATTATTTGCATCATTATTCATCATTGTTCTTTTTCCTCTAATTCAAGTAAACAATAAAAATTATATCTGTCTGTCATGAAATTATTTTTTATTTTAATTCAAATAGCTGAAACAAATGTAATTGCCAATAATTCATTCAAATTTAAATTCCATGTATTTGTCCTGAAATAGCCAAATAGCCAAATTTCAGGTCAAAGTATTATAGACACTACTCTTTTAGGCAAGTTGTAAGTAATATATTCAGTTATATACATTATCTATGCCATATCCAAGGATAATGCAAACCTCAATTGTTTCATTGGTGCTTTAACATATGTATGAACTATATACACGTACACATATATGCCTTAGAGAATTAATAACACTCTAGTTTCCTAATGTATTTCTCCTGTCTAATTAATATTTTATTTATAAGAATTATTATTTTTACAGGGTTTTCCTGTCACTAATGATTTTCTCCTGAAGTGTTTCAAGAGAAAAAAATTTCGGGACTATAAATTTTCAAATGTTTATTGGTTTTCTCACTGCAATCTCCTGCTGTTTGGATGTCTGTCTGTCATCAAAACCTACACCTTGTGCTAGTAGATCCCTTATGACTGATTGTACCATAATAGATCCCAGGAAAAATAAACTTTATGTACTGTGTTTGACATTTTTTAATGAGTGCTCTCATAATGTAGAACAATAAAAAACTATGCATTAATTACTTTATTAAAGATATATTATGGTTTTGAGAGCAGTTGTTTATTACAATAAGTATTCTGGACCATTTCACTTCCTTTCTTGGGAATGAAATATTCAACTCAAAAAACTTTCAAGTGAAGTTGAAACTTAAATAAATCAGCACCATTTTTGTATGGAATTTTAAACACGTTTCCTCAATATATACATAAGGAACTGAGGATGATGCGCAATCTTTGCAAGGTTCTTCTCTGTCTTGACTTGAAAACTGCCTCAATGTGTTCTATGCATAATAAGCATCTCTACATTACATTAAAAAATGTGATTCCTTCTATATCCCAACTACATCCAATAGCTCTTTATTTCTTTATTACACCATAAAACGGTTAAAAGATAATCAGATTCAAATTTTTAGTTTACAGTATAGACTACAGTTTACTTCCACAATGAATTACATTTTAAAAGCTGTGCTGTTTTCAAAATGATGTTAAGTGCTTCTTTTTCAGCCATGAAGCAGACATCATTGAGGACTCATGAAGAGTTAATAGACAATCTATTGTCCACAGAATGCTTAAGTCAGCAATTAAATATTTTGAACTTAATGCAATTTCTGTATACTTCATGCTGTAGGAATGTTTTCATCTGATTATTATTTATTTACTTGAAGAAGAACAATAGTGAATGAGATTTTTAGGATGGGAGATTTGTTTTCTTTCCAAGTTTGAGTTGTTTCCCATAGAAATTATAAAAGAACTATCCAGTCTGCTGACCTATCAAGCATAAAAGGTTTAATTGTCTCTTCTGGCCATGTTGGCATAGTGGATGGAAAACCTGCTGCTCTGGGAAAAGAGCCTGTGGCAGGGCAGGATACTACTCCACTGAATTGTTTTTTTGTTATATCCTGCTTGACCCTTTTCTCTCTTTGGTTAAGACCCTGTGAAAAAATAAGGAGAGGAAGAAGGCAATCAAAGCAAAGACATCAAGAGTTTAGCAGTTCTCTGTGAAATTGTCCCAGATCTTCAGAGCTTGATAGATCAGCTACATCTGACTTTATCTGGAAGCTTTACTTATAACAGCAAGGTGATCAAGACAGTTAGGTGTCAGTGTATAAATTTCTTTTTCTGACATACAAATGCTGCATGGTACTTTACCAGGAATCTTAAACTGTGGAGAAAATGTCAAATATGATTACTTTCAAGACACTCAAAAATGGGTCATAGCCACAGTGAGGTAAGCTGTGCCTGCAGATATTTTTATAGTATGGTTTGATGATTATAGGTAACATGAGGTGCGGATTACATCTTTAGCAGAAGACAAGTGATGCCCTACTTTTTTCTGAATAAATAATCTTGAAATAAATAGGAAGAGAGCATTCAAAGAGACTCAAGAAAAAGAGATTTAAAATTAGACTGCATTTTTATTACAGATCTATTTATTCCTTTCAACATAAGTTATATAAGACATGCCTTTCAAAGGCATGAAAAACTACAGGTTGCTTCTCAAAAAAAGAGACTTGCAAACAGATAGAAAGTTGTTATCATAAAACAACAACAACCCCTCCCCCCCAAAAAAAATAAAACAAACAAAAAACCCAAAAACCCCACATTCACACTAAGTTATATAGTTAAATTCTTGTTTAAGACTTATTGGGAAATTTCTTTCTAGTTTTTACTCATTTTATCGGAAAATAAATACAGCATTAAGATAGTTAATAATTATAAGATAAAAGGGATTTTTTCAGGAAAAACCTATCAAAAATTTTGGCATCACATCACTACTTTTGTTATACTCCCTAAATTTTTCTTATAAAAAAGAAAGATGAGAAAAAATTGAGAGACAGATAAAGAATGTCACATTAGTATTTATTTCTGTTATTTCTTTTTACTTGATGGAAAACTATGATAATTTACTTCATTAGTTTATCTCTATATGAGAATTTCTCTATAATCTCTTGTGTATATATAGCAGCAAAACTCAGAGGACACAAATTGTTTGAAGATAGAGTATGCTTTAAATTTTCCGTATAAATTTCACAAATTAAATAAGAAGGACAGTTCTGATTATTTTGATTTTCTTAAAGTATAAATTCCCTCTCACTTATCTTAAAAAAACAATTTACTTTGTAGAATCATTGAAATCTTTGAAGCAAAGTGAAATATACTGGAATGTTATACATTTACACAATAGCCAGGTGCTACCTGCCCCATAATTGATTGCTATTGAGAAATTTTACTTAAGTACTTTGTTTCTCAATAGGAACATCACAACCAACAAATCTTATGTTTGCCACAGAAATTATCTATATTCAAGCACTTTTCTTTGATGGACACATATACCAAAGCAAGGTGATGCCTTAAGTTTTAGCATTTATATTTTTTAAATTCATTGGTGTGTGACTCTAAACTTCATATAAAGTGTAAGTTCTCTTCACAGTGTAGTTAGAGAAAACAGTCCTTTTCCAGCCTGAGAACCAAGGACACCATTACAGCTGAGAGCCAAAAAGTGCAAACGAGCAAACTAGAGAGAGCAATTTGGGAGGATGGGACTTCATAACCTGAACTGTAATTAGACAATTAACCCCAGTATGTAAAAGGACCAAAACTTGTAAAAGTGTGACAACTCTTGACCCACTGTCCATCTTGGGTGTAGCCATGGCTGGGCTCTTTTACCATCCAAGATGTATCCTTTGAAGGTCTTTTAAAAAATGCCTATTTATTTTTTCAACATTGTCTAGCCTCTGTTCCAGGCAGCCTCTTTAGGCATCAAGATGATGTTGTTTATGAAATAGAAGATATTGGCACACTATAATTCATAGAAGTAGCTTATAGATTAAATAAAAAACAATAAACTGCAGATACTAATACCATTATAGGGTATTAATTTTTAATGCCAGAAGGTATAACTGAGATTACATACTCTCACTTTCTGTGTGACACATAAATCAGATAAATGCTGCTTGCCACACCTTATTCTCATGCTTTGCCTTCCAGCTGTTTTCTAGAGTTCATTTAAAAGTGTATTTGTATCATCTGAGGACACCAGACACTATGTAATGATGTGAGAAACACACCTGCAAGTCATGGAGTGCAGAAAATATCTTTGCAGGAGCAGTGTTTCCTGCAGGTCAAGAAAAGTGATTATTCCCTGCTCTTTGGTGGCTGGGAGTCTGTTTTTGGAGTACTATGTCCAGTTTTTATACCTTGGTGCAAGAAATATAATGATGTGCTAGAATGAATATGTCAAAGAGCCATCACAATGATTAGGAGTATGGAGCACAAAATGTTTAAGAGGCTGAGATAGCTGAGTTTGTTCAGTGTTAAGAAGATTAGGCTTAAGAAAAATATTAATGAAGTTTTATGCAGAAAGGAACAATAGACCATTCTTGGAGATGTGTAGTGATGCACAAGAAGCTCTGAAGGACAGAAATTGCAATGACAGAAACTCTGATAGTAGGAAAAATAAATCAGACATTATGATAATTTTTCACCACTAAAATAACCAAAAACCGGGACAGTTTCCCAGAGAGGCTGGGAATGGAATCTCCTTCCCTAAGAATGACAGATTTTAAACTCAGGCTTCTTAATACCTTGATCTATTTGATGCTGCCTGAAGTGAGATCTTGGACTAAATGACTTGTAGAAATTCTTTCTAAATTATTCTATGATTCTGAGGTACACTAACCTAAGTGTCTAAATTAGGAAAAATGTGTCCCTGTATATTTTCCTAAATCTCTAGATGGGTTAAGAAAAATGCAGTCTAGATACCCCAAATGGTTTTCTGAGGAATTAGTGTCTTTCCTGGGGAAATAAAGGAAGACTGGGAAATGTATTACCTTAAGCTGGGAGGAGACATTTTCCTGTGCTCATTGAGGGAAGTATAGTGCACGAAGGATTTTTTTAGACTAATTTCCAGCTCTCAGTCTTTGTCTGTTTCCGTTATTTAAGAGCTTTATTTGATATGAATATAGTTGCTGCGCAGATGAGTGGGAAAATGGATGGAATATGGGAGCCATATAGAATATAGAATATATGATACAGAGGAGAGGAAGCAGTCTATAAGGGGGATGTTTGGATTCTAGAATCTCCTTTTCTCTAGTTTCATAAGGTTTGGTATGGAACTTGTCAAATCCACAAAAAACAATCATACACTGTATACATTTTTTTTTCTCTTACTGTGTGAATAAATCACCAAATAACATCAGATTTTTGATTTTTCCATTCCACAAGACTGTTCTGTATCACAGGTTATTGGCTGTTCATTTTATTTTGTATTTCAGGAAGAATATTCTATTGAGGTGCTAAAGGAAGTTAGACAGAATCACAAAAGTTGAACAAAAACATAGTTTAAGTTCTGTCTGCATTCTGCCTTGAAAAGAGTCCTAGCCATGTTTTTCAGAAGTATTTCTAACCATTACAATAAGCACTATGTATACATAGCCTAATTAACAGATTCAACTGCCTGATACCATATTAATTTTACCATAACAAATGATGAATAAATTTAAGAAATTAGAGACCATAAAAAGAAATGAGATTATACAGAATATCTCAGAGCACCTAGGAAATTTCCTCTTATATTTTTTTCCCTTCATATATTGTGGTCAGGGACAGAGTAACTATAATCTCCTAAAGGACATAAGACTGAACTATTGTTTGGCATAGTGTCACCTAATGAGAGAGAAAATTGTGACCCTAAATAGGCTGAAAGATAGCACTTCATTGACTGGGATCCTATCATCTTTTCATCCTTTAGAATCCAGCATTCTAAACACCATCCTTTAATCTGGGCTTTCTGATTTCCTCTAATCAACCAGAATCATTTATTTAAATTGAACAGAAGAAGTATTATGACTTCAAATATTTCATATGCTTTGAGCTGTACAGCACATCTTACACAGCAGAATCCAGGTAGGATCTTATTTCATGAGACTTGGGTCATATCACAGTAGGCAGCCACATTTGTAAAGTATCAAAAGTAAAATGAGATGAATAAAGCAAACTAAAATTAATAATGGCATGTTACTTTCCTGTGACAATACATATAATAAGCAATGGATGATGATGGACAATTCCTTATTTTTCCCCTTCAACTAATGAAGCAATAAGTACATTTTATCAGTCTCTGTCCCTGTCTGTGTGGGAAGGAAACCCATAGATCTTTTTCCTTTTTTTCTTCTCTAAGGCATAGACAAAATGACAATTAGTGACAGAAGGATACTGCTGCCTGGCAGAGCTTCACTGAATTACAGCAGAGACTCTAGAGTGTGGCCACGGGGCTGGAAACAGGCAGCTGAGTCAATGGAGACAAGGAGACACTATATGCAATTCTCACAGGGAAAGCTCTTCTAAAGGCACTACACAATTTTCTTCCAAAGCAAGAAGTCCACCCTGAAACCTCACCCATTTCGTGGCCTTTCACTTACTGATCCTTTCACCACCTCAATGAAAAAGTTGTTGAGATTATCAATTTGCTAAAAAGTCAGAAGGTATGGATGAAAGGCTTTTCATTCAATAAGTGATTTGAGAATAAAAATAGAGTGCGATATTTTTTTCACTCTCATAAAATTTATCAAAGTGCATTTTCCCATAATAAACATTTAGATTTTCTCAATTTAGTGACTTTTAAGTATTGTAAGTGTTCTACCATGCATTTCCTACCATTTTTTTCTAACACTTTCCATCACAATTTCACAGTGTCTTAAGACCAGGGAGACTAATAAATTAAGAGATTATCATGGAAAATGATGTGATGACCTACTTGAAATTAGCAAAGATATGCCATGCTCCATGGATGACTGTTTTGCTCCCAGCAAAACCCAGGTATTTAATTCTGTTCTTCAATTTCCTCAAATGTGTTTCTATTAATAGGCTTGTGAAAATTATTATTATTTTTTTAAATTTCTGACCTAATCTTCTAGGTTTATATTTGTACCTCAGTCCATAAAGTTGTACTCAAGTATGCCTCAGACTGAAAGCTTTTTGGGGGGGACTAAAATACATTTTTGCCTTTTGTTTGCTCTTTTGTCACTTAGCTTCTTCTATACCTGAAAGGATTGTAAAGCCAAAATTCAGCATAAAGAGCTGACCATAAAAAAATGCACAGTCAAGAAAATATCAGAAACTATGGAGTTATCACCACAGTAAGAAGGGAAGTATTGCTGGTTGATAGCACATGCATGTCCTTCCTTAACAAGTAAGATTTGCTGCCTAATTCTTACCTAGCACAGGTATTGCAGAGCCATATTACTACTGCTAATTATGATAGATAACTCTACAGCAATAAAAGGAAAATGCAGATCTGAATGCTAATACAAAATTGTCTGTACAGTTTATTGCAAGGAAAACCCTTTGGCTGTGGCCCAAATCAGCTACATTGTGTCTACAATTATCAGTTTTGGTCTGGGTATAACATCAGTGCTGAAAACCTGCTTCTTATAGTCAATTTGCTGACAGACCCGTAGTTTGGTTTTTGGGGTTTTATTTTCATAGTTCAGTAAAAAGTGAACTCCATGAACAAATTTGTTTCTATTTTGGTAAGGGCTCAAAACCTAGTCTTTGACCTATTTTATTTATTTAATTAGTGGACAATATTTCTTTCAGAGAGATTGATAGAAAGCTTCCAACAGGAAAATCAATAAGAAAGAAAAAAAACTATTACTTATGATGTTAGATTAATTTTCTCATATTTATATGCTTTGGCTCAGAAAGTCAAAAAATGTCATTAATATTTCATTCAACTGGTTTTTAGTTGGGGAAAATTTAACTCATGTTACCTCATAGAAATTGAAGACACTGAAGTCATATATATTAGTACAATATTATTTTTCAGTGGTTTCTATGGTTATTCCCTGTCACTTTCTCCTACTTTCTGATCCTGTTCATACACCCCAAAAATTAGTAAAGGACATTATTCTATCTTCAGGATACAAATATTTTCTTTTTGGCACTCTAAATCTCCCCTTCAGGCCAAGGAGAGAGTTAAATCTAAATCTCTTTCTAACTGGATAATTTAACCACAAATCTTCTTTGTTTAAAATAGTGCACAATGGTGGCCACAGCTTTTCTTCTGCATGTGCTGTTTTCTAAAAGGCAGTTTCTACTGTAAGAAAATGGATATTTTGACTTTCATTTGACTTTCATGCTTTCCACACCAAATAGGGTGCTTCAAAGCCCTCTGTACTGCAACCTCAACCACAAGTAGTTGATGCTACTTGTGGTAGCTGGTCAAGGTAAATGCTAGATTGAAATAAATTTGAATGGCCTTAACTGTACATTAAACACAATAGAAAGTACATAAATTAGGAATCTGATAAAAGAGAGGCTTTTAAATTTAACTTTTTCTAAAATTTAGGCAAGTAATCTTAAACAAAAACTGACTGTATTTCTGTTAGAGTCTTAGATACATGTCTTCAAAAAAATTCAATTGATGAGTAGCTGAGAAAAATGTGCAAATATTAGATGGTTAGATTAAATTACATCAGTCACATTCATTTGAAAAAAAAACAAAACTAAAAACCAACAGAGAAGTATCTAGTAGCTCCAGATGTACTGGATTATAGTTTTGAACTCAAGGTTTCAGTTCTGTCCAAGACCTGCTTTGTTTGCTTATTCACACTGTCACTAAAGGATAGACAAGCATTCAGAGCTGCTTACAGAATCAGATGTTTGAAGGCTCCTCACCCTTTTTGTACAAAACCTTGTTGTTAGTACAGCATCCAGGTTTGACCTAAGAGTATTCAAAGCTACTGCTCTCATGATGAAAGACTCGAGCTCCTTCATGCATCTGTTGGTCTGTGCAGAAGAAAATGAGCAAGATGGAAGCCAAGACAGAAATTGTCAATGGCTACAACACACAATATTCAAGTATGGGACTCAGATCTCTAATTATTTATACTTTTTGTTTGGTGACTGAATAATATAAATATTTAAGGAATTTAAACAATAGAAACCAGGGCCCTCTTATCTTGGTTGAGAGTTCCACTGAGAATTTGCATTCTTCTCATTACTTTCCTAATCTTATGATACTTGCATTATAATTTTGACAGCAGAGTGCCAGGAAAGATGGAGAATTCATTAGCCTGCTGAGAGTAATCTACAAATTAGTGTTGAAATTTCCTATTCTCCTTGCATTATTTTTTTTTTCTCACCGCCTGCAGACTAGCAGCCTTTATCCTCTTCCACAGCTCCAAGTATTCATTGGTATAGAGGCAATTGATTATGATAATTGTATTAAATTTTTGGGGTGTGTAAGGCATACTAACACACAGTAAAGGAACTGAAAGGTAGAAAAAGTTTACTGCTGGCTAACTTACAAAACGTTAAGAGTCTTAGTAGCAATGGACTGGGTTCTGAGATGTTTATCTTTTCTCAAATGGTGGCAGAAAATTAAACAACAAAGACAAGCTTATAGGTGAAAATTTTGTTCCCATGTACCAGAGAGGAATAGATTGTAGGTTAATTTCGGTCCTTTGATTGCCCATTTAGTTTGAAGTGTGTTGAGCCTGAGTAAAATCTAGTGGAGCTATTGAGGTTGTTCTTGACATAACGTCACCTGGATCTTCATATTAAGCTGAACTATCTGCCTTTTAAATTTGCATGTAGAACTATTTTGGGTATTAGTTTTCCTGTGTAAATCGTCAATATATTTCAAAACATTGAAGAGTAAAATTAACTATATAATTACAATTCATTTAATTGACTCCTTAAAATGCCGTTCATGATCCACTGTTGCAATGTTCCAGTACTCCATATATTCCATAAGAATATACTAGTTGTGTATACAGTAACTGGCAAAATAGTCTACCTGTGCACCTCCTGATAAGCTTTGTAAGACAGTAGATGACATTTGAAATAGTTTCTTTACACCAGAAATCTAAAGATGGCAAATATCTGTAGGTATCTTAGCCAGTCTAGTACCAAAATTAAAAAAAAAAAAAATGAACAATTTGGGTGAATTGGAAACTGCGGACACTGTTAAATGAAGAACCATGGACTAACATAATTAATTTTTCTCTGTCATAATTCTTGAAGAAAAATCTAAAATTCATGAAATTTATTTACATGGTGTTTTCACGGTTAATTGCAGTTTTTTGTTTTTTTAAGGAGAGTACAAAAAAGGCCCACAAACATAAAGAATAAAAAATCTTTCATGGGAAAGGAGTTGTTATTTGTTGTTATTTAGAAATACACACAGCTTTATGCAGTTTGATAAACATAAGAAGGCCATAAACAAGAAACATTTGTATAGCCATCTAGTCTATGGAATAAATGCATTTGTAAAACTGGGCAATTTAGGTGTTTTTTTCCTCAAGCTTTAAATGAGAGTTTCAGCAGTCTGATTTTGTCATCATGCAATATATCTGTTTTAGAAATCTTCAGTTCTAATCTTTGTGAAAATCAAAAAATTCAAATATCAAAAATATTTGATACTGTGTTTTTGTGTGAATGGACAGTATTTCTACAAAAAGGTTGTATTTATTTTAATTCTAGGATGCAGTAGGTCTATTCATTTTAGACAGCAATTGAGATTGTAAATATAATAGTGGCATACCTTCTCAGGGTTTGAAAAATTTGTTGTCTTTCTTCTCATATCTTTCATGGACAAGACCTTCACTGTACTGTTTTCTGTACACCTGCTATTTCAGAGAAACATATATGTCATCATACTGAAGAAAGAACCATTTATTTTGTCCTATTCCTTTTTGATGGTGGTTTTGTAGACAGACTTGGAAATCGATGACAGCAAAACTTTCATCCAAGGGTTTGATCAATGCCCCATCTGCTGTTCTCAAAGATTCTTTTTGTCTTTGTGGCTGCTACTGTATGAGTAGCTGTATACATCTGAAGTATTATCAAATGTTACCCACTAATTTAGCAAGATATTATTCCCAATATGACATTACACTTGAAAGTTATGATGCAAGTATTAGATTCATCCAGTAAACAATGGGGGTTTTCTATCAATAAACTAGAAAAAAATCTGTTTCTTAGTATTTAAATTAATAATATGTACTCAATAAATCTCTAAAACTGGGGAATTTAGCTGCAGTTTTTATTCTGGAAGATTCAGGACTCAGGTTGGATTTTTCAGATAAGTGTGTTTTGACATCAAGGAATTTCTCTGCTCTGTAACTTTTCAAATTTAATACAATCTGTACAATCTCTAAGTACTGAAGCAATGCTATTTTTATATCTTCATAGCACAGAGCAGTACCAGGAGGAACATTATCATTTTTTCAGATGGCATTTGGTATTACAGTCAACAATAAAGCCCTAAACTATTCTGATTTGTGAAACACTTCTCACTGTCAGCCTGCTCTGAAATTGACAATAATGGCAGCCTCTATCTTCAATGTGCCTCATGAAGAATTCACGAGACAGTGATGTGAGTTCCTGCTGTTGGATTAACTAAATTAATTTCAAGAACTTTTATCCTCTGCTGATATTCCCAGCATTTATACAAATCCTTTCATAAGAAACTTTCATTAATAGCCTGCCCAGTTCGAGTCACTGATATGGGTCTTTATAGTGACTTACATAATAGAGACTTACACTGCATATTACCTCAAATTGCCTGAGACTGGCACTTCAGGAAAGTAGTGGTCACAATAGACATCATATAAGATGTTAAATAAACAAGCCTATTAAAAAAAATAAATTATAATATGAAAAATATTTTTGGTAGAATTTTTCTACTTGCTTTCTAAAAGCAAATGGAAAAAGCAAAGGCAAAACAGATAAATCTCCCTAAAAACTATTCACTGGAATAGTTTCATTTCTATATCTACAGATGTTCTACTTCTTGCTTTATCCTTTATTATTTTTCTGTGAACAGTTGCACATTTAAGTCTCTCCTGAATTTTTACCAAGGAACAACTTTCAATGGTATTTTGATATTTATTTAATGACTCTATAAGGTTTTCTCAGTCTTTTCTGGACCTGTACCTTCTTTCTGAACTCTCAGACGACAGTTTAATCGATAAAGGTAAAGTAACTGTCTCTTTCTATTATTTCCCTTCTTTGAAAACTACATCTCAGCAATCTCACCTTTTCAATGCCCAGCTCAAGAAGTATCAAGTATCCTGTCTATCAAGTGCATGGACACCACTATTCTGTGTCCTTTTCTTTGGCAATCAGGTTGGTCAAACAAGATTGACCTTTAGTGATAATCCTGATACCCTTCTTCTCATTCATGTGGATAAAGATGCACTTCAGAATGAATATATCCTGTATTATAAAATAAGACAGTTCATGTAATATTTTTAATCATTCTTTAAAGACTGGAGAGCTTTGAAGCTTGGAACTCCTATTTTGGAGGTGGAGAATCTCAGTAAAACATGATTTTAAACAATAGTTGAGACCCTGTTTAGAAGAACAAAACACATGATTTTAGGTTTCAGCATGTATCTCTGGTGTTTTAGCAGGGCTTAAATATTTGCTTAAGCATAATAAGAATTTTCAAGTGTTTTTTTAAATTTAGTTTAAAAATTGCATCTAGAAAATCAAAATGAAAATAAAATTAACATTTAGAGTCCCACCTATGGAATTATATGTTAAATGTAGAGTATATTTTATTTTTAAATTGAGCTCATGGTAAGAAGAAAAACATAGCCATAGTTCTTCAATGAAATTGATAGTAAATAACAATAGCTCTTGAAATTTTTTCTTCTCCTTTTTTTTTAAGAGATTTGCAGTAAAAGAGTTGAAAACAAACAAAATTCACAATATAATTTCTTTTTTATTTCAATACTTTCTTCTAAAAAATAGGAGGAACTTTCACTTACTCCTCTGAATGAAAATACCATGACAAATAACAAACCATTCAGTGTAAACTCATTGCAAATATAAACATCATTTATTCAAGCCTCTTTTCTGAAAGAATCCATAGAATCTACTACACCGAAAGTACCTGATATTGTTGCTTAAAAGTGGCTTGTATTGCAAAACCAAACAAAGAGTAATGATAAAATACTTGGGACCTTAATGTCATGTTTTGACAGAAATTACTGTAAACACACATATGCTTCCCATGATGTATATTTAAATAGGAATACAGGCAGACAACAAGCTTTATGCTGTGCCAATTGTGCTCATTATTACAGTTATACCCCTGGAATACATGATAGTTTTTGTTCACTGTATTAATGGATAAGGTTACAAATCACAGCTTACAGTCACAGCTATATATACTGTGCCTGCATGAATCTTTGGCCTGGAAGGTATGGTATAAAAAAAATAAGACCTAAAATAACAGTAGATGGAAGACGTATTTGCTAGAGTTTAATCTACTGAATTTTCTGCTATCTAGAATCATAATTAAATGCAAGGAATTTATTGTAAACTCACTAAAGTTGCTAAATCATATGAAGTAGATAACAGTGTTGCAGACAACAGACAGCAAGCAAAATGGAAAAGGACTGCCTGTCAGCTGCTGATGTACAGTATTAAAAATTTAGATATTCTGTGGCCACCTAGAAAGGGTTTGCAATTTTTGAATCCAGTAATTCCATTACCAGCTTGAAATTGCCTGGAATGCTCTCATTCAACGAATTGCAGACAATGGATCAATGTCCAAGTGGAGAATCAGCGATGAGTGACATTTCTCAGGGGTCAGTATTGGGATTGGCACTAGCAAACGTCTTTGTTGGTGACATGCACTGTGGCATTGAGTGCATGCTCAGCAAGTTTGCAAGACCACACCAAGCTGTGTGGTGCAATCAACATGCTGGAGGGAAGGGATGACATCCAGAGGGACATCAGCAGGCTTGAGAGGTTGGCCTGTGCATATCTCAGGAAGTTAAACAAGGCAAGCAGAAATGCAGAGACTAAGAGCAGCTCCTAGGAGGACTTGGAGGTGTTGGTTAGTGAGAAGCTCAACATGAGCTGGCAATGTGCACTTGCAGCCTGGAACTTGGGGTGGATTAAGAGAAGCTTGTCCAGCAGGTTGAGGGAAGTAATTCTGCCCCTGTTCTCCACTCCCATGAGGTTCCCAACATAAGAAGGACATGAATCCATTGGAGCATGTCCAGAGGAAGCCACAAACGAGGTCAGAGAGCTGGTGCACCTCTCCTATGAAGACAGGCTGAGAGAGTTGGGGCTGTTCAGTGTGGAGAAGACAAGGTGTCAGGCAGACCTTATAGCAGTCTTCTGGCCCCTGGAGGACACTGACAGGAAAGATGGAGAGGGAGTTCACAGTGATACATACATGTAGGACAAGGCAGAATGGCTTCAAACTGAAAGACAGAAGATTCAGACTAGATTTTGGGAAGAAATTCTTTCCTGTTCAAGGTCAAGTTTCTCGGGGCTGTGAGTAAACTGGTCCAGTGGGAGGTATCCCTGTCCATGATGGGGGGTTAGAATTAGATGACCTTTAAGGTCCCTTCCAACCCAAATTATTCCATGATGAATCCCTGTTTGTGTCTGTTTTGGCAATGACCATTTTGCAGAAGCATTTTACCTTGCAGTAGAGGCAGAAGTTGGGGGTTTTGTAATATCAGCATCTTTTAAACACTGATAAATATTGATGTGGTAATATTAGATATGCACTGTGTGAAACTAAAAAAGGAGAATTCACTTTAAAAAAAGCAAAGTATATTACAATGCTAATTCTTCAAATCAGCATTGAGTCCTGGGCTAGTATTCTTATATAAGTCAGTTTTTATACTATTGTTAATGTTTTTGAGGTGACTTCTATTAAACTTGAAAGTTGTGGAGGAGGAAAACTAATGAATGAAACAACATGGCAGCAGAATACTTCTCAAGTAAGATTACACCACCCTTTGATTAGAGTCAGAGTATTGTGTTCCAATCTATTAACAGCATTGTAATGTGCTTTGAGAGCAGTAGATGTACCTGCAATTTCCATGTCATAGCCTCATGGGGTTTTGTGTCCTTTTCCTTTAAGAATAAAGGAAATTAAACCCTAAAATTACATTTTCATCCAGACTTATCCCATCTTCATCCATTTAGCTTGTACATATGAAATTCAAGGAATTTTAGAGCGAACAGGACAGACTACAGTGCTAATGAGCAGTTCTGCCTTTGTCAGCCAATATTTTATGAGTAGAAAGTTCCTCACTTCATGGATAGTCAAAATATATTTTTAAGAATTCTCAGTTTCATGAGATTTATAAACACAAAAACAAAAATTGAGACAATGTAAATAAACTTCACAATTAACTGGAAACATGCAGAGGTAAAGTACAAAGATAACCTGCTTGATAAGCAAGTGTATGAAACTCTTAGATTTCAGAACTGTAAGTTCAAAACAAAATGCAGAATGTTTAAATTAGCAAATTGTGTTAATAGGATAGTTGTGCTAAATGGGTTGCTTTTATCAGGAGAAAAAAAGGAACAGAACTGGGGAGCTGGCTTAAATTTGTAGTGGTAATTCAACAAGATTAATATGTTCCTTTGTATTTCAGAAGAAGGCTCTGAGAAACATAATTGATTAAAGTGCTTTTGATTCAGATACCATAATGTGACTAGAAGCTAAATTATATTTTTTAAGTACTCATGTCTAGAACAGTTGTATCATAGCGTAAAATTTTCCTCATTTCATGTTTTCTGTCATAGGCCCAAGAACATTTCTCAATTTTATAGTTACAGAGATTTCCAGGATAATAGTTCCAATAGAAGAGAGATGAGTCTGAAAGTGTTCCCCAGTGCATCTGTGGAAAATGAAGATCATAACTTTTTTGGGATGAGTGATCATATTAAAACCCTGAGGATGTTCACATTAGAACATTTGAAAATGGAGTAATTATTCAAGATGACTAGTTGATATTGTGTTTTCTTTCTTAATTTTCATATACATTTTTCTTTGTGCTTGGCTTCAGTTCAACACCGATATCTGAATTGAGGTATGTGTATGGGGAAAAGTATTTAAAATCACTTTATGGGTAATGGCAATGTAGTCAATAAAGTAATTGGAGGAACTCAAATGGCTTGCAGTGGGAACCTTGGTTGTATTTCTTGAACCTTAATATTTTCATTGTAAGGGGAATTTTCTTTGGCTAGAGTCTTTTCAATTACCATGGCTAGAAAAATCCCTTAGCAGTCTAATTATCTTATATATACTCCTGAAATAAGTATTTCAATGTAGTTTCATCAAAAATAAACTCTATGGGCTTCAAAACCCAGCTAGCATGAAAAATAAATTGCAGTTTGTGGATATAGTTGGGACATTTGTTACTCTTTGTGCAACGATGTTAATGTAATTAACTTGTGGTGACCGTCATTGCAACTATGGCACAGTTCTAATTTACTGCAATTAGCTGTGTTGACCAATATCAGGATTCAGTAATCTAAACATAACTTTTTAAAGATATTTGAGACACTCTACTCTTCCTTTTACATGTCTAGTTACTACAAAATAGTGTGGTTTCTCTCAAAAGGTCTTATGTTATATTTACCTATTCCAGAACTCTAGTGCAAATGTGTCCCATTACAAATCAATATACATACCATCAAGAGGATAAAAGTTGCTTTGTTTTATTTTGGTTTCTGAAAAAAAAATAGCACCTATTATCTGAGTAATAAATTATTATTTTTATTAGAAATGTGTGCCTCACTATGTGTGCCTCATTATGTAGCTCAATAACGGCATTTCAGACTCTCAAAAATGTCAGGAACTTCAACATTGAGTTCATATGAGTTTTGAACTCTAGAGAAAGAGGTTCCTCACAGCTTGAGACCATTAATTTGCACGCTATTTGTCAGTTGCATGGTAAGCAGATGGAATGTACTCATCAGGGCGCAATTTAAATGTGAAACAAATTAAAGAGAAAGAAAATTTAAAATTATGTCACCAAGCTGGGAGGACATCCAAATACTTCTAACCATGAAAATTAAACAGATCAGAAGCCGATTTAAAAAAAAAAAAAAAAAGTAAAAACTAAAAATTAAAAAAGCAATATACCAAATGAAATCACTTTTTTTAAAAAATCTAGCCTCTTTTTTGTGAGCTTTTCCATAGAAATTTCTAGCTGATGGTTCAATTCAGGAATGACAGGAAAAGGCCTTCAGCCACAGAAAAATTGCTTCAAGATATAATCCTTTAAGAAACAATACATAGTCTAACTGTTTTTCCTTACTTTGGTCATTTTTATGCTTGATATTTTAAATCTGAATCAAGAGCACAGTTTACAGTATGCTCTCTACATTTGACAAAGGATAAACTAGCTTTATAAAATTGATTTAAACATATGTGACTCCAAAACTACTATGAAAGTGGTTCTCCAGTCTGTCTGAATTGTTCATTTTCAATACAAGACAGTATCCTGATCCAATACTCCTATGTAAACTGAATTACAATAAAATCATGAGCGTTAATCCTTTCAGTCTTCAAGATTTTTTATGAGCATTTAATACCCCTCAGGAGTGATATGTGAAAGATGAAGTATTTCTGGTGGTCATCTTTTTTTGACTGTTTGCAATTTGTTGTCTAAGATAATAGTAGGAGAGGGTGTCATGAAATACTGGAATACATACTAACAATGCTATATACAAGAATTTCTCTTTTCTATTTTTTTGGTGCAATATGTAAGATTATTTATATTCTGTATATTCCTGTAAATGTAAGTACACATACCTGTGGCAATGTGTCCATCTCTACGTGTTTAGATAGGTAATTCATACAGTCCTTAGAGTAGATTCAGTTATTTTGTTATTTGTCCTACAATGTATATTTTTAAAATAAAATATGCATGTATATATTAGACACAATTTTCAGTTCTTTGTCTTCTAAATTAAAAGTTTTAGTTGTGTGATTTAAAGGAAAAAATCCCAATCATAAAATAAAGCTCATTCATTCTTCTTGGTTGCATTTTGTTTTGCTTGTCATATCTGTATTGCTATTCACAACTTTAAACATCTGGTTGAACTGTAAAACAATGGCAATTTTTCATTTCAATATGTCATTAAGATATTACACCTGAATTTTGTCACTCATCACAAGTAAAAAATGTAATTTTTATTAAAGTCAAAATCAGCTTTGGGATTTAATCTTTCTTGATTGGTTGGAACTTTTACAAAGTTTATATGGGTGATGAAATTAGATCTAATTTATCCAGTTTGATGTATCTCCCCAGTCACATTTACAAAGATGGAAATATGTTAAACGAGTTACATAGATGAAGAAAATTATGTCCCTTAAGAAATTCCCCTTGATGTATATAATTAAGTGTCTTGTTAGAAACAACTCTAGTGATTTTCTTCAGCTAAAACAATATTTTCTCCTAATTCATTCTAATTAAGCAGATTGTCATGAGGTCACTTATTTCGCTGTTCATCATTCTTTGAAGATCTTTCTATGAGCCAAACACAAAGTGGCACAATTATTCCTGTCAAAGCCAAGGCTTTCTATTTCAATATTAAATGCATTGAAACTATTCTTTTCTATTTCCATTATTTCAGCAGAAAATTCACTCAGCTAGTCATGTCAAAGTGCTGACTAAATTAAGATAGTGAGCTGTATGGCACAGACTGCACAGGAGGGAATATCATGAGTAGCGCAGGAAAGCCTCAGCAACAAAACAGAAGAAACTGCTGCACAAAACACCCCTGCCCAGCATGACCCCTTTTCTCTGGGCTACCCTCATGCCTGCTTCCCTCAGCCCCAGGATACAAAGGGGGTGATTGCAGGAGGGGGACACCCTCCAGAGCTGAAGCTGGGGCAGGGAGGCAGCAGTGTCTGGTCCCAGGGCAGGGGTTAAACCAGGGACACCCAGCCCAGGCCACCTCTCCAAGGGGCAGCACCAGGACCAGAGCATCCCTCTGATAGAGACAGAAATAATTCTTACCAGACTACAGTGAGGTGTTGTCGGTATCCCTGAAGACCTCAGGATAGAAATTATGTGCACTTGAAGGCAGAAACTTAAATTTAGGGTAATTGCAGTTAGATAGACTGATTTCCTGTAAAACATTTCCTTAACTTGCAATAGAAGTGAACTGAAGTGCTAGCAAAAGGAGGAGGAGAAGAAAAATCGATTTAACAAACCCTACATTTTGTTGCCTGAAAAATTTAAAAGATTGAGAATCCTCAGTCTGCATTGCTACTGCAATCCTAGTTGCATTGCTACTGATTGAGATGGTTTTCCTGTATATATGTAATTTTCAAACACAAAAATCTGAGAAAAAGTAAAATATAAATAATGGACAGATGTGGGAAAACACATCACTGAAACTATACAATGTTTACTATGTATGGGTCAGTCTATGTATATGCATAGATTTTTTTATCCAGCATTAACATCCTTGCTTTTGTTAAGGTGTGAAATTGTCAGAAGAAATATCGGATGTCTCCATTTTGGATAAAAATTTATCTTGTACATAGAAATTAAAGTGGCATTGGAATACAATAGCAGAAGAGCAGACAGAATTTTTTTAATATCAAATTTTTTTTTGGGGTTTTGCAACCAAAAAAACTATTGCTTTATCTGCCTCCTGGTTGAGGAAACAAAACCATTACCAGTTTCCAAAAATTCTTCCTGCTAATCTAACCAGATTGTTTAAATATTTTTGGATAATGAAATAACTAAATCGGTTGCACAACTGTTCAAGGATTATTTGTTAGCAGACGTTTCATGATGAAGCAGACCAAAGGTTTGTCATGCTCATCTATTCACTCCTAGAGTGTTTAAAGCTACATATATGTAGAACAGTATTGGAAAATGGCCAGCCTTAATTCTGGGAGTTTAATTCAACCTTCAGTTATCTGTAGATCAGGGGGTTCCTGAGACAGATGCAGTGTCTGTGTGTTCATGGCCACAAAACAGATGTCTTTTCCATGAACTGCCCTGCCATTCCTGGAGCCCATACATCCCACAATATTCTGTAACATTGAATTCTACAATTTATCTAGAAATTATGAGGCAATTCCTCTGCCTTTGTTTTCACTTCTTCAGTCTCCTAAGGGTTAGGCAAGGTAGAAAATCCCCCCACTCTAAAGACCCTAGCTTTATTTGTTCCTGTTACTGATTAAAAGATATTAAATAAGCTGTTAAATATGAGTTGCTCCCTGATTTATACCAATACTAGCTAGTGCCACTGATCAATCTGAGTTTTGACAACTCATTACACAGCAGAATGGAAAATCTGAAATCAAGGGAAAACAGATGACAAATGAACTTTTAGGTAAAGGAAATTTACACTTGCAAACATTTATTCACACACAAAAAACTCTATTTCAACAGTAGTATATTTGACTATATGAATTTTATGTCATGAACCAAATTTATGCTCTGGTTGATAGAGTTTTTAAGAATGTTCCATTCTTAAAAAAGAACACCCAATTTTTAAAATATCCTGTATCCATTGTTTTAGGAGATGCGGTAAAGTATTTATTATAATTATGAAAATTTTTTTTGTTTAAATGTCAGCTATGTTACCAATTTTTTATGATCTTCTAGTGTAAATATATCAACAAATGCATTATTCTTTTTCTTTCTGTGTTTATATTTTTTTCCTTCTTGATTCGGTGAAATTCCTTATAAAATAATTTGTGGAGAAGAGCTGAAAGCCTTTTTCACTTCAAAGCTGTGAACTCATGATTTGTCTCAGGTTGATGTTTCCTGGTTCATAGGGGAAAAGGGCTACAAAATTTTGTGATGATTTTTGTTAAAATGCTGGATTTGGAGTTCTGTTTCATTTCTAGCTAAAGAGATGAAATTGGTGTTTTATTCTGCTTCCAGTACATCGTTTTAAAAAGACATTAGGTGTTCAAGGAGATCTGAACTGTCACGAAATCAGTGTTAGAGGCTATAGATGGAGAGACAGCAGGTTTTATAGTGCTTCAAAGTAAGAAAAAAGCTATTTTTTTGAAGTCAGTGCATTCCAAACTACCGGCTGCAATTTAGCAGTTCTTTCTAGACAGCTCTGCTGATCTGGGACTGACCTAATACCCATAAAGGTTACTTGCAGTTTGTCAGTGTAGACATTAGATGAGTTCTGTTAGAATCTTTTGCTGTGGAAGAAAGCCTTCAGATTTAAACTGGCCATCTCTGATAAACTGCTAAGCAAATACTGGTTACATTATATAGTAGGTGAACAGAGAAAGATATGATCAAAGACAGCCATAAAGAAAGGCTGGGTAGAAAGATAACTATAGAAAATCATGAAGGTATGCTGGAGGGCATAGGTGAATTGAGTCTATTGATTTTTATATGTTGCACTATAACTTCTGTTTGCAGCTAGATGGTGTTTCCCAGTACAGAGTGAGCTATTTGCTGCTGCACAGTAGGGTGTAATTTCTTAGTCATGAATGTCTGTCATATTTTGTTGAGTGAATTGGGTGCTAGAACCAGGATCATCATTGTTTAAGTTGCACCAAAATGCTCTTTGAAATTTCTTAATTAGATGGCTTTCTACCATCAGCAGCAAACTCTATTGACTGAGGCTCAGGACACAAACAGGTTTTAGAGCACTCAGCAATTTAACACAGCTTTGCTGAGGCTACTCTCATTTTAATTTAAGCTACAAGATCAAGGTGCAAAAAAGAATATAGTAACAATTAATGATTTCCTTTTATTTAACTAAGCATTTTGATTTGGCCCACTTTTAAAAATAATTAAGATTATATAATAAACTTCACTAGTCAATTTCTTCTTTGGGTTAATCTCCAGGGTGTTTTATTTCCGGCTCTGGCAAAACTTTTTACATCCATGGGTAACCCATTTATATATAATTAATAAATGGTGGATTTTCTTTTTAATTGGTTTTGGTTTGATTTGGTTTTTTTGTCATCATATATCACATTATCTTTGTTTCAGCATTTGCTGTGGTTGAATAGCTTACCTGGTGCAATTGAAAACATTACTATCTCCCCTACTTTGTGTTTCCTGACATTTGGGTAACTAAAACAATATGTACTTTCCAAAGTTTTCCATAGGTTGCCTTTTCAAAAGAGGTTCATTAGATAATAACTTAATATACTACTGTTATTTTTTTGGTATTATATATCTTTCACAGCTGAAGAAAATCTTTGACATCCTAGTAAGAAAAGGATAAAATTCAGCAATTAAAGGTGAATCATCAGGAGATGCTGATTCTCTGGAGTACCACAATCTATAGCAGTGTGTCACCAGCAAATGTAAGTGATGTCTAATGCCATACAAAGAACCCATTATAACCACCCACTGTTGCCTCTAATGTGCCACAAAGGCATTTATAAAATTGTTCTCTTAACCTTATGTCATTTGTATTGAAATATACAAATGACTAACACATTCAAATACATGCCTATAGTAATTAAGAAAAGGCAAGAGAATAGGACCCCTGGTGGATTTACTGAAATACAAAAAAAAGACTTACTTTTGTTAAAACAGGAAAAGACTAGTTCAAAAATAAGATTGCTATTTTCTAAGGAACCAGAAAGAAAAATACATTGTGCAACAGATGCACATGAATTTTCTGCTATAAATATTTTTGTTATTTTTTAATATTTAGAATTACATAGATAAAAATAATTATTTAATATTATTTATGTATATAAATATTATAGGCAAATGCATAGAGATACTTTTTAATATAAGTGTATATATAAATTCAGAAAACATGGCTGTGGTCTGTGTCAAAAAGGAGTTACTTGAGGCTTATGGACTGGCTATTAACACTGCACACTAAAACTAAATAAAAAATATTATGAAGTTTCCTCAGGACTGTGAACAAACTGAAATGATAAGTTTCTAAGTAAAAAAAAATTCCATTTATTTAGAGGCTTTCAAACATGTTTTCTGTTAAAATAACAACATTCTCCTTCTTCAGTTATATCAAAAGAAAAAAGTCCAAGGGCAGAGAAAGATGTCTGGACCCAGAAGAGTTTTACAAGTAATGGTAATGTTTAACCATCTCTCTTCATTAATATTTGCACTGTGACACCACTACTCTTCATTTAGGTTTTTTAAGGCCTCTGTCTGCTAAAACCTGTTATTTTTTTGAAGAGTCAGGTACCAAATATTTACTGCAGTGCCTAATCTCAGTATCTAGGCTCTTTGCCACATTTCACAATCATAATTCTGTATATTTTTTTATTTTATGCTTTAGCCCAATATCTACAGGTATGAGAACTTCCTTGTTAGTCTATTCATAATTTAATATTGATATTTATTTGGAATTAAAATACTTCAAAATATCAAAGTATCAAAATACCATGACACTGATTTTAAGTTTTGAAAACTTGGAATACATAGATCCTTTTGCACCTAACTTGCATGTCTTCCCATTCAGGGTGATGTTTATGCCACATGTAAGTCCCTTGTTCTGTCTTGCCTTTCCTTCATCTCCTTCACCTCCCCTGCCCTGCTCTCTCCTGCCCTGCCCCCTCAAAGACCATTTCATAATTAAATAAAATATCATTATGAGTCTATATATATGAGAAATTTCTCACCTTAACTTTAGCATTTTCTAAATGTAATTGTTGACTTCTTGACATTGTTTTTCTGTATTCATCCATATGTTGATTATATGGGTTTATGGGTAATAAAGATTTAATTGTTATGAATGAAGGTTTTCTGGAGCATTAAAGCCAAACAAAAGAGGAGAATGATCCATTTCATATATTAAAAATAAATAAATATTAATTTTAAACTAATCCTTCAATTTAATCAAGAAGGCTTCCTTGAAATGTCCACAAAGAAGTATTTATTGCATGACATTTTAAATTCACTGCTTTTAAATGGAAAATAAATGCTATTCAATAGTTTTGGTCATATTCATGCCTATTCCCATTCCTTTGTTTTTATCAACACTACAAGCTTTCTCGTTTTTCATGGCTGCAGTTTCTTCATGGTACAATGAATAGATGTTCCATGAAAATTGTGTTAAAATAACAGAGAAGTTTCCATGAATATTCATAGGGCTAATTATTATTCTTGCTTCTTGATTGTGAAAAAACATGGGAAAGTTTGTACATGCAGAAAATAATGTAAAAAGGGGGTTTGAAGTAGGAGTTTGTGAATATTAGCTGTAGTCCTCAACATTTAAATTTCACTCAGGATGAGATATTCACAACAATAGAGCCAGTTACTTTGAAGAGGGCGAGGGTGGGGGAAGAGCAGAAAGCCCATCAACAAACGAACTCCTGATATATCATTCAAATAAGATGAAAGAATCACAGGAATATTATAACTCTCTAGAAATTAGATACCAGTATAGCAACAACACTCTTGAAAGGCTTAGGTCTTCCTTCTGTGTCACATGTGGCCTTCAGAAATTGCTGAGGTCAGCTAAGAGAATACAGAAAAAACCACAGAAACAGAATCAGTCAAGTGCTGGTAATATCTGAACTGAGCTCTGATGTCAATGAGGAAAAGGGATCTGATCAGCCTTACAAACAATCTTTCAACACCTTTCCCATTTAGAAAATTTCTATTTACAGGACAGGTTCAACTTTCATTCCTACCTGCTGGGCCACGCAGGCTGTCCTAGCTGGCATTCAGGATGGGACCTGGCTGCTTGCTAAAATCTCACATGTATTAACTTCCTTTGGAAGACAAGCCAAATATTCAGGCAGGGTGAGTGCTTGCATATATTTCCTTCAGTAAATGATGGGAGTAAAAAGATAGGGAGGCTGTACACATGGTACAGCATATTTACCCTGTCCCTTCAGACCCTCATTTTGTGCAGGACAGAGGTAATAAAGATGTTAAAGGTCCTTTGCTCCTCTGTACATCCAAATACTAGATACTTGTAACAGACACCTCAAAAAAAGAGAAATAATAACATTGCCTACATTACCTGTTGCCCATATGTAATTGAGTGCATGCAAAAATATTGGTGTGCTTATGTACATACAGCTAATCTGCTTACTCTACAGATTTTTACTGGCCACGGGTTGAAGTATTTTTAATAAAACCAGCTAGAAAAAAATGAAGGATTCATAAGGAGTTAGTCAAGAAATTAAGAAAATCTATTGCCTAAAAAAATTCTATGCAGATTGTAATTTCAGTGTGAAAAAACCCCTTTGTCTCAAGAGACATCAGTGATCAGTAAGCTTTGATACATACACTTTTTAAGTGTTTCTGTATAATTTTGGCTGTTGCCAGACTAGTGTTTCTAGTCATTTTATGTCTGTAGTAATAAGAGCTTTTCTCTAACTAGGTCATCTAACAGAAAGTGGAATGATCTTTTAAGACAGCTTTTTTGTTATTGTGCTGAGACAGGTGTTTGTTTATGATCCTGCAGAATGACATCACATAGTCAGCATCTACTACCCAGTTCCTTAGCTATATCACAATGTAATACTGGCATAATTTTCTGGCTCCTTGCACTTTGTGTACCACTGAAATCACACAAATGGACTGCAAAACATTAATGTGTCAGAATTCTTGTGTGGTTGTCTGATGTACTGAATAATGCTTTGCCTGCATCTGAGTTCATCACTGCAGGCTCCCTTTAGAGCCAGTGAAAGAAGCAAGTTCTTTGAAAAAGAAATTATTTTAGTTTAGAATTAGGCTTCTGTATTTTTTTCAGATGATTTTATCAAAAACTACACTTCTACTGACTGTGCAGAAATGTACAGACTGTGTTAAGATTATTAAACAATATGTGGACACCAGCACTGGAAATTTCCACAGTTAGGAGAGGTGTAACCTATTTAGATCCTCTTTATAATCAATGAAAATGTGTGACAGTTCAAGGGAATGATTCTTCTTTTCTCAAAATAAGCATCCACAATGGGTGAATAGATGAATCATTCAATCACATATCTGTTTTCCTGCAAGGTTTAATTTCACTGATTCCTAGAAATGTCCCTTAGGTGGAAATTATTAATTTCTCATGTGTCTAAGTAATGGTTAGATTCGATTTGGGAAGAGCATACAAGCTTCTGTATACAACCAAGTTTTCCTCAACTTGTCTGATTCAATATAATTTAATTATTTTCAGAACATTTTGACTTTTTCCCCTGATCACTGCTCCTGTCCTGATAGAATAAGGCTTGTTTCATTTGAGACACACAACTTGTTTCGGCATGCTTGGTCCAAACTGCAAAGTGAGGTCCCTAAAACATATTCCAAAGAATGTCAACTCACTTTTTTCACAGTTGTAAGAACCTTGTAGAGAGTAAAAGACTGAAGATTTTTATTGAAAGCATGACCGTCAGAATTTCACCAAATTTCACAATTTCACCAAATAACTCTTAATCTTGGGATATAATATTGACAAAACCCCATGTTTTTTTATGAAATTCTTCCTTCTAGGTCCCCAATGTCAGCTGAAAATTGCCATTGAGTTTGCTCTTTACAGAAAGCTGTGAGCAATAACTTACTAAAAATTTTTTTGCTCATGCTGAGTAAAACAGAAATGACACGGCTACTACCTCTCAATTCAATATTTAATGAAAAGTTAAGTAGGCAAAATTATGAAGGAAAATAAGCAGTCCTTTATTTTCTGCAGCAGAAAGCAATGTGAGTAATAATAATTGACGTAAATAAACTGAACATACTTGAAAATTCTGAGGGAGATCACAACCTATCGATCTACATCATTTAATGAAAAAGTTACAAACAAAAGCTGATTAGGTGTTTTATATGAAAAATACCATCAAACAAAGTTCTAGTCAAGACAATAATATGCAATTATCTTTTTTTGTTCCTATTATGGAGAGAAATATTGCTTAAATACAGTAAAAAATATTTTTTTCAATGCCACACCCATTATTTTATTTAATTTTCCATAATTACTTTTTCTCCTTTCTTAATATATTTTGAACACATGTTCTTTTCTCTTAATAATGTGATGCCCCGGCATGGTAGCACCTGCATAACCATGCATAAATTACAGGCTCATCAAATATAATGTGTTCACAAGAGCAAGCTTGAATAGTCTAAAAGGGTCGGAGAATACAATTATGTCCAAAGAAAAGGCACTTTGGGTTGAAATGCCAGGACATGTTGCTTCAGAGTTGCAATGAAAGTGATAAATCTGGTATAATTTGAGAGCTCTTTCTGAAAATCAAATAGAAGAGAGCCTAATTCAAAGTTTATCTTACAATCTTTTTAACCCTCATTTAATGCTCATCAAAGATCCTGAAGGATAAAATTAAATAGATTCTGCACTAAAATTCTATGATCCTTTACAAAATTAATGTAATGATACCATATTGTTCAGATTTTGGACACCATTAAAAAGATAGCATAGTTAAATTATAAGTTACATACTTTCTAGTCTCTAATTTTAGCTGCAAGAAATCCTACTCAAACTATATTCTGAGGAAGTGAAATATGATCCTGCAGTTTTACTACAGAAAGTTAGTGGTCATTGTTCAAACTCCCAGTATCCAAATTACTGAGTCTTTTTACCACATATGTGACATAAAGCAGAGCTTACATTGTTTGTCTTAGAGGTCTAAGAATGTTGCCTCATGGACATGCCAAGAATCCATGGGTGTGACTATTGATAAAATGGTCAAGAACAACATTAGATCATTGTTTTGCATAACTAGAACATTTTAGCCATGGTTCATGCAGCTAGGCTTTGCAATTTTCTCAGCTATATGAATGTTCATGGTGAGAGCTAAGGTATTTTATCTATGGGCAGCAATGCACAGATACATAGATGATGAGGTAGAACAAACTAAGTGCTTAATGTACCAGCAGTATTTTGACAGAAGAGCTACAATGTCAAAGACAGTGGAACACTGAATTAGACATTAATTTGAGACACAGAGAAAACAACAACAGAAAAAAAAAAAAAACATCATTAACATAAACACAGAATTCAAGGATCTGGTTCAATAATTAAACTAGAAGAAATGGCCAACGCAAGAAAAAAACTTATGACACAGTTCAATTAGCAAAGTGATCTCCTTAGGAAAGTTCAGGGAAAATGAGATTATTCTAAGGACCTATTTCTAGTTTGAAATTAATGGCAAAAGTTCAGCTGAAATCACTGTGAGCAAAAACAAGCCCCAAACAATGAAAGAAAGGGTCTGGCAAAATTTCAGGACTCCATTACTTTTAATGACTCATGCAGAGCCAAGTGTTTGGGTATGTGAGACTGAAAAATAAACAATTTCTCTTCTTGTGTATTAATACTACAGGTATAGACATTTAGGAGAGATTAGAACACATTCATATACATACAGTAAATATTGTGATCATGCAAGGTTTCCTGTTCGCAAAATAGGCTAATTAGAGTACAAATATACTACAAAACCTAAGCATAAAACCAAACCAAAATTTTGAATAAATATTCTTGTAGAATTTATTGAAACAATGTCATTTTTTTGTCTGTTTTCAAACCCATGTCACACAGTAATTTTCAAAAATGCAACCTAAAGAAAAGAACGCTTCCTTTCATAAATCAACAGTATCATAAGCAGGAACTTCTTGAGAAGATTGGAAAAATTTCTTCTGACATGATGAGTGAAAAAAGAAATCTGATAAGGTAATTGAGATAACTGATAGCATATTTGGGCATTGATGGGAAAAACTCCAAGTTCATTGAACTACTGATTTCAAAGAAGTGAGTTTTCCAACTTTTGCATATATTAGATAACTGTAATATATATACTGATATAATTATTAAATATATTGGATAATTAAATTATGCCCAAAATTAGTATTTACCAGCAGGAGGTAAAATATTTATAAGATAGGAAATTTTTTCAACTAGTGGGGCTTTTTTCTCAGGAGGATATTATTTAAGCCTCCCTAAAAAATATTTTTTGCCTTCTAAAGAAGGAAAGATTAACAGTATGGTCAGGGTTATTGTTATCAGCCTGTTAAAATATTAATGAAAAATCACTTCTAAAAGATTTGTCTCTAAAAATAGTAGAAAGCTTTTACTGAATTAAGTCAAATCTCTGTTGCGGAAATAATTAATATCTGTCAAAAATTATATTGTCATTCTGTTATGATAGCTCACATACCCTAAAAGGAATAACTGTAGTTCTGGAACCAGGTGACCAAGCTTCCTGCTTGGTCAAAATAAAGGCACAGTACAGGACAGGATACTATTGGTTAACAGGTAATATTTCCTAACAGCTAGTGTTGAGTTAAATAAAGCCCTGCTCTGGTTTTATGTAGAAATTCTGAGGGAGGATTATAGAAATACATTTATGGATTGCATTGCTCACCCAGGAAATATCTGGTGTTATTAGTTCAACTTCTTTTTTTTTTTTTAATTATGCAATTGATTGTTTGATTCATCTTGTCCCTTATTGCTGAATCCTTCTTACAAGTTGCTCTGAGACGCAGTTTAAAGGTGGAAGTTCAGCCAAACTGGCATTTTCCTAATAATGAATTTCATTGATATCTGCCATTCATTCTGGCTAATCAATAGTAATGTCATTTTAAGAATATTACTGACTTTACTTAAAAATAAATATAAGGTATTTCAAACTTAAAGAATTGTTTTCTTTCTATTTCATTTTTTGGGGTTTTTTTGGGTTTGAAATTTTTTTTAATTGCTGTTTTTTTGTTGGATTCTAAGGGGTATTTATGATAGAACTAGACTCTGAGTGAAATAAGTTATGGGCCCAATGTCTTGGGAGGGGCTCAAAAGACATAATAATACTGCTTTATTATTTCTCATACAGATTTTGTGTGACATTTTAGTCAGTGAAACTGATATTCTTCCAGACTAAAGGTTTGGATTGGTGGAAGCACCAAAGCTTTGCAAACTCTGGGTAAAGGTAAACTGAAACCAATGACATTATATATTACATCCTAAGACAGTTTGAGATGCCACATCACAATTCAGTTTTCCTTGCACCAGGAAGCCAGTGCACTAGCCAGAGTAAATCAAACACCACCTCAAGACCAGCCTTTTCTTGTCATAAATCCAGAGGTCCAGAGCACTCAAGGATGGAATTAAGGGGAATTCACAAAGTTCTGCTAGGTGACTGGACACCTAAAATTCTTGTTATGCTTATTGTGAGAATTGCCTTCTCCCTTGAATCCATAGACAAGTAGTATTGGCATAAATGCTTTTTTGTTGGAATCAGCATTCTATGATCTTAATCTCAACAAAATAGAGTTGGATTTCTAAGCAGATGGGAAAAGATTGTCAAGATTTTCTGACAGAAAGCATGAGCATGAAACTTTCCAATAAGACAAATTATATTTTTTTTGCATTTGGAAAGAAGTTCACCATACCATTGGCATGTGTTATGACAACAAAAAGCATTTCAGAAAACTAAACTAAACTAGATTATAGTAAAACAATATGATAAATAAAGAAAAGAAAGAAAGAAAATAATAAATAAAATAAAGAAACAATAATTTATTCTGATGGGAAAAAAATAGTGGTTTCCTGTGGAAGAACTTGCATGAAAGATATTTAACCACCAAAGTTGGGGCAGTACTTGTGATTCCTTTTTCTAAAAAAATATTTCTGTTGTTTCTTCCTTCTGTGGAGAACTACTGGTTATGTTTAAAAACTGCCCCGGGTAGGATTTCAGTTCCATTCAGATATACAGCTGAATATAGAATGCTTAGCTTAAAAGAAGGTATAAAATTAAATCCCTGACATAAAAATAATGAAAATTGCTAAAAAAACAATTCATCTAGTAAATATTTTCTCATTTGAAGATATTTTTCACTCTTTTAATATATTTTCATAGCTTGAGCAAAATTGCTTTTTCTGGAAAAATGCTACACTTATTGATTGTACTACTTAAATTTTCACCAGCAGCATGTTTTATTTCCATTCCAGCATTCACAGTACTGGGCAGCCAAGCAAAGGGGAAAAGCTTCAAGGTTCGTGACATCAGAGAAGTCTTGATCTGCATGTGACACTGATAAAACATTGCTTTCAACAGTAAACCATGAAAAGGAGAGGTTTAGGTATTAACCAAATGGAAGGACATAGATATAATTTTCTGTATGGAATGCAGATTATAAGCTAGAATATCAAAATTGGCTAAATTAATTTTTGAAATACAGTTTTCCCCTTTTTTTATATCTTTTCTACTGATTGTCTGAAAAGCAGTTTTTATATCAGCAAGAAGCTTGGCTTTTCTTATATCCAATGTATATTTTTATATAATACTACATGTAAGTCACAACATAGTAATTTTATACCAATTTTTCCTTCCAGGAAGTACTGCTCTGTGATCTAGAGCTTAGAGGTAAGCCTAGGCTGATACAATTGGCCTGATTTTTTTTTCCTCAAATACAGCTTTAGAGTGTTCCAGTTTTATCCATGTATGGAGATATATGTATATATATATATTTTTACATATACAAGAACTTCATCTGCTGTCACATTCTGTGAATCTCCTCCCACTGCTTATTGCTTAAGTGTTTTGCAAGCATGAAAATAAGTGAACTGAAAATAAAGCTTTATATGCCTTTTCACCTTGTGTATACAGTGAAAATTCTGCATTTTTCTTTTAGAGATTTTTAAAACTGTGGTGGGGGAAGGAAGTGAAAAAAGGCACATGAAGGACTTAATACTAAGTTTTCTGGGTTTGTTTTATTTTTTAGCAGCAATGAATGCTGAGACCTGTTGCCCTAATTATAATAGTTTCCTTAGAAATTGAGCTATGTCCATAATAAAATTACCTTCAGTTGGCTCATTTATAGGCAAAATATGTATTTTATGAGTAATTTATAAAAAATGGCACTGCTCATGAATGTTGAATATAGTCTTTTCTATTCTGCAGCTCTCCTCTCACTCTCAGGAAAAAAAGGGTGACTATACCAATGAATAGGGTCGTCAACTACCAAATGTGGGGCTGCTTTTTTTTCCTCAGGACACTAAAGCCTGTTTATGTCTTTGGCTCTGGCTGCTATAGAGTCTGCAGCATTATGTATGTGAGGCCTGAGTAGAATGCTAATGATATTAAGTATTTCAGACTAAATTACATCACAAAAATACAGCACAAGTTTCTGATAAGTGGTGGTTGCACTGCCTGGTTTCAATACAAATCTATCAAAGCAGAATGTTAAAAGGCAAAACCATAGCCTTGTTGCTTTGTAATCATATGCCAATGTGCACAGTAAACAAGTGACTTTGATTTGTTGAAGAAAATGCAAATACATGCATAGACAGAAAGGTTAAACTTGGGGAGAGAGGAAATACAACAAAGGAAAAAAGCAAGAAAAAAGCTGCTTTTCAACCTGAAATCCACAGCCCCCTAAATTTAAATATAGTCTTAAAGTTTAAATTTTAGGGATGTTTCTATAAAATTTTAATGCTTCCCCAAAGAATTATAATATGCTGAAACCTTTTTAGTGATAAAAATTCTGCAGTCCCTAATATCATACTATTTCAAGATCTGTTATATTATATTATTTCAGATCCATTTCTGTCATGGAGGGCAGATTTCAATCACACTGATGAGTAGAGCACCTTGGTGAGTAGGTGACACTGTAGGTGAATTCACATTTACTCTTAATTATCTTTTCCTGTACACGTATGACTCTCTGTGGATTTAATGATGGCCTGCTCTTTAGCATTTTTAAACTCAATATTGTATTTTTCTTTTACTGGAGCAATGAATGTTTGACCATGCTGAAAATCTTATTATAAATGATGACAGGACTGATGAGTAAGATCCTTAGAGAACTCACAATAACACAACACATTCTTCCAGCCTTATCAATGTTAATACTCAGAGAATAAATTAGGGAAATAAATATATATCACTAAAGGAAGTCATCTATATATATTTTAAGGTATTTTAATGCAAGATTTTTATACAATATGTAAAATATTTCACTGTGAAAAAAAATATAAGAAATGTTGGTTTGTTCATCAAATTTCTACAAAGATGCTTCCAAATTACAAAGCAAAGATAATTTATTTCTAAGGAAAATTAAAAAGCTATAAAGCACTTAAAAAACTAAACAAACCCAAATCTGAATACCTTGTGATCTGCAGCTATTTTAGGTAGTTGACAGAAATTTATGACATATTGCCATGGCAACAATGGGCTATCTCAATAAGGTATTGCTTGTAAAGAGAATAAAATCTTATGATACATTATACTGCCTATCATTATTGCTCAAATATTTACATGTTGTGTGCAAATTAAAATCTGTCCATTTCTTTTTCCCCCACTTCTTATTTGTTACAATAAGGTTATTTTCTTCTTGACATTTTAAAGGATTCTACCTGTGATAAATTTCAATTGTGCTCAATTAGTCCACTAGATGGAGCATCTAGCATTTCCAGGAAAAAGGGGAAAAAAAGGCATTTAGATAGCTAATTTTCACAAATATGTGTTAAAGACACTTAAAGTTTAGGAGTAGAAGGAAGTAAATCACAATCTATTTAAACCACTGCTTACAAGACATTCTTTGATACAGCCTTATTTACCAAAAGAACTCCATTTGAAGAATGGTTGAAATATTTTTAAAAATTATTTTTTTTTAATTGACAAAATCAAAAGTGGAAAATGGGGAACAGAAGAAGATAAATGCTTTCAAGATTCTCCAGTACGATTTCAGTGCTTTACTTCACTCTTTGAGATTTCACATGTTTCAATTTATGTAGGCAGCCTGCAGAAATCTTTGGAGGACAGTTTATATTCATGTTGCAAAAGAGTAATTTTAGTGGAAAAGAAAAAGAAAGTATAATGAAGTCTGTGTAGACTACTGTGAGTGAGAAAAGGGGGGAAATATGAAAGATACACTTCAATGGAAGGGAAACAGCAGTGGATATTGTACTGCCATAGGAAGGCTCTGAAAATCAGGCAGGAGCTCCAAAGCGTTCTTTCAGTTCAGTGAGCACTGAGAAAGTAAAGCTGAGCAGCTGTGAGTTCAGAGGTAGTAGGTCAGCACTGATCTGCTCAATCCACAGGCTTGGGCACACCAATGCTGTGCATCATTTGGGAGGTTGAAACCAGTAGGACCTGAAGTAAGAGTTCCCTCACTGCCCCATCTCCTTTCCCTTACCCCTGGACACAAGGCATTTATTTTCAGCAGCTAAATAAGAATGGATTTCTTAACAGCTGGCTTTTGGCCAGGTTAATTTATGCATACCCAAACTTATGCTTCTCCAATTTACTAAAACCCATCATTTAAGGCTGTTCAAACGTGCAGCTGTTTAAATGAGGTTGGAAGCAATTTTACCACACGGTGCTGATGTCAGTTAAAAGCTGAGTATTAGCAAAATGGGAAGGCATCAATGGAGTGTGTCCCCTACAGTGATCTGTGTTCCCCAGTGTCTAATGGATCAGGGAGACAGATATGCCTAGCTCATCGTCCTGTAAAGTAAAATTCAGATCTATTACCTATTACAGACATGTATGTACACGAGGGCAAGCATTTTAAGTAGAATGAGAATTGTTTTGATTCTGGCAAGCATCCAGGGTGAGTCTGAATGAAGACTTTCAGGAAAAACAGGATGCAAAACTGCCAAGTGTGAAAATGGCTACAAATGATAGCTCATGTGGGGAAAAAAAAATTAAAAAGCACTCAGAAATCTACATATATCGATCAGACAATGTAGGTAAAGAATGCATTTCCCAGGGTGTGATCCCAGGAAAGAGATACTCGGGTTGTATAAAAGTTCTGGGTAAGATCTACATCATTTCTGGATAGTAATTATCAGCTTCATGTGCTGATGAAAATGTAAATTTCTTTTAGGTGAAAAAAGTGCTCCGAAAAAATGGTAAACTGCTCTGAATTATGCAGATAAATTGTTATTCCAGGGAAAATTTTGGTCATTTGCAAATGGGCCTGCTTCATTCTGAATCATACAAAATAATCTTCCTTTTCTGTGTTGGTTATATCTACGGCACATTTTGATTTCTCTTCCACATGTTTTAAGTATGAGAAGACAGATTCAAAGGCATAGGATATTTTTCTTCACAAAATATGAAAAATAAACATCATGAAGGATCTGTATTTAACTGTCCTTATGGACAAATAGCAGACTAAAAGAGAACTGAAAAAATATAAACAAATGTTGAACAAAATCTGTTTATTGCATGCTTGAAAATTTAGATAAACTTCTGAAATTTGTATTCTACTATTAAAGTTGATTGTCTGATAAAATTATATAGGTTATCACTAATGTGTCTGATATGTGGAGAGTGATTCTAATTGTTTAATGTTTAGTTGCTGTCTTTTTGTAATCTTAAAAGAAGTAAAATGCAAAAAGATGGAAAGTTAGAGGATTTGCAAGTGCATGTAGTGGTAGGACAAAAGGGAATGGATTCAAGATGAAAGAGGATAGGATTAGATTAGATAATAAAATGAAATTATTTGCTGTGAGAGTGATGAGGCAGTGGAACAGTGCCCAGACAAGTTGTGGATGCCTGATCTCTGGAAATGTTGAAGACCAGGTTGGATGGGGCTTTGAGCAACCTCATCTTCTGAGAGGTGTCCCAGCTCCTGGCAGGGAGGGTTGAACTAGATTATCCTTAGGTCCCTTCCAACCCAAATGATTCTATGATTCCATGATTCTATTTCTTATCAACAGTCCTGCTGAAACAACAATTCTTGCTTTACAGTGTGACACTCCTGTATATGCAATTGTCTGAGATGTAGTTTTCTTGAAATCCTTCTGTTCTCCAGTTTTCTTTGGGGTGTCTAAAAAAAAAAAAAAAATAATTTAAAAACATCAAAACATCTGTTTCTGACTGTCTTTGATTCACATATGTTTGTTTTTTTGCTTGTTTTTTTTTTTTTTTTTTTCCCAGAAATTTATCTTATTCACACTGTGTTCAGTATTAATAAACTTTAGTTGGGATTTTTTCATTACCTTCAGCTGCAGCTGGGATGACACCACTTGAATCTAACATGCTGCTGTACTAATTCAACGAGAAGTTAATTTAAAAGAATGGTTGATTGAGAATAGAATTTGTTACTTTATAGAAACCCAACATCTGAATTAACTGAGAGGAATGCAAAAACTTCTGGACTTTTTAAACATGGGTTGCTAACCTTCTTGGCCATAATTGCTTTTTTGGAGCTATTATGCTCTCATGTAAATACATATTTAGAGACATCTCAGAAATGAGATTATGGGCCTAGTAGACCATGGCTATGCCAAAGGATTTGTAGCACATACTGTAATAAAGCTGACAAAAGTCATGTATAAAGTATTATAAACCACTCTGAATGTCTTAGCTTCTTAACTTCTTCAGTACAACAATAGGCTGAGAATGCACTGTGACTTTGAGAATAATTTTGTTTATATTAATAATCAAAACAGGTTTGTAAGCTTTAAACTCAGTCATTGCCTCATTCATAGGAATAGTAGCTAATTCTGAAAGCTACTTCACATCAGACAACCTACGTTGAGTGGAAGTAATATAGTAGAAACAATCTTAACAGTCTTCTCGTCTCTTTGATAGTTACTCTACAAGACTGTGTTTGGAAATGTAGGAGTAAAACCAGACAATCAGGCAGAGTCTTAATAGGACTGGTTTTTCTGCAGAGAAGAGGGCTGAGTTCACAGTTAATGTACTGTACTGGGGTTATAGCTCAACAATAAATGTTAATATTTTTTGTGTCTCAGAACCATATTATCATCCAAGTGTCATAGCATAACATAACACTGGTGATTTCACACCTGATTTTAAGTTGTTTTTCAATGGAAGTTATACTTAAAACATTATAAAATAGTATACTATCTTGATCCAGACACAGCTTACCAAATTAGAACATAGGATTTGACCCAACTGCTTAATTGTCTCTTTTACTCATGAACAATTGTTTGATTTAAATGTGTTTTATATGAGCATTAAGATTTCCTTTTTTTGATAACTAGTAGAAGTAGTTAAATCACAAAGCAAAATTATTTTTGAAGGAAAAAAAAAGGTAATTTAAGAGACCATCCATTCACTGAGCACATGAATCAGTATTATCTGACTGGCAGAAAATTCACAAACTGACCTAATGAATTATAATAAAGATAGTAAAGAAAGTTTAATTTAAAAAAAGAAAAAAGGTTGATAAATAAAGTAAAATGTTGTGGTCTACTTTGCTGGCAATCCACATGTAAGGAATGTATGTAAGGAATGTATGCAAAGGATGATCTATAATTTGTCTTAGCCATTGTTTTAAACAAGTTGCTTGTTTAATTCTAATCATAATTATAAATATGTTTAAATTTATATCATTTACAAAAGAATCTATGACTATAATGTGATGGAAAGCATATTTTTCAGAGATACCTGAGGGAAGAAGTGGTTCAGGCTTGCTGAAAGTTTGCTGCATACTATGTGTTGCATACTTTGATGATATCCAATACTGAAAATTGCTTAGGATTGCATAATATGCTAAAAAGTACAAGACAGACTGGCAGAAGTAGAGGGTGATAATTCGCTAAAATTTTTTTGGGCACTTTGACTGATTCCTATGAAGATGGCATTGGGCAAAACAAGGTATTTTTTTCAAATTAGAAAAAAATTATTACATAGACTAGTCAGAAATTGTGGGTTTTACGGAGTTCTTGCAAAATCTGGAAAGAATTTAAATTAGATTTTTCTAGTAACAGGAAAACAGAACTCTCTGATTTTCAAATTGTTTCATTTGGGTCAGTAAACAAATTAAAGAAGATACCTTCTCTAAACTCCTTTTCCAGGCTGTCCAGTACATGAGTAAGTGCAATTAATTAATGCTTCTGATGGATATGTGGGTTGACTGCAAGGTGGAGCAAAGTCCCTCCTGTGTAAGAGAACACCACATTCATGACCACTTGAGGAAGCTGAACATACATAAGTCTGTGGGACTCCATGAGATGCACCCCAAAGTCCTGAAGGAATTGACTGATGTAGTTGTCTGATATTTGAAAAGTCATGGCAGCAGTCATGGTATATCCCAGGTAATATTCCTGAATGAGTAATCAACCCTGGAGCTGCTTTAGTACAGCTACATTCATGAGATAAAGAGATTTGGAGTGGAGAGTGATGTGATCCTTCTCCATGGAAGATTTTTTATTTCAGCAAGTTAACTTATCTATGTTATATTTTAGGAGGACTCTTTTTTTACATTCCTCGAGAATTATTCCCCTGTATAATCCCATTAAATTCCAGATAAATTAACTTTCCAGGACTAAATTATGTCTTATCATTTTTATTTTTATGTATTCTTAGACTTAAAACATTTTTCTTGCAGCTTGTCCTTTAATATTTGGCTTTGAATATTTTCTGACGATTTAAATTCTCCTCTTTTCACAAGTTTGTAAAAACATAATTGAAAATTACTTTCAGGGGCAATATACCTTCAGCTATCCTGTTGCAGGATAAGGAAGTAGACTACAAGATCTTTTGAAAATTAATTTCTGTTTCATAATTAGGTGATTTCTTTCAAAAATTGGGTCATTTTCTAGAACCATTTGAATTATTAAAAAAAAATAAAAAAGCTGTAAAAATTAAAAATTAGTTTCCATTGCATGAAATGTGTAAATTTTTCGAGGAGTTTTTATCCCTAGTCTTGTAATATGACATTTTGAAATTTCTCTCCAAATGACATTTTTATGTCGTTACATATTTTGTTACTAAAGTAATTTTAGAAATGGCACTTAATTTCAAAATTAGTTTGAAGCAATATTTTAGCATGATTTTTTTCTTTGAAACTTTGAATTTAAGCACATTTTTCCCTGCATTCTCCAATTAAGAAATCACATTGTTTCTCAAAATCATGTTTTGTATGGTAAAATATGAATTTCAACACAAAAAAAACCATAACAATTTTGCCTCCCCATTCCCAAAAAAAATCTGGTTTTTGAAAGAAAGTTAATGGATGTACTGACTACGGACTGTTCAATTTTTCTAATTTTCCATTTAATAGTCCATCCCAGAAATTGACCCAGAAATGTGAGATCACAGTATAGCATATAGTAAGACCCTAGGATCCATGTACATATACGTGCCATATATGTATAAATTAATTAATGGGTAAAATGGCTCATTTGAGTCAAAAATGCACTTGATAATAATGCATTTTATATCTGGAAAAAAATTCCACTTACTTAGAGAAATACTAAGTTTCATGCTGGAAACTGCAAAGCACCATTTAAACAGTGCTAGACTAGCAAAACTAAAAAGAAAATAAAAAAGAACAAATCCAAACAAAACCAATACACAATCAAAAAATAAAGACACTCAAACTGAAGCCCAAGGACATGATGAGAAAACCAGGAGGAAAAAAAGAAAAGGTAATTTTGTGAGTGCTCAGCTAATGAATCCTGGTTTCCATGGATTTGATCCTTATGCCCATGCCTAAGAGGAGCCCAATCTAAAGCTTTTTCTTTATCTGAAGTGTTCATGATTTCTTTTCTGTATGGATTATATGGCATTGAATAAAGGTTGTGTTTATATTGCAGCTTTTCTCTCAAGAACAGCTCAGCTGGGAGTATATCCTCTATTTTGTTGTCATCTTTCACAAAAAGTACAGAAACTTAATAACCTTTTGAAGACCAGGAGTTTGCCAAATTTAAAGGAGAATGTGATTGAAATTGTCTAGTTGTGCAGCAGTTGTTTGAGGTGCAAACAATCAGACAGCTAACTAGGCAAACACACACCAGACTGTGGTTATGTAGCACCCATACAAAAACATGCTATAAAGATCCAAGTGGAAAGGCTGGTGAGATAAGGACAGAGTGAGCTTTGACAAACTGCAGCCAAGAATAGCTTCAAGAGCTTCTTCAATAGTTTCCAATACAGTCAAGTCCAGGGGACCAATTCTAACCAGTTTTTAAGGGTCAAATCTATGAGCTACAGTACACACTGTGTAAGTCCTAACTTCACATAAAACAACTGTCAAGGACAAAAGGGAAAACTACTCCACCTCTGCAATATAAAACAGAAATTATCTACTTCTATCAAGACTGCATTTCTTATATCCAAATGGTGAAAGGCAGCAGTATGAGAGAATTTCTGTTAAGTAATCTTTACTAAGTAATCATTGATCAGAATGACATCTCGTGCTGCAAGTGCTTCCACCAGTAGAATAAGTGTCCAAGATTATTATGAAAAAAGAATAAATCTCTTTACTCTTACCCAGACTTACTTTGGCATTTTGCAAATAAAGCTTTAATTGTATCTATTTTATTATTATGAGGGTTTCTTACTCTTATCGATGGACTAGAGGCAGAAGGATTTTCACAATTAGTTGAAAAGCCAAGGAACCACATAAATGCTGCATTGAAAATGTTCAGTTAACAATATTGTCACACTATTCCTTCCTTCATTCATAGCAACTACAAAAACAAGAGGCATTGAGATGCTAAGTTGGGTGAATAATCACCTGAATGCAAGCTGGCTCTGAAGCAACTGATCTGAGGTGTTTTAGAATATTCCTGTAGCTGGCAATTTGCTCTTACTTTCATAGTATTTTTCAATCAAATAGTGAAAATTTAATGAAAATTCAGTCATTACTTTCTTGGCAGTAAAAAGATATTTTACAAGTATCAGATTTCTTTTTAAAAAGTTCACTCAGTTTGATTTAAGTTTGTAGTCTCTCTTCAGTTTGCATCTAACACAATATTTCATTTTTCAGCATTGCGAATGAACCAGTCTGCCTCTTCTATTTATCTATTTAGCATCTGTGAAGCTGTGAAAAATAATGTAAATTGTTTGCCCTGCTTCTGTTGTGTAATAAGGCAGGCACTTCCAGAAGGCAAATTATCCCTAAGGCTCTTATCCAAGAGGGGCAGCCCTCTGGGCATGAACGTGTTCCTGCATTGATACTGAATAAGCCTGGATGACTAGCTTGGTCCACATGATTGTAAGGCAGCTAAAACTGCATGGTTGAATCTCATCTCTAGAGCCTACACTTGGCAGGTACATAAAGGAAAAGATGGATTTGAGGAGAGAGTGTCTAGAGCCTACAGACTCCACATATAATTAGATTATTGAGAATTCTCCAGAGGCTCCATCAAAGCAGGAAATTATTTGTCTAATCCAAATCTCACAGACAGCAAATGCAAGGTTCTCAGTGCCTTCATAGAATTTATATTATGCCATGGATTACAATGGGGGTTTTTGATCATTTATATGAAAATATTTACACCAAAATGTAAAGTAAATAAATGGAAAAGGCATTACAGATAGGATTTATCTTACCTAAGCTTAGACATCAAAAAATTAGTTATTTTTGGCTGAGATAATAACCCTGGGTACTTCCTGCAGCTTAGTGAAAATAAATAGACACCTGAAAAGGACAATCCATCTCATTAAGTTTAGACAGTCATCTTGAGCCAAGAAGAATCTCTCCTGGATGAATCTTTCTCCACTGAATAAAATGGAGAAGCCAGTGATTGTTCAGAATTCAACAATTTGCTATGAGGAATTGCTCAGGCAAATTCAATCCCAGAATAGACTGGATCATTTTCTAACTTTTTTCCTTAGCAGTTTCATTACTGGCCATTCAGTAAAATACTTACCTAGAGCAAACTTTGTCAAAAAAAGGATCCTATTTCATAAGCTTCAGCGGGAAAGCAAAGAGTAGTCTATAACAACAGAAAACAGGATTTCTTTCCCTCAACTTTGAGATATTTCAGAGATAGGACAGTTTCCCACAAAGCAGAGTCCTTTTCTTGACATCTGCATAGCCCAGATGGCATCACTTGTATTCTATTGAACAGACTAGTAGTCTATATTTAATGAAGATCTTCAATAAGTCATAAAAAACCAACACACGAACACAAACTTGCAAAAATACAAAGTACTTCTGTGAATCCAACATTTAGGATTGCATAATTGTATTTTGCTAACACAAACAATATTCACCATAATATATATAAAAGTTCCGATTTATAAGGCTGCACACCAGTCCATCCCTATGCTCCAAAGAAGATTAATAATATATATCAGCTATTCCAGATGCTCACTAAATTGTAAAAGCCACCAGTGAGAAGATAAAAGCTTTTTTTTCAATTTTTTGGAAAAGGGTTTTTACTTGTTATATTTGAATATATATGCCTTAATTGTTGAAAACCTGGCATTTTTTTTTCTTGTTCTACACCTTAACAAGTGTTTGTCATCAATTGATTGCTGCTGCTGCTCACCAACTCATTGAGTAAATACTGTTACTCACCAGCTGGAGTAGCAGGTTCTCAGAGGAAACTGAAATCCCTGTAAGAGGGCTGAATAACTATTCCACTTTGAAATATGGATGCAGTGGCACTCACCTCCAGATGTGTAATTACTTTGTTACTAACCTTATGTCTACTATAACTAAGCAGAACTATGCCTAAATTGGATTTGAACATATCTGGTATGTCTTCACAGAGAGTCAAGGTTTTTATATTTTCTCTCATCCCTGGTGTTGCTTCTTGATGATAAGGCTATTGATCTGCTTTTTCACTGTTTTTGTTTTTTTGTTTTTTTGGTTTTTTTTGTTCCTCCATCCCACATTTAATCTCTTTTTTAAGTTTTAGGCAATACGAGGAGCTAATTTCTTCAGTTAGGGCTCACCACTTTCCTTGCAGATATTTTTAACATTGTTTCAACTTCGTGTTGATACTAAAATGCCACCTTATTTGGACACATCGTTCTCAGTGCACTTCACTACTGTATGAGTAACAATGATTCTAGTTGATTAAGCCAAATGCTTTTGGCACCTCCAACGTGCTGCAGAATTTTTAGTAATTTTCATTAGAGTAGGCCTAACAAATCTTTTGAACTAGAGATCACTGGTTTCCTCCTAAATCTTATCTTCAACTTCTCTTATGAATTTGATAAGCAAACTGAGAGATTTTGATGCTTTCTGTGTATTCTAATTTGCCTCTAATTGTCTCTATTTTTCTCTTATTTTCACTAGTCAGTACAGGGAAATCTTTTCTCCTAAGTAGCTGCTTATTTTTTTCTTGCTGATATGATAAGATAGAAGAAGAAATCAGGTCTCATAGCCAATAAGGCTACATAGATAGTTGAACGTCTCTTCAAGAGCCTCCATAATCAGTTTTTTACTATTTTCTAGAAAGTAATTCAAATTTTTAGTGATGGTTTGCAACTGTACTTCATTTATTCTCATGCTTCTTTATCAAAACTGTATCTGCAGCGTCCCATATCACAGACTTTTCCACAACAAACCTAGCTTTCTGATCAGTTCTATGTTTCTTGAGAAATAGAAGGTGCACTTAGTATCTTTACTTCCATACAAGCCTTCTATGTCATGCCTTAATTTAAAGGATAGATGTACTATTTAATTTTAATTATGTGACGTTAAAAAAAAATGCAAAAATTTTGAGCCATGGAATAATTTGGGTTTGAAGTAATCTCAGGACATCTTGAATTCACCCTCCTGCTCAAGGCTGTCATTATGGTTCAGACCGGGTTGCTCAGGGCTTTAACCTCTTGGGTCTTCAACACCACGAAGGCAGAGACTGCACAGCCTTTCTGGGTAACTGGCACCACTGCTGAACTCTTACGTGGTGAAAGAAGTGTCCCCTACACCCAATCTGAAACTTTTTTTGGTCAATTTATGCTCATTGTCTTCTCTTACTGCTCTGCATATTGACAAACTTCACTCCATCTCAGAGCTTCGGTTTAAACAGATCCATTCCACAAAAAGGAAATTGAATAAATGAGTCTATCACAAAACCTCCTTTACATCCTCCAAGCAAAAACAAACAAAGGCTGGTAACGTCCAGGACAGCACAGAAAGTGTGTCACATGTTATGACTATGCTTCAGAATATAAACATATCTCAAAGAGTGTACTTTTCCCATAGTTATCAAGCTATCTACATCAATCAGTTCTAAATCTGCTAAAGAAAGGTGGGTTTTCAGGAATGATTAGACTTCAATGCAACACACAGAACATGAAGTAAACCTTTATGGTGTTATCTATACTTTCCTGATTTAGAGTATGTTCTATCATAGAATCATGTCACAGAAATACTATTCAAGATTGTACCACCACTTTCTGGTAGTAGAGATAATACCTACCTAGCAAAGGTATTTTAAAATTATTATATTCAGTTTTGAACCACATCCTCAGATTCTACAATAACCAAAAGCTTAAGGGTACATTAGAAACAGAATATATAACACAGATATCATTATATTAATACATTTTGTAGGCTAGAGAATCTGATCTTTTTGAAGCTTTTATTATAGGCTCAAAGACAAAATACATTCTTCAAGATATGTTTGAATAAGGACAGACAAGTAAATTTATCACACATGCCAAAGAGATGTGTGGAATAAGAAAGAAAAAAAAGGGAAGTAGATTGGGTGATACAGATGAGTGCCCACTTACAACTGGTGTCACAAAACAACATGACAGGTGAAATGAGCTTTTGAACAGCTGAGTAGTATTTTTCTCACTGTTATTAATGCTTTTTCATTTTTAGACAAGATTTTAGATGTTGTTGAAAAATATCCATAAATAAAGTATTGTTTGTTTTTGTTTGGGTTTGTTTTGTTTTATTTTGTGTTCTTCTTTTATCTGCTGAGTATCTCCATTAGTCACTTATTTTTGAAGTTTGTAAGGGTGGCCTTGGGGCCTTGGCTTTCCTTTAACTTCTTTTACTTCAGTCCTGGGTAGAGGGAAGAGCTTTATCAGTTTACCATTTCACATCTTCTTTTATGATGAAACACATAATAACATAAGTACTGATAACTGTAATTCTTCAGTCAGTTCAGTCTCAGCCCCTTTCACTACAATTTCATCTGAGAAGATTCTCAAACTCTGAAACTGCTCTGCAATGTGAACTGGTACACTGTAAATGGGAAAGATGGAGAGATTCAATTCAAAAGCAGGCACCTCATAACATTTTTATTTTAATTTTAAATTCCACTCCAACTGAGTGATGGGGGGAAAAAAATCCCATTTGCGCATGGCATCATTTTTGCTATGTGAGTGTTCCCCTCTGCAGATCTGATGGATTTTCCTTCTCTAGAGAGTTCAGGAATTCCTGAAATTGAGGATAAATCTTTGAGTTGCCTGTCTCAGGAACAGGTTTGTCCTATATCTTCACTAAACACAGCATTTTTCTAAATATGAGGAAACATTTAACTTAGGGACTAAAGTCATGTCATCCATCTTCACTTATCTTGAGCACATCTATGATTATCCTTTGTGAAGGATGGGTACATTTTTGGAGTTAATCTCCCTGCAGTCCTCACAGTCTGTGTTTTGGCTTCACAAAGCTGCCCTTGTTGAAGGTGTAAACCAGTTTCTTTTTTAAATGAGGCTAGACTGAAAAATGCCTTGAACATTGCCTAATGTGTTCCAGCTTTCTATGGTCATCTAGTCCACAGGATCAGACTACAGCTAAACTGAGGGAAAAATGTTTAAAAATATAGTGTGGGTGTGTTGTCCTCTGAAATAACTATTTCACTCTATGATATTGTGTCACACTATTAGTTAACATAAAATCATATCTGATTAAAGTATGATACTGTCAAATTTCAATGGTCAAAACTCACAGATGGTAATATGATTATCATCAGTGTTAAAATAAATCAATCTTTTTGTTTAACTAGGGAAAGTTAGATGTTTTCATGACATTCATTTTTATTATAACTAAATTTGTTCCATGTAGAATAAATGTCAAGCAGTGAATTCTCTACTGATTTCAAGGAATTCTCATGCATATTATGTTATAGAAGTATCTATTTGTTGATTTTTTAATATATATTTTATAGAAATGTGGCTCTCTATATTTAGATAGATGTACTTAATTATAAATAAATGCCCACTCGGGATTTTGTTTCCCTTTGCCTGCAGATGGAAGCAAGGCCAGCAGAACTGTTTTTTGGTTGTTTGGTTGGATTTTTTATTTCTACTTGTATCTCTGGGTGGTTCTTTCTGAAATAAACTTTAGTAACCTAGATTATTTTGCACTCAGTTCCACAATTGACAAACTGAGGAAAAAATGTGAGAATTGTATTATTTTTTAGCTGTGATCAGAAAAATATTTTTCAGTTTCATAAAAGAAAAGAGATATCATGTAGTTTAAAAAATATTATATTACTTTTCTGATGTAGAATCAAAATGACACTTTTAGAGAATGTATTTTTCTTTGTGAGAAGGTTATTGTAGATACTCTCTCAGCCTACCCAATGCCCAGACAATAACCCACTGGCTAGAACATTTTACTTGGGCGTGGGAGTAACCAATCTGCTTGTTTATGATAGATTAGGCTCCCACAGACTCCATCCCACATAGCAGGCAAGATTCTTGCTCACCAAATTATAGCATCAGCCTCTTTTGAAATGTCAAATTCTTCTTTGGCATGTCTTCTTTTCACTATAAACAGCTAAATGGAACATGAATTCTACAATATGGAGATTGTGGTGGATTTTTAAGAAGTGGGACCGTATTCCAATATCTGTTCTATCTGATTCAAAACAGAAATTAGATTTTGGCCTTCGTATGTCCCTCGAGTATTTTGTGAATTTTTACACCTGAATTTAAACATTTCAGTGCAACTGTCTTACTTTATTTTTATTATCTCTTTCTAAAAGTTGATTACTGTAAAGCCACCCCTCCCCTTTGATGGGCCACTGTGATATCTATCTGACTCATCTCATTGTTTACCAAACTGGAATCCATGGCCATTATGCCTGCATTATTTTGTAATGTTGCAATGGTAACATTGGTAAGGCAATGCAAGTGAAAATGCCAGTGTCATTCTCTCCAGAAAATAAAGTAGATTTGAGTTAAAAAGGAAGACTGGAAGGCTTATGAAAATGAATAGGTGATTATTCTAAATGTTTTATGTTCTGGAATGTATATTAACACAAGGAAATGTGATTAAAATATATTTCTTTAGTAAGTTAGACTGTATATTCCAGCAAAGGGGCATTCTATTAGAAGATATGGATAAATGAGAAATTGCATAGGAAAGAACCATTATAAAAGCAGTGAACAAAGGGTCTTCAAAGGCAAAATATCTATCTTTGAAAAGATTGTGAATCAATAAAAATGTATTTCTACAAAATATTGTGTTAACACTAATCAGAAGGCAGAACAGAAATTCAAGGAAATATCTTACATATGCATAAATAAACACTATCAAATAAGTCAATAGCTAGTATATAATAGGATACTTCAATGGAGCACTGAGGATATGGGGAACATATGGAATGCAGACAAATTGCTCAGTCCTATAATTGTCATTTCCAATTTCAGCACAGTGGTAATTGGCAGGGGAAAATTAAAAATTAACATGGAGTTATGATTAGGGAAAATAGAACTAATATTAAAAGAATACTGAAATTCAACATAATTCTTTCCAAAACACCAGTGTATATGTTTTTTATTTCTTTAAATGGCCTTGACAGAGCTAGCTGAGGTGTGCTTTAAACACAGTTATGCAATGAAAAACACAGGGATAAATTGCCACTAATTTGGGCTCAAAAAAACCATAAGAGAAGCCATTTCTGAACTCAGTTAAATGGCAAGGGAAAAGAAGATGAAAGAAACAACTAATATGTTGCTTAGACTTTTGTCTCCTGATGAACACAAGAGCCATTTAAGCCTGTTTTAGCACTGGCTTTATGTAAGTCTGAAATCCAGCAAACCAGTTGTGTTTCCCTTCTTAGGGGAAATTTCTGTCTACAGAACTCAAAGTGGCTCAAAGGGCTAAAGCTGCAAAGCAATGATGCCTATTATGTGAGTTGTCCTGTAAAAGGCTGCTTTCAGGAAAAAAAAACTGGGGTGCTGGACATATTATGAAAATGCAGTTCAGGATGTCTGTGATTGTTAAATGATTATTTATTTTATAAATACATCTTCATCATGCAATTTAGTTGCCTGCTATAATGAGGACAGCAAATATGGCAATTATTTTCTCTTAAAAAACAACAAAGCCCAGCAGTGTGAGGCCTGAGTTCTTTAAAACACAAGGGCTTGCAGTAATTTCTTTAATATTTAATTCATGTAGGGAACAACTGCCTGTCCCTCTACCTCAAAATCTTTAATTTACCCTTTTTTTTTTCTACTGACATGTTTTTAAAGCAGAAAATGCCTCTTTATGAACGAAGCTGCACGGGAAATTTTCAGAGATGAAAAATCATCATATCATTACCATCACTTTTATGCCCAGCTAGGAAAAATACACTGACATCTTCTTGGCTGCCCTCCTGGAATGGTCTTGTCACTTTCATTCTCTGCTTGCAGAGGAAAAAAAAACAAAACGAGCATAAGCCTAGAAGGCAGGGAGCCACACAGCCATACCCCACTTTGAGCAGGGGAGGCTGGAGGGAAGCCCTGTGCTGGCACTCGGGCCTCTGGCTTGGCACAGGGGCAGGAGCCCGAGCGCTGGACCCGCTGCCCGCGCCTTGGGGCTGCTCTGCCCCTTCTCCCTCTGCCAGAACAAAAGGGCACTCACTGGGGTCTTCAGCCTTGGACACTCTCAAACCAGCACTCCATTCCATTTTGCCCAGGACTAAAACTCCCAAATTCCTAGTTTCAAGGGGAGTCTATTTTTTTTAAAATTTTCTTTGTTTGTTTGTTTCTTTGTTTTCCCCTTCTCTGTTTGATTCTGATCTTCAATTGGATTACAATTATAGGGCTTTGTCTTTTTAATTCTCTTCATTCTCTTCCTAATATACAGAAGTCCTTAAGAATCCAGAGTTTTGTTTTTTGTTTGATTTTATTTTGTTCTGAAAATTTCTTATTTGTGTGGGTATATACATAATGCAGGCACATTAAAAGATATGTACGCAGATAATTTAAATAGAATGTATATAGAAATAAAAGTATATTTATTTATTTATATAACTTGTTGGAGGCTATTATATTGATGAAAGTTAATATATCCATACACAATATCATGCAGCATCTACATAGCTCTCATGGTGCAATGCTTAGTCTGTCACAGTTAGTACAAACTTTTGCTGTTGGTTTCATTGAGGGCAAGGTTTAAGAATTTTGTACCAGATTTGAAGAAATAATACTTTAGTTTAATAAATAAAAATAAAATTCAGGGAGAATGTATCTGTTTATATTGAATGAAACAGAATAGTCCATGCATTACCTGACACAATTCAAACCACAAGAATAAGATGAGAAAATTTCCTCCTGAACAAATATTTGCAACTCCAAATATTCTGCATCATTTCAAAATTTAGGGAGGTTTAGATTGGATATCAGGAAGAATTTCTTCATGGAAAGGTTATTCAGCATTAAAATGGGCTTAAGGAGGTGGTAGAGCCATCATCCCAGGTGGTGTTCAAGAAATAACCTGATGTGGCACTTAGGGCCATGGTGTAGCTGACAGGACAGTGACTGGTCAAAGGTGGGACTCAATGGTCTGAGAGGTCTTTTCCCACCAAAATGATTCTGTGATTAAGGATTAATTTCAATACTAGTATTAATAATTGTAACACTACAAGCAAAGAAGCATAATACATCTCAAAATGCAAGATGAAGCATTGAAGACTTGCTAACGTGAAATATTTATTTAGAATGTGGGAAAATTGAAGAGTTTAAAATAAAAGTTTTTGTAGAATGCAGCATAATTTCCTCTAAACTCCCAGTGATAAAATTCAGATTGACTGGAGAGGAAAGTTAGATTCAAACGGTGTCATTGTGAAGACATGCTCATATTTAGCTGTTTACTGTACTAAATATTTATGCTCTGCAGAAAAAAAAAGGATAGCTGTCATAATTATTTTTAGTTCCATATTTTTGTATTGTTGATTTGGGCTTTTCATGTGGGCAGTTCATTTTGATTAGGAGTAATTTTATTCACATACATTATATGAGTAATTTCAGCTTATTTTTATCTTGATAAGCTAGAAGTGCTTCCGCATTTTACATGGAGTGTTAACATCTGAGCATACTGTTCCTTTGTACAGCTCAGCAGTGGTTAAGAAATATCTATCCTCATCAAAGTAATAAAAATATATTTATTCTTACAAAATTCTGTCACTTTGGAAGTGATGGAACTGTTATTTCTACATTTAAGAAAATGCTAATTTTTGTGCAACTAGTCTCCCATATTCAGAGAAGATCTAAGATTAGATGGGTTGTAAAGTATTATCAATTAGATTTTACAGTATAAGAAATATCCCTTTCATGCAGTAAAATGATGGAAAAAAATAAATATATTTTTCTGCCTACCTTTGTTGTGTTGCTTGTTGCTAAGTGTATTAAGAGACTAAGGTGGAAGTAGGCAAGCTAAGAGGGCACTACATATTGAACACAGTCTCAGCTCTTTGTTTCCAAATTACCTCTTACAGAAATGTGTAGATGGAAGTCTGTGCTTCTTGAGATTATGACATAATTTGACAGGATCATTATGGAAAATTGTACATTACTTGAAAATAGCTAAGTGCTTGCTTGACATAAGTAGCTAGAAATATTAGGAAGCAAGTTGAACTCAATTTGAACTGTATGTCTATGTTTAAGTCAAAGAGGGATCATAGTGAAACCTGGACCTAACAATCTAATAATAGTTAGAATAGGCCAAGCTGTAGCTTAAATATTGCTTAAAAATTAATAGCTAGAGTGAACAGCCCATAAACTGTAGCAACCCTGTTATAACATGGACTACAGAACTGATGGAAAGCCCCACTGAAAGCAACCTATGAGAAGATGAGCACATGATGACTCCTTGGTGATGAAAGAACACACCAATGAAGATGGAGAAGACCCCAGATCCTGTACTGCTGTTGGTCCAGACTGTTGTATGAGGCATGGGGAGTTTAGATTTTAACACTATAATTGCCAAGGGATTTCATTTTTCTGGGTCCCTCTTTTGAGGCATCTATCTTGAGTTACCAGGTAACATAATTGTTCTGTGCAACAAATCTATCTGGTGGAGGTGAGAACCTGCTGTCAAAAATCCCTGTAACAATCATAATGATGCATATGAACAACTATGGTCATGCTGGGCACACATGACAAGCTTGATTACCATTTTATCATATCCCACTTGCATTTGCAGCGAGGCCCAAGAAGATATAGTATCATGGCTAGAAGAGTACATATGATTTACCATCTGTAGGAATTCTCTTAATATTTGAAATTTACAGCATTTCTCTAGCAATCTCATTAAACTATGTTAAAATGTTAAGTAATTACAAACAAATGATTTATTGCTGGTAGGTGACTCCTACCTGGGTCCCACATTTCAGCACTGGCTGTAGGCATTGAAGCCATCAGAGTATGGTGGACTTCAAGCTACATTCCAGCCTGTCCTGGATTCTCAGATGTCCTTGGGACTGCTGTTACCTTTGATGAGTTGAATGTGAAATGCAATGCAAAATCTTATTTTTTAATATGCATTATACTTTTACTGTTATCACAATAACACACTAAAACAAGAAAAATTAAAGCAAAATTTTGCAGTAAAGCTGTCTTTATTCATGCATCCTGTAAATTCACAGGTTGTAACAACCAGAAAGGAACAGGTGAAGCTGAGTAATTGAGACTTCTTCAAATAGAACAATAAGTAATTTAAATATTTAGTCTTTTTTAGTTTCATTAACATTTTGAAAATTTCAGGATTTTACAGGTGGATCCATTGTGCAAGACCATAGGGAACCATTTCTTTAGCATTTTTAATTAAAAAAAAATCTTTTTTTCTTTTTTTTCTCAACTAAGTTGAGGTACTACAAATTCCTGAAGGCAATTTTGCTCAGAGCAATACTGCATGGAAGAAAAAGTCAGTAAGCTGAACAGCAAAAATAAAGTCAGCAAGCAAGCTTTATTATTTTCTTTAGAAAATAATAATTTTACCTTTCAGAATTAGAAAGTATTCACCAAAACCATATTTTTCTTATTGAGAAACAATTTCTATGCATGTATCCATGATCTATAAAGAAATATTTTTTAACTGGGAAGAACCCAGAAGGATCTTAATGGAACTAATTCTTTAGGAAACCATTTAAATTTTCAACATCCAAAAAGTGCTGTGTCATTACTAAATATTATAAGTAGTATAAGGAAATAGATGAATGCTAACATGTATAAATCATAAGACAAGAATGCCCCTCTTTATTTACAGTCTGACCAAAGATTAAAAGCAAAACAAAAACAAATTTCAGAGTGACATACCCAGAACCAAAACGTAATTACTTTACCTGTATTTTTAAAAGCCTACAGATTGAAGCATTTGTACTTCTGCACAATTTTAGAGGTTTTCTTTCTTCTTTGAAGAGGTTTCCCAAGAAGAAAATACTTCCCCTTTACCTAAAACAATCCCCTCTTACTGATTAACATCGCAACATCAGAAAACAGAAGGCAGTTCTTCTAAACACAAGAAGTCAGAGAATAAGCCTTAGTTGATAGGAAAAAATGGATATCCCCCTGTTCAAGTATATCTCTTGAATATCTTCAAGGATGGAGAGTCCCCAACCTTCCTGGCTAATCTGTGCCTGTTCTTGGCTAGCCCACAGTGCAAAAGTGTCTTCTGACACTCAGGTGTCGGGTGTACTGTGTTCTACTTTGTGCCCATTGCTTCTGATCCTGTCACTGGGAGCCACTGAAAGAACCTGAGAGTATATTTTGCACCCTCCCTCCAAGTATTTGCACACATTGATGAGATCCTTTCTGGGCTATTTTGTTTCCAGGATGAATAGTCCCAGCTGTCTCAGAGGTTCTTCACAGGAGAGATGCACCAGACTCTTGATAATCTTCATGGTCCTTCACAGGCTGTCTCCTGTGTCTCTGTTCCACTGAGGATCCAGGCACACATTTCAGGTTTGGCATAATCTGAGCTAAGTAAAGGGGAGGGATCACCTCCCTGGGCATGCTGACAGTGCTCTTCTTAATGCAGTCAAGGGTACAGTTAGCTGCCTGTGACGAAAGGGAACACTGGTGCCTCATGTTCAGCTTTGTGCCCACCAGTGTCCCAAGGTCCTTCCAGCCTTTTCAGCTGTGCAGCCTCCAGCACATACTGGTACCTGCGGTTGCTCCTCAAGGTTTTGCAATTCCCTTTTTTGCACTTCATGATGTTCCCATATTCCCAATTCCCTATTTTTTTTTCTGATGTATGTGTTTTATTTCACATTGTCACAAAAGCCAAACCAACCAACCAACTAACCAATCAAAATTTGTTCCAGTCTTCTTATTTCAGGTTATTCAAAGAGTTAGTGTATGTAGTTCCTTTTTCATGCAGCACATAGAAAGATGAAGTATGTTTAAAACATATTTTTGAATTCTTTAAAATATAAATTTCCAATCTATCATTTGTTATTGTTTCAAGGTATTCACAGTGAGTATCTCAACAGTGATATATTTAATCGTAGAGATTTTAAGAAAACTACATAACTAAAGCATAGGGGTCTTAAAATGTGCATAAAAGTGCCTCTATTACAACTTCTGTGATCCTTACCACCTGTAAAGTGGTAATCACAGCATAAACAAATCTGGATCAGGTATCTTAAAAAAAGTCCTTAAAACTTTGCTATGACATAAATTACATATCATATATTTAAGCAGTTTTAGCCAAGAAGATTTTTTTTCTTCTTTAATACAGCTGATGTAAATGTAAACTTTTCAAACTTAAGTAAAATATTTGGGCTTCTCTTAAAAACATGGTGGCTAATAGCACTTTACTTCAGGCACTAAAGAAGAGTTACCTGTTGTAGAACACATTTCCTGTAATGAAGGTTTGCAATTTTTTAATATGCTTCATTCCTCTTTGAGCCACTTTTAGCATTGAAATAATTTATTCAGTTTCAAAAGATTCACTTATGCTCACAGACACACAGTTAAAAGACAATTGCATTGAAAATGGTGACATAGTTTGAAATTTTTTAGGTCTTCTTTCTGGAAATAGGTACCTTTTGCCCTTAAAAGTCTGTATTGGTTTTCAGTAAATATCCACCCATTATTTACTGTGATGAGAACACACAGAATTAAAATTATTACAGACAAAGCTTCAGTGGTGTATACAAACTACTATCCAACAAAATTAAAACTTATTGAGCTGAAAACCCCTTGAACTTTATCCAATCTTTACGCATGAGCAGTTGAACCCACACTTAAATCAGAATTTATGTGTCTTAGAAAGAGCAAACCCAAAACTCTGAACCTTAATGCTTGGCTGACCTGAATTTCAATTTATTTCTTTAAAGGTATATATGCAGACATATTGAAGGCAAGAAAGACAAAAAAAAGGAAAACTATAAAGAGCTCATAGCCTATGGAGTAAGTGCTGGGAACAATAGAAATTACTCTTTCATTTAGTTGTCTCTAAGTCTGGAAGTGGGAATTTGGAATAATTTCTAAAGGTACAGTGGAAAAAGAATAGGGGCAAGGCAGGTACTGTGTCAAGCTGAGAGCATGAAAAACTGTGTCAAACTTGAAAGCATGGAAAGTGGGGCTTGCAGTGAACAAAAGGATTTAGTTGAGTCTTGGCTTGAAGATTCATAAACAGCACAAAAATTATATATATCCATGACTGTGATCAACCATCCCTGGGTTGCAGTTGTTCAACCCAGCTGCAGCCATAGATTTTTGGTCTGTGTAAGGGTCATGAAATATTCATATCAGAAAATGACTAAGACAAATACTTCAAAATCTGATGTCAAATTCTTGTCCATAGCTTTCCGTCGAAATAGGAAATGATAAATATGAGGAAGGAAAAAACCTTTTGTGGAATGAACTATATTAACAGCAAGCTGACTTAAGTAAATACATTCCAGCATAAAGTCAATGTCAATGAAATAACCCTTGACTTCTTAAGATGTTTGATCCTTTTTCTCTTCCATGAAGCTAAGGGCTTTTCCTTCTCTCAGACATTGTGATAAATACCTTTGAAGCTTTGAAGTTTCTTCGTATTTTTAATTGATTTAGGGGGTTTTTCTCCTGAATTTCTCTTTAGCAGAAGAAAAGAAATACTATGTTTCATAAGTGCAAAATGATGTATTCATTTACTTGGTCTTCCAGTCAGATGCTTTAGTTGACTAATCATTTTACTACATCTGTAAAGATAAATTACATGTTTAGAAAACAGGTTGTAGACGTGTTTATGTGAATGCCACATCATTAATTTTTTAAGACTATCAATCACTGAGGTAAAGTGAAGCAGAAAAATTCTGAAAGTGAAAAATTCTGCAGTGGCTAGGTATTCCTCTATGAGAATGTATATAAAATATTATAATGTGTTATCTACTGTAGTTAGAAAATTAATTGATAATGAAAAAGTCAACATTCTATTTTCTTCACACAGCATATGATTCAACAATATTTTTCTAAAATTTAAGCAAATTTTGTCAGAAAATGTTATAAAAATAACATTCTCTGAATTGGTAATGAGATTAAATGTATTTCCTTAATAAATGGAAAATGCATTCCCTTCTTGTTTTATCCTTAAATATATATTTTAAATATTTCATTAATAACTGTTTTTAATACAGAGGTTGTATTCTTCTAAATTTCAGTTGCATGGTTAATCGTGTTTCTAGATACATATTTCCAGAAACCATATTTTCACATCCAAAATTAAGACAAAACATTAGGGAAGAAAACTGTTTTAACTCTCAAATCAATCTGTTACTACTTACAGAACAGTTAGACTGGAGTCTAACAGTGCCTTTTTGGTTCACTAAAAAATGTGAAATACTAAACACTCAGTTTAACTGCCTTTCCTTCAGAAATCAGAAATACAATTATTTCCTTTTACAGAAGGATAAGATTTGAAAAAATAAAGCCACAAGAAGCTCCAAGAGTTAAGAGTGTCAAATGTAATCCTGTAAAATACCAATATTATTTTTAGGAAATAAAATCCTAAAATGGAGAGAAAGAAGGAGATATTATTAAAAAATATTTCCTTGCTTGTGTCCAATCCTGATTTAAAAACAAATCAGGAAATTGGTCTATTCTGCTATGAAAATTTATGCAAGAATCACTGAAGAGATTTGTGTGCCATTCCTAAAAAGAGGAGAAGTCATAGACTGACCTTCCTAGGTAGAATGTCTATTTCCATCAGGTATTTCCCCCTCAGTTTTTCTGTAAAGCCAAAAAAGCTTTAAACTTTTTATCCTGATTTATTGGCTATAAAGATTTAGATAAAGCAGCCTTGTTGAAATGACTATGTAACAGAATATGTATATATTTGGAGAGCTGTGATCTTCAGCTCAAATTTTCTATATAAGGGACTGTTTTTCCTGCACAGCAATTTTGCTTCTTGAATGGTGACACGCTTGTTTTTATATAATTTTACATAACAGCTGTTATGCATCCCTCTCTGCCAAAATGCACACTGAGACATACTTGGATGTCAAATCAAGTCAGCCACCATTAAGGTTAGGAAACACCTACAGATAAACAGCAAGCATATATATTTTTTATCATAACTTTATAAATTGCAACTTTTTGCAGCCCTGTACTTCACCAAATAATATAAAAATCTGCAATGACTGCACTTCAAATCATTACAGGATTTTCACACTTTGAATTCAAGAGCTTTAAAATATATAAAAATGTTTCTGTATATCTTTAAAATGCCCCAAAATATCACATTGTAAGTAACTTTTTAAATTAAATTAAAGTGCACAGAATAACAAAGAAGTGAGATAAGAAAAAACATTCATATTATGAAATACTGAAAGCAATTTGAAAGGCTTGAATTCCAGAAAGGTTTTGTTTTTAACTCTGGAAATATATCAGTGGGAAAAATTACATTGCTATCTTGTGTTTCCTTTCCTTGAGCTATGCTCTTTTTTTCCAAGACAGCAGGATAAAATTGATAAAAAAGGAATTTTCACTAGTTTTGAATTTATTTTGTAGTTTGGAATATAAGAGATATATTTCTACCTTCCCAATGTGTTTTTTTTTTAATGTATGCATCTGAGATATATTCTTAAAGTAATCAAACCTGCTTAAGTATGGGTATTAAAAGTGGTTTGATTTCTTCTGGCTAGTGAACTGATGTCAGGCTTGCATAAATGTCTCATTCCACAGGCCTGTGAGTGGGAAATTCACTTTCAGCAGTGCGTCTGAGATCAAGCCTGATAAGCAAAACCATCACTTGTTTACAAACAGTTTCACATGTGAAATAGTCATTGATTGATATGTCTTATTTCCTTTTTATGTACTCTGTATTTTCAGTCAGTCACTACTGAGTGTGAACAACATTATCACAAAGATAGGACAGTACAACGTCGAATACTTGAGGTCTTTACAGTAATATGAATACACAACATTTTAATTAAAAAAACATTCTGAAGACAAGGAAAAACGTTCTAGATACTCATGGTATATAAGACCTATTATTATATCATTTGAGGAAAGATGACGGATTATTATAAAAGTTAGATGTATTTCTGTCCTGGTTTTAAATTTTGTTCTAGAATAAATAAAACCTACTGAAGAAGCAGTGCTCCACATTTCATTCAAATTATTTCCTTTTACGTTTTCTTAGCAAATTTCTGATTAAGATAACAGTTACCACTACTGGGGTTTGTTTATTTGGTTTGGGGTTGACAGGATTTTTTTCATTCTGAAGCCCTTCAGGACTTTGTGATTCACACTGTGCTTTGAATGTCATGAATGGAAGCCAAAGGCTACAGTTAGGACACCAGTATTTCCTAGGATATAATAAGATGGCTAAAACTGCTAGTTACATTAGTGCTACTACCACCACCAGTTCTAACAGTGTTAATACAAAACTGCCATACTTCATAGCCCAGAAAATGTGATTTCTGTCTTAGCAAGGGAAATCCTGTTGGCTGTCTAATGGAAGGACGGGAATGAGGTTAAAATATTTTGAAAATAATACCACATAGACTCCAGATGGAAAAAAAGAAGAAATCATGACCACAGCCAGGCCATTTTCTCCTTTGGGGTGATGCCCAGGGGTGGCTGAGGGCTCTACCCACCCTACCCTCAACAACGTCCCAGACTGAGCCTCACCAGAGGCAGCTCAAGCTTCAGGAGACCATGGCAGGCTGGGGCTCTTGTTGTGGAAAGGGATGGGCACCAGCACCAGCATCAGCCTGTAGGTGTTTTTGTACAAAAATGCATATTTCAACCTGAAACTTTCTCAGGCCATGACACATCCTGAGAACCTGCAGGAGCAATGCAGAGCTTTCTGTCTTTTACTAAAACAGCAAGAATCAGAACTGCTGAACTAAAGAAAAAACAAAGGATAGTCCCCACCCCAAAGAGTTTATTGTTTAAGAAAAGGAGAAATGACAGACGGATAAACAGACAGATGGGAGACAAACAGGGAAATGGTCAAACTGTCTCATTCAGCAGGGTAGTAAAAGATCCCAGTGCACCATCTGTCTATCTGTTGTCTGCTTATTTTTGTTTTGATTTGGTTTGTCTTGTTCTCTGTACGGAGTGGGTTATGGGCCACACAAACATATTTTGAAAGGAAATATGACAAAGAAGTTAGAGCAAGCCCTGGTTTAGTCCCAGGTGCTGTAGGGGGTAAAGCAACAGCACGCTTCCTTGAAAATTTAACTGGTGGATGGGGGAGAGCAGCCTCACTAAAGGATTGGGGGCACAAAGTGACATGTTAAAGGCCACTGTGTTTAAATAGTATAAGTCTATAAGGAGAAGATAAGTGTTGAAGGACCTTGAGAGAGGAGAGAAGCTATTTGTTGAATGTGTCGGAAAACGGTGAGTTAGGAATGAAATAACAAAGCTAACATTATCAAAAGAGGTGCTAAATTTACAACAGAAGTCTGATTTAACAACAGCAGGTTTAATTTATATTTTTCAAGGGGTGGAATAAAGGACATAACAAAGTCTGATCTTAACTATGTCCATTTATTCTAGTTTTATCAAAAATATTGCACGGTAGATACTGTTTTTCTACTTACTCTCACAGAGAAACGAATACTAGAGATGGTTACATTTTGTTTATCTATGTTAAAATATAGCATATGTATATGTTTATATATCTATATCTATCTATATCTATATCATCTATATCTATATCTATATCATCTATATCATCTATATCTATATCTATATATCTATATCTATATCTATGTCTATATCTATATCTCTCTATATCTATATCATCTATAACTGTATCTATGTCATCTACCTATATTATCTATATCTAATCTATATCTCTATATACACAACCTACATAGGAAAATTTACACAGGTTCAAATAGAATAATTAGCTAGGGGCTGGCTGACCATACTTATACTTCCCCAAAAATTAGAAGAGAAACATGCTTGAGAAAAAGTATGGCATCTCTTGTTGAAGGAAGGAGTACAGTCATGTTTTTTGTTAAAGCTAGGTCACAGTATCAAGAACTGCAAATTCCCTTTCCTTACTTCTTCCTCCATTGTGTTGAACCCATGAACTCTGAAAACCAAATTCTGTACCTCAAAAGGATCAAAATTTATATTGAATTTTTTAAATGCACATACGTATCAAATGTTTCTTTAGTATGCTAACTCTTGGTACTCTAGACAATATATTTAGTGTCTCATTTTTCCATGCAGACGACAGAAATATTTTACTTTACTTTTAATGTCAAAGAAAAAAAATATGACCATTTTATATTCATAAGCAAAAAGTTGAATGAAATATCTAGTTAAGCCATTTTAGTTATTTCAGTATACAGAATACAGACTATATAGAATAACTATTTAGAATTAAAATAATATTTTGTACTTGTTTACTATATTATTCTGCTCCAAGTCATTGCATGAAAATTATTCTTAATGATATCAAGAATAACTAATAATTTTGTCTCTAATTTCCCTTTGCCTGGTACATTACTATTTCTCACCAGTACCTAACACTTTCAGTGTTGCATTCAATATAACATGAATGTTAAGATGGAAGGATGGCTGTGCTATTCATTGCAAACTGCTTTCCTAACCAGCAATTTCAACCCTATTACTACAGTTGTTACAAACTAATTTTGTTAAATTGTTTTTTTGCCAGCTGGTCGATAGTTTAAGAATTATTCCTTCTGCTCTTTTTCCTAATAAAAGTGAAACAAAAAACATTAAATCAGTGAACTGAAATCAGATTTTTTCACTTATGACACTGTAATGTGGATTAGACTACATCCTCATTAGCCCAGTTTACCAAATACTTTCACCTGTTGAATCATCCTTTGGATAATTTCTTAAAATCCTGTTCCAATTAAAAAAAACAAAACAAAAAACAAAAAACAAACAAACAAACAAACAAAAAAACCACCTAGGACTAACTTTAGTACTCACAATGTTAGTGAATCATTTTATTGGACAGAATGCTCTTTTCTACCATTACTTCATGGTATAACATGACTAATTCCACATGTAAATATTTAAAGGTGAGATTTGAGGATTTTCTCCCTAAGGAAGCATTACAAGTCAATTATGAAATATTTAGACACATTGGCTGCTCAACAACGGCTACATTGCCAGATACACTATTTTTATACAAATATTTTATTTATTTCTCATTATATGAATTGTTTCATAGCTTTTGGGGGTTTAGTTTTGTGGTTTTAAGTCACCGGCTGATTTTTATAACTGCCTGGGAAGACAAATCACTGAACTTTTTTTTTTTATATTTATATTTTTGATATATGTTTATATAGTCCTGTGTTTGAAAGAAAAATATTTTTTTCTGATTCCTAGTAAATTCCCTTAAGCATCATATGTCATTATCTGCATTTGAAAACATTTATCAGTATAAAAAATATAATTTTACACCAAATAAATGCTTATGTTTTCAAAAACAGCCTTTAAATTTGTATATCTAACATCACAGATCCTGCAGTATGATTTGAAAAGATAAAATAAATTCTCACTGAATACTAAATATGGGCATTGCTCCAGGAATCTTACTGTTTCCTACATTTTGCTCCCACATGAAGAGCCGTATGTCAACAGCTCAATCTGATTGCTGAGTCCTTCCTCTTCCTTGCAGTTTTGAACTCTGGTATCCTTACAGCATAGCTCTTTATTTTCAAATTGAAAGGAAAAACAGAACTGGACTTTGTAAGATGGTGTCCACATATGGAGAGTTAAAATTGTGAAAGAGTACGGGTGGTTGACTTTCGATGACTACCATGTGCCAATCAAGCCTCTCTAGCACTCTCCCATCAGTAGGACAGGGAGAGAAAATACAGTGAAAATCCAGTGGGTCATGTTAAGAACAGGAAGATCACTCACCAATTACTATCACAGGCAAAACAAATTGATCTAATTTATTGCAAAAATGAATGCCTGACAGAGTAAAAAGGCATCTAGACAAAACCAGACGCTACAACATTTGGTCAACCATGACTTGGTCAGGCAGTTGGACAAGATGATTACTGTAGGTCCCTTCCAACTGAAATTATTCTATTCTCCTCTATTTCCATCTATTAATTCTATTATACAGAGTCCTTCATGACCCATGAGTATGGGTCCTTCATGGGGTCAAAGGTCCTGCCAAGACCATGTTCCAATGTGGCTTCCTCACAGCCTGCAGTCTGAAAAGAGCTTTTAAAAAAGACAGGGTGAGTGCAATTACTTGAAATTGGAACATTTCAGTTATGTGGAAGAGTTACCTACTTCTTAACAATAATAGGATACTAGAGAAAACTAGAGAAAATGGTTGCTCACATTGCATGCTACTAGATCCGTTATATTTTATTGTGAGCAAATTTAGTTATATACTTCAAAATTATTATACTGGGTACTTTCTGATGACAGGTAAGAACATGCTGTACCCTCTCCTTCAGTGTGGACTTTCTGTTTTTGTTAACTGGCCAGTCGTTTCCCCCAATAAAAAACCCAAAATCCAAAAACAAACAGATAAAACTCCACCAAAAAAACAAAACAAAACCATCACAACAACATTAGAAAACCAAAACAACATTCCTCCCCCACCAAAACTTCTCCAAAACCTCAGAGAATGAGGGAATGAAATATCTATAAATGTTCTTCTCTCACATTTAGTTGTAAATTATCATTTGATTTTAAAGTTATTCGGAAGATCATAAAGATGCATTGATAGAGTGGACCACTGGGACTCAACAATTAACAAAGCAGCTTCTTATTTGCAGTTTTGGACTGTTCCAGTACCAAAAAGGCATTGAAATACTGGAGAAACCTCTATGGAAGTCATCAAGACAGTTGAAGGCTGCAGCACTTGCTCTGTGAGGAGAGGCGCATGGAGCAGATCTTGTTCAGACAGGAAAATACACAGCTTTGGGAGGGAATTGTAAACTTGTCTGACAATACAGGATAGTGCCAAACTCCCTCAGAGGTGAGTAGCATCTAGATAAGAAGAAAGAGTCATGTATTGCCCTGGAAATTTGAAGTATTTAAATGGATTATTTTCACTCTGACAGTAATCAGGTCCTGGAACAGCTTGCTGTAGAGGCTCTGGAATTCCATTCTCCAGCACTGTACTGGGAAAGACCTTGAATATCTTGCTCTGGGTTCTTCCAGGAAAGGACTGAACTGCAAAACTTCTAAAGGTCTCTCCTCTCTAAGTTACCTTATTTTTAATATAATAATTTAGCCATCAAGAAATAGCTTAAAAAGAGCAGTTAAACATATTTTTTATTTTATTGGTTTAGTTTTGCTATCTCCAACTCCTCACTATTCAACACCTACAGAAGCACTTTCAAGAATCAGTGTTGGCACTACAGTTATGAAGATAGTTGCAACTGCTTTTGCAATTGTATGGCATTTGTGGGTTTATAGAACATCTAGAAAAGTACATTATCTCTGTTTTTATGTAAGGAAGATATGTGGGCTAAAATATAACGATATTTCTTTGAAAACGGAATCAAATTTATCAGAAAAAAAAAAAAGTGCAATTTTTCTCCACCACTTAGTTTAACAGACATGCCATACAAAATATGCAGGGGAAGAAGATTAAATCAGAGAGTAACTTGACCTGTATTCCTGGAGGAATTTTAATATCCGTAATCTTTTAAGTGCTCCTCATGCAGAGACCATATTTTTTCATAAGTGAGACTTTTTACAAAGTTGAATTCAATGATTCAAATTTTCACTGCCATTTTTGCATTTGAATATCAAAACTTAAATTATGACTATTTTGTAAAAAAAACCAAACAAAATCACTACTATAAATATCATATGCTATATTTGTGCTGTCTATTATGAGAAAAATCAAACATGCAAAAATTATGGATAATTTTGTTTTTTTCCTAAAGAAAATGCTTAAACACTTACTTTCTTCCTTTTTTTCCCCACTATTGAAGATGTTTATTATCAGTATTTTTTTCCAGTGCATTGTAGAGTATATACAATGAAAATTTTAGTGATTAAAAAATAAATACGATTTTTCTAATAAAATAAAAATACATATTTTAACGATGAGGTAGCTAAAGATCTAGCAGCTTTAATTCAAAGTCTAAAAGAATAGTATAGTAATTGCACGTGAAATTATGGCTTGACCAACTAGAATATCCTGTTCTTTTACATCTTTCATTTTTTCAGTGTTCCAGGATTTCTCAGGGTTTTTGTTAATGCTAGCATAGTTCTAAATCATAAACATTTTGATTAAGATAATCAGTGGTGTGATTCTTAGAATGGTCCTCTTCAGGGCAAAGATGTGGGGTTCTATGATCCTTGTGGACCCCTTGTCATTCAGGTTATTCTATGATTATATGAATACCCTCAGTCTCCCTTTGTTGCAAAAAAGTATAAATACATCTGTTTCCACTGGTCAGATGTGAACATGTACTTCAGAATGAAATTGATGAAAAATTGCATTATTTTTCTCTGGTGCTGTTTGTAAAGTAGTAATGTAAATGTAAATTTCTAAAGAATAAAACCCATATATGATCAGATGACCAAATACTATATCTGAATAAAACTTTAAATTTCAAGGACTTTTGGTAGGGGTGATCTTTCTTAATGGATCAGAAATGAAAAGTTAATAAATCAATTTAGCCCAAATCACTCAAAAGCCCAAATCAAATCACTTCTTAATTTTGAACTTATTAAAAAAACTACAGTTGAATATTTTAGGTAATATTAACCAGAAAATTTCAGATTAACCAGATCTTCATCTCTTTTTCAAATATTCACTGATTCAAAACTTGTGTTTTAGATTGAGCTGAATAACTCTCTATGTATGGAATTTTCTACTGATTTAAGAGAGCTTAGATACTTAGGTATTTTCTGTAGACACATTATTGTGCAAATGGATCCTAGCTGTGAGCCTTCACTTAGCAAATGCTTTTGTGAAGACAGGAGTTCCATAAGTTCCTTAAGTGCCACCAGTGTAAAATTAAAAAAAGAAAGAAAAAAAGAAAGAAAAAAGGAAAAAAAAAATGGAAAATTTTGTCATAGCTGAAAAGAAGGAATTCAAAAGAATCTTTTGTATTAGTTGTGCCTGTGCCCACTTAATGGATTTATCTCATCTTGATTTTAAGGCTAGATTAAGTTCTAAAATACCTTTATTTCTCTCCTTTTTGTCTATGGTTACATAAACTTGTTAATTACACCTTTTCAGATCTTCCATTGTTCTTCATTTCAGTCTTTCTTTTTACCTTGGGATTTAGAAAAGACATGCCTATCTATCTTACTGCATATATGAAAACTATATATATCTAGGTTTAGCTCTTTTTTCTCTTCAGCATTTGACATCAGCTTTACTCATGGCCAGGGAGCAGAATCTTTGGGTTGATGGCAATCTTGTTCACCTTAAACCTACACATCACTGCTAAATGAAATAAAAAGGAAAAAATAAAAAGAAGAAACAGTAATCTGAGCCTGACTACCAGTAAATAAATATGATTGGAATTCTTGCACACCTGATTGATTCTTTTTTTGAATGCTTGTTGAAGTTCCTAAGTTCTTAAGCATTCTCAGAGCTGATATTGATTTTTCTGGCACAATTTTCTAGATAATAGTTGTTTCATTTTTATTTAACTCTCAGAATTTTTTTCTGTAATTTTCTTCCTTACGTTCCTCTTCTGTTTGCTTATTCAGAAACGTGCTCCGAGTTTTGATGTTTGGGTGTCAAGGTCCCCTCTTAACTGAGTCACTCCTTTAAAACTCATAGTCAATCACCTCTCATATGCTTTCTGTTGGTGTTTTGGTGAGATGTCTAAAGAAAGGGCGTATGCACTAAAGCAGACAATGTTGGGAAAGAGTCTAATTTATTAAATAAGAGGGAGACAGAATCCATTAACAGGGAGGTCTTACTCTGCTGGGAGACTAATTGAAAGTTTTTGTTAGGAAATGTGATGTGTCCTTTGCAGCAGAGATAAAATTAATACACAAATTCTCTACTTGCTCCTGAGAAAATATTTTAGTGCAACACCAGCCTCTGTCTTTGCTCCTCAGCAATTCCATTTCATTCAGAGAAATGGATTAGATATTTTCTCTGTCTCCTCTGGGTTTTGGCCTACATACATTTTAAGGGAAGCTTTTAAAATCTGGACTAGTAGATGACTAGGTCATCTACTAAGGTTGCTATTGGAATAGTGCTCAGGACAACTCATGACTGGCAATTCTGGGTGTTATAACAGTGGTAAATTTAGTTCTGTAGGATATCTTCTACCTGATACTGAATTTGCTGATGTGGTTAAATATAATCTTCTGTTGAATAGTCTTCCCAAATATATTTTGTTTATTGGTCTTGAGATATTATCTTTTTTGGTTTTTTTGGTAGCTCAGAGGTGTTAGAATTGAAAGGAAAAGGAGAAGGGTGGTGTCCTCTGTTTCACTTTATGGTCTGACAATAGGGGAACTCCCTCACTGAAGGTCTTCATGTGTAAGCAACAGTTAAGCAGTTTTACTTGAGCAAATCCCTACATTTTTTCCAAAAACCTAACAGCAGCTGATAATACTCTCTCTACAGTTTGCATCACTTCATAAAATTGTCCCAGAGATTCTTCATTCTTGCATATCCTACCAAAGTCTGAGCCTCTCTCACACAGTGTTTGCTCTAAGAGAAACTTTCCATAACTTGTATTGACACAAATATTTTGAACAGTACAAATGTAAAATACCAGTCTAGGCACGATTCTGGAGAAAGGGTGGGGGATTTGGCTATATTGGATGCTGAACAGAGATTCCTCTGCTTTTCATGCACTCATTAATCTATAAATAGATAGACCTGTTTTCAACTTATCTTCAGTTAATACACAAGGACAATGCAAGAGTTAAATTTATAAAATGGGATTGAGAGCTTTGCTCTGCTCTTGTAGATTTTGTCTGGTATTCATTCTTAGGCTTATTGAAAGAAAACCAAATGCAGTCCCTATTCAGAATCATGGAGCTGAGTAACTCAGAATATCTGTCTGTCAGTATTTGTGATTCTAACTATCAATGTAATCATGGAACTGTCTTTACCATTTGACATTTGAAAATGTGCCTACTTCATTTGAAATGCTAATATGCTTCAATTTACTACAGTTTCAACATAAGAAGTAATGGGAAGAGAAAAAGTGTAGAAAATACTGTAGGTGACTATAACTCTGATAGGCTGAGATCCATTATCCAATCTCTTTTCTGCTATAGTTGCATACAATCAGGCAAAACATCTTTCCTTTACTGTTAGTTTGTTGTGGGGCATGGGGTTGTTTTTTATTTATTTTTGGAAACATTTTTTTCACCCTGAGATTTATGGAACTACTAACGATGGTTATGTTTGTGATTAAAATGCTGATATCCATATAAACAATACTTTGAGGAATGTCATAAATGCATTTTTTCTTGAAAAAACTGTAGAGGTTAGGTGCAAATTCAGTGTATTTTAGATTCATTTCAACTCATCTCCTTTTTATTTAACCTTATTAATTCTTTCAACATGGTGAGAGCTAGACATATCTTTTAAGTAATTTAATTATTTTATGCTTGAAACTGTCCTATTCCTTACTAGTACTTTTAAACTCCTTCTTGAACTTAGCATAGAGAAGCTAAATCCTTGCTTCATTAATATTTAAGGCAGACTAAATGGAAAGAAATGCTTATGAAGTCCAGACATCTTTGTCACTGATATAATAGTACAGAGAGACAATTTTCTTCATAAGAACAGGAAGATAGCTCTGTCTGTTCCATGTTGGATCATTTATCTCTGTTACGCTGATGAATTCATTTTAGTGACAATGCTTTGCCTGAATAATGAAAAGCTGGATAAGATAGCCTGATGGTCAAGATGGAATGCTTAAATTTTCTCCAATTGCAGGAAAGCTTATTTTTAAGATTCACTGTTCAGGGAATTCATCTTATTTTTCTTTCTATTTCTTTCTTTTTCTCTATACATTTTATCTCTTTCACCATGATCCTAGAGAAACCCTTATCATAATGTTTATGGACATGGGTTTACTATTTTTGTTAAATGAGCTCTCCCCACCCTCATCAACTAGTATTTTTTACCTATGTTATCAGAAATTATTGAAAAACTTGGTATTGTGTATGGCTTTGGTATGCATTATTTTGTCAGTTCTACCAAGTTTATGAGTACACTACAGAGTAGAATTTGAAGACTTTTTTCTTGAAGTTAACACTTCAGCAGAAGTGCTAATCATTTGATTTTAATGTGATGATAAATAGATTTATATAGTCAATGAGTGTCTAATTATAGGAGACACAATTGGGTTATATAATTTGACTTGCTGATTAACATAAACTGTAGAATTGGATACTTTTAGGCCTGTATTAGACACATGATTTATGTATAACTGAAACATTTCCAAAGAAGGACATCTATTCATAAATTAAAGGTGTCAAGAGATTGGCCGTAACTTGAGTAAATGTTAAATTAGCAACTCAATTAAATGCTTGCCTCTAAGTGAATTTGTCTGACTTTTATTTTGTTATGCTTTTCTGTCATAGACTCCAGGCTCTTCCTCAGATTTGTCCCACTCTTAAGGTATTGAGTGTTATTTTTCCATATATCAAATTATTTGAATTGCTAAAATTGAAGACATAGAATAAAGCAGGCCAGATAATGATAGTAGGATAAAAATTCACAAGTTATGTATCACACCTCACTATTTCTGTTAGTCTTCTGCTCATGGGAAGTTATTTCCATAAGTAAAAAAAAATTATTTTTCAGAGTTTAAAATGCATTATGTGCTTGCTGGTACAAATGGTTTACTTTGTAACCCTTGTAGCATATTTCTGTGTACATTTACAGTCTTAGCCTGCTCAGTAATGAGACTCAGTAAGACTGAGACTGTCAGTAAGAGATTGCCTTTCCTGATATGGTAGATCTCCTCCCTCAAACTAATTTTTCCGTTATCTTAATTAAAGTAATTAATCAATCTAAAGAAAAACCTGTTAATGTATATAAAGGGGACATCAATAACTGAAAACTTTCAAATTAAAGAGAAAGCTATTTGCAGACAGAGTAAGAAAATGGAAGGAAGAGTGATTTACAGATGTTTATATTCTTCTTGCAGTGTTGAAACAATAGTGCTGCTAGTGGGATTGAAATGTCCAAACTGAAAGATTTCACAAATCTTAGAACAAATTGCAGTTGGCAGGAACTGCCTAAGTAAATGAAATCATCCGTAGAAAATCAGTGATAAAGTTGTTATTGGAAACAAATAAAAAATATGTTCATTCAACACAACTACCATAAACTGAATGTACTTTGTATAGGATTATCCCGAAGTTTTACTTTTAAATTGAAGTATTTCTTCAAAATAAAATAAACCTTCTTCTGAATTTATTTTAACAAACACATAGATATTACAAAGTTCTGCTTACTTCAACCAGATGATTTTCTTGTCTTTGTATTAAAAAAAAAAATATACTTAGCTAACATAGAATTAGAGTTATTAATAGAATGACATCCTGAAAAAAAGATGGACAGGAAAATCTATTAAAATCTGGATTTAGGAAACTAGAGCCAAACTATGGCTCTTGCTCTAGGCTACTAGAGAGTACTCATGGGGTCAAAAGGATGATTCAGATCCTCAGAGAGGCATGTGCTCTGGCACAACTGACCTTAACAGTAATTTTATGTTGAATAATTTTTTTTTTGTATAGCTCTTTCACTGCTGACACTTATTGAGAAAGGACTTTGAAAATACAATTGGCTGGAAGCAACGTGCTGAGCAACCTTTAACCTGATTGACTAACAGTGACAGCCTCTGCTTGATAGGCTTTTTAGGGTGTACCAACCTCTGGGAAACATCATCAGAGGAATTTTAAATAACATATCAACAAAATTCCATGTTTATGCTGTTTAGGAAGATAAATGTGCTCTGGATATTTGTCAAATATCATTGCATATAGATAAAATTTTCTCCTGTGGAATGGTTGCATAGATTGCTTTAAATAGTAATTTTTTCTTGAGCAGTTAATAAAAGATTCAGACAGATACCTAGAAAGCTGTCATTAAAGTTTCAGTGTAATTACAGATGTTCAGAATTCTCTTCTAGCTTCATCTTTCCTTCTCATCTCTGAATAAAATCCACTTATAGCCTGAGATTTTAAAAGCTAGTATTTCTCTTTTCCTTTAGCCTAATTAATTTAGATTAACCAGTTCTCCAGGAATCGTTTCTGTAACATAGATTGTTTAAAAGCCTATCTCACTGAATAATATAATCTCTACCCTTTTTCTTGTGTGTAAAATAGCCCTAAAATTGAAACTCATTAAGACCTCATATCCTCAGCTTCCTGTTGCTGTTTGTTATAGCCACTGGCTTCATCTATCTCATCCTTGGAAGCCACCCCCTAACTCTCTTTCAAGACATCAGCATCAACCCATCGACTGGGTTGTAGACATTTATGTAAGTCACATATCTGTAACCTCCCCCTATGAATTTTAAGTAATCTCCTTTCTTCCACCATTCCTTTTTTAGGCTGTAATCACAATCTCTAATATAGGCTTATGTCTTTTTGGCACCACTAAAACTTACACATAGAACTCTTAGCCTTCATGTGAAAAGTTTTAATAAACATTACTTATTTCTGTGATATATTTTCTTTAAATGGAATTAGCATTTAAGGAAACCATGGTTTTATCATGCCCAGGCATATCCTGTACATTTTTTATTTGCATAATTTGAATTAGTGTTATTCAAGGAATAAGTTTTATTACTGTCATTCAGAAGCTGGTTTTGGGATTGTTTGGACTGAAAATACTTTCAGACTGTCATCTTAGAGCTGAAACAAGTATATTCTCAAAATCTTAAGAACATAATAGGAGAGTGAATAGAGTTTCATTTGCAGTGATAAATTTCTTTCTTGTTTTTCTAACAGAAAATTTCTGGTGGTTTAAGCAGTTTAGGGGAAAGTAAGATAGATGATAACATAATGGTGGTTATATACTTTTAGCTTTTAAAAATAGTTCAAAATTTTGCTCACATATTAAAATACATACAAACCCAGTGATGTCTAAAACCAGTCTTAGGAGTTTATACATAGTGGAACTCAGGCAAGGGCAAACTGGAGGTACAAAAGTAAAACTTGGATGCTTTACCTTGCGAACAAGTGAACTACTTGTTCAGCTGCAAATCAATGCATATTGATTTTGATAAGGTTTGAGCATGGCATAGCTCATACACAGCTCTGTACCCTGATCCCTGAATTGGTCATGCCTTCATGCTCATTTGCATAAAGTCTACTGAACTGTTTGCCAGAAGCTTAATTTTCCTATTGAAGTACCCTATGGCAAATAATCTTCTCATTCTTCTCCTCAGAGACTGATTTGAGTACAGGATGGTATGGGTTTAAGCCTAAAAATGCTTCTGTCTTCACCAGAAAGATATGGAGTGGATTTTTTCTTGCTGTTTTTTGTCCTTTAGGATTTTTTTCTGGGTGCTTCTTTTTATTTCTTTCCAGTTGAACCATCATTCATCACCTCTGACATCACTGACAGGCATTTTGCTTGTCAGTCTCAACAAATTAAATACACTGTCTCTGTCTGCCAACGTGCATTTACAAAAGGTCAGTACAGAAAATTATATCAGTTCCTTAGATGTCCCTTCTAGGATTGTCATAATAAAAACAACTCTCAACTTATTGATATCTTATGCTCAATAATCATATTTTAAAGTAATTTTATTATATGCCTCATCAAGATGCTGCTTCATTTCTTACTGCATAATTTTGACAGAACTGCTTTGAAAATCAATGCCTCAGAGCTGTGTTTGGATTTACTGCTGAATCCAATTACAGTGTATTATCATAAAAAGCATCAAAGTGAAATTTATTGATGGTGCTTATTTAGTGAACGTGCAACTGTTAACTCTAAATATAAATATTTTAATGGCATGATTTCTTGCCATAACAAAAGAGTAAAGAGAAAGAAACTCTGTATTCTGGAGCAATAAACAACTTACTTTCAGATATAAACAAAGACTTAATTCCACATAGGTCTACACATACCTGCTACAATTGCAGGCAGAAGTACAAGCTTTTAAAATGTTATCTTCTTTTCTTAATTTTATTATGGATGTTACCTAAAGAATAGACATCCAGTACATGCTATTATTTACACCACTGTAAAATTACTAGTTGAAACTTATGGGTTCAAGAGCACTTGAAGGAATGCAATTTGCCTGTCCAACATCCCACATGAGACTGATATGTTTCTGCCTCAGACAGCCATCAATCTAATCACTATTCCAAATTAAAAACTGGCATGAAAGCATCAATCATTTTGTACATTAAGAAATTTGGCTAGTGAATATCGTTTAATCTATTTCTGAGGCGCCTCAGCATTCTGTGCTAGACTACCTTTGATTCTGTGAATCTTTGTAAAATAACAAATAATCATCTCCTTCATAAGGTTACACAAAAAGAAACCTTGTAGAATTTCCATGGCATCATTAGAGGGCATGAAGAAATTTGCACACATGAGCATTAGAAAACCCTGAGACTTAGACAATATGAGGAAACAGGAAAAGGAAAACAAAACAAAAATAAAATACAACATTTAAATTACAGACTAACGTTTCATCACTTTAAACATCTATATGAGGTATTTCTTTTATGAATCTTATAATTAGTGTGTTTTTGTTGGTTTTTTTGTTTGTTTGTTTGTTTTGTTTTAGTTTTTTAGTTTTACATTCTCATGGCAAGAACACTGGTATGTTATACTATACTTTCAAAGAAAAAGTTTAAAGGTATGAATTTATATTAAAAACACCACAAACAATTTATTCTGGTCTTTTTTATTTTTCAGACTTCTTTGTAAACAAAGTTGACTTGATATGTTATCAAATTAACAGAGTTTAATTAATCCTTTGATGACTAGATTGTTTTTTAATTCTACTCAAATATATGTTCATTTCAAACTTACAGTTTCTACATTTTGCTTTGACTTGTTAAGATATTTTTACTTTGCTATTCTGTTTTTCAGCTGCTGTATTTATTACTTAGGGTCACCTTTTAAGCTTCCTTGCACTTCTATTTTCTTCAGACGGAGATGGGAAATAAATTTCTACTCCAAAATCCTTTTAAACTGGCTGAAAAATTTAAAATTATGTATATGTATATAGGGAAACAAAAAAAATGAAGCATTCAGAAGAGATCACTCAAAACAAAAACCAGTAACTCAGGATATGATTGCATACTTTTAAAAACAGGCATGAAGTTGGATTAAATTTTTTCTAGCCCTGAAAGAATTTTTTTTCTTTAAGAGTCACATTTTACTACAAAAATGGAGAGTTGTCCAGAGTATTGAGGTAGAGTAACCATGTCATTCAATGTTTAGGGCTATAAATCTCCTGCTGAACAGTGCAGTCCATATATAAAAATATTTTTCTGGTTTAAAGCTTTCAGCTTAATGATCCAAATTTGCATAGACTAGTAATTTTCCAAAGTTAATGCATTTTACAGTGGTTTTTGAATTATTTATACTAGAAATGCTTAGCTATTTGTAAATTACCAAGAATTCCTGAATTCAAACATAGATTCTCTACTGTCTGCCTATGTATATTAAAATACAAAACTATAAAACTACACCTCCCTTTACATGCAGCAGCTTTAACTTGCTACATGTTGTTTCTACTAGGAGAATGTATTGATTAAGGAAGAAAAGCCATATATTGAAAATCAGGAATGGAACTACACTTCTAAATTAAAATAATATATAACTGATGATGGTACATTGTTAGTCCTTTAGCAAAATCAGCATTCAGAGAATTTGAGCATGTGACTAAATTGGCAGTGACTTGAAAAACTTCTAAATGTCTCAAACACAAATAATTGAACTCCTCAGTGTACTTTCTACTTTCTGCAGGAGCCTAAATCCCCATCCATAACAAATAAATAGAAATATTTTTTTCAGTCATCTGCTGAGATTTAGCAAATTAAAACAATGCCCACCAAGAAGTACTTACTCCTTAAAATTGCACTACAAAACAATTGCACATCACAAACATTATTACTTCCTTTGCAGTGTCACACTACAATAAACAGTCAATGCACATATCACAGATTAAAAACCATTATCCTTTCCTTAATTCCCAAAACATAATAATAAATCTCAGTCCTGATGTCAGAAAATACTAATTCTTAGTGGTACTTAGTGGTAGATCAGACCAGATAATTCATGCAAATTCTATTAAAAAGTACCAAAGTGAAAGAGGTCCCAGGCTACACAAGTGTGGCAGCTCAGATTTTGAATAAGGGACATTGAAAACACTCACCACCTTTGCAAAAGGCTCTGCTTTTATTTTCACACCAATGGAAGCAGAGAAAGTTGCTTTAATTTTAAAGAACTAAGGTCAATGACCTTCCTCTCTTTTTTCTCTCCAAAGTTCATCTATTTATAGATGATTCTAGTGATTAGAAAAAATAATATGTGTACAGTTGCAAGCTGTGATATGTACTATTAAAGCATTCCCATGTGGAAGGAAAGAGAGAAAGTATAGCAGAAGGTTTCATAGGCAAATTTTTATAAGAATTAATTATTAAAGGAAAAAATTATGTATCCTATAGGAAGGACTGGATAACAATTAAAAATGTGTTATTAAATTCAATGTTATAAAATGCAGGAAGATGCATTTAGGGAATAATAATGAAAATTAAACTGACAGCTTGCAGTGTTCCTACACAGGTGGTTCTTGGACAGTTTCAATGTTCGGTACAATAAATAAGTCTTTGGGGCATAATATTTAACCTAACTAATGTTTAAGAAAGATTTCAACAAGGTAGGAGATACTTCTACAGACTTTGTCACTTCAAAGGTCAGCACATCTCTGAAAACTCACCGAACTATTCTCCTAGAAATTTTGTGAAGATGCCATATTTCTGTACTAAGGAACATTATAACTTTGTAAAATTTTAGAAAGATAGTAACGAATTAGTAACATGTCTGTGGAAAATGAAAATGTGGGCCAATGTTCTATCACTGGATTTATTACTACAGAGAAAATTATAAAGTCATGTCAGTAAGTTCAGTGAGATCTCATCTTCCAGAAAGATTACAATTCTACATCTGCAGAGGCTGAGTTGGAAGACATAACAATGCTAGATTTTTTATCAGTTCAATTAAATACTTTTCTCACATGTTTTCAAGTTGAACATTTAATGGAAAATTTTCCAATTAATGCATATTTTTTAACTGATGGAAAACCAGAAACAAACTTCATAATATATTTTCTATACCAGTCTATTTGTATAAGAATTGTCTAGATTGGTCAGATATAACTTTATGTATTGATAATCTTATGGGGGTTTCCTTCATCACAAAGCACCAACGTATACTTCATACTATTCTGTACTTTGTACAGTCCACTAGACTGTGGTATACATAGTATATAGTATGCTATAAGACAAGAAAACCCCAACTTTTATAAAGGTGCAGAGCTAAGACTTTCTCATCCTATGATGTGTGCTAGAATTAAAGTCGGTGAACTGAGAGATGTGGTGGTGTGACAGACAAACTGTCTCTGTACAAGCCACTTCAGGAACAGCAAAAATGTGCCCATAATGATGTGGAGGAAAATGTTTATTAGTCAGACTGCATGTGACAGTACAGGAAAAAGGCAAAAAAGAGGTACTCATATTTTGCCCAATATCAGTGAAAGGACAGTGTCAGAAGGCTATTTATTTAAATAGTTGTCATGAAGAACAATATTGAAATGTTTGCAGAAATATTTGCCATCATGATTTACTGCACAGATCCTGAGGTTTGTGTGTACCTATAGAAGATCTCTTTGAAAATATATTCTTAAACATACTTTTTTTTTATACACAGTTTTTTAATTGTAAAGTGTATATTCTTAAACAGGAACAACAAGATATCACTAGAAACTTGTAGTACGATTTTGTGCCACACTACTGGATGCTGCCTGACATTTTCACTATATACCAGTCAGCAGATAACAATTCAGGTACCCAAAAAACTGTGGTTGTGACTCATTTTACAAGAGACTAAATGACAATTCTGATAAATTTGAGGGTGTCTTAATAATGTCCAGAACACATGATGATGTGAGCTCTAGAATACATTTTGTCTAACTTAAAATGATTGAGAGAGACATTCCACAGTGGCTTGTGTATTAGGGCTGTTTAGGGCATTGTGGTAGCAAAATCTCAGGGAGTAAATATTGACCTTGAAACACAGGTGAATCTGTTAATGCTACTTCAGTAACAAATATATTTACTACTCATCTTTGCTGGAACAATTTCAAAACTGAACACAACAACTGAAAACTCCACAGAGTAGAAACGAATGGATATAATTTGGTTCTGGCTTAAACCACCTCTCTCTAAAATGTGTAAGAGAATTGCCTGTCAACAAGGATACTGGTTTTGAAAAGATTTTGTGGTGACTTAATATTTCCTTCTTTCAGTAGCTTAATAAAACTATGTCTGGCAGGGAGGTTTTGCAAGTCAAACACTGCTGGAGTGTTTCAATGATCAGCACTTCCATCTCTAGAACTGTGGGATGGGACTTTCAGCAACCCGGTCTAGTGGGAGGTATACCTGCCCATGGCAGGGGATTTGGAACTCAATGATCCTTAAGGTTTCTTCCAGCCCAAGCCTGTGTGGTTCTATGATTCGAGGTTCTATAAACTTGAGTGCAGTAAAAAGAAAGTAGTGGCAAAATCTAAACATTTTCTGAAAGAGTCTTTTTTCTTTAATTTGGTGAACCTACGAATTGAACTACTTTAATTTAGCTTGAACCATACACAAGAACTGATGCATTGACAATGAAAACTCTTAGATATTCTGAAAACAATGGTTAATGAATACTCCAATGATACACCAAAGAAGGGACCTAAATGGTTAACTGTTCATGACATTGTCCTCAGTTCTAAAAGCCTGGTTTATTTTAATTTAATTCCACAACAGTTTGTGCACTATTCTGTATTTCTATTATTTATTTATTGATGAGGTTTTTATCTATTAAGAAGCTTAATAGATATTGTTTGATTGTTTCTTTAAAAGGGAAATCTAGGTATGCATAAATAAATAAAGGGGTTTATGCTGCAATATTTATGATACAGGAAAAAACTTCCTCAACACCTAAGCCATCATTTCAATTCTTTTCAACACTGATACATGTTTGAGAAGCTTTAGAACAGAGATACATCAAATTGCTCAGGGTATGTATAGCTAGGTCAAGACCAAAGTTCAAAGCTAACAGAGAGTCATGATCAGTTTTTAACCCAAGGTCTGTTTATGTCTCAGCTGGTCTGTGTTTAAACAAAGAAATTATAAACAAGTTGCAAACTATTGCTGTTGTTGTCAGTACTGCAGAAAGAGCTGCCAAATATTTCAGTACACTGTTGCACAGTAATTGGTATTCAACTGTCATTCTTCACCTAATGGGGCTGAATAAACTCTTTATGCCATTCAAATGACAAGCTTTGATGATGGAGACAGCTATATGGGCAAAGAGTAATGTGGAATGAAACTGAAAAGAAAGGAGGCTGATGTAAGTAACAAAATTTTCAGCTAACCTTTGTCTGTAAAACTTTAATTTTCAATTCCACCTCAAGGCCATAGGAAGCTAATTTTTAGAGTACTCCTACTACTATTTTAAAGTTCCAAAGATGCCATGGTTTTACACAATTTGAGTAATGTTTCACCAGTTTTCTGAAGTGATATATATTGTTGTAGTTTAGGAATGGTGTTCCCCAGTTTAATGTTCTGACTGGAATGCTCTGTGCTGCTGGATCACTCCTCACTCCTTCTCCTCCTCCCTCCCCCCCACTCCAGCATAGGGCTGGAGAGCATGGCAGGTACAAAAGGTAAATATCTTATATTTTTGATGCATTGACATGGATTGAGATAACAACAATTTATTGGAAACAGCAATGAGATGAGAAAATGAACAGCAACAATACTAATAATAGAGCACACAAGAAACAAAGAGTTCACACACATGTGGTCATCCCCAACAATTCTCCACTGCACCGTTGTGCTACACCACCTAGAAGAGACCCCTGTCCCTGTCCTTGCAAAATTATGTGAGTTGGTATAGAATAACCTCTGGGTCATAGCCATGTCCTCTCCTGGCTACTGCAAAAATTAGCCCCGTCCTGGACAGGACATATATGAATATTGGAAAGAATTTAGCTAGCAGGTACCCAAGGGTAGGTGAGAAGAAAAGGAATGGGAAGTACTACTTATGAGTGGGAAGCAGAAGCAAAATAATTCACTGAACTACCAGCTTAGTTTAGCACATTCCAGTTGTAAAATAAAGAGCATTATACAAGTTTGTCAAGTCTGGCATGATCCTCACCCTCAAGAAGCAGAAAGTTTTGAAATTCATATCATGACTGTGACTCAAGCCCTAGATTCTGAGCAGGACGTTCAGCTCTAACGGGATGAGACTGACTATGGGAACTGCTTCCTTGAATATGTTTATGCTGCACCTTCCTATTTCTTTGCTTAAATGAAGGACAAAGCCTGAGAACAGAATATACATGCTTCAAGCTAACTATGAAGCATGTAGAAATGACCGAAGAGAAAACAACAGGTATGCATGTAAAACCTTTTATCAGGTGAAATATATTGTCTACTTCAATGCCATTTTTTTCACATGTTACTTTTTTTTCTTTACAACTATGGCAGGTAGATCAAAACATGATAACCCTGTGATAAAATCCATATTTATTTATTAATTTACAATACACTGAGTCAAACACTTGTAAAATATCCTAGATGTCTTGGATGCTTTGCCTTCATATGTTCATTGTGGCAAAGCCTGTATGCTAAAATACACTGATGGAGAGAGAGGTATCTGAACTCTGAAAACTGAGAGGATACATGAGGACAGACATTCATGAATATTAAATTTGTGCCTATCATGGTTTAACCCCTGCCATCAGCTAAGCACCATGCAACGACTTGCTGACTCCCTCACTAAAGAGACAGGGAAGAGAATCAGAAGGGCAAAAAGTGAGAGAACTCGTGGATGGAGACAAAGACAGCCTAACAGGGAAAGCAAAAGCCACACCTACAAGCAAAGCAAGACAAGGAATTAATTAATCTCCAACCAACAAACAGGTGTTCAGCCATCACCAGTAAAACAGGGCTCCATCACGTGCAGCAGAGTCTTGGAAAGAAAAACACCATTGTGCCATGTGTACCCATTTCCTTCTTCTTACCCCAGCTTTATATACTGAACATGATACCGTATAATGTGGAATTGGGGGTGAATAATATGCTGGTTTTGGCTGGGGTAGCATCAATTTTCTTCACAGTAGCTGCTCTGGGCTGTGTTTTGGATTTGTGCTGAAAACAGGATTGACAATATATACATGTTTTTGTTATTTCTGAGCAGGGCTTACACAGAGCCAAGATCCTTTCTGCTTCTCCTACTGCCATGCTGGCAAGGAGTCTGGGCGTGCACAAGGAGCTGGGAGTGAGCACAGCCACAACAGCTGACTCCAAGTGGCCGAAGAGATATCCCATAACACATAGTGTCATGTTTACTTTGTAAAACTGGGGGAAGCAGGAAAGGGAAGACATTTGGAATGAGGGCTTTGTCTTCCAAAAAGCTGTGTGATGAAGGATTATTTTCCTGGAGATGGCTGAATACCTGCCTGTCCACAGGAAGCAGTGAATGAATTCCTCGCTTTACTTTGTTTGCATGCACAGCTTTTGATTTGCCTATTAAAATGTCCTTGTCTCAACTCACCATTTTTTGTTCTTTTTACTCTTCCAATTCTCTTCCCATCCAGCGGATGGGGGAATGAGTGAGCAGTTACCAGTTGAGATTAAATCATGACAGTGCGTGCCCAAATAAAAAACTAGGATTTGTTCTATTTTTTCTTTGTATTACTATATTATCCTTTATGTATACTGCCTGCTAGATGTCCTCTGAGAATGTGTAAAGGCATGCATAAGCACATAGGAACAGATGCCCTATATATTAAATCACCATTGTCTAATTTTACAAGAGCTTACAAACCAAAATAGCAAAACTTGAAAGCAGAATGAAGAACATTAAGTGTTATACATTTTTTTATTAGTCCAAATGTCTATGTCCAGTAACTCAAATCTTTATGGCCACACTGACAGTGAGATTCCAAACCAATAATATGCAGAGAAGTCAGAAGGGAAGCAGAGCTGAACATAAGGGCATCATCATCCATATTTTGATCTTTGTTTGTTTTAATTGTTTCTTGAAATGTTACCTGGTTCCCCACAGCATTCCTCTCACTGATAAAGAATTAATGAAAGAAACATAAGCTCTGACTGAGAACACGTTAATACAATAGAATTTTCCTAGGGCTGCAGTCTAAGTAACTATATTTTAATATAATCCTAATCTTGCAATGACTCATTTGTCTGTGACATTCATGTAAAATAAAGTTCTTTACAAGATCAGGGCCATAAATTTTGAATCCACATTAATATCCTTAAAATACAGGAAATCTGTTTTATTTTATTCTGTGCTTTGTACAATGAAACAAAACCATTTCCTGGAGAGAAAGATTGTTTTTAAGTGAGGATTATCAAATTGATAATTTGTCTCTTCATATAATCTCACCAACCTTGCCTTTCTGAATTATGGTGATGGACAATTTTTACTGTGAACAAAAACACTTTACAAGTGTGAATGGGGCAACCCTGGATGTAAAGACAGCCTGGGGAATGAGATGCTGGAAAGCAGTGCCTCAGAATAGGGACCAGGGGATACTGGTTAAAGGAAAGTTGAGCATGAGTCAGCAGTACCTCAGCCTCCAGGAAGGGCCAACCTCAAGTCCTGTGTACAGTTTTGGGTGCCAGAATAAGAGACAGATACTAAACCATTAGAGATCATCCAAAGGAGAGCAACAAAAGGTAGTGAATAACCTTGAAGAGAAGCCGTGTTGAGGTCACTTGGTCAGTTCAGCCTGAAGAATAAGGGAGGGGAAGAGAAGGGGCAGGCACTGATCTCTTCTCTCTGATGACCAGTGACAGGACCTGAGAGAATGGCCTGAAGTTGTGTCAGGGAAGGTTTAGGTTGGATATCAGGAAAAGATTCTTCATCCAAAGGTTGGTTGACACTGAAAGAGGCTCATAGGGAAAGCCCTGTCACAGCACCAACGTGACAGAATTCAAGAAGCATTTGGACAATTCTCTCAGGCACATGATGTGACTCTTGGGAGTGAACTTGTGCAGGGCAGGGAATTGGACTTGATGATCCTTGTGGGTCCTTTCCAACTCAGAATGAATTTTTGATATGCCATTTTAAAGACAAAAACAATAGCTTATAGACTAACACAAACAATAGATAATGAGGATCAACAGGTTAAGCATTAGTAAATTCACTGCTCATGGCAAGACACCTAATAAGTCTCTGATATTCACTCCCTCACCAAGAAGATTAATAAGGGATGACTGCTGTTACATATGGAATTGTACAGCTCCTTTCACTTTGCCAAGTTGTTATGTTTCAGTTCCCTGTTTTTTGCCTAGGATTTTTTTTATCCCTTTCATATCAGTGTTTTCTCTCCTGAATCCTTGATCTACTGACTACTCAGTCTCAATAGTCTTGTCTCTGTCTGAAATTTTACCTTCCTACCTTGAATGGCTTACGGCTTATGCACTTTCTGAGTGGCTCTTTCCTACTGCTTAGCAACTTGCTCAGAAATCTAAGCCAAGGTTGCACAGCTGTTCTCTGTTGAACCCAGGCTTTGTATCACAGCCAAGTGAATCCCTGGGAGGAGGGTTATATACAGGTTACACCTATGCTGGTTTATTTGACTGGGTCAGGGACCATCACAAGGTACCAGAAGACAAAAAAAACCTGTGTCATTAAATTACTGCCACATTTGGCTGTTTGGTCAGGGACAACTAGTACTCCCTAGGTCATGCCTGAGCATCCTTAGAGGGATAGTATTGCACAGTAATGCTTAACATCACATAGTTGTGACATGGCTTCCTAGTAGTGGGGTGTGAGATTTTAATAATGCAAACTCCAACATCAAAGAGAAAACATAGGCATGTATAATTATTTGCCAGAACTGTTCCCAGGTGGCCAGGAAGGCCAATGTCATCCTGGCTTGTATCAGGAATAGTGTGGCCAGGAGGAAGCCATTCTTCCCCTGTACTCAGCACTGGTGAGGCTGCACCTAGAGTACTGCACCTCGAGTCCAGTTCTGGGCTCCACAGTTTAGGAAGAATGTAGAGATGCCCAGATACATCCAGAGAAGGGCAACAAGGCTGGTGAAGGGGTTTAAACACAGGACCTATGAAGAGCAGCTGAGGGAGCTGGGGGTGTTCAGCCTGGAGAAAAGGAGGCTCTTCCCTCTCTACAACTCCCTGAAAGGAGATTACAGCCAGGTGGGGGTCGGTCTCTTCTTCCAGGCAGCAACCGACAGGAAAAGAGGACGCAGTCTTAAGTCACATCAGGGGAAGGTTAGGCTAGATATTAGAAAAAACAATGCTTCACAAGAAGCATGGTTGGGCATTGGGCTACCCAGAGAAATGGTGGAGTCACTGCCCCGGAGGTGTTTAAAAACAAACTGGGTGTGGCACTCAGTGCCATGGTTTAGTGGATAAGCCAGTGCTAGCTAGGTTGGACTCTATGACCTCCAAATTATTTTCCAGCCTAGTTGATTCTGTGATTCTGTAATTAATGCAGACTTAGCCTATCATATGACACTATGACATCAGTTAAAGTGTGAAAGAAGAAAGAGGCATACAAACTAAAATCAGAATTAATATATTATCCATGATGTCAGCTATAGTGAATATATTTCTATTATAATAAGACACTTTCAGGAGATTTGGGGAGTGAGAATTGTCCAAAATAAGCAATGTCACTACAGTTCAATAGCAAATTTCCTCACAGAGCTGTGAGGAAAAAAAAAAGCAGTTTGCCAAATGAGGACAAGTTTATTTTAAACCATATATGATTTTTTTCCCTGAACAAATATGCATGAACATGAACGCATGCACACATGAAACAGAATATGTTTCAGTGAAGGTTGCTAACACATTCCTCCCAAAATAACTTCAAAGAATTAACATAATGAATGTGTAAATTGAAGCAGAAACATGTTACATTTTTGCTGCCCTACGAGATGAAGGCAGCTTGGCTGATTTGCTTTGAACTTTCAAAATATCCTCTTTTGTAGTTTCAAACAAGGCAAAAGAATTTTCAGGATAGATAGTATAGCTTTAAACAATAACAGAGGTACTGAAAAGTAGGCCAACAAGTAGAATATTGGTTGAATCTTTAACTAGTCCCATTTTTTCAAGTTCTGCAGATTCATTCCATAGTCTGTAGAAACATGCAAAATTTAAGTTTCTATGTAGGTTTGCTTAGCATTGACACAAAGCAAAATTGAAACATTCCTTTTGATTTGCAATGTATTTTACACAGCTCCTCTCTTGCCACCAGAATATTCCGTATTGTTAAAGTTGAAAGAGTTGGGGAAAAAAAAGGAAAAGAAAAAACTTGTTTTATAACTATTCCATGTTTAGTCAAAGGGAAACCAGGTAATGTATATCACAGTGCAGTTTACAGAGGAAGGAACAGAAGTAAATTAAAGCCAAAGAGTAGAAACTCCATATGCCACAGATTGTTGAACACCTGTTTTTCCCTAACACCCTGGAATCTATTAGGAGGGCAATGTGAGACTTGTGCAAGGGGAGCTCGTGATGTTAAAACCACCAGCTATATTTCATAAAAATTTTGTTTGTTGGGCTAGAACTGGCACATTCTATTATGAAACAAAAGAGAGGTTGAAATTTCACAGCTCTACGATGCCTGATTGCTTATTATTGTCTTATTGTTTTTATTGCTGTTTTATGCATTTTCTTATTTTGCTTCCAGGCAGTTTTTCCACTGGTTTCTTTATTGTGCTTTTGTACATAGCAATCAATGATCTTGTTTCCTTATCTAGCCCTACAGGAGACCTATGTTGTCTCACTCCATCTGCCATCAGCCTCTCAGGTAATAAATGAGAGAGATGATAAGCACTCTGCTTGCCTCCCTCAGGTTCTCTGACTCACCCTCCTGGAAGTGCTTTTTGCTTGAGGGATTCTGGCTGCTGGTACTTTCCTCCTTTTTTCTCTCTCCTGCACCAGTGAATAGCCGAAAGCAGACCATGGGACCATAACTGCTAGCCATCTGTTTTCTCTGCAAACTAGAAAAAGCATCAAAAAACTTGAAATAATTCACTCTCATTGTGAATTGATTTATTAAAAGGGCTATACTCCATGAACAAAGAAAGAGAAGCAGGAGAGAATTAGAGAACAAGAGATATTGTTTATCACTGAAGTTTTCCAGCCACAAAAGAATCAGAAAGCAGAAAGAAAAATAAAGTAGTTCAAGTCAACTCTCTATGGCTTTTGCAAATGTGTGCTCTCTGATGAATAGCATTTTAACATTATTTTACACACATATATACATGCATCTTTTAAAAGGTACAAAAGGCACTTATGAAAGTCGCTAGCAGCGTGTTTTATTTTTTTTGTGATGGACACTTCACATCCAGAGAGTTTTGCAATGTCATGAGCAATACAAAAACAATTAGAAGGTGAATATTTTGCACACAAGGTGTCAATGAAGTACACATTAGTGGCTAACCTTCATGAAGGACAATGCATGCTTTTGCTTAATACCTTAGCCTCATCTGAGCCATTCATTTAGCTCCATTAGTAGATAAAATTGGCTAAAGAACCTTCTCTGCATTTAAGACCAAATTCAAAATATTAAAAATTATGTCTGAAAAAAAAAATTGAAAAAATGGACCAAACACTATAATTTCTAGGCCAAATTTGAAACTATGGAAGTATTTTGAATCAGATTTATTAAAAGAGAATTTAAATGGAAATTTCAAGCTCATTTTCTAAGAAAAAATAAAAGCAGTAGCTCGTAAGTATGTTTTCTAATTTAAAAAATATTCTCAAAAATGAAAGGTTAACAAATATGTGGAAGTGGCTGTTGAAACACAGAAGGAGAACTAACTTCACCTTCAATACCTAGCTGTAGACTCTCTTATGCACAGAAAACAAAATCAAATTCTCCAAGGAAGACTGAAGGATTTTTTTGTTTTCAAAAGGAATAATTTGCATTCTACACTTAGAACACACCCACAAGTATACGTGAGCAGGTATTTACAATGGTTTAAACTGATTTGTCAGTGTCTTGGATTGTTATAAAAGTACTTCAGAGAACAATCTTAGTCTTCCACCACCCCTGCCCCATATAGCTAACTTCATTTTTCCAGTAGCCCAGAAAGCAGGTGGAAGTTGCAGTAGGAAAGTGTAGAAGGGAATTAAACTTTTTGAATATGAATTGTGACATTGGTGCTTGCCAGGTGGTGAAAGAAGCCTTTATTTTATGAAAAAAAAAAATAAAAGAAGTATAATTTAAAACTGATTTTCCTTTTTACAATATTTTAAAGGAAGATAATTTATTGTATCATTTATTGCTAGCTCTACCTGTGAACAATTTCAGTGTTTTAATACTGTAAAATTTCAGTGACATCTTGAAAGCAAATAAAAATGCAGAAATAAAATTCAGAAACTGTTAGTAATGTCTGTTTGGTCTTGTTCAATTTATACAAAGATGAACGCTATTTTGAGAAAATGATGGAGCAGTTTGACAAATGTTATAAATAATTCTGAATATACATTTATTTAAGGAGATTAATAAAAAAGGACTTTGAAGAATTTGACAGAATTCCAGTCAATGAATTGACAAAAACCTAGTAAATCAAATTATTTATCAATACAGTATCTCTAAATCTGAAATTTTCTTTACTTTTTCCATGTTATGACAAGAAAGAAAAAGAGTTTGTTCAGTTGCTCGTAGACTTTGAATCCTTTCAGTTAAAGTCTGCGACAGAAAAAAATTTGAAATTTAGCTCTAATTAATTATATTGTTTTTTGATCATCATCTTTCTCTTTTGGCATTGCTTCCAAAACACAGGAATACTGTTAAAAAAAACTTGAAAAAAATAGCTTGTAAAAAATTTAAAAACTGTAAATGTTTCACTATTATAGGATAAGATTTCAAGTAAGAATTACAGAAAAATTTAGTCAAAAGCGTTAAAAAGTAAGAAATCTCACACAATCAGATAACGGGATGTGTTACAAAGTTAAATGGATGGTGCATTCAAATTATGGAAATTATATCAGTGACATTAGTGGACTAAATGTCTTGGTCAAAACATTTTTAATAAAAAAATAAAGTTTCTGAATAAATTGTTTAAATGTGATGTCAAATTATTATGATTGTCATCAAGAAAACCAGTCACTTCAAAATTTTCTCCAGTTTTGGCAAAACAAAACGAATATTTTGTCACCACTTCTCCCCCTCCAATATTTTGCCATGTTGAGCAAATTGCATGTTTGGGCTTAAAAGTAAATTTGGTATTTATTTCAGCTATGAATCTGGAATATTTCTTATTACTTTTTATTTTTTTCCCCAACCTAAAATTATTATTTGTATATAGCATTGTTTCTTTACTGCAAAAAAATATTATCCCACTATCTCCAGATGCCCACATAGCAAAAGCTGTTGCTCACAATGATAGAATCACAAACAGCTGTCTGGAAAATTTTGAAAGATATTTTGATTCTCAGCAGATCTCAGGCCAAAGAATTCTCATAAGTGTGGTAAGATGATGTTTTTCAAAAGAATCTGCCCAGGTCTTTGAGAGGCAGGACTGAGAGAGTGACTAACAGCTACTTATGGAAGATTGGATCAGGCTGCTGTTGGATGAGCACCTCCAAAATTCTTGTTATTTCATGGGGAAAAAAGGTGCTGATTTGTACCTTTGGCTGCCAGAGAAGCAACAGCCCAGTAATTGCTTGTTAGTCAGAGTGTGAGAACCTCTTTGAGATAATTCGGATGACATGAGGAAAAATCCCTCTCATCAGCAGGAGAAAAGCTGAATTACCTTCTCCAGTTTCTGGCTTCATTGATTATACAAAGCTTAAACTAAATATGTTCGAAAATGCCTTATACTTTGGAAAAAAACAATGCTGTTTTTTGTTCATGGGTCATCATATGATTGTGTGACAATATTTAAAAAAAAGAAGCATTTTATCTCCCATTCTTTTGAGGAAATACTGAAAGTTAAGATGCCTGATTTTGTTAAAAATGACAAGAAGGGTGTACAAAATATATTGCAGTGGAGGGACCAGTTAAACAGAACATGTTTGCTTGTTTTAATGCAGTGGTCTGAAAATAAGCATTGCTGCTATGTAACTAAATTGATTTTGTAATATTCCATACTTCAAAAGTTTAATTTCTCTTTATTCTCTTCGGCATTTTCCAAACTGCAAGTAATGCTTTTGGGGCACTATAAATAGTTTCTCAAACACTTGCAGTTTATCAGCTTTGAATCACTTTTACTACCCAATGAATTTACCCCTGTGCACATATATATACACACACATACAACCCTCCACACACCTTTCAACATAGTATTATAATAATAGAGGAGATAATAAATTGAAAAGAACAAAAAAATTTGCACAATTAGTATAATGATCTATATTGTTTGTGCAGCAACAGGTATACCTCATACTGAAAACATAATCTTGGAAATAAAACTGCAGATTACAAAGAATCTGTGTTTGAAATGTGGCAGTTTGCCACTAATTTATCAAGTATTTAATTTAGTAGTAGATTGATAAAATCTGGGTGGCTTTCAACTGAGCACAACTAATGTTGTCTAATGCAATACCTCAGTACAGTCCAAGGATTTAAGGCATCAACAGGAGGAACAGTTCTAGTGCTCAGTTTGTGTGGAGCTACCCAGTTTCTGAAGGGACAGAATAATTGTATGATTCATGACTTGCTGAGTGATATGGATTATCCATAACCTCCTAGAAATGAACTTCTGTGGGTGTGAAATCAGCTTGTAAAACTGATCAGGAAATATTATAATTGGTTTTAAAACAGCTGGGAAAGTGAATTTGAAATACTTTTGTCAAAATTAAAGAATCGCATTTTTCACCTTAGTTGCACTCAGCATATAATGGGATACTGTGTGGTTAATTTCTCCTCCATATGAAACATGATTTACAAGGATATGTGCAATCTATAGCACATAAGTCTTGCTGGTGTACAGAAGTACACCACTGTTTAGAAGACAAGAAACAATATTAATAGTAAAGAATTCAGCAGAGAAAATGCTGTTGCAGTAATGTTGGATGAGTATACTAAGAAAAGGGGATCCAGATGTAGCATACAGAATTATACAGAAATTCAAGGTAGCAAGTCTCAAAAAAAGAATAAAATAAAAGAAGGCATGACAACATGAAAATAATTTCTGGCAAAGAATGAAAGGGAGTATTTTAAGCCACATAAATTCAAGCTCCAAACAGAGGGCTAAATCTAAAAAGATTCCTACATCCACTCAATCTTGCTTTAAGCATCAGGATTAACTGTAGAAAATGAAAAACTGCAGTAATAGAACTTAATGAAAATTCAGGAGTTATCTCTCAGGGAGTCTTCCCAAGCTACAGAGTGATGCTACACAAAAACACACGGGAAAGCTGAGGCAGTGAAAACGGACATGAAATTAAATTTCCTGAGTTTCAAAGACTGAAGGTTATAGCACAGCTCAGTGGGGGTTTTTCCTGTACATGGTTGATAACAGAATCCAGTCCCACTCTGCTTCAGCTAACTACTTTTTGTTAGCTGGAAGAAATCCCTGAATTGTCGCCCCCAAAAAATTTCCATTGAGAAGTAGTCCTCAATTTTTAAGTTATTAGATATAAGTCTCTGATGGGGCATAGGAGGATGGAAAGATTCTGTTCTGCTGTCACAAAAACAGAAGCAATGTCTTTTATTTTTTTCTCAATCTGTGTAGGATATTGGGGATAAATATGTATGTGAACGCTGTAGAAAAAGTTCCCATCTCTCAGGGAGTCTTCCCTAGCCACACAGTGGAAACCTGAGGAGGTGAAAATGGACACAAAATTCTCAAACTGTAGAGAAAGTTCTCAGTAACTGAAACCTGTATGTGTGTTTTTAGTACAAACAAGTTGCTAGAAACAAGGAAACTCATAAGAATTATAAAATCATAGAAAAGTATAAATGGGAAGAGACTTTGAAGATCATTTAGTTTTAATCTCTGCCATGGACAGGGATATCTTCCATTAGGTCACTATGATTGAAGTCCCATCCAACCTGACCTTGAACATTACCAAAATTAAGGCATGCACAACTTTTCTGGGCAACCTGTTACAGTGTCCCACTATTCTCATTGTAAAACATGTCATCCTTATACCTAATCTAACCCCATTCTCTTTCTGTTTAAGACCATTGTCCCTTGTCCTATCACTACAGGCTTTAGTTAAACCTCTCTAGAGCCCCCTTTAAGGATTGACATACCACAGCAAGGTCTTCAATGAATGCTCCAAAAGTGGATTACACCCCTAAGTTCTTAACATTGATTATTATAATGCAAAATAATTATTTTCACAATTTTGATATGGCTTTTTCCTTGAGAATGGCAATTTTTAAAAATCTTGAGTTCATGCTAAACAACAACGTAAGTCATAATTTCTCAGTGTCCCATTAAATGTGCTGTAAGCATAGCTACATCGTTTCAAAAAAAGGGATTCAAATGCATGATTATCTCAAATTATCCAAGAAACACGTGATGATCAGAATGAGGAAAAAAAAAATGTGGTCACTGAAGAAAAAAGGTGACTTTGGTATTGGCTATAATATTTTCACACACATCTTTACATTTCTAAATTTAATGGAAAATTTCAGGTTCCCTAAAAGGGCAAATTTTTAGGGTTTAATATCAAGTCAAATGTTTTGCAAATTCAAATAAGAATTTCACCTCTTTAATGTCAAAGCAGGATTGATAAGATAGAGTAAATGTAAGCTTGCTAGACTAAATCACCATATCTTGTCCAAAATTGAATTTCCTTCTAAAATAAATTTTTTGTTTATGTAATTTCAGCAAAAACCACACTGGAAGACCTTCTAAAATTACGGCATAGGTGACATTTCCATTAAAACACCTGGCAGGTTTGACAGTTAAATGGCACAGGATGTAAGCAGAAAAAAAATGTAGACCCCTAATAAAAAAATATATTTTTCTTCAGTTTGAGTCTGTGAGACCTTCAAATGTCCAGCTGTAAGTTTCCTCTTCCTGAATATGTTAACATGATTGAGAGTAAAGGAAATATATGTGTGGAACGTTTGAACAAAAAATAAAACAGAACATACAATTTAATTAAATTCAAAACCATAAATATATGTATGTACAAACATATATGTATGTTTATATGTATACATACACCTATATATGTGTTTAAAAAAGTATCTTTCAGATATCTCTTTGATAATGTACTGCATCATTATCTATTGGAATGTGACAGATTTCCATCAAGATCCAAATAATTTTTTCTTAATCTTCCATAAATTCTAAAATTATGTTTATTATCTATCCAGATTGTATGCAGCTAACTCATTTGAAATAAACATGTATATATATAAATCCACATAAAGTCCAAAACAAAATGTAAACCCCTCATAACTCTTTAGATGTTTGGTATTTTTAATTGAATATATATTTTAAAAGACTGATCTACCTTGCACGTTGTATTTAGATAAAGAAACCTCTAAAAAATAAGGACACATGCTGTTAACATCTTTGTAGTCTCAGTTCTTTATAAATTGTTCTTATAAATGTTAAGAAAGAAAAAATATCACAGATTGTTGAACACTTTTTTACCATATTGTTTTCTTTTACAGATTTATTTGGTTAAAAATTAGGTCAATAGTCAATCTGTTAACAAATTTACAGCATGTTTTGAAATATTAAATATTCTTTGGACTTTCTTCTATTAAATTTTTAAAATATTTATAAAATGTTTTCTATTTTCCTTAAGAAAAACAGCATTCAATCTTGAGGCTAGATATGGTTAATATACACAGAAGCAATGTGACTTTGAACTTTATTACAGTGATTGGGAAGAGCAGAATATGAACTATGACACTCAGCCTGAAGTTCCTATTTCCAGCCCAGTGAATTGCAATGATTTAAAAGTTATTATTGAGTCATATTTTGGCCAAGCTCTTTGAGGACCGTATTTTAAAATATCTTCATAAATGCTTTAGATTATCGAGAGAGCAAGGAAATGGAATTTTTGATATTGCAAAAAAAAATAAGTGAAATACATGGACTTTGATGGCAATGTTACATGTCAAATTATATATCTGCACAATATTTCTACATCCCTATAGCCATAAATGATTTCTCTGTTGAAGTAGAAAGTTCAATTTGCAAATATAATAATTCATTTATTATCCTATAATTTTAGACCAAACCCAGTGCCATTTATGGGAATACATTTTTGTTTCATTGCCCCTCGAAAAGCCAAATGAACATTGTGCCTTATTTGATATTCTTATTAAAATGATACAATTTCTTTTCTTGCAAAAGCTGCCCTTCAAAATAAAAATTTAGTCCTGAAAAAGTGTAAAAACTTCAGCTTCCTGAGTTTTATATATTAAAACTTTGTCCTCTGCTTACCTCATATTTTTTATAGCAATTAACAAGTGTATGTCTTCTAGAAACTAAAGTTTCAAAATATAATTTCCTTTTACTAGTGGATTGCAAACAAAAATGAAGCATGGTCACACTCCAAATCTTAGAGACAGATAAGGAGCACATACTTGATTTTGTATGAGAGAATGACCTCACTTATGACCTTGCTTGCTCCCTTTCACGTATTGTTTTTTCTTATCTGAGATCATAGGTACCATTTAATGTAGGAATATCACTATTATTCTCCCTTGTAGTCAGTGCTTCTTCCTTTCCACACTTCTCTAATGTTTTGTGTACTCACCCATCTTCTCCTTTCTGCCTCTTCCCTGTGGGGATCTCAGTAAGGAAAAATGTATAAGGAAGAATAGGCAATAAAAAATTTCTTGGGTAAAAGTTTCAAATGGTCAGTAATGCCAGTCCTTAGAAAGCCAGCCTCTAGATTTTTCTACTGGAAGGGCATGAGACTGATGTTACAGGTAACTTGTCTGACTCTTGTCTGGATATGGCATATGGTAGCAAACAGAAAACCAATGTTGAAAGCACAATGGAAGATAACTATTGAAAGGTCATATATATTCTCTCTCACATAGTTCTTTCCCACATCATACATAAATGTATATCAAGGACAGTTGGTGACCATCAGAGACTTGTGTAACGATGAAGCGACTTATTAAATATCTTCATTAATTACATATATGAATGGATCAAGTGCTCCCTCATCAAATTTGCAAAGACTCCAAGCTGAGTGGGGCATTTGGCACAGCCAAAGGATGGGACACCATCCAGAGGGGCCTGGACAAGCTCCAGAAGTGGACCCATGGTAATCTCACAGTATTTAACACCATCAAGTGCAAGGTGCTGCGCTTGTATCAGAGAAACACTGGCATCACTACAGGTGGGGGTATGAACAGATCCAGAGCAGCCCTGCCAAGAAGAACTTGGGGCTCCAGAGGGATGAGAGGATGGACATGACCTGGCAATGTGTCCTGGCACCCCAGAGAGCCAAACTTATCTTGGGCTGCAGCCAAAGCAGTGTGGGCAGCAGAGTGAGGGAGAGGATTCTGCCCCTCTGGTCTGCCCTTGTGCCTTGTGAGACCCACCTTGAGAGCTGCATCCAGTTCCAGGGTCCCCAGCACACAGACCTGTGCTATCAAATCCAGAACAGGGCCAGCAAAATGGTTAAAGGGATGGAGTTTATTAATTGTCCTATGAGGAAAGGCTGACAGAATTATGTTTGTTCAGCTTGGAAAAGAGAAGACTTTAGGATGACCAAATTGCAGCCCTTCAGTCCTATAAGAAAACCTACAAAGTGTGTGTAGTGATAGGACAAGGGGCAATGGATTCAAACTGAAAGCAAATAGGTTTAGATTAGATATTAAAAAATTCTTTACTGTGATGATGGTGAGGTACTGGAACAGGTTGCTCAGAGAAGTGGATGTCCCATCCTTGGAAATGCTCAAGTTCAGGTAGGATGGAGCTGTGAGGAAGCTGATCTAGTGGGAGGTGTCCCTGCCCCTGATGCTGAGTTGGAGCTAGATGATCTTCAAAGTCCCTTCCAACCCAGGCAATTCCATGACTCAATGACTCTATTATTAGTTCACATGGAGAATTTTTCAAAAGAGAAATCCTTCTTTCTAGCCAATATTACTCAAAATAAAGATGATATGTTACTTTCAGCATAATGAAGTGATTCTTTTAGAGAATACCAAGAGGTTTTTAATAATAACATTAATGGAGGAAGTTGATTCAATTTTCTTCTTATTAAATCAGTCTACTAGTCTCAGACTGAAATCTTGCAAGTACAATTTTCTGAAGCTATAAGAAATTCTCTGCATATATTAGCAGAACTCTAAAATAAATATATTTCTATTAATCTGTTTTTCCAACTAATCTACCCCATCTTACTAGTTCTTTCAAAAAAAAAAAAAAAAAAAAAAAAGATGATGGTGAGGTTACAGAGAATTAAGGTGAGGGAAAATGGAAGGACCCAAAAAAACATTAAAGAGAACCTTGGCTCTGACCCTGTTCCTTCACTGACAGAGAAAAATCCTGTGGGATTCCTCTGGGACACTCTAATGATCCAGAATGATTTCTCCCTTTACTCAGGCAGGTGCCTATGAGCAGATTACTTATTAGGCCTGGAAAACATCTCTTAAATGGCCTGAAAATCAGTGTCTAATCACATTTTCCCATTAATACATGTTCTTTTTTTTAATGATACTTTTTGATTTTCTCACTATGGAACTGAAATTATTTTAAGTATTTCTTTTGTAGCAAACATAGAAAACTGAACTAAGGAAATGAAAAAGTAAGAAGAAACTATACACTGGGTACAAAATATTCTCATTTTTAAGAAAGTGTCTTTTAGAGTACTTGACTAGGCCAAGACTAGATCAAGAAATACATGTAAATTCTATCATGTTCACTAACGCCTATAAGCAATGACAGAGAATGCTTACCCAGGAGCTAGTGGGATATATATTATATTTAATAGGCTAAAATTTTTCCATTTAAAAATTACTGAATCTTTGGCATTAAGGAAAGCTTTGCAGCAGGTCATATATCTCAGTGCTCTATGGGGTTTTGTAATGCTACTTCAGAGAAAGTTGTAAAAATCCCTTTTATACAGGTCTAAATTCCTTAGAGAAAAAAAAACCCAACATCATAAGTAGAAAAATTCCTTCTGCCCTTCATCCTGCCTATTTGTTTTGGAGTGATATGTAAAATGACGCTTCAATTTCCCCAAATATTCTGTTGATATGTTATTGAATTATAATAGCTAATACTTATTTTTCAAGACTGAGTTCAAAAAATATTTGAACAATTTTCTTATTTTATAGAAAGAAGAATCAAAATGAATGAATAGTGGACATTTGATTATGGAAAAAAAAATTACCTTTAGATAGACTAGGTTAGTTGAGACTAAGTTAGTTGTAAAAGACTAAGTTAAACTGGGTTAGTTGTAAAGAATGATAGAGTTGACCTAGCAAAATGGGGATATGTTTGAGAATGCACACAACATTGCAATTCTGTTTTCATTTTTCTATTAGAACCAAAGAGATTATGAAATACTCTATGTGAATTGGAATTTATTGAGCAATTTAGTTAAGGTTTTTAACTATATTTTCCTTCATGCAAATTTATTCCTAGATTTTAATCAATAATTTGCATATCAGGACTTGAATTTCATTGAAGCATAGCCAATGCCTAAATTGCTTTTTTTGTTTTAGTTTGTGAGTCTTTTCCTCTCTCATTGAATACTACCATGTTTATGGAATTTTTGCCTCATATTCCTACATAGAGACATTCAGTTCCTGCAATCTTTTCTGGAGTTTTACAACTTCATTTTCTTTATCTTAATATTTTACTGTGACAAATTGCATTGTGTTTTGTTCTTTGGGCTTTTTTTCTGCCTAGCTCTCTCATTCTAAACATTATCATGAAGAATTGTTCAGCAATTTCAAATTACTAGTAGAAGTATTTTGTGTGTGTGTGGATGTTTTCTAGGGGGCTACTTTTTTTAAGCTTAACATTAAAATAAGGTTTTGCCTTAAAAATTAGTTCTCTGTTGCCTCTCATAACCAAGGTGATGCTTTTTCCCCCTTGAGATTTAATTTTTCTTTTTAATTCTGTTATTTAAATTTTTTCTCTCTTTCAGATTCTCAAGTGGTCTTCCTTTTATAGCCACTCAGTTGGGCCTACTTTTAGCTGATTTGTACTGCAATATATCCTTGTGTTACTAGACTACAAAAATTTCTGTAATGAATCTTTCTGTAGTCCAATACCTAAACACGTAACATGGAAACAGTGACAAAATATGAAGAAAAGGCTGAAATACTTATTGCCTTCTTTGCATCAGTCTTTAGTAGTAAGAGCAGTTGTTCTCCAGGTGTTAATCCCACTGAGTTAGAAGAGAGGGACAGGGAGCAGAATAAAGCCCCCATAATCCAAGGGAAAATGGTCAGTAAGAAGCAATTTTCTGAAGACACCAAGGTGGGTGGGAGCTTTGGCCTTCTGGAGGGCAGGAATACTCTGCAGAGGGGTCTGACAGGCTGGATTGATGGCCCAAGGCCAACAAAACGAGGTCCAACAAGACCAACAGCTAGGTCCAATACCTGGTCACAACAATGCCCTGAAGCTCTACAGGCTGGGGACAGAGAAAAGTTGCCTGGTGGAAAAGTCCTGGGGGGCTGGTCAACAGCCTGCTGAACATGATCCAGTGTATGTCCACGTGCCAATGGCCAATGCCATCCTGGCCTGCTTCAAAAAATGTGCAGCCAACAGGACTGGGGAAGTTTTTGTCCCTCTGTGTACTTGGCACTGTTGAGGGCACACCTTAAATCCTGTGTTCAGTTCTGGGCCCCTCACTACCAGAAGGACATTGAGGTTCTGGAGTGTGCTCAGAGAAAGGCAACAAAGCTGGTGAGGGTCTAGAGGGTAAGTTCTATGAGGAGTGGCTGAGGAAGCTGGGGTTGCTTAGCCTGGAGAAAAGGCATCTCAGAGAAGAACTTATCACTCTCTCTCTCTCCAGATAACCTGAAAAGACGTGGTAGGGAGCTGGAGGTCAGTCTTGCATCCCAGGTAATAAGCAACAGGACAAGAGGTAATAACTTCAAGTTGTACCAGGGCTTTGGATATCAAGAAAAAATTTCTTCACTGAAAGTGTTGTCAAACATTGGAACACGCTTCCCAGGGAAGTATTTGAGACCCCATCTCTGAAAATATTTAAAAGACATGTAGACAGGGAGTTTAGAGATGTGCTTTACTGGTGGACTTGATGATGCTGGGTTAATGGTTAAATGTCATGATCTTGAAGGTCTTTTCTGACCTAAGTTTGAACATTTGTTAGTACGATAGCTATGAATAATATTAGCTTAGAGTAAGTAATGGGGAAGTGGTAAAATCTTCTCGCCTAATGTTATATGTTATAAAAGGTAACTAGAAAGAACAGGAGAAATATATTGACTTTTGCATAAAGGTTAAAAGAACTAGTTTTAACAGGTAGATGATAACAAAGTAGGTCATGACATTCTACAAATATTTAAAGGCTGTTATGATGTGCAGAGACTGATTATTTTGTGGAATAATTGAATAACTAATAAAAAATAAAAGAACATTTGTAGTTAGTATCAGGGGGTAGCAACATGGTGATGTCTTGGCAGTAGGGAGTTGGTGATGTCTTGGCAGTAGGTAGTTAGTGATGTCTTAAGGAGACCTTTAAAGGTAGATTTTGCACAGAATTAGAAAATATCCAGTTGGCAAAAATCCAAATGGCCAGTCTATAAATCTTTTCTGTCTTTATTTCGTAATCCCCTGTAATTTCTGTTTGATTAATAGGATAAGATCCAAAATATCCTTTCAAAGTCAATGGTTGAGATCACTATATGTCAATAATTGAAAATACCTGGGTAGATCTTAGAAGGTTCTAGTATTCTGTCTGATCCTAATGCATATGTGTTGATTGAATCATCATCCTTTCCTGCTTTTCTCTGTGTATCCCAAAAGAATTCTGTAAGCTGTCAGCCAGATACGTGTATTACTGGGGATTTGAAAGATAATACAAATGCCAAAGGAACACTACTGTGGATCAGTAATTGTTTAATTCTCATCTGGGTATTAAAACAATGTATTTAGAAGACCAACTTGTGTGACACATACAAATCTGGGCCTTTGGCATATCTGGAGTAAAAAGCGCCACTAAATAACTGTCTTTGATGTAGTAATCTCTTATTTATTTTATTCTGATTGTTTATTGATATATCTCTTCTCTCCTGGTTACAGTGACAAAAGGGTCCATTGCAGCAATAAGGAGAGCCTTATACAGAGAAAAGATATTTTCTCAAATACAAATTGCAACTTAGGGAAGAAATAGAAAATTGAAAGAGACTTAGTAGATCTTCCCCAATATCAGAAGACCACGATATACAAGAACCAGAACTCTTGTCTTAATTGGAGAAAACATAGGTTTGTTTCATTGTGGTAATTTCTAGTTCAGTTGTCAGCATCTTCTATATTAAAAAAATATGCTAACCAGATCCTCAAGAATGTTATAACAGTGTATTCTAAGAAACCCCTTCTCTACTCTATAGTTTCTAAAACTCTCATTTATTCTATTTGAATCTAGTCTATGCTATTTTATTGATTGCAATTTTTGTGTTCGCTAGAGTTCTATTTGTTTGTTTGTTTGCTTAATTGTGTTTGTGTTTTGTTTTAGTTTAGTTTTGTTTTGTTTTAAAAAAACATAACATTTTAAAATATATTTTATTTGCATTTCTCCATAAAATAAGGATGTATAGTTTCTGTTCTGTTCTTTTTCAGTACACCTAACATTTTGGTTTGGTCATTTGTTTGCACTATATTCTTTTACTATGGGTTCATTTAAAAGAACAGAGAATTAAATAGGTTTTCCTTAAGATGCAGTTTCAAAAATTATGCTAACCCTTTCTGAAGAAGCTAACTACATTTTTGGGCAACTTCCAACAATGTTTTCTTCTGTTGGCCAATCTTAAAACAGTAAAGTTCCAATGCATTTAAATAATGGTGCTAAAAGTCATCCAGGAGGTTATGAAATTCCCAGACTTAGATATCATGAAAACTTGCCTGGATAAGTATCTGAGTAACTAAATATATCATTGAAGTCAGCATTCTTTGGGCACAAAGTTGTACTAGGAAAACTTCAGAGATGCCTTCTTATATTTTATATGATATAATTTGTATTTTGTGAAAACAGCTGTCAGGAGGCTAAAGACATCTGTTCTCACAGCAAAACTCAAGCAAGTGTTTTGGAGGTGCAGACACTGTCAAAGCTCAGAGACAAGGCTGGGGTGCTAGGTTCTGAAGGCAGAGAACAACCAGGCAGGTAAGGGGTATGCAGAAAGTGGAGGTTTATCAACATGGAGAGTGTTATTCTGAGGTGTCTTTAAATGGTAGGTGCTGAATATCTGAGCCATGTGTACAAAGTTGAGGACTGGCCCTCCAGCTTCTCCAGAGCAATAGAAGAGGTTGGTTATGATCCTTGTGTGAGCTCAGCATATAGTGAAACTGTGGCCAGTATTTATCAGCTCCACAAGCAAATTTAGACAGCTGTAAGAAAACTGCATCCATTGAGAGAAGCATGCTAAGATGAAATTGGAAATGATCCATGAACCGTTTGGAAGGGTTTTTGTGTGTAGTTTTAATTCTAGAATACAACTGTTATCACTATTGTTTTAGTTCTGGTTCAAGTGCTTATGAGTGTCCAAGTTTATTTATTATTCTTATATGAGATTAAAGCAAGCTGTTCTGCTTTGTTTTGGTGGGTTTGTTTATTTTTAATAAATATGCTAGAAGAATGAGTGTATTCTATCTCTGAGATTTGAATTTCTAGTGATTTGGACTTCCACGTTCAAATTTCTTGATTTTTTTTAAGAATTAAAAATTTCATCCAAGCGAAAGGAGGCTACGGCACATCTCAATTTGCCAGTTTGTTTTGTTACAAATGCATGTGGAAAATACTTTTATTAATAAAAAAAACAAGACAAATTGTTCCTACCACCCTCGACTCCAACTGAATGTCTTCCAGAGAAGTTACTCCTTGATTAAGCTTCTTCACCTCACCCCAAACCCTCTACCCATTATTACAATAGAATTTTCTGAAGGAAAAAGGTCAACGGTTGCAGTACATGTCATGGGAGTAAAAGTAAATTAGAAAGTTTCTGGTAAAATCTTTGAAGACTGTTTCATTAGGCATGTTTGATTTGAAGAATGAATTTCTTCATGTTGTTGAAAACTGTTAAGGAAATAATGTAAAAAGAATTGGGGAATGGAGCAAGACAATTAATAATTATATAATAATGAGAATATTTTCTGACTATCATGCAGAACAAGATACTGAACTATATAAAGATGAAGAGCTCACAAATCTTTAAAATATATGCAAATTTTATTAGATATATTATGAAGCAAAAAACCATTGAATGCTTTTGATGCAGTCTTTTGTAAGAACACACAGTCATTCCTGGATGATCCTTCCAATAAAACAGAAGGCAAACAAAATGTTTTTGTATCCTGATTTTTTTCTTTTGGTGCCTTTCAAGAATTCACAAATCTGTCTCATTAATTTGTGCCTTGGTTTCCAACTATGATCTTGATAGAGTTTTTAAATGAAGGTAGACTTTACACTTCAGAGTTTTAAAACAACATTTTTTATGTAAATACAATTTTTACTAAGAATTCAGGGCTAAGTTGGCCTTCCAGTAAATTATGTGGGGATAATATAATTGAAGTTAACAAGAATTAGATCAGGTTGCCTGCAACTCACTCCAGGCAACTCCCTGATAGTTTAGTAGAAGATATTTCATGAACTTCAAGACCTTGAGGTTCTAAGGACTGTACTACCTTTCCCTTTTAGTTACAATCTTTTTCACCATATTCTTGTATCTGATACCAAAAATAGAGATTAAATATTTGGAAATACTCAATCTGCTCGGATATATAACCAATGGATCTGGCTTCTTGTTCTTAAGATCCACATTATTTTATTTTCATATCATTAATTCATTTCAGCTATGAATCCATCTTGAGCTAAATTTCTCATATCCTGCTCTGAACACAGACTTCACTGACCATTCTGTAACCTTTTTGATATTCAACCCTATTAATACATAACCTTAGTTTAGGTCTTCTCCTTCACTGAATAATGAATTCACATATAAACTCTACATAGAGACAAAGACAATTTATCTGATGACACAAGTGTTATTAAATATATTAAGATATTTTATCCTGGAAAGCAGTCCAGAGACAGAGTTTTAGAGTTTTAGTTATAGAGACAGAGTTCCATGATGTCATATGAAGATCTCTTAATGACTGTTCCAAAGACCCTTTATAGAAGTGTATGCTGAAATTTGGCCTGTATCCCAGGAAACCAAAAGTCAGAGCACAGATAGGGGAAATATACAGTTGGATACATCAAATGCTTCTATGTTTGTGTACCCATTGTGAACCACTGTTTGTTTTATCTTAACACAGAGATAATATTTATTGAAAGGAGATTGGTTAATTTGCTTGCCAACATGTCCAGTAACAGAAAAAAAATAAATCTATTTTATATTCTCAGGCTAAAGTTACTTAACAGTTATCGTTGCCAAATATAAAAGACGCCAAAGATAAAGTACTCTAAATTTTTAACTACTGTTAATATTTGAGGAAAATAACAACACTCAAACATGCGTCAGTAACAGTATCTTGCCAGAGTTACCCAAGAACCACTGAAATACCTAAATTAAATGGGCTGTTTTGGGGCAAAAATCATGCCTTGCAGTACAGCCTAACTTTGGAAGTTAAAAGATTTCTCCTCTTAGTCAATGTAATTTTGGTAGACAGATTCTGCTAGATAACCTGGTCTGGGCTTGGTTTTTCCTATTTTCTAGTGACAGTAAATTCTCTATTCTATAATCAATGTCATTAAATGTATATGCATATTAAATGTATAAGCATATGCATATATATGCATATATATGCACACACACGTATGTGCTGGAGTAGAGTGATTTATTATGCATTGTTGTTTCTTATGTATTACATCAAGTTTGCAAATAGAAAATATGATAAAGAAAGCACGTTTCTTTTAAAGGCTGGGATAACCACATGGGAGGAGATTCTGTCATCTGTTTCCAGATCTGATTAGATATTTTATCTAGTCATGGGGGATGAATCAGAGAGCAATACTGATTTAAGTTTGTTTTCTGAATATTACATATTCAGATGATTAAATTAAACACTAAGTATTTTCTAGGGTTAGTGGAGAAAAGGAACTTCATTAAAATTTAATCCAAAAGGTAATTGTGTGTATTGGGTTTGCGTAGAAATGTTTTAGTAGCAGGGGGAAGCTACAAGGGTGGCTTTTGTGAGTAGCTGCCAGAAACTTCCTCTCCATCTGATAGAGGCAATTGTCAAGACTGGTTTGAAACTGGCCAAGACAGAGTACATCAGAGACAGTGAGAGTGTCCCTTGGATAATACATTTAGGAAGAGGGGGAAAAAAACCAAAACAGCTAGGCAACTGCAGTTGAAAAGAGGAGCCACAAGTTCAGTGGATTAATATATGTTCAGGTTCAGGTAAGAATGCCCACATACTTCCTCTGAGGATGAGTTTTACACTGTGTATCATACACAATCCTTTGGTGGAAGGACCCAGAAATTCGTCTGATTTGTGACACCTTCTGGGGTATGACCACTGTCACAACAGCCTAGTTGAATCAGTTATGGCCCATCAGAACAGATGAACATCTTCAGGATGACAAGTGAATGTTCTGATACTTTCCCCAGGGGAGGGGGAGTTTTACACCTGAGCCAATTGTGTACGGAAGGATATTGGCATAGTAAAAAGTATTATGCCACATCTGCAGGGTCTGCTTCTTATCAGCCTTTTCACCCATCTGACTCAAAATCCAGCTTGCTGCTGCACAAAGTTTGGTTTGTGTTGTCATCCTCTGATTGATGGATGTGCAGCTCCTCTGTACCAGGGCTGCTCTTATGCAGATAAGAGGTTTTGCCATCATACACCCTCTCACCTTTGGTTGGAGGGTACAAACCTGGCCTCAGCAAAGCACCTGATGCTTTTGCAATTGGCCAGTTGTTTGAGGCATTTACCTTCTGTATTTCGGTCTCTCACACGTGGTGAGGCAGCTGTGCCCCTGCAGCTCATGGAGGTCCATGCTGGAGCAGAGATGCACCTGCAGCCCACAGATGACCACACACTGCAGCAGATGGATGCCTGAAGGAGGCTGTGACTGTGGGAAGGCTGCACTTGAGCAGGCTCTTGGCAGGACCTGTGGACCAGAGGAGAGCAGAGCTCACACTGAGCAGTTTGCTGGAAGGACCTGCGACCCCACAGGGGACCCATGCTGGAGCAATCTGTTCTTGAAGCACAGAACCATGTGGAAAGGTCCATGATGGAGCAGTTTGTAAAGAACTGCAGGCCATGGGAAGAACCCACATTGGAGAAGTTAATGGAGGATTATCTCCCATGAAAGAGACCCTACAGGGGAATAGGGAAAAGCTGTGAGGAATCCTCCCTCTAAAGAGGGGCAGAGACAACATATGAGGAACTGATGCCAACCCCAGTACCCCTGCCTGCTGGGTGGATAGAAGGTTGAGAAAAATTGTGACTGAATTTAAGGCCAAGAACTAAGCAGGAGTGGGGGGAAGGTGTTTTGACACTGGCCAAGTGCCAGGCACCCACAAAAGCAAAACTGGTGGTGATTGTGTGCACAATGGCAGGCAACAAGCTGTCCATGAGCCAGCTGTGTCTTTGCGGCCAAGAAAGCCAATGGTGTCCTGGATGCATTAGGTAGAACATTGCCAGCAAGTTGAAGAAGGTGATCCTGCCCATCTATTAAGCTCTGGTGAGGCCACACCTGGAGTGCTGTGTCCAGTTCTGGGCTCCTCAGAAGCAGGTCCACAGGAGGGCAACAAAGATGACTGAGGGACAGGAACATCTCTCTTACAAGGAAAGGCTGAGGGAGCTGGACTTGTTCAGCCTTGAGAAGGGACAACTGAGAGAGAACCTCATCAATGTGTATGAATATCTAACGGCAGGGTGTCAGAAGGATGGAGCCAAGCCCTTCTTGGTGGAATAGGACAAGAGGCAAAGGGCAGAAACTGATACACAGGAAGTTCCACCTGAATATGAGGAAGAATTTCTTTGCTGTGGAGATGACATTGTGCTGGCACAGAGTGCCCAGAGAGGGTGTGGAGTCTCCCTCCTGGAGCTATTCAAGAGCCATCTGGACATAACCTTGTGCTCTAGGATGACCCTGCCTAAGAAGCAAGGTTGGACCAGATGACCCACTGTGGTCCCTTCTAACTTTACTGCTTCTGTAATTCTGAAACATGGACACCTAGTTCCACATCAAGCAATCAAAATAAATCTTTCTTCCTCACTGCAAGGGTTTTCATGGCTCCTCAGGTTAGGCTTTGCTTTCTTCTTAGATAGAAATATTGGGTAGTATCTTGATTTGATATAGGGCTATCCTTGAAAGGAAAAATAAATAAATAGCCATGTGACTGAACTGTAATAAAACCAGTAACAAAACAAAACAAAACAAAACAAAACAAAACAAAAAAAAAACAAACCAAAGCAAAAAGTATGTCTCTTTTTGTTTTTCTACCAAACAGGTTTAAGGCTAATCTCAGGGGTATTATTCAAGAAGTTTAATCAAATAGATTTAAAGAATTAGATTTTAAACAGCTTAACCAAGTTCTGTTCTGTTTTGTTTGTTCGTATATTTCTGCTTTTAAAGATCTACTGTAAAGCAAGACAAATCTTAATATATATGCAAGTGTGTTTAAGTGTGTGTGGGTGCATGAATATGCACAATATCTGGTTTTTCATAATAAGAGCCGACTGCAAATGCCTTAAAGCTTTTTGCACTAGATATTGTCTTTCCATTTTTATTTAATTTTTTAGAAATATGGTTTCCTTCTCTTTCCTTTTTCTCCAGGCTATTGTTTATCCCAACGGAAACATTCCTTATCCTTACAAGGATTTGTATCTTAAACATAAATACTGACAACTTGCCTATAGCTATATTGCCTATGGAAGTGATTACAGAATGACTGGATTGCATGTGAGCAGACCTGAATCAACTTTTTACTGTAAATGTCTTTTAAATAGAAATACATTACCATTAAAAAATGTTGGTTTTGGCTGCAAAGTTAAAGGCAGAACATCAACAAATCTAAAATGCTTTCATCCCTGAGGGAAGAAAATATTCTATTACATGAAATAGGAGTGTGGAAGTATAAAAAAGCAGCTCATAAAAATCACTGACTAACCATGTCTCTTTCCCATATCTAGCAACCTCCCCCATTCTCCCCTTCCCTCTGAACAGAAAAAATGTTTTCCATCTATTTTTTCTGCTTTGAGCAAGCATTTTCTTAACCCATTGTATAATATTCCTCTAAAACTGTTTGGTACTGTGCTAGTTATCTTCAGAATTGTTTAGAACAAAATCTTATTTCTACTGTACCTTTTTACACTCCCTTTGTGCCAAAGCTTTCCCTTATGACTTTGTAAAATAAAAAACAACTACTTACTTTCATCATGTTAAAAGAATAGCAGTGATTAATATTATAGAGAAAATGTTTCAAAGGACAAGTCTTTTCTAGAAGATACTGCAAAGTCAGATCTCTCATTTCAATAATTCCCACCTTCTCTCCACTGACTTAGGAGGTGTTATTTAGGCCGGTGAAAAGTTATAGCTAAAGAAATAAAATTTTAAAAATTATTAAATTTTATTAAAAATGTATATCTAGTTATATTTCTGTTTAAGGTAGATAAGTCATCCTTGTATTTATAGATTAATGTAGTATTTTGAATCTTTATTTTATCTTAAATTAACTTTCTATGACTGTCAAAATAGACACCTTGCTCATACACAGCCTCAATAATTTCAATTCACTACTGTGTAGAAATTGCTATACATGCATAAAATTGCTGTAGGAGGAGGACCTTTGAACTAGATTGAACTGGCAAACAGGTGCTTTTTATATTTAAGTAATTTCTACTTTCCCTATTAGGTAACTTGATTACTCAATCAAGTATATGCTTAAGTATGTGCATCTGTTTCTGGTCAGATGAACAAGTAAGGAGAAAAAGAGAATTCATAAATTACTTTGGGGAGGAAGCTAACAGAAAACCATTAGGTTCAACCACCTGCTTGATCTATACCTGAGTGACAAGGAAATCAATTTATTAATAATAAAGTCAGCAAATGCTTAATAGATGAGGCTTTATTTCTCTGACATTATGTTAAATAAATTCTCTAAATCAAGTAAACCAAATATGGAGCTATAATTAAAATATTTCTGATAATAACAACCCATGTAGATTAGATTTGAACTTGTCAGTCAGCTCTGAACAGAAGTCACATGCCTCCAATATAAAGAACCTTCCCATGAGTCCAAGAATTCAGCTTTCCAAAACAAAATGAGAAACAGAATCCTTTTAAAGAAAGATGAAATCCTAAAGGGTTTCCTGCTTTTTCAATTATTTGTAACTTCTTAAACATTTATACCCTTCAGTTCAAATCTGTCTCTAATATATAATTAATATGTATAACAGATCTAAAAAAAATTCCCAGAATAAATAAAGCTTTTTTAAATCTGTGTTTCACTGAGTTCGTTTCCAATGATGCATTTTAGATGGAGAAGTCAGGATTTATAATTTTCCCTGTGTTAATGCCTCTACTGACTCAATGTTTAATATTTAATGTAGAGACCTTCATCTATGGTTAGTTTGGATACTATTAAAAACTCCCTGAAATGATTGTTTACATGATATTTAAAATCTTCATTACTTCCCATTGAATTAAAATCTTTTTTTTATTAAAGAAAGTATAAGGTCAGGATGGAGATCACACTGTCGCTTTAAACAGGCTGGATTTGCCCAAGCTTGTTGGTGATATCAACTAAAAATTTAAAAAAAGTGAATTTCCCAAATCTAAATAATCTAAATAATAACGACTTCAAACTTTTAAAACAGCTGCAAATACAAGAATCTGCTACTACAGACAGGAATTAAAATCCAATCCTTTTCATAGTTAATTGACATTCTTATACAGCATTCAGTGCAGCAGAATGTCATCTTCTTGCTGGCTTCTGGATATCCTTTCAAATAATAAAAACGCAAGTGACTGGTATCAATACTCTGAGCATCACAGCATTTCAGCATTTGGCATCAGAGAAAAAAAATTATTTCCCTGTGTTAAATATATAATTAGTACAATACCTACTAGAGTAGCCCTTCCTGGAAATGAGCATGGGACTGAAAGAAAAGTACCACTGACATATGATAACAAACTGTCCGTTAATAAATATGACACCTCGGGGTGTGTTTTAATTACTTTTATTTGACTCATTATAGTTAATGATTTAAAGTAATCACATTTTACTCAGAAATTTTGAGGTGCTGAAAACACAGAGCTGGCTCCCCAGAATACATATTACTGAAACTCCAAAACACTGCTGTCTTAAAAATTTCCTTTTCTACTTACTACAGCATTTCTAGAAATTATGTTTAACTGCTGTCTACAGTGTGTTGGGAGGTAGGACACTGTCATGCTCAGATGATAGATAAGGGCCTGGATCTCTTTGGACACTAGAGTAAATTAATCTTTGGTCTGAGATATCTTCAATTTAGCTAAATTAATCTTTTCCTGACTTATTGAGCTATTATTTAAAGGGGACATCATATCTACCTTGTGTTTGATGGGAAAGTTTAAATATAAATAAGACCATGGACTGTCTAATGTTGTAAAAACTGAAATCCTTCAAGCATATCAGGATACAAAATTTTGGAAAAAGGAAATGACATCTATTTATCTCAGGAGCTTTCAGGAATAGTTGGCACCATAGCCGTGGCTGTGAGGAGCTAGTTTGAACTTAGTAGGCAAAGTTAAGACATTCTTTTGTGGTTAAAGCTTTGGTTGCAATGGTTCATTAACTGATCAATATTTAAATAAAATATCAGAAATATCAGCTTCCTAAGAACTACACTTATTTTAATATCTTAGTTTTAGTCTTTCATAGACCTGCTATCAAAAATGAAGACCTCATGCAACTTGCAACATTTTTTAAGTCCATCAGAGCATGTAGTTGTGCCTAAAACCAGAAGTGTTTCCCCATGTTTTGTCTTCTGAAAAAAAGGTTATATCAAGTTTCCCACAATAAAGTAAATGTTGCCTATTTTCCAGAAAAACAGAAGGGTATCTCAAGCCTAAGATTTTTTTTTAACCTGCAGTACTTTACAAATGACCAGTCAGTTATTCTTTAATCACTACCAAAAAAAATCAAATATCATATCTTAGTTGCCATTGTACTTTGAGGAAAGGCAGGATTTTATTTCAGATCTCAGAGGTGCTACTGAAAAAAAATACCAGTAATGTCTCCTGAGCCTTAACTGTTAATTTTGAGAGAGTAATTTTTTCCCCTCTCTCAATAATGAGTGGCTTTGGCCTAGAGGCACCTTAAACGGAACATAATTTACCATGAACTTTGTATTTTACCACATTATCAGCTATGATTTCTTTAATAAAATTTGCTGTAGACAGGATATAAAGGAAAAAGGAGATTCAATGCTGTTGAATAAAATCAGTCTGCATTATTATTTGACATTGTATTCCAAACTTTTATTCAGTTCTTAGAATCTGAAATTTCTACCAAACAGTGATTTCTACAACTCTGGTATAAACTAGTAGCATTCATAAATTTATGTATTGTTATCTGTGTATTAACAGACTTATGGTTTATCCAAAGTAGTACAGTTATCGATTTTTAAAGACACCTGGTGCACATATGAGACTTTTCCTTTAGTGACACACCACACAGGCAAATTAAAAAAAAAATCTTGTAATTTTAGTTTGTTCTTACTTAATAATTTAAATATATTTCTGTGTGAGTAAATTCTATTTCATTACATGTGTCAGATAAATGTTGATTAGATTTATTTCAAATAAGACTGCTGTGAACCTTGGATAATAATAACATGTTAAAATTACTTTTAAACCACAATTTTTGATAACAGTATTTAAGTAAATAAACATATACTTGGTAAGAAAAAGAATAATTTTAAAGGGATATTTTCACCCAGAGAAGCCAATCAGATAAATTATTTTTCATGTTTACAAATTTAAAGAGGAATTAGAATTTGCTATGAAATAATCTGTCAGTACTTGTATCACACCACAAAATTCCCATCTCTGAAAATTATTGTAGATCTGTTTTCTGGAAAAAAAAATAGAGGAAAATAAATTCTACTGAATAAAAAATTAAAGTCCCAATTAATCCCTAGTTCAGGTTTACTGCCTGTGGGGGGAATGTGCCGTGTTACCGACTACATCAGAGAAACTCTTGTCTCAGTAATATAATGGATTGCAAGTATTTTCCATCTCAGTTTTAATGCAAGTCATGCACCACTCTTGCTTGTCTTGTGGCCTAAAATGCTCATACAAGGAAGATTTTTTTACTCCTTATGTTGAATTTTGATGGTGCTGCTGAAATTTTTCTACGCAAGAGGTGACCAAATATTCTGACAGATCAGATTCTTATTCTCATACTGAACAACAGGAAAACAGAAAGTAAAGTTTGATTTTTGAAAGGGCTGCATGACTCTTGATCAATGCCCCAGTGATTTTCAATGGATTTTGCTCTGAAATTTTTAAAGGTTGTGAGCATTGTGCAGAGATACTGGCTTGCATTGATCTCAGTTGAACCAGCTTTGGGACTGTAAGTATAGTTCTGTTAAGCTTAACCTAGCTCGTGAATGAAGCTGAGAAAGAGGCTAAATGTGAGCATGATGATGACACTCTGTGGCACATGTGTCTGAGGGAGCAGAATGACTGCAAACAGTTAACATGGCTCCTGCAGCATCACTGGGTAAGTTTAGTTCCCTTTGTGCAAGCTCCATAACCACCTTTAAGAGCCAGCCAGTTGGAACATTTGTGAATACTCAGATCCTGTCAGTATGTGGTTATTTTTCGAACACATATAAGTAATATATGTTCCTTTTCAGGGTTAAGTGGCCCGTCCACTTTGGACAAATCCGGTAAATTGGTCCAGTTCGGGTGGTAATTGACGCGTTTAAACTCTTAAAAGGTACTTCAAGGAGACCTCAAAGGCAAGGAAGAATGTTACCTACCAAGAAATCTACCTCCTGGATGTGGATTTTGGACTGCCCATTGATTTGCCTTCAGATCTAGCAGGCTGTGGCAGGGTGAGCAGGCCACTCAGTAAGGGGCAGTGGTAGCCTGTTTATTATTCGTTTATTTCCCAGTTATCAATAATTTCACAGGTCCTCATGTCAAACCTTCCTCTGGTGCTGGCAAGTATCTCCTTAGAAGACTAGAAATGGCAACAGTGGCTCTCTTGCTGTCATGAAAATATACCAACTCTAGGGTAAGAAATTCACCTAGAACTCTAACCTCATATATTTTCCAAATACTCTGTACATTGTTCATCAGATTATCAATATTTATGAATTTCTTGTGTTTTATTTTCTGAAAATATATTGACAAACTGGAGTAAGATACAGCAATAAAGGTTCAGTGTAGATTTGCATGTGTGATATATGAGATCATACAGAATGTACAGCTTCAGTGAATATTTCTAAATATATATAATTCTGAGCAACACTTCTTTATCCTCTTCATATTATCATTGAATATTTTACAAAGCAATTTTTGGATTTGCTCTTTCATTTCAACAGTAAAATATAGAATAAAACAAACAAACAAACAAACAAACTTCCTTAATAAAATATTCCTGTATTCTTAATTTACAGTAAATTACATTTATGTTCCATAAGTTGAGTCTGTTTTGTCCATGATGGTAGTTGCTAAGTCCTGACCTCATGGTCAAACTCAGGGGCCTGTTTGCTACCTGTGGGTCTGGAGCTGAGCTGTGGCTGATCACAATATTCAGAGTACTCCATTGCTGAAAAAATGCACTTGTAGTTTTTCTATCTGCATAATATTTAGTATATTAGGAAAAAATTCTTCACTGAAAGGGTTTTCAAGCATTGAAAGGGACTGCTCAGAGAGCTGGTTGAGTCATCCTGCCTGGATGTACCTAAAAGGTGTGCAGCTGTGACATTTAATGACGTGGTTTATTGATGGACTTGGCAGGGCAGGGATAATGGTTATACTCTGACCTTACCTAAATGATTCTGTGAATCCATGATTTAAGAATTTTTTAAAAACTAGTGCATCCTAAGTTCTAAAGCAAGACAAGGAAACAGCATGTGTATTTGTCTTCTTTAGGTTTTTTAAAAGAAAGTATTTTATACATTTTTCCTTCTGAGACAAAGCATCTCAAACTGTGGATGAAAAAATAACATCAAAAAATTAGTTCTGAAAGATAAACAAATTAATGACATTAGAAGACACTGGAAGCAGTAATCTAAACTTCAGAGCTATTGTTCTTTAATGTGCTACATACTATTTGAGAAATTATATAATATTAATTTAATTATTTTGCTATGTTGCTGTACAAAAAGCTGTCAGTTATTGTATACAACTTGTAAGAGTATAGCTTACTTCTGTGATTTTATAATTGAATACCATCATATTACAATTGTACATGAATAATTATTTGCATCACTAATCCCCATCTCAATAAATCTGTTCATATAAATACAGTTTACACGTTTTGCTTCTAAGTAGGAAATCAGACAATTTTAAAAAAGGGTGTTAAATGAATTTTTAATAATTAAAAAACAAAATAAAAGGCGCCACTCTAAAGAGCAGAAAACCTACAACCAGAACCCTGCTGCAGGATTTGAGTTCATAATTTTAAATAGATGTTTTTCTATTCTTGAATATTTTAGCTTTTATCTTTTCTATCTGTATTTACCAGCTACCTTTTATGAAGTCTTGACCTTAAAAATGCTTTGAAATATGAATAAACATTTTGAGAAATAGATGACCAGCAAGAATAAAACATGAATTTTATATAAAGAATTGACAATGTTGCAGTTTGTGGTTTTATTTACAGTAAAGTTTTTATGAAGACTTACTTGCAATAAATTTAAAAGTCACATGATAAAATAAATAATCATTAAATTATTTAATAATACCCCTACCTATGGTCTACTAACAAGCACTTCAATTTCCCCCAAAATTGTAATTCTAACAAAATTAAGATAATAGCCATTTTTCTGTTCAGGAGTTATATATAAGAGCTGCGTGATAGGTCATGTCTCTGTTTAAAGATTTAGCAACTGCATTTGACATAACACAAATTTTAACATGTTTGATCTCAAAGATAAATGAAAATATCATTTTTCAATAATAAAAATTACAGTAAACTATTTCACATTATGTAATTGAAGAAGATTTGAAGGAAAGATAATCCCATTCTTAAAAAACCTTCAAAAACACCCCCTAAGATAAATGGCACAAATTATGGGGGGGGGGGGGGGAATATAAAGTATTTTTTACAGAAAATACCAAATATATTTTTTTTTACAACAAAATCACATGGAAATAAATTTTGGTTTGGTTTTTTTGGGTTTTTTTATATTATTTTATAAGATTATCACAAAGATTCACTTCTTTTCTCCTCAAGTATATTGTTAGAAAGAACAATAATATGTTTTGCAACATGTAAATTTCAGTAGAATCCATGCTGATGTTATTTTTGATCAGCTTGTGGTTAGGTCAAAATCAGTCGATGTAGTTAAACTGAAATTATGATCAGCTGACACTCGACAGTATGTCTTTGTAATCCTTCACCATAACTGTAATATTTTGAACTGTAGTGAAGTGATTCAAATAAAGTTACAGAGACATTCATGTACCTATGCTACTATATAATTTGACAAAATTTTGTCTTTCAGTAACACACAAAAATGCTGTCTTTAAAGGTCTCTGAATTATTATCTCGAAATCTACTAGTGATATTCAATCTTGACATAGCTTTCTCAAACTTATTCAATAGAAGGAGAAAGAATATAATTTTTATTTTTTTATACCTTTCAGTCTTTCAGATGTCAGTTTCACAAAAACACTAAAATACTCTGGCCTTTCCACTGAGTGGAGGTAAATTATGTCAATTTTCCCAAAAGCTTCTAAGTGGTTTGATTTTGTCATCTTAGGTAGCCCAAAGTTATATTAAAATACAAAAAAAAAAAAAAATTGTACAGATCAGTATTAATGTGTACATCAGAAGCAGTTTTAGAAAACAACACAGTATTATAAGAATTTTCTTACATTCAGCGTTGCCCTATCCATTTCATCTACTATGCAGGTTGTAAGCCAACTTAAACACTGTACTGGCAATACCTGAAGACATTTCTTTCCATCTTAAATGTTTTAACTTTTCAACCATGCCCACTCACACCCTTGGAGTAATTATTTACTGTTTGCTGTGTTTGTAATTTTTTTCCTAACAAGTGTCGCCCTCTGAAATTTAAAGAAAGAAGCTTTATTTTTTTGAAACCGTGGCAGTCAGTGTTTGGATTGCATTACAGTGCCTCAAATATTTGGCAATGTAAGTTCGTGGTTTGTGCCAGATACTTTAATTAGTTGGACAAATTATAGGATGGTAGAATAGCACAGAATACACAAATCTTACCCATATTGATTAATGCCACACCCGGATTGCTTCATAGATATATGCAATGTATTATTTGAAGGGCAAAACAAATTCTTTTACTAGACTAACTGATATTTTGTGGAAAAACTTTTGAGCCCAGAATTTTCCTCATATTTGAAAGTTTTGCTAAAAAGGCATGTATGCACCTCATTTAAAAATATTGATTTATGTTTAAAAAAAATCCACTGAAACAGCGTATCTAGACAACATTAAACTTGAAGATGTTGGAAAATTTCAGAATTAAAGTGGTGGTCACACTTCATTCTAACCATATATTTTTTCATCTTTTGATAACCATGTATCATTTAATTATGGGAGACAAAATTAAAAGTCTTGTGTGTTGCAAATATATCCTGTTTGCATGCAATGAATGCTGGTTATAACTACCCTTTTGAAACAGAAGGAGCTTAGACTTCAGTTGCTTTGTGTCTTATGTCCTTAATTTAAACTTTTTTCTTTTTTAATTGCTATATTCTTAAGCAATATTCTTCAGCAGTAAGGGGTGGATCTCAGATCTATTTTTGAGGATACAGAGAGCACTAAGCCACAGAAAGATCTGTGGGTTATAAAGCACCAGATCTTGTAATAAAATATTTTTATTTCCAAAAGAAATAAATGTGAACTGCAAATTCAGTCATTTTTTCTGTCACTTAGTGACTTGTGGATGTTTAACTTGGCCAAAATCAGATTTACTGAATAATTTTTGACCTCTATTACTTTTAGCTGTTCCATTTTCTTATTTTTCCCATCACACAAGGCTATTAAGATTGCTTTGGTCATCTCTTTCACTTCCTTGCTTCAAAGGTCAGTAGTAAGATTTGTAAAAATTCAGGCAAGACAGCTCTGTTCTGGTACCAGTGCCAGAGGAAAATAAAAATCTCTGTTCATATTACACAGCCCTTGAGTGAAGCTTACTTTCAGAAGACAGGAATCAGGAAACCTGTAGTCACCAATTCTTTAATCTTATATCTAAGTACTTACTTAAAAGACTAAGAAAAGATAAACAGATTAACAACAACAAAAATATCATATTCTAGCAGTTTCTCAGTAGGGAAATCTGATTTAGTGTGCATTTCAGTGTCAACTAATCTTAGTATGACAAAGTTAGGAGTAAGCCTAAGCAGGCCATTTCAATGGAAGCTGTCAGTCTCAGAGTGGTGGTTTAAGCTTTGCCTATTTAACAGAGAATTGGGTTAAACCCTTTACCACTGGGGACTCGAATTCATAGCCATGAACTTTAAAAAAAAAATCAAATAAACAGCTTATTCTATGTTTTATAATTTAAAAAATAATGTGAAATATTGTATGTTTTGTTTAAGACCCCAGAGGTGGATGCAGCACACCAGATTGGAGTACAGCAGCAGAATCACCTTCCTCAGTGATGAGAGGTTGAGAGAATTGGGATTTCCAGCCTGGAAAAGAGGAGGCTTTGGGGTGACCTAATTGCAGCCTTCAACTGCCAGAAGGGAACTTATAAGAAAGATGGGGTAAGCCTATTTTCAAGAGCATGTAGTAATAGGACAAGCATGTTTCTATTTTTTCTTTTATTTGCACCTCTCATTCACAGATATAAGCTGTCAGAAAGAGAAGTTGAAATTCTTTGTACAAATTTGTGTATAAACTTTCAGTTATTTAACCTTCAAAATTATGAGATAAATGTTCACCATTCAGAGACTTCTGGAACTGAATAATGCAGTCACTAATATTTTTTGCGTTTCAGAAGTACAAAGTCTAAGAATACCATCAAGGCGTGAAAAGTTCTCAAATTTTAACAAATTATAGAAAAGACAAATGCCTACTGTTTTCTAATAGAAGAACCATAGGAGGGACTTCTATGGCACTATCAAATTCTGCATGTGGCCCTTCAGTGTTAAGATAAAGGCAATGATATCTTTGACTACCTGTTAAGAGTTTGTCACTATTCATCAGTAAAGTTAGAGGAAATAAGTTTTGCTGTTGTCTTTATATCATTGCCGAAATGAAAATACAGAAAAAAAAATTATTTTGCCAAGGGACATTCTATTTGCAAAAGTGCAAAACGCTTTGGGTATTTTGGAAGTGTTCAGTATTGAAGTCAACTGCATTACATTAGTGACATCATTACTTTATCTTTCCTAATGTTCAGGTGAAATTTCCTGAAACTCTTATGCAAAGATGGTTAAGTAGAGCTGCTCTAACTTCTTTCTTTGATGCTGAGTGCACAGGCTATTTACTCATTCTCTCCTTGTCTTTCTTCTGCAGTCTAATTGAAAGAAATTGGATTACTTGGCTTCTTCTTTGCAGAAGGTGGTTGCTCTGAGCACATGCTTCAAGACACTGACATTTTTCTGTATTTTGTTTACTATGAGAATCACTTCCTAAGTTAAAATACCTCATCACAATTATGCTCTGAGACAAAGTTTGTAGGGAAGAGTAGTAGCTGACAAACTGGAAGCATTGAAAATAAGTTTTCAGAAACAGCCTTTGTTTGGGTCTTGAACAGAAGCAACAGTCTCACAATCTAGCAACATGTCAAGAGCAACTTTCCTAGGTTTAGCATGATTCTGCTCCTTAATTAGACAATTTGAGTAAAAAGCTAGATAACAGCTGCAAATCAGGGACTGTTTTAGAATAGAAAAAATGACAATGCTATTAGCTTCTACATGATGAGAGTTCATCTGTCCTGAGGAAGAAATGAGAAATGTGGAAAGTTCAAAATTATAAAACAAGCATTTCTAATTACTTGATTTATTTTTCTTACTTAAAGTTCAACTCAGATATTAATTTCAACCAGGACCTTAAGAAAGAGTTCCACTGAAAATCAGTCAAGATCAGGACTGAGAAGTCAAACCTTAGATTTTTAGTGAAAGGTGTTCTCCCATTGGTAGCTAGGCACTGATCCCCTTTATTACTTCTTTTCATCCCAGTTCATTTGGATATGTAATAGATATATACTTTAACCTTCAACAAAACTATTGATTATACTACATTCCATTTCTTTCTTTTCTTTCTTTGCATATTGATTCTGAAAATTATTTTAGTAAGATCAGGGGTTGTTTAAGTGTTAGGAGAAAAAAAGCCTTCTTCCAAGATAGAATCTCCTTTTATTAATATTATGTCTGATTTCTTGTGGGGAAATAAATTTCAGAATGTAACATACAACAACTGAAGTCTAGAAAAAAGTTTGGTTTTTTTTTTCACTTCTGTCTGTTTACAGAAGGAATATAATTTCTTTTCAGACTTTATAATAGAGGCCTCCTATGAACCTATGAACAAAACCACTTTTAAACTTGTGAAACTCGAAAAAAATTTCTAATATATAGCTACAGTCTTAAATATCCTTTTATTCAAGGATAATACCAAAAAAATAGTGCCTTTAAACATGTTTCATTAGTAGGTGAAACCAAGTTCCTGGTCCCTGACAAAAATGTGGTGATTTTGCTGCTTATAAAATGGGTCCAATAGCCACTTTACATAAGTAGAATAGTCCTTGCCAAATAACTGTGACACCTTTTGAGAAAAACACTTTAACACTTTTGCAATTATAATGTTCGTGTTAAGCTAAATCTCATGACATTATTTGCTAATCCTATTTGTGTTTTGCAAGTTTTAAAAGATTTAAACAAATTAACACAAGTCCTTTTGCTTCTTGAAAAAATATCACTTCAGGTAAAAATTAAGGCAAAAACATTGATCATCATAAAAGTCTACCAGTTCAAACAAATTGAAGGGGTTTAGTTTTGGTTTTGGAGAATATGTAAAAATTCAAATAAAAATATATTAAAAAAATAGTAAGTCAAGGAATTTCATTAAAATGAGAGGGAGAACACAGCTCTGTGTTGCAGGTTGTTTAAAGAAAAAATATAATTAAAGGGGGATCTTTTTTGTGAAAATTTGAGGGTGTAATTTTCCAGTTGACAGTAATGCTCATGAAGGCAATAATTTATTAAAAAATTTTAAATCTGCAGTTCAGATTTCTAGAAACCACTTTTTTTATGAAAGATTTGGCTAAATACCAGTACGTATACAATCACTTTTTATTTTTTTTCCTCACAATGCTCAAAAACATCCAAACATAATCAGAAAAAAACCAAACCTTTTCTTCTAATAACTTCCACAAACAATTTAAATTTAAGTGTTCTCATTATTGGATTTATGTAATGATTTAGAGAAGAGCATTTTCATTTAGATATAGTGCAATTAGTAGGTTTTTAAAAATAATTTTGCTTTTTTTGTTGACTGATAGTATTTCAGTAAGACAAAATAAAAGTCAGTGTTCCTGAAAAGAGTAAATAAGAACTTACACTGATGTTTTAGTTTAGAGTAAGAATATAATTTGAAGTGATCTCCTAATTATTCTCACTCATCACACACACATATTTGTATCACAGAATGGTTTCAGAGTGTCAGCTGTTTCCATTCTGGTTGAAAATGAGACCAAACACAGAAAATAAAAACTTCCAGTCTTCTCTAACAGCTAAAATTGCTTAAATCCGGGGCTCTGGTCCTGCACCAGCAAGAGCAAAGCCTCACATGGTGTGGACAATGCATCTTCAGTATTTATTGTCTGTCTCTGAAGGCCAGCATCCACTGAGATGCACTACTTACTACACACTCTAAATACTTCAGTTAGGGAGCTGTCAGGAAAAGAACAGAATGTCCACTCAAAGTTATTAGCTCAAATGGAAGTAAATTTAAAGTCCATTCCATAACTTCTATCAAGACTTAACATTACAATGCAAGCAAAATGAATGGAATATTTTGAGGGGCATTTGAAAGCATGTGGGACTACTATATTTTCACTTGATCTTGAATGTGTTTGGAATCATACTTGTCAAAGACTTGTTTGCTTATTCTGTTCTGTATCAAAGGCAGGCTTTACATTTAATCTGCCTTTTTGTCAAGGAATTCATGTTCCTGTGCCTCTTTCGTGGTGGAATCATGTGGTTCAACAACACTGGAAAATAACTATTTCTTAGGTGTTACTATTATTTTCTTTTTTTTTCTTCATACAGGCTACTAATATGCTTGGTACTTTTCATGGATTGTACTCTGTTTGAAATACAAAACAATAAACTGAGTTAGACATCAGTTTGTGCTGTAAAATAACCCCAAGCAATATCCCCCAGAAGTACATCATGTAGGGCAAAGAGAAGCAAATGAAAACTATATGTATTCTATTCATATGTGGGCTTAAACTGTTAAAATTTTGGTAATTTCCAGATATCCTAGTTATTTATATTTGTCGAGGGGAAAAAAAAAAAAAAAAGAAAAAGAGATTATGCTTTGGTAATATACTTTCCCTGTTTGTCTGCTTGAGATTCATATCCATCTCTTGTTATCAGCCTGAACAATATTTTTTTCCTTCTGAAGAAGCCTGTAGTGGTTTTAGCATTACTCTCTGTCTGGACTTCCAGATAAAGACATTCTCTTCTTTTATAAATCTCTTAATCTATAAGTATTATTATTGCTGTTTTCTCTTTGTTTGCCTTCTATTTCATTTGATTATACCCTTTTGTTTACACACAGACAGTCTGCATTATAATAATCAAGTAACTTGTAGGTGATGTGTGTATTGAAGCAGAATGCATCCTCTCCTCTGTTTTCATATGCCTTTGTTTACACTGAGGCTGAATAGCAATTTCAATAATTGCAAAAGTGTTCTACTGTTAGATAATAGGAGTGACACGTGAAAATGTCCTTAAACTGATGCTGTGAAGAATATAAAGCACGTATAAATATTCAGCCTTCACAGGAATACCAGAAATCAGCAGATAAAGGATAGCCAGGGCAACATGTTGCAAACTAAGCAGTGATATATCCACTTTGGTGGCTCTTGGGAACTGTTCTACCAACAGTGTGGCAATATAGATGCAACTAAGATTTTTTCTTTTAACATTGTTCCCTATTTCCACCAGCTTCATATGCCCTTTCTCTTCCAGAGTAGCTGTACTTAGAGTTCTAGTTCTGTAAGGCGTTTCAGCAATTGCCCACATATAAATATTTGAGAAGACACGTTGCTGAAGAAATGTGATGAATTAAGATCTTAGTGATTGAACACACAAATTGTAATTGGTATCTGTCTGGGCAGCCATCTGCCTTGTCTATAAATGAAAACTCCTTCTGATTATTATGCACATTTTATAAATGCAGGCAAGAATATGATAATAAAACTTTGAGGAAGAAACATTAATTCCAGAATTATTGTGTCCTAAATTTCTATTTTGAAAAATTCGTAAATCAGTGCAATCCTTAATATAAAAGCAAGTGACAAATATTCCCTGGGCTTCAACAAATAACAGTGTATTAAAATAAGTTGTATCATGTATTAAAAGAAGTATTATTGCCACAAGACAAAAGCTCTAAACTCTTAGAGCTTTTGAAGAGATTTCAAAGGCTTAGTTAAATCAGAAAAGATTCTTAGAGGAACATCTAAACTGGCAGAGAAAATGCTTGCAATTAAGCAGTTTTAGAAGAAAGAAAAATTATCTCAATTCCAGTAAATTGCATACTTCATGTTGTTACCTTGTTGAGATGAGGAATGTCTGGATGGTACATTGAGGTAGGAGGTATGGAACAATTTACAGACACATGCTGCCTTCAAATTATAGCACTCTCCTTCTAAGTAATTGTTTGCACATTGTCTCTGTCAGTATTGATTACACTAAATATGTTATTAAAAGATGGTATTTTCTGGGAAGGAGAAGAACATGGCTCAGTGGATAAGATTTTCATGTATAGAAGCAGACATTTATTGAGTGAATGTTTGGAAATGAATATCAATTTTTTGGACTTGAGTTTGAATTTTACTCTAGTGTAAAATCCCTACATGGTTAAAATGATTGGCTAGTAGGTTTGTGCAATGACTGTGAGGTTATGATGCAAATAAGAAGTACAGAAATACATGGCACAGAGTTAACTATGTATTTCTGAGAGATTAAGAAACAGGAAGAAACATTGTTCACAGAACTAGTGGCCCGGTTTTAAGCATGCAGTTTTATTTTCTGAGCAATTATTTGTCCCTAATTTAACATATGACATGAATGCTTAGCTCTTTTCCCTATTAATACACTAAACTTAACCTAAGTTATTTCACAGAATTCAGTATAGTTAAAATTTGATCTCTAGGAATTTAGAAAATTTATACAAGACACCAATCTGTGCAGTAGTAATTAGGCATATTTTAGTTTTCAAAAAGAAGAATAAAATTCTCCAGTAAAATTCATCTGACCACTGATCCTTGTTCTCAACATGAAACAAAGCTGATTTAGAGCACCATTATTTTGGTAGTAGAGATCAATAGTCCACTGAGCTTGAAAAGCTCCTGAATGAATGAAAATTTGGGACCAGTCTTGTGCACTGCATATAAAAAGTACTTCACATTACCTATAGTTAATACACTGCAAAAAAAACCCCCAACCAAACATACAGAAAACAAAACAAAACAAAACAAAAAACCCCCCACTATAAATAATATTCTTCCAATGTTCAGAAAAGTAATCCACATCCTTAGAAACCTGCTATTTTAAAAATAGATCACTGATGTGAACTCAGACCTCATTCCTCTAGGCACTTACACTCTGTGGTGCATGTGGTTATTTGAGTGCTAAGTTTCTCCCGTGCATAAACCCAAGTCCGTGTTGTCACCTGAATGGAACCCACCCACCTGCATGCCTGTTGCCTGTAAATAAGGTTCTTGATTATACCAGAAAAGTTCAATGGATCACTTGACAGTCTTAGGCTAGTAAGAAAATCTACCTTAAAACATAGGCACTGCCATAAAATTCAGAGATTCTTGAAATTCCTATACATGCATCATAACTCATGTGAAAGACATATTAAATATTACATGGAACATTCATGGCCTTTTGTCCTCAAAAGTCTTCACTTTAGGAGAGGCAGAGATTACATATACACTTCAACCACTGCTTCTTTTGGGTTTCCCACTCACTTAAATGACATTAGTTCCAAGCCATTTTTCTAACTACTTCAGAGAGAATAATTCCTTGAAGTTCTCCTGCAAGATTGAACAATTGCAGCTCAGGAATACCCCAGGGACAAACTTGATCAGAAAAACTCCAAGGAATATCAGAAAGAGACAAATATTTGAAAGTGAGATCTTTACCAGAAATAGATCATTAGATACTTCTAAAAACAAAATGCTGCATGGTGTGATATAGCTCATCTGTTTGCTGATTTTAAAACGTATACTTTTATATCAATTAGAAGCTTAAATCCAAATTATTTATTCAACCCCTTGGCAATTTCTGTTTTGAATCAGCAACCATTTTAAGCTACATTTTACATGGATTTTCACTTTTATTCGGTTCTTGTTCTGTGCTAATTAAAGGAAAAATAAGACAGCTGCTGACCAGTTATTATAAATAAAAATGAAGACAAAAGAATTCATCATCCGTTTGGAAGATGGAATAACTATATTTTGCTATGGTTATCTCAATTCAAATTATTTCTTGTTAACCCTCAGTAATACATAAGTATTGGCAAGTTAGAATTTAATGATAAATACATATTTACAGCTGAAAACTTGTTAAATGAAGCACCATTTCTTAGTAATTTCTAAATCAGTTTAATATTTATTGTTCATCAATATTTGGTAAGTAATTCAATTTTCTTAATTAATATGACTCATATTGCAGAAAAGGAACCAACATTCATGTGATAGAATAAAACAAATCTCTTTTAAAATTGTTGCCTAATGGTAATTAACAAGCAATTTCTTAAATTTCTTTTTCATGTGTTTTCTTTCGATGAGAAAAATGGAAAATGGATTGTATTGAACAGCACAGGGAATTACCTGATCCTGAGTTGATTAACAATTTAATCACATAAATATTGGCTGGCTTCACTTATATGACAGGTAATGGTCAAAGCAACCTACCTCTAACCCCTATGTCCTCTTGATTATAAATATTAAATCTCTCCCAGCACTTGGGCATCTGACTGTGACAGAAACAAATACTGTAGGTATGTGTATTTGATCAAAATTGAAATCTCACCTAAAGATACATCAGCTTCTTCTAAATTGATTAGAACTGATAAGTGACACATCCTCAAGAGATCTTTACACTACCTTACTTTTCTTTACCAAAACTCTGGAGACTGCAACAAAAATTTTCAATTTAGTTTCATGTTCATATCTATTCATATCCCAGAATAATATTTTGTAGAAGTTTCAAATGTTACCAAAAAATAGTAAAATTTCCATTCTGCACACATAAAGCCTGATCTCTCTAATGTTCATTTCTAAATGCTTCAAGTTTTCATCAGTTTCTGTGAAGTGCACATTTTCTTCCATAATTTTCTTCCATTTGATTACTAATATAAAGATGATAATTTTTCGCAGTTATTGCTTCATTGCTATTGTCAGGATCTTCAAAAGTCTTTCTATCAATCAACTGCAACTTAAAAAAAATACATTATTATTTTAAAGTCTCACTGATTAACATGACTTACCACCAGGAATGATGGTGTTTGTCTCATAAGAACAAAGTGCTTAAGTGTCTCACTTTAGTTAAATGTAGATCTAATTCTGCCCACACTAAATGTAATTCAAAATCCTTTTGATAACTTGTTGCATTGATGATAAGAAGGCTAAAAAGCAATAAACCTAAATTAACAATATCAATTAATATGTAATAGTCTGTGTTATTTATATTTAGCCATGATCACTTTTCTGGTATGAAGTCAAATGACAGTGTGTGATTAAAATCTGAAATAAAAATATCCTGCAGTACAAAAAATCTGTTTACCTTGATATACTTGAATCTGATGGTAACCAGAAACACTAAAGGAGCATTACATGTACATCACATGTGCATAGTAATGTTGTGGTTTAGGTTTTTTCTTATTTGCTCTTTCTGTTTGTAGTAATTTGGAGGTTTAAGATTTTTTTTGGAATCACAAATTGTAATTTTATTGTTTAATACCTTTCAGTAAACTTGTATTTCTTAAAATTGTCTAGTTACTTTTTGAATTCGAGATTGGTCAGGGCAACCATAAGACTCTGCAACGTTTTATATTATTGAGTTACAGTATTCCATTTGATTTAATTAAATTTGTTACATTTTTTGAAGTAGTTCTCTCTTTCATTCAAGTTTTTTCAATTTTTTGCCTGCTCTTTTTATCACAGTATTACTATTTTCAGTTACATCTCCTTAGAAATTCTAAGATCTCTTTTCTGGAAAAGTAATAGATAATTTAAAGGGTTATCATTTTATACAGATTTTTTGGGGTTACTTGTTTACATATTATTCATTTTGCAGCTATTCATTCTGAATTTTATCTGCCAACTTACTGCCCATCATGAGATGCTCCTGTACCTTTCCACAATTTTTTTTACTATCCTATACCTTGTATACATGTCAAAGTCTGTCACCTCATTAATTTTGCCTTTTCTAAGCAACTTATGAATATGTTGAATGTCAGTTCTGTTAGCAGATCTTATATTTTCATCAGTTCTTGAAATTTCCTATATTGTTCTTACAGGCCTTATGGCAGGCAAGAATGGTGTTTGTTAAACATTTCATTTAGAACATCAATTTATCTGCAACAAGAAGAAAACAAATAATTCCCCATTCCAGGACATGTATCATGAGTTTAGTTTAAATGGTGGCAGTACATACCTTGCATACATAATCAAAGTGTACTTCAGTATCTCAATTATCTATTTTGAAAGCTCCAGAAGTAGCTTCTGTAAAACTATCAAATACCTTAACTTACAAAGTATACTAAGGTATATTTGTCTAAATAAATTAAAAAAATTAAAAAGAAGGATTCTTTAATGACAATCTGTAGAATACTTTTATAGTCAGTGGAATATGATAAGTTGCTCTTTTTATTTGCCATTTCTCCTCTCTGAGACATTTTATTTTAAAATAAAGTGAAACTCCTTCTTGATTGGCTAGTTCTCATTACTTATATTGAGAGCACATGTTCTTCAGCTTGGAAAAGCATGTAGCTTGCAGATGGCTGAATGTAGAATTCTGTCATTTTTACTTCACTTAAAACTAATGCTGAAGTCTTCTTACTCAATGAATTGCCTACTAATGTTACAAAGAACATATACCCATAAGTCAGAGAATAAGAACTCTTTTGGCCTACAAGACATAAAAGACTAAAAGACTTTTACATGATACAAGCAGAGTAAAGGTTTGTACAAATCCAAATGGATGGATATTGAAGTCTAAAAATTTCTCATGGCGACTATATCATTAACTTCAACTAATAGGCAATTTAGAGAAGCAGTTGCAACTCCTTTGCTTTTGAAACAAAAAGGAAATATAGAAAAGGAAAATTACTTTCAAAATATATAGTGCAAAGAATATCAACTAGAAAAGTTAAATTAACTGCAGAAAAGGTGATTGTACCTAGACAATATTTGCACTATCTTGGTTTTCCATGTCTGTAGAAAATTGATGTTATATTTGCATGGAATAGGAAGTTAAAAAAAATTACTATTTACAAGTCTCTCTTGCTTTTCATATTTATGTCAATATCTGTGGCAGATAAAGGCTTACCACTACAAACACTTCAACTTTGAGATTTGATATTTGTGTACAAAATCAAATCTTTTATATGCTGATCACATCTCTCTTTAACAGTCATGACTATAGGTGGAATTTTTAAAATAAACCACACTGAATTTTTTTTCATGCTCTTAACTATTAGTTTTTAACTAATCCTGATTATGATCTGTGGATGTTATGAAAAATTGGCACTTGTAATGCCTTTTCTGCAAACAAGAAGAGTTAACGTGCCTCCTTTCTTGGAAAGGATCCAGAATGGAATAATTAATTTAACCATAACACTTTGGAGAACATTAGTGAAATATTAATCTGAAGCAAATGACTTCTAGATGTATATTTTCTTCTGTTTGTCTTCTATATGGAGATGAGAGTTATTTTTACTACACATGTGTCTGTACAGTAAATGTTTCACAGTTGTGTTTCATTAAGTCGTGTGAATAGTGGCTTGTCTCCACACAGCCTAAAAGGAGCCCACTGGCAAACAGGAGCACCCAAATACTCCAGTCAGAAACATGAGTTCCCTCTCTGAGCTGCCTGAGCTGTCCCAAGGGGCCTTCAGGCCCAAAGGCAGGAAAAACCCTGCACCAGAAGTTAGTGAGGGTGTTCCCCATGGCATCTCAAAAAGTAAGGGAAGACACTGTCCATTGCCCTGTAGCTTATCATGGAAAGAGTGTTCTGGAAATGGAGATAGGAATGGATAGTATCTATTCTGAAAACACATTTTTGTAGGGAGATGTAGAAACTAGACTGTTACTTGGGACTATGGGGCACAGGGTCCCTTGTATCTGGGTAATAGCAGCTGGAGAGAAACTGGAATGCATACACACTGTGTGGGCAGATGCCAGGGGTTATCAAGGTGGCCTATCTGGCAAGTGAAATAACAGTCCTGGGAGCCAGGTATCAAAGTCATCCAGAAATTCCTGGCTGCTGGAGAGACTAGCACTAGCTAATGAGCTAAGTAGCAGTCAACTGGAAGACCCATTTGCATGTGTCTATCTGGGCATGGGTCAATTGGAGTCCAGAAAATGTACAGGTTGGTTACTGGATAAACTAGGTGTATAAGAGCAGATGCAGGAGAGGTCCATATTATACATATAACTACACCTCTTCTGCATTAATGGACATTCATCCTGTGTAGCCAAAAAAGTGAATAAGGTCAGGCCATTAATGCTGTTTGCATTTGTCTTAATGCTGTGTGCTCCATCTGTGTTGATCTGTGTGGCCAGACATGTACATGTATTGTGAGTACATGTGCACGTGTGTCTGCTGGGGCTGTGTGCTCAGCTTTATTCATCATTAACAACAGCATCTCAGGACATGAGGCTGCTGCAGGCTTGTGTTTATCGAGCTACTGCGTGCTCCAACTCCTAGTCATAGACATGACAGGAAAAAAAGGGTAAATTTGATTAACTATATGCACCATTTAAATGTTAAATAAATGCATATAAAATAGAAATAGATTCTCACTACAATTTCTGTTCCAACACTCTTCACAGTCTGTTGCTTTGGCTGTGCATCAGTGAGTGCTAAATATTGTCCTTCCTCATATGTGGCCATGGCCTTCTGCAGGGTAATTTGTGTTATTGCAGATGTAAATTATGCAACTTGAAGTACACTATTAACATTGTACAAGGTTTTCCAGATGTCCAGATATCAAATGATTAGTATATAGTCTGTGGACGTTACAAGCCAAATGTTATTAATTGGCTGTAAAAGAGACAGAGATGAAAAGACTGTTACCAGGTTCTCTGGAAATATTTGTTCTTCCTTGTGAGAATATACATCTATCACAGATGTAAATGCACTTAAAGCTGGCTAAATATATAGTTTCCTCAAGCAAAGGTCTGATTAATTCATATTTCTAACAGAGATGGAAGATACACACTTATTAGCTGGAACTGAGGTGCTTGCCTGGTAACAGCAAGACTATGTATTTGGCATATAACATATTATGGCATATTTCAGCTACTTATATTCATATATTACAGAAGGTAAAAATAATGCTTGTGAGAGCATAAGATGAAGCAGGAACTTGCAGAGAACAAGGAAGGGAAACCAAATACATTTCCCCCAAAGTACAAAATGGTAATCATCATGCTAGCAAGAGAGAAACAGTAGCCAAAGAGCAGATATGTTAATAGATGTGGTAACAAATGTCAGTAGGAGATGCCAGGTGTGTTATTTCTCTTTTTGACCATAAAAACATGCAAATATTGCCCAGATGGTTTGATTAGGAATGATGAGAATGAAAAATCCTCATATAAAATGCTAGCATTAGAACTAAAAGTAGTGGGCTTTGACTTCCAAAATAGTTATAGACAAAAACACAGTGCTGTCTAACAAGGTGATTCAACCCACCTGAGATCTGAGCCATTCTTCAGAGATGTCTATCAATATGCATTAATAATACAACCACTCTGGCACGATAATGTTCTGACCCAGAAGCCTCATTTTGATGTCATATTTAGATAAGATGCATCCTGAACTCTTCACTCAATTCTTCTCTAGAGGGAGCTGATGACAAAGCCCTTACTGTCTTTTCTGGTGACAGAGCTATTATTGTTTACATCCTTGGATCTTCAGATATATCCTACTCATTTTCTGCAGTCTGCACTTGTAGTGCTGTAATTAAGATGTCATCTTTGAAATATATGAAATCTCACCTATTCTGTGGAACACAGCTTACACATCCTCTCTTGTTCTTTACTACTTTATGCTTTTTGTTGAAAATGCTAAATCGAATAAGGTGTTTTGGATTATTAGGTTAATTTGCATATATTAATTGCCTCACATTTGGACAATAAATCATAAAACATGACATATCACAGTAAAGTGGTTTAAGAAAAAATAAAACTAATTAAAAGTAAATAATTTTTAAGATAAATCAGTGGGGAATGAAAAAACTGTATTCCTACATTCTTTCAAGTATTGGGCCCAGTGAATACATTGCTCATATGAAACAGAACTATTTATGAATTTTGCCTGAGAACAGATTTTCAAAGTGTCACATGCCAATTAACACAGTACATGTGAACAGAAGCATAATGAATTTGAGATGATAATATTCCCACATGCAGAAAATGTCAACAAGAACATAATTGGCAGCTATAGCATATGGTATATTGAGCTCAAAAACTTGTTTAGACCATCTTGAATCTCCCACTAATAAGATTTCTCTTTATTAACAAAATATAAAAGAATATATCTGAAGTGCCATTCAGAAGTGTCATTTCCTTTTTGAGATTCAGGCATGAAAATTGATTGATGTGCTTTCTAATGTCAAGCTTGACATTATATAATCCAGTGGGGTTTGTACAGCACTAGTAGTATGGAGTTTAAAACACATTCACCAAGATTGCATAAAACTGCTTGCTAGCTAAAAATGATATTGACCAAGAGATTTTGTGTCTGTGCATGTAGGTGTATATCTCTGAACTTTTAGTATCTGAAATAACAATACTCAGTATTTTCAAAAACAAATATGCAGGTCTGATTTCATAACTTTTGTGGATTCCACTCTGTCATAGTTGGTTCACACTAAATGTAAATGACCAAAAGAAGATTTCTTCAATGTTCTAGGCAGGATGTTTCGTCTACCAAATCAAACTTATTTTTTTCATTTACATCTGAATTGCAAGGGGATATAGATTTTTTGGAAGTGAAGTATCAGTGTTACAGTGGATGATGCCTCTTTGGCTTTCCTGATGCTTTCTCTATGTTCTATGAAATGAGAAGGTGAGCATACTAAGAGCGTCTTTAAACTCCCAAACATATACACAAAGAAAATAAGTATGCATTAGATGGACAAGAGATTTAACCTATAAATCAGACTGGTGATAATTTATTCTGCATTTCTGACTCTTTCATAAATTCTTAGGATACATGAGCTTAAATTCAACTAGTTTCATTAATTATAATAATATTCAGATTTTACATAGCTGAAAAGAAATAAAAGCTTTAAACAAAATCCTGGAATGTTTCCCTCAAAATTTCCCTGGAAGTTTCATCAAACACTTGCCTTCATTTCCTGTTCTACCTCTTCCAACATACCTATTAATAGTATTAGTGACGTGTAGTTACTTGTTGTTATTAAAACCACACAAACATCACTGTGAATCATGTGGTTACTTTCCAAAGTTTCCTCCTCTTGATAGCATCAAGTTCCATTTGCATATAATCCAAGAATTGCTTTCCATGACAGTTAATCCAGGTAAGGCTCAGATGCCCCTTATAAGGATTTAAACACCACTGAAACAGAGGTATCCTGCCTCTTAAATTTGGTACGAAGAGGCTGAAGATAATGTAGACATTTAGCTACATCAAATGCTTAACTATGGTTGGGAAGGGATGTACAGAAAGCAATCAGATCTTAGAGGTTCATGAATTTTCCTCTAGAAATATTTTGAACATTTATGAAAACAGTCATTTACCAGTGAAATTAAATACTTATATATTTGAGAGGTCTTATGCTTTTTTTAACTTCTTAGCTACATGATCTTATATATTGGAGAACCACCTGTTTGTTCAATATGAACACAAAGGAAATAAAATTAAAATTTTAATTTTAGGTTTAAACTCAACTTTAAATTTACAGTAAAAAGAAATTGATGGCAAACACTATGATATTTGCAAAGATGGTTATAAACAAAATAGAGTAGAATCCAATATCCGCCTGAAACTGGAAGACAATTGTAGAAAATTTGAATTTGCCTTTTTAAATTCATGATGAGATTGGCACTGAAGTCGAGAGTGACTGAATTTCTTAAATGCCACAATGTTTGCACCTACCAGTTTTACAGGTCATTTGATATTTCTCATGACTACCTGACCATGTTTCATTGGCTATTCAAGAGCTGTTTAATAAAAGGGTATAATTAATTACTGTAGTTGTTCCAAATAGTTTTCCCCTTTGTTTTTAGCAGTCTTGCATCACTATAATAACTTCAACAGAATTTAGTTTATAAAGACTACCTAGAAATACTTGAAAACGTGCTAAACCTGAAATTGCTGTTTTCAATAATGGCTTTAGCCCCACATGTGCCAAGTACTTTGGCAGCATTCCTCTGATGCCTAGCTCCACCAGGATGCACAAATGCCTACTTTTCTCTTTGCATCCCTCACTAGAATGGGGACAATGTAGTATAAAGTTGTAAAGTTTTCATTACACATCAGGTGTTTTTTAGGCAATGGAGGGGCAATGATATTCTTTGAACCAATAAATGAATGTTTAAAGAATTCAAAGTTAACTGGGCCAGGAAAAAAATCATACAAAGAGTGAAGCTCCACAAAGAATATGGCAGGAACTACAATGATATTTAATTGTTTCATCCTGTTTTCAATGGCACAGGAAATAAAACCCCAATATTCCTACCCCAGAGTGATGTCTCAGGCAAGATTTTTTGGTTTTGCTTCCTTCTAGGGTCCAGTATATTGGAGCAGATCACCTTTATTGTTATCACACATGAAAATAATAAAAACCTCACTTTGTAATTAAGCAATTCTTACTCAACTTTGAATGCATTGGTAGCAATAAATAACTAACTTTACACATAAACAACAAGTTTTGGATGATAAAATCATGTGACAAAACAAATTACTAACATATGTTAGATTTGCTCTCCAAGGATTTTCATTTTTTCAGCTTCCATGGTTCCTTTGAAGTGTTGAACTATTTCTGACTAAAATCATGACCAACAATACAGAACTACTCTACAGGTTCTAGCTATTTTTAAAGCTTAAGGTTCTTGTTCATAACTGGCAAACATATCCTCAAAAATACGCATTGTAACTTTTAAAAAAATTATTCCATTTAATTTCCAGAAGGATCTCAAGGACAGTTTAGTCTTGATTTTACTTCAAGACGTTACCTTTAAATGGATTAACACTATATGCTAACTGTAGGGTTTGTCAAGATGATTTTTCATGAAAAAATTTCTCATATTCTAATTTATCATTTACTATTTTATAGGATTCTTTTTTTCCCACGGTGTGTCTTCAGTTGCCTGAGAGACCTTTCTTCTAAGGGAGGTAGTTTTCTTATACGAATGCCATGTAATTCTCTAGAGAATTGTACAGATTGGCAAGAGAGTTGTTTGCACTGTAAATATTTTGCTTCTGGCTAAATTATTGCTTCATTTTGTTTGTAAAATTTAAACAAAACACAAAAGCAAAATACATGATGTCAAAATAAACACAAAAGAAAAAGATGTTTTTGCAGGATATTAATAGATTTTGCTCTCTCTTAGATGTTTATCTATGTTTTTCAGAATACAATTGAACTTCATATTAAAATATAAAAAAAAATCACATACAGGAGAGTAACTCTCGTGGCTGACATCTTTTGTCTTGGTCTCATCATGTTACATGGGCAAGATCCAGTCCCCATTCCTCTAGGGGCTCATCCCTAGCCTTTGCTGGAGACTGAAAGCAAATTTATCAAGCCTCAAAGTTTGAAACACACTTTGCTTATCATTCTGAGCTTCAATGGTGTGGCAGAATTAGCAAATGCCTATTAATATAATACTGAGTTCTGATGAGTCCAACATTAAATATACTTCAATACTATATATTCAAGTCCCTGTTTAGATCTGATTTAAAAGAAAGAATGAGAAGGAATTACGCAACAAAAATTTCTGCTTCATAAAAATGTGTCGTTTGTAGACCAAAAAAAAAGAAGGAGGAAAAAGTGACATTATTAATTTTAACTCTAACTATATGAACACATAATGAAATGGTCAATGAATTTCAAATTTAAAGGTTTTTGAGTGAATGGTCTTTGATAAGTAAAAGTAATTTCAAAGCATTTTCATCAATATATTCGGAACATGGTTTTATTGGTAAAAAAATTATCTGACTGAACATCTGCCCTGGGTATCTGAATGCTTTTAGTGACTGCTTGAACATGTGTCCCCCTTTTGTCACTAAATTTCCTTACTACTCAAGGGTTAAAGTAAGAAGTAAAATCACCCTCTCTTAAATTACATTTGCTAATGTCCCTTCTTAGTACAGTGACCAGTAATACTCAACCACTTTTTTAAGGCCTTCTCCTCTTTTGTTCTTGGGCTTAGTTGTCTAACAAATACATGAAGTGACATCTCTGGGTCCATTAAAGATAATTGAAACTTCCCATTTTGCAAGACATTGTTACAATTCACTATTAAGAAAGTAAAGTTGCAGCACAGATCCATTACAGTATCACAGCAATTACTGTCTTCTGCTACAGATTATGCCCAGACCAGTGTACAAGGAGAGGGAAAACAATGTGATGCGTGTTACAAAGGACCATCCATCACTTGATGGGCATAGTCATGATGATATAGAAGGTGCAATTTAACCAGTACCATTGGAACAATTCTTTATATCCCCTAAGAAATAATCATTGTATATATCCCTTTCTGCTATTAATGTCTTCCTATTGTTCATTTCTCTGAGGAAAAATTAATTTGGCTTAGCCAAATAAAGCACTGCTGTCTGCAATCTCTTGAAGAAAAATAATCTAGACAGTAGGTAAAAATATGAAGCTAGTCTAAATCTGAGCAATACCACAAAAGCCCTGTCAAAAGTTGTTTTGTGTAGTATGGGATAGATAAATTCATCATTTGGAGTATAAATAAGGTCAAGGATGATCCTATTTTAATACTAGGCCAAGATTTTGAATAATTTTTTCTCAATAAAAAAGCCCAAACAAAAATCAAACAACTTGGACACAGTTTGTTGATATGCCTTATAAACATGTGTAATCTAAGTCAATGTAGTGACACTTTAAAGGGCATTCATTCTGATAGCAATTGGCTTAAACAATATTACCTGGCTACAGCATTTGCAAACATATGGGCATGGGCACTGCATTTGATAAAGTTCTTCCATCAGTAACATTGAAACATGCAAGAAAACTACGTTAAAGAAAACCAGGTTGCAACTTTTGGGCAAGAAATAGATTAACATCATTCTTGTCACAGTGCTGTGGTTTTACAACAGACTTTGGAAGAACAAAGTGGAAATATGAACCCCAGGCATGGTGTGAAGATTACAAGAAAAGTCATAAGACTAAGCAAATGCACACAAAAATGGACCAACCCCCCTTTCCCAAAGTAAAGTTATTGGTGAAGATTTTTCTAACTGATGAGAAGAGCAGCCCAATGTGAATAACTTCCCTGCCAATACCTAATAATAATACAACCAGAATCTACACACAACCTGGATAAAACACAGTTACATCAAAAACTAGAGGAAAATAGAATTTTGACATATTGGTAATAAAAACAGGAGGTTCAGGGGGAAAAGTAAAATTAAGAAAATAATTCCCATCATGGCACTGAGACCAGTAAAGTCAATACATCTTCCAAAAGGTCTGAAGTAGTGAGTTTGCAGGAATGTAGAGGATTATACATACTTTTGTATGTCTCCATGACCCTAAAAAGTGTTAGCTTTATAGAATGAAGTTCAAGTACCTTTGTGATACATGTTCCTGGTGGCCCCAGAAACATGCCCTTTTAAAAGTCAAAAGTATGGATATTAGTCACATATGAATGATCACTCAGATGCCGTTTTTCTTTTTATATTTTTCTTTGCACTTTCAAAAAGCTGCCTTTTTGGCATTCATAGAAATGATTTTTAAAAAAATTATACATTCAAGTTTGGTTTCTATACTTCTATCAAATTAAACTAAGTAAAATATGTATTCTTGGTAAATAAGCAAATATAGACATGAAAGAAACATTAACCATGTAATGTTCTTTTGAGTACTTATAGAACAAAAATAATACTACTTCTTTCATCACTAAGACTTTGTTCACTTAGTATGAGTTAAAAGATACACTACTGTGCAATATTTTTACCTAAAAAAGTCTTTATCAGCTGAATAAAAATAAATAAAACTGTGAAATAAATATAAACATAAGCATATATATGCTAAAAATTAAGGTATGGACACTTTAATATTTGCAGTAATTTGTCAGTATCAAATAAAAAAGTGTGTATCATAATGCTGTTGGAAAAAATTATAATCTGATTTTCTAAAACATTAAATAATGTGGAGTGGGGTCATTTGCAAAAAATTTTTTGTCTTTTTTCCTTTTTTTTTTTAGTGAAAAAAGAAATTCCCTGAAATATTTAATTCACTGCTGAAAAATTCTGAGCACTGTCATAATAACATTAAGACAGTCTTGATGACAACCTGAATGAGAAATCATTCTATAAAAAAATCCCCTATTGATTAATGTACACATTTTGTATTTCACCAAGTTAAAGGATATTTTATGTCTTTCACATTTTCTACCATTTTCAAACACTTGCTCTGATGGTAAATTTTGCCACCAGTATTGTAAAAGATTAACATAGCTGGAATGTTTGACATACAAATGTGTCAGCATTTATTAGTGATAAACACAATCCTCTCTCCTTTCCTGATGGATTATCTGTTCTTCCATTAAATGGAAAGAAAGGATGATAGGGATAAGTAATATTCTGGTGTTTTCTGTTAGAATGTTGCTGGCATTTGAGGTGACTTTTTTATACTTTTCTAAAAGAAAATGTGTCATTGGTAATTGATTCTGTTGGGAAACTTATGATAAAAATCACATATACTCCCACAGCTTAAGGGACTGTCAAATTTTAACTCCATCAGTTTTCTCCTAGACATGTCAGACAGAAGTGTTAACAAGAAAATGTTAAGCAATTTAAAAGTTTTAAACTGGTATTTAGGGAAAGGAAGATTTAAAATGCAAGCATTGATAATACCAATAAGCCTGTAATGGATATTTTGTATTTTCAAGATTTAAAGAATTCACCACCATTAAGTAACTGAATATCATGAACCTAAAGCAGAATTAAAACTCTGTATTGGTTGAAACAGTTATATTTGTGACTTTATAAAACTTTTAGCCTTATTATTATATTAGCTCTTACTCTTTCTATCCCATATTATCCTTGTTTGTCCTGGAAAGAAGTTACAAGTGCAATTTTGATGAAAGAGACCTGGCTTAACTATATTCCATTCTAGATGATGCATCTCAGCCAACTTCATTAAGTTAAAGCTTGCACAATCTGAATTGCAAAATTGAGCATAACTAAAAATATCTAATTCTTTATGCAGTTTTGGCAGCTATTCCATACTCTGGTACAAAGTAGGTCATCTACAATTTTTTTAGTGTAATGGATATTCTGTTGTACAACAGCATCATTTACCTCTCCATTTACTCTAATTGAGGGCAGTTTAATTTGAATTAAATTTAGTTTTACGGCTGAAGCACCACAATAACAGAAAAGTCAAGGTGAACACAGTCTTCTTTTTTGACTTGATTAAATTGCATTCCTGTGCACTTTCTACTAAAGTAAAGTACTACATACAGCACATATCAGAGGCAATATTAATAAAGTAAAAGCCATTGGAATGAATTCCCACTGAAGAACAGAGACCTAAAGGAATATTGCATCACAATGAAGTATTTCTCTGACAGAATGTCACCGCCTCTCAAATGGTTAAAGAGATAAATCTAAAGAATAAATAACCACAGGTGCATATATTAGCAAATATAAATCAATATCTATACCATTAAATGCCTGTATTAATCAGAAAAATGTTATTCTGATTGACAATTTTCTTCACCTGTGTTGACTTCTTTCTTTTTTCCCTCTCTTGTTGCTATCAGACCAAATACCATATCTGTGTTTCCCCCCCTTGTTGCTTTTAAGAAAAATTAAGACTAAGTTGACCTCTGCAAGTTTCCTGATTCAGGATGAGGAGATGACACATCAGATTACCAAGATGAGGTCTGGAAGCAATGTTTTGTGACTCTGCCACGGAAAGCAGTGGTACCGATGAGAATTCCATCTGGTTTTAAAGGTCTTGACTTGTTCAAAAAGCTTTGTGCCTCTATCCCTTCTGGCTGATTTATCTTGTCTTAAAGTTGTCCTTCTCTAAGTTTCTCCAGGCCTTGATTTTCCAATATAATTTCATCTATGTGCTTTCCAGTTCTGCCTTTTTTTGTTCTCATTTTTGTTACTTTTGTTTCTCAGCATTTATTGATGCTTGATACTTCACTGATGTTGCTACAAGCTCTGTTTTTCATTACCAGTTTCATTTTTTCTCTGATATCACTTCTCACTACTTTTGTTGATGTTTCTACTTATAAGATCTTTGTTTCATCTCTCTTCTTTTGCAAACTGCCATCAGATCAGGTACTGCAGAGCAGTTACCTTGGGTGTTTCCAATGCAATCTGGTGACAGATAAACACTATGTATGGTGAACATTTGTTTAGGGATTGTTTTTTTCTGTTCTTATTACCAGCAGAGTCCAGCTTTTCTTCTCTTGTATTTTTCTTCTCTTTCTACATTTAAAATAAAGTTTAGTTTTTACAACCTTTCAAAAGTTTCTTAACTAGCATCTCGAAGAGGGGATTTGTCCTAAACTCTTTAGAAAAATAATTTTACTGCCTTTATATGCTTACAGGAGGTGTCCTCATGGTACAGGAGGGACTGATGAGCAGTGAGATCCTCAGTGCAAGAGACCATCGCTGAAGGTCACACTGCCAGGAGTGTTACTGCTTGTCTAAGGAAACAAATATTTTGTGAACTTAAAAGCTAGTCCACAAGAATTTTTTTTTCACATTCACTTTATAAATGCATTTACCTCACTAATTCACACACTACAAGGACAAATTTGTGTATACACACCAATAAAGTTGTGCATGGAAGGCAATCCTGTCTAAGTTTTTCCTTTGGCTTTAGGGGTATTTAATGCATGAGAGATTGATATGAGGATTAGGTTTCTAAGACAAGACAACTCGTTGCCTGTAACATGATTAGGGAGTACAAAGCACAATAAATTACAGCAACTGGGAAGAAAAAACTTAAACTTTTTAGTTCCTCTTAGCCATGCCTGGCTTCAGTCCTCTATGTGTTTCCACATTCTGAAAAATCTGTTGTGCTGAAACATCCAAAGTTATAAGTACAAAAGCTATTTGTAAGTGCTCCTTCTCTTGCCTATAATATCAAGAATTGGGACAAATAAGCACTTTTTTGGCAGATTACTGCAGGGTGATGATAATATATACAATATTTAATTTACTTGTTTTTATTGTGTTGATTTCTTTTTTTATGATTGCATCCATGCAGATTCTCTGACAATTCATCATGGTCAGCATAATACAAGAACCAGCTTCAGCAAAGCCTATTCTGGATTTTATGAAAGAGCTTTAAAATCTAACAGAATTAGATAGTGATATTTCTTCTCTTTAAATGAAAGTACTAATTTTCAGGTGCTCAGCAGTAGGCATTGTCAGCCTTGGAATGCCAGAGCTAAACAGTCTTTTAATGTTGATAAAAGATTTCCAAAAAAGGAAGATGATGGAGGAGCATATCTGCTGTTTGTCAGAAAGGTCTATGCAAATTACCTCTTTCAGAGCTCCTTCAGCATTGTCTCTTTGGTGTGGTACTCCAGGATGCCAACAAATCTTCAGTTTACTCCTTTCAATTTGCTAACCAGGATAGATACTACTACCAGCAGCCTGGACAATTTGTTTTTGTTTTGTTTCTTTTTTAAGTTTTAACCAGTAGAAGGGCTAATATCAAGATGTAATCCATAATCAGCATTTTAAACTAAAATATCAAAAAGAAAAAAATATCGAGAAATCCACAAAAAATTCTCAGAAAACAGTCCTATCTTACTTGTGCTCATTAAAGCATGCTCCATCACAATATATGCCTCTAACACTACTGAGACACAGGTTATAGACCAGGGAGATAATGAGATCATTTACACTGAGACTATAAAATTGCAGCATAGGGAACCTACAGATTTAACACACGGATTTTTATCACTTGGAAATCATAGTAACTTTACAGAGACCTTCAGATTTCTGTTGTAAAGATGGTAAATAAAACAAATACTAGTGCTACCTTAAAACATGTGTTTTGAAATCTTTGTAAAATTGTTTACTTTTAGTATTAATCCTTGTTGTATGCATTCTAAGCTTTTGTCTTACCATTCTATTCTCTTCTGCTTGTCAGCCTCTAATGTCATTTCCCCTCTCTCTGTTATTCCCCCATGCCTCTTTTTTTTTTGTCTGTCTTTTTTCTCTTGGTTTTATTTTTCTCTCCCTGGAGAGACTCCTGGATCACATTAGAAATGTAGGTTAGGGTTCTGATGTCATTCTTAGAGAAAGAAAAAGAAATTACAACCTTAGTGTTCAAGGCTATATAGGAAATCCTCTTACATGTCTGTGTAGCAATGCTTTTTCATGATCCTGAGATGCTAGAATGTGTATTTGTGAATCAGTAAAAAATGAAAACTTAGGAAGATATAATTTTAGAGTGTCTGAAACTTAGGCAGGGCTCCTTGTCTCACTGTAGAGTTGATGTTGTGCTAGCCATCCAGTGAGGAAAAAAAAATAAAAAATGTCACTTTAAAATAAATTAATACACTGAGTTTGGGATTTGACTTGCATCTATTTCATCAGCTCTTCCTTGTTTAGGCAAGGCTATGTGCTATGAATCCCGTAACAAGATGCTTCAATCCCTGCAGTTACTGTAGGAAATGTAGGTGCCTGACTCAGTTTCATGGATTCTACTAGCACAGCCTGAAGCAATGAAATTTAAAGCAGTCAGGTTCCATGTCTATTAGATGTCTTTCTGAATAGAAATAGGTATTCTTGAGCATCTGAGTTGTATAGATTATTTTGTCAGGTCAGAATCAAATCTTGTGGTTAAATGATAAAATACATTTTTTATTACAATATTTCTGTAACATATGCTCCATACATAGAAACAGCAGTCTCATATAAGTTAACAAAATTCTTTCTGAAATCAAAGATCTCAGATGTAGGCTGTTATTCTTTTTTAATGGTCTTAATTATGTGTCTCTCATAGCATTGTTGCATAGTTTTAAAATTTCAAAACCTATTGAAAATCATCCTATATATTATGCAATGCAAAATGTTTTTTCCAATTCCCTTTTTAATTTACATACCCATTTGTATAAGAACAGGACCTTTGTTTTTAACAATTCACTGCTAGATGGAGAACACTACTTTTGTTGTAGAAAGCAATCAGGTTATTCTGGAATGATTTGCCTTTGGTAAATTCACATTGGCTTTTGTCAAGCACCTTCTACACTTGACTTGTAGGGTGCCTCAAGAGTTTAACATGGGAAAGCTTGACATCTCAGACATGTATGTGATTAGGAAGATGTTTGGGACTTTTTTAATGTTGTTTGATTTAAACTCTTATAATTTTGCCTAAAATATATCATATTCACTTCCATGCTATTTCAAACTGTGTCTTTCGTATCTAATTTTCTTGTCTTGTCCTTTTAGTCAGGACTAGGCAGCGAGGTAGCTTTCTTTGTAATCAAGTACTGTCCCTGTAAATCTATAAGCTGCATTTCCCATTTACCTCTCAGTAGTGAATTTTAATGCACAGGCATAGGCAGTTGTAGCTTGTTCTGGTACGCTGTCTGCTCTGTCTGCTCGGAGCAATCAAGCTACAGAACATTTTACCCACATCCATCAATCTCAGTTATATGCAACACAAAACACATATAACAATGACAAAGTCATCAGGGTTTTATAAGAACCTGTTCCTAATTACTCATAGGCATTTTTATTATTTATTTTCTCTTATTGGAGATCCTTGTAATTCCATGTTTGTGCAAAATCCCATGTGATAGAAAAATGTTTTCTTTCAATTTGTTCTCACAATGATACAGTTGATATGGTCACTCAAAAATCCTCTGGATGAGCTTTGAAGTTGTCCTTTTTTCAGGTGGCCTTCACAAGAGTCACTTGTAAATCATTCCTTAACAAGCTAAACTAAAATAAAAATGGAGATTAATGCATGAAAATATGCTTTAGTTTTTTATCCTGCTGAATTTTTTGTAATAAATAATATTGTTTCCTGAAGTAAATATTATAGAAAGTTACACATAATGCATTTTAAAATGCTCTGTAACAGACAATATTTTTATGTAATGAAACAGGACAAAATTATTTAACTGTCTGGGAAAGAAAAAAGACAAAACGTCATTAATCTTCTGTCAGTGATGCTTTTATGTAACACAAATAATGATGTTTGTGGTGCAAGAGCTTGCTTCATCCTAGCTTGAGTAAATGACTACGCTGGCACATTGATTGATAAATTGGTCAGCATGGCTCACTTATTTCCTTGTTTAGTTCTGGTGTTTGGTGAAAAGTTCCAAATGTCAATCAAAAATTTTCTCTTAAGCACTAGAGAAATTGTATGTAGCTATTATAAACAAGATTTTTGTATGAAGTGTTAGAGAATTCCTTATTGTATTCACAAATTGCTGGAACGTATTGAGATATCTGGACTAATAAACCATAGGGTCTCGTTTCTGGTTCTTTGACTTCTTTCATTACATTTCTTTCATAGGAAACAAAGCCTTGATCAAAGCAGCAGGAAACAGCATGAGTACTGCATGGGTATTGTTCCATGCACTTATGTAAGCAGTTTCCAAGAGAAAGATGAGCAGAAAATGAGTTATGGCTGTACATGAAGTATCTGGATCCTTCAGCTTTCTTAATTTATAGTTTAAACTATATAGATTGAGGAAATTTGAGGGAGCAAATCTAAAAAATTATCTGGAGCAGGGAGGAAGAATTAAATATATATCTTGTTATATATAAGGAAATTAGAGATTTTAGCATTTTCCGTTAATATAAATTTAAAGCAACCTCAATGCAACTGGGGAAGTGAGAGTAGAGAACAGGAAAGTAAGAGGTGGGATTATTAAAAGTGAAGCAAGTTTATAAACACTAAAAAATATTCAATTTATCCATAGGAAAGAAAATAATATCTATCTACATTTAGATAAGCATATAAGCCCGTGTTGATCTGTTCAATTCGTCAATTGGTTTTTAAATTCATGTTTTAACAGTAACAAGCTGAACAGTTGTTTTAGGAAATATAATAAAGTAAACTTGTTTTTTGTTTGTTTGTTTTCATTTTCAAGACTATTTGCAGGAAAGACACATTAAAAATTTGACTTTCTTTTCCTTATAGTACCATGGTTGAAGAACCAACTTCCAGTGGACCAGTCAATGTAGGATGAAAAACTGAGGACATTTTCACTAATTTTGTGATTTCTGGGTTCTGTACACTTCTCTAGTTACATATAATTCCATATAATAGCTTGATTCAAACTCAGACTCTCAAACTATAGAAGAGTTAAGATGTTTATAAAGGAGGAAGGTAATTAACATTTTAAATCGGTCTTTCACATGAGTGCTGTCGAAAGTTTTGTGCATAGACTTTTGCAACTCTTTGGATACCATATGATTATAAAGGTGTAGAGTTAAACACACTTGTATTCAAGGTTCCAGGTTTGAAAAAAATACAACAACTCAGCTGACGTTAATTATTGATGAGGCAGAGAATGAGAATTTTTTTTTTAGAAACAACTATACATTTTAGAAACCTATAGTAGCACTTAAGCTCTAGTGGGAAATTGCTCCATAATTATTATATAGGCTTCAATGAGGCTTAATGAGACTATGTTCTTTTCTACTACCTTTCTTATCTACATGTATACATTAAAAAAATTCTTAAATAATTTTTTCAAAGCAAATCAATTTTAGCAGGTTTTCTAAAAAATAAAATACTGTCTTTTTCATCCTGATTTGAACTATTTTGAAATGTCTGTTTTTAATAGAGGTAATATTCCTGTATTTAAGCAATCAGAGTTATGCTACTCCTGTTACACCTCTTGTGCAAAGCAAATGGGAATAATTATTTTTTCCATTGATATGAAATGTTTCTTAAACTAACTAACATCTTCTCTTCAAATGTCTCTTTTCTAAAGGAACCTTGACTTGCCTTCACAAAAGACTTGCTAAGTATTTTTGATTTTTACTTGCCTGTCAATCCCAACAATGTTGACAAATATGAGACAATACCTGCTGTCCAATTCTTATGATGGAAAAAAGAGTAAAATAGTGCATAAAACAGGTACTTCATAGCAGTTTCTTGTTTAGGGTAAGTTATCAATGCAATTTAAAGAAACGTCACTGATAACATGGTTATAAACCAGCCAAAAAAGTGTTATAAAACATAGTGAAAAACCGTCTTAATTGAAAGCTTCAAGTTATGACTTTAGAGGGCCTGTGAGACCAACTGTTCCTGGTGGCCACCTGGCTGGAAAATCCCATTTTATATATGGATTGTTTTGACAGCAGCCAACCATGAAGATGAAGAAGCAGCAGCTGCTGATTTAGTTTCCCTTGGCACCTTCCAGGAGAGGATCTAAGGCTCCCTAAGCATGCACAGTAAGTTATGACACCTCAATAACTATAAGTTGTGAAGCCCAGAAGGAGGTTATGATCAACATGTAGGGCTTATTATTTTAATGACTCTAATAAAATATTTTAGAGGAACATGTAAATTCCAGTCAGCTTTGTAGTGAAGAGATGAGCCTGTGCTGCACCTGAACTCAAGAGGAGAAAGGGATTTAGTTCAATTTAGTTTGTTGAAATTCAATGTGTAATGCTCCAGAGTAGCAAGTGAAAAATATAGCTTTCTTTTGAAGTGTGGAAACCTTAGGATGATTTTAAAATATTGCACTCTGCTTTCTGCAACTAACTCAAAAGTTCTTGGAGTGAGGGTGCGAAGCAATGTTTCGATGGAGAATAAAAATAATAATAATTTTGAATTATTGTATAGAAGACAGGGCTAAACATTGTGAAGGAGACCAGCCCTGCTTATTCTTCTTCCAGGGACTTCTATACCATCTACAGACTTTTATCAGTGCATCTTTTTGATTAAAAGCTATAAAACTATGATATAGAACTTTTATTATTTGGTGTTTTACTTCTATTATAATACATATTATATGAAAGTTATAAATTGATAATATTTTTACATGTTAGGTTTCTAAACACAAAAATCTCAAAATGGTATAGTCTTGAAACAGTCTGTAAAAGCAGGTGACAATAAGGTGTGGGGTTAAGCTAACACTGGAAATGTCATTCAGCTAAGAGCACAAAAGAGTCTAGAACAACTTAAAAAAACTTATTCACTTGGTCAGCAATTTTATGTTGGGGTAGTCTATGTGGTGCAGGTGTCCAAGCATTCAGATTCATCCAGACCAAGTCATCCATGCTTAGAAACATAATTTTTATTGTCAACATAAGTATGTCAGCATAGTAATGAGATATTTCTTGCAATTTTGCCATACTACCTACTTATTGCACATGTTTCTAATAGTATTATAAATATTACTAAAGATAAAAATTAATTATTTCAATATGCATGAGGTGAGTATTGAAAATGGTTAACCATGGTCAAGAACTTAGAAAAAATTCATAAAAATAATAACCTCAGTATAGTGGTATGGCTTTCAGCATGCTGTCCCACCAAAACAAAAAAAAAATAAATTCTATATCTCTTTGATGAAATTGTCACTGGAATAATATCACATCTGCACTTTCTAAACAAGCCTATCAATTACATTAAAGTTCATCAATGACCTTAAAGTTCAAATAGAAATTCCAATGTGTTTTGTAAAGGAAAATATTTGTAGCCTCTTCCTTGTAGTGATCTATTGCAATGTTCCTTCAGTTCTGTGCCATGGAGATAAAAAGCCAAAAACAAGGTGTGTTTGTACTTATTTCCAAAGATTTGATGCAGAATGTAGAGCAGATTTCTTTTTTTGGGAGCATGATGCTTTACTTGAAAGTTCCTGCTTCTGCTATCTGCAGAATTGCCTGCTGCATAGTCTGTGTTACCTGGATAGGATTTGTAAAAACGATATTGAAAATGAAATTGCAACTACACTAGAAACCAAAGGATTTTCCACAAGAAATAGAGATGTGCTTCTAAAGCATAAGGAAAAGAAAAAATTAGCATATTAAAAAAAACAATGTTGCAGTTCAACTGGTCACCAGCAGGCTTTATTAAGCAGAGGAATGGTGAATGAATTTCAGATGATACTAACTAGATTGTGCTCTGACCTGGAATATACAGTACGTGAAATTTCATGGCTCTGTCCCAGACTATTAGTAATTGCAGCTTGTATGCAGCAAACTCAGCATGTAGCAAATGATAGATAAGCCAAAATCTGGGCACCTGTCCATAACTGAATTGTAAATACAATTCTCTTTCTGCCTTTGGGAAAGTAGCGTCTGTCTTACACTTTTTAGCATACAATTAAGAGATTACTTTTAATTAATTTTCCCCATGTACTACTGCATGCCATCTCTTTGTTGATAAATTGACAATAAAATTTCAAAAATTTTAATATTCTAAATATTTTATATGTTTACTCTGAATATAATTTATTTTGAAATGTTTGAAAATGCCATTCACAACTTACATTGATTTGAAAATTACGTTCTTTAACTTCAGAACTATGTTGTGAAGTTTTACTTTAATGAGAAAAACAGAAATGTTTGTCTTTAATTTGCATGTAAATTTTTTCTCACTGTATCAAATTTGACTTTTATATTCCTTTCTCAACTTTGGCTTCCTCTGTTGACTGCATAATGTTAACATTGTAGGGATGAGGAGAAAATAGATCTGATTAGATACAGTTTAGATAAAAATTTTTCTTTCGTGCTTGAAACATACTCAAGTAAATGTAGAATTTAACCAATTCCACATTAGCATTATACCTTTTGCTAATTTCACAGTATTGTGCAAAAGGCATTGCTAAGCTAGTACTAACATTTCCCTCATTGGTTAGAATTTGTCATTATCAGAATTTTCACCTGCATACAGTGTATACCAACAATCTGATAGCCTTTAAATTCAGATATTTTCAGAGTCTAATTATGTGGCAGAAAAGCTAAAATATTCTCTTCCTTCCCTAAAAACAGTGCAGTGTAAGATAGAATGCAGACGAGATTCACCAAATCTGTACTTGGAGTGGGACTTTTCATTCCAGTAACAGTTATTGTACGAAAATTAATTCCACTGTAATAAAGATTTTCCACAACAACCCTTGCTGAATGTAAAATCACCTTCTTCACGTCTAATTAAATTCTTCAGTATTTTGTCCCAATGATAAGTGTAATATTTAAATAAAATATGTTCAAGTAACATGATGCTCAAAGTCCAAATAGCATAATGCAACTCTTAAGAATGAAGAAGGAATGATAAACCGAAGCTTATACTCATGACAATCCCAGCTGAAACCATTCTATGAATATTCCAAGTTAGAGTTTAGACCGATATGCAGTTAGAATGTATTAATTTTTAAGATCTCTGGAATGCCATTGACAGGGAAAAAAATCCCTTGTATTCAGTGAGGTGAGAAATCTTGATGAGTTCCTGCAGAGCTGTGGAAAAACCAAGGACCAAAAAAATCAGCAGCCTAGAGAGCCTTTTCAGCTAGAAAGAACTCCATTTCAAAGCAATGAAGATGAGAAAATCTTCATGTGCTGAAGAAAAGGAACTAATTATTCTACTTCACTGCAAAAGAAATTACACGTTAAAGACAAAGCTGCAGTGCACAGTCTTGGTATAGCAGCAAGGTAGATAAATATATTTGGCTCATGCGGAGGAATAAAAACAGTTGAAGGGAATAGCATAGGGTCTCAATAATTACTGTAGAAAAAAGAAAATAAACTTAACTTAGAGAAGATGATACAATTGTAAAGGGGAGTGATTTAGAGGTACTCCTTTTCCAGGTTTTAACAAGCTCAAATAGTGAACTGTGCAAGATATTTTCATTTTTATAGGGTGAATTTTATGGGAAAAGCCTTTGCATTTATTTTAAAGAAGACAGCACCACTGCTGTGATTGTCAGCAACTTGCTTCCTAGATAGCATATAATTTTAGGGAAGAGTTAAACAAAATATAGACAGATGAAAAACAGATAGACATGATTGAAACAGTTCTTTTGACATTATTATTAATGAAAATACATTGAAGGGTTTTGAATGCTAAATAATTATTACAATAACTGAATATTTATCCAGTGAGAAAGAAAAAAAGCCAACTAAAAAAACAAATATGCATTTAATCTAAAATGAAGATAATACAAAACCTTTTTATATCAAACTAATACAGGTATAGAGATAGCTATCACTGAACCATCTTTGTCCTTGGTGTGATAAAGGTCTCTTCCCATTTCTTCCTTAATGATTTTATCCTGTCAATGGGTTCACTGCTATGCAGTGATATAAATAATGTATTTTATTCCATTATCGTTAATAAAATCCTAATACAGTAATCAGTAATACAGTAATATAACATTATCCATTCTCTACAATACATAGGAAACAGGGAAAAAACGCTTTAAGGAAAATTTCTAAGAGTAAATCATATGGGAAATTCCTCACAAGCATCATAGTACATACCCAAAATGCCTGTTTGCTTTTGTCAGGGTATGCCTAAGAGGGAGCCAGGTGGCCAAGCCCAGGACCACTCTGAAGTCTGATCAGAGCAGACACACAGCTCCAGTAGACAGGAGCACTCCAGAGCCTGGAAATACTTTATTGACTAGCACAGAGATAGTCTGAACATCGTGCTCTGATGGTGGTTCTTCTTAAAAACATCAGCATTATGATAAGTGATGCTACTCTGGCTAGGATCCAATGATGACACTGTCGTTTTATTTATTGTTTTTTGTTAAAGACAATCTGTAGTTTAATTACATCAAATAAAGCATTTCTGATGATATAAATAATTTCCATAATTTAATTACTATTTTGATTTTATATTTAACCGGAATTTTCCTTAAAGATAATAAAATTTATGAATGATTGAAATTCAAACCAAATAAACACTGTCCAATGATTGCACATCAAATACATAAATCTTCTTCCACATTCAAGAAAAACTGATTTAAAAATCAAGAGAGGCATCATTTTGTATTTTAACTCTTTCAAGGTTTTAAAAATAGCCATGAAAAGACACAAGATGTATTATTATATAAATTTTTCTTTTTTTTCTTACCCCCCACCATCCTATATGTTAAAAAAGAGTGTATTTTTCTTTGAAGGACCACTGTTTTCCACTGACCCCTCAAAAAGATCCATTTCATGTGACTCATCTGTTAATGACCACAGGATATCCTGTTCCATATATTTTCTCAGCTACTGCAATCTTACCCTCGTTAAAAATTACTTCTTTAATGAGGCTATGCCAGTGGTAAAATCTTAACTGGTTTCTCCTAAATTTCACATTTGGCACTAGATATGGCAATCACAGCTCACATCAAAGCCAGTTCCAAAAGACCTCTCCTGTGACACTGATAGGTAATCAGACCAATACTTTGATCCACTATGCTTTTTCAGTACACAACTTTCTTGTGGATAAATCATGATAGTGCTGAAAAAAGTATATTCCTCTTGTATGTTAATCCTCTTCTTATAACACTAGTCTTTTGGAGTCAGATTCAGATAATATATATTTTACTCGCCCCCAAAGAAAAGATTTAAATGTAAGAATTAAGTCCAAAATTTCCTTATTAATTTTAGTTATTTTAATTTTTGTTTTTTTAAAAGTGTAAGCCTTTATCTGTTTAGCAGCTCCATAGAATGGTTTTCCTAGTCTGAAGATTCACTGATTCTCCATACAGAAGAAACTACTTTGTGTTTTCCAGAAAGCAGGAAATTAATAACTGAGTCTTGACTACCTTCCTCACTTCAGTGTGTTGACTCTCCTCCACAGCCAGTTTTAGCATTTCACACTGCTCATCTTTAACATACATGGTTGGTTTTTTTTTTCTCACATCACTTTGAAAAAACTCCTCATTTTCTCTTTTGTTTCTGCCACAAAACCAGAACACTTTACCATCAAAAAACTGCATAATTCCGAGTGGTAGGGCTTTTTATAATGACCCTGTGTGCACACATATTTCTTAGAATATCTTCCCTTGAGTTTGTATATAATTGAATGTCTCAGCATTTCTGTTTTTAAATAATATTCTCCTCTTGTTCTGTGCCACCTATTAGGAAACGGGTTTCATCCAACATTAAATGTTTGTCTGAAGGTAGAAGAAATTTAATAACTGTAAAAGACTGAAGTGGTTGCTTCCTTTCAGCCTTACAACTGTGCTGAAATCTTTAATATTGTCCTCATTCTGCCAGATTCCTTGATTCTCATCTTTTTTCTTAATGAAGGATTTACATACCCATTAATTCATATGGTTTTCTAGTGAAACCTTTATCTTCTCTGTGTCCCATTATCACTAGTATTGTCCTGGTACCAGTTTTTCTAACATCACATTAATTTATGTATCTGTGCCCATACAAATACTGCATTTTATTTCATTCTGCTAGTTTATTTATCTTACGCATAAATGCTGGGTATGGTTGCTGTGAATTCCTCCTCTGAACAAATTATCTTAGATCTCCTATGTTCTGTTTGCTTCACTCACAACATTTGCTAGTGCATTGCCATCACCACCCTTGGCCCATATCACAATATGGTCTCAGGAAAGTTCTTTGGTTACTGGCACTTCAGCTGCCCTTGAGTTTATCAGAAACACTGTCTGCTCCCAAAACTTCTGCTTTGGCTGATACCTCCCTGGTGATTCTCCAAGTGACCTAAAGCACTTGCAAATTCTTGAAAAAAATCCCACAAATTATAGCAGTTCCCACTACCTCTCCTTCGGGCTGTGACATTGCCTTGTGCTGCATCATTTCCTTCACCATACAGTTACATGCATTTTGTTGGTTAAATAATTGTAACTCAAATCTCTGCAGATTGCCCTGCTTCAAAATTGCTTGCCTTTTCTGTTTAGAATTTGAAGTAATATTTCCAGTGTCAGAACACAGTCCATATTTCACAAGCTGTGAAAGCAAATAAGCAGCCTCTTATGTTTAAAACAAATGATCTGGCTTTTGCAAGTTTGAACAGGCTTACTCACCCTGTGTTAGTCAAAAAGTAGTTTAGTCATAAATGCTTTGTTTTTATCTTTCTTTTCACTACGTACTTAAAAACATCCTGTATGTGTCCTACTTCAGAATAAGTGAAGTTCTCTTCATCTGTATTTTAGTTTTCTTTTCCTGACTTGCTGAAAGCTACTGCAAACATCAAATACTTTGGAATAAGTTTATAAGCTTCACACTTTTTATCATTTTGTAAAAAAGCAAATAATATTCAAGCTGCTTAAATATTTTTTTAAACAGTTCCTTAAGAGATGGATGCCCATTCTTTCTCCTTCATGCAAACTAGGTATTTTTAGTTCCTGTGTTTTATTTCTGGTCTATCTTATGGTCAGAAGTCACTCAAAAATAGTCTGTTCTAGAATGTGTAATGACAGACTAGCACAGTCTAAGATAAGTTTCAATATAATACAACTGTTAGTTCTAAGTGGTCTCACTGTAGTCTTCTAAACATTCAAATGGTTTCCCACCATTTCTGCAACAATTTGCTAATGAAAATTTATCACTTTCATCCTTGTCCACTCTCTTAAACTCTTAAAAGTGATCTTTCAGCATGTACAATGTATTTACCTAGATGTATTTCTCTATACTCAAAAGGGGAAGATTTTGTCATCTACCTATTTTTTAGATATAATTTAAACTTTGCAAATGTCTTTTTATTATATTTTCTAAATGAATAATAAAAATAATTTTTGATGCTTTGCATATTCGACTGATTTAGTAGTATAGAATTTTTTGTCAAAATGGGAGGGGTGGGAGCCTTTTACAAAGTACTCCTTTGGACAAGAGACAGGATACCCTATTTCCCTACATTGATCCCAGGTAATAATGTCTATTACTGCAATGAATTTTCAGTAATAATACAACTCTCATGTCTAAATTGAAGTGTATGAGGTATATTGAAACAATTTGACCTCCTCAAAATACTATGTAAACACATTCTTTATCTTCTTTAAGATATTTATTGCTTAGTGAGACTGTATTAGGTTTGATTTACCCATGCTTATATTCCACAAACTCCTAGGAAAGCACAAAGCATTCCACTTTTCCTAAGTAAGTATATTTTAATATACTTTAGTGGATCTATGTTGTTACTAAAAATTGCTGCTAACAGAAATCACTCTCTTTCTGCTACTGAAAGTCTCTGTAAAAGTATAATTGCAACAATTCCATCAGTTTATCTTTGTTGGGCAAGTAATCAAGGATGGCAGATTGTGGGAATCCAAAATCAGCCCATTACAGCCATTCAACAGCACCTCATTGCATGGCCAAAATAACAGAAAATGGAATAGTACAGCTGATAAGTGTTTATATGTCAAAGAGAAATAGTGAGGAAAAGAGATTTGGGAATTGCTTTCAGTTTTTATTTTGGGAAATAGATATTATACCTGGATTAATATTAAAGGTTTTATATCATTTTGAACTGTCAAACTGAATCATACAACCCAAGAAGAAGAAGGTTACATTTGATATAGTTTTGCTTCCCAGGTCACCATTTATATATTAATTAATTTCAAAATTGAAAATGTGAGGATAAATATTAGCAAAAAAAAAGTAAGTTTTCCTTTGTGACTATAAAAACAGAAGAAAAAATGTTTGAATTCACTTTACAAAAAGAGACAGTGGCTGGTTTTCCAAAGTACTTGTATTTGGTGCAACTCCCCTGCTCCAAGAGGGACACCTAGAGCTTGGCAAAATCCGTGTACAGATGGCTTTTGAATGTCCCCAAGGATGAGAACTCCACACCCTCCCTTTGCAACCTGTGCCAGTGCTCGGTCACCCCACAGTAAAAAATTGTGACATCCAGACAGAGTGACCTCTGTTTCAGTTTGTGCCCATCAGCTCTAGCACTGTCACTGAAAAGTTCCACACTTTTCATGAACTATATAATCTCAGATATTTATACACATTGATAAGATTGTCCCTGAGTCTTCTCTTTTCTAAAAGTCCCAGCTTTTTTTTTTTTCTTCACCTTCATGGCTCTTCCTTGCACTCTCTCCAGTATGTCCATGCCTCTCTCATACAAGGGAGGCCCAGAACTCAGCACACTGCTCCAGCTGTGGCTGAGTAGAGGAGGATTATCTCTGTCAACCTGCTGGCAATACTTTATATAATGATGGTCATGTGTGCAGCAGTACCCCCAGGTCTTTTTTGCTAAGCTCCTTCCTAGATAGCTAGCTCCCCAGCATATACTGACACCTTAGGTTTTTTCTTTCCAGGTTCAGAACTTGGCAATTCCCCTTGTAGACCTTCATGACTTTCATTTCAATCTATTTCTCCAGCAAATCCAGGCACCTCTGGATTGTAGCATGACCCTCTGGGATATCAGTCAATCCAGAGATAGACATGGCTATGATGGCAAAATAAAACCCAGAATATCCTCCAACACCATTCTGTTCATTTGGAAAATCCATATGGTCTTGCATAAAATGGATAATTTTGAAGAAAGAAGAGAGGGAAACAGAAAACAGGCAGAGATCATAAAGAGTGGTGCTATATGAAGTAAACATTGCACAAATAAGGTTTTTTATTAGATACAAAAAAAGCAATGCAAGAAAATAGGTATTCTCAAAATGTTGACATAAAAATTCCTTTGAGACAAAGTTGAAGGAAAAAAAAGACTGAGAGCAGAAGCTAGGGTTCTTAGTGTTAACAATGATGAAGACTAAAATAATAAATGGATTAAAATGTTTCAATTACAATACTGGCTGGAAGGTAGACAAGGAGTCAGATGAACTATTGAAGGACAAGAGCGAGATGTTAATGACAAATGAGGTTCATATTGCCAAGAGGCTGAATGAATCCTTTGCTAGTGTATGCATGAAAGAATTTGAAGGTCATATTCCACAGCCTGGGATAAATTTTCCTGGTGAAGCAAGTGAAATGCTAAAAGGCTTTATGGCCACAATGAAGCAGGGAGTTAGGAAATTAGACCTATTAAAACTGACATAGTACCAGGCCAGGATAAATTACATCCTGAACATCTTCATGAAACTCTGTAACAAGCAGCAGTAACACTTCTGGATTAGGTATTTTCTGAATATGAGTACGGAAAAGACCAAGCAATTCACCACAAGCAGCTTAGATAATTTATCATTAAAGGAAAGGATGTAAATGTTATATGAACACTACCAATCAAAGCTACATATTAATTATCAAATGTTCTGGAAACATTGATAGGAGAAATACTCCATCATAAGAAATTTCAACTTACAGAAATTGCTCAGTACAACAATAAATATGTGGAATCAAAAAGGCATAACTATTATCTCTGGATGTTATTTTAATCAGTGTTATTTCAAGGGACTCAATGGCTAAATTATTTGTCAAATATCAAAAAAAAAGGGATTTATTTGGTCTGTTCAGTGAAAAGGCTACTTTAATCAGTCTAGTTATAAGTGGCTACTGGATAGTCAGTTGCAGCAAAGGCAGCCAGATATACTGACCAATTACGTTTTATGAGCAACCAAATTCAGAGGTGGGTTCACACCTTCTAAAGACATTTGATATCATAGGGTATATGTGTGGTCTTTTGTGTGTGCACATATATGTACACGAGCTCTGTGTATAATATGTGTAACAAATTCTATTTATTCTTTTAAGTTTCATACTTAGGTAAGTTGCTATATTACATTTTTCTAACAGCATGTACATCTGTTCAATGATTAATGTAAGTGCTAAGAAAGTTTTCAGCAGCAGATCCTCATTAGAACTCTCCCACCATGACATCATGAAGCTGACATTATTAAAATCAGTGGTATGATATATGCTGTGGAAAATATCAGGTACATAAAAGAAGGACACTTGTGATAAACTATTGAGTTTTACTTGTCAATAGGCACACTTTATGGCAGAAAACCAGTTTATAGATCTTGGAGTCAGCATTTCATGACTATCATGAAGAACCATGCAGGGTGATGAAGCGTAGCAGATTCCAAATATTTCTGAAAGAATAGCAAGACATCGGAAGTCAGGAAGAAGGAAGCAGGAGCTGATTCAAAATCAGATGTAATGCTAAGAAGTTAGTCAAATGCAAAATTTGAAATTTAGATACAGATTATGATTTGGATTGTTTTCTATGTTAGTGAGATTACATGGATAGATTGCAGGGGAAGGTTTATGTCTACATAAAATAGCATTTGTGACAAAACATTAACATATTTATTTAAAGCGTTTTTAATCAGAGAATGTCAAGATTAGGATTTTCTTAATTCTGGATGTGCCAAAAGTGACATTTGAAAAGAGTCTGTAGGATGTAGCACTAAGAATGTTAATGAACAGACAGTCCTTCAGCCACTTAAAAGGGAAATGGGTAGCAATGCAATCAGGGGAAAAAAAAAATCTAGAGAGAAATCAGTGAAAGCTCCTTTGTAGATTTCTTACCTTTAATTCTGTTCCTGGAGATAATTAAGGTGAAACATCTCAGTTTAAGAGTCAGTTCCATGTATTGAACAGCAGTAATCTCAAATCATTTCTGGAGATTTCAGACCAGTGCAATGTGGTCATAATAATAAATATCTAATTAGTAAACATCTTCACATTTAGTTGATGAAAGATTCATCAGCTGTAAGAAGTGAAGACTAGGTGAAGGGAAGATTGGGCTCATCATAGAAAGGCAGATGAAGTCTCAGCCTTTGGCTAGTGTAGACAGAGTAGAGTAGAAATGAGAAATAGATGGGTGCTTAAAATCTAACCAGCCTGAGAGAAAGAGACTAACCTTTAAAAAGAACTCATTCCCATTTTCTTCTCATAAAACAGCCTGGAGAAGCATGTTATATGGCCCTGGTAAATTTTCCATTTTATACTCAATTAACTAGAAGTGCTTGCTGTCTTTCAAATTGAAAATGCCAAACTACTACTTTTGAAAAAAAAAAATAAAATTCTAATATCAAAACAAAAGCACCAAACCACCATACAGCACATAGGTTGTAATTTGTGTTTCTCCAGGTTGTGTAAAAATGAGTAACTGAATATTTGCTTGTTAACTGCATTGTTTGCAAAGAATGTTCTTGCTACATTCTTATAGAGTTGTTTCTTAGTTCTTTTTATTTACTAGTACAGCTATGTATTGTTGATGCATTTGAAAACAAGTTCAAGCCAACAACACATATTCATAGTAAGACTCACAATAAAGCTGATGAGATTTTTAAGGTTTTAAAATGTTTAAAATATATTTTAAAAAAAACCATTGTTATCAAGTAAATTTATATAATTCAATTTATCACTAAAATATATTTTTGCAGATGACAATATATTTACATTGAATTCTGAAAAACAAACCAATATTTTCCACAATATTTGAGTAGGTTGCTTTTATTCTGCAAAATTTTTCCTCCTATTGACTAAATTCTGAAGTATGTTATTTTGAAATTACTACAATTAACAGTAAAATATTACTAAAAGCAAATTTATATGCATTGTGATAATGTACTGAAAAAAAGATAAAATGGAAGAAGAAACTGCTTCTACTCGAAATAGTAGACATATTACATATATGTAATTAAAGAGTTAGGGAAAAAAACAAAGGAGCAGCCCAGAATCATTTATTTGAAACATCCCACTCTGTGAAATGTAAACTGACTTGTTCAAAATTCCATCTGCACCTTGTATATCACTAAGGCATGCAAAGGACTAAACAATAGAGAAGGAAAGATAAACTTTATCCTGGGTTTCTGTAATGGTTGATACTGGCTGGATGCCAGGTACCCACCAAAGCCTTTCCATCATTCCCCTCTGCAGTGGACACAGAGAGAAAATATAGCAAAAGTTCATGAGTTAAAGATCATGTGAGAGACCATTCACTGAATACATCATGGGAAAACCAGACTTGAATTGGGGAAATTACCTGACTCAAAATCAAAGCAGGATAATAAGAAGTGAAACAAATCTTTAAAAACTCATTACTCCCACTCCTCCTTCTTTCCTGGGTTCCTCCTTCCTCCCAGCAGCAGAGGTTATGGTCAGTTCATCACAGGTTGTCTCTGTTGCTGCTTTCTCCTCTCTTCATTTCAGGTCTTAATAGTTGTGGCAAATGAATAATTTTTAAAATGTGGACTATGACTGAGTAGATTTCAGATTGTGTCATCTGTTTTTAAAAAGACTGAAATAGCTGGAGACATTTAATGATAATATTTTATGCCATTTTTTCATTGAATATGCATATGAAAAATAGCTTTGAGTTAAATATAATGAACATCCACATATCAGTAACTACAAATATGTTATCTCTTGTCACAAAGGTAGTTCCACAGAACTGAAACACTGCAACATAACAGAAAGAAACAGATTTCAATCACTGCTTAAGAAAATGCTTTTCTACTTAATGGCTCCAAGCAAGTTCTCTTTTTGAAGGAAGTTTGTAGCAATGCATATAAACATTTTTAAAAATTCCCTAATTTTCAGGGGACAAAGAAAAAAAAGCTGAGAAAAATAAACCTAAGAGGACTCTGCTGATATTGCTTTTTCTGTTATGTATTCAAGAAGATATATATAATTCTGTCCTTTAATACCCCTCTGCATTTATGGTTTTAGTTCCTATTATCTAAATCTACTCACAGAATGTCTAGAGTCTTTTTAATTTTTAGGCTTTATAATGACACGGGAAAGAAATAAACTGAAAGAATGGGATAAAAAAAAAAGTCTGTTAAAATACTTGACTGCAATATCTTATGATGAGATGTGAATGGTCACTAGTTCAAACACAATATTCATGCCTTGCACCATCAGAGTTATAAGGAAATAAGCATTCAGAGGAAAATAAAGATTTTTTTTTTTGCAAGGTTTTTTGGAGGTTTTAGTTTCGTTTATAAAGTGCCAGTGCCCTGAAACCACTCATTTTGATTTATACATGGGATAGAGCACCTCTACAGTAGAAGTTATGTGATTCAAGTGATCTGTGTGACCAGCAGCCTCCCTGTCTGAATGTAGAATGAGTGTATCTGTCTCTTTGTATCTCTTAAGCAATCCCTCTTGTCTCTGTCTTTCAAACAGCATTAAAAGATAACCTCTTTGTAGATTGACATTACTGCTAGTGATGAAGTCACAGGTTTGTTGAGAGTTCCACTGGCTGGTCAAGCATTCATTTGAAAAGGGTCTGAAATTCTCATTAGTACGTTGACTATTTGTGTTATTCTGTAAGACTCTAGTCAATTGAATGAAAGAAGGTCAATAAAGGTCTGTGGAATTACAAAAAAGTTTGCAAGGAAGTAAACAAATCTTGTAGAACAGTTATAATAAAAAAAAAATCCCCGAGTGATAGTATAAGCCTCTTTCTAGGCACAGCTCATCAAGATAAAGAAATTCCTATGATATAGATAGCAAATTATTACAGCAAAGTAGCCTGTTACTGTACAGTGCAATCAACAGATATATGTATTTTAAACTTACTGTTTTTCTGTACTTTTTATATTCATTAAGGGTCTGCAGAAATCCTAAAATAAAAGATAGGATTTAGAGATCTTTGTTAGAATTTTAGTGTCTCCAAACTGCCTACATCACTCTGAAAACATTCCTTTGCTGAAAATCCATTCTGTATTTAATTTTTCTGTCATAACATCTAATATTGCATAAAATTGTGAAGATGGATTTTCTGTGTTACTGTGGCGCATTTTCCAAAATGCAAAGTAGATCATTGTGCCACATAGCTGATTTGAAGAATTCAGATTAGAATCAGATAAAACACACTTACTTGAACAAGCTAGTAATTACACTGAATCATGTAATGTGTCTCTAGAGCTACTCTATTCTAGTTTGCATAAAGAGCAGCTGACTCTGAAGGCATACTGTTTGCAAGGCATTCTGATCCCATATTATAAATTTTTCAATATTTATCTTCCATTGTTCTTTACTACTAGGAGTATTTGCATGAAAACGGGATCTTTGGTTTTTTGGGAATCCATCTGCTGCTGTTGCTTATTCTCAGCCTGAAGTCATAATCCAGTGTTTGAGACATCAGCCTTACATTTAGAGGAACCAGATGAATTGTCATTATAAAAAAAAAGTGTAAAAACACCCTCAGATTCTGTCCCCAGATGTGGTTTAAAAGGATAAACTTGAGAAATGTCAACCACAAAACCTATTTTCTTACAAGTGCACATGATGATGCACAGCTAGGAAATCAGTAAGAAGAATCAGCAATTTCTGTAAAAGGTATGAAGGTGCTCCAGGGAGTTAGGGAACTAGATTGCAGAAAGTGAGTTTTGCTATGGTAACACCACCTACACCTCTAAAGTTTTCTAATGGCTTCAAAACCTATGCTGATTTTACCTTATCACATGAAATTCTTAGCCAGATTCTCACTTACCAAGCAGGATACCAGCAGAGATATTTTCATGACTTTGAGGGGACCAGAGAATTTGCAATCCAGACAAGATCCTCCAAAACTCCCCATATATTTACAGTTGGCTTTGTCAGAATATAGATTTATATTTGGATTCAGAGTGTTTCTGGTTTTGCTTAATGAACTGGAAATGTCATTTCAGATGCTGATAGAAACATTTGAATAAAAGGCATGGTTTGTCTTTTTCTTATTCTTTTTTTTTTTTTTAATATTTGGGGAAAAAAAAGAAAAAAAAAGGAAAAAAAGAAGAGCAGAGAAAAGAAAATAAAAGAAAATTAATAATAAGTAGTCATTTAAACTCTTTCTCTACTTGACACCAAGGGCCAGTACCTGCTAAGGATAATTTGCCTCTACCACATCTTATCTGTCTCTTATCAATTCCTACAAAAACGTGAATTATTACCTTAGGGAACTTTTTTTTAACTGATATCTAGTGAGCGAAGTCACATCCCAAACAATAAATACAATATGCAGCCTGGGAAATAGAACTGTTTTTCACTATTTTCCTGATGCCAGTAAAACAGCTGTGTGTATATACATTGTGGGCCAGGAGACCACAGCTGTACAGACATAAGTCTAGAGAGCATGCAAGTTTGTGGGTAAATACATAAAAAATATTAGGCAGAAGGCTAACACATTGGTGATTTCTTTGTCATCACTGTTTTCCATGTATTTATGTCGGGGAGGAACTGAACATTCAAGACCCTAAAATATTTAGTCTGAAATTATTTAAATTTTATTATGATGGCAGGGTGTCTAAAACAATAGCAATTGGATTTCCTCCTGTCCATGTAATTTGATTTTCATTCTCCACTTAGATTAAATTTTCAGATGGATTAAGAGAATGAAACATGGTCCATAATTATTGCAGTTTCCTACTCGTCTACGTTCATCACAGCAAATATAGTCCAGCTAGAAAATGTGCAAGGAAAGCCAACCTGGGAAATAGTATGAGGTTTTAAATTTACAAGCCCTACTAGTTATTCAGAAGGCATTTCTAAAACTATATTCTGTGACTTAGAGCAAATTACAATTCTACTGAGACTTTCTATCAATCATGGTTCACTTTAAGTCTGCATTCAGGTAGTGTGTTTCACAACCACTCACAGTTTTCCCTGCTCTTGACCAGTCTGAATAAGGATTGTAAAGAGCAACCAAAAGTTGCTGTCATCTGTTTTCATTTCATCCTTTGCCTTTTGTGTTTCATCTGTGTTCATCTTCCTTTCTTCACCTCTTGTAACTTGGTTTGCCTTATTTCTCAATAATGTGATGTTACTTGCAATTTGGGGATACAATTCCAAGGGATTTTCCTGCTAGCATTTAAGAAGGCAACATGGAAGAAAATAGTGAAATGTACTAAAACCTGAAAGAAGTTCTGGTGCATTGTAGAGAATTTATGTGGACTTTCTGTTGCTGAGCGACTGCATGAAATGTTTGGCATATACTTATTTGAAAAAAACCCCAAACAACCAACAGCCATTGTAACGTATCAAAAGCCTTTCTATATCAAACTTAAATTATACCATCTACAGTTTATGGTCTGGCAGTGCCCTGTAATTACATTTATAAAAGAAACATCTTTTGGCTTAAATATGAGAATTTCTACACCAGCCCTTCATGCAAATGTCAGAGATAGATTTCTATCAGTGCTCAAACTACTTAAATTTGCATTAGTATATATCATTGAAACCAAAGAAACAGCAGCTCCTTCAATTCTCAGTTATTGCTTATGTATCTCGATTCCCCCCCCCCTCAAAACTTGCTTAGTACACTGCTTTTTCAGATTTTATTTTTCTTCAGGCACACGAACTAATAGATTTTCTCCCTAATTTCAGGTTTAGAACTGACAGCTCCATCAAACAGATTTTCTAAGAGATTAATGACTTTCATGAATCCACAGTGGACACTTGAACTTCTTTATTAGTTCTTTTTCTTTATCTAATAACTAATGGATACTTTCTTTCACATGCTAAATAAAAATTGTTTTTTATCCACTGTGTTACCAGTTTTTGAGCGTTCTGAGTTTTGATCTTTTATTAAAAAAATCACTTTTTTATATAAGTGGAGGTCTTCTATAAGATCCTAGTCAATTCTTTTCCCTCTAGATCAAATTCCTTCTAGTCCAGTATTAAACACATAATTATTGTAGAGAGACTATAATTTCCTTCTTATATGTAAGCTGAAAACAGGCTCAGTTACTAAGCCTGGGTTTGGGCTTATAAGGTTGAGTTTTCAGTTTATTTACAGTATTTTAGCAGCACTAACTTGACACAAAGAGTTTATAAGCAGTCTCAAATATGTCAGATTGGTGAGTTGGTTTTAGATTCTCAGGAAATTTCTCTGCTTCCTGGATTTCCAAGAATGCATTTCAAAATATTTAATAAAATTATACATAAGTATAATTTACTTTCTGATTTATTTTTACATAATAAAATGGTATGACTTTAATAGAATTCTATACTTACCTATGTTGACATACTCAGAATTTATATTTTGCAAAAAAATTACTATGGAATTATGTACTATTTAATAGAAAACATATTTAATAGATTTTATCAAATGTTATATTTTAATTTAAAAAATCATTAAATAAATGTAATGAGAAACATGTTCCATGAGCTTTCAATAATTCTTTATAAACAATTTTCCTCCAAACTCTTCCATGACACATTTTTCTTCATCCTATTTCTGTGCTTCTGCTTCTATACTTTTCCAATACAAAGTGAAAACATTTTCAGTTCTGAATATTTGCCAATCACATGATCCATTTAAGCTTATGTAGTGCTGTGCCAGGGTTATCTCCCATCCAATATCAGAGTTCACGTTTCTTTCCTAAAACTCTTCATTCCTCACACTCTTCAAATATATCAGAGACAGAACAAAAAAGATATTTGTGGGATCAAAGTGAAACTTAATTTAAACTTAAGCAAGGTTTAACTGATCTATAGCATGTTTCAAATATGTTTGCTGAATATCAGTACTTGCTGGCAGTGTGGACAGGAAGGTGATCATTTAGCACCTATCTGACATTGCCTTTCTATTTCAAATGTTAGAACTTCTATTATATATTAAGTCAACACATGACCTATCCATCTTTGCTCTATTTAACTTAAATGCAAGTGAATGTAGTCTTCTAGTAAAGAGACTGTGATTGCCCTCAGTTGTGCAAAGCTTTGCCTCCTTTGAATGCAAGTGCAATCATATTTCTCTAAAAGAACTGAATATTGGCATATTTGATAACATCTAATTTATACAATTTGTTTTAAGACTAGAGGATATGGAGAAAATTAGTCACTCCTTCTTTGCTTATGCAGGTTGGAAATTTAAAAGAAACGTATTTGAAACAGAACTTGGATACGAATTGCACACAGACTTGTTATTGACGTGCTGCAGGAGTAGGAAGCCTTGTTTGCTTGAATTTCTGTAGCTTCTCTGAGTTTCAACCTGTTGTTACAGACATTTTCTATAGCTGTTTGTCAACAGCTGTTTGGCTTTTCAAATTAGGTATAAACCCAATGTTGTGAGACTTAGTCACACTGAATAACACCTTACAGCGTAGTTGGTCTCATTGACACATACATAAATAAATTGTGTAGAAAAGCAACAGAACCTAGTCTTCATATGAGCTGTCAGTTTTCATAATTATCTTTTCTCTTCAATCATTAAAGCTAGTATTGGCCAGTTCCTTAATAAAAAACAAACAAATGTGGATAATCAGAAATTTTCTTAGATAACTGTGTCCTGCATTTTATTATTTCCTGTATGCATTTTTTCCTTTGCATTTTTTCTATGTATATATATGTATGAAAGGGGTAGACTTTCTGAAATAAATGTTTATACAATGAACAACATCAGATGAATTCTCTTAGGTTCTTAATTTTACATATTAGCTGAGTAATGACTATCCAATAATAATTTCAGGTTCTCATTCACATAATTACGGCTGTAACTATCTGAAAAAAAAATCTCATAAAGATGTTGACAGTGCATGTAAGTTATTTTTAATCTACCTTGCTCAGAGTTACAAAATCAGAGTCTACAAGAAATGAATAAACAAATTATTTCCTTATCTTAAGTAGTTCCCTTAGTTCCCTAGTTTCCTTATTTTCTGCAATTTTTGATGACTGGGGCCATCCATTACAAGAATTATGCCACCCATAATTACATCCTTTGTTTTTTTCATCTATTGTCTTTCCATCTGTCTGCATCTATTGTTTTGAGATGGAGGAATTTTTTTTCCTGTCTTCGTATGATGGATGCAAACCCCGGTCATATTTCAGACTTGGTTATCTTACCTGCCACCCCTAATTTTTGCACAACAGACCACAATAGTTCTGGCTGTAGCTAGAATAGAGTACTTCAGCATGATTTAACATTTTAACTCATAGACAGACACTTGGCCTTATTGTCCACAAGGAATATGCACCATCTCTCTCTCTAAGCATATCTGTCTCTACATGTACAGAAAGCATTTTGAGGCCAGTCTCTTGCTGAGCTAATAGCTAAAAAGATGGGATTAATTGCATGGGTCCTGAAGTAAAGCACTTTAAACCCACTCCTAAGTCAACTCATCCTCCAATATTTTGATCAAGCCTTTGTGAACAGTTTTCTTTCTGCTGAGTCGTCTCTTAATGCACTTTTGGCTTTCACAATGCTCTTGAATCTGTTTTACTACAATTTGTCTTGCACTGTCTTGAATGGGCAAGAAAAGTTGTCAAAGAAAATTTCAAAGAAAATTACTGCTTGAGGATATATCTCAAATTAGATCTCATCTCACAACCCAGCTATTGCAACCAGAAAGCCTCTTCCTTTTGAGTATTTGCTGGCACAAGAACTTTGTCCTTGCAAACGGTCAGTCCCTGGTCACCAGTCTGAAAGTCAGTTATTTGTTTACTTATACAAATATGGAAAGAGATGATGAACATCTGCACCTTGCTTGAATTCTGACGTAATATAGTAAAATGTGAGCAAACCTTTTTTTTTTTTTTAAATGAACACATAAGTTACTAAAAAGTTTGAGTTTAAAAATATCCAAGAAGCAATTATGATGTTTTAACACTTGAAAGAAATTTCAATCCCAGTTTGAGTCCATCGTGTTAGATGCCTTATTGCACTTGTTTATAATCCTTATGTCCTTAAGTTTAAAAAAAGCCCTTAGAATCTTCAGATGTGACTGACCAGGCAACACATATATTAATGTATATATACTTATCTTTATAAATATGCATCTCTTATGTATATATACATATCTCTGTATCATATAGTATTAAAGGATACAACTGATCATACAACTCATTTTAATTTTCTTCTTTAGATGTCAAAAATTGTAGGGTCTGAATTTAATGAAGATCAAACTGGTAAAAGCTAATAATGACTCAGCACCTTGGATTGAGGTCATGTTTTCTAAAGACACAGCTCCCCTTTAGGACTCAAATTAATTGGCCAGATTGCCAAAAGAGATTGCATTAGAAAAGTGGATCATAAGTGTTATGATTGGAGATACTGAGTTTTTTTTTTTTTTGCCTTTAGAAGAAAAAATATTATTTTATAATAATTATTTCTAGTTTCAGAGGAAGAGTACTTAAAAATATGGCCTTGAGGTCTTTCTCAAAATCTGGCTGTAATTGTGAAGCTGAAACAACCTTCTCAAATCATTGTTACTCAAAATGTCAGGAATATCCTGAATATGACTGAGTTTTATAACTTTATCAATCAAGCCTATCACTAAATAAAATGTCAGTTGTTGAGTTTGTCTATTTATTGCCAATGAAGTTTGAATTTAACTTTGACAATGCGCCTGAGAAATTATAATTTTCCATCTTCCTGTTAACCCTTCCAAGAAGACTTGCAAAGTATAATCATGGTTTGCACTTGGAATAAAACAATTTTCCTCATTTAAAATGAGGTGATATTTCTGAATATTGCTGAAAAATAAAAGAACAATGAAAAATTTTCCTTGAATCCACAGGACTATATCATGGCAGGCAAAAAAAAGATGAAGCTAAAAACATTTTTTTAAAATGGACCCAAGCTAGCAAAAATAATTGTAATTGTAGTCTTTATATTTGAAAGGTTATTTGTTTAAATTCTCAGGAGTTTCATGAAAACATTTAAATATAACTTCCTTTTTTTCAAAGCTTTTCAATATTTCGAATTAAATGTGAGCTCATACTGGAGTGCAATGGTCCAGGCTCTCACTTAACATGTATGAAAGGCACATCTGTCTATTTCTTTGCTTCCCTGTACCATACATACCTGGAAATCTTATTCTTCAGCAAAGATGATCAAACCAAAGGACATGATTATTAATTATAACTCATTAGTCCTATATACAATGGTGTGATTAGACTTTTCTATATAAAGATGGTACATCTTCTAATAGGATACTAACTTATAGAGACATTATAACAGCATGAAGCTCATGACATTACATTACAGATAACTTTATTTTGTCACATCTCTGCAGTCTCAACATTACACCATTAATTCTTCCTATAAGGTATTCTGACTTTTTTTTTTTAATTGTGTTCTCTAAATTCGTTTATCTTTTGATATCATGGTGACTATTAACAATTTTTGGTACAAAACTTGGGGTTTTTGTTTAGTGTATGAAATTACACTTCAATGGCAGAATAAAATAGCTATGGAATATATAGTGGTTTGTCAGTGCATCCAAATTTAATGCTTCTGTTTTTCAACAGAAAATTCAACTTTAATGCATATGACACATACCTACGTAAAAATTTAATATTACTTAGATAATTGAAATTATTTAGTATGATGTGAACTCTACTGAAAATTTACTTTTTTTTCCATACTTCCTCTGCCAATAATATCTCCCCATAATGCTCATGGGTTTTTATCTTCCCTAATGTATTCCTACCTTTCAATCCACTCTGTTTTTACTTCTGAGTAGGTGTAATTATCAAAGGGTGCCAGACTTAATTTTCATTCCTGATGCTTTTCAAAAAGTGTAGGCTGTGTGAGGCACTAAATATATATACATATATATAATCTGAATGTGTTGCAGGCAATATTTCCCTGATTTGGCTATACTGTTTCCTGAGAAGAACTATCATATGCTATACCTGTAGAAAGATTAAACTTATTTTATGTAATTTCTGAGTCTTCTATGCTATCCTCCAAACTTTGAGACTGGCATCCTCTGTGGCCAGCTATGAAAAACAGTGTGATGGCTTACATAAATCCAGCCCTAGATGCTGATACTGTGGGTGGGGGAAATATTATGCAGAAAAGAGGAACAAATATGGATGAAGAAAATAAAACATTTCCACTGAAAACTCTGACATGTTCATGGTAAAAAATTGTACTTTTCTACATACAAAAATTGCAAATGTATGTTTGGATGATGGGAAAGGGGGAAAAGAAACACCATCTGTGGGGTGAGAAGTAATTATGGAGTGGGAGAGAACAGACAAAAAAGTGTAATCATGAAAAGGAGAGCACTCCATGGAGGATGTGCAAGAAGTTCCTCTGAAACCTCTGCTGGGCTAGGTGGGCTATTCATGTATTTAGCTGGTGGCTGATACCTTCCAGGAGAGGCATTTAATTTCAGAACACAGCCTTCTCATTGTGGCTGTGATTTTAAACTTACTGGGTAATGGAGCATATTACCATTTGCCATATGATGAGATGGCCTTGTCTGTCAGCCAGGGAGCTGCTTAATGTTATGTATGGGTCAAATGAGCCAAAAAAAGAGAGAAGGGGAAAAAATTCCAGAACCTTGAGCCCTCTAACGAAAGTGGAAACTTCCCCTATGGCAAGCAGCCACATAGTTTTTTTTTAAAGATCCATTTTCTCCTGAAAATTGATTAAGTAACAGTAAATCACATAAGATAAAGGAATTCCAAGGTCAAGGGGGATTTCTGCAGAATCACCCATCGCACTGATCACAGTAGCAGATGTTGTCCTTTTGGCACAAATAATTCTTTAATGTTTGCAAATACATTTAGTACCATGAAAAAAAAAGCAATTCTCCAAGATATCAGAACACTAAAGCCTTTCCTTGTGAATGTTTTCACATGATAAATGAGGAAGAGCTATAAAAACCAAATCAATCAGATGTTTGGAATTGGACTAGTTGTTCCTGAAGACATTTTTACTGAATGCATCCCTTGGAAGGTGTAATGCTCTTTGCAAACCTTACATGACATCTGGCTATGTAAAAGTAGGAAATATATAAGCTAAAAATAAAGAGATTTATTAAACTAATCTTATGTCTCAACTTGATTTAGTGAAGTGTTTATTTTTCAGCAATTTTGACCAGAAAACCGAAATAATAAGTTCAGGCTCAGTCCTTAAAAAAACTTTACAATAACCATGAAATGTACTATATAAACAAAATAGCATTTTTTTCTCACTGTTCATGACATTGGTCTTCTGAATTATCATTATTAAAGTCCTAAAAACCTTTTATTGAGACAATGCAGAGCAGAATTCATCTTTGAAGGGCTTGGATATCTGAAAAATTCCAGAGCATGATCAGTCATGTATTGCACTCCTTAGACTTAAAAGGATTCTGAATAGTGAATTTAAATGTAGACCATCTTTCTGTCACTTAAATTAGTTGACATTGATTTTACCCTAAGTGTATAAACCATTATTGTGATAAATGTATGGAAACAATGAAGTTTGATTACAAATAAGAATAAAAAAAGGTGAGGACCTTCCAATCAGTCACATGATTAGCCAACTCTTAGTCAGTAGGCTTAGCCTTGGGTGGTGACAGCTTTCATCCACAGAAGCTATGTACCCCTAGATGAGTGCAGTATATGTGGAAATTATCCCTTAGAATCTGCTTAATAACCTCTTCAAGTAAATCTGAGGATCACAGAGCTGAAATTCATGCTTAGTGTTTCTACAGCTAAACTGGCAGACCTACATCAAGATAAGCTTGATCCTTACCTATAATATTATTTTGTATATACTGCTTTTAAAAGAAGATGCATGGTTATATGTAATGTCTGCAACGTCTGCAACAGGAATTTGACTGCAGAGGTGTTTGAGTCTATTAAAAGGTGTCTTTTTATATTATCACATCTTATTTTTATGATAGGACCTGCATAATTTTATGTTTTGTCCCAAGTAGAGCTTTGTTGCAGGTACAAAGTAGCCTCTAAACAAATCTTAAATATCTAAAAATAGCTACAAACCTCTGGAAAGAGGTCCTGGAGAAATCTAACACAAAGATGAAATACAAAAAAAAGTAAATGGATTTTTCTGTTTCCCCTGGATTTTCACATACACACACATTAAAAAAAAAAAAAAAAAAAAAAAAAAGGACAGCAGCTACCATTTTCATCACCCAGATCTTATTTAACCAGAATAATAGAGAACTGTTCTGGAGTTCACAGTAATAATAATGTTGTAAATTCTCCCATCTTAATTCTTAGTCTTAAGATTTTTCATTAAAGCCAAATTATGCCTTAAGAGAGAAATTTCTGTAATGTGCCTATGGATGATGGTGAATTTTCAATATCAAATATGAACCAGAAGTTTACGCCACCCAATCAACATCACTGCTCCAAAATCCATATTTGTAAGTGCCCTGTGGTCTTACATTTTCTGTTATAAGTCTCCAGTTTTCTTGGCAGCCACTGTGATTTGCTTTCAGTGGGAGTATATTAGCATTTAACCAGTAATTTGGTGTCATCTGAGGATTCTGAGAGAAAAAAGATCTTTCCTTTTATACTGCAACTAGCATAATGGAAAGAAGTGCCCAGGAAAACGCCCAAGTTCTAATTCACAAATGAGACATTCTGTATTGCTTCCATACTGTTAGGTGGTTTTCTGTACTGTCGAGTGTACGGGCTGACTTTGGATTTGTTCATTAGGTTGGTTGTTTTTCAAATTTATCTGTTTTGTTGCATTTTTTCCCCTCCCTCTGTTACATTCTATGTTTTAAAAATCAGGAATCTTCATGTGGTCTGTTTGTTAGGGGGATGCGTTCAGACCAGGTGACTAAAAACAGCTGCAGCACACAGACCTGTCTGTACCTTGTGCTGCCACAATTTCCTCTGTTCTGCACAGTCAGGAGGCAGCTGGTGCTGTGCTCTCTCTCTCTCTTAGATGTGTGGTAGCAGGGATGGTAAGGACGGAGTTACAGCTCATGTAACATCACACTGGGGTCTCTGAAGAGTGGAGGTAACCACAAAGGGACTGCTGTGGTGGCTTCACACATGAGTGGCTCAATGGATATTCACTTGGATGGCCTCATCTGACTTGGCTCCACAGAAGAACCCATAACCTGGTGGTCATAATACGGAAAATAAACAATAATAATGATAATTTAAAACAGACAACTGGACAATTTGAGACATTCACAAAAAATAGAGCACTGTAAAACCTTTCTTCAAGCCTCTGCCTTATTGTTTGTAGTGCAATATAAATTTATACAGCTGTGAAAGGGCTTATTGAAGACTCTACACAACCATATAAAAAACTGTAATTCATTAATGGCTTCGTTATTTGGAATCCTGGATTAACAGTAGAGAAATAATTCGTTCTGGCCATAAATTAGAAAGGAAAGCATAAACATGAAATCTATTCTTTTTAATTTGATAAATGTAGTCAAATTTAAAAAGCTCTCCAATATGACAAAATACAAATTCAAGAGATGTTATCATACACCTGAGATATACTACTCCTGTTTAATGTTTTACAAGACATCTTTATTATCCTCTCATACAACATCAGAACAAATGTGCATCTGTTAAGGTGAATTTTGCCTTTCTTGAGTCTAACAAAACCTTTGCTCTTTTCTTATATTGAAAAATAATGATTCATTACAGACCATATGGAAAATGTGTATTAAGATTTATTCTGTTTTTTATTGCCCTTGAAATATTTGCTTTTTTCCTCTGGTTATAAACCCTGAAATCTTCCTTAGTTTGGAACTTGAAATCTATCAATAAAAGGATAAAATGAAATACAAGTTACCAAGGAATAAAATTTATGTCAGCTTGTGTTTTCTGAAAAATCACACAACAAAAAATATTCAAGTCACCACCGAATTTACAGGCTGTATAATTCACCATTCACTTAGGAGCTGGACTTGATGACCTTTATGTGTCACTTCCAATTCAGAATATTCTGTGAAATCTGTGATTAATTCAATTGTAATCAATCTGAATTGAAAGACAGACAAAATGACTAATCTAGATGTATTCTGGAAGATACACTCTCTTTTGAAGGAAAGAATATAGACAGAAATGAACATTCTGGTTGGAGACAAACAAATGTGTATTAATGTAGACTTGTGAACACCTCAAAACTTAAATACTTTTTATTTTTGGGACTAATTGATTCAACTGTAGCCTACAGTAGACATGGACACATTTTAATATGCCCCAGACAAGTATTGATATGATATGATATGTATGCTCATATCCTATTGTGTGGGCTATTGAAAATGTGCTTTTTAGGAGAAAAGAAAAATAAAAAGGAGTTCAGATATATAAATTCATTTTATAGTCAATATAGAGATACTGGTATCTGCAGATAGACAGATAAAATCATTTGCTTCTAAAGAGATTTGTCTGGATTGAAGCTGCCAAACTTAGATACAACAATAAAAACTCTAAAACTGGCTTAATATAGTAATTTTTATCACAGGGTTCACGGAGATGTTTGTTTGGTGGAGATTTTTTCTGTGTTTGGCATTTACCTTTACAGGACTGCTGGAGGTAATCCATTGTGTGTTGACTGTTGTGTTGACTTCATTAGTGTTGCAAAGAGCAAGCCAGATAATAATGTACCTCACTAATTATGCCTGCAAATTATCATGAGCAGAAAACGGAACCTGCTTCCCAAAATCAAGCTCAAAATAAAACATGGAATATAGTATTTTCATAACTGCATGTCAGTATTTTTCTAGTTCACAATGGTCAGATTCTCACATGAGAATCAGAATACTCACAACAGAACTTAAACACGATCACAGTGTCTCAAACAATTAAACTACTCAAAAAAAGCACTGAATGAAGAAAGAAAAACTATCATTCTACTAGAAGCTGCAGAACATTTTAAGTGTTAGAAACAGGAGGAATTAAAATTCTAATGCCTCATTCTCCTTTAGGTGGAGCATAATGAGAACAGAAAATGGTACAACATTAATCCATCCTTGTGACAAACCTTGCAAGGTAAAGGGCAATGGGTACAAACTGATCTGTCCTTGTTACTGTCTTCTTGTAATGCCACAATCCTCTCTAGTTTCCCAAGTACAAGGTCATACAAAGTATTAGTTTTCAAATCAAACTGTACTGTCGGCAGTGGGTCCAGTTAAATGAAACTGCAGTTTCTATTTCACCTAAAATAGGTAAATATTGAGAGACAGTGTGCTGAGAATTTGGTCAATACCAATGGATAGTTCATACTTAAGTAAAGGACTGACTTTAACTCTTGTGTATCTTTTGATTTTGGCGTTGATTTTTCCACAGAGGTTATGTGCTGTCACATATATCTGGAAGCTTTGGCTTAATTGGATGCTTTTGTATTCGAGTACAAAGAAACACTGAATGACACTATTTATGCTAATTCAAAAGTGTGGGAGGTAGTGAACATTTAAAAATAGGCTACATGACTATGTATCATAGAATTGAAGTTTCAAGGTTATTTCAATACACAAAAGGATTTTTTTCTGCTTAAATATCACTGCAAGAGAGGCCACACTAATCAGGTGAAGGCACGTCTCTGAAGTATCCCAGATGATTAGATCTACCGGGAGCTACTTCCTTCCTACAAGTTTGTAATGTCTTTGTGACATTCTAAAAACGGTTAAATATTTATCTTTAACTCTTTGACTCCTTTGAAACAAATGAAATCCCATTTTTTAAATTTACCTTGATTTTGAAGTCAACATTGCTAAGAAATATTAGTTAAGATTTTAATTTTCACCTTCTCAATGGATGAAGAGGAAAAAGCTATACTTCATAAAAAATTATTTTCAGAGAGGTTTAGCTTAGCATTCCAACAGTGTCATTGTATTGACTGTCCTAGAAAAGAACTATACTAGTAGAAATGTAATCCCAGATATAGTTAAAGTATTTTTTCATTCACTCGTGTCAAAAGTGGCAAATGTGTGGTTTTTAATTTGAAATGTGTTAAAAACCTTTCTTTTTTAAAAAAAAAAAAAAAAAGATAGCAGTCAACTTATTTGTCCTCCCTATGTAACAGATCTCCAGCACTGGGAAACACCATATCAATGGTCAGATTTTTTTAATAAAAAACTCTTTACTTCACAAAGTCATTCAAATGTAGATGAGATTAAATACGATAAACTGGATAAAATGTGTGAAAGAGAAGAATGAAAAAGAGAATCAGAAAACAGTATGAGGTATTTCACACAGTTACAGAGTGTGTTATAATACAAATTACAAATGTATCAAGTAGAGATTGATTCTCAGGAACTAATGAGATAGTTGACATAGGTTTTAGTCAATAAAGCATGAAAAGAAGTGCAAAAGAATTTAAACTACTCTCCATTGTGAAAGGACAGCAACTGGTTAGCTTTATTTAGTATTTAAGCAAGTACCTGAATAGAATTATTTGGAAAGATTATTAATCTGTTTGATGAAGGTAATCATGCTAATCTAAATTCTTTAACTCCATGAGACATTTAGTTTGAAACAAAATATAAAACTTTACTGTCTTAAAATTGAAATGTTTATGCAGACATAGGAAGGCCAGTTCTCACTGGCTGCATTTGTGTTACTGGATCTAAACGCATTTTCCTGCTTTTGCTTCAGGTGTACTGACTTGGTTTTATCAAGGTACTTGAAGGTGTATCCCCCACCCCACTGCAGTCCCCTATCCCATGTGCCCATTAATGGAAATAACAATGTACAGGTGTTATTTTTGGAAATCAGATGCCTTGACTGATACTGGTTATATGTCTAATAAATAAAGCATTTTAACGATTCTGTTTTTAAAGTTCAGAGACAGACCTTTTATCAAGCATGCTAGAATTTGCATCATGTTTGGGTAATGCACCTCTTTGATTGCACCAAATATTCTTTGTAAGAAGACTCCCCTTGGCACATTCATGACTTTCCTATGATCCACAGAACTAGAGTATTGACCTAAACCTCCATATTTTAAGATCCACATATTTAAAAACCACCTATTTTCAGTTCTTTTATGCTTTGCCTTCTTTCATAAAATGATGGTTAATTAATTGGAAAGTATGCATAGCTGGATATTTTTAATGACCTCCTGATAAATCATTTTACTTGTTTTTTTCAAATTTTGCTATCCAATTTTAAAAAAGACTGCATTTGACTCGGCCATTTTCTCTTCAGGTCTGGGTTTATCCCTGAAATTTGTAATTCCCTTGCACCTAAGCTTCAAATACACTCTTGACCTGAAATATAAATAAAATTGTCTGCACTTTTCCAGACACATTAATCCTACTATAGTAATTATGTGTATGTGAATTTTTAGGGAGGCATTCACAGTCTCATGGACAAAGTATTTCTTAAAAGGCAAAACTAATTTATTGGGATCTTGGCAAATGATAACACTCATATGGGAAATCAAGCTTCTTGAACAGCATGAGCAATTGTTGTCTAATGGCAGTGGGGGTCTCCACTGCAATAATCACTGCAGTAGCATTTTCAGCAGGGCTGGGTAAAATTCCAGCTGCTCCACGATCCTGTGTGACTACTCCAGCATATGAACAACCCACTGTTATCAATTACCCTAACATCACATAAAACATCTCCCAAATATCTCAACAATGTACAAAATGCTGTTCTGCATGACCCTTTTTGTACTTCTATGAGCAGTTCTCTTATGACTCTTTACAAATATTTGTTCTAAGTACAGTTTGATCAGCTCTGCAACACGAGCTACCTTGAGGTCCTTGGGATAATTCACATGGGATATAAATCAGCATATTTAAGGACAACTTGATATTTGAGCAGGCTTGGGGGTCCAGAGAGGTCCCACCTGACTGGAAGCTGACAAATGTCCCAGTTTTCAACAAGAGAGAGAAGAAAGACCCCAGAAACTTCAGGCCTGTCAGTCTCACTCCAGTGCTTGGTAAAATCATGGAAAAAGTTATTCTGTAAAGTACTGAAAAACACCTGGAGAACAACATAGTCCTTGTATCAGACAACACAGTTTCATGAGGGGAAAATCCTGCTTGTTGAACCTGATTTCCTTCTATCACAGGGTAACCCACTTAGGTGATCTAGGAAAACTAATAGATTTTGGACCTCAGCAAAACTTTCGATACTGTCAGAGTATCCTGGACAAAATGCCTGATGATGAAGGTGGCTAGAGTGCAGTCAGTCAACTTGTTAAAAGTTTTTTTCTGCAATCAGCTGTCTCACGTATGCAGATGGCTGGCTGAGGAGTTCCTGAACAACCTGGGAATTAACATCACCACCCTGATGTCCACCCACATCACAGTTTTAACTAGAGGGCAGGCTGGAAGTTCAGCTTGCAGCTTACTAATTACTAAGATTCTTAGTACTCGCCACACAATAGATCAGTGAAATGCTTCGGTATATGTAAGTTTAAAAAATAAATACACAAAGTCCAAAAAAATATGATTGAGGTAAGAATAGGCCATGATTATGTTGGGCTTTTTTATTTTGTAGAAGACTAGGATTTCCTTATCACTTGCAAGCAGGGTCGGTATATATACATAAGTGCAGAAAATCTCAAATCATGCATGCAGATTTGAACATTGCTTCCAGTTCTATCTCTCTTGTATTATAAAACCACACTCCCAGAAAATCTGTTGTGTAGGCTAACATTTTTCTTCTCCCTTGTCATGATGAATTTTTTGTTGTTGTTCATGCTTTTTGGCATCTGAGCACAAAATGCAGCATACATGATGTGTTGCTAAAGACAGCATTTGGGAGGATGTAAATGGACAACTAAGAATTTCTTAGTACTAAAAGTAAGAAAATTTTTCCTTACTTTTTGGCTGTCTGTTCTACTGAGATTTATTTTTGCTGACATGTTTTTACATTAATTTCCCCTGCAACAGATAAAAGAACAAGGCTACAGGAGGATTGTATTATTGCATTTATTTATAATATTCTTACACATACAATATAGTGAGCACTTAACAATAACTTGTTTGAGATCTAACAAAACTGAGGCCTGTTATATTAGTTCAGTCAAATTTGTTGATTTTTCTCTCCCTTCCTTTATTTGCTTTGTTTCTGGCTTCTATTTATTTCCTTGCCATAATCCTTGTCTGCTTAGAGATTTGTGTGGATAAAATAAAAACCTTGTTTGCTGTCATTGGTTTATTCTTATTCTGTCTTGACAAGAACTGTAGAAAACCCAGCTAGAAGGCAAGGGTTTTTAAGCATACAGTGCCTCTTTTCTTTACCTACCAGCAGCTATGAACATTTAAAAAGGAAAAAAAAAAACCAAAAAACTAACAAGACACCTTAAATAATTTCCTACCTTCTCAGAGCATTGTTTCCTAGGGCAATGGCAATTTCACTCGCTGTGCTCCCTTTTATACAACCTTTATGTTTAGTAGTGTGCAATCTTTTTATTCTCCATGCAATATCTCTCTTTTCCTGTTTTCTTGCTTAGAAATTTTTTTGTTGTTGACCTTAGACCATCTCAACTTTATATCTCCTTTCCAAATTTCCAAAACTTTATCAGGAATTTCTTTTTTTCATTTTCACGATAATTTTATAAACATTTTAGGTATGTATTTGCAGTTTATAGCTCTCTGCAGCTGAGTGTTTCCCCTGGGCCTGTTCATTTCATGACATCTCTGTAATTTCATTCTCTTAATTATATTTTAGCATGCAAAAACAATGGGAGATAAAGTCTCCTCAGATGTTAGACAAAACCTGCCACAGATCTTACTAAAATTTCCTGCCAATAATGATTTTTCTGATAAGCCTCACAATTAGTAAGACAACAGCCTGTTTTGCAATGTGTAGAAAATTTAAGATACTGAGAGTGTTCAATGCTGCTTATGTTCATTATGGAGGCTGGACAAGCCACCTAAATGACTAATGAGTAAATCTATTATCTGGAGACTTCAGCTTTTTTTAAGGGCAAAATTCTATGTCTCTCAAAGACGATTCCTTTCAGGGTGGAATTCCTGCACTTTCATACCTATGAATCCCACACACCAGAGCAGATCAGTTACAATATCCTTATTTGGGAAAATGCTTAATCTCATCACCAGAGAAGTTCTGTTTGTTGTTCATAGCCCAGCTGACTCTTTTCTGTCCACCTCAGAGCACCCAAACAGTTGGGTTCAGCCTACTCATTTCTACATTAAGTACCAAATGCCTTTGAAAGTTTACATTGCAGAAGGCAGAGGACTGCCAGAGTGGTTGTTTTTGTAATTAATCCCTATGGAAACAAAATGTTGTGCTTTGAAATTTTGACCAGTCTAAGAAAAAAATGGACTTTAAAAAGGAAAATTGTTGTTATTAATAAAATTTACATATGTCACATGATATATAGTGCAATTAACATGAGTTAATTTATAGTGAATATGAAGAGATATTTCTTCATAAGTGAATTTTCATGTTTTGATATATAACAGAAATATGACTGTAGCCAACTTATTTAATCAAGAATCATGGAATCAAAGAATGGTTTGGGTAGGAAAGCACCTTAAAGATCGTTTATTCCAAAACCCCAATTTCCTGACATGGGCAGGGACACCTTCCACTATTAAGTTGCTCAAGGACCTGTAAAACTTGACTTTGAATACTATCACAGATTGGACATCCACAACTTCTCTGGGCAAAATGTTCTAGTGCCTCACTGCCTTCTGAATAAAGAATTTCTGCTTATAACCTAATTTAAGTCTCTAGTTTTTCAGTTTGAAATGGTTACCCCTTGTTCTATCACTGTCTGTCCCTGTATCAAGTCACTTCCCCTCTTTTTTTTAAACTTCCTTTACGTACTTGAAGGCAGGAAAAAGGTGCCCCCACTAACTTCTCATCTCCAGGCTGAACAACCCCATTTCTCTCAGCCTGTTTTTGTAGAAGAGGTGCTCCAGCCCTTGAATAATCTTTGTGGCCCTTGTCTGGACCCACTTTAACAAATCCATGTCTGTCCTGGGCTGAGGACTCAGACCTGGACACAGTACTTTAGATGGAGTCTCACACTGTCTGTGATTAAGACAGCTGAGTACAAATTTGATCTGTTAAAAACCTCCATTTATGTGATTTCCATCTGGAGAAGTATAAGCAGTGATTCTGGTAATTTTCACTAAAAAAAACCAAATATTTTTTTAGTGAAAAAAAATATCTCTTGTGTTAGAGCACACCTGAGAATAAGTCTTGGTTTAACCCCAGCCAACAAGCAAGTCTCATGCAGGAACTCCCTCACTCCTCCAGCAGAAGCATTGGGGAGAAAATGGGAAGAGTAAAAGCTGGAAAAATTGTGAGTTGAGACAAAAACAGTTTACATAGGGGGACCAAAAATCACACACACAAGCAAAGAAAAACAAGGAATTAATTCACAGTGTCCCATGGGCAGACAGGTGTTCAGCCATCTCCCAGGAGAGCTGGGACACATAATGCATAAATGGTTTTTTTGGGAAGGCAGATGCTATCACACTAAATGTTCCCCACTTCCTAATTATTTTTCTCACTTTAATGCTGAGAATGATCTCATAGGGTCTGGAATAGCCTTTGGTCACTTGGAGTCAGCTGCCCTGGCTGTATTTCCTTCCAACTTCCCCAGCTTCCTCCCCAGTGTGGCAATGAGAAAAGCAGAAAAGGCCTTGGCTCTGTATAAGCCCTGCTCAGCAATAGCAAAAGACATTTCTATTACCATTATTCAGCACAAACCCAAAACACAGCCACTGTGAAGAAAATTAACTCTATTCCAGCCAAAACGAGCACAAGAATATCTGAATCTCCAGCTGAGGCATTCCAAGCCTAAAAGATCTCATACTAAAAGAGTTCCTAAATAAACAAAGAGGAGAAATAGCTGTTTCCAGAGAGATTGAGGCAAATCAACACCTTCAGAGCAGCCAAGAGTGCAGGTTTTCATTACTTCCCATCAAAGTAAGGGAGGGTAGTGAAACCATGTAAGACCTTTCCCAGATAGGAGAACACCTTCTTGGAACAAACATAGGGGAGACTGACATTGTTCTTTAATGATAACTACAACCTAAGTTACCTTTAGTGGCAGTTAAAGGCCTGGATTTAGGTTTTGGAATCATGCCCTTAGGTGACCAATGACCAGGGCTTGAACCACCCATAATTCAAAGCTCAGGTCTTTGCAGAATGGCTGTATGATCTTCACCAAGTTTTATCACAAATGCTATTGCTGAGCTGGGACAGACTCCAGAAGGCAAAGCCAGGCAAGATAAGTAGAGTAAAAACAGAAAAATAGAAGTGTTGAGATGGTAATATCAACACAGGGATCTAGAAGCAGTAGAAGGCATTAAAAAAACTAAGCAAAAAAAAAGAGCAGAGAGATTGGAGATCTCAATTTGACAATATCAAGGGTTATGCTGTTCCAAGAGGCAATGGAAGCCAACTCTTTCCCAGATGACTGAAGAGACCCAAGTTAGCTTGAGGTTAGATAAGGCACAACAATAATGATTAGCCCTGTATTTTGCAAGTCCTACTTCTCAGCTATATCTATCAGACAGTAAATACTTTCTGGGTGCCATTGGGAATGTGCATCTTGCTCTCAAGGTGTGTTTGTGCAGAGGAAAATAGTCCTGGAGAAATTGTGGTTCAGTAAGGGAAGGTTGGAGCAGGACACTACTTCAGGAGTGGAATCACTCTCCAGAGGTGAACTTTCAGGTAGGTAATATAGGAGTTAGGTACCTCTGATCCTTAGAGCAGCCTTAGCAGTGCTGTGAACAGATAAAACAATCCATGCAGACAGCCAGTCAATGTGGGATCTTTTGTACTTTTATATCCACATCTTCTCGTTTGGTAGAAGTGCTTTTTTGCACAGTTCATATCCTTGTGAGAGAGATTTTTACTCTGCTTGCCTGCTCAGGGAAACATTGCTTTATTACTTGTTAGAGCACATTGTAATTTTAATTTTTTTTTAGAGGTTATGAGTAAATTTGTACTTTTTTGGTTTTGTTGGGGTTTTTTTGCAAAGTAAAGTTGAAATTTTTATTTAACTGTGTAGAACCAGAAAGACAGAACAAAACAGGAAACACATTGCTTATGCAATCCTGCTAGTACCTTCCTAATTAACTTGACATGGGTCTGAATGGTTTTAAGCCTCCATTTGCTTCAAACAGCACAAAATATGGATTTATTCAATCTCACTTTAGTCTTCAAACAGATATTTGTGTCTTTGTCTGTTGAAGAGAAGTAGGCTTTCCACAGGATGATTCAGAACTTATTTAGATTTCTCTCTTGAGGTGTCATTCTGTTAGGTACAGAAATAGTTTATGTCATTTTTTTGCCTAGGTTAGACTCCTCAGTAAGGTGCCAGAAGCTCAGTGGAATGAATTTAGTTTACATTTTCTGACAAAGAGTTTAGGTTCAAAGATAAAAAAAAAAAAAGTCCTTCCAATGATATACATTATATCTGAAAGCTCCTAACTTCCTAAGAAGGAGAATAAATATTACACTTCCTTTCAAGTTTGCTCCCTAATTTCCAGGAGCATATGGCCTGTTAACCCACCTAGCTGCAATTGCAGTCAACAGTGACTCCCGTGCCTGTGCTGCCCTGTCAGCCAACAGATTGGTACTTCATTGCTTGAGCTGATGTGCTACCAGCGTTCAGATGGCATTGTCTAGAATTCTGCTCACTTCTGCTACGAGTTACAAAGTTATTCAGGGCCTCCTATTCTACTCCCCTAAGGTCTGAACAGCTGACACTCTCCGCCATCTAATTCCTTGAGTGCAACCAGAACCCAAACTTCCTGAAATAATAGTATATTTCATTTGACTTGTAAGATGTGTGCTTTTACAGGTATTACTGCAATACTTCCTCACAGTTCTACAGTTAAAGCCAAAGTGTCAGAATGCAACACACCTCCAGAGAGCAATAATTTGTAAAACACAGTAAAAAATTAAAATAAAAAAAATTGAAGTTCTTCCAGCTACAGTTTCTATATGCGCCTAAAGATATATTGGTCAAGAAATTATATCATTATTTGTGAAAATTGGGGCAGAAATTCTACTTTATTCAGATCTAGGACACAGAACTCACACTGTGTAGTAGCCACAAGAACTGGATCGAATTATTGATGAGTAAAAACAGGATATTAATTCACAGAGGAGTAAGATATTTTTGTTTTTAACTTCTTCTTATGCTGGTGATAAAATATCCTATATCATCTGGCATGAGCCTCACTAAATATATGCACCCTGTGCTTTCATAAGTCTTTAATGTTTTTCAGCCTCTATTTCAGCTTTAAATACTGGCAGTGAAATCAAGACACATGAATTATTAAGAGCAAAGGTTTTGCTAACATGACAGAGCATTCAGTCCATCTGTCTCACATTTTTAAGTCCCTCTATTCACATGTTTTCCAAAATTACAAAAGTAATTAACACAGAGATTTCAAACACTTTTTTTTCTTCCTTTATATATATATTTTTTCAATTTATTTTATGTGTAGGCTCTTGTCTGCCCAGTAAAAAAGGTGCCAAAAAACACAGGGAATAAGCTTTTTGCAGATTGTTTCTCTAAACCACAAGAGATCAAGGTCCTATATCTATGAAAGTTGATACCCATATTTCCCAGTTAGTTAAATAATTCCTTAGTTGCCAGACTGTAAAAAACTCTGATTTTTTTTTCTCTCTAGGCTTCCTCCCAGATTTGCATTAGAAAATGAAGAAAAGAAATGTAAGGCAAGAAAAAATATAAATTACAGAAGTGTGATTTTTTTCAGCCTAGTAAGATTTTTTTTTCCTAAAATGGTAATGTTCTGGATTTTGTTTCAGTGCTGCTTACTCACTACATTTTTTCAATCTTAAATAAAAATTCAGAAACCATTATTAAGAAAGTGTATTCTAACCCATACTTTGTGGAACTGAAGTTTTGTCTAAAACAGGACTTATTTAATATCTAAAGATAATCTGCTGTCACACTCAAGATCTCTTAAAATAAATCAAGTCCAGGTAGCCTACTAGGGAAAATGGACTTGATTTCCTTGCCATTGAGAATATTTCAGTCAAAATAATCAAACAACTACTATTTTCCACAAGTAATAGAGTAATGTCATGGAATCACGGAATGAAAAAATATTGTGACCAGGAGGGACTTCTCGTAGTTTAGTCCAACATCCTGCTCAAAGCAGGACAAATTCAGTCAGGCTGTGTAGGATTTTGTCCTTGATTTTGGCTAGAATACTCCAGATTCTGACTCACTGCACTCCTCTCTGGGTAACTTGGTCCAAGGTTTGGCCATCTGCACTGTTAAAAAGAATCCAAATAATCAATCAGAATTTCCCATGTTCTGACTACTGTCCTTTACCACTCACCAGGCACTTCCATGAGGTTATTCCACGTCCTCTGCATCCTCAGATCAGGTATTTGCCAACAGCATTATGGTCTCCCTGAGTTTTCTTTTCTCCAGGCTGAGCCAACCCAGTTCTCTCAGTTTTCCCTAGTCTATCATGTGCTCCAGCCCATGGCAGACACAGTGGCCTGTGCTGGACAGCCCCCAGGATGTCCATGTCATTTTGTAAGGGGTAGCCCAGATTCTGTGAGAAAACAAAACATTGCAGTCCCGTTCCTCAGTCGGCTGGCTGCAGTCCTGCTTGTGCAGCCCAGAAGGCAATTGGCCTCTGCTGCAAGGATGCACTGCTGGCTCATCATCTGCTTGGAGTCTACCAGCTTCTGCAAAGCTGCTTTCCAGCTGGCCAGCCCCCAGTATGTGCTAGTATTTGGGATTACTGCTCTCCAGGTGCAGACTTTTGCATTTGCTTTCAGTGAACTTCCTGAGGTTCCTGTTAGCCCATTTCTCCCACTTTTCCCTCTCAGTCCTGCCCTCTATGTGCTTTTCACCTCTGGGGTTGTTCTCAAATTTGCTGAGAGAATGCTCTGTCCCACCATCTAGGCTGTTATGAAGACATTAAGATGCATTTTTTCCAGGACTGATTCCTGAAAGATGCCACAACATCAGCAAACACCAATCCAGCATGAGCTCTTTCCACCATTAGCCACTGGTCTTTGAGTCCAGTAGTTCAGTCAGTTTTGTGTGCATCTTACTGTCTACCTGTCCACACACATCTCAAAATTTCAGCAGTAAGAAGACTATGAGAGACTGTGTCAAAGACCTTCCTAGTGTCAAAGTGTGAAGCATCAGCAATAATCACTTTGTTGCAGAAAGCAGTTAGGTTGCCCAGGTACAAGTTGCCCTTGGTACACGCATGCTAACTTCTTCCAGTTACTTAAATTGTCTATTGTGCCTTGAGAAATAGCTTCTGACAGGATTTGCCCCATAACAGATGAGGTGAGACCTTTACTTGGATCCTTCTCCTGGAAGATGGATGTGATATTTGCCTTTTTCCAGTCATCAGAAACCTTTCACAATTTCCATTTTGATTTTGGAAATTATAAGGTTGGCTCCCTCAGCAACATCAGCCAGCTCCTCTGGTAGCCATGGATACATTGCATTTGGACATACTGGCTTGTCTATGTGGAATTGTCTAATATTTAAAAACCAGAAATGAGAAGTCTATGTTGCTAATCTTCCTACAACCATTTTTTAGTCCTCCCAAGTAAAGAGGGAAGCTGTATCTAAATGAGAATTTCCCACCTGTCAAAATTTTGATAATGACGGAAAATATATTTTTCAGTTCATCTTTAAACCATTCCCAAGGGTTTAAAGAGCTCAGCTTTTATGTCATGCTACTATTCCATTCCCTTCTCTATTTTTTTCTTATGACATTCCCAAGTATACCAACTGCTCAGCACATTATTTTAGTGTATTGATTTGAAAACTCTGTTTTTAAATCTTTTTCTTCCAGCCATTCATATAAATTGTCACTTGCTTTCACTGGGTCTTAGATTAATCAAATATATTTTTTAAACTTTTATATGGAAATCAAATCAAAAATAAAATCTACAATAAACTCCTATATTAAGCAGTAACAAATGTATTGGCATAATATTTATATTGCATCAACAGACTTTGAAAATGAAAGCAGATGTCTTTTCATGTCATTGTCATCAAAAACATTCCAAGCAAGTGACTTAATTCTATTATTCCAGTTTTGTGACCAAATTTGGTTTATTCGGTCAGGAGAAAATAAAGCTGTTTGTATTGTTATTTATTTTGCATAAACCACTTCAATTAAAGTGGCGTAATCAGTGGAAGGTAAAGAGCTATTAGACTGCATGCAATGAAAGGAAGAGTGAAGCATATTCTGCTCCCTAATCAGCTCTATTGGGAAAGGACATAAATTTTGGCTTTCAGTTGTCAAATAAAAGTTTGGAATTAAGTGTGAAGAGGAGAGAAAAAACAGTTTATTTACAGTTGACTTTGTTTTCTATGCGAACATAGCTGTGAATCATTACCTAGCTGACAGAAAAAGAAGGATTAGCAGTATGGAGACACATGTCCGTATTTAACATGATTAAATTTCCATATGTGTCTTCTGTAGCCCTCTGCTGGCCCAGTGGTTGCTGCCTCCCTTGCTCCAGCTCCAGCCCTGTGGTGGCCCCACTGGGGAAGGGGTGACACCCCCTGCCTGCCACTGCATAGCCCTTTGTGCATGGGGCTGGAAGAACTTCAGCTGGCAGACCAGGAGAAGGATGCCAAACGGATGAGAACTTTTATAAAGACAAACCTAAGAATAACCAAGGCCAGAGGCAAAGGTTCCACCCACCATCATGCCCCTCCCACTGAAGAAGGCAGGATGCTGGCAGCCCCATGTGCCACCCTCACCTCTTTTTGTGACACTGTCAACAGAAGCACACAGAATCATAGATTTAACTGTGTTGGAAAAGACCTTTGAGATCATCGAGTCCAACAACCTTAAACCCAAATGGATCCCAGTCTCATAGTATTGCTGTAACTGAATTGCAAAAAAGTCTGTATTTTCATTGAGTTGTTAACATTATACTTAGGTTAATAAATTATTTGTTCCACATATATACACTGTGTTCTATTTTTGCATATAACAAGGTTTGGAGCATAAAATACCAAACCTAGTCACACAGAAGGAAGTGCTTTTCATCAGTATCATTTGAAGCTCTATTTCATACAGTTCATCATCCCATGAGCAGTCTTTAAATTCCTATTTCACAATTCTTTCCTTGTTCTTTTTTGAGAATAAGTGGGAGCAGTCTGACTGCAGAATAGAGGTAAGATCCTGACACAGGTTTATATAAATATCTGCATGAATATATCCTGAGTTAATATCTGGGGTTTTTTCTGCACCAGAAGTGAGGATTTCCACACATGAAATGAAATGAAAACATGGTCAAACCATGTCTCTTTTTCCCTACTTCTGGCCTGCTTTGCATTAAGATTTTGAAAAGAATTTACTGATATAATTAAAAGTGAAGTTAAAGAATCTCAAAAAGTCCTGATGCTTTCCTATTTCTTTTAGAAGTTGTTTTTTGGTTTTCTTTTCAGAGATTCTATGTAGAGTCATTGGGGAGTATTTAGCTGTAAGAAAATTGTTACACACCTCACATAAACTGTTGGGATGTGGGTTCTAGAAAATTTATTATTAGGCAATCAATAGATCACATTTAGGCTACTGTTTCCAAAACAGTTGGAAATATTCTATTTTTGCCAATACAAGCAAGATATTGGCATACTTGAGTGACTTTAGCAGAGACCACCAGGGTGCTTGTTCATTGGAGCTCTTGACCTGTGAGGGAATACTGAAGAAGATGAGCTTGTTCTGTCTGGGAAAGAAGAGGCTTTGGGAGTATGTTAGAGAAGCACTGATGTATATGGTACAAGGTAGATGGGCTGTCAATAGCATTACATAGCAGAAAGACAAGAGTTTTAAAACGAAACAGGAGCTATTCAGACTGGGTACAAAGAAAACCTCTTTTTTCCCCATGAGCATGGTCCAACAGTGGAGGAAGTTGTCCAGAGATATTCTGCAGCATCCATCTCTGGATTTTTTCTACATTTGGTTGAACAAAGCCCTGAGCTGCCTGATTTGATCCTATAGCTGACCCTGTTTGGAGCAGGAGGTCGGGCTAGAGACCTCCTAAATTCCCTTCTCACTTGAACTATTCTGTGCTTCTATGGTCAGAATGTTTACCCAGACCTCAACAATTCTCTTAGTGCAGACAGAGCCAGGATTCATGGCTATATCTCATTGTAGTCTTATAACACATCATATCCATGGCATTCCCTTTATTGACACTAGGAAATTAAATAAAATTAAGTAAATATAAAGAAAAGTAACATAAACCCCATTTAAATTGGAGATTAATCCTTTTTCCTTCAGCATTATTAGAAGCATATGCACAATAATAAATAAAATATGAATCATATATAAAGTCCTTCTTTTAGACAGAGAGACAAGAAACCACCAGATGATAGATAGGCAGCTGAAAATGAATCATTGAAACTATGGATTAATCAGGAAATATTATTAGTTAAATCTGAAAATCAGTAACTTTAATGTATTGCTAGGTACCCAAACTGTCATTAACGATAGTACATTATAGTTGAAGAATAAAGAGTATCTAGTTATTGACAACTGTAATATCATTATATTTGCCTTTTTAAACAGCTAGTATGGTATTGAATTATTGCATGTCTTTTAAAATCCTTTATGGTGATTGCTGTGTAGACATAAGTCAATTCTTCATCTCTTCATTGTCAAAAGAATTTCTGTCATTGTATTGTTTTATGGTAGTTTTGAAATCCTGGCTATACTTAAGAAAGCATCTGTGGAAAGAAAACTGATGACAGTAGAAAATATGAATTAAATATACTTTCAAAATAGACATCAAATAGAATATTAAGTTTGAGCCGAACTTTTAGAGAATTCTGCTGAAGCTCAAACATTAATGTTCAGTGCAACTGAAGCAAAACAATGTATGGAAAAATCATTTCTCACTGACAAAAAAAAAAAGAAATATTCTTCAAATGTTTTCTTTGTATTCATTCTTAGGCCTGTTCTTAACCACATTCTTATCCTCTCTCTTTTTTGCTTCTTTTCCAGGTGCATGTGTTTGATAGGTATAAAGAAATTGTATAATTATAACAAAAGAGTGTTATTTCAGTCTTATTTCTGTACGTCCGTATTTCTCTGCCATTTCTGTTATTAACCTGCTTTTTTCTCCCCTACAAAGTAACAAGATGTTACCATATGCGATTTTCTTTTAATTTACAATATTCCTAGCTTTAATTGGTAAATCAACAGCAGTCATTCAGCAAGAAGGATGTTTTTGTGATATAAAATCTCATTGGAATGTATTTTATCTTCCTAAACAGAATTTTAAATTACAAAATAAATTTATGCTTAAGGGATCAGAACACCATTCATATTAGAACTTTTCAAGTAGAAAAGTAGATGCACTTACTTAAAGGAAAGTCCTTTTATGGGGCGTGTTAGATTTGCCAAAATCTATGTGCTACATCTGTAGCCGGTGGCTTGGCCTCGGCCCTGGCCTGGTGGCCCTAGCCCCGTGCAGCTCCTGGCTCGGCTCGGCTCAGCTCGGCTCAACTCCCCTCTCCACATGGCGTGGCCCAGCGGGGGACTGGGGAGCCACCAAAGGCTCTCCCTTCCCCCACTCTGTTCTGAGAGAAGAGGCCTCCAGCTGCCCACGTGGCTTCTTCACGTTCTGGATGCAATTTTAACTCTTTTAATGCCTGGATAAGATTCTCTATCTCCTGAGCTCCACTGAATGATAAGAAATAAAGCATGGAGTCTACAGAAGCCAGCAGAATAAAGATAAAGTTCCTGATGGGAAGAGATTGAAAAGATGCAACTGATGAGTAACTGAAAACCTTTTTTGTGGGGCTATGAGGGGACTGTGACTACACTAAAATTCCTTTAAACTGTGAAATATACTTGGGGAGGTTTAAGTGCTTGAAAAGAAGATTTTTTTGCTTTGAGGAAATGGGGCTCTCTGTTTTGGTACTGGAAATATGGACAGAGACATTTAACAGAAAAAGAGATGAAGAGAATTTTGTCTTTCAGCAGCTGGCCTTTAAAAGTGGTACCCCAAGTGTGTAACATAACCCATAGCACAGCTCTGGAAGGACTGTGAAAATGGAAGGAAGAGTCATAATCTGCAATTTTTTCCCTGGCGGATGTAGATTGTGAAGGTGAAGACACTCCCCTAAGCCTAAACCAAAAAAGGGACTTTTCTCTCTAGAGTGAACTGAAATTATTATTTAAGTAGATAACTGACTGAAGTGTTTTCTGTATGTTGTTGTTAAGAACTGTGGAATGAAGGAAGGGGGAGGAGGGAATAATCTAGAAATCTTATTCTGAATTCTTTTCTGTGTTATTAATAAATTTCTTTTATATTCCTTTTAAGTTTTAAGCCTGCCTTGCCTCTGCCCCTGAATCCTATCTCTAAAGGAAACTAAATATATTAAAATTGGCAAACCCAAGTCACACTGTGACAAGGGCTGTGTCCAGTCAAGGCTTCAATTACCTCCAGGGCTTGACACTCACTGCACTATGTCCGGTTCTTTCAGCTTCCTCTTGTCTGTCATGTGCACCAGCCTCAGGACAGACACTGTGTCCTGTGCTGGATGACCTCCAAGATGTTAGTGTCTTTTTGTAAGGAGCAGCCTGGTTCTGTGGAAACGCAACACTGCAGTTGTGGTCTCATTGGTGTTGAATCGCAGACAAGGTTCACTTCCTTTGATCTGTTTGCAGAACTCTTCCTAGCACAGCATGCAATATGCCAATACACATTGCTGGTTTATGGTCACCCTGGTGTCTATCAGGACCTCTAGGTTCTGTTCTGCAAAGCTGCCTTCCAGATGGTCATCTGTACATGGGTTTAATCCTTCTCAGGTGCTTTTATTTTGCATTTGCATTTTCTTTTGTTAGACTTCCTGAAGTTTCAACATCTTGTCCCTCTTAGTTGCTGTCCTGCCCTCCAATGCACCAACACCCTCCATGAACTTATTTCATGTTGTCTAAACACTTGCTGAGTGCACAACTTGTCCTGATATCCAGGTCATTGTTTATTTTTCCTGTTTCCTCATCAGTAATCTTTTTTTCCTCTGAATATTTGATGGTGGTTCCAAACATACTAATAATTGTCCAAGGTGACTCGAAATTTTCCTTTAATAGAACTTTTGAAAGTCTGTTGTCATTGACATTTAAAGCTGTACCATTTTCCTCTGGTAAAAAAAAAAAAATAACATTGTTATTATTTTTTATATTTATTAAATTCTGCTTTAGTTGTTTCACTGGCTCTGACTGGGATGGAGTTATACTGCTGGGTTTGGATTTGTGACTTAAACAGTGTTGATAACATACCAGTGTTTTGGCTGTTTCTGAGCAGCATTAGCTCAGTGTCAAGATTTCTCTGTTTCTCACACAGCCTCCCCAGCAAGTAGGCTGGAGTCATTAAGAAGCTAGGAGGGGACACAGACGGGAGAGGTGATCTGGATTGACCAAAGGGATATTCCATTACATATATCACGTCCAGCAATAAAAACTCAGTGGAGATTTTTAGGGAACTTCAGCCAATTCTTGCAGACTGGTTGGGTGTCAGTCTTGTGGAGGGTTTTGAGCGATTGCCCTTGCATCACTTAAGCCTTCTTTTTCTTTCTTCTAATTTATGAGACCCTCCTTGTGTCCCATGACTTTTCTTTCCTTTGCTTTTCCTATTGTCTCCCCCAACCTGATGGGGTGAGGGAGTAAGTAAGCCAGCAGCTGTGTGGAGCTTACCTGCGGGCCAGCTTCCCCTCACTACTTGTGGTCATCAGCTATACTGCAGAAGTATTTTAGTTTTGTTTCCCTTTAGTTTGGTTTCCCTTGAGTATTAGAGACTTTGAATTATTTGTTTGTTTTTACTATTTGTTAGCAATTTCCCTTTTTGGTATATTACATCAGTCTATTATAAGCATTTTTTTTTCATGTCAGTGTTGATACAATTATAATATATCAATGCTTAACCATTCCAGTTATATTAATTTTGGTTTCAAATTGTAGTTCGGCTGAACTGATGTTTATAAAAAGTCTTTGTTTAATTATTCTTGCTTGACACTTTAGGTCAACAAATAGTTAAATAATTTATTCTATAACATGTCCTAATTAATTTTGATATCTTGATTTTGTGTCAAATTCCTTTACTGTTGTTTTCACTTCTCTTTGGTCAGCACATCTACCATGATGATTTACTCTACTTTTATCAGGAGTCCACTGAAGTGGGCCATTTTTCTGGAAAAGATGGAGTGCCCAGGGAGGAAGGGTGAAAATCAACCCAATCAAATAAATGCATACGAAAGAAAAACATATACACTACCACCCTTTTTTAATCTCTCTAATACAACTCAAACAATTAGTCATGATAACATGAAAAAAGGAAACAATAACAAAACAGGCACAGGCTCTGTTGTAATCTAGAAACAAAATGCTTTCTAAAATTTCAGTTACATTGCTTCTGTGATTATGGGACTTTAAGACTTATTGCATACATAAAACTCTAAAAAAGCAACTCACACTGACAGCACTGTAGATGTCTTAAATCTTACAATTTACTGAATACCAATAGCTACCTGAGAATATTAAGGCACTAGAAAATCCAATTATTTAAAAAAACCCATAATGTAATGCAATGAAAACTCAAACTGTGTACAGGATTTTTTTGCCAACAGAAGAAATATTTTTAAAATATTTATCGAAGTCTATGTTTTTGTATACATATTTTAAGCTCTTGTAAAATGCCCATTTGCCTTACATTGTGTCAATGATGGATATGTTTTGGATTGATCTCATGGACCTAAATTAATATTTCAGTGATCATAATCAAAAGCTTGTTGAATTCTTGGGGAAACTGTGGATTAATTTGATGCTTCATAAAACATGCCTGCAATAGGCATGGAGGACTGTCCCTCATGTTTAAAAAAAAAAAAAGACAAATCACCTAACTGATTGAAAACAATTTCAATGGTCAGAATTTTATTAGCTCTTTTTAGTTTGTTTGCTTGTCTGTTCTCAAAGAAAGGTCCATAAAACCTTCAATTCTTGTTTAAAAAAGAAGCAAAATCAAACAACCAAAACAACCAAAACCCATGGGGGGTTTGAAATTTTTGAACTTTTTTACAGCACAGCTATTATTCAGAACAGGTTATTGTACTACTTCCAGCTGAGACAGAATACCCAGTCTTGTTCTACCTAATGAAAATAAAACAATACATAAATATTTCCCCAGTGTAATACTGAACTGTGACTAACCTGTATGGACAGTATCACATCCTCAGAAAACTTCCCAATTATTCCCTCCACAGCCAGACTGGAAACCCAAGCTTCTTTAATATTACAGTTTCATTATTCTTATTTTCTATAATTTAACAACTTTTCTTATTATACTTAATGGAAAAGTCATGCAATATTGAGCAGTAACTGCTGTTAATTTCCTGCTGTATATAATTTGCATTTTTTGTTGCTAGTGGAGAGTAATTAACATGCTCTAATTATCATACAGATTGTCTTCTTTAGCTTATGAGAATATAGTCATCTCAAACCTCGTTGATCTTACAATAGTACATTTTATTGCCCTTAGTTTTTACTGAAAAAATGACATGATCTAGCTGTAACAAGTTCCTTAAATGTTTCAATTTGGAAGAGAATAATGTAAGTTTTTAGAGTGCCTATTAAGAAAATAGAGCCCTGCTTCTACAGTAGTGCAATGCCTCGTTTTTAATAACAGAATTGTGGTTGTATTACCATTATCATACAAAAAAAAAATTTCTTGTGTTCCATTCAGATTATGTTTTACTCTTTCTGTGAACGGTTAACACAGAAAACACATTCAATTTGGAATATGCTTACAAGCAATAGCGAGTGGTTTTTCTTCTTGCAAGGGTGCTTTTTAGGCAAATAGACATTTATCTGTAGGAAAAATGTTTTCCTTAATCTAAAATTTCTACCTAATTAAACTCCTTTAGTAAACTTTATGTCTGTCTACAACTACCTTATAAAATAATACTGCAGATAGGAACATATAAGTGAAATCAAATCTTCTGTTGGAATGCTGTCTACAAGAACACTGAGGCTTTTGGATTGTAAAGAGAAGAAACATCAAGTACAATAAATTGCAGCTGTACATGCGAATAGATTGCATTGTTTTCACAAGATCAAGTCAAACAAGAGGTGAAATTCAAATGGGAGGTTTTGCATGAGTCTATTCTGCATTTACCTAAGCATAACCATTTAGTCTAGGAGACACAGAATTCTGCAGTCTGCATTGTGTCTTACAACTTCCTGGGAATCAGAATTTCATTTACAATAGATTCTTCCAGGGGATCAATAACTACTGTGAAGATTGATGGCTACTTTAAAAACATTGTCCATTAATTCTAAAATTAATATTTTTTTTCTCTGAAAGTGAGTGCTATATTCGGATTTTTTTTCTTCTTCTCAAAACTATCGACAGCATTCACAACTTTTAGGTTGCCTGTATGAATCTGCAGGTATATATGAACAGGGAATGCTGGTGTAGTAGTGAGACAAGTTGTGTGCTTTTTTTATTTGTGTGTGTTAGCCTGTTTTGTATTATGGATCACTTTTTCTGTGCAGTCTCAGGTTAGCTGTATACTCAGAAGTAACTAAAATACTGTTTGTGGATGATACTAAAAACCAATAGCTGTTAACAAAGAAACAAAGTAATGCAATTTCAAACTTCCAAAGCAGAAAGTTTCTTTGAGTTTTCTGTACTCAAGGTATGAAAAAATAATACAGATCAGAGAAAAGCCCTAGAGTGCTCTTATCAGCTCAAGAAGCTGAAGCAATTTACAGCAAAATCAGAGGAGACATAAACCATGTTGCATCAGCGACAGAAGCTGTATTGACAACACACACATTTAGAAAATATCTGACCATGAGCATGTAAATAGCTGTCCTTTTACTGTTATTTTAATTTATTGTAGCATTACATATAGGGGTCAAATATTACTCTACCATATTGCACTGGATTCTGTCAAAATATGTAAAAGGACATGGTACCTGCTGATTGATCAAATGTATAATGAAGGACTAGACTAACTAATTTACTGAGAATCTAATCACTTCAATGAGTGGAAAATTTAGGATCAGAGAATGAGTAGGAAAAAGTAGTGCTTATTAATACTTAGAATTCTAGAAACAAGGCATAATGTTTGCTTGATTTATTTTCTTTCCATTTTTTAACTATTTATCTTTTTTTTTTCTTCCCCATCTCCTTACAGTCCTGCTTTCTCCTGCAATATTGTAATTGGGGTTAAGAAAGAAACAGTGATTCACTCAATTTAGGCATCTACTCCAGGACTCTATCAAAGGGCTCAATATGGTCTTTCTAGATTTGGTGATTCATAGAAGTATTAACTTTTTTATATTTTTGTTTTGGATTCTAAATACCCATTAGTAAAACACAGAGTAGGTGCAATGTTCTTTGGATGAATAGGAAAGAGGTGACATCCAAAAATAACCCCAGATATTAATTCTGAGAAAGATAGGACTTTTAAAATTCTAAGCTGAAAGCAACACATTTGGGCTTTTATTATGAATCTAAATGTTCAGCTAATAGCTGGCATATCAAAGCAGGAAATCACTCACTCCAAATAGTTTCATTAGTCCTTGTACTATGTTATAACTCATTGCATGGAGGTTAACAATTTAAATGATATCACAAAATAAAAATGTACTTGTTAAAATAATAAAATATGCTACTTTATTCCTATATTTTGCAAAATGTTAGAGTTTAGTAGAGCAAAGTAGTTTTGTAATTGAGTTTAAATTAGGATTGACGGGTATGTGGCAAAGACTTTATTCTCAAGAGGTGTATGTTTTGTTCTTTAATCTTGACTAAGTCAGTTTATAAATGGCTGGATGGCCAGGCCCAGATGGTGGTGGTGCATGCAGTTAAATCCAGGGGAGGCCAGCCAAAGTGGTGTTCTCTAGGGCTCAGTATTGAAAACATGCATGTTTGATATCTTTATTGAGAATGGGATTGAGTGCACTCTCAGTCAGTTTGCTGATGGCACTAAGCTGGGCAGGAGTGTTGATCTGCTGGAAAGCAGGAAGGCTCTACAGAAGCATCTGGACAGGCTGGATTGATGGGCCAAGGTCTAGCTTGTGTGATTCAACATCACCAAGTGCTGGGTCAACCACTTGGGTCACAACAAGCCCAGGCAGTGCTACAGGATGGGGCAGGGGCTGGAAAGGGACCGAGCAGAAAAGGACCTGGGGGTGCTGGGCAACTGGAGCTGCACACGAGCCAGGGTGTGCCCAGGTGGCCAAGAAAGCCACTGGCATCCTGGGCTGTATCAGCAATAGTGTGGCCAGGGCAGTGATTGTCCCTCTGTGCTGGGCACTGTGAGGCCACACCTCAAATCCTGTATCCAGCTCTGAGCCCTTCACCAAGAAGGACCCTGAGGGGCTGGAGTGAATCCAGAGAAGGGCAACAGAGCTGGGGAAGGGTCTGGAGCACAAGACCTGTGAAGGGCAGCTGAGGAAGCTGGGGTGTTTAGCCTGGAGAAAAGGAGGCTCAGGAGTAAAATATCACTCTCTAAAACTCCCTGGGAGGAGGGTGCAGCAAGGTGGGGATCAGCCTCTTCCACCTCAGTGAGAGGTGAGAGGACATAGCCTCAAGCTCTGCTAGGGAAGGTTCAGGCTGGACATTAGGAGGAATTTCATCATAGAAGGGGTTGTTAAATGTTGGAATGGACTGCCCATGGAGGTTGTGGAGTGGAACACATCACTGGAAGTGCTCAAGAAATTACTGGATGTGGCACTTAGTGCCATGGTCTAGTTGACAAGGTGGAGAGCAGACAAAGATTGATGTTCTCAGAGGTCTTTTCTAACCTAAATGATTCTTTGACTCTGTAAAACAGCTTTAATTTTAGACCTCCTGGACCCTCACTAGTAAGAGGACATCTGGGTCTCTTACAGAACTATATGCTCTCCCTTCATCTTAAACAAGCAAAACCAGACAAACACTCCCCCCTCCCCCCCCCAAAACTTATATTTTACTTAAAAATTAGAGTTGAAGATGTTAGACACCCAGATTCTTCCTGAATGTCTTTAATATTAGTTGTAAGATTTACCTCCCTTGAATTTATATGTTTGAAATCCTATCATTTAAGGTGAATTAGTTTAAATTAACTGTACAGTTAATACTGTTATCTCAGAAGTTTGACTATTCTAGAAATTGACCTGATCTCTTATCTTGTAACTGGTTTGTTTTTGGTTTTTTTGGTTTTTTTTAAGGTAATTAATGAAATTTCTGATTACTTCATTATTTATTTTTAAGTCACTGCTCATCAAGCTTTATTCACTAGATAACCTTAGTAACTTTGTGTCTCGGTGCTTCCACGGCTGAATTCCATCACTATCCTAGCAAATTAATTACTGAATAGCTAATGACCAGCATAGCCAAAGCTAGCTTTAGGAACTGAGGCAGAAGGCCTGAACTAACTTTCTGCATGCTCATCCTGTTTCCAGTGGAGGCTAGAGCTTTTCCATAGGTCTCCAGAATTATAGCTGCATACAATTATTTCTCATGGGAATAGAGAAAGGCACCGATTTCTCTTTTGTTATCTGTCAGGGTCCAGGGAGAGCAATATGGAGCAGAGGTTCCTGTGTGAGTAGGTCAGAGGCCCTGAATTAGCTGCACAGGTTGTCCTTCATCCTCTACTGCCTTGTGACCTATTTAGTGACTTGTCAAGGACTAATTTAATTACATAAACTTAGGCAGCTGTCAGTTGTGTCCAATATCTCTAATTTCTATTGCCCTCCAAATGTTTTTCCAATAATACTATAATTGCTATTTCTACCCCATAAAGAAAATTACAACACAGTGGATTTTGTATAAAAAAATCTGTCTCAATAGCATAGGATGTTCTACAGTTAATATCTTTTAAGATTATGAAACAGGTCCCTAGTATAGACCATGGGCCAAATTAATTTCCTAGAGGACTACAGATTAAACATAAATCATGGTTTCAAATGTGAAAGGTCATATTATTCAGCCACAAAGCTGCAGTTCAAAATGTGACTTTATGACTTCTACCACTTCTTTCCACTCTGAATTATTCATCAAGTTAATATTTTTCTATCATAAGTTTTCAAACTCTTTAAATTTAGAAAACAAAGTTTGTGCGCTTATGGTAATAAAAGCAATTTCAAAGAGAAATAGAATAAACCTAGCATACCCAGAGCATAAAAGAGGAAAAAATATTATTTTTTAAGTTGTGCATGAATTCTCTCAATCCAAATTTTTTTGAAAGTTAACAAAACTTCAGAGTTATTTGCACAGATTACACAGAATCACAGAATAAATTATGTTCTAGGAACCTAGGGAGATGTCCAACTACCTGCTGAAGTGAGGTCAGCTGCAGCAAGTTGCTCAGGGCTGAGTACAGTCAAGTTCAAAATTTCTTCAGGGATGAAAATTCCACAACCACTCTGTACAACATAATCTGTACCACTGTTTCAGCACCTTCAGTGTTCAAAAAGGAAACAACAGAACAACAACAACAACAAAACTATTTCCTGTACATGAAATGTGCTTAAGAGACATCTGGATCTGGCACTGGGTGATGTGGTTTAATGCTTAAGTGGTTACAGAGGCAGTGTCAGGTTGACAGTTGGATCAGATATGTTGATCTTAAGGGTCTTGCCCAATTTTGATGATTCTATGAAATTAATTTCCCATGGGAAATCCTGTTTATAGCCTGGAGTAAAGGATGCCCAAGGGGCACATTATTGCTCTGTACAAATGAAATGAGGCTGCAGCAAGGTGGGAGTCGATCCCAGGCAACCAGTGACAAGATAAGAGGAAATAGCCAAAAGCTGTGCCAGGAAAAATTCAGTTTGGACATCAGGAACACTTTCTTCATTGAAAGAGTGGTTAAACATGGACTGCCTAGGGAAGTGGTAGAGATGCCATCCCTGAAAATGTTCAAGAAAAGACTGAATGGGGCACTTAGTGCCATTGTCTAGTTGACAAGTTGGTGTTTGGTCAAAGGTTGGATTTGATGATCTCAGAGGTCTTTTCTAACTTTAATGAATCTGTGATTCTATATTTCAGACTCTGCCCATTGCTTCTTACTGAACACTTCTGTGAAGAGTCTGGTTTCACATTATATGCTTCTCACTCATGTCAGGTATTCATATATATTGATTTCAACTACACACACACACACACACACATATATATCTATATGCACAAACACACTAAGGTACACATTTTTATAATATTAACAAACAAAAGAGTTTGTTTGGTGCCTGTGAACTATTTTAAAACTTTATAGAATAGCAAGACAGGAAAATACAGTAGAGATGTACAGATTAAATAGACCAGTTTGGAGCTTTTTTATTGCTTGCTGGACTTGATCATCCTAAAGGTCTTTTCTATTCCAAATTGTTCTATGATTTTATGATTATTTTTCCTAAATAATGTGTTTCCTTAAGAAACTGAGGGGAAATATAATTATGTTTTCAAAATTACTACTATAGATTAAACAGAACAAATAGAAATGGTTGCTTTGAATATAAAACTTTTTCTTCCAAGTAAGAACTCAATGATGCAATCATTAATGATTTAAACATCTATTAAGCTGAAGGAAGATAATTTTAATAAATATTACAACAGAATTTTACCAATGTAGGTCAGTAAGAAAGAAATTATTGGAAAAAATGAAAACATAGGTAAGTAAACTCAAGTCAGTATGTTTAACATAAGATATGCCCAGAGTTTTTGAAAGCATTAGGCAATTTACTCACTGTAAAAATGTCCATCATTTAAAAAAATATTTAACATATATATCCAGTGCTATTAATGCTGCTGTAGAAGCTTCTAAGTGACCTTCCAACAATGATGAAACCCATGTCCAATTATTTCTGATGACCACAGGATGAAAATTTCACCTCTAACTCTTCTAACTATTAAATGAGTTATAAATAGTATTCCTATTAAGTGAGCAACCCAATATTCAATTAACAGTTAATGATGCATAGGGAAATGGTTTCAAACACTCTAAAATGGACTTGAGATGATTTTCAAATTTAACATGAGACTTCTGGACACTGAATTGTGACTAATGCCTAGTGGTAATACTTTTATACTTTTTCATCATGTACTTTATTATATACAAAATGGACTCTGGAAAGAATCAGTTAAGTTACTCCTTAGATCAGTCCAGAACTCCCTGATGTATTGAAATAAATAAGTGGTCCAAATGTTTTAGATTTCTTATGGAGTTTTCTGCTATCTTGGAATCATAAGTCTCTTAAGACTTTTTATTACAATTCTTCTTAATTAAATCCAATCCTGAAACCTACTCTGATTATTCAAAAAATCAATTTTTGCCATGACTATTTGAATGTAACTTAATGGAGTATTGTTTTTAGGAGGAGAAACTGAAAGAAGTCTTAAAATTAGAAGAAAATAGGTTGAAAGATCATGTTCCCATCCTAATTCATGTCTTAATCTAGTAAATCTAATTCCTGAGATATATTCTCTAGGATCCTGCAAAGTGATCAGTGACAGACACATCACAACTTCTTTCAACCATTAAATGTTTCACTATTATGAGTGTAATATTTCAATGTTTCACAATTACAAAATCCGTAGAGTGTTTTTACAAACTTTTTTCCTAATTTCTTACTGAGGTGAAATCTGATAAAAATCAAACCTGTTATTCTTGATCCCTCCTTACTACAAATACAACTTTTTTAATAGGACATTTTGCATATTTGAATGCATTAGTATGTCTCTTCCCAGTCTTCTCTTTCATAACCTTTTCATAGGTTAATATTTTCTTGTGGATCTTTTAATTTTCTTGATGCTCTTAGGCTGTTATCTGATCAGTTGGATCTTAATATTTATGCCCAGTTTTTCCACTAGAGGATTCAGTTAAGACATTGCTAGTACTAGCAAGAGTGGAAAAGTGAATTCAACTGATATGGAAGATATATTCTTGCCCATTCATACTGATGTTGTGACTGTCTTTTTTCAGAATGTGGTAATATTGTTCAAGTTCATCTTACAATCTGAATAACCCTAAGAATCTTCTTGACAGAACTTTTGTCTAGTTGTTTCCCTTTTCTCATAAATGCTATAAAGAATTTTTTGGGCACTATTTTAATTTTTAATCCTACTATTTTTTGGTATATTTAGCAGTAATATTTTCTATGTGATCATAAAAATATTTTAAAGCTGTATAAAATATTCAGTAGTCTTACACACCTTAAAAGAAGGACAAACCTTAAAAGAAGATTTTATCTGGGATACTATGAAAAGTTGACTTTCATCCTTCTGTTTCTTCTTCTCGTTCATGACTTTTTCTCTTACATTATGGCTGTGTCACTCAGCAAGACTGCAAATAACACAAAGCTGACCAGTTCAGTTGATGCAATGGAAGGAAGCAATACCGTTCAGAGGGACATGGACAAAATTTAGAAGTGATCACAGGAGCATGTAGTGAAGATTTTCTAAGGGCAAGGTGCTGCCCTGGGCCCAGCCAATCCCATACATGAGTGGGAGATGAGCTCATTGAGAGCGACTCGCAGGTTCTGGTGAATGGAAAGCTCAACATGAGCGACAGAAGTGCTTGAAGCACAAGAAAAATATAGACATGTTAGAATGTTTCCAGAGGAGTCACAAAGGTGGTCCGAGAGCTAGAGCACCTCCCTCATGAAGACAGGCTGACAGAGTTTAAATTATTCAGCATGGAGAGGACTCAACTCTTTGGAAACCTTATTGCATCTTTCCAGTATGTAAAGGAGGCTTATGAAAAAGAGAGACTTTTCACACGGGCAGATAGTGATAGGACAAGAGGGAATGGTTTTAAACTAAAAGAGGAGAGCTGTATGTTAGATGTTAGGAAATAATTCTTCATTGTGAGGATGGTGAGGCACTGGAATGGGTTACCCAGAGAAGTGGATGTCACATCCCTGGAAGAGTTCAAGACCAGACTGGAGGAGGCTCTGGGCAACATCATCTAGGGGAAGTTGTCCCTGCCTGTGGCAGGGTGGTTAGAACTAGATGATCCTATGATCTCAGCTCTGAAGCATGTTATCATTTTATCTACCATTCCTACATCTGCTGTAATATGAAAATTTTATGTCTAATTTTAGATTGCAAATGGCTCAACAGTACATGTGTTTCTGCAGGTAGTAAAAATGATAGAATAATTTCAGTCACAGTACAAACAATTAGTACAAATTAATACAAACTAATATACAGTTTTAACAAGTATTAACACTCTATGAGTTGAATAAAAAGTCATCTATATTAGAAAATAGACCTATCCCTGAGCATAATTTATGGTTGTCCAATTAGGCTATAGATTAAGGATAATTGCTATAGAAAATCTTTAAGATTCTGAATCCATTAATCTAATGTTTCATATTTAATGAAATTGTCAGCAATTTTTGGTTAAAAATGTAAGATCATTTAAGAGTCTGTGAGTCATCACCTCCCTGCTATTGGTTTGGTATATAAATATTCCTTTCCCTTCCTCAGCAAGCCTGTAATTTTCTTTTTAAATTTTACCCACCATATTGTAATGAAATTCTTATTTAGGAAAAAAACAACTTAAAATCAAGTGAAATAAGTATCAGCAGGAAAAAATGCACAGTACTTATTCCTAAAACTTCTGAGTATATTATCAAAGGGTAAACTTTTTTGCAACCTTCTTATAATGATGAATTTTGCAGAACACTTTAAATGTTAAATCTAGGACTGGAAATTAATTTTAAAAACCTGTTTTGGAAATATCACTGTATGTAAAAACTTTTCATTTCCTTTAAAAAGTAAATTAGTGCATCTGTGGCAAATAACATGATGGACTTGGGTTAATGTACTCTGGAAAGGGGAAATAAGTAACCTTTGGTATTGTATGGCAAAGAGCTACACAATCTACACCACTCCCTGTAGCCTTAATTTGTGGTCCTTGCTCTGGAGTCAGCAATGAGTTTAGAAGCAGTTACTGGATTACTCGCAGAAACAGACTCAAACCATTTGTTTCATGCTAGCATAAAATGAGAGCAGGATTCCTTGATTTCCTTTCTCGTTTCCTTTCTGTTCTCACAATATGGCATACAATGTAATATGGCTATGGTTGTTAGACCTAAAGTGACAATAACCTGTATCATCAGGTTTTCCTGTTTCTGTTCTTCAGATGTCCTTTAATTTATGCAGATCACAGCTTTAATCAGAAAAGCTCTTTGGAGTACAGTTCACACTCAGCTATCAGTTATGGCCTTCTGTGTATGGCAATTGCTGTTGGGAAATATTTAATGTGAAATTATTGTGGTGCTCCTTCCTCTCAAAACATTGCCCAGAGTCACATGTTTCCCACATCGCACAGCAGAGCAGTGAAGCTGTACAATATCTGAAACTGGACATTAAAAGCACCTTGATCTAAAAGGCAGAAGATAGTAGTCAGCTCATGTTAATCGGAAGTTTAAAGAAACTTCTTTTTTCCAGGATATCAAAACACACAAATAGCTCCCTAGCTAAACTGTTCTGAATACTAGACCTGCAGAGCAGTGGGCAGACTACATAAAAATGAAACAAATTGGCCACTCTTTGTAGAGGCAGCTAGTGAAGGGGTAACAAAATTTCAGGTGTAAGTGACAGAGATGTTCTATTCATTGCTGTACTCTCGGCCTTGCAAATAGCAAAAGTTTCTCTTTGCAGAGACCCAGGACAAAACTATCTGTTCAGCTTCGGAAAGTGTATGCATGCCTCACTGCTTAATTGAATTCTGTAATTCTGAGTGCACAATGATCTCCCCTGGGCAGCTGGGAGGAAAGTGAAGGCATAGAAAGCAAGCCACGTTCTTGACATCTCCTGTAGCTTTGCATGCCATGTGGCTATGTGTTGCATTTTACTCTAGCAAGTTGAAGAAAGCAGCCTGCAAGCACCCACAGCTCATTTGCAGGGCTGGGAGTTCGCCTGGTCTCTGTTTCCTGAGCTGTTACAGGAAGGCAGAAACTGGGAGAACAGCATTTAGCCACCAAAACATGAAGATTACAGAAATTAATTCAGCAAATTTGTGTTTTTCTGTCTTATGAGAGGCTTTAAGTTAGTCTTTTTTTCAAGTTGATGGATAACTACAGTTGCTACTGAAAAGTCAGATTTTCAGAAAATAATTTCTTCGTTGTCCCTAAAATGCCACTGACCTAAATAGGTAACTTGTCTTTTACAAACCTGGGAACACTGAGACATTTGGCTGGAATCAAATTATAAGCTTTCTAGAGTCAACTGTTTTGAAAATCTTGACTTGAAGTTCTGTACAATGCAGTCCTTATTATTGATGTAATTTAACTGAGGATCTGATATCACAGCACTACAGCTCAGAACTTTTAACCCTGGAAATTTGTGGAATGTGGCTCATTTTCTAGCAGTGGCAGACAGTGAAATAGGTCAGATAGGTCTGTCTAATGATTGCCATCTGCATAATCAGCAATCTACTAAGATTAATGAGGCTCTCATGATATTCTGTACTTCATCTAGCCCACATTAAAATCATATTAATCAGAAAGGTCTATATATCTTCTTTCATATTTCAAAATATGAAGTTCAATCCATACCTATTTAATTAATAAGTTAAATAATTATAATGATATGCAGATCAGAGGGGTTTGATTTGGTCATAGATTATTATGGGCTGAAAAAGTATCACATTAAGAGAAATTCAATTCTGAAAAAGAGAACCTAATTCACATTACATATGCTAAAATTCCCTGTCCAGTATTTCTGAATAGGTCCTTACACATTTTGCATTCCCTTTTACTATATAAAATGGTTTTGTTATATGTCTGTGATTGTATCCACTGAAAGAAATCCTTTTATTTTACATGAAACAGAATGCCTTCTTATTCTATTAGTTTTATTTTTATTTGATTTCCAAAGAAAGCTTTGAAATGTAAGTGTAAAGTACTAGCTTCTCTGCCATCATAGGAGTTTTTCTCCACTTTGCTTCTGACATTTTTCTGTCTTAGTCAGCCTTCAAGCAGGGGCTTTGTAAGGCAGGAGCATCTTTTTTTATGGTGTTACTCACTCTTCAAATCTTCTCCTAGAATGCCTTCTGTGCATTTCCTAAAGAGGTGCTCATCCTCTCCCAAATCCTCATCTTCCTCAGAACTTTCCTACTCTACTGGCTCAAAAAGGCATTTTTTCAAATTAGAGATTTGTCCCCTGAATCATAGAATAATATAATTATTTAGCTTGCAAAAGATTTTTAAGATCATGAAGTCCAAACATAAATGAGTATTCCTGGACTCTGAGCCAGTAAAATATTGGCAAGTCTTTGTAATTTTATTTCAATGGGCATCTTTAGTAACTCTAAGCTTCTATTATGAGTAATAATTTGTTAGGCCAAAGCTCTGCATAAGTATTTACTTTAGTATTATTTAACATTTAAAAATAGAGAAAAATTATTTACTTTCTTTCCTTGGGCTCCTTTACCCTTTTTTTTTCACCTGTACTGATCTGTTACTGTGAAACATATCTCAGGAAGCTACACCATAATTTTCTTTTTTATGTGTGCAGGGTCTGTGATCTTGGAGGTTGAGTTTCTTTAAGATAAGATTCAGTACAGGAATTGCAGAGCTTGCACATTTTATATTTTACACTCATACCTATCGCTGACACAAGCCATAATTCAAGTGCATAGTCAAGTCCATCCATAAACAATAAATAAAGGATATTAAAAATAAAGCCACTACAGTGACCACATACCTTTTTGCCTAATGAAAAGGAAAAAAAAACACCATAAAAAAGGCAGAAAACCTGATAAGGATATCTAGTGGGGTCATTCTGCACTTACAGAAAAGCAAGTGACACAGTTTATTTAGTGATATTTTATATTCAATGAAGCTATCTTCAAAAGCTTAACCAAGGTCCCTAAAATACCCTCAGCTATTTTTAGCTTTTATTCATCATGCTGATAAGCTTTAAGCTTCTCTAGCATAAATTAAGCTCTTCTTTACTTTGTAGGTCACCTGACTCTGAATGGCACAATATGCTTCCAGTCCAGCTACTTCAGCTATGCTAGATAAAGAAAACACTGACTATTATAGTTTCAGGGAATTTGTGGGCCATATGTAAAGAGTGAAATTCTATCCTGACATATGTTTCCAGGACAAGTTACATAACTGGAATAGAGGCAGCAAACACTGAGCTCAAAGGTGATCTTTAATACACTTCTCTCTCCTGATCTCCAACACTGATTTAACTTCAGCAACCTGGGAAATGGCTCTCAGATACATTTTTCTAATATATCTGTATATTTTATATGCTCTTGAGTGTAAAAACCAAACTATCTGCAGCATTCAATGTATGTCTTTGATATATTTCTTTTGCTGTTTAGTCACTGCCATTGTTTCTATGCCAAGTTTAACAGAATATTCATGTAATAATACAACAGTCTGCATAGCCAATCCCAGAGTAATTATCTTATATTTTTCAGCCCATTTGTGCCAGCATATGTCATGGTGGTGATGGACCACTAACTATATTATTCTGATGTTTTCCAGTCAATGTGAGTGTGTGAAATATAATGAAACATCTGCTGGAATCAAAAATACCATTCCAAATGTTGGAATGGTACACCAGGGTGTGTAAGATGGCAGTGAATAATGACACTAGCAAAACACCTAATGGATTTCTCTTTCTTTATCTTCAGTTGATCAGTGAATCCCAGTTTTGAATTTCTAAGAGAATTCTATATGCCAGATATCTTTAGTACCTGAATTTCCTTTGTGGTCAGATTAAATACGGATGTAAGAGATCTTTAAAGTCATCCAGCAAGTGAGCGATATCAAACTTTAAGAATTGCACTATGCTCGATTTAACAATAAGTCTACATGAGGTGAAATAAAAATAACATCTATTAAACCATTTGGAGTTTATCTAAATTTATTTTTTCTCACAGAATGTATTTTATTATTTAGAGGGAGATGGGGTGAACTGCATTCTTATTATTTTGTATTTTAGAATTCCAAAGAAGACTTTAAGCTTTACTGAAGTTATTGTAGTTCAATGACAGAAAATAAACAAAAAGTCTTAACTTTTTCAATACCTTCCAAAAATGGTTTTGCTCAAAAAACTTAGCAGATTTACCATGTGACTTTGCCTTCACCTGGGGAGACTTGTTCAGACTGGGGAGATTTGTTCTTGACCTCCTCTGTTGAATACCTCTTTTAGGCTGCTCAACAACAGAAAAATTACCAATAAACTGAAGGAAATCTGTTGAAGGGCAACCAGAATGTACAGGATCAGGAGCACTTGCCTTGTGGGTAGAGCCTGTGGAAGGGACAGGAGCTCCTGATGCTGACAGGCAGGGGGTTGAAGAGATGGACCAAGGTGCTCATGGCAATGCATGCAAATTTCTAACACACCATGAACCTGCGTGGTGTGTTTAGTACAATACAGTGTGTCAGGCTGGCATACACAGCAAAGTCAATATGTGTAGAGGGGCTTTTCATGATAAAATCAGGAAAATAATAATAATTCTGAAACACCTGTCTGAAAACCTGTTATTAAATTCTTGGCCAAGTCTAAGTTGCAGTTACTACTGGAAACACATGGTAATACCTATATATATGTATAAATATGATTATATGATGCATATTCCAAAAGAATTCTACAGTTTTTATGTCTGTTCATGTTGATCAGAGATATACCATTTTTGCCCAAGGACTAGTTGCTGTGTAGCTTCCTGAATTATTTTCTTCCTTGTTTTGCTTTTTTTTTTCTTTTATTTTCTTTTTCCTCAATTTATTTTATTTTCATTAGTGTCATAAATTTAATACTCATCACTACTAAGTAAAATAATTAAATTTTAATAGGTTTATGTTTCTTGTCTACTATAAACATTGTTTAGAGAGAACCAGCTACTAGCTTATTCAAACTCAGGAGTTACTAGTCTGGAAAAATAAGCAAGATACAAAATTTCTCCAGAGATTCTTCACTATATGTGAATATTATCTACATAAGGTAAAAGTGAGGCTGAAATACATGCCCGTTAGAACCTCTGTGACACAAAGTCTAGCAAGCAGTCAAATACTCAAACAGGTGGCATGAAAGGATTGACAATTTTAAGTGCAAGCTTTATGACCTTGACAAAAAAAAACCCAAGAAAAACTAAAATCAACATCACAACTTTATGCATTTCCTTTTCCATTAAGAAAGAAATTAAGAAATATAATCTGAAAAATTCAGTCCTTTCCACTTTTTTGTTTACTGTGGACTGCATCCTACAGATGCTTCTGAAAAGACATTTTATCACCGCATTATTGTGCACTGTATGGGGGAAATTATAATTAGCTACTTAACATCTTTGGCAGATGTGTATGAGTACATTTTAAATTACTATATAAAATTTTCAGCATTAGAACCATATCCTGTCTCCAATATAATTTGTTTCATTTTTCTGTTTAATGAAGTGTAAAACTGATAAATTGTGGAATTCTTTGTAAAGAGTATTCATATTATTTGTGAAATACAGTTGGTGAAGTAACTGTATTTCTAAAAGCAAATGAGTTGCTGGGACGGAAATGTAATTTGCTGCTAAAAGATCAAAAAGCAAAGCAATAACATGGCACTGTTGATATTTAATTAAATTAGAGTGCATTTTACTTTAAGCAGCAGCTTCAGTGTTTCACCACCAGCAACCCACCTAGCAAGCACAGTACAATGGGCATGTATTGAGGCACTTAAAAAATGGAGATGCCAAGCTCATTTCCACAGGGAGTTACAGGTGCACACACAGAGCTCCACTGCCATTAACAGAGTCTAGGACTCAAAAGGAGAAACACAGACAAATGACAAATTCAGTTAAAGGATTGTGACTTGGCTGCTTCAATTTGAACACTATTTTAGTAGAGTACATGTACAGTACATGAGGAAAAAAGCACATCATCTGGACTTTGGGAGACAGATTGTGGGGGTGAAGTATGACTGACATCATAGAAAATAAAAAGTGAACTGGTGAAACTGCATAAATTCTAGCTGATTTTAATGAACAGTTGTCTCCTCATGTACTTTCACATATTATGAAACTTAAGATTGTCATTAGCAACGTACAACAGCAATTTAGGATTTGTTACTGAAAAGGTTCCCACACACTGCAAATAAATAAATTTAATATAAAGAATGATATTCTTTTCTCCATGTGCTAGAGACAGGATAGGTGCTACAGAAAATCCCTAGCATGAAGTGCAAATAAATTAGAAATTTGTATTAAAATGGGAATTTCCCATTGATATCAAGCATCCTTGACAGCTGAAACGACAGAAAGATGCTTATTGTAGCCATTAGGGAAGAGAAGAATGAGCAATGAATACGAAAACAGGAAGACAAAGTGGGTTCCTTGAAAGCATTAAGTCACATAGCATGTAGAAGAACAAAGGGAATATATAACAGGTTAGTATTCATTTCTCAGATGAATGAGAATTTTATTTTTTAACAACAGCAACAAAATTCTTCCAGTTATGCTAGATATCAAATTTAATAAATAAGCTATTTTGAACAAAAGAAATTATGTTTTTCCCTAAGCATCATGGAAGTTATATAAGTAAGAATTTTCTGAAACTGGCTAATCATTCCAGAAAGATGATAACAACCTGACTCTTGTGAACAGACAGATAACTTTCTACATAAACATTTTTGCTGTAACTCCACTTTCATGACTTTTATTGCCTTTTTTGGGAGTTTTTGGAAAAATAAAGCTCCTGCTCCCATGTGTAGGCCTTTATGTTACAGTGCTTTTACAAGCCTGCTAGAAGTTTAACTGCTTTGAGTGGTTATAATGCTAAATCTTTGTGGAAATGTTTCAGCCTGCCTGCTTTGGAGGTAACTTTAATGCCTGGGATAATGTTTCCAGTGATGGACTATGTGTGTGATGCAGTGTCCAAGATGCAGTTTGTGAGCCTTTGAGAGTGGCTTCTGAAAAGCATGCAGTCTCTCAAGCATGTAACTAAATATGTGGAGACCATTTCCTTTTAAAGCTCTTCCTTCCCCAGAAATTATTATGGCAACATACACTGTGTTAATGCTACTTAGCCACCACATATCCACTATCTGCACTCCCGAGGGTAAATTAGAATCAAATGTATTTAAATTAAAGACAGAAACATTATCAATTTAAAAATGCATTTTCTCCCAGGCTTTATTAGAGAAAGATGCAATGATACTCCTTATGGCTTTAAAAATGCTGTTAGTATTAACAACATGACTAGATAAAAGTGTCATAAAAATGTAATGACAGTCTCATTTCCAATATATAGAACAAACAAGCTTAGTTACTAAGGGCAAAATATATGGCCCAGAGGAAAGCTGTTTGGAAATGGTACAGCAATTTAATAATTGTAAAAATGCTGAACATTGATTCCTTGAGAGTTCATGCTTTGTGTGTTGCTGCACAGATGATAGCGACAGATTCCTCCATTCACAGCCAGTAAATGAAAAGGCCCATCTATCAGCTCATGTTCATTTAACTCTGAGCTTTGTCCCAGTTTGTCCTTTTCTCTCTGTTGCTGTCAAGTTAGGACTGATCCTTCATAACAGAGGAAGATGCTACTGTGGCTTCAGGGCAAATGATTACAGAATGTCTTTTTTACCTCTGTACTTTGATCAAAATTTATAGAATAACATGTATAAAATTGAAACTGCTCTAATGCAGCCTATCATTATTTTCTTCTGTGAGTCAAAGGATTCACTCAAAGGCTACTTTGGAGTCATATTGTCTGTTCCAAGACACTCTCTATATCTACTGGAAGCCATTCTCTGCTCTATGCCAGAGGAATGCCACACAACTAAAGAGATAATGTGTCCATTTTTATTAGTACAAAATCTTTACTTTGAGCAAGAAATATTTGGATTAATATTTTTTTTTAAATTTTTTAAAAATAATTTGCCTTCCATCTATTTTAAAACTTTATCTTCTATAATTTTTGTTAATGACATAGAGAATATGTATTATATTTAATTTAGTCCTTAAGTCTCCATGGTGAAAACTGGTTGTTTTTGTGAGCGATGAAGCATATTATTTATCCCTGAACGTTCATAAATAAAATAGTAGTAACAATATTCAAATACCTTCTGAATACTGTTGGTATTCAAATACCAAGTCTGAATACTTATACTAAATAAGACAAAAAATTATATTTTTATTTCTCATTTTTTTTTATTTGGTGAAGAAAAGGAAGATCATCTGCTGAAGAAGTGATGGCAAAGTGACATTAGGAACTTCCTGTAGTATAACAATGTTAGAACATCAGTCTTCTTCATGCTAATTTGCAGGACACATTTCACATTAGCTTACCTTAGTTTTGTCTTAAAGTACATTCATTTTACACTCAGTTCCTGCTGTCTCCTAGCCACTCCTGTATCCTTCTTGTTCCTGTTAGAATTACAAGCACCTGTAGTAGCAGGGCTGGAAGGAGACAGATTAAATAGAAAGGAGAAGTAAATGGACATCTGCAGTGTTTTAAGAAAGCAAGTCCTACTCATAAAAGTAGTGTTATAATTAAAGAATGATCTCAATAAACATAACACACCTAAGTGTCTATTTATGCCTAGTTTTTTTTTAGAGAATTTGCATTTTTTTCTGAGTACCAGTCTCTGCAGTGTATTTCCAATTTCTGTGAATGCTTTTGTTTAGCAAATAACATTCATAAGCTTAGAATTATATAAATGAGATCACTAATATGATGAAAATAATTTGCATACTAATAAATCTTTTTGATTACAAGACTAAGTGAAGAATGAAAATTACTTATCTACATGAAAGATGATACCTATTTCTCCTTTTCCTTTAGCAGATTAAAAATCTTCATCTGATTTCAAAAGCTCTGTCTCTTCATAAAACTGCTTCCAGGAACTGCTAATGGTCTATAGAGCTTTTTTTGCAGAACATTAGCACTATCCATTGACCTCTTCATTAGCAGACATGAAGTTATTTGGAATTCCAGTTCCTGCTGGGAAATTGTCCACATTAAAATGTTCATGTCTGTGGCAGTCTTATCAGCCAGATCAGATACCAAATGGGCCATAAAATATACTAACATATCTGAACCGATTCTTTTGCAGAAAAATAGAAATGAAAAGAAGTAGCCAAGGTATTTTCAAGACTAGTAAATATGAAGATATGACAATCTTCCCATCCTGCGCTGTTCCAAATCCTTTACTACACACAAATATTTTGGCAATAATTCTACTATTAAAAACTTTTACCAACAATAAGGAATATTGGTATAAGGAATATCTTGGTAACTAATTAAATGAAGCATTCTATTTAAAACTGAGAAAATTACCTTTCCTCAAACATCGAGATTTAAAAAATATTAATGGGTTTGTATTGGGTTTGCATGACTTGGTTTTTGGTAGCACGGGGGCACAGAGGAAACTTCTGTGAGAAGCTGCTTGAAGCTTCTTCCATATTCAACAGAGCCAATCCTTGATGACTCCAAACATGGACCTGCCTCTGGCCAAGGCTGGGCCAGTCAGAAATGGTGGTTACACCTCTGTGCTATCATACTTAAGAAGAAATCAAAACAAAGGTTTTAGGGCAGTTATAATTCCAGTCAGATGAGCAAGGTGAGAACACGTGAGAGGAACAGCACTGCAGACACCAAGGTCAGTGCAGAAGGAGGGCAGGAGATGCTCCAGGCACCAGAGCTGAGGTTGCTCTGCAGGCTGGTGTGAGACCATGGTGAGGCAGCCGTGCCCCTGCAGCCCATGGGGATCCAGGGGGATGCAGAGATCCACTCACAACCCATGGGGATCCAGGGGGATGCAGAGATCCACCCACAGCCCATGGGGATCCATGGGGGATGCAGAGATCCACTCACAACCCATGGGGATCCAGGGAGATGCAGAGATCCACCCACAGCCCATGGGGATCCAGGGGGATGCAGAAACCCACCCACAGCCCATGGGGATCCAGGGGGATGCAGAGATCCACCCACAGCCCATGGGGATCCAGGGGATGCAGAAACCCACCCACAGCCCATGGGGATCCAGGGGGATGCAGAGATCCACCCACAGCCCATGGGGATCCAGGGGGATGCAGAAACCCACCCACAGCCCATGGGGATCCAGGGGGATGCAGAGATCCACCCACAACCCATGGGGATCCAGGGGGATGCAGAAATCCACCCACAACCCATGGGGGATCCAGGGGATGCAGAGATCCACCCACAGCCCATGGGGATCCCAGGGGGATGCAGAGATCCACCCACAGCCCATGGGGATCCAGGGGGATGCAGAGATCCACCCACAGCCCATGGGGATCCATGGGGATGCAGAGATCCACCCACAGCCCATGGGGATCCAGGGGGATGCAGAGATCCACCCACAGCCCATGGGGATCCATGGGGATGCAGAGATCCACCCACAGCCCATGGGGATCCAGGGGGATGCAGAGATCCACCCACAGCCCATGGGGATCCAGGGGGATGCAGAAACCCACCCACAGCCCATGGGGATCCAGGGGGATGCAGAGATCCAGCCACAGCCCATGGGGATCCAGGGGGATGCAGAAATCCACCCACAGCCCATGGGGGATCCAGGGGGATGCAGAGATCCACCCACAGCCCATGGGGATCCAGGGGGATGCAGAGATCCACCCACAGCCCATGGGGATCCAGGGGGATGCAGAGATCCAGCCACAGCCCATGGGGATCCAGGGGGATGCAGAGATCCACCCACAGCCCATGGGGATCCAGGGGGATGCAGAGATCCACCCACAGCCCATGGGGATCCAGGGGGATGCAGAGATCCAGCACCACAGCCCATGGGGATCCAGGGGGATGCAGAAATCCACCCACAGCCCATGGGGATCCAGGGGGATGCAGAGATCCACCCACAGCCCATGGGGATCCAGGGGGATGCAGAGATCCACCCACAGCCCATGGGGATCCATGGGGGATGCAGAGATCCACCCACAGCCCATGGGGATCCAGGGGGATGCAGAGATCCACCCACAGCCCATGGGGATCCAGGGGGATGCAGAGATCCACCCACAGCCCATGGGGATCCATGGGGGATGCAGAGATCCACCCACAGCCCATGGGGATCCAGGGGGATGCAGAGATCCACCCACAGCCCATGGGGATCCAGGGGGATGCAGAGATCCACCCACAGCCCATGGGGATCCAGGGGGATGCAGAGATCCACCCACAGCCCATGGGGATCCAGGGGGATGCAGAGATCCACCCACAGCCCATGGGGATCCAGGGGGATGCAGAGATCCACCCACAGCCCGTGGGGAAGGTGCCTATGCCAGAGCAGGGGGATGCCTGGAGGAGGCTGTAAGCCCATGGGACACCCATGGAGGGACAGGCCGTGCTCCCAGGCTGGGGCAGTGTCTCCTTGAAGGACATGCCCCACGGAAAGTGACCCACGCCGCAGCAGTTTGAGAGGCACTGTTGCCTGTGGGATGGACCCAGGCTGCAGCGTGATCAGGCACTTGCCCATGAGGTGGAGCCACGCTGGAGAAGTCCATGGACAGCAGCCTGCCATGGAAGGGACCCCACAGGGCAGCACAGAAAGGACTCCTCTCCTTGAGTGGGAGAGGCCTTGGGTGAAGAACTGACCAAACCCCCATGCCCTGCCTCCTTATACTGCTGGGACAGAGTGAGTGGGGTGGGGGGGAAGGGGTGCTTATTTCTCATTAACCTGCTCTGATTTTGTGAGTAATAAATTCACATTATATCTCTAAGTTGAGCCTGTTTGCCCTTGATAGTATTTAATGAGTTATCTCTCCCAGTCCTTTTCTCAACATATGTACTCTTTGTTAAATTTTTCCTCCTCTCTCCAGCTGCAGAGGGAAGTGAGTGAGTGGTGCCTGACATGGGTGACTGACATCTGGCCAGCATCACCCCATAACACTGTTTTATAAAAGTATGATTTTGGACTGAAACATCTTGCCATACTGAGAGTCTAGTCAAACACTGTGGTCAGTGTGCTTAAGAAATATTTTTATCCCTTAATTTTTTACATGATCTATTACTTATACTCTTAGGTGTATTTTTCTGTAGATTTGTTTCTCTGTTGAGGTCAACATTACCTATTTCTGGAGTTTTTTATCTTATTTTTTACAAAATATTTATCAGATACCATTTTAGAAAATAGCATTGATATTCACTCTTACAATTTATAAAAATGCATCAGAATTTCATAACATGACAGAGATATAACCATTAAAATCAAAAAGGGAAGTTAAGAATTTTTTATGTATTTAATTCCTTTGTACAGGGCTAATTACTTCCCCATAAGGAAAAATTCACATAACACTTCATGATTAATGAAGCACACAGAGTTGTAGTTATCATTAAAAGCACTCATCACATGTTGGAAGAAGAGAAAGAATAGTAGTAATGTTCAATTTTTGAAGTTCGACAAGGAAAATATCCTTCAGTTTATTCTCTGCATGCCTACACGAGACCCAGCTGATGCTCAAAATGACAACAAAGAAGCCCCCTGGCCTAGAATGCTGGTAGTTAACGTAATATTTTTGACATAACCTCAAAGATAAATAGAGCTGTGAAGTAGTAAAATTCTTTAAATGAGCACATCTGAATGGCAGCTTTCCTTATCATTTCTTGCAAGGTCTCTAATCTTGGTTTCAGAAAAATAGATGCAGTGAAACAATCCCTGTCAGGATCTAAATATAGAAAGGAGTTTTAGGCTTCCAAGAAAACTTTCAAGGACATCAGTTTTCACTTTCTAGGGTGTAAAGGTTGTGATAAAAGGCTATGAATGGCTCACACTTCTTGAAAAAAATGCCTTCATTTCCTCAGAGTCTGAAACGACAGCTGTACAAATGGGGCTACAGCAACCTTATATATATTTTACAAATGTCCATCTTTCACTAGCACTTAACTCAGAAGAAATGAGCTGTGATTCATTAACTATAATAGATGTTTTACTATTGAAGGTAGGCCAAAAAATGGCTTATAATTAAAACATTAAAATTATAAAGAGGCAACAAGTTTGTCCCAAAAATTTAGCAACATTTTTTACTAATTTTCATAAGTCTTTATCTATAAGTAGCTAACATCACCTTATGCATTATGAAAAACTTTAAAACCAGGTAAGAAAATGATCCTTTTCTTAATCATTCAGATGTCTTTTAGACTGCCAGTTTTTCTAGTCTCTCCTTATATTCCTGTAGCACTTAGCAAAATATGGCCGTGGCATTGCTTGGTTCTCTTAGATACTATTATGATAATGAAAATCTGCCTGTAGACTTAGAAATTAAGTGTATAATATGTTCTCCAAAGCCTAAAATCTCTTTATTTTTCTCTTATTTTTTAATGATTGTTTTGTAGTATATTATACATATTAATTGACATATCAAAAGTGCATAGTCCTAATATTAAATCTGAGAATTAATTTGTTGGAAAAACGAAACTACTGAAATGCATGAGAATATTTAATGTAGATAAAGCTGCCAGGGAATTAATTCAAGAGGAATACACCAGTTAAGGGAAATGAAAATTTACCTATAACTATCAGTAGTATTAGGTGTTAAAAATATACTTTTCCTATGGTAGTTGCTGCAAAAGTCATATAGTTTTCCCCACAGATAATGCTTCTAAAAGTGACAATAAAAAAAGTAATAAAATGGAAAACAAATGGTGCACATTAGATCACATGATGGCAAAATTTATCTTCACAGATGTAGAGAAGGGTCAATGTCTCAAAGTAACCTGGCAAAGTCAGTTTCATTTGTGCTTGCCTAATGTACATGTTTGATTCAGACATCCTCAAGTGCCTGGGTTAAGCTGCACAGTGGACCACAGATGGTTGTTGCTGCTTCATTCACGTACCATACAGATAAATGGATCTGCTACAGTGACATGCTGTTATGATCCAAATAGGAGAAGCCTCTGCCTGAATTAAGGTGAAAACTAGACCATAGGAGCAAAGTCAACAGTACAAATTTTATTTAACATTAAATATCAGGTAGAAACAAATAGAAAGAAATAGGAGAGAGAGTAGGAGGGAGAGAAAGAGAGTGAGGAAGGACAGACTAAGTAGAATTCTATCACTACCCCATAGACCCAGAGGGTGTCCTAATGGTCCTTCTTTCAGTCTTGTCAATGGTGGGGATCCCCAAGTTGCTCTTCTTGGGTATCAGCTTTATAAAGTCCAAGTTCTGAGAATACACAGGACACAGATGCTTTTCTCACAACTTGGGATGGCATGTGCATAAGTTGTTGCTTTCTTTTCCACAGTCAGCCACAGTGGGAATTTTTGTCTGGATGCATTAACCAGGATGCCTTGCCACACCTGGAAATACTGTCTTCCTGTTGCAAATTCCTCCCTTCTGCTCTTATCTCAAGTTCCCCCTGTCGGTGGTTCATCTTACAAGTTCCTTCTGTGGTCATGACAGCGTTTAAGGTAATTGTGATGTTTGAGTCTCTTACACATGTGCAGTGGGGGATGGACAGATCTGTTTGGCTTTGGATGCCAATCTTAGCAAGAGCACAGAGAGAAGGTATTACAGCCTCTCCATCATTTGCCATCATTCTTTAAAAAAGATTGCTTTGAGGGAGGCAAATTAAAGACACAATAGAAAAAAAGTTGCAGTTTGCTAAAAGCTCATATGCATTCTGCTCATTCTGAGCTCAGCTCTAATGCTGCCCTGGGTAAAGAATGTCCCTATTGTGAGCAGGAGGTAAGCTTAAACATTACAGTCCCTCTAGTCTGAAAATTTAGGAGTGCAAGAATTACATTGATTTGGAGACCAATCAAAGCTTAAATAGTGAGTTGCAAATAATATACTAGTAACTGAATATTCTGCTAAAGTTCATAAAAAATCCCAAAGCTCAAATATATTTGCAGTAACTAGTGGAGCAGTCCTGAGAAACAAAAGTATACAAATTTCCATCTGTTCAGAGAGACAGAATAAAGGGCTACAGTCAGCAAATACAAGACTTGTGATGAATATTTCAGTCAGCTAAGAATAATAATGTAGCTTCAAATGTCTCATAATCTTTCCTGCAGGCTTCTCTCTCAACAAGCTGTGGGCTCTCACGTGATCTAAGATTCCTGAGATGAGGCTGGTTTTATTTGTGTGCATGCATCTGAATGTAACTTAGTAATTACTCAACTGTAGGCACAAAAGACAGTCCAAATTACTCAAAGAAGTTTTTAAAATACATGGAGGTATTTAAGGAAGTGGAGTATAAAAATGGTAATCCATTGCAAATCAAATTTACCTGACTTCTATTTGACACCAGAGTCACCATTATGAAGAATTTGTGTACAGGGTCTTTGAGGGAAGATTAAATAATTCAAAAATAAAGATATCCAAACTGCTGCTCAAAATATTGCCTTTGGAGGTTGAACATAATTGTAAAGCAGATTAAAATCCATCCAAAATTCTAAGGTATTATGAACAAAAAAAAGAAATATATATATATATATATAATTATACAAAGTAGTCCATTTAAAAAAAGATTTTTCACTGACTCATAGGAGTAGATTGGTACAGAGTAACATCTCATCACTTTTATCCCTTAGGCAAAATAGAAATAGTGTAATAATAATTAACATCCTTTTGAAGCAGTTTTGGTGAGTCCTTTTTTCAGTCCCTAATATAACTTCCTGGTGGCAGTCAGAATGTGTGAAGCTATTATTGCTTCATTGGCTTGACATGGGCTGTAAGACTGAACAGACACAAAGCAGAAAGGAGGGCACATGTAGGAGCAAGATTCACTTGTAATGGTATTTCATGGAGAGAATCACTATACCTCTACATGATAACTCTAAGCTGCTTTCTAACTTTTCAAAACAACGGCTCTTGCTCTGTTTTGAATTATTTTACGCAAGTGTAGAAAATCTTGCACTGAAAACCACAAGTATTCACCTTCAGATTCACATGCAGCTGTGTTAAAGAGAGCATAGATATTTATACATAGATGGATTTATTTGAATCTTCCTTCAAAATTTCGATAGACTTGACCCCAGAACTTTCTCTCTATTATGATATTATTATATTCTGGATTTATATTTCAAAAAATATTAGTGGGATTGGGGAATCTCAGGCTTCTTTTTCCAATATATTTTTATCCTTCCCAATGGATAGTGATAATTTAGGGTGAAAATAATCTTATTTTCTTTGGTTAAATTAAACATCTAATGTGATTTAGATCTCCGAGATCGCAGAACTGGTTAGTGCTCTGATAAGTCTTCAGAGTCTCTCCCTGTGAAATAGTTGCAAAAAAGCACTTGCAGAGAGATTTATTCTCAGTGTCCCAGGCCCTGGTGCAGATAGAGTGAATCATCACTGCAGGCATCCGTTCTCTTTCAGACTTGGGGAGAAAATGAGAGAAATAACTGTGGCATGACATTTATCTGTTAGATGGCCAGAGATTCATGAAGTAAGCACCACTCTGCTTGGGGATCCCTTTGATGGTGTCACTGCTGAGTTGCTTTCCTCCACATGACTGTGCACTCTGTTTGATTGGAGGCTTTTTTTTGCTTTTTTTTTTTTTTTTTCTGCACACGAAATGAAAATTCAATTGCAGCTCTCCTAACGACAAATGACAACAGTGTTCTGGAAAGCTATTCTTTCCACCTATATAAAAATCTACATTAAAGCCAATGGTAAAAGACAGGATATTTTAGGAAATTGTCTTCTCTGACTTTTTCCCCTTCATTACTGCTTTGTTGAGGTCATATTTTCCAGGAATGAAATAGGAAACCCCTCTCTGCATAGGTAGAGAGGTACATAGTACCTCTACACAGGTACTGTAGGAGCAATTTTTTGTCACATTGCTTTAAATAATAGCTATTCAAAGTGACAATTTTATTTGCTAGCAAAGAATTATCTGTGTGTCACAGACCTTATGCCCATTACAAAAATTATATTTGACAACACCATGAAACATGACCACTTCCAGAAGAGGTTTCATATGATTTCTTCATACAATTTTCCTTCTCTAATTTATTCTTAGCTTGATATTACATTATTTTTTGAACGTAAATGGTCATTTAGATATATGAGTTTAAATATAAGTAAATGCATTTTCTTGTTTTAATGACATGTTATTGTTTCCAAGACTTACTGCATTTATTTCACTTACTATAAAATCAAATTCTAAGTAAAATACTTAGAAGATGTTAATAATACATTGCTCCTAATTGAAAGAGACAATAATTTATGTCCACAATGGGTATATAAAGTTTTAGGACATTTATGTCAAGTTAACTCAATGTCAGGAGTGTATTTTCACATATTCAGAATTTCTAGTACCTTTGTTTCAGTCTACATTCTAAATGAACTGAAAGTGGATAGCAAAGAATCACAAACATTGAAATTATAATATTATTTGAAACTAAAATGCGCAGAAAAGAATCCATGAGTAAATCTAACAAAATATTGATCATGAGACTACAATTTTAATTTTGCTCATATTTTATAGTTTTAGTTTAAAACAAAATAAGGTGAACCTGAACTGCTTCCAGAGTTTAAGAAAGAAGGAAAGAAATAAGAAATCAAATATATATATCTGGCAGCTCAAATAAACTGCATAGATGAAATGTTTAAGTCTGAATGATTAATTAGAGACAAGAATATAATGAAATGACTACTGGAATTTATACTCATCGAGATAGGGATATTATATCTTTACATGCTGAAAAAGAAATATTATTTCAGAATAATTTGTATTTATATTTGAGAAAACCTATATGTAAGGACAATAAAGTCCCTTGAAGATGAAACAACATTCAACAGAGGTAGTGCCAGCTCATTTCAAGGTTGTAGCTGGATAAGGATATATATATATGGCTATTTTTCACTCAACTGGAATCTGTGAAGAATGTGGTTGCAATAATAATTTATATCCAGAAGATTTTTGTTAAAAAATTGTCTTTTTTTTTTTCTTAAGTTTTTTTTTTTTTTAAATGTTTTAACCTGACTTTTTGCAGGTGTTCAGAAAGATTAACATAGCCCTCAAACCATCTCATTTACTGTATCCTCAAATTCTGTTTAAATCAAATATGTAGACCCTCTCCACAGGAAAACAAACCAAACCAAACAAAACCAAACCAAACAAAACCAACCAAACAAACAAAAAACCCCAGAGTATAATAACAACAAAAAACCTCAAATTAAAATAAAATAGGAAACCAAACGAAATCAAAACAAAAACCCTCAAACAACCCAAGAATAAAATCTTCACCTATTTGATAAAATTGTAGATAATAGAAAATGATCTAATATACTTTTACACAATGAATGTTGAAGCCTATAGTCACTGTGGTAGCTCGAGGTCCTTAGCTTCCTTCAGCACCAGAGGCAGAGAAGAATAACTTCTGAGGAAGATTTTAAATCATTTGAATAACTCTCTGGAGATAACATAGAGCCACCTGCTCTTACCTCCTCTCAGCTTGTTCTTTTCCAACTTCTCTAGTTATCACTACAGCACTGGAAAGTGAATTGCTCCTTTTATTCCAGAGATTTGAGATGATTTCTAATGAGACAAAACCCTTACCGTAAGCAAGAACTAAGTATGATGAATCTGTCTCATACATGCCAATTAATCTGATAAATATATCTATCTCTAGTACCTGTCCTCTAATCCTTTCCCTGGTATTTTTGCATCTCACTGCCCGTAAATTGTGATTTAAGCAATTCAAAACCTCATTTACATATATTTTTCCTGCACATATTCTGAAAATCAGATTAAAATATTTGTACTATTAAATAAGCAAGTTATCATTACAAAAATGTGGTTTTATTTATGCACATTGAAAAATGAAATTATACGTAATAAGATATTGAATATATATAATTCTATAGCCACTTCTATAGATGAATTGTGGAATATTTATAATTTCACAAAATAAAATGGTCACTAGCTAGAACACTCAAAAATATAAAAAACAGATAATATATCCTGAAGCTAAACTCTGAAGAAGAAATACACACTAGTATGCCATTGTTTTTTGTATACTTTTGCTATAACTTTGAAATAATTAGAATCTAATTGTTTGCAGCATTATTTTTCTCTTAAAGCAGCAGCCTGTAGTTTTTGTTTTGTGTTAGATCCTTTAGTAAGATGAAGACTCTTACTACAGCAGCTGGATTGCAGTCTCCAAAGGCCAATTTCTACATTTCTTGTCACTGTAGATTTATTATCTGCAGAAGTGCTTGGAGGGCCCATAATTATGCCAATCCCCACTTGACATTTTAGACCCTTCTGCCACTATCTCAAGCCATCCTAAGTTTCAGCATCACACTGCATCATCAAAATACTGTTAGACAGCTATCAAGTAGCATCATGAGGATTAGAGATGTGCAATACCCAGCTATAAATGACTATTACAGCTCTTACATCTTGTGCTTTGGACCATAGACCTGAAAGAAGATCTACTGAATCTGGGTGATAAAAACTCAAATTCAGATATTTCATTCTTTTTAGTTTTCTTTCTGTTCATAAACCAAGCTATAATTTTGCTGCTTATTAATAGATAAACATTCATTATACTAATTAATTTGTTTTGCATATTTAGTGGAATGCTTCACTTAAGTGTTCAACAAAAACAGTCCAACACATGCAATTTAAATTCCATATGGAGAAACAGTAATTTTGTATTTTGCAGAGATTAATTACTACTGCATGCAATATAAGAGCTACAATAAATATAAGCAAGTACCTATAGGTGTAAATTCTGATCTTAGTGTATGTGCTATATTGGTGGCAAGCTTGAGACAGACATGGTAAAAATGTTAAGAATGTTGGGTTCAGTATATCTATATACAGGTGAGTCATTTCACTAGAAGTCACTTGTGTGGATATAAAAATCCCAAACACTCAAAATCTTTGCAAGTGTCAAGTTCCAGCAGGAAAACCTGATGAGAATGGAATTATTATTATATTCTAATCCTGGAACTGTCAGTTAAGAAGAGCTGGTTTTGTTAGACATGAGCAACTGAGAAAGATTAACTTTCCAATTTCCCTTTTTATTTCCCCATACAATGAAAACACACATGCTAATCAGAAATATTTTAGACATTTTTAGTCTAGAAAATATTTTTTTTAAAAAAACTAAGCAGTATTTAAATTGAAACTTCTGAACCTTTTGCATAATTGGTTCTGGTAAATGAAATAATTTAATAATTCCTGCTATGTATTTTCACTAATAATTAGAGAAAACAATGCCCAACTGCTAAGACAAATGGAAATATTGACAACTTCAGTATTAAAAAAAAAAAAAAAAAGAAAAATCCTAACGTATTTCTGCTGAATGCATTCCAAGAAGCTGCAATACATTTTTTTTTCCCCTGAACAGGATGGACCATATTCTCCAACTCAGAGGTGAATCAATAACAGTCTTCCCACCTTCCATGGGAGATGGATGAGACCCAAAGGGAGGAACTATTCAGGCAGCTCTAGAACTCTTACCATCTAGTAGAACATAAACTAAAGCAGGAATATGACTCAACAGGAGAAATATATTAAGTTCAGCCATATCTTTTGTGTTTTCTCCCCTGTGACCTACCAGTGGTTCTTGGTGCACTGTTAGCTTCACAGCATGTCAAATTAGGTAAAATTAAGGTCTCAGCTTTACCACCTTTTTTTTTTTCACTTTTCCTGTCCATAAGTGGAGTGAAGGTGAAGTTTCTGGGACCTCTGGGATAATGCATTTGAAACAGCTTCATTTTTTTCGGCCTTCCTCTAACATAAATAACAAGTATCAGATACACTTTGTAATGAACATAAAGAAATGTTGGAGGGAAGAACCAGAAAACTTGTCTTTTAAATGTTAGTTCAGCATAGTTTTCCTGCCTTGTCACTGTCTTTAATTTCCCCTCTAGCTCTATAAAAACTTCTAGCTGTCTCTTAAATTCATTTATAGTATGTGCTTCAGTGGGCTTACCTGACAACTTATTCCTCACGTTTATTACTTTTAGAATGAAATAGTTGTGCTTGAATACTGCTGCTGTTTCCACCTTAAAGGAATATTGTCCACTTATCGGGTTTTGTTTCGGTTTAAATTGACTAATTTTTAAAACAGACTTTTTTTACTGACATATCCCTCTCTAAACCTTGCACCCAGATCTCGGTATCTGTAATTGTATCTCAGCTCCACCAGTGATGGTATTTGCAACACTCATTGAATCTTTTCCCTGCCACCTTTTTTCTAAAGTAATAACAGCAATAGTGGTTTTTAACAAAAATAATCCACATGCATTGCTTAAAATGTCAAAAACTGTAGCAAAATACCCTTAGCAATTAAGCTCTGTAAAAGCTGCTAGTTACATTTTTTCTCTAAGTATGTTTGGGAAAACAGGAAGTTATTTGTTAATTTATTTATTCATGCTGAATACACCAATGAAAAAGCCTTCTTGACTGAATGCCAGATGGGGGCACTTATGCTGTCAAAAAAAAAAAAAAAGTTCTCGATTAGTCAGGTGCATTTTGAAATTATGAAATGTCATGTATATATTTTTACAATGCTGACAGGAAACTGGGATGCACATAGGAAAACTACTTTTTTAATATTTTAAATTATTTTTAACTTATTGAAAATAAATGGAAAATCTCCAAGGCACCTTCTAGAGTAGCCAACTGCATGACATACAACTAGCTGACATAAGAGAGAGAGGTGTGAAAATGGATCATTACTGGATCAAAAAGTACTCCTTCTAGGTTCTTCCTTCATCCTTCTTCTAAGGATGGCTGATATGGCCAAATGCAGTAATAATTTTAAGGTTTTTAAGAGGTCTACAACATAAATGGACATCTGCTCTTAGTAGAGGGCTTCATAATGATTATTTTTAATGTTATCTGGTTTTTGAGCAGCAGACGTGGTGATAGCCTTTCACTTTCAGAGTTTGTTAGTAACAAACAGTAACAAACTATTCCATATTTTCATGTATTGCAGGTAAGGTAATGATATGGAAGTAACCTTGTTAAAATAAACTGGTTTCTCATATAAGAAGTGGTTTATATCTGGCATTCTAGTGAAGTGCATGAGATTAACTTTCTGGTGCATATTCCAAATTCTCTTTTTTTTTGGAACTAATGCTTTACAGTCTGACTCAGGTCATCACATAAAGGAGGAACTGGGCTGGTGGGCAGATATACTGCTGCTGATACATACAGGTACCCTAAAAGACTCCAAAGGACAGAAGGAGGCATTAAACTCTTCTTAATATGCCCCTTCATTTTTATCTTCTCAAGCCAGAGCTGGTATGCATGGCTAATAATCTATTAATAATAAAAGATAAGAGAAGAGAACACATCTGTTGTATAACTGTTGAAAATATGTCAGAAATATTCTTCATAACCTACATAGTTCACAGAAAGAGAGAGAAGCTTTTCCAAAAATACACCATATTTACATGTTCTGCATTTCCCTGAAGGAGCTATTTCTTTTCATTGACTTCATCTCCTCTCTTAGTCTGAAGTAGGTGGGTATGAACAGAGTGAATATGCTCACCAGAGCTCCTGCACAAAATTCTTGATTGCTACAGAGAACTTATAGCTTCCAACAGGAACTAGCTTTGAAGTTTTTTCTGTGGTGTTTAAATTCAAGAAGTAAATATTTTAACAAAAAAAAAAAAAAAGTATTTTTTTAAATGTTACTATTAATTTTTCAGGACAACAGTTTTGTCAATTCTCAGCATACCATTGCAAAATTCTAGGGCTCCTTTTTCTCATATATCATTATATGATTTCAATCTTTTTGAAAGATGAGAAAACACTTACTTTTTATGCTCAGACAGCTGTAAGGAGAACAGTCTTTCTCCATCGGGAAATGCATCTTTTAAAACTCTGCTTTCTGGGGAAAGTGTGAAGAAATAAATTTCTCAAATTATTAAATGAGATTTAGACGTTCATCCCAGCTAATGAGCTCTGGGCTAGATCCTAAATTTGGCTGACATTATACTGCACAAGGAGCCATGTTTCCCTCTACTGATGAGGGTTAAGCATGTTATAATCTTAAAATGGATGTCCTCAGGCACCATCTCTGCAGTGTGAGTTTCATCATCTTTTAGATATTGTTGCCATGGAAAACTTTTATATTCCTCTAAGGACTCCTTCAAATATTCTTATGCTGTGTGTCATTCTGTCCTCGAACATATGGAGGGAAAACAACACTATCTTGGCTAATTATGAAATTTATCCAAATTTTAGTGTCTAGTATGAATCTCAAATCTACATTTGTCACACAATAATGGGATATTTAGTTCTGGAATTAATGCTTTTGGTAAAGAAACAAATTACTGCTGGATCTCAGGACGGAATGTTTTCATTATGACCATTCCATATATGTTATTACCTGATAAAACATGTGATACTTGTTTGCTTTATTTTACATATCTGTGTGTTAGCCATATATATCTCAAATAGCTCATGAATTGGCAATGTCATACAAATAAGGAGATTCAGTTATGCTGAAAAAATTAACCCTGATTTTTTTGCGTCTTCTGCTACTTTTTTTTCTGAAGCAAAAGAGAAGAATTAATGGTTTATTTAAATCTGTTATGTTGGCTTTTTACTATTTACACAGTTTTATGAGGCAATTGCAATTTAAAATAATTATATGAAGAACTGTGAATTCCCTTTTTTATTTAACTGTCAATACAAAAGAGCATTTTGCCTCAGAATTAACAGTATTAAATCCAGTAAGTACAATCTTTCCTCATTGAGTTTTCCTCAATGTTTGAAGGACCCATAAAAGAAAAATACAGCATCATTTTATTTCGGCTTATGAATCTACCAAGAGAACTTAGCTGTGATGAGCAACATACTTTTGATCATAAATACTCTGTGATTCTTGTTTTTAATCATCTTTATTCCCGATTGTTGCATCAGCTTCAGTGCTGACATTACTGATTTGCTGGGCTGTTAGGACTCAATTCAGCAAAGTGCTTGAGAAGTGCTCGTTTTAAGCAGGGGAATAGATCAATCAAGTTACTTATATCTCTAGAATTTAAGTACAATAAAGTGCTTTTATGAATTCCCATTCAAAAAGAAGAGTTAGGATCAAAGGTCTCTTCATATACTTCGTAATTCACCTGCATAAATGGTGTGTTTGTAACTGATTGTCAAACTCTTAATTTTTTTTCTCCCCATTGAAAAGACTGAATATATAAAAGAAATACAGTTTGAAAAGCAGATTTTTTTTTTAATGCTGTATTATTTTAGAAGATGTCTATTTTGGCAGCCAAACATGCAAGATTATATCACCAGAAACACCAATTCAGAAGAAAATTCAGAAGGCTTCCTTGAATATTTAAATAAACAGGACTTAATTGTATTCTCTATAATATTATCTTTTAATAGCAATATACACAGAGAAGAAGGAATTGGTAAGCTGAGGCAACAGAAAAAAAAAAAAAAGTGTTGCATTTTGTTTATTTGTTATCCTTTGGGGTTGATACCTTATCAACATTTGTGTAGTAATATGTTTTCCATATAAATAAATGAGCATTCAAAAAAGGCTAAGAAGCTTTTACAAGATTACTTTTGATCCTGACAGTTTCTAACAAGGCAGCCACATCTCATTCAGGAAATTGCAGCTACCACAGGCATTGAGCATCCAATCATTCTGAGAATTATCTTTTCAGATAAATAGGGAAACATCCTGATGGGGCAATACTATGATCCTTACAAGCACAACCAAATTGGTCATATTTGATGAATAATGGAACAAAGTTAATCTCCAAACACAATGCGGGCAAAATTAAAAGAGATAAAACCAAAATTAATTTTACCACTGCCTTGGTTTCTAATGTTTCTAAAATTCCAAATCTGAACTTGCTGTAGCAAAATATATCACTACAGTTCTGTCCATCATTTAAAGAGAGGATGGCAGACACCTTGTACATTGACTGCATTTCCCAGTCCACTCATCAACCTACGTGTTGAAACAACACGAGGAAGGATATATTGCCATAAAGTTGTGAGCTTCTGATATCATCCAGTTTTTGCTTTCTTTTTTTTTTGTTATTTAGCCATACTGCAGTGAATCTCTGGAGAAAGTGTGAAACATTGTTTTTAACCCTTCTGTTTGCAGCATGTCTTTCAAAAAATCCAAACAAACAAGCCCATGCTATTGTATTTTTAGATGGAAGGCCATGGAAGTCAATCAATCATCTGAATCCTAAAGTCATTCCAAAATGATATAATGCTGCTATATCACTTTTAATAATGAGTTGTAAACACTTAAAATAAAGTACTTGTATCAGGTTCACTTATTAATCTGTTAGTCTGTAAATCAACAAGGAATACACAGTTCAATGGGGGGAAACACTACTCTTAAGCTTCCAGTAAAAGGGAAAATGTTGAATCAATTATAACTGGAGGGACAATTTTTTATTTTTCCAATTGTGACTTATGTAGTTCCAAAGAAGTGAGGAAATTCTTAATTTGGTTATATGATAACAGATCATCTAACTTGAATTCATGTGAGGGAAATACAGTTTCACTTTTTACTATTATTATTTTCAGAAGGAGAGAGAGAAAAGATTCAATTTGCAAAGATTTCTTAGAGAAATACAGAACCAAACATAATTTTTCCAAAAGAGCCAGTTATCTTTAGGTAATTAAACTTGAAATTCAACACATGCAGAAACACAGTTGGACGAGATAATTGCTGTCATTAGCTTCCAACTGGATCTATTCTATTCTAGTGAGATAAAATTCCCAAAAAGTCCACTCCAAGAAAACATTTACAGTAACTTCAGTGTATTTCAAAGAAGATTTTCAGGCTGATTTTTGTTATGAAAATCTTAAAATTTGTTTCACTTCTTCTTGAGTATGACTAACAGCTTGGATTTGCAGTTTTCCTAATTTTCTATACATTTTAATAAAGCATTTGCCATTTGCCAGCTCTAGGTAAAAGAGTAGAACGAAGAACTGGGCCTCTTCACTGTGGGAATGTATCCAAACAGAAGAATTACATGCTCGAGAAAATATTGAACAAGCTATCTTGATAGACAGTATGAAGGAGAATAAAGAGAATTTTGCCATGGATGTGGTTAAATAAAAAATGCCTACAGCATGCAGCAAGACAGAGGAGCATGTGCACATCTGAGGGTCCTCAGAACATTTGTCATAGGGCTAAGCTACACACGTAGGAAAAACTCAACCTCATGTGCATTTTTTCCCTTATTAAAAACTATAGTTTTCAAATCGACTTAATGAGAAACTTTCATCATTTAGTCAGCCATACAATGCACAAGAACTTTGCTACAAGATGAATGCCCATGTAACTAAATTTGCTCCTGTAGGTTGAATATTTCCTGCAGGAAATAATATTTCAATAAATTATCTTTACACATAACTTGCGATATTATAAAGTAAATTAATATATAAATATCTTGATAGCTAGTGTGTTCAATCCACTGTAGTTCTCACATTCATCTTTCCACACAACTATTGTGCAATTCTTTACCCTGACATGATGAGATTGATCAAAAGACTCCAGCATGTTTACTCTGAATTGATCACTGATTTCATTCAGATGCTGTCTCACCTGCTTGTTTTCTATTCTATACTGATCACAAACAAGTCCTAATACTATGTTTCCTTAGCTTCAGCAGAGAGCAAGAGAATTTGCATTTGTTTAGCTCTACTCAGGTGGTTTTATGAAAATTTTAAATGTCATCAAATTTATTTTCATCTGAGTTTAATTTAGAATGCTTTCATTTTATAGGTTACCAATATTTAGAATTTTCCTTATATCATTTATTTAATTAAAAAAAATCATAGAATAGTTTGAATTGGAAGGGACTTAGAAAGATCATCTAGTTCTAAACATCCCTGCTGTAGACAAGGGCACTTGTCACCAGACCAGGTTGCTCCATCCAACATGGTCTTAAGCACTCCCAGGGATGGAGCATCCACAACTTCTCCCTGGACAACCTGTTCCAGTGCCTCACTACTTCCACAGTAAAGATATTTTTCCTGATATCTAATCTAAATCTATTTTCTTTCTGTTAGAATCTATTCATGCTTGTTCTGTCACTACATTTCATGTTCTTGTAAAAGTCCCTCTCCATCTTCCCTGTTGGCTCCCTTCAGGGACTGGAAGGATGCAATTGGGGGACCCCAAAGCCTTCTCCTCCTCAGGCTTGATAAACTTGAATAAGTAAGGAAATGCAGGAAATCTCTGACAGGAGTAACTCCCTTCGTGAGTAAATGGCCATGTGAAGGATCTAAGATCTGATAGCTCTTCATCTTCTCTACTGAGTCTCTTCTCTCTTCCCTTTTCTTTGTCTCCTATCAACTGCCCCAAAGAAAATTTCTTCTCACTAATAGCCACATGGGAAAGAGGAGAGCGTGGAGTTTCTTCACTAACATAGGCAGTGTATTAACCCTCAGCAGCACTCTCCTCCAGACCTGCTCATGCTTATGACCCAAAATACTACTCTGCAGATGTATGCAAATTATTTCTGGTCCTAGAGAAAATGCCAGTACTGTATTTGGTTTGGTATGCTGAAGTTAATTCTGACATGTCTTTACCAGGCTGGATTACGTTGCATAAAAACATCCTTCATTTTATATCTAAAATTTTACAGAGCCTATTGGTTTACTGACACCTGAGCTTGGGAAAGAAAAGCTATGCAGCTCAAAGAATATTGACAAAAACAGCCTTTTAATCAATGAGCGACTTTTACTTAAACAAGGGCTTTGTTGGATTTTTCAGGCCAGGTGAAGAAATACTAAAGCATCACAAGAAGCCTATAATCCTGGACTTTCCATTAAAACATAACCAGGACAAAAAAAAAAAAAAAAAAGGGGGGGCAAAAGAAAGTGAAAATAACCTTTGAGATTAGAAATAGCCTATCTTCCACCTGTTCTTCAAGAGTCTCTGCTTTCATGCTTTAGAATTTCAGTAGGAAAGGAAAAAAATATACTCATGAAAATCACTTCTTTGATCTGTGTGTGAAAGAAAAGTTCTCATCCTGCTTAATGCTGAGGATGGCTGAGAATTTAACCCTTTAATTTCTAGGAGAAACTCTAGTGTACTTTAAAAAGTGAGAAATCAATACTTGAAACTTAGTTGAGTCTCAACACTTCACCTTTTAAGGTCAAAGGATAGTGCTTAATATTTTTAATCATGTATAGCCACTAGCTACTCCTCTGTAAGGTATCACAGTGATATTTTTGAAAAAAACCCCTTATTTAGGCATTTTTATGGAAGCATGACATTAATGAGATTTTAGGACTAATGATTTACAGATGTAGTTAGAAAGAAAAAAAACAAACAAAAAATCAAACCAGAAATAATTTTTAAAAAAATTAAATGGAAATTCTGGATACAGCTGTCTGTCATTGTAAAAGTCTTGATGCAGATTCCTATATTTGAAAGTATTTCAGTAGGTTTTCAGTAGTATTTCAGTATTTCACTAAACAGAAAAGAATAAAATGTTATGAGATCTGTTCTCACTTGCCAGCATTAATGGAACACCAATAAATCCTCTTTTTGAAATCTGCAGAACAGTATATCTTTAGGTTATACCTGACTTTGAGATATTTTCACTTTTTATAGTCAACAGTATCTTTCAGAACTGAGCTAAAATTAGAGAGCAGAGGAGGACAGGAGCAGGCACGATTTCCTGATGCAAGGTTTCCCTGATTCCAGTTACTGTTTATTTAGAGAAAATGAAGGTAGAGAGTGTACAGAGTGAAGATGCCCTGGTGCTGACCTCAACAGGGGCTGCAGGGAGTGTCTGTGAGGAGAGGCTGGGGCTGCCCCAGGCAGGACAGACAGGGGTCCAGCTGGCTCCAACCCACCCACCACAGGGCACAGCTGAGGGGGGAACACCTCAGGGGAAATGTATTTAAGGAGGGAAAAAAAATAAACACCAAAAAACTGGAGTTGTGTGAGAGAGGAGTGCGAATCTGTGACAGCAGCAACTCTACAGACACCAAGGTCGCTAAAGAATGAGTGGTCGAGGTGCTACAGGGGCTGGATGTGGCCTGAAGGAAGCTGGTGGAGAGGAGCACACCTGGGAATAGGGAAAGGTGTGAGAGGAGCAGTGGCAGAGAGCAGCTGCTATGGACTGATCACAACACCCCCTTCCATTCCCTGCACAGCTCAGGGCAGGGGAAGTAGAGGAGTCAAGTGAGAAGGAGTGAAGTTGAGGCTGGGATGTTTATCACCGTCCCACTGCACTTTTAATTGGTAACAAATTAAAATAATCTTCCATAGTCAAGTCTGTTTTGCTTATGATGGCAATTGGTGAGTGATTTTCCTGTCATTATTTTGAGCCATAAAGATTTTCCATCTCCCCCCTCACCCCATTCAGCTGAGAAGGGGGAGTGAGAGAGTGGCCATCTCAAGTCACCTTGAGAAATGGCTTAGCATATCTGAGTTTATAAAAATGTTCTTGGTATTATGTCAGAAGTCTTTCTTACATAACTATATAATTCCATTCAAAATAGCCAACAACTTTTTTTCTCTAGGAAAAAAGGTAATTTTTAAAAACATCTGTTTATTTCATTTAAATAAAAAGTATTTATTTCTGATATATTATCCTAGGTAGTGATTATTCCTGCACTCTCCTCTTTTATGTAATATTGAAAGTAAATTTTGGCAGGGACTTCAACAAAGGCTTCTTTCATAATGTGAATACTGGCATGAGTTACTCCTTTTTTTTTAGTCTCATCTTTTAGAGTCTTCTACCTTTAATTGTCCTATGAAATTTTAATCAAACCAATAGGACAATGCCGTATGAACTGACTTTGTAGTTTAGCAAGACTGTAGTGCTTGCTAAAGACATTATAGGTAAGGGCCCAGTATCCTCTCCAATTTCTCTGTTATAACTTCACACAGAGAACCGAAAAAAATCCTAACTATAGTATCATGAGACAATGAAAATATCTTAGCATATTTTGGCTGAAGTGCTGCTACTTGTGTGAATCAAGCAGTGAGAAGAATTGATTGTGACACTTGCACATGTTAAGCTCACGCAGTGTTGCTGGGTATACAGGTGATTGTTATTGCAATAACTGCATCTTTGCCCTGAATTTTGTGTGTGGAGGTGAAACTTTTGAACAGTCAGCCTTATAAGAATTGAAAGAAAAATACGTCATGAAACACTGATGGGAAAAACAAAGAATGAACTTGATTTCAGGAGATAGTTAGCTATTTAAGGATGCAGACAAGTAGCCAGTGTCATTTTTACTATACTACTGGCCTTTCATCAGCTGTGCTGTTCTTGAAAGAAAGGCTATGAGTTACTGAAAATCATACTTATGTGCCCATTTAGGTAACAAAGTATTTAAGTCTGGGTCAGATGCTGTAATTGTGAAAACAGCATGATCTCTGGTTGCAGATAGTATGGAAATAGATTGCACAGCAGTAAATTAAACCGGAGTTGGATGTCTAGACTTGTGTTTGTGTGCAAATCACAAAAGCTACAATGCATATGGGAAGAGTACTGCTCTTCTTAATCAGGATTCTTGATGATAAATAATATACCAACAATACCCAAAGCACTTCCTTCAAACCACACCTCTCTATCATCTCTACAATGTTTAGCAATTCTTGTGGGAGAACAAAAAAAGGTGAAAAGAAGTGTTAAAAGAGACAATCTGTTCATTAATTAGTGAAAAATATTTTGATTTCATGTTAAAACACATTTTTCAATGTGTTGAAATGTGTCCAGTTTTGAATCTAGGGATTCGGTGTTGTAGTTTTAATCACTCAATAATGCAGATTATAAGACTTAGGAAAATGAGTAACTGGGTTAAAAGAAGAAAAAGCAAAAGGTGAAAGTGTTTTAAATTCAGCTCTATAATCCATTAAAAATACATATTCATGTTTTAAGTTTTTGAAAATTCACTAATCGCAGATTTTGTCTATGCTTATAGAAGAAATAAAAAAAAAAAAGAGAGCAAAAGACAAATAAAACCATCAAAATTTTCAAATTATCCTATGTGGAACTCTATCTTAAATACCTGTAAGAGCTTATTTTGTTTTATTTCAAGTTATATATCAGAGTTTGTTAATTTACAATACTGGAAAGTTTATAAACAAATCAATAGTTACTATCAGTAAAGATTTATTTCTACAAACCAAAACCAAGAACATAGTCATTCAATGAAAGATTTTTAATGAGTATCTAATTATTTTTATAACAGAGAAGCATTGTATTAAATGTATTTTGATTATGCAATAATGTGTAGTAACTATTAGATAGCTGTTGAAAGAGAAACTGTCAAAGAGATAAAATCAGATATGGTTCATGGCTACAATCACCTCTTACCTAATGCCCTGAAAGTTCAACAGATATTTATCTCATTTTCTCTTAGTTTATGACTTTTTGTAGCAGGTAGTGCCCACAAGAATAAGAATACAATGCCGTGCATGGAAACTCGTTCTCAGCAGAACTGAGAAAATTAAAACCTTCTTACTACAATGCTTGATATTTGGAGATTTAAAACTATTATTTATGAATTCTGTTCAACATAACGTTTAGTTTTTGTGACTCCAGTGCAGAAAAAGATAGTCCAACTTCTCTATTAGAATTCAGAGTAGTGTTCTGTCCACAGTATGCCATCTTTTCTCTGGAGATGTTTATAATTCTTGTTTTGATTAAGGGCTATATTGAGATCAGTATATGTTCACCATCACTGCACTGCTTGTATTTTGAGATTTTTTTCCTAGCCAGTTCATGCTGCAAGGGAATGAACACTATTAAAGTGTTTTCAATTTTTTTTTTCCCCAGTAAGAAACCTTAGATTTTCAATGGCATTTTATTTGGTAGCAGAAGATTAAAAAAGTGATGAACAGTAGGTTTTCCATGGCACTCAGTGTCATAGCTGAAATGACTTTGTCAGGCTAGCAGCCTGCATTGGTAGTATTCTTTTTCATGGGCCATGTTTTGACAGATAATATTCCACAATACAGTAAAAAACTGCAACCCTGTCAAATTTAGATTTACTTCTTACACTAAGAACTCATGGTTTTTATACAAGTAAAACACATAGGAATTTCTAGCATCAGCTTTTTTATGTTTACTTTGTTTTTTTTCATTATATTTGACATTGTGAGACAGATGATTGCTATTGATGGCTAGCCATATTCTTAGGAGAGTAAAGCTTCAGTGAAATATAAAATATGCAACAAGTTCATAGAAACTTGAAATGAATTTGCCTATGTTGGTAAATTATCCCAGAGATAATTTACTATCTCTAACCAAATGCAGAATATACACAATATATCTGCAGAAAACTTTCAGAACAATGAAAATTCTTCTTCAGTATAACGAGCTTTTACTGAAAAAAACCTCACATAATTTAAAACATTTGAGATTACTTGTTCAAGATATTTCATGACTCAAAAATTGCAGCAGAGTTTGAATAAAATTTTGTTTTATACCTACATGCGTATTTCTTACTCTTTGTGATGTACTAACAATTTTAATGTAATTTAGATTTAGGATGTAAAATTAAGTATAGGTTTGTACTCACCATGTGTATGACCTTTAATTGTAAATATCATTTGTTTCCTATGAAGGCAGCAAAGTACTTTATTTAGTCAAGAAAAGCAAACAGTATTCTGAAGGAAAGCTATTCAAAGAGTACTCAACAAATTAAAGAAGTGGATAGAAAGAAGAACCATGAAGTTCAGGAGAAGGAAATGGTCAATCTTGCACTTGGGATAGAATAAAGCAGCAAAAAGAGAAGTGGTAATTGAAAAGAGCAGAAAGATTTGCTGTAAGTGGCTCAGTTTCCTGGTGGGCATCCAGTTGATCATGAATCACCAGTGCAGCCATGCAAGGGATGAAGATAAAACGTGCAGTCTGCATAAATGAAAACTAAGCTGACAGAGAGAATGGCAGGGTACTCAAATCTGTCCTGTATGTTTGAGACTTAATCTACAGTTCTGCGTCTAGATTGGGACTTTGAAGTGCCCAAAAATCTATTGAAAGGCTGGGGAAGGTTCCCAGATTGCTGCCAAGATGACTGATAGGCTGGAGCTCGGAGGGATGCAGTGAGGCAGTGAGGCTACAGAACAGTGTGTTCAGCCTGAAGAAGGTGATCGGGATGGAAGAAATTTCCATGTTGAATTACCTAATAATGGAACCATTGAATATCTAAGATGGAAGGGTCCTTAAAGACCATTTAGTTCCAGCGCCCCTGCTTTGGGTAGGCACATCTTTCATTAAACCTGGTTGCTCACAACTCCATCCAGCCTGAATGTAAACACTTCCAGGGTTGGAGCATCCACAACTTCTCTGGGCAACCTATTTCATTGTCTCACTGCTTCCCCAGTAATTTTTTTTTTTTTTTTTTTCTTTTGTGTTCTCTAATCTAAACCTGTTCTCTCTGAGTTTGAATCCATTCTCCCTAGTCCTGCCACTACATGCTTTTTTACAAAGTCCCTCTCCATCTTCCTTTAGGCCCCTTTCAGGTACTGGAAAGCTGCAAGTAGGTGACCCCAAACCCTTCTCGTCTTCAGGCTGAAAAATCCAATTCTTCCAGCCTTTCCTCATAGCAGAGGTGCTCCATCCCTCTAATCATCTTTGTGGCCCTCCTGTGGATTCACTCCAACAGGTCTGTGCCTCCTTGTATTGTGATCCCCAGAGCTGGATGCAGTATTCAAGGTGCAGGCTGACGAGAGGATGGCTAGGCTGTGCAGAAAGCTGACTCAGGCTTTTTTTTGAGGTGAACAGTGTGAGGAAAAGAGACAGTGGAGAGGAGTTTAAGTAAGAAAAAAATCTAATTAGAGTTGAAGGAAAACATTTTCAGCATGGATGTGAGCAAGCATGGAAGCAGTTTTCAGAGAGAAGCAGTGAATTTTCTGTCTCTAGAGATGTATGAAACTAAACTGGCCTTGAACAAAATGGTATTACTTCAAATTTAATCTTGCTTTATACAAGACATTGCACTAGGTGAATTCCAACTTCTAACTTGCATCCTTCTATGAGTCTGCAGTATTTAGACAGGGCTATCAAGGTTTGGTAAAAGAAATAGTCTTTGCTAAAACATTTATTCACTGGTACCTTACACAGGCTCTTCTAGCATCTTTAAAATGGAGTTGGAGGTCTTTGTAAATCTATATGTAGATGCAAAGACAAGCGATGTATTTTATGGACAATATGTACACTGAAACAACATAGAACTAAAACGGGAATAAACATTGCAATCATAAGTTGGAAAATATGCTTATTTTACCTTTTGACCTGTGCTCAGTGTTCTATTCAATCCAGACTGCATTCAAGCATCTTGCCTCCATCTGTCTTTAAACACTTACAGAAGAAAAATTTACAGTAGATGTTTTACCTGTTAAAGCTTCAGTGGGGGTCACAAATTCCTGGAGTTCAGGGCTCTCTAATGCCTAAGGCAGTGGGCACTGCTACAGTAACCAGGAATGTTTTGGTTTTTTTGTTTGTCACGTACCTAACAACAACATGAAGGACTGCACGTAAAAAAAATCACACAATTTTTTTAGTGATACTACTGAAAGTGATCCAGAAAAAGATCTTCAGTTTTGAAATGTTATTCTTGTTTGATTTAATTTAAATATTTATGATCTGGGGAAGATACGTAGCAGATGAAATTACTTGAAGGCATGTTCTTACACTCAAAGTCATGTTATAGGCCATAGTCTCATTAATAATGCAGTTGAATTGTGGGGATTGTTTTTTTAAAGTCTTCCCAGTATCTGTGCATTTTCTCTGATGTTGTGGTTATCTTTGCAATGTCCCTCTGGGTCCTAAGGTTGATGCTCCAGCCCTTCTCAAGCAGTATGGGAGACAGGGGGTCACAGTTATTGTCAGCATGTGCAGGTGTCTGCCAAGACAAGTGTGACATTGATGTTTTCTTCCTCCTCAGGCTCGGGCTCTGGCTGGTGCTATATTTATAGGTTTCCCTGTCACTTTCCACTTACTTCTCTTGTGCTGCTGGCTGCAGCCTGGCAGTGGCCCCTATCATCCCAAAGGGACCCCAGGCACAAAGAGCTATGGTTTTTCAGACAGCAGTGACTGCAGTGGGGAGGGGTGTCACCTCTGGTAACCTCAGAGCTGAAGCTGGAACAGGGGTAGCAGAACCTGGTGCAGGGCTTAAAACAATGACACCTAGCTCAGTCTGGGCGATTTTCAACTTCTGTGCTTGCTGAGAGGATGTATGAATTTTATATGTGTTGGACACCAGAAGAATCACATACTTGGCTTTAATACCATACAGAAATATGACCTGAAAGATGAAATAACAAATTTCCTATATCAGTGAGCTAGGCAAATTAGTAAGAAGCCAGGAATACAGGATTACAAATACACAATGCTGTTGACAAGCTAAATAAATAGTTTGAAATAAAGTACCAAAGAGGGAAGTACAAAATATTTCATCTGGGTAGGAATACTAATCAGTATATATATTCAATATGATAAATAGTGGGCTAAATCAAATTTCACTGCAGAACGTGACTAAAGAACTTCAGCGGATCACAAAAGATGCTATCCCAAAAAATAAGGTGTGAAGAGCCTAAAGTATCTGTTCTCTCTCTGATTCATTACAAAGAATATTCTGAGTCATCCTTCACCAGTGGTTGTCTTATTTGTACTCAAGGACTTTCAGTAGTAAAGGCTGCCTAAGGTCTCTGGAGAATCTACTCTTGTGATTTTTTTCTCCTACTTTTTATGGCAGCTTATCTAATGCTTGAACCTTTCTTTTAAGCTGCAATATAATCTAATTTTTCCTTATCTATTGTGCCTACAGAACATGGTTTTCTTTTTTTATTTTTCAATCTGCTAAGAACATATAGACAAAACGTACCTTCCCTTCTTAGGTATGAGGGCCTATAGCCATGAGGTATGTGGTGAAGGGATTACTGTGAAAGACTGCTAAGGGGTGTTTCAGGCTGCTGACAGGGATAGCAGGTAATCAGGCAGAGGATGACCCTTACTGCCACAGTCAGCCCTGTGGTAGGGGAAAGATACTGAGGTGCCAGATGCGTGACCCACAGTCTTTGTGATCTCAGCTTTTACTCACAAAGAGAGATATTAACTCAAAAGTCCTTATTTGCATATAAATTAGCTGCCTTTCCCTCATGCCCTCTCCCTCTTTTTGAGGCCAGCAACTGGTTATTTGGGTACAGTTTTGCCTCCACTTCTCCCAAAATATAATTTTGTCATTTGTAATACTCCATGAAAGAATACAGGGTCATTACTCTTTGGTAATATTTGCACCTCTGGTTGCACCAAATGATACCCAGGTGAAATTAAGCTTGATTGATGGTAAAATTATGAATGGCAATTCTGAATTTGTATCTGTTGTTTCAACAAATCGTGAATCTGTGATTGTAAAAGTTCTTAATGAATTTGTGCAGTCTTAGAATGCTAAAATGGCTACAGTCAGAAGTTAAGCCCAGCTACACCTGATGTCTCAAGAGTCAGAGACAGTTAATAATAAGCCCAGGAAGTTACAAGCAAAATGAAGTGGATTCTGAAACAGAGTCCTGCCTTATCAGTAAGGTGAAAAACAAGCCTCATAGTCTCAAAGATGGGAAACTGTTTTGTTTAGTTTGTTTAGGCCTACAGTTTTATAGCAGAGCTTGGGTAGGATGTGCTACTGGTAGTGGACAGACCTCAAAGACATTTTGCAGAGATGAGAAATTAACAAAGCCAGCTCAGCAACTGAAATCAGTATGAACTTGGGAAAGGGTAATTCCAGCAGGAGGAGATTGCAATGCACAACCCACCAACTCAAGAAATCATCCAACCCAAAAGAAGAGAAAGACTAGTGTGTGGACTAATTAGTATGAGAAGCAAGAGAATAGTTTAACCAATAGAAGGTAGAATACCAATTAAGATGAGAACTATGTAACTTGTAGCAAATGAACCATCATTCTTTTGTATATTAAAATGCATAAATAGTGTAAATTTTTGAGAATCGGTGTGCTGGCTTAGTGGATTTACTACCTAGGACCCATCTTCACACAGTATGAAATAATCAAAGACCTCTGCTCTGTGGGAGATTGATTTATTGCACACTGGGTTACAAATCCCATTTTTAGGCACATCACACCCAGCCCCTCTAATCTCTGAAGTCCAACTAGAAAACAAATGTGGTTATATCCTTCCAAACTTCTCTACTCTATACTTGCAAGTCTTTTCTGCAAGATAGCAAATAAGATATTTTTTGTTTTTCTGGGCTACTAAAGATCCTGTATGATGCTGTATAACACTTTGAGCAGCTTCAGGCAATCATTACCAAAGCCGTCTTGGAGTTTGAGATGATTGATTTCCTACAAGGAAGTTTGGGTTAATACAATTAGCCTTATTCAGGTTATGCTACATCTTAACTGTTGGAACATCCAAGCCTGGTTTTGCAATGTACTCCTATAGAAATTTTCCAACACCCATCTGCAAGTTCTTATGTTGGACTCTTATCCATGACATTCAAGATAAATGGTCCATACCTTTGCTGTAGAAAGGTATCACATGTACCTGACTGGAGGTTACAATAAAGTGTTGTATAATTCTGGGCATAGCCAAAAATCCCAAATTGCTCTGTCAACTGATCAGATCTCAGATATGTTCACTGTAACTCAATAATCTCTAATGTTAAATAAATACCACCACCTCTAGCTTTCTTTGAGATGGTTCAACTCGTCTGCACCCAGGAAATTTCCTGTCACAATTTTATGGCTAGCATGGGCCAGGTGCTGTTCTCAATAGGCAATCTGGATATAACACCCTTGGTATGAAACTTTGGGAATTAAATAGTGTGGATATTTAGACTCTTTACTTCAGGGTCATGGAACAAGCTCTGGTTCTTATTTGACTCTTTATAATGCAATTCTGCCTTTTTATCCTGCCCATCTGGGAACCACACTTCAAAACATATGTTGGATTAGTTAGAGCAGAAAATTGTGTTCTAGAAAATGTGTCCTAAACAAGATCTTGAAAGAGCTGGTATTATATGACAGTAAGTAGAACAGATTTCAAAAATATACAATAATAGCATTCAATGAAAGATTGTGGCAAAGAAGCAAATAAATAATTACACTCCATGCTATTAACAAGACAAGAACTTACAGGCTTATTTTGCAGGAAAGATTAATCCTGAGCATAAATAAGGCTTTCTGATGGGGAGAGAGCTAAGTACCCAAGTGAGTCACTTAGGCAGTCCATGGAACTAGGCTAAAGATTTTTAGATATACATTAAGAAAGAAAAAAAAAAAAAAAAAAAAAGTTTAAGTAGAATTAAAATAGAATATCCTGGGTTGGAGAAGACTCATTAAAGATCATCATGTCCAATTGCTGACTGCACATAAGGAAACATTAAAGTTCAACTATATGTATAAGAACATTGTCATAAAGCTTGTTGAACATGGAGAGGTCATAACACTTCCCTAGAGAACTTGTTCCAGTGTTTGATCACCCTCTCAGTAAAGGACTTTTCACTAATATCCAATCTGAACTTCCTCAGGGACAGCTTTGCATCTTTTCTATGTATTCTGTGATAAGACACTAGAAAGATGATAGACACAAAATCACAGAATATTCTGGGTTGGAAGGGACTCACAATGATCATTGAATTCAGCTCTTAAGTGAATGACCCACAGAGGGCTCAAACCCACAAATTTGGCATTATTAACACCCCATTCTTTGTCCTGTCTTACAAGAAAGTTGTAGACATCAATGAGGTCACTCCTCAGAAACTGATCAAAGAGTATTCTTAGGTACTTCTCATAAGTCATGCCTCTAGTATTTTCACCATCTCTGTTCTCCCTTTGGATGCGTCCTAATATTTTTTTCTTCTTCCACTGTGAAACTCAAAACTCTTCACATTACTTGAGGTGGTGCTGGAGATCATGCTAACAATTCAATGCTATGCTATTTCAATGCTCCAGCTTGTGCTCTGGATCTGGCAGTATCCCTAGTGCAGATTTAAGCCTGCATGGGATAGGATGAGGTTACATCTGTGTTACAGTCTCACAGTAGAATTTAAAATACAAGAAACATAGGGATTTGTGAGGTAATAGCTAGGAAAGTATTTAACATATGTTTAGAGCCAAGAGAGTAGGTATGGAGGACTGACAAGCCTGTAATTAATGTTGCTGAAACTGGAACAGGGAGAGACATGGTAATCCAGCGTGGTATGCAAGGTTCAAGGCAGGAGAGAACTTGAAAACCCAGAACAGAACCTTAAAGTGAATGTAAGTCAAAGATTAATTTGGGGAAATTTTCAGGTATTTTTGAGAGAAAAATATTTCTTATATTGCTATGTAGGTGGCAGTCTAGGCTAGTGCTTCTTAAAATTGCATAGAGTAGCTTGTTTTTATGTGGGTCTACATTTAAAAAATGCTTTAAATTATTCCTCCGTACCTTTTTTTTTTTTTTTTTTATTTTTTTTTTTTTTTTTCCCAAATGGAGAACAGCTTGTCACTTTCTGGCACTAAACTAAAAAAAAAAAAAAATAAAAAAAAAAGGAAAGTGGATTTTTCCCAGCTTCCTGAAAAACTAAATATACACCCCCATTTTAATGCAATGACTAATCCTGAGGGAAGCAAGGGAGTCTTAACCTATTTATGGTTTTCATCTGAAAACTGGGGATTTTAATGAAAATTCTTCAATTAAAAATAAAGTGGAGTTTTAAAGCTCAGAACAAATATATAAATCTGACTTTCTTTGTCTAAAAGGTTTTTACTGACTTGGTGAAGTCACTGAAGCTACTTATAAATGATGTATGAAATGAAAGCTCACTGTCCAAAGCACAGAGAGAATACAGACACCACTTTTCAATCACTGCTTCCATAAGCTTTATAATTTACTTTACTGTGGGGGGTTTAGGTTTTGTTTGTTTATTTTTTCTCTATTCTGAGAAGGAGCCAGAAAACAACACTGAAGAAAGTCAGGAAAAATATACAAGGAAAGCCAATTTTTAAAGACTGCTTGAATTTGGGTTCTTAAGTAATTTTTCCATTATTTTTCTGAAGAGCTAGATCTATTTAAAACAATTTCTTATGTTTCTTTTACTAAGAGAAATTGCACCAAATCATACATATACTTCTTCCATAGTCTCTAAGAATAAATGTCTATCAGTTAAATCCATAAAAATATTAGGAAATGGAAGCTCAACAAGGCAGTATGAAATAACATTTTTAAATTCATTTAAGCAACAAAATGCACGATTTTAAATACAGAGATTTTGTCTTGGTGATAAAAGAAATGCAACCTTTTTTATCAAGAGTAATGTGAAACTCCCATTTTTAATAGTATAAAGAACATGGTTAAATTAATTTCTAAAAAAGCTCATATTGCACAGGTCTTTAGACTGGTTGCTGAAGTATGTCCATAATCTGGATTTAACATTATCCACATCACTAAAATATATACAGCAATATCTGAAGGTGACAATACTCCATACAGTGTTTTATATTTTCTTGTTAGTGATTGCACAAGTCATGGTTTAACCCCAGCCCAAGCCCCACACAACTGCTCAGTCCCACACCAGCAGGATTGGGTAAGAATTGGAAGGCTGAAAACTGGAAAACTCATGGATTGAGGCAGACAGTTTACTAGGAAAAGCAAAACCTGTGCACACAAGCAAAGCAAAACCAGGAATTAGTTCAGTGCTGCCCATGGGCAGGCAGGTGTTCAGCCATCCCCAGGAGAGCAGGGCCCCATCATAGGTAACAGTGGCTTGGGAAGGCAATCTCCATCACTCCAAACATTTCCCCTTCCTCCTTCTAACCCCCACTTTACATACTGAGCATGATGACATGTCAACTGGAATATCCCTAAGGTCAGTTTGGGTCTCCTGTCCAGGCTGTGTCTCCTCCCAGACCTGGTCACCAGCATGGATCAGCATGGTCCCACGAAAAGCAGAAAAGGCCTTGGCTCTGTGCAAGCCCAGCCCAGCAATACCAAAAACCACCTCTTTATTATCAACCCCATCTTCAGCACAAACCCAAAACAGCCCCATGCCAGCCAGCCTAAGCCCAGCACACTCGACTATTTTGGGTAATTGTACATACTGATGAAAAGAATCTCTATTCAGATAATATAATACTGCACTGCTGTTACTAAAAATAGCAACATGTGCCTTTTGCAAGGCTGAAATACTTCCACGAAAGTTAGTCAGAGGTCTGTTAAGACCTCTGTTTTCTTTCTCATCTGAAGATTAATTCCGGTATATTCATCAATATGAAATATTAAAATAATATATATGTATGAAGTTGATACCTTGAAAATGTATTATTATATTAAAATATTTAAGATAAATTTCAACATAACTGTGGCATTTATTTTGTGTAGAAGACAAATCCTGTTATACTGTATTGTTGAATTTTCTCAGCTAAACATGAACAAAGCCAAAGTAAATTCACTCAACCTGAGTTTATAGCAGGTATTTGACTATTGTATGGCATTTATTGAAGCTGACTTGAATCCAAGCAAGAGTTAAGTATCTATCCCATAAATCTTAAACTACAACTGGATTATTTTAGTATTGGATTATCTTTATTTATGCTTCTTTCATAATAAAAGAGTTGGGAATATTCAGAAAGCAGGAAAAAGTGTTTCCTTCTGGGTCTCTTCTGAATGCATTACTTAACAACCATGTTATGATTGCTTTGTCACATGCAAGAGATTGATTCTTATTTACAGTGTCAGTTAGTTTCTCATCTCTGGACAATTACTCTCTCTCTCTCTCTCTCTCTCTCTCTGTCCATTTATATATACATATATATTTTTATATATATATGTATATATTTATATATATATATATATATATATACATAATATAAAATGCTCACATTATCTTTAGTGGTTTAGACATCATGTAAAAATACCAAGCAGTAACTTGGAGATTAAAAGACATATAAAACTCTTGATTCTGTATCTTGAAGTCCATCACCATAATTAATACTTAATTCCTAAATGTGAAGAGGTATTTTGAAAAACAAAACCAAAAAAATCTAGCTCCAGAAAGCTTTCTAGAAATGTGTATTTCTCTCCACTACACAAGGAAAGCTACATATGAATTCCAGAATCTCAGCAAGGTGTCTAACTACAAGCAAAATGGATACAGATATTTCTTGAATGTTTGGATGATAAGTGAATTTAGTCTTTTACAATATATTATGGTGGGTTCTTTGTGGAAACAAGGCTTTTTGCTGATTTCTTTGTTCTGTCAAATCTGTACCTTTTTCCTTGTAAATACTATATTTAGCAGACAGCTCTTTCAAGTAATACAAGTCTTGCCCATCTCATTTATTGTTTATAATGCATCTGGAATAATAAAACTGATATTAAGTAATGATATGTGGAAAAATATGGAAAATTACGGTGAACAGAAATCCAAGTTTTCCATATTTCTCCATCATCAAACTGAAAAGGAATGTATATTGCTGATGAAAATGGTGAAAAGACACGATAATAAAACTTTTGATGTTCATTATTTAAATACTAAATGGCAAATATGAACTTGGATAAGAAAATCAATAACATTTGTCACACACATAGAATCAGGAATGTTGGGCCCCTTATTAGCAAGAAAAGAGAGAAAAACAAGAGCTGCAAGAGTAGCCTGTTTCACCAATTTGGATATGACATTTAGAAAAGCTACAGTTTTGAATGGAAATCACTAAAGGATAACAAACAGGCATGTAAGACAAACTAACAACAGGTTTGTTTTTTTTTTTTCTTTTAAGCCTGGATTTTAACAGGCTTAGTGTTTATCACTGGTGCTCATCATGCATGAATGGAGAGAAAAAGACAATGAGCTACCAGGAAAGGGAGGGACTAACAAAAGGTTTTAAATAAATACGAAAGCCAGAAGGCAACAACCAGCCTACACAGCTGCCTACCTGCCAAAAAAGTGCAAATAATTGGGATGCTCCTATCTAAATTGAGTGCGTGGTTCAGTTGTTGAATGTTCCTTTTATTAGCTGTTAGGAAATTATATCACTAAACAACCAAAGAATTTGCTACACAACAGCTGAGCATTCTGTAAAAAATGCAAATGTAATTGAGTGTTTTACATAACAAAAACACTTCTGAAAGGGATAAAATGTACTCAGTAATTAATTTTTTGTTTATGATACTTGTGCTGCATTCCAGTGCTTGATTAACACATGCAAAATAAAACACTTCCAGAGCAGTCCTTATGGAGCTAAGATACCAAAAGAAGAAAAGAAAAAAAAACAAAGGGTACAGTGTTATATTGGTTATTGTTTTTTTATTTTAAAATATGAGCCTTCTAAGAAAGACAGAAAAATTTCATTGTTAAACATCAGGAGGGCAATACAAAGTCAAAATACAGCCAGGTTCTTCAAGGTTCAATGTCAAAGCTCTTCATTTATTCCAGGAATTAAATTTGTCAGAGCAGTGAATGATAGCCATTGTCTGGCACATCTCCCTCATTTATTCCTTCAAACCATTAAATGAAAATCTGACATGAATCAAATCAAGGATCTTCAACATGGAAAGAATCAAACCAAGGGATTCATTTGGCTTTCAGGCTGATTAATTTCACAAGCTCTGTGGATTTGGGTTTGAGGAACTGAGCACTACACTGTTTAATACTGGCAGAGAACACATTTCTATAAATTCCCAAGACAGGTAATCATAGCTTTACCTAACTTTGATTATGTTTTAGTTTGGATATACTGTTTGAATGAACAACTACATAATGTTATTTGTGGAATGTGCAAGGGCACATGAGGGAAAGGCATGTGGTCAGCCATCCTTTGTGTTACTGGACTCATGGCTATTAAGCTATTTGAACAGTGTTGCTTTTTGTTAGCTGCTCAATCACACTGTGTTTAATTTTTTAAAAAAATAGCAGACTCAGAAATAAACCATCAACTCAAAAATAGGTATTGCTATGTACTACTGTCAATGCTTATATGCATGCATATATTTTTAAGATTTGCTTACATATGCTTGAATATAGGTATACATTCCCTAAAAAAATCAAAGATTTTAATATTTATTGCAATTTACCTAGGAAGTAATGATACAGATTTTTGTCACTTTAAACTACTTTTGTGCTGGGAGAGATAAAGTGGAGTGATTAACCTATTTTCTTCTAAACTTACCTGATTACTAATGGTGAGATATAGCTGAGTACCAAAACATTTATTGTCTTGAATAGACCACTACTAAACATAATGTTTCCTCTGTTTACTATAATTAATGACATTCCCAATGATCACAATAGATACATTATTTTTCAGACGACTGATCTCCATATATCAACATTCTGTGCTAATAATACCTTGTCAGTAAGTCAGTATCAACTGGGAACAGAAGAGCAGTTGAATTGCAACTCCTTTATCATAAACTTACAAATGAATAATTCTATCTGCTTATTGCCTCTTCTACTTTCCGTCACTCTACAATAAATTATCTAGTAACTCTTTTACAACTCACAAAGTTTAATAGCAAAATATAAATGGGCTGTATTTGCAGCATTTTTTTCTTCAGATTGATTTTCATGGCTAGAGTCAATATTTTATTAGTGGCCGGTACAAAACTGGGAGAACGATATTTGAGAGAAAAAGATAGAAAACCATGTTAGATTAGTAATTTCTGAAGTGTTCCCTTATAAATCAGGCTGAGGATTTGGGGACTAAATTATGAATAAAGCTCCTTTAACTACACAAAGTTGGAAGACCATGGAAGTCCATGCAAAAATAAAGAACAGAAGGAAAAAACAGCACAAAAATCTACTGAATCATATATGTAGGGCTTTTTCCAATAATCTTAATATTAGAAGGATCTCTGATATTTCTAAATCTATTCGCAAATTCTTTGGATGAGCTATTTTTGTGTAGCTTGCCTACCATTTTCTGACAGATATTGACTTGATGCTGAATGAAACCATAAAATGAGTCTGCTTAAAATTATCATGCCCACTCCTAGCTAATTTCACTTAACTATTTTATTTTATTTTCTCCCTCCTTATATATGTTTAGTAACTATACCATCTAATATACTTCCTGTTAAATTAATATAAAGCTTTGACAGCTATTATGCTTCATATTTTTGTGGGAAAAAATTTATATAATTTAAATCAATTTAAGCTGTAAATATTGCTATTTGGAAGCTCGGCATTACATCCACAGTTTTACATTGCAAATACTTCAACACTCCAACTTTTAAAATCAGTGGTTGTCTAAACACTCAGTTTAAACTGAGGTGGATCAGGTTCAGAATCAGTGACAAATTCTTGTGCATCAGACTCAAAGAGAGAACATAGAATAGATTTTTCTTCTCTAATCTTTAAGCAGTGAAGGATAATCAAAATAACAAAATGCCAACTGCATTTAAACATGTACAGTTTTCAAGTATGAAATTTATTTTGCTTCTTTTTTCAGCTAGAAAGATCAGTAATGAAACCTCTTGGAAGAAAATTGTCAAGTATGAGACGATATATAAAGTTTAAGATCAGTAGATGTTCAGTATGCACTGTATGGGAGAGGAGTGAGTATATAACAATAAAAAATGTATATTTCAGGTGATGATTATCATGTTCTTTAATATAGGTCCAATCACATAAGAGATTAATGAGAGTCTTTAAGTACAGGTAACATTTTTAACAAGAATCTATCAGTCAAATTCATCTTTCGTACATTTGAAGAAAGGAAGAAAATCCGCACTATTTTACTTTAATTTCCTTATATGCTCTCAAATATAGTTTAATACCTATCAAACTATTTACACTAGAATATATTACAGTGGTAAAACTACATATGTGTCTTGCAATGGTGCACATTCAGTGTATTCAGGTATGAAAGTATCCAGTCCATTTCTATTTTCAGTGTACTTTTCACAAAAAGATTGCAGAAATGTAGGAAAGCAGTAAGAACAGGGCAAACACAAATTCCTTATTGTGCAAAAAAATCATAAAATGTCAATTTGAAATAAAAATTTATCAGTTCAAATGTATATTGCAGGCATTTTATGGTCATTTATGTGATTTTAGAAGAAACAAGCTAAGCAAAACATGCAAAGAATACATCTCTCCTTAATTCTCTTCTGTTTAAAGGCAATCTGTCAGTCTGCTAGAAGGCTCACTTTTCACATCTATGTGAGTGATTTTGAATTTGTGAAACCAGTATTTCTTCCGTCTGTGAGTGACAGTTTGTAACTTTAAAGATATGTACTTCTTCCATTAAAAGAATATATTTTGTTTCCAGAACTAGAAATATTTTCTCTCATAAGCAGTACTTAACTTGATGTGAAAGTAGTCTGCTTCTCTTTCCAGTTGGCAAAAATGAGAAGTTAAAACAGAAGATGTAATCAAGCAGAGAAAATACAGAAACTTAATTTTTCAAGTTTTAATTACACAATGGTTCAATGGCAAAGAATCTAAGGTCATAAGCTCATGGAAACTGGTTTTTTTTTGGTTTGGTTTGGTTTGGTTTGGTGGTGGTGGTATTGTTGTTGTTGTTGCTGTTTTTCCATGGAGCATGAGGCAGATATACGAAATATTCATCAATTCACTTTTCATTCTAAAATCTGATGTGGCTACCTAGAGCTAGTCAATGATTATTTGTTCATGAAAGTAATTAGTCATAATCCTGAGCAGTATGAGCTATGGTGTGTAGAGATATATTTGCAAAGACCTTTGCTTTACAACATGAAATGGTCTCAGGCTTTGCCAAAGGGTACTTAAGCCAAAGCATCACGTGAGCATGTCTTTATCCTACCTCCCCTTGGATTTTATGTCAGCTAAAACACAGCTGGAACGAGGAGTGGCAACTGTATTTGTCTTTTCTATCTCTCTTATCTCTTTTTTTTTCTTATAATTCCTTCTTCTTGAAGTTTGAGTAACTTAAATCATATGAGTTGGAATTTGCTAAGTTGAATGAGTTTAGAACTTGCTAAGGTAATGCTTTGTGAAATGCTTTATATTAACTAAATGTTGTCGTAAACTTTTGCCAAAACTTCTGAAGTTTGCCAGTAAGGGTTTTGTTGTTTTGGCATTTTGAGAATATTTTGTCAGTGTTTCTCTCTTGCATGTAACTCATGGTACATAAAAAAAAACAGAACTGTAAACCCGTTTGAGAGACTTTGGCCAATGCCTTCTAGGGCCTTAGAAGCTTCCACTATATAAACTACAACTGTGGGCTCCTGCTGTCATTTGTTTGCAGTCTAATCTTAGACTGAATCTAAATTTATGTCCTAAAATTGATAACAGCCCTCAGACCTACATATAATCTACCTGTTTGAGCTGATATTATAAAATCTTTGCAATGCTTTTTTTTTAGTTGAAGAACCCTAAACTTTCTTGAATCTCTAGTAGCTTCCTTCCTCATTTTGGGCATCTGAATTTATCTTCAAAAATCCAGTCAGATTAATTTTGCCTTTTTTTTACCACCAGGAGAAAATCTAATTCTTTATACACTATTAATATATGTTCTTTTAGAAACAATGACATGCAATGTCAAGCAACATGCTTTGCCACTGGTTTATTATACAAATGTAATTTTCCATGTTTACCTAACAATCAAGTTTCTATACAGTCTTTTTATGGGTGGCTCAGGTAGTGGGCAGTTATTGTATCATGATGCTTTGCTAGTGAATAATTTAAAACCAAGCTTCCTAAGTAATCTGAAGGTTACAATGAATCTTAACAGTTTTCACAAGAGCGGTCTTGCAGCACACAAGTTAGTATGCAGAATAGTTTATAGTTTCATCTCTGTGAGCTTAAATTTTATTTTGCTTGTGCATGAGTTAGAAATATTATTATTTGAAGCTTTCAGTAATAAGAACTAATACATAAGTAGAATACATGCTTAATATAGTGCTTTATAGAATAATATTACTCATTTTGTAAGCAAAACATTAGAATTATATTTCCAGATAACTGAAATATAGGCATAAATGGGGTAAAGCCTATTTTATTTCAGATTCTATCCTTTGGATTCACTGTTAGAAAATTACATACAAAGCTATACATAGAAATATATCTATAAGATATATGTAGAAATATATGTATATAATGTTGGGGTTTTTTTTAGAAAACTGTTTTTTGTAGTACTGTGCTATGCAGAAAAAAATACTTTTGTCTAGAGACTCTGTCTTAGGACTCTTTATAAGAAGCTATCTGGCTCCCTCTCTATATCTTAATGCTCTTGCTTTGAAAATCTTATTTTCTTCTTTTACATGTAAAATACACAGATAGCACCTTGTCAAAGCCATTTCAGTCATTCACTGAAGTTGAGTAAGCAACAGGCAGCTGGGACAGGGATGACAGATGAGATAGAAACCCTGAAACACAACATCTGTCTGAATACCTACATCATTATTGTTATTCAGGAGATCTTGCATCACACATAGAAAAAAAAACTAGAGTGTAATTGACTCAGAGTCAGGCTCTGCAAGGTCACGTTGATTTGCTGCTGATGCATTTAAATTCTAATTGAGGAATAAAAACACAGGTTGGTCTACTGTCTGGGAAAGGCAATTGACCCCTGCTCTGAGGTGTAGAGACATAAAAAGAGGGAAGGCTGCAGAATGATACGGTCACATTTTACACCTGTCTCAGAGAACCAGACGGTATCTGTGAGAAACTGTCGTTTTGATACATTTCATGTGTCTTTTTCGGGTAGGAAAGTCAGTTTGTATGATGACAGCTGCTCTCCCAGCTGATATAGTTGCATTCACCCTCCTTAAATGCTCAGTAAGGAGCTGGAGGTTTGTCACTTAAATATATGACATTGTTATGACTCTTGATGACATGTGCAATGACACAACTTACCTCGAGTGCTAAAAGTCATCTCTCTGCCAGCAATGTGAAGCGACTCAGTGCTCATTCCGCTGCCAGTTTTGCCTCTCCTGTAATTGATATATTTGCCACAGTTGTACCAGTGATACAATTTTGCACCTTTTATGCAGTTTTTATCCAGGTCATGTGACAGCTCTGAGAGGCCCCAAAAAAAAGAAGAGGAATTACTCCAAATCCACCCCTTAAAATCACTCCTTAAAAATGCCATTCTCAGGTACAACAAGGGCAGACTTTTACCTTTAACGCCAATCTTTTAACATTTAAGTCCTAGAAGAAAAACCTTAGCTGAGGTCTGAAAATGTCTGCAAATGCTGAGTTTATTGAGGTTTTTCACGTCCCAGAGATAGTTCTGAGAATGTAAAAAAATGTTCTGTTTTGAAAACGGGACCTTAAATTTAAGAGAAAACCTTAAACCAAAGGATGAACATATTGCCACTAAAATTAAAAAAAAAAAAAAAAAGATTATGTGCTTACAGCCATGAGAAATGAAAAGATAACATTTTGGTTTAATACTATCTGATACATACAGCCTTGTTCACGGCCACTAAAGTAATTGGAAAAGCTTCAGCTGATTCCCATAGGAGGTGAAGGTAACTTTTCTGCAATAATGGAAAAATGGATATAGGAATTAGCTTCTTAGAAAAAGGAAAGTTGTTCCTGGAATAAAGCTGTATGTTTACTGCATTAGGAAGTACATTATTTTCTGCTTCTAACAGTCCTTTAATGCAAAGTGTGATGGTAAATGTCCAAAAATATACATGAACATTGTGATGCTCAGCACTGAGTTATGCTTTTCTCTGCAATTATATAATTTCTAATCTTTGTTCTCATCTGAAAAGTCAGAGGTATCTAAGCATGGGACTCACTTTTGGCAAAATATTAAATTGAAAGGAAAGTGCTACCACAAATCAGACTGCTTCTGGAATTTCACAGAATCACAGAATATCCTGAGTTGGAAGGGACCCACAAGGATCATTTGAGTCCAATTCCTGGCCCTGCACAGGATCTTTAGCTTCTAATTAGGCATTAAAGGAAAAAGTTGCAGAATCCACTTCTGTAAAAAAAGATAGATGGCAAATGAATTCCCAAGGAAAGGTGGACACTTGAGGTTCAGTAATTCTTAAAATTTAGGCATGATGAATGAACATCTCTTCTTTTAAAGAAAATAATCACATCTTTTTGCTGTCTCAGCTGAGCCATTGTGTAAATGCAAGATTCATAGGAACTGAAACAAGAACCACAGCTTAAATACACTGGACAGTGCCTTCAGCTGCAAATCAAGCGTGACTTTTGCTGCCTGAGTTTTTTTTAGTTTTCTATGTTAAGTATGAAATGACGTGAAAAAATTAAATTTTCTTGTAGACATTTTGAACATGCACTGGGTACTATTCATTATTACATGCAGTGGTTTATTCTTTGCCTATAATTTATTAATAACAAAACACTCTTTAAAAGTACAATTCAAATTTTGTTAACCTGATTATTGCACTTTTTAATTTTTTAAATTTTTTTTCCAACACTTTCAAAACTGACAGGTTCTTTCAAATTGCTAAAAACAGTAAAAAAAATATCTTGTCTTTAAGACAATACTTTATGTATTAAATTTGAACTATAGTTTGGGAAGAAAAGTACATATTATAAAGGTGACAAAAAGCAAAACATGGCAATTACAGATGAGATATTGTGATTAATGCCATTACACTATATGACTAGCAGAATTAAGAAGCCCTTCAAGAAACTGGTGCTTTCTGCTCATTCTGCTTCGACTTCCTTTGCTCATGTTCTGGGGATGATGAAGATTGTCAAAGACATTAACAACCCTATTGCTTTCACAGACTTATACTGACTCATATTTTGCCATTCAGTTTTAATTTCAATTTGTTTTAAAATCACAATAAGAGAAACGTTAGAGGCAATTTTAATAGCTACACTGAAGAAAGCATTTGACTGAAATAATTTGAATTTTGATGTTGGAAATGTTTTGAAACATTTGCAATGTAACTTTATTCTGATACAAATATTCATCAAATATAAAAGACCACAATGTGCCACGCATCTGACACACATTGACATTTTTTAAACTAAAGGAAAAAATAGATATAAAACACAATGTCTAGTGTAATTTAATTTCTATGGTATCCTTTAGCAACACTTGACAACAGTTACATGGAAGACAGAAAAAATATGGAAACTTGTTTCTGAGTGAGAAAATAGCTTTCTTTTCTGAAAATGCAATGCTGTATTCTGAGCGTAGATCAATCTAGTCAGAAGCAAAGTGGCTTCTTGAAATGTGAAAGGAAATAAAAACCTATTTTATTATTGCACTTTTTGTATTTATGCAGGAAAAGCAAATACAAAAGACAAAATACAAGGGAGTAATTTTGACAATTAAATAATTTCTGATAATAGCAAGTACCAAGAAAGCTGAAATTATTATTCAGATATAAGAGCTGTTGGATTGAAGAAAAGACATGCCTCAGATATACCAGAAAAATGTTCATAAGGCACTAGAACACAGGGATCTTGTACAATTTGAGAAAAACAATTTGGTAGTAGGTCAAAAGTGAAAGAATTTTTTTTCAAGAATTACTTTCTGATAGATACATTTTGACTCTCAAGATCTACTTAACCAGAAGTTAATTAAGCTCTGGATTGCTTTTCTTTATATTTTTCCTAAAATTAGACATATAAGACCAATGTTTCACCTATTGTTTATGTTATTTATCAAATTAAAAACACTTCAGGGTTTTTTTTTCTGTGTGAACTGTGTCCCTAAATTTGCATGTTAATCCATGCAAAATGTTCCAAAGCTTATTTACTTTTAAAATTACAAGGTAATTGAACAATATATAGCACTTAACGTTAGCTTTTACTGTACTTCAAATATACTTCTGGATGGATAGATATAACTGCATTTGCAGGTCTTTGGAAACAGCATCAAAAACTTTGATAAATTATGAAAGTGCCTTCCATTTTCAATTTAATAATACTTGCACATTATATTTTAAAGCAAAACATTCCAGAGTTAGAACAGGTTAGAATGAAATAATCTACAGAATCCTGTGTTCTTGTGCCTAAGCATTATAATACAGTTTTTAATTGGATGCTCATGTACTGCTCTGTCCGTGAGACCCTTGCATCATTCAGCACACATGATTAATTGTATTCAGTAAATAGGTAGCTATTCAATATTTTGTTTTCTTGTTATTATTCACTGTGCAGCCGTAGGCCACTATTCAAGTGCCACTAGGGAGACAGAATTATTAATCTCCTCATGTTTTATTTGATGGCAATGATCATTATAGCATCTAATGCTTCACAAATAGTAATTAATTTGCTTTAACAGAACTCCTGTGAAGTGAGAGGGTATTATTCCTGTTTAAAAGGTGGGGAGCTGAGGCAAAGAGATATGAATGACTGATGCTTACAAACATTTTGAGATTTCTGAGATCTGCATCAATAGAAGAATGTCAAGTTTCGTAAATTTAATTTTTTCAAAAAATAAATCTCATTTATTTCAAATGTAATGCGAGGTGTGCATTTCTGCAAAAGTGGGGTCTTAGGGCTAGGGATCAGCTCATGAAATACAGATGCCTTCATTGGAGAAAACATAGTTGATTTAGATACCTCTGACTCCCTTCATAGTCAGTGGAGATGCTTTTAAGGTTTAGCTCATCTTTAAATAGGTATGTCAAATACTACAGATGCCTATTTTTCTCTCTTGTAGTCTCTGCTAGTTACAGAGTCAGCATAGACTAATCATTGCATAGCTCCCCATCCTAATGCTCATTCTTAATAACACTCTTAGTGTAAGACCTTGTATTATGGTTGTATATCTCGGATTCTCATTTTATACAACAGTTGTCAATATTCGATACTCATAAGTAGGAAAGTAATTCACAATAATAACTGGGAGCAAAACTTCTGTGGGTGGAATAAGTGATGTAGCTCCCTAGAAGGATTTAGTGTATTTTGGTGCTAAGATTGAAAAGTAAAGATTATGTCTGGGCTAATACATGCTTTCTCATAAGAAACACCTCCTTGATTGCATGGTTTCCTCGTGTGTAAGCTAGATCTGCTAGAAGCTGCAAAAAATGATTCAAAGTAATCTAAAACCAATTCTTTAAATTCAACTTAGATTTTATTTCAACAAAATCTATAGCTCTGTAAGATCACAGAATTTTTAGTTGGCCTATTTCTAGGAACTAAATATCTAATTTTTTGTGGTTTATATTTCACTAAGCAGGTTACAAGTTTTAGTTCCCTAAGCCTCTTTTTTCAAGTATCAGATATTTTCAACTGAGAGTGTAGACTTAAATGTTATAGAACCTAGTTACAAAATCTAATCACTCTTTGAAATTCACTGTTACATTTACCTCATAGTTTGTTTTGTGCCTGTCTACCCTGACTTGCCAATTGACAGAGTTAATGGAACAATCAAGAATTACCTTTCTTATATGATCAGCAGTTTTTAGGGCAACCACGAACAATAGATGTGATTTATTCCAGAACAATGCATTCCATTCTTCCTTTTTTTACTTTACTTTGAGAGAAAACATCTTTCATATGACAAAAACTGGAACACATCTGCTGAAGGCTGAGTGATAGAAGTCCCTTGATGTTTAAACATGCTAAGCATATCATCACTAATGCAGAGAAGTGAGAGAATATGGGGTCTTACTATGAAGAAAATGGTGTGAACAATAAATAAAGATATAGTAAATGCTTTCCTTTGTTCTGATTTTTTATCCTTAAAACTTTCACAAGACACATGTGTCTCTGTTATTGGGGTCCAATCTTTTATTCTAACATAAAAACTGGAAGATGAAAACTTCAAAAAACATAGAACCTTCAGAAATTTAGTGGCTTGTATAGATACAGATAAATGACACAAATTCAGTCCAACTATTCTTTCAAATGCTTTATTGTAATAAATATTTCATTCTACAAAGCAGGCAGAGATTCCAAGTTCAGTTACATTAGAAAATAGATTAATGAAGTTATAAATAATATAGGTGCATTCACCTTTTAAAAAAGGCAAAAAACAAAAGCAAAAACAAACAAAACCCTGAAAAAACTCTCCAAAATATCATATGAAAGTGTAAAAGAAAAGAAATATGGAAAATAAAAAAAATATTGCCATCCTCATTGAAGTGTTTTGATTTATCCTCTAAGCTGGTGGTAAATATAACTAAAACTGCCTCTAAAGAAATATTTTCTTTGAGTTAATTCCCTTCTGCTTCAGTATTTTATTGACCCCAGTTAAGCAGAAGACCAAAACCATGTACACTTTAGAACACAACGAGCACAGAGAAGCAACTCACCTTGCTGTAGCAGAAATTGATATGTAGGTGCTGATAAAAAGCTGTTGAAAGATCACGAGAAATTCAAAGGATGTCTCCTACATGAAACAGAATGCTTTTACTGCTTGAGCTGAAGAACACACAGACTTTAGAGAATGGCAAGCTTGTTTTGCTTTGGTGGTTTAGATCCTTAGACATGAATAATAAAATTAATTTAGGAGACTAAGTGGATTTATTGTTCATTTATGCTTGAACTGGAAGATTAACTGACAACAACTTACTTGTGTTTAGAACTCCTGTGTTGGTTGAAACACAATTTGATATTAATAAAATATCTTAATACTAATATCAGTTCTCAAACATAAAATTTTGTCTACTATGTTTTTATATGATAAAGGCCAAAAAAGCAAAACATTATCCTAGCTTTATGTGGTGAAAGAAATCTATGATTTTCTTAAATAATAATTTTAATTCTATTAACATGTGGTAAAATATTTGATTGTTTAAAGACAAAACAACAACTGTCAGATCAATAATACAAAACAGATTAAAACATTGGTGGATACTGGAAATCGTGTTCTGATGTGTCTAATCAGTTACTGAAGGGCAAAACACTAAAGGAGTAATTCTAGTCTGCAAGTGTTCTATCACAATTCAGAGCACATAATTTTTGGAATATAGTGCTGTAGAGCTGTGAATGATCAGAAAAACAGTACTGAGCATGAGGAGAGTGGAAATTTTAAGGAATCATTTGAAGTGCTTTCACATGAATATGACATGTTGCATGGCAAAGTCTTACAAACTTACCCCAAAGCATTGAGAGGCATGAAAGGAATAGTTGCTCTATCTGCATTAGAAAATCAAATTCTCAGCTGCAGTTGAGCATGTGTAAGTCATCTCTTCCTGTTGCATCAAAAAATATTTGAATCTATTAAGGTATGATTATTGAGAGATGCCTCTGCCTGAATTAAGGTGAAAAAGAGATCATGTGCTGAAGTCAATACAAGGGATTTTATTTAACAATAAAATGTGAAGTAGAGAGATTGAAAGAAGAGGGAAGGGGCAGGGGAAAGAGAGATCAACATATCAAGCAGAAGATAGTCACCAGTCATGGAGCTAGCAGCATCCCTTTGATCTTTCTTCTATCTGGGCTTCTTGTTGTTGGAGGTCTTGAGGACATTCAAAATTTTCACTGTTCATACTTTTAAACAAAATGAGAAAGCAATGCTCATTGGCAACATAGTTCTCTTATTCTATTGCTCAAATGATCCCCTCACTTCTAAGGCAAATTAGTTCATATGCTTAGTCTTTCTCTTCTTGAGTTGTGGGACATGAGTTGGTGGTCATGATCTCCCCCATCCAGAATTACCTTTTACCTAGTCAGAGATGATTTCAGCACAGTTGCTGAGTTAGCTTTTTTTTGGTGGCCCTTAAATTCTGCATTCTTTTTGTCCATTATCAATGATAAATTCTTCTCCCTCAGCTTCATTAACCTCACAGAAGGTCTGAGATAAGATGACATTGCCACCTTTGCCTTACTTCAAGTTCCTGCTGTGGTGGCTTAGCCACAGCTCCCAGTATCCATAGAGGGATCTTCAAGGGTCCTTCAGTGGCTGCTGGTGGTCACAGATGCCCTCTGTCACAGAACTTGGGGTGATCTTCGTTTGACTGGTGATAGCTGTACAAGCAGTTGCTTCTATACAGAGCTTGCCACAGTGGGAATTTTGGTCTGGATGTGTTACCCAGCATGTACTAACTGGATCTTTTCTCTGCCAGGCCTGGAGTTAGTGTTATTCTGTCTCTCCATTCTGTGCTTGTCTCATGGCAAAGTCCTTTTGTGTCCTTTACAGTGTTTGAAATAGGCAATTGTGTTTTTTAAGTCCTTAGAGAACCCTCTTCTTTTCAGATGACTATCTTGAAATGCCTTTGGAATAGGTAATTTATAGTACGTACAATGGCATCTGTTGATCATCAGAGATAAGATAGCAGCAAAAACAGAAACTTCTTAATGTAGTGAGAATATTTAACGGCAATTTACATTAGAGCTGTTTAGCTAAATCCCTTAAATAATTTTAAATATATCGATCTTACTAATTCAGGGTATATGCTTGACATGTTTCAATATTAATTTGGGTACACCCAGTATAGTCATGGTTGGATAGTTCATACACTAGGTGACTTAAATAGGAACCCATGACAGGAACCAGGAATAAAAGACAAGATAGACATCATCTCACTACCACTCCTGCCTTCAAGACAGGATGGTGAAATGAGCAGGCAGAAAATATGGTAGTACCTTAAGTCCCAATCCTTTCCTTTGAACAATTCAGAAGTTTAAGGTAGCAACAAAATGACTCATTCCTTGTAAACATGAAAAGAAAGCTCTATAAAAGTTCATGATACACACTTCTGAGTATAACATAGATTTTGGTGTTACAATTTGATACTATATGTATACTAAATCTGAGCACTTAACTTGTCTAGGACTTGCTGGTTCTGAATCTTAACTGAGAATTCGATATAGCTTGCACACTGTTGGTTTGTAACTTAGATTTTCAATGCTGATGACTTAACAAAAAAAAAATTACCATTTTATCTGTTACATTACAATTAAAACAACATAACCCTCTCATTGTGGTAATGATGATGTAGCCAGGTCTCATGTGGGGAGATGATATTAAGTACTTTTACCTGTTTATTAGTACATTCACACCAGATTTTGTATTGATTGTGGCTCATTTGATTTCATAGTATTGTTTGTCTATGCATGAATCTCTGGTATTATAATTTAAAACATCCACTAAAGTCCTTGTCTTCATTTGTCTATAATTTGGCTGTCATGCCCTTTTATAGGGACCCCACTTGTTGCCTAAAATCAAAAGAGCAAAAACCCTTGCAACAGTGTTAAAATAGTAAAGTAGAAAGCAGACCTTTATTTGGAAGCTTCCTGGTGTACCAGTGGTGATGGGCACATGGTCATCAGATTTCTGCAATTTTACAAGGTTAATTAAATAGGATATCTAACAGGTACATCAAATAGGAGATCAGCTGCCCCAGTAACCCACCCCTGGGTCAGCTCCTTGGAGCCATCCAAGGGCTTCTTTGACCCACTTCTCATTATGTCTTCTTTCCCCTACTTGGAAATAATACTAAACAGTATTTCAGTAATATGTTAGAAGGTTAGCTTATTATTCTAAAATCTAACAGATAGGGTAGGAAAAATATAATGAGCTGCATAATTACTATAAAGAGCTATGAATATATGAAAAATACATACAAAGCAAAAATCTTTAGGTATCACACTGAACAGCCCACTGTATCAGAGGGTGGTCTGACTAACCTTTTCAGGGTCACACAGTGGCAACATGCACATTCTTGGGTTATTTTCCACTGTTGGCTGCCACTGGTGTCATTGAAGGACTCACAGCAGTTTATGGAACAACACACTTCCTTAACAAGCACAGAGATAATAGAAAAGATTAGTGACAAAGTTCAGAGATTGTCATGAATAGAAACTGACTTCAGAGATGAATCTGAAGCGCTATAGAGACAAACTCTAATCACCAATTAAAGCTAGCTCGAGGTCATAATTTAGCACACATAAAGTATGGTTCTTACCCAGTAGGCATCCATATGGAGGAAAAGACAAGTTTAGCCCACTGACCAATCCCAGAAGTTACAATGAAGTTTTCTTTGGCTCACTTAAGGTACATTTATGTTATTTTCTTTAAGAAAGGGAAAATGATGAAGTTACAGTTGATGTTATTTCATGTCTGGATGGAGTTGTGACTTTAGTCATTAGCATATGTAGGGGCATAAAAAGTAATATGTATTTTCAAGTTAATGAAGCAAAGTTTGGCTTTCTGTTATCATCTGATCATTCCTTTGGTCTGGTTCCTATTGGCTGTATGGTTCTTGAGGGAGGACAACCACAACACTGTGTTGCTCCATCTTTGTTTCATATCTGCATTGATTTCAGCAGAACACCACTGTAAGCACTTTGGTGCCTCAATGCTTTGTTTCATGTCTCCATTAGAGCAGTACACCAAGCTCCCTCAGTGTTCCAGCTCCTATAGCGTGCAGTTTGTCACTGCTATACTATAGCCAATGTGCACAATCCTTCTTGCTGAACTTTGGTTTTAGGTCCCACACATGCACTAAATACTTGCCACGACCTTAAACATTTCTGATTTTCATTTATATTAAGTTCTTCATATTGCTAAATTTTATTATTAGTTTTCTCACTGAAGGAAGGGACTTTGACCAAAGAGCTATTGGGCAAGAATGCAGACAAATGTAGTAAATTAGACATTACTTTAAAGCTTCCCACCAAGAAGGTGCAGAAGTACTGGTCCTTTCCCTCTTCAAATTCTATTCCTCCACAGGGAGCACTCTAATTATTCACTGCTTTTTCTCTCTATTTTTTCCAACCAAATTGAGTTGAAAACCATTATGTAACACTAACATAGTTAGAATTCTCTGCATGAAGAAATGACCCTTGATATTTTTTCAGAATTTAGCAGTTTTTTCTTGATTTATTTCTTTCTCCTACAATCTGTAAATCTCAAGCACATAATTCTTTTTCTAGAAGAGATCCTTTTTTGTTCAATAGTCTTTCAAATGTCATAATAAAGCATTTTCCATGTTTTAAAAGGCTGACTACACCAAGGAAATCAACACATTTTCCTACTTCTTGTGCAATTTTTTTTTCAAAAAGCTGATAAAACTGATAGACGTAGCATGCAAAAATTATAAACTGGAAAATATTAATCAGTAGAAATTTTTTGTTGTTCTATATGCAAGTAGGTATTAATTACTGCTGCAGGAAAATCTTTGGTCTGTCACTTGGAACAGCTTATTCCCCTCTTTCACTGACCTTGGAGTCAGCATAGCTTTTGTTCTCACATATTCACACTCTGTCTCACAACTTCAGCAATTTTTTCCCTTCTTATGAATGAGATGCCACCAGCATCACTGGTGGTTTAAGACCAGCCAGTGACTGGTCCTTGGAGATTATTGGAGCTGTCTGTGTCCAGCACTGGGGCAGCTCTTGAGTGTCTCTTCACAAGCCCTGCCTCTGCTACCAAAACCCTGCTGTAAACCAAATACATTAAATCTACAGCAAAACAGAATCATTAAAAAAAAACCAAAACCAAAAAAAACAAAAAAACACCGAAAAAACAATCAAATAAACAAAAAAACTACAAAGCCACAAAACTTAAACAAAGCACAAAAACACCTCCTACAAACCAAGCCAGTAGAAGCTGGAAAGAAGTGAAATGAAAGGAAATTTTTAAACAGATTTAGAAGTAGAAAATACTTTGTTCCCTTCTTGCTGAGTAGAGCACTGAACTGTTTTTAATGTGAGTCAGTCTTGCTTTCTGACTCACAATCTTCTGAATCACTATCAAAGGTTCAGAACCATCAATCAAAAAAAAAGAAAAAAAACAAGGTATGGGCCCTTGAGATTTTTTGTTGGTCTAAATAAGTTTGCTTACAGATTCAAAGTGGAACTAAATTATCCATGGCTGACTTGCAACAGATGAGAGTCTGACAAATAGGTTCTGAAGAAGTGTCTGAAGTCAGGTGTTTCACCAGTTCTGAAAATAAAACAAAACAAAACAAAACATAAAACCTTCAGTTTAAATCTGTGGTAAATCGTGCAATTCATTTACTTAAGATTCATAATCATTGGTCCCTTTTTGAAGGTAATTCCAAACATTCCTCAAGATGGAGTCAATTAAACTTTTACCTGACAGATAGCAAACTGCCACTTCTTATAAAGATTCCTTATGAATCCTTAGACTAGTGTAAATCCTTATCCATTATGAAGGAAGGAGAACAAAAGAATACAGCTACTGGTCAGTGTCCTCAGATGACACAAGAGTGCTCTGGATTTAAGTAATTTCTTGTGACTAAGTCATCCTTCTGCTAAAGCATGCATTGCTGCATATTCCATGAGAAAGTTACCTTTAGAAGTCTAGACAAAGACACCAATTAATTCAGATTTCCTAGCTCCTAAACATGTCCAACAATTCTTTTATAACACACGATCTTTACAACCTCCTGATTAGATTCTTCAACTTAAAAATAAAATGCTGTAAAAAACCCAGCAACTCTTTTTTCTCAGGGGGGCTTATCCTGGTCTGTATGTTGGACAGTGCTAAGAGCAGCTGCCAAGCTGTGCCTTTCAGAGGAGCTGGGCTCCCCTGCTATCTGTTTAACTCTGCACCTTTCTTTAGCTCTAGTCAAGGTCTAACAAAAACACATGCAGAACACTCAGACCAGATGTTCTGGGTCTGTACCTGTTCCAGAAGAGGCACTGCACACAATATCTGGCAAAGATATTTAGGGTGGCTGAGCAGCTGCTGCAGGAGGAGATCTGTCACTGCAGCACTGTGGATTTCTTCTGACCACATCAAATTTAGGCAGCAACTTTTCAATAGTGTCTTTCTCCTAGTTCCCTAGGTCACACAAAATTCATGGAATTTCATTGCTTACATATGCAGTGCATTAAGATTAGTGAAGGAAAAACAAGCAGCATAAATGGGAACAGCTCGCTCTATTCTGTGATAAACCCATTTTATCTTTTACAGAATTGTAGAAAGAATTAGAGACAGCAAACTAGACATATAGGATTTGGACTAAGGAAATACTTTCTTTTTATTTTTCTTTTTTTTTAAATTTTAATATTTGATACAACGCTCAAAGAAATTTTAGACATTTAGTTCAGATCTAAATAGGCATGAAGTCTCATGGATGAAGATTGACTGAGGCAATGCAGATAATAATCAGGAATAACATTTCAAGATGAAATGAAGTGTCATATACTGCCCCAGGGGTCAGAATCATCTCTTGTCCTATTAGACATCTTCATTAACAACCTGAAAGTGAGAGTAAAGAGCATATTAATGAAACTTGCAATTGAAAGTGCAGTGAGCATTCGTGATGAAGAATACAAATGCAACCAAAAAGTACAGAAGTATTTGAAGAAAAAAACTTGAAAAAGAGTTTAATTTGAAAAAAAAATTAAAATAAGTATTATGTAGGAAGATGACACATGGATGATAAAGTTAAAATAGCAATAATTGAAAACAAATAGTCACTATGATTAAAAATAGTCAGAACATTTTTACCGAGTTTATATTTTTAAATGTGTCAAATTGTTTATGCTATGAGTATCCATGGAAAAAGTGATTTTCTCCATCTCATTGCATACTAAATAATTCAGAATTCTTTAAAATATCCTATTTTGACCTTCAGCATTATTAAATTATTAGCTTTTTATTCAAAAAATGTTAGTTAATTATAGGTGATATCATTTAGAAGGATAAAATTGCAACATTTGGAAAATGTCATCATTAAATATTCTAACTGAATTTAATATAGGGGATTATTGGTTCCTTTTTTTTTTTTTTAACAATTTACCTCAGTTCTTAAAAAATAAGAGAACATTTAATTTTTGAAAAATTTCTGACAGTATTGACATTTCTCTTCTAGCTCTAAATGTGATATTTCAGGGGAAAAAATAATCCAAGGTCAATGGAGATTTTGGTATCATATGCCAAAACATTAAGTAATCAATCATGAAAGTATTAGTCACTGTCTATCAGGTCTGTTAAGACTGTGTGTGGAATACTTTATATATTTCTCAACATCTTGCTACTTGATTTGGAAAGGGAAAAGGAACACTCTGAATGAAGAGAAGAGCAGGTAACATGATTAAATTGCTTGAGAAATTCATTTAAGAAGAAAGGTCACAAACACCTAAATATTCACTACTTGACTAACAACATGCATAGCTATGCAGCAAATTAAAAAAAATGATAAATAGAAACATTTATACAATGTCTAATCAACCTATGGGACATATTGCAATGAGCTGAAATTGATGATAGATCCCTGAAATGAAAAAGAAAAAGGACAAGGAAAAAAGTCCAATCTTCCTTGAACAATATTTACAGCAGAAACTACAGGAAGTATATTAAAAGCAAAATGTAAGAAAAACTACAGAACTCCTGTACATCTTCTCAAAAAAACCAAAAAAACAAAAAAACAAACAAAAAAACCAAAAACCAACCAAAACAAAAAAACCAAAACAAAACAAAAAAAAACACTAAAAACCACAAAAAAAAACCACAAAAAAAAAAAAAAAAAAAAAACCACCCAAAAGTTTTCTGTGCGGATAAAAACCACCAATTTTTGTAGTTTATCACACACAGCCTCACTCCAAAGTAGAGAATTTCTCTATTTGGTCAAACGTGTTGGACTAGATGAGTCCTTGATAGGAAGCATTTATTTTTCTTGTACAAAGAGGAGAGGCACTACAATAGAGTATTACTAGACACTGCAATGGGTGTAGTGATTGGGTAAGATGTTTCCTGTAAATGCCTAACAGAAAAATACAGGCTGAATGTCAATCAACAGGAATACCTTAGGCTCAGTCTTACAAGGTCTTAGTGAGACTTATATGATGTAACAGCATGGAGGAATGCAAAAGAGTCTAAACTTGTCTCTATTTACTTCATCACTTTCTTTTAGTTAGACAGAGCCACTTTTTTCCTCATAGCATTAATAACCAGAAGGCTTCTTTTGAAGGTAAGTCCAAAATCCTGATCAGTCCCTTTCCCCAAAGCAGAGTTACCTTTAAAAGGTTAAATCTTACTTACTAATTCTTCAAGGCTACACTGACCTAGAGTGAACTGGAAAACCTCCATTCCCATTTCTTTTTTACCTAGTAGTCACTGACAGCTGAATATGTTTGTTTCTTTGTGGGTTTTTGGGTTATGTTGTTTGGTTTTGGGTTTGGGGTTTCTGTGTGCTTGGTTGGGTTTGGAGGTTTTTTCAGTTTTGTTTTGTTTCTTTTCTTGCCCCCTCCTTCCCCCCAGTCACCAGCCAGGATTTTGGAAAGTTAATTTCCATCCAAGTCCATTCTGTTACTTCAGTTCATTTAAAGATTTGTCTCCTTGGTCACAGAAAATGCAATAGTTGCTCTATGTGTAGTTGCACTGATTCTTAACTATTTAGAAAACAGTCCGGAAGAAAGAAACATTAGACATAAAGTGCTAAAATTAAGTTTATGTTTACCATTGGTTTTGGTTTTTTTCCCCCAGAAATTTGTTCTTTTCTTTAACTTCCTCCTTCTCATACTTCTGTCTGGCATTTTCTAAACAGAAATGTTTCCAGGCATACAGCTATATATCTAGTGTGAAATGAATTCAAATCTGAGACATGCACCCTGCACAGATGCTTTTCATTTGCAAAATTAATTGGTCACATTGGAAACACATTGGATTCACGCTGAGAAGCGTTGGTGGGATTTTGACCTGAAGGAACTGGAAAATATCAGATCTTTTTATTGGTGCTTGAATGTTAATAAATACAAACACAAGGACTGTGTTTAGAATTGTTGGTTCACAAATGTTAAACAATTGTTTACCTTTTCCTGCTACTAGTCATAGAGTATATGTAGCACCTATGGAGAAAAGAACCCACTTTAATAAATAGTTCCAGTGAAAAGAGAGTGGAGACAAAATCTATTTAGTAGTATAAGAGGCTTCTTGGAAAGCTAATGTACATGCCTTCTTGAAAAAATTATAAAGGAATATTTGCTGTGTTTACAGCTATTTTTGGCCTAGTTTTCTGGTGCTGTAATGAGTACTTCAACTACCTGATTACCTGACTGGTAGTATTCATCTTACTGCAATCTAATTTTTTCTTCTCTCTTTCCACCTACAGATTACTCTACTCACAATTTCAATTTCTTTTTTTAGTTGACTGTCCTTGTCTCAGCTCGGATAGAGTTAGCTGTCCTCTAAGTAGCTGGTACAGTGCTGTTTTGGATTTAGTATGAGAATAATACTGATAAAACACTGATGTTTTAATTCTAAATCTAGTGTGTCACTCTCTGCCAGTGAGCAGGTGCACAGGTAGCTGGGAGGAAGCAGAGCTGGAGCAGTCGACCAGAGTAGCCAAAGGGACATTCCACACCCCCTAACACCATGCTCAGTGTATAAAAGGGGCAGAGTTATGGGAGGAGCCAAACATTATTTGGGGATGAGCTGTGCATCCTCACTGGGTGGTGAGCACTTGCATAATGCATCATTTGCAGTACATTCCTTCCACACTGATAGATCTTGAGAGTGCAAGAAATTTATGACTGCCTCTAATGTGATAGCAGTACATGGAAGGTATTTTTGGATTGAAGCCAAAATTTTGCTGTAAGTCTCTCCATCTCTTGAAAATATAATTTTAGTTGATTCCCTCAGTCTCTCTTCATCTCTTGCAAAGCCTATTTCAATTAATTATTTCAAGTCTCTTTTTTCTCTCAGCTTTTATTTATTATGCCATTATGGTCTTAGACTGATGCATTACATCATGTAATACAAAATAAGTATAATTGAGTTACCATAGGGATAATAGTAGCAATGCTATAGCTGAAGTTGAATTGGCTGTTATACAATAAATATTTGAAGCGTGATTAATATCTCAGCAATTTCTAGCCTCATTTGGAAAAATGTTGAAATGTAAGCTGAAAATATAGCTGTAAATCTACATAAAGGGAAAATACTCTGAATTTATCACCTTTTCTAAAACCTACCTGGGGAAAAAATTTTCCCCTCTGTGTACAAAGACAAAATTTCCAACCAAGTTCTTTTTCGGCTTTTCATTTCCTGAATTCTTTGAAGTTTTTTAATACACTTTTTTTTCTTGGGTTATAACTTAGGACAAATGAGATCTCAATCAAATAAATCATGATCTTCTATAACATGAGAAATATTTTTTTATTGAAAAACTGAAGAGTTTACCTCTATAAAAAGGCAAAATTATGAATTGCTAGCCTGTAAATAAGGCAGTAGGGTAAGTAGGCTTAAAAATTACACAGAACATCTGCAAACAATCTTTAGTCTGTTAAGAAAAGGCTGAATTCTCACAAATAAATCAGCCTCTCTACATTGTATGTAAAAGGAGTTCAAAACAACAAAGTTCCAAGTCTTTCTGTCAAAGAAGGTGGATAAATCCAGACCTCAATACCACATAAATATCAGAGAGACAAAATAGCTCAGGAGGAATATGGGCCAAAGAAAACGTGAGTGAGACCAACAGCTAATCTAACTTCATCCCAGAAAGACTTTGAATTACTGTAGTGAAATTTTCTTCCATTTCCTCCTCCCTTCTTATTCCTCCTTTTAAACATTATGTACATTAATTTAGAAAAGGAAACAGAGTAACTACAGCTTAAAAATATACTCATGGTATTTTCTAAGGATGGGATATTACGGTTGCCTCCTGTCTTATCTTGGCATGAAGATGCTATGAAAGTTTATTTTATTCTACTTTTCAGATAGATAAACTTTTTTTTTTGCAAAGATGCTCTATCAGTGTTTAAAAAATTGGTTCCTCATCTTTTATGGAAAGTATTTCTGGAAAATATCCTTAGTATTTTATTTTGGTATCGGCTAATATGTTCTAAGTCCATTTTTCACTAAACTTTATCAAAATTCTGCCTGGCATTTTCACTAGATCAGGCATATGTTCCTGCTGACATACAAGTCATTACCCTGTAACACATATTTCAACACATTTTTCTCCAGTATTTTTGTTTAATATTTTTCTCTGAATAGCTACCTTAAACAGTTCTTCAAGCTATCACACAAAATCTCACATATCCCACTTCATCTCAGTTTTTTTTCTCTCAAAATAATATTTGCTCATAATTAATCTTATTTTGTCAGGAAAAGTTTGTGTCTTCATTATGCTGTTCAGGATTAGAGAATATAGAAAATAATTTGTAGATAAAAACATACAAATTTATGTAAGATTTATGCGAGTTGATGTTTAATTTTTCTCCTTTTAAAAGGAGATTTTTAGATAAAATAAAAACCTTTTAAACCTTTAAAATGTGATTACTTTCCAGATGACTTTTAAAAAATACAAAACAATTCAAGCCCTTTAGAAACTTTTATTCACTATAAATATTTAATCTTGCTTTAACTTTTAACATTTTAAGCAACTTCCAGCTTATTTTAGTTTTTCTATACTACCTAAATTTAAAAATGTTTTAAAATTATATTAAATCGCTTGTGTTCACCAAAACTTTTCTTTTTCATTTCAATATTTCATTCTAATTTCAGGGAAAAATATTACTAAGACAAGCATGAAAAAAATCTCGGTCTATAAGGATTTGTACTTGCTGCATGACTGAGGTATGGAATTTGATAAAAATTTAAGTAAATAATTATTATTATAGTTTCTGACAAATGAAATTCCTCTGTAAGAAAAGAATCCACTTTTTTAAAAATAATCATTGCACAGTTTCTGAAAAAGAGAAATATTTACAACTGAAGAAGGTTTTGTAGAATATAATACCTTTGTCTACCTGTGAGCATTATAACATCATAGCTAAAAGTATATATAAATATGAAATTAGAGCCTAGAACAACTGAGATATGGCAGAAAAAATTTAGTGTCAGTGAGCCAGATTTCTCTTTCAGATGAAGAGAGGAATGGGATGCTGCTGCTCTGTCACTGAGTCAGATTCACCTTCTTCTATCTCCAAAAAGAATAACTACTTGATTACCCAGGGGATGTGAATACTTGTTTCCTGATATTATTGTTATGGAAATACTTCTCAGTATCTCCCTCCTAAGTTTGTTTTATTCTTTCTGTAAAGCGAAATTGCCAAACCTGGTTTCTTTAAACTGCCCATTTCCACTGGATATGGAAGCTGAGCTTAAAAATGGCTCTTTTTATGCTTCTTTCTATTAAAAAAAAAAAAAAAAAAAAAGTTATTCTGTGCTTATCTCATCTTTCTCCCCTTCATTTTTTTACTGATAGATAAAAGGTGGTTGGAAACAGCCAGCATAAATTCATCAAGATAAATCATGCTTGAACATGCTTGACTGTGTCTGGAATGCTATGTCCAGTTTCGCAACACAAATAAAAGAAAAATATTTATAAACTGGAATTCAGCCACCTGAAATGGTCAGGAGCTAACTGAAATCTTCCAATACTTTCAGAGAGATCATCCAGATGTTAGAGCCAGGCCATTTACCCATATGTGTGATAGCTGGATCAGTGTCCAAAACCCTAACAGGGTGACAGGGGAAGTTCAGACTGAACACAGGAGCAGAAATTCTCTATGAAAATCAGTAAGCATTGGAACAAGTTACCAAGCCATTTGTGTAAACTCCATCATTAGAGGCTTCTGAGAGCTGGGTGGACAAAGCCTGAGTAACCCTCTCTAAGGTCAGTGTTGATGAGGTGCACCATGAAATCATCCCATTCTCAGCATGAGGGAGCTCACATCCGTGTGCTTTGTGACAGCAAATGGTTTTATCTATAGGATACAGTACAAACCTCTTCACAGCCCCAAGCAGAGCTGGTTGAAAAGCAGGCAAGGGGATGGGGTGGAGGTGATGACAACAGGGGGAATGGAATGATGGAGGGGGCAGCACCTCAGGGTTACAGGGCACGACTCTAAATGCACCCAAAGACCCAATTGTATTTTGCTGCAAGCACAGCAAACCAATAAACATTAAAAATACCAGTAGAAGATTCATTAATAAAATTATTTATAATGAAATTGGAACTCTCGGTTCTTAATCAATTCTTTCTTCACGCTTGGAAAGAAGGTTCAAATAGAATGGATATTTGGAGATGAAAGAAGGAGACTACTTTACTACTTCTCTTACATCTGAATGTAGGAGAAATCTGAATTCCATAACTTAAAATTATATTCCATCACCACAGGTACATACATAGGTATAGGCAGAAAGCAGTCATAATACTCAAGTACAGCAAGGCCTAAAGTATAGAGTTATTATAAAACAAGGGCTTTTTTCATGTTATTAGCACCCCCATTTTCTAAACAAGAAAGACTTCACCTTGTATATATAAAAAATAATTCAGAGGACTACCTAGAAAATTATGGCTGAACAAAATTCTTCCAATTGCAAGTATTGCTTTCAAACTGTTTTCAATGACAAATACAACCTTGAATGTACTAAAGCTAAACAATAAAAACCAAACAAATCATGATCCTTGCAGCCATTTACACAGTAGTTCATAGCAATCTTCCTTTAACATTTTTTTCATTGTGGCAGTATAACAAATGATAGCATAGGTGCCGTCTCTCCTGGTAAAGTTTCTGTGCTCTCTGCTGTTAGCAACATCTCCAAAATACAGTCTGAATGGTTTATCAATTCTAAGTGCTGCAAGACTGATTTCAGTACTGCCATTCTACCCATTGAATCACTGTCTAGCTCTCTTGTACTTTTTCTTTTCTAGTTTTCGGGGTAGTGATAAGATTGCTTCATGACAGATTTTTTTGTTTGTCTTGAAAACATCCAAGGCTGTCCAAGTAGTGTAAGTAAGCAGAGTTGAGGTTTATTTGTCACTGCTCTGAGTAAGTGTCTACTGACTTTATGCAGTCATTATACTGCTAGGATGGTGCTCTCCACTCAGTGCTTTTTTGCTCTGTTGAATGTGATGAAGTACAGGTTTATCACAGCAGTAGCTGCAGTTCCTTGTTGGGGCTGCTGGAACAAACATCTTAACTCCAGGCTGATGACCTGCAGTCAGAAGTACTGGCCTTCTAAGATACTGGCAGATTCAGAAATTTTGACAGACTTTACCAGTAGGACTTGAATAGTTGCTTACTCAGGCTTATGGACAAATGAATTTTGCTTAAGTTTGTTTGCTTATCCTCACTATCATAAGGCAAAAGTCTCAACAAAAGTATCAAGAGTATCCTCATTCTCATGGCATGGAGATCCCAAGCCTATAGCTTTGAAGGCAGAACTTTTTCTTCAGTTTTTAAGGTACTTGATTTCTTGTTTCTTGTATGAAGAGAAATTGTCTCAGGATGGTCATCTTGATACCATGTAAAGCTTAAAAAGATCCCTAAAAAATGTAGGAAATAAGCATTTCCAGAGTATATTACAGAGTACACCAGAAAAGGATAAAGTTACATGGAACATAATCTGGGTACATGATAAATATGAGAGAGTATCCCCAACATAACAATATAAATAAAGGTAAATGTTTACAAAGCATATTCTGCAGTAGGCCAGAATTTCATTATTTTTTGTCTAATTGGGAAAGAGCTAAACAGTTCCAAGTTTTTCTTTCTGACTTCACGATTCACATGTAGTCTACAATGTGCAGTCTACAATTCTCACATCCTGTTTTATTTATCCACCCAAATGAATATTTCCTCCTTCCGAATAATTAATAATATTTTTTATCATAAGCAAAACAAAAAGTCCCAATTTGATAATAGCTTTTACTGTCATGTTTTGTCAAACAATATATTATTTCTTTTTTATTCTATTTTGTCAAACTTCAGAACTTTCTGAATCATTCTGGAAATGTTTGATAGTTTAAGATAAGATCAGCTGACCATGAGAATTTATCCAACTTTTAGATTATATTTTTAAAATCCTTTTATAAGTTTTTTTCTTTTATAAATAATATTTTGCACTCTAATTTGGTCTGTGAGCAACACCCTTCATTCATCGTTCTTAACAGTCATTACAAGTAAATTCTCCTTTTTTCTGTTTGTTGCTATACTTTTCCACCTATCATGTATATTTTACTGCAGTGTATGAGCTATTATTAGCAGATTATATTTCAGCCTAAAAGTGGCTTCAGTGTTCAAAAGTCAGCTTTAAATTCACTACTCATGAGTGTTTTTCTCAGATAGCTAAACACTCTGAGGTCAGAAGACAATACTGTGAGAGTTTTTTTCATGAGTGTGTTTGATGCATGGTAGCTTCTTCTCCAGAAAGAATTTCAAGGTAAAGATAAACCTTGATGTTTTACTCAAGTATTGGAAATAACATAAGAAAAACCAAGACCTCAACTCTAGTTAAGACCTGAACTTCTTGAAAAGATGTTCATAAGTTTTGAATTGGATAAATAATTATGCACATGATGAAGTGGGTAAAAAAACGTAATGCAAATTGTAAATCAAAGGCCAGAAATAAATAGCCACCTATAAAGCCATAACTTTGAAAAGTTTGATTAAATGTACTTTTCAAGTGGCAAAATTGAATGAATGCAGATACCACAGGGCTACAGCTTGACCTTTATTTCTCTTACAACTGTCAGAAATACTGAATGGATTTATATGCCACAAATTAGAAAAACTGCTTCTAATTTTGCCCATAGGACAAAAATGCTAGTTTAATCTGTTCATAGAACACGCAATACTGCATTCAGAGCTTTAGGGAAAGTTATATGACAGAACTGAACTGTGATTTATGATAAGTTAAACACCTTCATACTTCATTAGAATTCTCCTAACATTGTGAAATATTTTGGAGACTTTACTCGAAAATTTTGCAGTGAAGGATTCAACCTCTGGTTAAGACTTATTTGTAAGCATATATATGAAGTATGTGACTCAATATATTATTCTTTAAGTATTCATGGCTCAATGGGAGCTTTCCCTGGATGGATCAGCTACACTGAAGTGCTAATTTACACATATATAAGAAAACAAGACATATTTATTAACTAGAAAATATAGCTGTTATACCAAGGGTTAGGAATGCTTGAAGTTACATGTGTTTTGTACAGTGTAATCCAATTTTTTTAATCTCTATATTTATTTTAATATCTGTGCACTTAACTTGCAGAAAAGCCTAAATCTAAAAAAAAGAAAAAGAGCTAAAAAATGTCATTATAAAGCCTCTCAAGCATGCCTGCACAATTTAAGCCCAGAGGATAATTATTTTTTGCAGTAATACTATTTCTTCAAGCATTCTGATGAATGTAATGGGTGCAACAGAATGATAAATGAATGGAAAGAGGGGATGGTAAAGTGTACACTAAACTATTTCTTACATTGCACTCAGAATTTCAGTAGAATTAGAAGTTTAAAGTACAAAATATTAGCCCAGTGATATCCTTGAGTAGGTGGACTTAGTAATGAGGGTATGGATGGAGAGGGAGAGAGAGACAGATAGACAAGCAAATAGATACGTTTGATTAAAGGTCTATGCACATTAATGCACAGCTGTCATAAAAAATAGACTGGTCAATATTTAAAAATCAGCACTGAATAACAAATAAATTTCACCAAATGTAATTTTTGTTTCAAAATCTGAACTAAAGTTCACCAGATCCTGAAACTCTTGTTTCCCTCAAAATTTGGTTTGCTGCTCAAAAGTAGAACACAATGGAAACTTCACGTCAAAAATTGTCTAACTTTTTGTCTGGGTATAACTGAGAAGTTATTTTAGCAAATTTCTTTTGATACTCATCTGATGTGCCAAAATATTTGCCAGCTAGTTTTAACTTTAGGGTTATTAATGGAATTTTTAAAACTGTTGCTCCATTTCAATGAGAAAATATTTCTTTTGTGAATTTATGCTCACTCATGTTCTCATAATACTTCAATTTCCACCTGATCTTCTTTTGATTGGATCCTACACTTTTCCACCTCAGCACAATTCTTTCACCGTAAATCTCACTAAAGGCTCTCTTGAAGTTAAAATAGAATAACACAGAAGTGTTCTTTTTTTTTCTCCATGTCACAGGTGAATAATAATTTTCTCTTTTCGTTTTTGTTTTTTTTTATTTTTATTCCATATAGCTTTAAACTCAACTTCAGGAACAAACTGATTTTTTAAAAGGCAACAGGGTTGCAAAAAATAGGTACACAGTGAGCTCATCTTTATTCTCATACAAAGGTACTTGAGGGATCAGGTAATTATTGGTTGCAATTACTCAAAAGATGTATCCTTCAGTAACATTTTTTGCTTCTGTAAGGATTGCTCCTTATCAGAAAGGAGGCATGTCTCTCTGAACTGAAGTCCTGTATTTCCATTTACACAGCCTAGATAACCATCTTTCAGCAGCAGTTTTCTTACAGGCCTCAAATACAGCAGTTCAACCTCAGCTGGGTCTTCCTCAGTTCACAAACCAATCAGAAGCAATTGGTGGTTCTTTTCATAGGGTATCACACTGACAAAGTACCTCTAGTTTCTATATAGAACTCAGATTGCTGTTCTCTTATTAATGATAATTCCAGTTGAGATGATACCTGGCTCACATTTAAAGTTAATTTCACTAAAAAGTTATTTATGAGCAGGAAATGCTATCTGTCTTCAAAATATGGTACACATAAAACCTACATGATACAGGATTATTGCCTTTAAATTCTCTGGATATTTGCAATGCATTTATATTTGAAATGCATTTATTTATTGATGTAGTAGAGAATTTTTTTTCATGATTTTATTATCATAATGATTTTATATCCTTTGCCTATATGTATTTGAATCTCCTACTTTTCTGTTCAGTAGACAAACATCTGTATTACACTCCTCTAAACCAAAGCCTCAGCCAAAACTAAAGCCTGAAAAACAGAATAAAAATAAGGCCTTGATAATAACCTTTAATTACAAGCAAATTTAATTTATCATTTCCCTGAATGGGTTAGTAAATATATAAAAACAATAGGATAATCATATTGCAATGAAAAATTGATAGATTTTTGAACACAAACACTGCTGATGACCATAAAACCCAGAAGGAAGCAAAGTAATCAATTACTTCATTACCACGTGGTAGATGAAAAAGTGGCATTGTCAGGAAACTTCAGTCAGAGGGACACATACCAAGGTGTCCAAAAGTCCACTTTAAAAGTTTGTGAGATTTTTACCTAGGTCCAGCCAACCAACCTTACCATCAGGTGTTAAACTAAAATAACAGGAGACCTTCTCGAGCGCTCCTTTTTACTGATTCCTATGTTTTATAAATTTTCATCTCAGAGGGGAAATAGTACCTGGGAGGAATGAGGAGTGCTAATTTCCATCACAAAAGGAACTCTATTATTTATAACACATTTAAAAACAGCCCCCAACACTCAAAAGTAATCATAGACATTGTCTCCAACTTGAAATAGATTTGCTTAGAAAAAAATATTTAATAATGTGTACTGCTCCTAGAGCATTTTGAAATACAGATGATTAGCCTGTTTCCCAGATGAGCACTCTATACAATTACTGTGAGAGACAGATTCTTCCTATTCTTTTTCTGTCCATCACAGGTTTTTTTCCTACAGAAAATGCTATCACTTTATCCATCTGGGGAAATGTGGTTTACTCTTCACCACTTTCCAATTCAGACAGTCTCTTGTCTGCTAGTCTGTTTGAAACTCCTAAGGCACAGGAGGGCACTGTATTTTCATTTCCCATATGCAAAAGCATTGTATGCTTATGACATAATCTCTTTTTTAACCTGTGTTCTAAAATAAATGAAACCTTTTATAACATGCTGTGAAGCTATTAATCCTGTTTCTTTTTGTTGCTGTTTTTTGTTTTCTTCTACTTATATTCTAAGAAATCCTGCCTATAGAATTTAGTAAGCAAAATGTGCAAATATTAAGAAAACATCTAGAAAGAATTGCATCTAGAGATCTTCCTGCCTATTGCAGGAAGGTTGGGCCTAGGTGAACTTTGAGATCCCATCCAACCCAAACAATTCTATGATTCTACAATTCTATGATTTCATGATTCTCTGCTAGAGTAAGGGAAAATTTACTAGTTTCGCACATTCAGCACATGGTTTTTCACCTCAGAGTGTGCACAGAAATAAATCATGCCTGCTGGAAATGGCTAAGCTACAAAGGTATCATATGCCTGAAGACCATAGACTTTTACACACTGGCTTCACTCCATACTTCTCACTGCCTTATACACAGGATTGCTTTGACATATGCATGAATTTACATCATCTACTAGCACAGTGTCAGTGATGCCATTCTGCATCCAGTGTGCATGGTTTTCCCAGATGTGGAGAATGATGCACATCTTACTCAAAGATTCAGGTCTCTATCACACCAGATTTTTCATTCACAGGATGAACATATCAAATCACATTGAATTTCAGATAATATTTTTCTGAAAAGGTTTCTACATATCCTTGTACTAGCTTTAATTGATAATGAAAGATTTTCTCCTATTTACAGCAAACTTCAATAGAATCAGAACATTAATGAGAATCATTTTGCTTCAGTTTCATTCTGATATCTTATTTTTTATGACAGGTAAATGGAAATCATCAACCCCTAACATAATGTTTTACTACCATGATACCATGATACAATTTGACCTAAGAAGTTTGAGGTTTATGTAAGTATTGCATAACAAAAAAGTTCTCTCATTTAATGTGATTTAAAAAAATGAACATAGGATCATGCAGTTTGTTTAGTAGACCAGTCAGTGTTAGGTCAATGGCTGGACTCGATCTTAGAGGTTTTTTTTGAATCTTGATGATTCTATGATTGTAAAAATAAATAAATTTGAATGCAAAGGGTAAATTTTGCAATCTGACCCTTATGTAAAATCCTGCATAAGAGTTTATTTTTCTTAAGCCATGAGTGAGGCTCTGTTTTTGCAATATTCTGTATTAAAAGTTATTTGTATTGTGTTTCACCTGTGAAAAAGTCGGAGCTGTCTATTAGGTTTTGCCCTGTGAATGCCTAAAAAATTAAATTATATCATTGTATTTCGATATATTATTTAATTGAATCAACATTGTATTTAAATATAAAATATAAAGATTAATTTGCCAAGAAATAGCTATCAGAACTTGCAGGCAAAACAATGTTACCCTTATAAAATATTCCCTCTCTTTTGATATTTATTTATCTCAATATAAAAGATATAAACAAATTAAATTTTTAAAATATACTTTTTAATAGATTTTGACATCTATATTGTTTTAACCAGACAGTAAATATCTTCAGAACTGGACTCTGTAGTGCATGAAGACAGAGTAAATATTACTGGGGAAATATGATTCTTGATAAACAGATGCAGGTGTAGTATAACTACACCATGCTTCTAACCTCTGCTTTCATTAAGCAGCCACATATTTTTCTGAAAATTCAAACCAGTGGAACTTTCTAAAAAAGAAAACAAAGAACATTTGACAGAACTCCTTCTTTCCAAAGCCTATTTCAGTGACTTTGGTAGTACATATTCTGAGCAAGTTTAAAAACCTTTAATGTTTCATAACATAGAAATTAGATTTGTTATATACAAAAAAGTTAAATATTTTAAGCAAAAATGTATTTTATTTTTGCATTCACTGAATCGTCTTTGTCCATCAAGTAGTTGGGTTGAATTAAAACATTAACAAAAAATTATAAAAATCGTAGTTATTTTGCTCTATATATCAAAACTGAAATGACATTAGTCCATGATAACTTTTTAGTGCTCTAAACAATTTGTAGCTTAAAGTTTTGACTGCAGCTGTAAATGGGATCTTATAGATGCCAGTTGGGAGCAGAAGGAAAATCAGATATTATGGTAAGTTTGGAATCAAAGATTTGTTTCTGTACTTCTATCAATAGACCCTTATGCATACTTCAAGCACATTGCTTCTTCTAATAGTCACAATGTCAGTAAAAATTATGATGAAGTTGAGCTCCTAAATTATGTACTGTATGGTAAAACATGCAAAGGAAATATAATGCTGCTTGCATTTCTTGAAGCTCTAGTGCCAAAAGTGAACCTGTATTCAAGGTAACTGTGAATTTTATATAACAAATTTTTACTATTTATTAAACCTGCCATGAATACTATCTCATCAACTAATGCAGAGATATCAGCATATCTCCTCTAACCATTCTTTCTGCCAACATTCTTTTTAAAAATAACAAGAACCTCTGCTCAGCCTTCATGTTCATTTTTCAGCAAAATGCATTCAGTTCCAGATATGCTATTCTGTTAAATGTCATTCTTTAATTATCAGACTCAATGCCTAGCATTTCACTGACAGCATCAGCCATCATAGTGTAATTTACTGCATCCAGAATTGCACAGTGAATTTGTATTCATTAGAAGATTAAAAAAAAGACATACTGAACTAGCCAAATCAAATACAGATGGCTGGCCAACCATACTATTGAAAGTGATAAGCATGGCAGACTTTGGTGTTTACCCTTCACTTCTGTCCACTCTTTGAATTTAAGAGTTGATATTAGCTAAGCAGTTGATAAATGGTGTCTGATCTGAAAACCATTATGCTAGGACATCAATATATTCCTTTCAGGCCAATTCAATACTGAGTGTTACGATAATGTAATGTCAAACATTAGGTGTTCTGCAACAGAATTAATTCTGGGTACATTCTGTGACTGTAAATAGACAATATATAATCCAAATATTTGGCAGGTGGAAGTGAATCTTGTGAATTACTCATGAATGGTTTAAATCCTTGAACTATTTTTATCTGCTTAGTACAACTCTATTTAAGTAGGAAAAGTAATTTTCTTTTGAGGGAAGGCAGTGAAAGACGTTTTGTGACTATTAGTAGGGGCTTGGTTGCCTGACTGCTCTTTTGTGCATAAAATTTATATCTATATGAAGAAATATTCAATCATAGTCTAATTTAGGAAATTACTTTTATTTTTACTTTTATAGCCTATGAGATTTTCTTACTCCTGTTGGGCCAAATGCTTATACCACGGTAATAAGCACTCACATGCTCATTCACTCACAGGAATATGCAGATATGGATAGCATATGTAGATAACCAGTCTTTGAAAACTAGTTTGAAAAGCCTTTTAGTGCACCTGAACTAATACTACATGAACTAAATTTTAAAAAAGAGCCAGAAGGAAACCAGTTAGTGGTATATTAGAAATTGTATTTTCACAAATTCAAAAATTCACAAATTTTCACAAAACCAGATCTCCTTTTACGACTAGCTTGGTGGATGCAGGAAGGGCTGTGGATGTTGTCTATTTGGACTTCAGCAAGGCCTTTGGCACTGTATCCCACAGCACACTCCTGGAGAAGCTGGCAGCTCACAGCTTGGACAGGAGCACTCTGTGCTGGGTTAGGAACTGGCTGGATGCTGGGCCCAGAGAGTGGTGATGAACAGTGCTGCATCCAGCTGGGGATCAATCACCAGTGGTGTCCCCCAGGGCTCTGTGCTGGGGCCAGTTCTGTTCAATATATTTATTGATGACATGGATGAGGGTATTGAGTCCTTCATTAATAAATTTGCAGATGACACTAAGCTGGGAGCAGGTGTCAATCTATTGGAAGGTAGAAGGGCTCTGCAGAGAGACCTGCAATTGTTGGATGGATGGGCAGAGTCCAATGGGATGAGGTTTAATAAGTCCAAGTGGCAAGTCCTGCATTTTGGCCACAACACCCCCCTGCAGTGTTACAGGCTGGGGGCAGAGTGGCTGGACAGTGCCCAGGCAGAAAGGGACCTGGGGGTGCTGGTGCAGCCGACTGAGCATGAGCCAGGGTGTGCCCTGGTGGCCAAGGAGGCCAAATGGCCCCTGGCCTGTGTCAGCAATGGTGTGGCCAGCAGCAGCAGGGAGGTCATTCTTCCCCTGCACTCAGCACTGGTGAGGTCACACCCTGAGTGCTGTGTCCAGTTCTGGCCCCTCAGTTTGGGAAAGGACTTTGAGATGCTTGAAAACATCCAGAGGAGGCAACAAGGTGAGGGGCTGGAACACAAACCCTGTGAGAAACGGCTGAGGGAGCTGGGGGTGTTTATCCTGGAGAAAAGGAGACTCAAGAGTGACCCCGATCACTCTCCACAACTCCCTGAAAGGTGGTTCTAGTCAGGTGGGGTTGGTCTCTTTCTCCAGGCAGCAACTGACAGAATGAGAAGACACAGCCTTAAGCTGCACCAGGGGAGATATAGGTTGGATATTAGGAAGAAGTTTTTCACTGAAAGAATAATAAAGAATTGGAACACTTTGCCTGGGGAGGTGATGGAGACACCATCCCTGGATGTATTTAAAAAAAAGACTGGATGTGGCACTTGCTGCCATGGTCTAGTTGAGGTGTTAGGGCATGGGTTGATGATCTTGGAGCTGTCCTGTGATTCTGTGATTCTTCAATTCTGTGGTTCTGTGAAATTGGTAAGAAATGTATATAGGAATGGCCACAATTAACTTGTTCTTCCTTGTCCAAAGGAAAAAAAAGCATGAGTCTATGAGCTGTTTATTAAAGACAAGATTGCATCAAATCTGTGAAGAGCTCATTTTCAACAGCTTTGTCCAAGGGCACTGACAGCCTTCTTCAGAATACTTTTCTTTCCTTTTTTCCTTTTTTTTTCTACTATAATTTTGGAAGCAACACTCGGAAAGTAAACAGTAAACCAAAACATCTGTCTGCAGTTACAGAGTATTTGTTTCACAGCTTGAAGTTGAGACTTGAAACATCTCTTCATTTATGTGTCAACAGCATCAGAAAAATTATACCTACCAATTTACATCTCTTCAACAACTAGACATATTCCTGTTGTCTTCAGGAGTACACTTAGAACTATTTTAGTATTCTTGTCAAGGAAATGGGTCTTCTTATAGCTTTTTAGTGTGGATAAATTTTTCTATAACTTTTCTTGAAAAATTGCCCTTTGTTTATAATTTTCTGTGCCTCCTATCCTTGAGCATACCAGCAGTTTTGTAAGCCAGCACAGATGTGTTGCCTCTTCTTGTCAGAAATTTAGACACCAAGAACAGTATAAATGGCCTTCAGGACTGGTATAGGTTGTCATAACTCAGCTAAAACACTGCACAGTTCTTAGTATTTCTCCAGTTAGAAAAGGTTTTTGGCATATCCCACAGATACCTCCATTTTTAGGAAACAGAGTTTATGAGGAAAACTATGATTCTAACACTTCTAACATAAAATATGAGATAATACAGCTAAAGACTATAAATAATAGCTGATGTGTTCATTCTAGTTAGCATGCTTCCCAGGTTAGTGTGTATAGTTTTCAGAATTTTGGTGAGCATTTTCTGCTTCAAATTGGGACATTTGGTGGAAAATGAAATCTCAAAATAGAAATTGAAATGTTGTATAAACTCTACTGAGTTTTACAGCAAATGGATACATTTAAAACACTGAGGAATTTATCCCACTTGAATTGGATAACTTTTTTTACTTTTCTGGAATATCAAAGGCCACTGAATGGCTGGCTATAGCACTTCAGTGTGAATAAAATTAAGGCTAATGGAATTATTCCAAATGCCTAATTGGGTCATCTAAAAACCAGATTTTTAATTCTAAGCCATTTAGCACAGATTTTCTCAGTATCAGTCAAGAGAAATATCTACTTACAGAACTACTTTTATAGGATGTTAAACCTCCTTCTAAAATATATGAGTATGATAGATTAGGTGAATTGTCCTTTAAAAGTATCAATCTCCCCTTATTGATTATTCAAACAACTAGATACCATGGAAGCATTTGAAAAGGGATATATAAATAACATTCAAAAAAGCTGTTGCTTTTTCAAAAGCTAGATGTCATGAAGCCAGTCTCTAGTTTGAGTTCAGTGGCTAAACATGTTTGAGACATTACCAAAGTATTTTGTTTAATGTATGTATCCTTAAGAAGCTCTTAACAAAATGCTAAAGCATCCATGAGAAGGCTGATGAAAATCAACAGAGTCTGAAGGTACTACTCTGTTAGATTCTCTGTCTATCACCAATGAATTTGAGTGCATGGGCTTTCTCATGTTAGGCATGTTACTTCTGTCATGTCCACTGTAAAACTTATGTTCTGCCTACTTGATCCACCTTTGAAATTAATTTTAATGCAATGAATGTCACTGGATTTTATTGTCACAGTTTTTTACTATAAAAGCATAAACTTCTTGTCTTTTCATAACCTAAGTAATTCTTTAAAGGGCTTTTTATCACATGACCATCTGTTCTCTGTTTCTGATGAGCATATTCCACACTCTGGTTGTCCCATTGAATATTGTATAGCAATAGAAGTTTTTACAGTTGAAACACTTTCAAGAAATGGGTTTTTTCAGCACTTACAAATGTTAACTGTATTCTCTGCTGAATTATTCTTCCCAAAGGTCTTTTCTAGGTAAAAGGATGACATGATTATAAAAATCAAGATCTAAAACATATACTTTCTGAATTAACAGAAAACACTATTTGGTTTTCAGATTGATTTAGACAAAACCTATCTTATGCATCCTTTGTGTTAAATTATTTCAAGGAATAGTAATTATTCATATCAGGAAGAAGGAGACTGGAAACACTTAAATATATTTATTCATGTTAAGTTTTTGAGACCTCCAAGTTAGAAGCTGTAATGGGTTGACCCTGGCTGGATGTCAGGCACCCACCAAAGCCTATCACTCCCCTCATCTGGACAGGAGAGAGAATATATGACAATGGGCTCATAAATTGAGATTAGGACAGAGAGAGATCACTCACCAAATACTTTCATAGGCAAAACAGAGTAAAATTGGAGATATTAACTGAATTTATTGCTAAAAAAAATGAGAGCAGGATAATAAGAAGCAAAATAAAATCTTCTCTGGCTACGATCACAACTGCAAGATCTATTTGTTTTTCTTCTTTTTAAATATCACAGAGTTATCACAGAGGTGTTACCACCATTTCTAATTGGCCCAGCCTTGACCAGCAGCACATCCATCTTTGGCTGGTGTTGAGCAGGGGTTGGCTCTGCTGGACAAGGAGGAAGCTCCTAGCAGCTTCTCACACACCCCATCCTTGTAGCAGCCCCACTATGAAAGCTTGGCCACTCAAACCTGATACAGAAGCATAGATTGCCTGGATTCCATGCATAAAAATTTAAAAACTATAAAATTTTGAGAGTTAGATCAAAACAGTTATATTTACAACATACATTTATTATGCTTCCAGTTCAGGTGCTTTAATGAGATGTTAAATGTGGTGCATTTAAAAAGATATTAAATCAAACTGAGCCTAAGTATAGGAGGAATCCAAGATTTATAACTTTGAAAATTCTGGTTCTATTTTTAAAAAGGCAAGAATTCTTAAACTACATGCCTGTACACTGAAGCATGCCTTTCTGAAGGCCATGTAAACCATATGTATAACATTTTTAATTAACAATTTATTTTACTTAATAATGCTCCTTTTCTACATAGAGTCCTTTCCCTGTTGTTTTAGATTTGAGAATGTTTTAGACTACAGAAAGCATTGGAAGAACAATAAATAAATACAAACTGTGCCTACAGCTTAGTTTCCTGAATATTACAGCCAATTCTGATTCCATGAAAGGATTTTTATTTATGCCAGCACAGCTGAATTAGGCCATAATATGAGAAAAACTGCTAAATGGTATCACCTTTTTTTTCCACAGGACTGTAATTTTTGTCAACACTTTCAAATTCTTTGAATAAAGGAAATTAATTCACCTGAATAAAAGACACTGGGTTTTAATCCTTTATGAACACATTTAAGTTTAATATCCGTAATAGCAAATAAATTAGATTAAATATTGTTACATGTACTTATGAATGGATTTGCATAAAAAATGTAAATCTACAAGCACAGAAAAATTTCCACTTTATTAAAGATATTAGATGATTTCTATATCCATTATAGAAGCATTTTTGTTATTTTGATGTTGCAAAATCCTTGAGAAAACCTTTTACTTTATGGAACTACTAGTATTTTAAATTATTTTCTTGAATCATGACCTAGATTGAATTCACAATAACTAGGATCATTATAACCTTTCTGCTTTCCTATTAATTTTTAATTGAAAAAATATTTAGTATTTTTGTTTTAAAGTGCAAATGAATAGTGGGTTATTTGCATATCAATTTCAATATTAATGAAAGAGCACAAATTATTCATACTCCTTTGTATGAAAATTAAATTTTAAAAAAATCTAAGCTATAAACTGTAAGTTATTGGCTATCCCAGGCTTGAGATAAAAATCTTCACAAGCTAAATAATGTACAAAAAAATCCAGAAGTTAAAAAAAAAAATCAAAAGAAAAAAGATAAAGACAACAACAACAACTAAAGGAGAATTCCCTATGTGATTAAATTACACAGAGAAACTATCATTCTGGTATCACAGGATTTGAATTGTAGAGAAAGATAAGACTTGTTTATTGTATATGTGACAACTGACAGCAGAACAATTTATTTTCTGTAGCCTGGGAAATTAAAAACGTACCTGCAATTGACTCAGTAAATTGTTGTTGTTATTAAATTATTTTTCCAAAATATAACATAATTAATATTGGCAGCAGCAGCTTATTTTTGCCACTGTTATCTAATTACCATGGGATGTATAGTTCCTCAGCCTCACATAGAAATTTGTATATGTGAAAACTCAAGTATAGTGCTAAACAAGCTGATGCAAAGGGCTTTATCTGTAAGCTATATAAACACATACATATCACAGATGTAAGTTTATTTGCCATAGCATGCCTGCATAGGGACTCACGTGCATACCCTTAGTATGAGTTTTCCTTTGAATGAATAGCTGGAAAGACAATTTGTCATTAAACGCAGATGTGCAGACAAATATGCCATCTAAACATTTTTTTGTACTGTTTCTAGTACTTTTGGTATTATACTGTGTAAAAAATCAGTTTCTGATTCATAATTGTTTCATGCAGATGCAAGCTGATGACATATCAGACGATGGCACCTGAGGATTTTTTTGTAGATGTGTTTGTGACTGGATTTCACACATTTCTTCCCTCCTAGCTCTAAAAGACATACATATGTATATTTTTATAATTTATGTTCATCTTCTTCCCTTGTGAAGAGGTCTTCTTTTCAGTCCCAGGAGAAAAGCAGAATATCTTAGACCTTCAGGTCACCATGTCAAATACCTTAATGAATGAAGAATTTGCTACAGATCCCAGGGTTCTGATAAAGAGGATTTCTTAGTATTGACAGTGGTTTTCCTCTTTTGATATACTGCTGCTGGAAGCTTTTACTTGGTAAATCCCCAAAACTAGTACAGTAGGGGAAATATATTAAGGGAACATACTGTTATTTTCAATCTATAATCTTTCCTCTTAGCACAAAACATTTTCCTGTAGCTTTTTATTAACACTGATATCCTCTGATCTTTCCTTTGCATCATTGTATTGTTCTGTCAACCATTCAATAAGTATACTAACAAAACACATCTGTAGCAGCTTTATTATTCTTGCTGGCTTTCTGCAAGAGAAATGCTACTACCAATTTCAGGCTTCAAAATCAGCTAAAAGAAAGAAATCAGAGTGCAGTACCAAACTCTGAGCCCAGCTCCGTATTTTAATTACCAAATACTAACCAAGAGAAACTACAGACTGCAATAGAAGCTGCTTTCTCTGTAAAATGAGTAGTAGCTTCCCAGCTGAGGAACAGAGCAGGGCCCAGGCAGATACAACAGAATATTTCCCTGCATGTTCTCAGACACAACAATTTCTGAGCTCTTTCTAGAACTCAGAATGTGATAGATAACTTTCATGAAACCTAAATGTGTGGCAAAATGGAGGTTGCAGAGAGTATAAAGTTGCATTTCAGAAACTGAAAAGATTGACAGAAAAGTAATTAGTGAACTGAGTTTGAGAGTCATGGCAGGAAGGAATTATTCAGTGGTGACCCTTTTGAGTTATGGACTGCAAACTAGAGGGCTGTCTTAAAACAATAAAAGCTTTTTACAGAAGGACTCCAACTCCAGGTTAGGACATATAATATGGTGTCTGAAAATTTTTGTCAACTTGTAAATTAAGAAGTCTAGTCAATAAAGCCAGCATATTCCACTAAACAGCCACCAGATCGGGACTGGTTGCCCAGACACAGGACCAAGTGCCAGCTGAGACACTGCATGGGTCACAGCTCTTCTGGAATGGCATCCTAGCATGTTTAAAGTGGCTTCAAAAGCCACAGTCTCAGGGATTGATTCTAGCATCAGAGGAGTAGTTTTTTGTGAACCAAATTTCTTCCCGAGTTACATAGACTGTACTGAGATGTGTAATGATTGCAATGGGGTTTAGACATCACAGAGAAATTTCAGGGAGTTGGAAATATAAATCTTGAACTGAAACAAAACTGGATGTGATTCACCTGCCTAAAAACAAACTTGCAGTGCCATTCCAGTATCCTGTCTAGCTTCCTGTCACCAATTCAGAGAGAAATTTATCTGGTTAGGATTTGTGTCACATCTCTGTCTCATGGCTCTCAGACACCTTTCAGTGTATTGAAGGATACTAGATTTAGAAAACAGATGCCAGCATACCTCTATATCTTTAACCTCTTACAGGAAGAAAAAAGAAAAAGAAAATAAAAGGAAAGTAGTTATAGGTTACTCCAGAGCAACCACTGGAAACAAACGTATAAATAAAAAATATAAAATAACGTCAAATGACAATGGTTTGATTATCACTATGTTAGTAATCCTAGTAGTTTCAGGAGGATTCTAGGATGTGCAAAGTTCCTGACGTCCTACTTGCTCTCAGATAAAAGATGTTGCACTATGATCATAATATTTAAGTATTTGATATAATTTTTTAAACATTGCATATTAAACCAAATCTGATATCAACAATATAGTTCCTTTGAAGCTTCTTAAGTGAAGATAGGAACAATGGAAGACATTATATAGCTAATATAGATCTCAATACATTATTTTATTTAAAATTTCACCCTTTTGAGAGTTTTGTGTTTAAAGTTCTTGCAAACTGTGTTAGGATTACAATCAGTGGTGTATTAAAGCACAAATAAAAGGCAGTCTTATGACCTCCTACAAAGTAGAGATACTACTGCTAGTAGATAAATTTTGCATGTTATTTAATACTCTACATCTGTTGATTTGCCACAAGCTAATTAAAATGCTTTAAAGCCGTTATGCTGTTTTGGCACATTTTGTGATTTCATAAAATGTCATTTGTTTAGTGGGAACCATACTTGTTTGAAAATTCATTTCACAAAGTAGCAAGGATGCAGCTTCTGCATGGAAATTAATCTTTCAAGAAGCATGCCTCAAACTAGTTTGATCTGTAGTGAACAAGAGACAACGTTTTCCCTTTATCTACAATGAAAAGTTATTGTAACAAGGCAAATTCCAATGATGAATTCTATATGGCTTAAGGGGAAAAAAAACCAAAAACAAACTAAAAATGACATTTGTTTACTTAGAAGCCTGTATGTTCCAGACAATGAGAATTTCAATTATGCTGTTAAACACTTCTTACTCTCAAAAAAGTAAAAGATGAAAAAAAAAGAAAACAATACCCAAAAAAACCCCACAAAACCAAAAACAAACATAAAAACCCCCAAACAACTCCCCCAAAAAAAACAAAACTAAAAAACAACCCTGAAGCAGGTAAAAAAAAAAAAAAAAAAAAAAAGATAAACAAACGAACAAACAAAAAACAAAGCATACACATTCATTCTACTAATTGTAGCTTGTGTTTTCAGGAAGAACATTTATATGATAATAGTTTCATACAGTATTTTAATCTTAGGAGGATTGCAAGAACAATAACAAATTAATCTTCTAAGTAATCTTAGGAATTAGAAATTGATTTCTCCATTCCACTTGTACAGAAAAGAAGACTTGGAATCAAGTAGCTTAATTTGCTGAAACTGCAGCAACTTACACAAAGATTAATTTGGCCGGAAAAGATGAAGAGCCAGACAGTCAAATGATTGTAGGAACTATGACATACAAGACTACAGTATGTATGAATTAAGTACGTAGTTCTGAAATGGAATTTCAAAATACAGGATTAAAAATCCATAGAGAAAAGTTGGAATGAGATTCACAAAACTCAGAATGAAAAGTGAGAACATGCAAATTGCAAATAGTAATCAAATCGACAGGAAGGGAATTGTCTAACATTGCCTGAACTCTATCCCTGCAGGGAACAGCTGCCCATTTTTCAAAACAGCCTCTGGATTGCAGAATGTGTCTGACAAGTAGAAACTTAAGTAAATATTAATCTGAAGAGATTTGGACTGATGGCCAGCACTGTGCTCCAATGCAAGCCGAAATAAGAATAAAATTTAGTTCCTTCATCTTAGTTGATCTTCAACACTCTGCAACTAGAAATGCCAACTTCATAGGAGTTAAAATTGAATAATAGACATTCTGATAATGCAGTCCACCAATGAGGATATTTTTTTATTTGAATGTCAGTTAGCCTAGATAGCTCCTACGAATTCTAAATTGTGGGACTTGAAATGGTCTACTTGAAGACCTCTGATTACAAAGTTTTTGTTTATAAGTAGACTAACAAAAAAAAAACCTGTCACTTATATGTGTCTTATATTTTCAGATTACTAAATTTTCTTGGCCAAGATAGTTGTTCAGTACCTGAGACACAGGGTGAGATTTAGATACAAATAAAAACAACTTTTTTTACAAATCTATATATAAATACCTTTACCTGTGCTAAATATTGAGGTCTAAGGAATATTAGATGCTTTGTTAACAAAACTCCCCTCAAAATTAGCTCACTCTAAAATCAATCTCTGTAGTTTCATTCAGCTCCTGAAAGAAATCTATTCCTAAATAGAACTCAGTAGGACAGTTAAGGCATTAATACAGTTCTAGTAGGAGCAACACAACACAGAGCCCATGTGAGAATATGGAAGAGCAAGTAGACACTTTTAAGACAGCTGGGAGACCAAAGATCACTTCAAACATTATTATTACTCCTACATAGTCCAGTATCTGGTGATTAGTCAGAACTTAGTCACCTAGAATGACATCAAAATCTGTTGGCAAATACTTATTTTTAGGTAATAAATGTCCACCCTAATGGTTGCATTCACTTAAAAACTGTAAGTGTTGAAGGAAATTTTGGGGAAAACAACAACAAAGTGTAATTTCTGTGAATAGAGTTTGACACCTATAAAACCATACAGATCCAAACATTAGCTTTACCAAAAGACCAGCAGCAAGTTGTTGCTGGGAAAAACTGCTGAGCAGTTCAATTTAAACTCACTTTATGGAGTTTAAATCCAATCAGGATTGATTCATCCATTTATTAACAGCATTTAATTAACTGGCAGTCAATGAACTATATAACAATAATAATCAGCCATACACTCAGTTACAAAATGCTAATAAAGAGCTATTTTTTTGCTAAACTAACTTATGCATCTAATCCCAGGAGATCACACATGCACATTTACGTGCAATCCTGGCCAGTGTGGCTTACACATCCCCCCATCCCAGAGTGTGGGGCAGGATTCCCAAGCACAAGCTCTCCTGTGCAGATGTGGGTGCTGCAGCTGAGCATGTATGCTTGCCACTGCCCATGCCCAGCTAAAGGAAAAGCCACCCTGGGAAGCTGTGCACCCACGCTGCTCCTGCACTCTGGTCTGGCTGGGTGAAGGCTCCTCAGACCAACTGGCCTGGCCCAGCAGGAATTCAAGTGTCACAGGGTGATGTCTGGCAGGGTCTAATCAGGGTCACTGCTCCTAATCCCACTTCAAGGCTTCCTTCTCACCTTTAAAAAAAATTTCAGTTTTGCTTTCAGTTTCACTCATTTTTAGTGTCTTCCTGTGATTCCCTGTTTGGATCTTGACTGACTGCCAAGCTCCCAACCTTTCTCTCTCTTCCTTATCAGCAGAACAAGGAGAAAAAATAGGGTGGGAAAACTCCTGGATTGAGAAAAAACAGGGATATGGTTTACCAAAGTACAGTCATGGACACAACACACTCATTTTGGGAAAAAAATAAGACTTGGATGTTGAGAAACAAAGACAAAATTAAAGCAGTACCTTCTTCCCTTCTCCTTTTCTCAAGACTCAAATTAGTTATTGCATTCGTCACTGCTCCTCCTTCCCACTCCCCAGGCAGTACAGGGAAAGGGGGAAATGAGGAAGTTGTAGTTAGCCCATAAATTTATCTTTTCCCCCTCTGTTTTTCCTCCTGTTTAATCGTGGGCTGTGCATGGGCTTCAGTTCCCTTCTCAGGTGTCAGGTCCTCAACGAGCTACATCGTAGATACCTGCTCAGGTACCTGGAGGACCTTCTCCCCTTCTTCTTTCTCTTGGTGTTCACGGTTGTGTTCTGTAAATTTTTGGGTTTTGTTTTTTTGTTTTTTCTTACCCCTTTTTCCTCTTTGATATTTCCTGTGCCTTCTTGAGCACTGTGAATGCTTGGACACAGAAAACATAGACACCAGACACAAAAACTGGTGGCCACTTCCATGTTAAACGTGATCATTTGAGGTGATCAGGATGTCTTTTTTTAGTCAAAGAGAAGAGATTTTGGGCAAACACCCTCCAGAGAGTATATTGGATGTACACACAGTATTTACACCCAGAACACAACAGGTGTTGTCATCCATGATGTTTTTCAAGGGTGGAATATGCAGGCACTGTCACATTAACTCAGAGACAAAAATCATGGCAATGCGTGAAGTGTCAGTCTTTGCAATTTGCTATCACTAAAGTAGTATAATTTAATTTTTTTGTGCTGCTGAGATGGCAATTATACCTATATCTTTACCCTACTGTTGCACTGCAAGGACAGACTGCTAGTTAAGAACATATTTTAATATTTCCCCAGCATCTGTGAGTTAATACAATGGAAACTCAAACTCAGGTCATTTCAGTCAGAAATGGCAATGAATGCTTAGCAGACACAAGATGAAAAAATCTTAATGCACAGTGATTTAAAAATATATAATTCCAACATATAGAATTAGAACAAGAAAAGAAAAAAGTACAGAAATTCACACTTAGAAACTCAGTGAATCACAGAAAAAGTTTACCCTCAAATTAAACCTATAAAACAAGGAATTATAATTCCATCTCTAGGCAAAATCATATTTCCCATCTGTTTCTTACTTTTTTCCCTAATTTTGAAAATTTTAAACTTGAGAATAATAAGGTAATTTTAACCATTTAGTAATTCTGATTTCTTATAAAAAGTGGTCTGGGAAGGACCTTGAGAAGGTTTGTTTTTTATCCCTCCAACCCAAGGAGATATAATCCCTGATTTATACTTGTTTAATATGTTTTTAAAGACCCATCCACCGATGGATGCCACAGTCTTCCCCCAAGGGAGTGTATGCCAGCACTGAATTATCATTAGTGTTGTATTTTTTTTCTAAATGTCTAACTGGAAATTTTCTTGCTGAATTTGATTTTCAGCGCTTCTCCATAGAATCATAGAATGGATTGGGTTGGAAAGGACCCCTGTAAAGATCTAGTTCTAACCCCCTCACCATGGGCAGGGATGCCAACCACTACATCAATACATCCCAATACATCACCCACTACTACTTTGGCTGCCCAAAGTCACATCCAACATGGCCTTGAACCCTTCCTGGGATGGGCCATCCACAACTTCTCTAGACAACCTGTTCCAGTGCCTTGCCATCCACACAGTAAAGATCTTTTTCCTAATATCTCATCTAAACCTTCTGTCTTTCAGTCTGAATCCATTCCCCCTTGCCCTATCACTATATACTCTTGTAAAAAGTCCATCTTCATCCTTTTTGTATGCTCCCTTCAGGCTTGAAAGGCTGCAATTAGGTCACTCTGGAGCCTTCTCTCCACCAAGCTGAATGATCTCTCCGTCAGCCTTTCCTCATAGGAGAGGTGTTCCATCCCTCTAATTTCTTCAGCCCATCTCTGCACTTGCTCCAAGAGGTTCATGTCCTTCCTGTGTTGAAGTATGCAGAGCTGAGCACATGCATCTACTGTAGACATGGTAAACAGGTTGTTTTCCTCTTTGCACCAGTCATTTATCTTATGAAGATTACCATATACTCTCACTGTGAAGGTCTTTACACTAAAATCCTACAGCTATTTCAGTCATGGACCTGTATGCCAACCATTTCAATGTTTTACAATAGGTTCACTTTAGTAATGCAAAACCACAGACACTCAGGATAACTTCCAATCATTTTGTAGAGAAATAATTTAATTTTCCCTGTCATTGTCTTTATGCAAACAAGTATCCCAAACTCTACTACACTATTTAAATTCAATCTGTCTTTACAAACATCCCTTCAGTTTTTAAAACTATGTTGAATTCCAGTGATGTACTTTTATATAATATAGGTCCATCCCAATAATGACAGGTTAGAAACTAATTCTACATCCTTAGACTGAATGTCCATATACGACATTTTCATCTTTCTGCTCTGGTGAGACCCCACTTTTAGAGTGTCTTAGTGTAAAAAAATCCACTCAGGTTCACAGAATAAATAGTGCAAAAATGCAACACACTGAGAATTTGCACAAAAGGAGCATACTTTCATTTTCAACAAACACAGTTCCAGTCAGATTTCTACCAGAAAACTTGGGAATTTAGCCCAAGAACAAAAGGAGTGGAATGCTCTGGGTTCTTTCAGTGCCTGTTCATGTTATCCACTTCATATAATTAAAAAAATCCCAGGTAGTCTTTTTTTTTATTGGTGACTCAGAAAAGCTGTTCAAAATTATTCTTGTGATTAGGCAAATCCTTGGAGATTTATTTTTCCCAAATACATGCAAATTTCTGCCATGTTTACATATAAAGTGACTTTGTAAAGTGGACTTCCTACAGGCAAATATACCCTTCCCTAAACAGCACTGTTTTGCTGCAGTTGTGTTCTCAGACAAGTATTTTTTTAAGTACAGACATTTAAGAAAGAGTCAAATAGCTGCTAAGAATTCCATGGAGGAGAATAGTGACCATTTTCATCATAATTAATGCATCACTGGCAACAGCCCATGACAAAGGTGTGAGATATAAATGTGTATCACTGCCATGAAAAGTATGTGTAAAGCACAATGAAACAGAAATTTTTCACAGCTTTTGTTTTGTTTTGACCATGTATTTGAGAAATGAAAATGAGAAAGTTAAGGGGAAAAGAAAAAAAAAAAAAGAGAGAGAAACAGAATAGTGAGCAAATCAAATACAGATTTGACACTGAATAAGATTGAGGTGTGTAGGCCTAAGAAACAGATTTGGTTGTCCAGATTCCATCCAGGACAAGGTTATTCTCTGCAGTAGCCATGAGGGGACACAGCTAGTACACAGAGGTTATTTTATGTCATTGCCAGGGATGAGGGAAAGGGCTCTCTTCTGGGGAGAAGGGATGCATTCTGGCTGAGAAAATGTGATGGAGGGACCCTTCTGGTATTGTCTGTTATTCAGGGGTACAGGGCAGGGTGTGCACATGAATTGGTTCTGACTTATACCCTCTGTCATTGCCATTAGTGTTGTTACTGTTCATTTTATCTCATTGCAGTTTCCCAGAAATTGTTCTTAACTCAACTCATGATCTTTGCCTTTTGTGCTTTCAGTTGTAGCAGGGAAGAGAAGCAGTCCATGGTTTTAGTGGGAGCACTACATTGGAAAATACTATTTCTAAACCACGAGAGGGGTTTATGGTACAGTTCCTCTTAAATGCATTGAAGCATGAACTATTGGGTTTTTTTTCTGAAGAACAATGCAGAATACTGCAGATTTAACTAGGTGCGTTCATATCTTAAAAGCACAGACCAGAACACGGTGAAGTCATTTTGTGGAAAAATTCTTTCAGCTAATTACAAAATATGACTTGGTAAACTTAATCAGAAACCAGTGGGTTAAAAGTCATGACCCAAAACATGCACAAGCCATCCTCTTACTTAGATAGTAAGATACAGATAGATTCTGTATCAAACACAGTGTTAGGTGTAAATTGGTGCTGGCAATATCAGACACCTGTCAACTAAGCAGATTGGCTAAAAAGAATTTACAGGAGCAAAACTGAGGTACTTGAGGTACTTGAGGTACTTGAGGTACTTGAGGTACTAGGCACCTGAGGTGCCTAGGTGTTTAAACTCTAGTAGAATGATCCCCACCCAAAAATAAAGACAGTAAACTGTAGATTAACTATAAATAATGCAGATAAATTCTCATAGAGATTACTAATATAATTTATCAATACTTATGTATCCAGGAAAATATACTTCAGCTTCTCTGTTGAGATACAATGTGCATTGTAACTAACTTATATGCAGTAGTGTTCTGTCCATATCCTCAAATAAGATGTAATGAAAGCAAGTTCAAAATATGCTTTTTAGCCACAGTGATTTATGTCATGTTCATTGATCTCAACTTATCCATAAGTAAAAACTACCAAGAGTAAATCCCCAGGTTGTTACTGGAGAATTGTCTTAAAATCACATTATGTCAGCTACAAAAATATTCATTCTTGTTATATACTTACATTCTAATTTCACCAGTTTTGCACAAAGTTTTTAAGTGCAATAGAATCTGGTATTTATGGATAGTCTGTTAAACTCCAGAATTTAGTGTCAAATGCCAATTCCTGCAATTTGAAAGCAAAGTTTAATTTTCTGAGAGTCTGGAAGTCTAAGATTATTTTTAGATTTTCAGCTAAAGATGCTGAAGCCTGAAGTTTGATGCAGCTTTACAGTTTGCAACCCAATATCCTTATTTGCACATTGGTCATATATTTCAAGTACTTTGAGTGGAACAAAGTATCTAACACAACAACAGCTCTCTAATGCATGAAATAATCATGCAGTTACACACAAAGGCAAATCAGTCAGTACCAGAGATAATGTATAACAAAAATCAGGAACAAAAATCAACCCAGTGCATCACAGAACTTGCAAAATTTTCAATTCAATATGAACCACCTCCTTTTTCAACCCACTAGATAATATTATTGTATGGCAACACAAAAGCTTGTAAGGTATGATTCTACTTATTTCCAGTTTGAATGGCATGGCTGGATATACCAACCAATAATTTTAAGCAGAAATAAGATACAAGTACTAACTCTTTATATGACCTAGTGATTCTCTCACTAAAATATTAGGCTTTGTTCTAGTGTCATTTTGTAGCGAATTTAAAAACTTGGAAAGAGATCTGTGAGCAATAAAAATAAAAATTTTAAATTTTTTACTATTAGTTTTTCCAAGAGATGGAGGCAAGTGCAATCTTCTGAGATCATCTTTTGCTGCTGAAGAGGTGTTTCTCAGTATAAAAAGGCCATACTATAGCCAAATAGTTGAATGCTCCAGTTTATAAAAGTAATTCTGGACTGGAAATTAGCAAGACTTAAACAGCTATTTAAAATTACCCATGCAAGATTATCGTAACAGCTTTCTCTGACAGCAAAACTTGCTGCCCAGTGTATGAATTAGCAGAAGACACATGTAGAAAAATTAAACTGAAGTTCAGTTTGCAGCTGCTTTCACAGGCTTCAGGAAGACAAATTACTCCATATACTCAGGGCTAAGGTTATATAACTAACATGTCCTGAGTGATAAGAATGGTATATTCTGAGTCTGGTAAATGAACCTGCTTTGCATCAATGTAAGAATAGAAGGGGTTTAATTTTGTCTTGGTAATTTAACAGCATGATCAGTTAGAGTAACAGCTAAAACTCTCAAATAGGCTTTCCTTGTTAGCCAAAGGCAGGAGTAGTTATACAGTAAAACTGTTTATCAGCTATATTACCACAACTGAAAAATGGCACTCATTCCATGCTACTTTGGATGAATTTTTAGAAGACTGTGAATGTAAAGTTGGTATTAAATGATGTCTAGATGTTGATGAATTATGCCTATGATCACAGTAAGGAACCTGATTCATTTGGAAAATCTGAATTAAATTTTGAACATTACATTTGATACCTGCTCAATATTTTATATTATCATTTGTAGACTATGGTTGGACTTCAGTCATCCTTATCTTGTACAGACTGTAAACTGCTCATTCAGATTTTCATTGCACCAGATCACTGCAGAAACCTATTTCTGTGTCTGTGACATACATAAACTCAATTTTCTTGTGCTTTCACCAGAAGGGTGTTACAAACACATTGTACCAAAATTCAATATTATTTTCAGTCTTTCCACTTTTTTGAATGGGGACACAAATTTTGAGTTCCCAGACAAATTTTAAAATAATTGTGTAAAAGAGCTACAACATAAGTACTGTAAATAACAACATTTTTCTTTTACACTAGGTTGCTTCTTAGGTGAGAACATGGGTCCTCTAGATCTTTTTAGTAGACTGGGAAAATACTGGCCCCTTGGATGTCAAAATTACTTTTCTACTGCATAAACTTGGGAGTGTATTTAAATATGTCTTGACAAAACGTCTAGTTATAAACCCTCACTGTCTATTTAAAGAATTAAATTAATATTAAAAAATTTCCTTTTATATCTGCTCTTCCATCAGTTTGGAGGATATTATATTCAAGAGAAGACACCCAGTTTTGTTACACAGATTAGCCACACCATCTGCTTATATTTAACAGAAGATCACATTTTTATTTTTATAATTCATATTTTTCTGATGCTATTAGTATTTTTGTAATTAGTCATCTACATTACTCAATGACAAAGAGTGGCAGACATCTCATATATAGGACAAGTTTCAGACTCTCTTTATGGTATATAGTTTTAAAAAAATTCCATATTAATAGGCAAATGGGCATAGACAGCCTCCTAGACAATTTTCTTCTGTCATATTATGTGCCTCAAAATGCACTGTCAAATTCCTTACACATTTGACAGTAAGTAGCAAGGTAACAACCATCACATCATCTAACTCACAGGGTACAACAAGGGACTTACCTGATATAGCAAATATTAGAAAATACTAACTAAATGGAGAAATAATAATGAAAGAGCCCTATTCCTGCACTATTGAGAGAATTAACCTAAGTTTCACTAAATACCTTAGGAAAGACAGACTTACATATGGCTCAGAAACACTCCTAGGATATATTTAACTTATGTTAATGCTATTGAAAGCTGATTTTAAAATAAATCTATTATTGTTTCAAGACATTTTAATAGGCACTAAAATAGGCAGAGAGCACAAATACTTCCCTGGCTTACCTGATATGTAGATTCACTGTATAGTCCAGAATTACGAGTTTTAGGAAATTTTTGCCTGAAGTTACTGGCCTTGTACTTCATGTGTCAGTCACAGTAAGTAAAGTGCATGCTAAATCTGAGCTGTTAGAGCTTTGAGCTGGGCCCCACTGAGGATCTGCTGTAGATTCAGAGTTTTGTTTAAGTGTTTTTATCTTCCTCTGAGCTTACAAAAAGTATAGAACTTAGGTGCAAAATTTAATGACAAAAATTGTGATAACAATTTTCAAAATGGAAGGTGTCAGCATCTGAAGATTTGATTCGTATGCACCTCTGCTAAGACACTGTGTTTTGGAATCAGAGAATCATTTAGGTTGGAGGAGACCTCCAAGATCATTGAGTCCAACCTGTGATCACCACTTTGTCAAATAGACCATAGCACTAAGTGCCACGTCCAGTTATTTCTTGAACACCTCTAAGAATGGTGACTAAACACCGCCCTGTCCCAATTCCTAGCAATCCTCTCCACGAATAAATTCTTCCTAATGCCCAACCTGAACCTCTCCTGGTGCATCCTGAGGCATCTCTTGTCCTTTCACTGACTCCCTGGGAGAAAAGGCCAACTCTCACCCTGCTACAATCTCCTTTCAGGTAGTTTTAGAGTGATAAGGTCTCCTCAAGCCCCTTCGTCCTCAGGCTAAACAACCTCAACACTTCTCACAGGACTTACTCTCCAGACCCTTCCCAGCTCCATTGCCCTTCCATGGACTCACTCCAGCACCTCAATGTCCTTCTTGGATCGAGGAGCTCAGAACTGAAGACAGGATTTGAGCTGTGGCCTCACCAGAGCCCAGCAGAGAGGGACAATTCCTGCCCTGCTCCTGCTGGCCACACCATTGCTGACACAGCCCAGGATGTCATTGGCCTTCCTGGCCACCTGGGAACACACTGTTCAGCTGCTTTTGCCCAACATCCCCAGACCCTTTTCTGCTGAGCAGCTTTCCAGACACTTTTTCCTCAGCCTGTAGAACTGCATGGGCTTTTGGGGACTGGAGTGGGTGAAATATCACTCTAACAGGTATAAAAATACTAGGAATTTTAACTTGAAAAGTAAGAGCTACTGGGTACTACTGAATATTCTGGTAATTTCTCTTTCAATAGCAGTTTATCTTACATGATGAACTAGTTTAAAGTTTTAATCAATAGCAGACAAAATTTAGTTTGCTTGCTCTTGGCGAAAAGCTGCTGATACAAAAACAACAGGATTCTTCAAGAAAGCATTTTAAAAAATATAACCTGATATAACTCTTGATGCTATTTTGGTTTATCTTGATTAAAATAACAAAATACTTAAGCATTAAAGTTAATGGAAACTAGATTAGGTTAAGTACAGAGGCAGTGAATTTAAGATTAAGGTTACATAAATCCAGGTATTGCTATGTCTACTAAATCTTATAAACATGTACTTACAAGTTGGTTATTCAGTTTTTAATCTCTGACATTTACTTTTACAAGATATAGGATAATAATTTGCAGAACAGCCTTCAGGCCCAGAAGTATCATACATATGCACAATAAATAAGACTCATTCTGGCTCAATTTCAACTATTTTCTAGGTTGAGATTTAGGAGAATTTTTTAAATTAAACATTTCTAGTAGCTACCAAAAAAAAAAACAAAACAAAACAACAACAACAACAACAACAATAAAAACAAAAAAACAAAACAAAACAAAAAAACCAAACCAAAACAAAAAAAAACCAACCACGTAAATTACCACTGGATAAGATTTAAGATTTAAGATTTAATCCACACTATTAAACTATATCTATTTTCAGCAAGGACCATCCAGAGATGTAAATTTCAAATCTCTTCCACAAATAACATTGAAAAATGCCTTAGCTCAACAGTTGAAAGAAGAGTTTACTTTCTGCTCATGTAGGAACAGAGTCCACAATATTTTGGAACTGCTCAGATATCAATTCCAAGATAAATTTATCGTTTCAAATGCGAAAGGTTGATAAATTTTAATAAATACAAGAAATATCTTTTGCTAAACAAGTATAAAAAATCTGAGAAATCTCATTTTTTTATTGACAAATTTATTTGGATGGAATTTTGCCTTAAAAATTAGACCTTGTTCTCCATCATTTAAGTGACTTCCCTATTTATTTCGCTAAATGCTACTTTTTTAAAATTTTATTTACTATCACTTCCATTTCTTTACCTTTTCTCATTTTCCACTTCTTTTTTTTGCTTCTCCCTCCTGTTATCATGATCACCCTTTCTGCATTTCCTTCTTTATGTAAAAGACTTTTTGTTAAAAATTCTAAAGGTTTCAAAATATTTCTAATTGAATAAAAAAGTATTTTCTTTAACATTTTTATTTCCAAAATGTTCATAAAAGAAGAACTTTTTTATTGAAATTCCTATTTTTTATTGAAATTCCTTTCTTTATAAATACAATATAACTGCACCTTTCACTTGAAGAAATTTTGTTTTAGGTGAAATTCTGGAATTCTAAGAGTTAATTTGAACTTGTCACTCTTGGAAACCCCATAGAATATATACAGAACTTTGGAAGTAAGTCAAATATCATATAAATCTTTTCCATCATTCTCCATCCAATCATAGTGTTTAGGATTTGCTGTCAGGACTCTAGAGCTTCAGATAATCATTGATTATTTGTCAGATTATGTTAATATGGTCAGTATGATAGCAGACAAATATTTGTACAGCCAAATAATACTTGACAGCAAATGTGTACATCTGTTTAAGACATAAATGTCAATGAATCCATTCTGCTGATTAGGAGGAAAGTGCACAGATCATTGAGATCCACCTTTCCCTAATGGTCAAAGGACCAGAAAGTAGAAAACATGATCAAATTTTCTGTTTCTTATCAAGGCTGACTTGAAGCAAAAATATATACCATATTTTAAAGATGTGGAAGCACAATATTTAAGAGGTAGAGTGAGTGAAGAGTTTTATGTTTTCATAAATATGTTTATATTGTAGCATCCTAACCAAAATTACTAGATAGTATCTTTGCAAAAATTAAAATAAATCCTCCAAAATTAATACTATATGTTCATTTTTTTAAGATCTAGGTATAGACTATTAGATCCATAGTGTCTAGATCTATAACACTATTTTAATAATTAATTTTATTTTCCTCTTTGTTTTTCCAAGTACTCAATAAAATGAGACAATATCAGAGAATGAGATTTTCTAAAACTAGGAGACTCACCATCTTACCCTGCTAGAAGTAAGCAGAAATCTCAACTATTTTGTTTCTGGCAGAGAAAGTTACTATACTATGCATCAAATCCAGGTGAGTTCTTCCTCAAATAATTAAGGAGATAATAGCTATCCTGCCAAGGTATTGGAATTAAGAATGTTTCCCTTGAGCTATGTAAGTTTAAGGTGCTGTGTTTTTAGGACAGCCACAGTTTAACACAACAATCCATCTTATATCATTACATTTCTTGTGGTGCGAGGAGTTTAACAGAAAATTTGAGCTTTCTATGCTGGACCTGAACTTCATGCAGAGAAATGAAGTATGCACTTTAGATGCCCAACTGGTACAGCCAGTTTCTCCTTGACTTGACCTGAATGGTTTCAGTGTTGAAAGTCCAGGACTTGGGAAATGAAGGCAAAAGAATTGAACTGTATTCAAGCCTTTTACTAATAAACTGTGCATTAACATAATCCAGCTCCAGTTTTGTCAGAAAAAAATATAATATATATTTATAATACTAATCAAATAAATTTCATCTGCCAACAGAGAAGGAAAATAAAGTGGCAGTATTTGAAAAGAGAATACCAAAAAATACTCATCAGAACTTGTTTACATACTCATTAGATTTCCTGTAAGACAGTACAAAGTTAAAAACTAAAGATGAATGAAGACACTGTTCACTGATGTTCCTTTAATTGCAAAAAAGAAAAAAAGTTATAAGGTAATGTAATGAAAAAAATGGTAAAAATATTACTAAAAGTATGCCTCATGTTGCACACCACTAGAAAATAAATGTAGATAACTATTCAGCAATCAGCCTTAATTGGTGATCCAGCCCCGTGTTTTATGGTGTATGTGCACAGTATTTATTCCTTACAGCTATTGAGCATACTGTAACTCCCTTGGAGAACTCTCTTGATTTTCCTAACCCATGGAATGTAATCTGCAGATTGCTTGTGAATAGAAACACTGCTGAAGCATAGCCTATGGGAAATTACCTCTGGAGTTTTGACCCATTGTTTCTCACGAGATAAAAATATAGCTTGTTCCTTCCTCTTCAGTGGTCAGCCTTTTCAGTAGAATGAATTAATAAATGGAACATTGTTCAGATATGCTACCTTGTGCACATAGAAAGGAGTGAATATTGTTACATATTTATGATGTGGTCAGACCATAAGACTTAGCAAAAGAGGACCCCAACTGATGGATAAGGAAAACACAGAAGTAAATGAAAGCAGGTCTTTTCATCAAGAGCCAACATTAAACCTCAAATGCAGCTCATACCAACAGTGCAGGCCAGTGGGAACAAAATTGGCATTAATCTGAGTGGGTAAATATGTACATATAATGGAATTTATAATTAATAAATGTAATGTAATTTTAAATATATAATGAAATTTATCTTATTATACATATTTAACATTATTAGGAACTAAGCTAGTTGCTATAATAGTTTTGGACTAGAACAAACATATTCTAGATGGGCATGTAGCTGCTTCAGCATGAGATGAAGCTTTGAAGGGATTTTCAATAAAAATGTCAGTAAAACTGAGACTATAATAAGTGCCTGTGCAATATCTAAATACTCTAAATTAATGGAAACCAACCAATTATATCAACACCAAAATTTAAAAAAATTAAAACCTTCATTACAAAGTAAAAGCAAAACATATATAAAAAAATTTGCTTTACCTCAATCTGCTCCTTAACTTTCTTCCCAATAATATTTCTTTAAAAATTGAAACAAGGACAGGAATATATATTGATATCAAATTGACAATCAATAATTATAATTCAGATGAATATCATGCTGAACAACTACATATAAATATCAGGGCAGCTAAGGAGCATTATATTGTTTTCCATAAATTTTTACCCAGTAGAAAGTGTATAGTTTGACTTTACTTATTTATTCAAAAAGGTAACATTACAAACCCAGATTACTTAAAAGGAAAAGAAAAATACTAATATAATAAAAAACAAAAACAAAAACAAAAATAAACAAGATTGTTATGGAAATTTGTCTATATTTATATAAAACCTTCAGGCTATTATAAAGGACATTGCAACCTTATGAAAATTTAACAGTTGTAATTACATTGTGATGGATATGTAGCCTCAGAATAGTTTACTTCTGGGTTTTTTTCATCTTTCTGATAAAAATTACCAGTACATTATAGTCATTAAATCAACGATGATACTGTATTCAGTGAACTCTCCCAACCAGGTGTATACTCATTTCAAAACAGCTTACTAGGCTAGCATTTATGCCCATGTCACTGTTTTCCCACAGATTTCTGTACCTCAACCAACACCACCTGTTTTATCTTGTTCAGACATGAATTCTAACTACAGATAACGAAACCAATGGCACAAAGAATCAGCTGTATAGTCTCTTCTCTATGGATTTTGCTGTCCTTATGTAATCAATATGAATATATTCAATTGATGGAGTTATAGTGTAATTAAAAAATATATGTTGCTCTGTGTGAGTGGGATTTTTTTAGGAGTCAAGCTCTTGGCTCATTTAAGCTGTCTTCACTGAAAACTTAGATTGACAAAAAATTTGGTCTTAAAACAAATTTTTTTTTAAATCTTTGCTATTTCTCTGCTCATTGCTAGGCAAAGGAAAAAAAAAGCAGTCTGGCAAAGTTGACCATAAGCTTGCATGAAAAAGATAATTAAAGAAATCCTCTTCCATTTTGTGAAGAGTAGAGTCTCACCTGGCAAATCACTTAGAGGGATGCATATAATTTTCACAAAACTAGTGTGGGTATGTTGCTCCCTTTAAATAGGCAAAATTTTCTCTTGTGCTAAAATTTTCAACTGAGGATCTCAAAACACATTATGAACAGAAATTTATTCTGTTTCTGCTTTTGACATTTTGCCAGTGTCTGTTGCAAGAACATAAAGCAGAGGAAAATGCTTCTCTTTGTGCAGTGGGCTAAGCTTAAGCAATCTGTGTAAGCAGAGTCACTTGGATAATACAGATATCTTGGTACTTGAAGGGAGCTGTTTAGAGCTGACTTTAAGTTTCAAATTATTATAATATTGGGAAATACTAGGATATGCAAAGACTTAAATTGTCATCCTTAAAGAACCTCATAGTTCTGCATTTGATGAGGAAAAGATTCAGAAGATCAGATTCATCAAATCTTTTAGATTTGGTCATACTGAGAACAGAAGGGCTTAAATATCAGGCTTCTTTGGACAGATCAAAACCCACATTTGAAATAAATTAGCCAGTCTGTATAATTTTTAATCTTTTCTCTTTAAAAGACATATAGATCTGATTCATAGTTTTGAGATCTAGAGGTGGTTTCTCCATGGCTGAGATTGGAAGACTACAAAATTGTAAGCACATACCTCGAGCATTACACATTTAATGCTCATAAGGAGAAAGCTTCAGACTGTGGGAGGTGCCACACTGACAGATCTCAAGTATCACATCCTCCAATTAAAAATAAAAGCCAGTTCTGGTACATCTAGAAGTTATCCAAAGAACAACTTCCCTACATATTTTAGTTTCTGTGACCCATTTTATGGGAAGACAATGACACCATGTGAAGTAGATATTTAGCATTTCTGTCATGCTGAATATTGTAATTGGAGAAATATGGCTCAGCCTTCCCTGAGGAAGAAGTACAAACTTAATGAGTTTCCCTGATACAGCAACTTGCTTAAATAAAATAAGAATACAATTAAACTTGCTCAAATGTAAGACTAAATCAGAATGCCATTAACTGTTGTTCAGTGCACTCATGTGTGAAATATATGCTTTTATGTTACTGCAAAAAAACATGTACTTCTAACTTTGAAGGCATTGGATGAAGTAACACAACAAAGAAAAGATAAATAATAGATAAAAATAGCTACAGTCTGAGACTTACATGCATAATATAAGACATGAATGCACATGAGCAAGAGAAAAAACTCAACAACTTTGCAATGCCAAGGGAAATAAAACAGGACAGAAATCCTAACCAAATTGAGTCAGCTAAGCTTCTGATACTGCCTGAAAATTGTATTGTAGACCCCTTCAAGCAGAATGATATTCAATTGAGTAGAGACAATCCAATCCTGCCATTTTATTCTTATGTTCATCAGCATGCACTCAGATTATTTAGAATGCTTTAGCATCTGTGGTCAAGATGAGGCTCACATTCTCAGAACTAAATGATGCTGTGGTCATGGGTTTGCTATAAACAAAAGGGCACAAAACACAAAAATAGAGCAAAGAGTTTATTATTAGCTCAATTAATGTTTAAATATAATAGCCCAAAGTGTTAGTTCAGTTACACTAATGTTCACTAATAACCCATATTAACTCAGAGAAACCTCAGTAGTACAGCTAACAGGTTGTACTGGAGGAAAGAGAAAAAAATAAACCAAACCACTTGTCCTGGTGGTGTGTACTCCCTTCCCTACCCCTGGCATCCTAATATTGTCAGTCTAGAAGAAGGGAGAATGAGGGCAGGCTGCAGTGAGCTCCTCAGCACCCTGATAGCTTTGATGGAAAGAGGATGATTTGTCTGTAGGGTTTTCATCCTACTCTTTGCCAGGAAAAGTATGGGGATGATAATTTCTTCCAGTCCAAATTTGCAGTATGGTTGAGTTTGGGTTTATGTGTTTCACTGTCACAGCTCACTTGCTTCCTCCACATAGAGAGCTGCAGCCTGGCACCGACCCCCAGAGCCACCCTCCCCTCTCTGCCCCAAGGGCTTGTCAGACTGTGACAAAAGGGGTGTCTGACCCCAGCAGGGATACCCCCAGAACTCAAGTTGGAGCAGGGGAGGCAGCAGCCACCAGCACCAGCACAGGGCTTAAACAAGCAACACCCAGTCCGGGTCATAACAAGGTGGAGCCCTTGTACTCTAAGATCAGTGCACAGCTGGGACCTTATGCAAGCAGTGGCAAGTCTTATATTCAAGGCTACAGTGGCAAAGGCCAAATTCAGCTTATTGACATAATGCAAGTGTGAACTATTTACCTTTGCCTCAATTTCTCAGCCTAATTTATCTGTCTATAAAAAGAGTTGTCCACCTCCATCCTGCCACCTTGATGAAAGCTGGCACAGAAACAACACCAAGAAGTCTGAGCTGGACGACACGCTTGATCCTTAAGCTTATATGATATTATAGACACACTTTCAGAAACTCATCATTAAAAGGATACAAGAAAATATGAGGTAGACTAAAGAAAAAATGGTGATGCACCTGTGAAGATATGTGGAATATCTGGCATGTAATCTTAAATTGTATACATTTTTCAAATAAACCACGATGGATTACAGTAATAATAATATAGGCTATGAAAAATCAGAAAAGTTTTAACATTGATGTTATGAAACTTTATGGTGGGATTTTAAAAGGGCTTATTAATTGAAGAGTCATGAAGTTCTGACTGAAAGAACTTCAAAGAGGATTTTCACTAGAGGATATCTAATTTTCATTAAATTTCTCAGACAAGAGTAGGAAGCCATTGGGTGGTGTTTACCATATTTTTTTTTCTTTTTCCTCATCTGACTGATTAGACCCATAAGGTTCTAAAGAGCTCCAAATTTTTTTACTTTACTGCTATAATCAAAGATGCAAGAGTTGATTCTGAAGATTGAAGGAATGTAAACTACGAATCAGTAAAGGCTCTAAATCAGTGATGTGATTGGTGTGTAAGCAATATATTTATTTAAGGTTTTTGGATAGAGCCTGATTAGTAAATAAGGGGTTCTGGTGTGAACCTGTCTCATAGGGGGAAAAGGATCCTTGCATAGGATTTAGCAGGGAGCTTTAAACTAGATTTGAATGAGGAAGGGGGAAAACCCAGGATGCTGTAGATAAGTAAACCTGGGAGCAGTACAGGAGTGTTTGAGATCCTTCAGTCCTCTATTTCAGTGTAAGTAGGGGATGTAGATCCATCCAGTGGTAAAGATCCAAGGTTTATTAGTGTGATATGAAACAACAAAAACACTTGAAAATAATCCCATATTAATTAGTCAGTCCCCCCAAAAAGGTGGTGGATCCAATAGCCCAACTGAAGTGCATCTATACCAATGCACACAGCATGAGCTACTTACAGGAGGAGCTGGAGGCCATTGGCAGCAGGAAAAATATGAAAAAAAAAAATTTGCTATCATCGGAAACATGGTGGGATGACTGTCAAAAGAGACATGTTGCAACAGATGGCTATAAACTCTTCAGATGGGATAGGCAAGGAAGGAGAGGTGGTAGGGTAGTCCTGTATGTTAGAGAAGGTTTTGGTTGTCTGGAATTTAATGGTGATGATGACAGGGTTGAGTGCTTATGATTAAGAGTCAGGTGGGGAAGGCCAACAGGGCAGACATGGTGAGGATTTTTTTTTCTGGGATTTTACCCTAGACAAAAATTAATTATATCAGTCCAAGTATCCTCTTTTTCTCTGCTACCTAGCTCTGTGGATTGACGAACACAAATGCTGTAGGACTGAGACAACTTTCATCTTTCATCTCCTGGTGTTTCAGTCTGAAACCCATTCTTGGTGTCTGAAACTGCTTTGCAGTTACTTTTGTCTGGATATGACATATGCCAGAAAAACCTTCACTAAGTCCACTTATAGATAATCACTGATACAAGAGGAACGAATGCTGGATTCTGTACCTGGGCTGGGGCAACCCTGGATGAATGAACAGAGTGGGGGAATGAGATGCTGGAAAGCAGTGACACGGAGAGGGACCTGGGGCTCCTGGTTTGACAGAAAGTTGAACATGGATCAGCAGTGCCCTGGCAGCCAGGAGGGGCCAACCCTGTCCTGGGGGCATCAGGCACAGCATCACCAGCAGGGCAAGGGAGGGATTGTCCTGCTCTGCTCTGAGCTGGGAGCAGACTTATCTTTAGGGGAAGCTGCATGAAAAGCAGCTGAGGGCACTGGGTCGTGTTCAGCCTGGAAGGAGACCAAGGAGAGACCTCACTGCAGTTACAGCTTCACTGAGAGGGGAAGAGGAGGGGCAGGCACTGATCTCTGCTCTGGGCTGACAGTGACCAGATCCAAGGGCCTGGAGGTTTAGGTTGGATTTTAGAAAAAGGTTCTTCCCTCAGAGGGTGGTTGGGCCCTGGAAGAGATTCCAGGGAAGTGGTCACAGCACCAGCCTGTTAGAGTTCAAGAAACATGTGGACAATACTCCCAGGCATATGGTGAGTTTCTTGGGGATGGTGCTGTGAAGAACTTGGACTTCGATGATCCTTGAAGATTTCTTCCAACTCAGTTTAATTTGTGATTCTGTGAATAAAAGAGAATCTCAGAAATCTGATTCTCCATTGTTGGATTTGTTGCAAGTTAGTTGTACAATTTTGGTGAGACACACTCTGTGTTTGACTTTCTATTATTTTTGATGTCCACTTTGTTCTCTGCTTTACAATAAGGAGCAGTGTAGGACAATTCACTCTGATGGCTACTTGTCATAAATTTATGTGTAGAATTATGATCTTTGTAACAATAACATTGATATCTCAACTGGCACAAGACTGGATGTATTAAAATGTACTAAGCCATTTGCCTCCTTACTACTTCTTCATTAGAAATAAATTTATAACTTGTAAAGGCCTTCTAGAATGTTTTCCATGTTTTATCTTTACTCAAAGACACAAAATATATTACTAAGACTCCAAGACAAAAGAAGTATCAGGAATAAGCTGAGACTAAAGAAATTGGAAAAAATTATTTGTCTAAAAATACTTTTAGAGACTTCAAAAATAGAAATAAAGACAGACTTGGCAAGAATGAAAATAGCTGTTTGCAAAAGAAATAATAACATTGCAATTTTTTCTTATTTATTCTCCTAAAAAAAATTAAAAAAAAAGGATAAAATAATTGGGTTTGCTATCTAGTGGGGGTGGATAGTTATGAGGATAAGCCAGATAGTAATGATCATATGTCTCTCAGTTGTCTAAAGATATCCCAAAACCTTTGTATCACATTTTTGTAAGGAGAACTGCATAGCAAAGACAAGTGGAATATTGAGCTCATATACAAAAGAAAAAAGGAAACTATCACAATATGTAATGAGAAATTAAGCTTTTTTAAAAAATATTTTTCAGTTGAGGAGCCTGACAATGTCAATCCTATAGTGTAAGAATTGGCACGCACAATCACAGTTTAGCAAGGGATGATCTTTAATGTGTCTGCTGAACCAGGGCTAGTGCTGTGTGATTTTAGAATAACAAATATGCCACTTACATTTCAGAAACACCAGACAGCTCAGTATGCCCTTGGTAGTAAAGCAGGCAAAATGTGGCCTGCAGTCCACTGCTTTAAACAAAACTGTATTTTCCATTTGTTTACGACAAGAATGTGAAGTCCATTCTTTAAGATAGCAATGTAACTGTAAGTGTGTGTGTGTGCAGATCAAATAAGAAAAACTGTCTGAGAGGAGGTTTTAAATACTAACCAGGGAATTACACAGAGGTTCAAAAGATTCAGCATGAAAGAAATATAAACGAAACAAACTTGTAAAAGGTGGGGGCAGAGGCCTTGGAGCAGGATGAGGAGCAGTGACTCCAGCTGGGTCCTGCAGGGCATCAGCTGTGGCATCCCCAGCTCTACCTTGACCAGACTCAGTACTTCCTTCAGGACACAGAAACAGCCTAGAACTTGCCCTCACCATAGGAACAGTGTGAGGCCACCTCTGCTTCGAGTGTGTGTGGGTCTACACGGGAGTCCTGCCCTCAGATGGTGCCTTGGTGGGTGCCAGCAGTGACAGGGCACCTGCTCAGCCAGTGCACCCACATCTTCACAGAACAGTCTGCATTGGTGAGCCCTCACCTACACCCCAGGCAGCTTACATTTCAGCCAGTGTGTGATCATTATTTTCAGAGATGAGTTATAGAAGGGTTGTTATAAAACTGTAGGTGCTTGATAACATTTTATGTGTCAAATATTGTGGTGTATCTTTTGTTTTGCTTTTATTGGTGGACAGTTAATGTTAATATATTGAAAAATTGCTTACACTAAACTATGAGTAAGTTGGAGTTTTCCCATTACACCAGCAAATTAATGAAAAAAAAAAATCTAGACTCACAGAATATGCTGAGTTGGAAGGAACTTACAAGAATTATCAAAGTCCAACTCCTGTCCCTGCACAGGACACCTCCAAGATTCTCACCATATGCCTGAGAGCATTATTGAAATGCTTCATGAACTTGTGTCAGGCTTGGTGCTGTGAGCACTACAGCAGTCCTGTAGCCTGGACAGGAGCCTGTCCCAGTGCCCAAGAAGAAACAGATTTTTCTGACATCTAATCTAAAACTCTTCTGACACAGCTTCAGGCCATACCCTCGGATCCTGTCACTGCCACCACAGAGAAGAGATCAGTGCCTGCCCCTCCTCTTCCCCTTGTGAGGAAGCTGTATGCTGCAATTAGGTCTTCCCTCAGTCTCTCCTTTTCCAGGTTGAGCAAGCCAAGTGACATCAGATGCTTTAGTATGACTTCCAAGTGTTGCATATGTTTGCTTGCCTTTCCTTCTCCACTTTCCAATTTTCCCATGTTTTCTGTCTTTCCATGCAGAAAAGAGAGTATGAAGGCCAAATAGAGTGATTCCTGAATGGAACTGAAATGTACTGGCATGGCAATATCTAGGAGAGATTGAAGGAGATCACTGAGAACTACAGACATATTCAGTCTAATTAAAGTTCTTTGGAGCTTGACCACTCAATTGGGTTATATTTTCCTGCTTTAGAAAAGGTTTGAACAAAAGGTTGGAGACATTAATAAAAAACAACATAAAGATTAGTGAATGTGGATCACACCTGACCAATTTCATTCATATTTGGAGAGCACTGCTGATCTTCTATCAGATAAAAGAAGGCAGCAGATCTAAGCTGTCCGGATTTCAGATATATGCTTGCAGAGGTGCCAAATAGGAAAAGGTGAATAAAAATGGAGAAAGGAACTGAAGAGAAACTGAGTAAAGGGAGAAAATTAGCTGAAGAGTACTCATGGATACATCATACTGAAATTGGGCTACTGAAACGAGCACCCAGTCAAGCTTTTAACAGGTAAAACATTCTCTGAACAAAAGAAAAAGAGGAGTATAACATAAATGTGAAGCTGCAAAATATTTTTTAATTTTCTTTAAAGTTTTACCAGTGTAGAAAAATGCAAAAAAACATTGCTGTTAGTCCAGCTACAATAATACTAACACTCACTTCCTAAATTATCTAATTAATACAATATAGATCTTACTAGTAATGCTAAAGGTAGAAGTTTTGTATGACAAAACTGCATTATCTATCTTTTTCCCCATTCTAATATTCTTCTGTATTCTAAGAAGGATGGTTTTAGGTGGTGTAGGGGGCATGCAGCAAATCTTCAGCATTGTGAGGTTTCTGCAGGGAGGCCTATGGTATTCATGGTGGAGAGGTTGCCTCCTGCTTGAATGTGAGCTTTTCTTGGTTTAGTTTTATTAGTTTTTTAATAATCCCAGCTCACTCTCCTCTCCCACTGCAGCCTGTCACCCAGCCCCATACACACAGGGGGATATTGTGTGGTGAGCAATGCCTTGGGGACTAGGGGGGAGTGTGTGTCCAGAGCTGAGGCTGGAGTAGGGGAGCCAGCAGTCACTGCCCATGGCACAGGGGATAAACCAGCAACACCCAGCCCAGGCTAAAATCTGGCACTGAGAGGTCATGGTCAAGAGTTTTCAATAAGTAATTGCAAAATTATATGTCCTAGCTATAGACCCCTCAAGAAATATCCATGGAGTGATTCAATACAGCTTTCTTTTTAATTTTCCTGGCACAAAATTTATGTATGGGTTTATAATTTTTTCTGATAGGCTACACTGGGAGTAAGAATTTTTTTTAGCTGAGAAATATAGCAATAGAAATGGAATAAACATTGGAGACTATCTTTCATTTAGTATCTAATGAGAAGAAATTCTTCAATCTATGGTCTCATTAGCTAAAAATGCTGAGAAACAAAAAAGTTTGCATATATTAGTCATTGAAAGTCTACAGAATGCCAGTGTGACATAATAAAAGTGGAGAAATAATACTATAATTTGTCAGACTAGGTTTTACTTACTGAACAAAGGAATTATTAATTTCATTATATGTAATAAAGATCTTTTCTGTAATACTATATCCATCACCAAATAGCTTGTGAAGATACCTGCAGATTGGAACAGGGGCAAGAATGTCTCACCTCTGCAGTGATCAAGGAATGAGCCCGAGATGTTTGGTTTGTAAAGTTCCTGGACAACTGCCTTTGAATGTAAATGAGAACACATTGAGTACCCAGGTGGGCAGGGAGGTGCCTGTTGCAAAGCTCCCAGAAAGGCAGCAGCCTCTCTCATCTGCAGTCAGATGGGCTAACTCCAGGGGAGGAGCACTCGTTGACAAACACCAGACTTAGGGCCTCTCACCACCCACCTGAAGGCAGCAATCTCTACTGCTCACTTGCAGTGAACACCTGTGAGAGCACACTTCATTTTCTCTAGCCTGTGTGCAATTAAAGGCCACCTGTTTGCATGCAGGAGCTGTCTGCAGCTGTTTCCCACAGCTGAGACCACTTCTCATTACCTTTCAGCAGATAGATGTTGTTTGTTGAAGCCAGCTATCAGCATCAAATTCCACCTGACTATAGCAAAGATGACTATGCTAGTGGCCATCAATCTCAACATGAAATAAAAGATTAATAGAACCTTCTAAAATAAGGCACTGTGGGAACATTCCTCTCATCCTCTATACCCATCATGGATCAAAGAATCACAGAATGGTTTGAACTGGAAGAGACCTTAAACGTCATCTAGTTCCAGTCCCCCCACCATGTGCAGGGCCACATTACACTGGACCAAGTTGCTCCAAGCTGCATCTCATATGAATACTTACAGGTTTCTTTGGGCAACCTGCTCCTGTATCTCAACTCTTACAAAAAAGAATTTCTTCCTAATAACTAGTTTATGCCCTCTTTCAGTTTGAACTCATTCCTCTTTGTCCAAACACTACATGCCCCTATAGAAACCCCTCATGAGATTTCTTGTAAGCTCCTTTTAGATATTGATAGGGAGGTCTTCCTGTCTTCAAAGCAGAGGTGCTCCAGTTCTCAGATAATTTTTGTATCCATCACCTGGAGTTGTTCCAACAGATCCACATCCTTCTTATGCTGGGGCCCAAGAACTGGATGCAGCACTCCAGGTGGAGTCTTGCAAGAATGGAGAGGGAGTATCACCTGCCTCAACATGTTGGTCTCACTTCTTTTGATACAATCAAGGATGCTTTTAGATTTCTGGGCTGCAAATGCACATCACCTGGTCACATTGTCCTTCTCCAACACCCCCAAGACATTCTCCTCAGAGTTGCTCTCATTTCTCTGCACAGCCTGTATTTCTGCTTGGGATTGCTCCAACCCATGTGCAGGACCTTGTATGTGTCTTTGCTGTACTTGGTGATGTTCATGCAGGTCCACTGCCCAAGCCTGTGCCATCAGCTCTGGGTGGTATCCCTTTCCTTCAGATTGTGGTGCATTTGGTGTCATCAAACGTGCTGAGGGCACACTCAGTCCCACTGTTCATGCCATGGCAAGGATGTAAAAGAGTCCCAGTCCCATTACTGAGCTTAAACAGTACTGTCTTTTTTCATTGAGACTTTTTGATAGTGAATGGCATGGTATTGGGATAATTAGCAGCTGCCTAAACAGATGGTTAGAGAACAAAAGTTTTTTAAACAGTCCTCAATCATAGCTTTTTAAATTATTCACCATTCTAGCTATGGTATTTATCAACATGATCCCCAGCTTGGCACAGAGGAGGCTACAACACACCATAGTATAATCAGCACCTCAGGCCTGTAAGGATATAATGTTGGGGAGTGGAGATAAAGGTAAGCTCTTGGGTTCAGATCTCAGTCAAATATACATTCCGGGAGCAGGTTTTATTGAAAAGAAGAAAAAAGCGTAAGGTTACTATTTGCAAATGTACAAGGACACCAAGGAGCTAATTCATGCTGGCAAATAAGCAAGTAGGTGTAAATTCACCAAGAAGAAACACAGGAAATTAAACAAAGGCCCCTAATCATCAGCAAGTGAGAGCTGAAGAAGTGGCAGGAATAAAACCAGCTTATTTAAAGTTATGTTTATATATCAGATAATTGACTATGACAGGACAAATCTGATTTTAGTATTTTAAGAAATTCTTTTAAATTATATGTCCAATACTTATGGGACTTTTAGATATGATCTTTACAGTGCCAAAAGCAACAGTATGGCTTGTTATTTCTATATGAGCTCTAGTTTCTGTATTGCAGCAATGCTCAATCACCTGCTTGGGGTTAGGCAGTTTGGGTCCTCCCAGCAAGCCTTTAACCATGTAGGTAATTTTAACTTTTCTATGCATCCACATCTAAGGGTCAGACAGCACCTGAGTGGGAAATCTTCATGAAAGGGTAAGGTAAGATTTGGCTGATAAAGTCCTTCTGTGGCTCTAATCCAAAATCCTTTTGCAATTCTCTCTGAGTTATGAGAGTGGGGGAAAAAATTCGATTCCTGCTGCAAAAGTGATCCAAGGGCCGTCACGCTTCTGAGAACAAAGCTAGAGCAAAACCACCCTCAGTTCAAAAACTTGACATGGGAAAAATCCTAGCTGATAATTTTTTGAGTGGATTAGGGAGGATTAAAGAAGAGAGACCACTAGAATAAAAATAAGAAGATAAGAAATTTTTCTCCAGTCACTTCTGAGCATAGTAAATTGGTACCTCTAAGATTTTCACAATGCCAAATGAAACATTTTCGTTTTTGACACTTCACAATCCAAATGTCCACACTGAGCAGCACTTGTAAACTATTCTTAGACTGCAGTCAGGGACTCAAAAGAAGGAATAGAAAGCCAAATACTGAGATTTAAAGATTTTAAAATTACTCTAGTCCACTGTTTTTTTTGGTACTGTGACTTATATGTTTTCTGGTTTTTTTCTGTGTATAATTTAACTAATGGAATATTAATATGGTGCTGAAGCAATATGACTTTCTACTGGACATAGACAGCTTTTTATCCTCTTAAACTTCTTTATTACAGTCATTAAAAAATGTCCTTGCATTAATTATATATTCCTTGATAACTGATGGAAAATTCAGGTCATGATCTTACTGATATTCTTGACTTTCTTCTTTCCTTATGTAAACACATATGTGTATGGGTTAAGCTACCTGGTATCTATGAATCATTTTTCTCACTATTTGTGTATATGTGAGCTCTGTGTGTGGCATATCAAATCTCTCCCACAAAACCATACTGACAGATGAGGAATTTTTCCTTCCCTGTTGTTCTTTGATTGGTTTTTTAGGTTTTTTTTGTTTTGTTTTGTTTTGGTTTGGTTTTGCTATCCCAACTACTTATTTTCTTTCTACTTCTGGGATTTAATTCCTTCCTCTAAAATTGGTGGGGGCCTAAGATGTGCATTAGATGGAAGAAAAAATAATGCATTGTGGAAGGATGTGTAAGGAAGGCAGGTAACAAATAAAAAGTTTAAGATTGGTGAGAAGATCTACAAAACCATAAAATATTTGGTTTTATTTGTTTGTAACTATGCCTATTGCTAGTTAGTGCAAATTTTCTCTATTCAATTACTTAAGGAAAAAAAATTGTTTCCTAATCAGCTGACAGTATTTATTTTGAAATAAATGTAATTTTTCACTCTTTTTTTGCAAAAGGCATAGATAGCCCATGTGAGGGATTTTAAATGTTAATGTTATGCAACTGCTTCATTTTCTATACAGATTGCTAACTCAGTTCTGTAGGAAAAGCCCAAATCCTGCTCTGCTGACTCTGTTGTCATCAGAATAACCTCTGGCAGAGAAGCTGTAATAAGTAAAAGTAGAGCTGGAGAAAAAACTCAGCTTTCAGTTATTTATTGAGAGGGAAAAAAAAAGAGTCCAAGTCCCTTGATAGCTATAGGACTACACTCATAAATTAATCTTTGAGGCAAAGTAAACATACTGTTTTTTGCTTAAGTAAATATTTAAAAATATATTAAAGAACAATGCATTGGTTAGAGCCTTGCTGCTGTTAGCAGTTCAATAAGGAGTCTGCAAATTTGTCACAAGCCAATTCCTTATATACCCTTGCACCAGCATCAATCCTCTAAGTGATCACATAGGATGCCTCAGTTTGACATTTGTCCATCCCTCCTCACCACACCTTCTGCCCAAATGTGGCCCCTGAGTCTTTGCACACCAGGATGGCTACAAGACAATGCTGTGATATTTGCCAAGGTAAACATCACTCTCATGCAGGTATTTGTGTTGTCCCTGGCTTTTCTGCTTCCAGCCAGATGTTTCCTTGGCCACAAGTTACCCATGCTAGGCAGTTATAATTTTAATTTCTTCCTCAGATAGCTGAGGGCAGTTCCCCCTCAGCTGCTTCTATTTTTGAAATAAGGAATATTTTAAATCCAGCATTGTGTCTGATATTAGCCACATCTGGTAATCAGTAGGGACTGGACACAGGTGGAATGGATGAAGCTCATTTTGTGTCATGAAGAATATAATGCTAACTGCACAAACTGAGGGCTTTGTTTGTGCTAGAGCAGCTCCCTTGCTATAGTGTGAAAATTAGTCACTGACAATGGCTAGGGGCAGAACCCTAGGCAAAGATTTTAAGAGGTAGGAAAGCAAATTTTGATATTTGCCTAAGTAAATCTGTATTAAAACTGCAGTTAGATCCTTCCTACTCTATGTAGGCAACTCTAAGGTGTCCCTTAATGAAGGGGTGTCCAATATCATTATTTTTTTCTACTTCCATTAGAAAGGACATTGAAATAACTCAACATTATTCTGTAGTACTCTGTCTTTAAAACTGATGCAATCCTATCATTTGCAGCAAAGACCATTTGTAAACCTTTCCTATGGAAAATAAAAAACAAAAACCACCTATAAACCAATACTAATATTAAACAAAAAAATAAGAAATACTACGGGGAACCAGAAAGACAAATTCCAAAAACCTGGAGCAATGCAGTGAAGTATTAGACCCAGATTTTTGTTCATAAGAAAAAGATAAATTAGGATTTAAATAAAATTTCTGAAGATGTTTTTGTAATATATGCACATTCATATTGTGCCCACTTTCGCAGTGGTGTCATTATTCTAGAGGGAAAAGACACAAATTTTAAATAGTAAAATAAACCACCTCCTTTGGGTTTTTTTTTTTTCATGCTTGGTTGAGTACTTATACTTTGCAAAAATTCACCCAGTGGGAGAACATATGAACTTTAATCTTCATCACAATAAGCTATGTTTCACACAGGGATGAATATCAGTTGATCTAACAAACCATCCATCCAAGTTTGTATCCTAGGTTCCTCATTAAAGTATCTGAAAACCATCTCTTTCCATAGGCACTCCAGTGCAATAATATCCATGCCATTTTGATTCATTTTGCTAGATGGCTGTGAATAAAGAACTTATAGATGCTCTACTCATAAAACTGTTGAATACTGTTTAAACTTAGGGAGATGACAGATTCAATGAGTCAGTGTTTTCCATCATTCATCTACACAGGTTCACATATTGGCAGTCTTCAGCACAGTATCCGAGTGCCACCACTTACTATATTAGGTTATTAATCCTAAGAGACTGTGGATTAGATTCCAACCTTTCTTCTTTTTAGGTATTTTATTTTTGCAGCTCCAATTGTTCTAAACTTACACTTCTTTTCACTGTAATAAGCTCCTAATACTGGATGGATACAAGTGAAAGCAGAAGCATGCCATTCAGTATCATTTTGATTACACCCATGCAATATTACACTCTGATTCTTTACTTACCTAGAAAAAAAATTCAAAATAAATGCTAAAAATTTTATTTTGCATAAATGGAATCTTTGTAGATATATATCCTATGAAGATAGTAGATAAAGTTTTAAAAAAAAGTAGGAATGAAAAAATATATTGAAAAATATTTTTAATATTTAAAGTATTATTTTATTAATAAAATACATGGTTAGGATAGAATTATTCTTTGTGCAGAAGATGACAGCTATATTTCTTAAAATGCTATATATGACAGCAGTATAATGATATTTCAAAAGTCTTTTCAGGTATTATTTAGTTTACCTTTACTCTTTTGTAACAAAATTTTGGAGGACTGAAATTAAAGGAAAATTATATGAAACATTTGACCTGAAGCACCCCATGTCATGCCTATCTTCCAGACTGCTTCATTGTGTTAGCCTATTCAGATAACAATATGAAGTAGTAAAACAGATTTCTGCCTTTGAATATTCTTTGGGAGAAAAATGGTACTTCAAACTATGGCTTTAGTGTAAGAGTGCTGCACAGTGCTGCAGAGAACTAAGAGAAGAAAGCGTGACAATAAGGAACAAGTCATAACAGTCTTGCCACAGCCTTTGTCAAGGGAAATCAAAATAAATACGCATATCAATTCACCACCCATCAAATAATGAGACTGTCATGTGAGTTCTGGGTCTCTGTTGACATATCTTGAGCAGAAGGTTTAGGTTATATACACAAAAGGGAACACTCACTTTTTTTTTTTTCTATTAATAATAAGCAGTTACTCAGGACCACATCGTTCAGTTCTAACTCCTATTGGTATTTACTTGGGTAAATCACAATCTTAGAATACTGCTTTCATGGTAATCTTTGGATAACTTAAGAGCTTAATTATCAGACTCTATATTTTGCTATATTTGGCAATAGTTCCATAGTAACTTGCTTAAACAGGGAGGCTGGACCAAATGACTCACTTTACTCTCTTCCAACCTTACTCATTCACTGATTCAGTGATTTTGCTGACATTAATTTTAATAATAATTCCTCTAGAATGCCTTCTTGGTAATTTAGGCATGTAAAAGGCCATTGATTTCATCAGTTTACTGATTGTTTCATTTATATTCTGTGTTACTTCTCTCCCCTACCCACATCTCTCTTATTATCCACTACAAATCCACCTTGAAACTCAATAACAAAACTGAGCTCTAAATAGCAAGACAACCCCTTCATGCTCCCAAAACTTGAACCCTTTATTATAGACTTTGTACCTCCTTAACATAACATCTAGTCCTAAAATTCAAGCAGGATTCACCAATCTTTCTTTCACCTGCACTAAGTGTGGTTGACCCTTGGGTATCAAAACAAACATCCCCCTATAGGAGTGATACATTAATTCATGCACAGCTTTTCTTCACTTGGTTATTGTCATGTGTCCCAGAACAACTCCCAGTTCCCAGCTACTCAAGCAGCTTTTCAGCTTTTAAAAATCACTAGCTACTCTACTCCCACAATCCAAGATCATCTTTCCCCACCCATGTTCAGTAGCAGCTCACACTCCTACTCTGGCAGTGTGTCTGCCGCTGGTGTCCCCAGCAGACTTCTCTGTCTAATGCTGAGGTGACTCCCTGAAGAGTGAGTAGGGTCAGCATCTTACTTTGGGACTGGTGCTCAGAAAAAGGGAACCATCTTGTACAAAAGTCAACAGTTCAGTAGTCATTGCTTTGGTGAACCAATTGGTTTTTTTCCAACGTATGATAACAGTGCAATGCCTTGTGTGTTTTTCGAAATCCTTCTCCAAAACATCCCTATCCTGGATATTTAATGGGAAAAGCTGAGGAAGCTGAATAGTAGGGGCTTGCCTGGTGGGACTAGCCTTTTGAATGAATAATTACATAGATTTATTGCATATATGGATAGATAGATAGATAGATAGATAGATAGATAGATAGATAGATAGATAGATAGATAGATAGATAGAAATATTTATAGATGCATCATCATTAAATTGACTGAACAACCCTTGAAAATAATTTATTTTCAAAAGTCTAAGAATTTTGAATATGACTAAATCTAAATTATGTACAATGTATACAAATTTTACTTTACTTGTTTTCAAAACTATAAAAAAATTTGATTCCTTATTTTAATAATAGGATCAATAACATGTTGTGGTATATTCATAAAAAAAAAATAAAATAAAATAAAAACAAAAAACAAAAAAAACCTCCAAAACTAAAAAACCCGCAACAAACCAACACAATGCTTTCCAGTAAATATATCACTGCAAATGATCTGAGAGAAAAATTATTGATTCTTTTAAATGTCTATCACACAGCTTTCTGCAGGATACATTCTCTACCCACTTTACAGCACTACTGCCTGAGACTGATAATTCAGTCTCTGCAATCTGATTCCTAAACACCACATGTGAAGAGAGGAGCTGATAAGCATGTCATGGTTTTCCAAAAGCATGATAGTTATAGCATCTGTTAGTTGTCCTGAGATAATTTTTGATCACTCTGTGTGTGTACAAAAACTACTGTACTTTTGGAAGGCAGATAGAATGCTAGTAGTTTATGATGTCACCCAAAATAGAAAAGCATTACATAGCTCTACAATCCCACACAAATAAAGACCATTTTAAGCTTTCTACTGAAGATGAATTTTCCCAGGTGGTCAATTGCACTTGTCATCTGTTATTTTGGAAAGTGCACAGAATTTAATAGATGAGGTATATCAAACTAACTACATTAGGAATACACCAGCTGTCAATATGGCTTCAGCCCAACAGCATCTTTTGGGAAAAGCAAATTCCAAAATGAAGACAGTATACTATTAGTCTGATAGAATGATTATAAGTTTCACCATCTGTTGCACATTTCACTATTAATTGTGATTTGTATCAACAGATATTTTCTAAAGTCCACATTTTCTTTTTTTTATACATGAAACAGCAAAGCAGAATGAAAACAAATTGTCTTAAGTAAGGATGTACCAATGCTGAAGCTAAATCAGATAAACTTCACCCTGGTTTACCAAGGTAGGTATCTAGGCACTAATTACAGTAAATAGATCTAAAAATATCAGTGACAGAACATAAAAACAAACCAGAATTATTCATCTTTGCTTGAAAACTTACTAGATTTGCTTTTCAAATTTATTCCATTGTGCAATCGTATACTAGTTATGCTTAATATTTCAAAGCCCATCAATTGAATGTGATATGATTTTAACTACATTTAATCAAACATAAGTGCAAAAGCTGCAACAATTCCAAAATATTTAATGGCTAGATCTAAACTAGACAGGAATTTCTTGCATGTAAAATTGAATGTCTAATCAATCTATTTAACATGAAGGATCAAGACATTGTTTAAGTTTAATGGTATATTAGAAAAGAAAGATAAATAAATATTTAATTAGATTTGAGTCTTGGGATTTGATTTTGTGGTTTTGGGGGTTTTTAGAAGGGTTATTTTTCTTATCTTTTTTAATGTATCTTATAGCCCTAGAGATTGTTGTTTGGTTGGTTTTTGTTTGGTTGGGGTTTTTTTTGGTTTTGGTGTGTCATTCTTTCTTCCTTTATATTGATTTCAACATGATCCCCATCTGTTTCCAAGTGCAAGGCCTGATTCTAGTCCCAGCCACTATTCAATTTTGGCTTGTTGCCTACTACATTAACAGGCTCTATGCAGGGCTACAGCATTTATTTAGAAGTAAGATGAGACTCATGGTCAGACTAAGGATTGATAACATTTGCAACGTTGTAAGCATAAGTTAAAGAATTTGGAAAGAAAAGTCGGGTATTATTTAAATACTTTCATTCTTCTCACCTAAAACTAACATTTTCTTGACCTGAAGATAAACCATCACTCATATAATCTTTGTCCAAACAAGACTTAAAGCAAAAGGAATAACTGTAACAACAGGTACTTAGTATTATTGCCTAAGCCACACACTGAATTCAGACAATATTTTGTTTTCTCAAAAGCTTTTTCTACTTTGCCTTCCTTGTATTGAAGAAACTATAATTTCTGCTTCTTCCCCTGCTATTCTTTTAATTTCATTAACTGATTAACAAAGGGAAAATAAAACAGAACTCTGTAGTGCCTAATATGAGGTCGCATTCACTATAGGCAGGAAATTACTGTAGTAATTTTCACTATAGGAAATGACAATTCAATATTCAGAAGTCTCTGGAAAATCTGAGCAATAAAAGTGAAGCCATTCACTCTTTCTCAGCTTGGCAGCCATACCAATGATTGTTCAGGTAATTTGAAGCATTTGATATCTGCATTAGTCAGGGAATGGTTTTTTGTCGGCCTCTTTGGTAGGTTTCTTTGGTTTTGTCTTGTGTTTTCTTTTGTCACTGTTTGGCAATCAGTCAACACAGCAAGTGTTATCTTTTAGGACAACAGTTATCAATCTAATAACCAGTGCTTACCAAACTCAGAGCCAGATGAAAAACAGGCTTTCAGCTTACTGGGGAAAAACAATGTCCTTTTCAAGACTTATGATGAAAAGTGGATATACTGGCACTAATAACTTTTTGAAAATTTGCTGTGACAAGAACACTTTAGAAGCCTGTATCACATCCATTAAAGCAGAGACAACTTTCTCAATTGGTCTTTAAATTTCATATGAAATTGTTAGAAATATAACATTCTATGGGAAATATGTCGAGAAACATATTTGTGCCTTTATAATTGTCTTCATGTTTATAAAGAATATTATTAACAGAGAGAATTAAGAGGAGTGGGGTTTTCTCTCTTAATTTCATGTAAGGATATGTTCCTGGAGTGTCATTAAGGAAGATTTGCATGTTTTATAAGTACAGCATCAGATCACCACTGTGTTTAAATGGATGTGGAGAAGGACTATTACAGATGCACAGCAGATTTTTGTCAAGCAAAGTTAACTAGATGTATTTCAAATTGATTGCCAAGGTTATGGCATTGCTGGCATGCAACCAAAAACCCCTGCTTTTGCCCAGTATTGTAAAGGTATTTTATAATATTAAACTGCAGCACTAAGGGAAAGGCCATATATGGATATTTATATTTTAGAGAAGACATATTTATAACAGATCTTGAATAATTTTGCACTTTGGTGACAAATTCAAATACTCTAGATAGTATTCTGTAGGAGCTAGACACCTAGTGATAGCCTTTGTTTTTCTAAGACATTCTGTGCTTCCCACTGATAAGTGAAACATCACATTTTTCTTTTTAATTATCAAGGTCTTTATATTAATATTTTAGTTCTTAGTCTTTATTGGAACTACTAGTGAACTGAGATTCACGTTCTGGCAACTGCCTTCTCTTTCCTTTCTTCTTACCAGCTCTTGAGTTCAAAGTGCTATATCAATCATATTTTCAAGCCAATTACATTACTCTGGTTCTTTTGGATGACTTTAATGTATTTCTGAAAATGAAAATATGTCAGCCTGCTAGGAGCTGAATCTAAATTCCACATTTAATGACAGCACCTACGTCTATCTCTTCTTTTATCCTTTGGTCAAATAGCTCCAGAAATGCTCATTACCCTCCTTTCTTTGTAAAGCTGATCCTCCTATTTGAATTTTTTGAAGTCTGAAGCAGAAGGTCCATTTATCTGTTTAATATATACAATCTCTCTCTTCAGTCTTGAAGTAATGTTCAGGTCTTGTCCCTTACAGGACATACTACGTTCTGAAGGATATGGAAATGGGAACAGTTTTTCACAACCAGAGATTTTGGCACAATGGTATTTTTAATATCCACTACAAGATAGAAAAGTGACTCAGATCCATGATTTTTCAAATCTGTAGCTGTTCATTCATTGTCTTTTCCTAAATTTCTACTGCATAAGCAAAAGTTCTATCTCTAGCTCAGCAATAATTCTTTTGCAGTCTATTTTCTATACAGTAAGGTAAACCTAATCCATCTTATTTGGGGCTATTGATATCTCTGTATAGCTGTAACTTCAGCAGTTATCAACCTTTTTTTTTTTTTACCCTATGTGTTGGCAAAGAAGTACTAAAGACCCTAATGTCACCACTACTGGTAAAGGACTTTTGTAGTGCTGATTAGAAGAGTTCTCTCCTAAATCAGTCTGAAAGACCCCCATCAACATGGTAAAATCCAGACTGGCAAAATTTTCTTCTTAGTTGATGTTAAAAATTTGCTTCACTTTTATTTTTAAACAGCTCTTTGCCTTAGAATCAAGAATAGTTTATGTTCAAAAGGGACTTTCAGCTGTCATCTGGTCCAATCCTCCCTTCAAAAACCACAGAAATCTTCAACTCAAGTTGCTCCATCCAACCTGACCTTGGATGTTTCCAGGGATAAGGCATCCACCACTTCTCTGGGCAACCTATTCCAGTGTTTCACCACTCTCTTACCCAGTCTAAATCTATGCTTTTTTCAGTTTAAAACCATTACTCCTTCTGTTGCAACATTCAGATGATACATATGGTACAAATGATAGAACTATTTAAGGTCTATCCCTATCTTTCTTATAAGCCCCCTTAAATACTGAAAGGTTTCAATGAGGTCTTCCTGGAATCTTCTTTTCTCCAGGCTGAACAACCCCAGTTCTCTTGGTCTTTCCTAATAGGAGAGGTGCTCCTGCCCTCTCACCATCTTTGTGAACCTACTCTGGACTTGCTCCCTATGTCCTTCATATGTTGTGGTCCTCAGACCTGGAAGCAGTGCTCCAGGTGGGGTTTCACAAGGACAGAGTAGAGATGGAGAATCACCTCCCCCAACTTGCTAGCCATCCTTCTTTTGATGCAGGCCAGTATGTGGTTGGCCTTCAGGGCTGCAAGTGCACACTGTGGCTCATATCCAATTTTTCATTCATCATAACTCTCAAATCCTTCTCCTCAGTCTTCTCCCAGTCTGTACTCATGTCTGAGTTGTGCTGACCCATGTGCAGGACCTTGCACTTGGCCTTGTTGAATCTTTAGCTCTCAGGACTGTATAGGTCCCTCTGTATGGTATCTCATCCCTCAGATGTGTCAGCAGCACCTGTCCCTTCTTCCCTGTGCATATGCTTCTTGCCCTTTAGTTGATCAGCAGTTCCCTACCCAGTCAAACCTTCCTTTCCTTATTTCTTACACCTGGCGAACAAGAGCTCTCCTGCTCTGTGGAAAAATCTGCAAGCTCTGTTCTGCTCCCTTCTCCCTGAGGACAGTTTCCCACAGGAGTTAGTCCTACTGACTAACTCTTTTGAAGAGCTGAAATATTGCTTTCTTAAAATTCAGGGTACTTTTTTCTTCCCCTGACCCATATCCCTAAGGACTACAAATTCCACTGGTGAACAATACCATATCAGTTTTGATGCCACTGGTGAGCTCACTTGCATTGGTGACCATCAAGACCTCTGGTAGGGCTGTCTATTACCTAGGTCAGGAAGTTATCCTCCATGCATTACAAGAATCTCCTGGATTGCCCAAATCTTGTTGTGGTACTTTCCCAGTAGATGTTGGGGTAGTTGAAGCCCCCTGGGAAGACAAGACCCTGTGAACATCACGCTGCCTGATCAAGGGAAGCCCATAGCAGACACAGACCAATAGGTTCCTTTTGTTGCCTTGGTGTCTGATTCTCACCCACAAGCTTTCAACTTTCTTATGGCTGCTCTTCTGAGACAGCTCTTCACACTCAATCCAATTCTTGATGTAGAAGGCAACACCTTCACCCCTCCTTCCTTGCCAGTCTCTTATGTATAGGAGGTACCATCAACTGCACTCCAATAATGGGATTCATCCTTCTCTGTGCTGCCTTCTGTTGCCTGGATCTATGATTCTAGTAATTCTAGTAATAATGTCAATCCTCTGTAGCCTCTAGAAAAGGATCAGCCACTAAAGAGATAGGATAAACAAAAACTAAGAACATTCCACACAAAAACCCCATTAAAAACTAATGACACAAAGGAAACTCCCAAACAACTACTTACACCTCATAACAGATGCCAGCACCAAGCCGACCGACCAATAATACACTGAAGGATTAGACAGAAATGCACCATCCTAAAAAAAGAATACAAGTTGAGTCATAGTGGTTCTCTTTTCGTTTTTCTTCAAGGTCTATAACCGGAACAAAAAGTGAAAAAATCTAGCTTGAATGAACTGTCAGAATGAACTTCCCTACAATTCATTTCCTGCCTCCCACAGTTCTATCCAGCCAAAAGGTATATCCACTAACAGGCACAGCCATGCTACTTTTAAATGCATGACTCCCAAAGGGGAAAGAATTTTATGCATGGCTGCCACTGTATCTGGCAGTGAATCAGGGGCCTATGTTCCCTGGACAGAATTAGGGAAGATTTATTTGTCTCAGAGTAGGGTCAAAAACAGCATGCTGAACAAGCAGCTGGTAAAGTAACACCAAAAACAAGCTGTTGCAGAACTTCCACTTCAGTCTGGAATCTGGGTTGAAATTTAGGCAGCTCTTTCAGGATCTGATTTTAAAACATACTGTCGATGATATTTTGCATTTCATGTAGTAGATGTCAGAAGCATTTCTGCAGGGATTGTTTACCTGTGCTCAGTGATATTTTCAAGATATTAATTCCTTTTCAAGATGTGAATTTCTGCCTACTGAGGGAAAAACCTGAGCTGAGTGCTGCCAGTGCACAGAAAACACAACATCTTTGTAAAAAACCAGAAAGCTACAAGACAGGTTCAGAATTTGGAAATAAGGAATCTCTCAACCAAGCAGGTTCCTGAGCCAATAGGCTTATATTAAGATGCTTCCTAGGATTACTGTCCTTGACCCGAGGATTCAAGCTGTTTACTGTGCAGCAACTCACCTTAAACACAGGGACAGAAATTGATCTCTACCATCTCTCTTCAAGCAACAGCCTCAGAGTTAATAAATTTGCATGGAAAATATGAACTTGGATGTTCTCTTTACCTCCCATTGCTTTACATCAAAGCTATAGGAAAATATACACCTAGACTTTCTGAGTGAATATTTTCTCCTGCAATGGAAATGTATGTGCTTTGTATTTGAAGTACAAAAGCAAGTTGTATATTAAGTTCTGCTCAATAATATCCTGTAGTTCCTCAGAAAAGTGCCAAATGTCTTCCAAAGAAAAACATATTTTCACATGAGTTTCAGTTCTTTCCTAAGGTCCTCAGGGACAAATTCAGCTGAAGTCAACGATTCACGAAAATCATAGTGTGGCTTTTAGTAGTGACCTGAAGTAACAAAAACTGAAAACAAAAGGGTCCAGCCACCCCAATCCCTGTAACATTCCTGCTGTTCTGTGTAGTTCATTAATGTTTTGTTCATCTCCCTGTCCTGGCTTACCCACAGCCACCAGCCAAGCCCCATGCACCTGCTTGTTCACCAGCGGGATGGGGGAGAGAACTGTAGGGGTAAAAGGTGTAAAACTCGTGGGTTGAGCTAAAACCAGTTTATTATGGGAAAGAAAAGCTGCACACTCAAACAAGGCAAAGCAAGGAATTAATTCACTGCTTCCCACGGACAGGCAGGTGTTCACCATCCCCAGAGAGCAGGGCCCCATCATGCATCCTAGTTTTTACCTCCATGCTGTCTTTGAAACAGAATGACTCCATATTATTTCCTTTTGGATTTCTAAAACACAGGCTGTTAGCCAAATTTGCAGCTAAAATGTTGACCAGCCCAACAGATCCGGAAACTTCAAATGGAAATTATGTATAATTCCAGTAATTTCTGTATACTTGCCTAAATATGTTTAGAAATAAAATTTTGCAAATGAAAGGAAAGACCACTAATTGTGGCTGTTTGCAGATGTCTCTATTTGTAGAAGTTACTATTTATAGAACTCCCACTGTATGCAGTCTTCTGATCAGGAGAAAAAAAATGTCCAGCTACTTTAAATGTAAAGTCACATATTACCCATTAAACAAACTACAATAACTACCAGATAATTGGAATAGATATATACAACCATTAAGTTTCTGTCTATGTGAAAATATTTTTATTTTAAGCTTGTTTACACCTTTAACAAATTGCTGGGACATTATTTATGTGTTTTATATATGTAGGATATGATTTATCAATTCCTGGAAACTCCTACGTGATAGAGATCTTACAAATATTGTCAGTATATCAGATATTGAAATTATGAAGGTGTTCAGCACACCTAAATAAAGTCTTTTTGGTGTAGATGATAGGAACTGGAATAGAACTGTCAGAGCCAAATTTATGAAAGCTCTTCACAGGGCAGTGAATATATGCTTTAAATATATAATAAACCTTCCTCACAGATGGAGAAATAAGCTGCTGCTGCTGCAGTGACAGAGCAAAAAAGTTGCTGCTTTTGTCATCTGTTAGAGCCAGCAGTTGTGATGGGAATGGCATCACCAGCACTGTCACAATCAGCAGTGCTGATAGATCTGTGGAACTGGAAGGAGACATGAGAATTTTCAGAGGGAGAAAGCTTATTTAAAAATTGATAAGCCTTTCCACTGTTGAAAAAGGAAGTTTAATGCATATGATACTGCATGAATGAAGCTCTTACAAAACAGAAAGGTTACGTTTAGTCTACCAGCTCCATGCTTGAGTTTAGAAGATGAGAAACATGATTTTCCAGATGAAATAAAATACCTTAATTTTAATGTTTTTTTCATGTACTTCTGTGGTTATAACTGTGATGGTTTAAGGGTATAGCAACCAAGAGTTTGAAGAGTCCACATTTTACTAGACCAGTGGCTGAAAATTACAAAAAAACCCTGCTTTTAGCCACACAAGCCTTTCAGATCTGATCTTTTAGGATAGGTAAATAAATAAGGACAATACTATGAGCACAAACAGCCCATATATAGCAGAAAATTAAATGCTGTCTATGCAATGCATTACTAAAAATTTTTCACATTTCTATACAAGCTCCTCCTTTGTGCTGACAGATATCTTTATGTATAGAATAAAAGTGCAAGAATAATGTGAGCATAAGTATCTAATATTTATGTACAGATGTCCTTCATAAATGAAATTACTGCAGAAGTGGCAAAAGAAATCGTGGCATTTTATTTATGTGAAATAAGACAAAGTTCTACCATTTTTCTCTAGAATGTTTTGTTAAAGTCAGATAAAAATAATATATTGAACTTGTCATCTGCAAAATTTTTCTTGTCAAGTACAGCCATCAGTAGCATCTGTCACTGCAGAGCAGTTGCAAGCAGTAAAGTTGCAAGGAGTAAAAGCAGCTCTTGGTTGTGCAGCACTTTCAAGTCTTGCTTTTCCCAGTAGTGCATGCACTGTAGTTTGGGATCCTTGATTCTAAACTATGAAATCCTAGTTGTGTCTATAATATCCTTCCTTAACCACCAGGTGATATCTTTCTAGAATTATGTTTGGTACTGTACATGTATATGATTAATGAGCAGTATTATTCATATTTTTTCTTCATTTATGTCAAGGTCAAGCTTCCCTTTAGCATTTCAGATACTTTTTGAACTCATAATCCATCTGTCTAGCCACTTAGCTGCCTTTCCAAGATTTTTTTCTTGCTGCTTACCAGTACACTATTTGAATGCATCATGAGATTATTTATAAATGATGCATAAATCCTGCTTTTTTTCCTTAGTAATATGAGGGAAAATTTACATTTAAACGCATATAGGTGCAATTACAGCTATAAAAGAAGAAAAAAAAAATCTTTGGCTTAAAAAATATTCCAATGAGAGGAGGATTTGCATTTCACTGCTTCAGTTTTGCATATATTTGGGCAATTTTACAGGTATTGACAATTACACAAACACAGAAATTTGTCTGCCTAAACAAACACAGTGGAAGTTGTTGGTTTGTTTTCCGGGGGCTTTGTTAAGTTAGGTTTTTTTGTCCTAGCGCTGAATTTATTTTTACAGATGTTGCTAATTTTTTTTTATTTACAGCATCTGTAAATGTAGGGCCAGAGGGCACCACCAGACCTTTGCCACCCTGAGCAGCCTCATCAGGGATGCACATCCCCCAGCTGCATCCCAGCGTGGCTGTGCTCAGCCTTGCCCTGGCTACTCTCACGAGCTGAATGGCCTTTCTGGGTGGTTGCCACTTTTGATGGCTACCACTCATTACCTTGCCCCTCTGGGACTGTGCTAGACCACATCCAGGTCAGAGAGAGAGGGATTGGCCTTGGGCTGTGCTGGGGTATCTCACTTGGCTCCTGGCTTGTGTGTCCTTGTGGAACAGCCTCATTCTGGCATCTGCCTGATCCTTGTGCAAATTCTGATTTTGTTAGACAAAACTGACAGATTCCTGGATTATAAACTAATCACAAGACACACACAAACACATAAAGAAAAGAAATTCAAGAATAATGTCCCACTGATTTGTTAATTAGTCATTTATGAGTAAATAAAACAGAGTGCAGCATCTTTCCAATCAAGTCACCCACAGAATTAATTTTAAAATTATTGCTGTGTTAAAAAAAGTCTTTTTTTCGTATTCACATTTCCAGAAAGTAAATGTTCTTCCAGATATAATGATGATATAAGCAACAATAAAATTAATAATATGGTAGTATCACTGAGCAGCAGAAAATTGTCAGTTCTTCATGACTACAAAGCATATTCTGACAAAGATTGACCAAACAGTAAAGGAATTTTAATGTAGACAATTGCAAGTACAGGTACAATGATCACAGTCATTTCAAAGTCTTGTGCAAGCTAATCTAGTTGACCTTGCTATGTACAGAAAGTTGAACTAGATAATTTCCTAAGGTCCTTCCAAATTTGTCCTTTCTGTGATTGTGTGATTTGACAGTTTCATAAATGAATTCCTCATCCTTTTGACTCTTCTAAAAACAGTAGCCTTTGACTGTGCAAGTTTCACTTTCACCTCGTCATGTTCCGTGATGGATAAGCACATGTACATCCCTAGGTTCCAGTTTGTCATAACAAGCTTATGCAAAGATCTCTCCCATCCTCAGAACCTGACATTCATGTCAGCCCTCTACACCTGATGTGCTTCTCTCTTGTTTTATGCCCACACCCCCCCTATATTATCTCCCATGCAGGGCCTAAACATACAGTCTTATTTCCACTCAAAGCAAGAAGCGTCACAAAAAAACCTAGAGTATGGAAAGAATTAAAAAACCCATCTAACGCAAAATCTCAGCAGAGATTTTTATCTTAAGATTCAGCAGCTTTATTTATTACTCCGCTTGAATCATGGGTAGAGTGAATTTGTATCTGTTCAGTAAAACTCATAGAAAAAAGAAAACAGGAAAAGAAAAAAACAGAAACCAAAGATATAAGTTCCATTTTTCCATTTTAAGATTTTGCTGAGCAACAGATTGCTAGTAGCTCAGTTTCCATACTAGAAATATGCCACAAAAGGTCTTCCTTGTCCTTGGAGACCTGTGATGTCTTGTGGAGATTTTTTCCTACGGTTTAATGCAATTATAAATTATATATTTATATCTCTTCATTTGTATGTATCTATATATATATATATCTTCTGTATATCTATATATATATGTTCTGTATCAGGTTGCAATAATTGGATTCTACTGTTAACAGAATGCTGTCAGAGGCTCCCCCTAGTAGCATTAAAAGGAAACACCTACAGGAACATACAATTAGAGACAATTTTAGGAGTTCTACTTCATAAATTCCAATTTCTTGCCTCTACTTTCATTCCTTTTTAAAAAACAATTTCCCCTACATAATTTTATTTCATCTAAAGTGATGAAGATTTTGTCACCCTTGTGAAGTATTTTGCTATCTACAGATGACAATAAGAGCTGCTATAAAAGATAGTAAACTTTGTATGTAGGTAGGTTATATCCTAGGAAAAGTCTCTTCACCCAGAGGGTTGGGCATTGGAACAGACTCCACAGAGAAGTGGTCACAGCACCAAACCTGACAGAGCTCAAGAGGTTTGGATAATGCTCTCAGGCACATGGTGTGACTTTCGGGGTGTCCTGTGCTTGGCCAGGAGTTGAACTTCAATAATCTTGATGGGTGCTTTCCAACTCATCATATTCTATGATTCTATGAAAATCTTACATCTAGAGACAGCACAATTGTTTATGGAATTGTTCTTGCCCAGTCAAAAATGCCATTCAACCCATCACTTTGGATACCCCAATTGAAATGGAAGCATACAGCAAATTCCATGCCATTAACAGAATATATGGCTGGAAGATTGTTAACAAATAATGGATTCAGTCTCTGACAATTGGACTTATTTTGCTTAATGTTTATCTTCTGTATTAAATGTCAGTGCTCTCATTGCACAGAAGAGAAGGCAGCACTTTTGAATGCATAAGTGATCTCACTTTAAACATTTCATCTTGGATGGGAAGAATAGCATGGTAAAAGTACCAACTTTTCCCTCCTAAATGTGAAAATTATAGCCAGCTAAATGAAATTTAGGTGTGTATCTTGTAGAACCTTGCATCTCTTCAGGTAATATTAAAATTCCAAAGTAGAAACAAAATTGAAATTAGATTAAAAAACATTCTGTAATTAATTGTTGCTTACTACTGTACCCTCTGCTCTTCCTTAATGCCTGTAGCACTCACTGATTTCCAGTAGAGACAATTGTACCACCCTAGTAGTACCCAATACTGAATTCCTCTATGGAATTACATGAGATATTCCAGATGAATGATATAACTAAGCTTGCACTCACATTTTATAGGAACCAGGTGTGAGGTACTAATGTGAGTGACTGATTCATGAGCCTGTGGCTGAGCTCTACATGACCTCCCAGATTCACTAGTATAGAATGCCTTAGGGATGAAACTTTGACACCCTAGTGAAAAGAACTTCTGTTAGGAAAATGTCATTAGCAATTTGTAAACTCTAAGAAAATCAAAACACGCTTCTAGCTGGAATAATTGGTGTTTCATTATGAATGAAAGCAGCAAAAACATGTAAGCATCTGAATATTTACTCATATTGTTAAACCTGAAAGTGTAGGAGATACAAAATTGTGGTTAGACATCTTAGGTTCCTATATTTGTGTGACTCTAAATATGCCTTGTATAGCTCATCTTGACTTCACAAAATTTAAATAAGCAGCTGTTAAGAATGGTTTTGTACATTCTATACACAAAGGAACATGATTTATTCCTGTTGTAGCTGTATTTCAAATTGTTGAAGTTGCACTGATCTGATGTTTCATTATTGTTCATTTTCATAAGTCTTCCATTAACATATAATATGATTTTAACAACTTCCTTAGTTTAATTCTAAATTTGAATATTCATGGCACCTATTATAAATTCTAATCAGAATGATGACTATTGATATACTTGTTCACATCCTCACATGACAATTTTCAGAGTTTGCCTTCATACCACTTAGGGGACTGAGTGCCTCTCATTTCATGCTCTGGCTGTCCATATTCTATCATTAAGCATCTGACACTCTCCTTTTGTGGTACAGATGAAGTAGGTGTCAGATCAGGGACTGTGAATTCCATGTGTTTTCAGAGCCAAGTTCCAAAATGCATGTTCATCAACTTTAAGATGGTGGAGTAATAGACCATGTATTTATGGTGCATGGAAAAGTCATTATTTGAAACATCCACCATGCTAAGGGTCAATATTTCAAATAGAGAGAGCAGGCAAAGTAGGCAACTGTTTTGATCTCTGCATTTGGCTACACCAAAAGTCCATTTGGACCCTTTGGATCCTTGAAGTACTCTTTCCTGAGGATGCTTGATTGGTTAATACAGAGGAACTCCTAACTGTCCTAGTCTTGCCCTAAGTGAGCCCCTACATAGTCTGGGAGAAGATAAAGCTCCTGCAGCAAGAGACTGGGAAAGGCAGTGTGAATTATTCCTCACTTGTGAAAAGGCAAGCATCTGTGGGATTGTCTGCACCCAAGGACCTGGGTGTACTTGGTAAATAATGCAGAAGGATGAGGAGATCCTGTGCCTGCCTTCTGGAGAATTTTCTTCCCTGGGAAGAAATAGCCAGTGATGTAAGTTGCATGTCATAGGAAGTAACGTAGCAGAAACTACCTGAACTGATGAAGAGTGAGCTTCACAATGAACTGGGTGAGTGCAGTGATGACCAAAATCAGGTTGGTGTCGGCAGTCAGCAAATATTGCTTCTGTTGTCCTGAGCAGCCACCATGATGCAGGAGTCCCAGATCACAGTCTTTTTTCTGGACATTTTGTGGAGTGACAGAGACCCACAGAGTGGGCAAATTTGCCCTCTGTAAGTAAGAGACCCCCATTAAGGCACAGGGTAGTTAATAGAATCTCTAAATGATAAAGATGGTTTAAGGATGTAGTATAATTTATAAGAGTTGGTAAAATGGGGTTTCAGGAATAGGAAACATACAATTGAATTGTCAGAAGATATGTAAATGTATCAGATTATGTGGGACCTGAGCATTTTACAAATGGTATGAAATAAGGGCTAGGGATCATATTGGATTTGGCTGGGATGGAGTTAACTTTCCTCAGAGCATCTTATGTAGCACTTTGCTTTTTCTTGTAGTTGGAAGAGTGTTGATAATATTTTGACTGTTGCTTAGCAATACTCCTACAGTATCAGGGCTATTTTTGCCAAACTCCCACATGATAGCCACTAGGCTTGGTCCAGGCAAGAGTTTGAGAGGACACACAGCTGGGACAGACAACACAAACTGTCCAAAGGGATGTCTCATATCATATGACTTTGTGCTCAGCAATAAAAGCTGAGGGGAAAGGGGAGGAAGAGGAGCAGTGTTTGTTGTTAAGGTGATGCTCTCCAAAGCAACTGCTACATGTACTGAGACTCTACTTGCCCAGAAGCCACTGGGCATTACCTGGTGATGAAGCAGAGAAAGAAACATGTCTTGCTTTGCTTCTTTGCACAATCGTTGTTTTCTATGCTCAAACTGCCTTCATCTCAGCCCATAAATTTTTCATCATATTTTCTCCCACTGCCCTGCTGAGGTGGAGGAATGAGAAACCCACTAGACAAGGTTAACCCACCACATTTGTACTTAAAAAGCAGGTCCAGTCTTTGGAGTCAAAATATCCTCCAGTGACAAGCCTTCATGCCTTTTGCATATCTGGAAAATCTGAGTAACTAACAAGAGAAACAAAATTAAACTGAACATAGACACAGAACGAAACTAAGATATGATGACATTTTTAATTATAAAATCCAGTTTGAATTTATCCTTAATATAAGAGACAAAGATATTTTAGGTGGTGAAGGAATACCTAGATTTGCAGTGGCCAGCATGAAAAAGGATATGTAAGACAGATATTATCTTTGCAATGACTGAAGGAATTGAATTTGCATTGACTTCTTTGGGATAAAAATTTTGTGCTGGTTTGTTTTCTTAAGTTTCCACCAAATAACTTGTTTTTTTCTGGAAATCACTGGTTCAGAATACTGTTGTACATTCATAAAATAGATTGATATTTAATCTTTGGGGGAAATGCATCTGTTAACATTTTCTGTAAAGCATTAGTGAAAAGTATTTCCCAATTAAAGTCAGAAGATTTCAGAGGATATAATGGAGTCACCATAGATATTTTCCAGAGAGTAGAAATCTCAGCAGGTGGAAAATGTTTGGTTTGTAATTAACAGTATGTAGTTATTGTTAAGGAATGTGATTTTTTATTTTTAAAGCCGACAATTTAACTTCTATGTTTTCATTTAAATTTTCTACCAGGAAAAAAATGCTGAAAACCAAAAATGAATGGTTAGATAAATATTTTTTCTCATCAAGTGTATACACTTCTCCTTTCTTTAGGCCAGTGGTACTGTATGTCTGAGATGTCCTTTTTTATATCATGACCCATTCTATGTTGCTTCTTTTTCCCATTCCTCTCTGCTATTTTTTTGCCACACAACTACTTGCTTCATTTCTACCAGTCTGTTCCCAAACATGAAAATAAACTTATTCTACTAGAGTGTGAAAAAATGTCCAAAGATAGCATATCAAAATTTCCAAACACTGTTACGCATCATCAGAGGATGGAATTAAAAGAATAATTTCTCCCTCAGCAGCTCCAGACAACCAAGGAATACTGAAACACATTTCTGTATCTTCAGTAGAACCAAGTATGGCTGCATTTTTTGATATTCAGATAATTCTTCAACACAGTCATTAAGCTATTATCACACTTTTTTTTTAAAGTTTGGAAAGACATTCATGGACATCTCTTCTCTTCTCTTCTCTTCTCTTCTCTTCTCTTCTCTTCTCTTCTCTTCTCTTCTCTTCTCTTCTCTTCTCCCCTCTCCTTTTCCTCTTCTTCTTTTCCTCTTGTTTTCCTCTTCCTCTTCTCTTTTTTCTTTTCTGCTTTTTACTACCTATACAAAATTATGGTTGTGTCACAAAAAGTTTAAATAAAAGTAAATCAAACTAGCCATCTAGTCAATTTGAGAAAATGTTAAGTCAAGTAATGGGTAAATCAATTAAAGCTGATGAAAATTCCTTTCTTAATTGAATATTAACAGCCAGTATCTACTGGATCACAGTGAGTTTTTGTCACATAATTCATTAAATGCATAAATTGTTGTATGGCTTCATTTCCTTATTTATCTTTAAATATGTGTAAGGGGTAAAAGCTTAACATAGGATTTAACTAACTCTAAATACACACAGAGAGCTTTTCTTTAGCAGCAATTCTTCTGTAAAAACCTCTTATAAGCCTGTTCATCTGCTACCTATAATTTGCCTTAAAAGCATTGTCTCAATTCATCCTTGAAGAAGGAATTCCACCTGATTTCAGAACAACATAATGTAGATGTGATAAAGGTTGCAGTAATGACCTCAAAGATTTTTCTTATATGGATGATGGGAGCCAATCAGGGAATCCTGGGTGGATTACAAAGAGTAGTTGTCCTCTAAAGACACCAGTCAGGATCTAAAACCTTGAATAAAATGAACAAGAATGTATATAGAACATACAGAATAGAGTTCTAATTCTCTTTCTCTAGAGAATGTACAACTAAATTTAGACAAAATTGCATGTGTTTAGCAAACTAAGCTATGAATAATTCTGTAGCCTTTTCAGGTTCTTGCTGGTGGTGGTTTTTGTGGGGGGTAGAGGTTTGTGGTTTTGTGGTCTTTCTTCCATATTGTCTCCACAGTCTTCTCTAATTTGGAATTTTCCCATCATATCCAAGGGTGTTCTTTCACTGATATTCTCTCAACTATGTCACAGTAAAAGAGTCCTTGTGAAAGTTTTCTTAGAATTGAAATTGTGGATCTAGCCTTCATTTTGGTAGTGCTAACATGAATGTCTCAGGATGCTCAAATAAGATTAGTCTCAAAGAGTGTTTATATCTTTGGGTGACACTATAGTAGAAAGCAATTAAATAACTGCTCTCTCTTCCACTCTCCTTTTATTCCTTTGTAGCTTCTTTTCTTGTTCCAGACTTCTCCCCTACCCCATAAAATAACTTCTTAAAATGGTAATATCTAGAAAAAAGGTGAAAAATGTTAATTTTTTAGCATAAAAAAAAAAAAACAACCCAAGACTATTTCTTTAGTTAACCTTAATTTTTTATGCATAATTCTTTCAAGTCCTAGACTTTTTGCTGGGAAAACAGCCTAGCCTGATTTGCAGTATACTCAGTTTTTCTCCAGCACTTCAGCCTTCCAAGAGACTGATAAGTTTTGATCTCACATCTCAGCATTTGCAGAACAATGCTCTTGGAGGATGGGAGCTGGAAGGATTCTTTTCATAGCCACAAGCTACACAGCCCATCACTTCACACTTTTCTTCTACTCTGTTGATAGCTTTTGCTTTTCTTGATTTAAACACATATGGGGCTTCCTTAGACTTAATTTTATGCTTTCAGACAGGCAGAAATATAAAACTGAGCAAAAAAGGTCACAGATAATATTCATTAAAATTTAATACAGGCATTTTCTCAGCTCTTCACGGGGGATTTATATAAGCATAAACAAGGAAATCCTCAATAAGAAGAGTTTTCAACTCTGCTATAATTTAATTTCTTCCTGTAGTAGTATATGAAATCCTAGAATGTTTAATACTTATCTGGTAGTGGAAAAGCAATGTATATTTTTAATTTTCTGGTTTAGTGTATGTCACAATGATGATAAAAAGCAGGTTGCAGGTAGTTAGGCTTGTTAGACATTCTCCCCTTAAAGCATTGAAGTAATTTTTATATAAAAGTTGTGAGCAATATTTTTCAACATAGGAAGGAAACAAAAAAATGAAACAGAAAAATTGCCAAATATAATTGAAATATTAATATATTCAAGAACCAGATGATGCAAACTAGCTTTTAGTGAAGTGTTTTTAACATGCTAACACCATCAAGTAATTTAGGTAATATTTTATTTTGATAAATATACTTTACGTCCTAAAATAGTAACAAGTTTATGAGAATATATAATAAAATCCAAAATTAATTTTTTCAAATTGAAATTACTTGATGTTAGTTGAATAAATAGCACTAAACACAGAAACATAAGGTGGGAGAATATAATATTAAGTATGACTATAAAAGTTAAAATTTTTAAAGGCATCATCTCACTATTATCTGTATGCTTCTAGAACATACAAAGGGAAATATTAGAACTTGTGGAGATGGTAAAGTTATGAATTTATCTCTATAAAAAATAAAAATAAATATCTGTTTACTTCAGTTAATGCACCTTTTCCCCAGACACTCATTTGCACCTTATTGTTGAGTAAGGCATATGTATACATGACTAGTTCTTGACAAATTAAATGACAGTATCTTTGGTCTTCTTCTATTTCTCAGTGAAGCTTAGAAGAAAAATTGAGAACTGTTGCAGGCCTAAAGGAGATAAAGAGAGCAGAACTATATCATCTATATAAAAAGGGGACAATAATAGTAGATATTCAAGAGCGGTAGATAGAAATAAAACAAGAAATACTTCATAATACTTCTACTTATATGCTATTCACCTTCTGTTTCTAGGTAAATTATAAAATTTGCATCAGGTACTTACAGATCGGGAAATATGCATTGTTGAAGTGTCTGTCAGGAATCTAATTTATAATAAAATATCTGATGGGTCTCAACCTCCAAAGTCTTCATGTATTGGACCTTAAACTTACCACAGACAAAGTCCTGTAGTATGAAAACCTTCAATTAAATATGTTGTATGATGTGGTAGATTGGCCCTGGCTGGACACAAGCTGCCCAACAAACACATTCTATTGCTTCTCTCCTCAGCTGGTCAGACGACAGAAAACAAAAACAAAAGGCTCATGAGTCAAGAAAAGTGCAGGGAGAGATCACTCATCAGTTACAGTAATGGACAAAACAGACTTGGGGCAGTTAATTTAGTTTATTGCCAAGCAAATCAAGAGTAGGATAATGAGAAATAAAAATAAAATGTTTAAAACATTTATTCTTCCAATGCCCACCATATTCCTGGGCTTAACTTCACTCACTAAATTCTCTACCTCCTTGCCCCTGGCTGCACAGTCAAATGTGGGTTGAAGTCAGTTCAGCACAGGCTGTCTCTGCCACTTCTTTCTCCTCAGGGAGATACACTCACTGAGTATACTCTCCTTATTCTCTTCCCCTGCTCAAGTGCAGCATCCCTCCCATATGAGAAAATTTTCTGTGACTTCCTCCAGATCCTTGCCAGGGACTTCAATTCTCATGAAATGCTTCAGCATGGCTGCCTTCCATGGAGTCACAAATCCTGCCAGCAAACCTGCTCCAGTGCTCCTCTCTCCACAGGATCACAGGTCCAGGAGCCTGCTCCAGAATGAGCTTCCAACAGGGTCACAGCCTCCAGGTTTGGGCATCCACCTGCTCTTAGGGGGGATCCTCCAGGGCTGCAAGTGGATCTCTGCTGCCCTGTGGACCTTCATGTGCCACAGGGTCACAGCTGCCTCACCATGGTCTCCACCAGGAATCTCATCTCCAGTGCCTGAATCGTGTCTTCCTGCACCTTCTGCACTGACCTCGGTGCCTGTAGAGTTGTTAATCTCAAAATTCTCACTCCTCTCTTCAAGGCTGTAGTTGGTTGCATGGAACACTTTTTCTCTCTTCCCAATAATGTTATCCCAGAGGCACTACCAACATCATTGGTGGGCTCAGCCTCAGCCAGAGGTGGGCCTGTAATTGGAGGTGTCTGACATTGGCTCCATTGGATGTTGGGGCAGCTTCTAGTAGCTCTATAGAGAGTCCCTCTCCCTGCATCCCCCTGCTACCCAAACCTTGCCACATCAACTCACAGCACAGTCCTAGTGTTCCCAGGTAAACTGAAAGAGTCCAAACATACATGTTTATTTTTGGGTACTTGTGCATAGGAACAAGTAATTTCTTCCATTAGCTTCCAAAAGGACTGAAAAACAGATCTTAACTCATTTAACTTTTTTTTACTTTGATTTCATTCTTCAATATATGCATTCTTTAAAGTATTTGTTATAAGTCACATTTATCCAAATACTTTATGAAACTACCCATCTAAATTTCCCTTACTTAGACTTTGATCTTTTATCTGTTTTTGTTGCTGAAAGTTTCTGATTATCTGCTTTTTACTTAAGTTGTCTGATTTATATAAAGAAGACTAAATAAAAAACAAATAAATTAGGAAATTCCTAGCTGTTTTGAGGACATAAGTAAGATGACCTCTTCAGGAATAAATTAATCTTTGTTATCTTGCAAAGTATTTTTACTCCAGATTCCAGACAGGTATTCCCCATTAGATATTGAAAAGAGAATAGAGATCATCTCAAAAAGTGAGAAAGAAGGAGTAAAAAGTAAGCAGCTATGATTTATAACACATCTTGTAATCACAGAAGTATCCAAAACTAGAGATAACCATGAATAAATTATCAAGACTGGTCAGTGGTGCAAAGTAAGAGAGAAAGTGTTTAGGAACACAGTGGTCCAAAGAGAATACATCATAAAACAGTTCTGCTAAAACTGCTTTTAGGATTTTTGTGTTACATTTGGAATTGCTCTGTTTTTTACTGTAATGCAAAAACTGTAGATTTTCCCCATTGTCATCATTGCAGCCATTGTCATGACATTGAACCATACTGTGAACTGTCATGCTTTGTTCTTTCAGCAATAACGGTTTCAGAAAGTATATGAATTATGTTTCACTCAACTGACAGATAAAAAGTAAGGATTTCTTTCTTCTTTTAACAACTCTTAAATTATTCATTAAGTGGCCTTCACAATGGTAGCAAGAAGTCTTTTTTCTGCTGTTTATTTGGATAGAATACCTTCCATTTAAGCTTAAGGGTAAAGTCATGTTTTTGTGTAGCATAGAAGTTGCCAGAAAAAAAACATTTTTTTTAAGCTATCATTAAAAAGTTCTAATGTTTTTTTAGATTATCTTCTTTACCAATAAGCCTAAAAATTAGAAATAATTCATAGCTGTAGTTGGTTGACCTTGGGAAGCTGCCAGGTACCCACCAAACTCATTGCTCTATCACTCACCCTCCTCAATATGACATAGAGAAAAAAATGACAAAAAAATTCTGGGTTGAGATCAGGACATGGCGGTCACACAGAAATTACAATCACAGGCTAAAGAGATTCAGCTTGGAGAAATTAATGTAACTCCTTGCCAAATAAGCAGAGTAGGATGATGAGAAATGACAAACCCCCCCAAAGTCCCAGATCTTTCCTCACACCCTTCCCACCTTCCTAAGCTCATCCTTATTCCCATCTCCTTTGCTTTCTTCCATTAAATGGTGGATGGGGAATGGGGATTGCAATCAGTTTTTAGCACATTGTCTCTTTATTCCGCCTTCTCCTTTTTTAGCTGCTCCAGGATAGGCTCTCTCCTGTAACAAAGTTCTTCACTTCACAACCTGCCATTTTGTAAGGTGGCAGAGCAAAGCCAGACAAACTTTTTTGTAGTTTGTACTACAAGACTTGCTTTTATATGGCCAGAATTGTGGAACATGACTACTGGGTCCAGGGTTTCTTAAAGAAAGAACCAAAACAAAACAAACAAAAAACCCCAAAAAACAAACCCCCCCCAAAAAAAAACTAGAAGTTACTGGCCTTTGCAAACAACTTACAAAAAGTGATTTTATTAGAACTAAATCTACTGCCTTGTTCAGATTGAACAGAACATTCATTTAGTAAAAAATTTCAATGATCCTCAGCCCTTATTTTGATGCCCCAATGGACCTATGTCCACGGGTTCCATAAGAAGGATGGCATGATGAAATGTCTATTTCAGAAATTTCTAAGCAGAAATGTCCTTTATTTATGAAAGCCTCCACACAAAATCTTTTGAATGTGATCTTTTGATGTTAAATGACAATATTGTACGAAAGAGCACAACTGTCCAAGTGTGACATGTATTGAACACAAAATGATAAAGAAAACATTCCTAATGTGTTTATGTAGACCAATTGTTATGAACAACTTTTTTTCATTTGCCTTCCAGAACATTAAATTTATTTATGAAGAGCATTGGCAAACACTGAAATACACAGCCCAGCTTCAGCTACAGCCCCACCACATCCCAGTCAGCCTGTGAGCCAAAATCCCAGCCTGTCCCCGTGCCCAGGGATGTGCCTGATTCCCAAGCCAGCCCTGTGCTCCTGGCTGGTGTTTCTGATGGACCCCTGATGAGCCCCCACACCCCAGACTGATGCTGGGACCTGCTGAGCTCGGGCTGCACACAGCAAGGAAAACCAACAAAGATGGAGAAAATTAATCTCTCTGAAGAGCCCTCTAAAAGGAGAGAATAAAATACTTTGAATGACTTCTGGGTACTTGCTGTAGTATACAGAACCATTTCCTCTTTCACCAGGATCACAAAGATGAGGGAAGTCATTGCTACTGTCCAAGAATGGAACTCCAGGGGGAAAAAAAAAAAAATCATTAGAAGACAAGAAGATATTAACTGTATACAAAGGTTAAATATCAGGCATGAAAGAGCTAATTAAGAGCTTTTAACTCAAATTTGCTGGTTCTAGAGCAAACAGAAATTGGGTATAGAAGTCATTCTTCTAGACTGGAAAACCAGCATACAGTGGGACTGGAAAAACAAAAATTCAGAGTAACTGAAAATAAATCAAGTGGAAATTAAAAATATTAATATTATAGTATATTTTCCTTAATGTACATACAGGAAAGCTAGGTAGTAAATCATTACTTGAATATTTGTGAGCAGTGATTTATATAACTAAAAAAATTCACTCTTCTGAGCATTCACTTTGCCTAGTATAAGACTGATATAACAGTCTCAAATTATTAAGTGGAATACTTCTAACTTCAAACAAAAGTTAACTTTTGTTAACTTCTAGCTTCTGACTTGAAAGGTCAAAGTCAGGATTACAGAGTAGAAAACATTATCCAATTTTTTTGCATTAGTGAGTCATAATAAAGCCGACACAAGAGCAAAGCATATTAAAACTAGTTCTCCAAAAAACAAAACAAACTGAAGAAAAGAGGAATGAATGAAACAGCTAAGACAGAGGATGAAACTGTAGAATAAAAATCAGATTATAAGCAAGCATTTTCACAGCATTAGTTCTTTGACTTGGTAAAAATTGCTACTTTACTTTCTTATTATGCTTATCAGAATTAGCTTCCCTGGAATCAATGCATTTACAGCAGTATCAGCTCAATGAAAAGTGACCAGCAAAGTCAATAATTTCCTTTGGTGTTCAAATATACATTACAAAGTAAATTTCACCATCATTTTCTTTTGTGAAAGGTAGAATTTTCTCTTGTAATTTCCTACTTCACTCTTACAGCCCTGTCCATAGTTGTCTGCCTGTCATATTTGAGTCCAGAACTTAAATTTCCCAGTATTACAATTAGCAATAGTGGATAATATAAAGTTAAATTTGTAAAAGATACAGGGTAGGAACAAAATGTTTATGTGGTAGGCTGAAGAAAAAAAAACTGTTCTTAAATGAAATATGTAAAACAAAAACTTGAAAAAATTGTGTGGGCTTTCTAAGCTTACAGATGAAACATTGGGCAGAAATTCATAGAAGCTTGTAGAATATCTCAACCAGGTCACAATGGCACCTGGAAAAAAAAATAGCCTGATCTTATTAAAAAAACCAACCTATTTAACTAACTATATTATGACTAGGGTTTGAAATTATCATTCTACTTTTAATTATGCTTAGAACTATTGCAAATCAAAAAGAGAAAAAAATTAAGAAGCAAATTTTAATAAATATTAAATCAAACTTTAGAAGACATCTTTCATGCCATCCTATAAAGGGATACCTTTGCCAGACAATAATAATAAGTTATTCCGGTCCACTAAGCTTGATATTTAATTAAATATTTTTAGAAACAGAGAAAAGGTCAAAAATGTATTATATTATTTACTGCTGCTTCAGTTCCAAACCTAGCCTCCAATATATGATATATCGTAATCAAACTTTTAATTATTTAGGTAGAAGACAGTTAACTATGTACAGAACATGCCCACTAATGCAACTGCAAAATTTTAAAAGAGGTGAAGAATAAAAATCCAAATACTCTGTCACTTAATAATTCAAATTACCTCCCAAAATTCAGTGATACACTGTTAGCAAATGAGCATTATCCACTCCTTTATTTTTTACTTTCTGTTAATAATTTCCAAATTCTTTGAATGATTTTTGATCTTTTACTGTTCTGTCAATCATTTCAGAAGACATCTTTGCCCTCTAAATAAAAGTTCAAAGTTTCAGCTTTATTAAAAATTAAAATATTTAAACCCTGATTCAAGAAACTATTCCATTGTGCATCTAAGTTGAAAATCAACAACCAATTCAAAGTCTGAATTTACAACTCACTTCTGTTGTGCTTCTTTGATATTCCACATGGATCATTTTCAACCATGGCTGGTGAAATACTCTAAATATACATCTCAAATAGTGAACACATTCACCCAGATATGCTTCATCAGAAGATATACTAGAAACCAAAAACGGTGCAGTAATCTGCACTTTCATACAGAGCTAAGAAACACCAAGTTCCAGTCCATACTTCAGTGTGTAACTCCTGTGTGATATAGCATAAATTATTCCATCCTAGATCCTTGCATTTGCTGAGTCACTCCCTCTTCTTAAGCTGCAGAGGGGCTGATGTTACCTTTCCTGTCTTTGAAATGAAGAAAAGAAAAACAAGGTTCTGTGGTGTAGTAAAAATGCTTACTAAAAAAGAGTCTTTTAACAATAGTGAGAGATATAAAAACTACTAAGAGATGCTTGTGTAACAATTCAAATATGGCCTTTCCTACCTTCCCCACTTCTCTGTGTGTCCTGTAACACATTTGTTAGGACCAGTTAACTATAAACCAGATTAATTTTTTCAGCTAATATGGATGAGTTTTATCAAAAATTAGGAACTAGCCAAACCCAGTGGAATATGCTCATCTGAAAGTTAACATAGATAATTCACATCATTTTTCTTTCCCACAAGATTTTTTTTATAAGATCAGGGAAAAACTTATTTCCTGAAAGGGCTGTTCGAGATTGGAACAGACTGCCTGGGGAAAAGGATGAGTCTCTATCCCTGGGAATATTTAAAAGACAGCTGTGGCATTTAGGGTCATTTGGACATGTTATCTCAACAGTTGCATTCAATAATCTTAAGGATGTCTTCCAAAATAAATTATTCCATGATTCAGGCTGTTTCATATTATCCATGTCCATTTCCTTTGCTTTCTCCTCTTTGTTTCCATTCCTAAGTACCAGAATTCTATTCCTTTCCTTTGTTTCCTTTTGTCTTTATCTCTTTAAAAGAGACCTGGAAATAATTTGCATTGGTTTTTTTTATATCCAGTGTCTTTAGCGGTCTGTCAGATTTTGTATTACTTCAGAATTCAACTTCTACATGCCTTTTTTCCATTTCTTAACAAACATTAGAGTGTAATATGAGCTGCATCAGGTAGCCACAGCTAGAGCCCTTTTTTTTTTCTACTTCTTCTGCACTGTCTAGTTTTGTCTTCCTTCTCAATATACATACACTGTTAAATTGTTTTCTCTCTTTCTGCTTAAGAGTCAGTAAATTTAAATATTTCAATTTCCTTGCTGAAAACAAAGGCCAGAGCCTTTGCAAGACTATAATCCATTTTCACTACCTGAAGCTCTGGAAAGCTAAGAGCAGTAGAAAAATTGCAGTCATCCACTTTGTTTACTTCCTAATTCTCCCAAGAAACAGGAACCATTAACACTGAGGCAAATAACTGTAATTTTAAGACTAAAGCGCCACAATACATAAAAGCTGACCTTGGACACAAAAACCCAGTTCAAACACATACAAAATTATTATTTATTTCCCAGAAATTTTATTTAAATGGACTATGTTCTTGCCTGGAAATTTTAAACTGCAAAGAATTTAAAAAATAAATACCGATGTTTTATTTTCCACTTCTGAATTGACATACTGACTTGAAGAACAAATATAAACTCAAAACTCAATGAGTGCTAAAAGCACCTATTTAAAAAAGTCAATAAGGTAACAAGTTACAGAAAAATGCCCAGTTGAAAATTAAGCCTCATTCTACCCCTTCAGGTGAGAGAGGCAATAGGTGGAGATATTATGGCTTGAGATAGCAATTTACCAGCAATGAGGTAAGGAAGCAAACAATAACAGCAACTATGTAAATAACAGTGTATAAAAGAGTTATTTACATGCAAAATGCTCACCCAGTCTGACCTGATGGGACCACAGCACACCAAAGAACAAAATGGCCCAGGGACCCTCTGTGCATCAGGCTTTTTCCCCAAGCCTGAGACAATGAAAAACAATTGCAGACAAACCCTCCAGTCAGGGCCAGCATTACCCCACTGCTCCATTTGCATCTTGCTCCCTGGAAAAGGACAAAGTGGCTGTGGGCCCCTTCTCAGAAGGGAGAATGCCCTACTTCTGCCTGTGGTACAGAATAAAAACCCAGACACGCCCACAGGGCTCCAGGCTCTGCATCCTCACACCCTGGACTGAAATTAGAACAAGAATTTAGAGATTACTTACTTGCAGATATTCTTAAATAAGCAATAATTATTGTTATCAGTAGGTCTTTAGTCTTCATTAATTTGACGCTAAATGTTGAGTCTCCAAAGAGAAGCAAACATATTTCTGACTTCAAATTGTAAGACTAACAGAATCAAAGAACCTTGTTAATTAAACATAGTCACCTAGTCAATTACAAAAGTAAGCATAATGCACCCTTGGAGAGAGCAAAAGAGAAGAGAATAGGATCAGTAAGCTTTAAATATTCACAAAGAACTCCAAGCCAATCTGAATAAGTTTTTTACTAAACTTAAGGAGAAGGAAAAAAAAGGAACCAACCACTAAGCTGTAGGGTTTCTATCATTTTCTTTCCATCCCTGTGACCCAAAGCCATATGAAAAAACATTCCAAATGTGGACTAGAATCAAAGCCATGCAATAAAAATACAGATAATACACAGGCACAATGGAACCACAGACCACATTATAAATGTATTTAAATAATTGCAATAACTCTTGCTAAATAACAGACCTTACATTAAGCACTGAAAGTACTGAAAGACAAGCACTGGTTTATACTAAACTAAAAGAAAAATATTTTTTTTTATTATTAACCCCAGTTTGTGTTTATATTTCCAGTGAATATATGTTAAACACATTCCAATGAATGTATTTAACAACGTGCATGCAAATTCAGGAATATATCCACTATAAATTGCTTACCTTTGTGTGACATTTTTTGACCATATACACCAAGACAAAGTTGGGTCACTATAATACAGGTAAGTTATCAAAAAAATTGATCAATATAATAAAAGAAAACATTAACACATTAACAGATACAAAGAAAATACTAACATGCCATTTATACAAGAGTTATGTTTTGAGAAGGAGGTCTTGTGGTTAGGCATTATCACTCTTATATGTCTACATAAATATGTTTTTGACTAAGAGTTTGGTTATAAATAATCTTTTAACATAGCTCTGGATCAAAAGGAAAATAATGCCAACAGACTCATAAGCAAAATCTTATTAGGTAAAGAATTTACCTGAGGTAATCCAGTGTGACAAATGACAACATTCAGTGTTGACATAGTGCTTACATTTCCTACCTATAATATTGCATTCAAAATTATTCTATGGGTAAAAGAGGATGGCCTCACATGAGTATCAATAAACTTACTGTAAAACTAATGCTTACTGTATAATGAATGAACTAATATACCTTTCAGCAAAGTTTATTACTATCATACAGAAAAAAACCCTTAGCATCTATTTACCCTTTTTTCTCTGGTGCTATCTTCAGTCTTACACTACCTAAGTGCTGAGGCTGATGGTACCCACCTTACTCCAGATGGATGCTAGGGGCTCCAAAGAGTTGGTCATGGCAGATGTTCTTCACTGAGAGACAGAAGGTTTGATGAGGAGAGATTTCTTCCTTCTCTGTCTTTGATCTGCTTAATATGACTTTCATATATTTTCATATATTTGCTAATGCAAGTCATACTTACTCTTTCTTCATCAATTCCATGCACAGGTTTGTTAAACATTTATCATATATCATATTCATGAACATAACCAAACTCCCAAGACACTCAGTCATTACCCAATAGTTAAGCAGTTATTATGACAGCTTAAACAACCTAAACTTAGCTCATGCCAAGTCTACACTATTCTTCAGGCTTCAATGGTGGCAGAAGCCTGTATCTTTTATTACTCATATCAATAATATATTTCTTGGACTACAGAGCTACAAGTTCTAATATTTATCGTTCCTTTAATATGCAATTTTTGGTTAATCAGTAAACTCTGTGGGAAAAATAAAAGAACTAGATAACCCACACTCACAGAGCATTACTCTGAGAATTTTACTGCATGCTTTTTCATACAGAGACTGCAGAAGAGTAGCAGATCTTTGAAATAGCCTTGTTCATAAGTAGTATTTGGTGAATTAATTACATATGTACTTGGTCTAATCAAATGACCTTCCTCACAATTCACCTTGAATTTTGAGGTTTCTGGTAACAGCTACTTATGTGAGCTAAAATGGAAACTTTTGACATAGTCTTACAGTGATGGGATCATATATTTAGATATGCAAATACACATAAAATTTTTACTAACCAGACAGAATGATTTATCCATCCCATCTCCTCTTCCATGCCATTTAATCTGTGGACTATAGTAAGAAATTAATCATTAGGGATAATAGTTTATCCTATTCTGTGCACAGAAAATTTATTGGAGAAGATAAAAGTTGTATGTTGGCATCTCAGGAACAGTCCTTTAGAGCTGAATTACACTTTATTTGCTGTCTCTTACTATCACAATTTCAATTCTGTAATTGTAATTAGTCTCCTTTTTACTCTTGACAAATTATTGACCATATGAAATCTAATCTCCAAATCAGATAAAAAAATCCTACATCACTTAAACTTTTTTTCCTACAGTTACATATAATTACATTCTCATGACTGACTTCAAGAAACAAAATTTAACTCAGCTACAGAATAAAGTTGTCCCTGAAAATAAGAGTAATTCAGGAATAAGCAGTTTAAAACTCTAGATTTATATTTGCAATAATCTCAAGATTTTTGACCTCAACATTTCCTGCTTTGTAAGCTACATAATAATGGATAAATAATTTTTTATTTACCTGGATAATTATTTAAGAGTGTTAATTTCTCTTAGGAGTTACAAAATAGTGCAAATTCAATGTTTTATTCAGGAATGGCCCCTATTTTGAGCTGCCCTGTTCCCTAGGAAAATTTCTAGGTGAATTTTTATTTTTCAAATATGAACATAAACAATACTGAAAAGCTTCTTATTCACTGCCTGTCCACATATCTCCCATTTCAAATTATTTTATGGATGAGGAATCTATTGCAGCTGTGGATCTATGTATGTTCATTCTGCCATCAGTAAGGTGTGAAACTATATGGACTTTCAGAGCCTCTGTACATACCCAACCATCCTTTTAATCTTTAGGATCACAAAACATCACTGGCAGAGGTCTTTAGAAACATTTTAGGAATTTAATTATTTTTGCTAGTAAGCTAGTATATTAAGAATTTGCATTCAGCAAATACTAAGTTCAGGCTTAGGAAATGAAAGCTAAATGTTTGGAAAAAGAGTTGAACAGGGTACTGTAAAGAAAGAGTAGATATGTAAGACTTTATTTATCAATACAAAGACATAAGCTCTTTGGCTTAAAAGATCAGTTATAGGAGACAAAAGACTGCAGTATATCCAATATTATGTCCATAGGGAACAATATAATATCTGACAATGACCACTGAGATCAGTTGGAAAATCCTATAAAAAGCAGAAATATGATGATATTTCACCAGAAAGTTCTCACCCTTCAGCACTTAGTGGATTGTGAACATCAGAGATCTTTTTTACCTGTATATTTGCCCAGCAGCCTTTTCAGAATTCTCTGAAATTGCCTGACATTTTTAGAGGTGTTTTTGGTTTTGTTGTTTTTACTTTTTTAAAATATATTTAAAATTAAATTTTCAAAATGTGATTTTAGAATATCTGTTATTGCAGAATATCTCTGTTAAAACATGCTGTGACATTTCACAATGCTCATTAAGGGCAGCAGAGTTGGATATTCCTTTGTTTCCTTTACTAAAGTCGTGGTAGAATGAGGCTATTAAAATAATGATATTTAAAGTGGAAAAAAAGGAATTCAGTCATGTACAAAATCAATTAAATTAGTGTTATGTTAATGAACGTGAGAAAGTTACACTGCAGAGCTGCTGACATCAGTGGATGGGTTTGTGACTAATTGTGTATATTTCCTTAACATATTTAGCTGTGCATTGGTGAGGTAAATGGTGAAAAGTGGAAACAACTCATGCTTTGGAAAATTGCTCCCTAAGTCCTTCAGTGAAAACTTCTGCATCTGTTTTGAATGATGGCCACATGATTTCTCTTTAGGGAGGCAGAGTGCAAAAATGCACAGCATCACAAAACAGTATAAACTCAAGCAGCTCTATGGACACCCTGTAGTTCAGCACCCTCCTGCTGAAAATCCTAGAGCAGCTTGCTCAGGAACACGTTCAGCTGGGTTTGAATATCTCCAAGGATGAGGACTCAGTGGCATGTTCCTGAGCAAACTGTTCCAGTGCTCAACCAATCCTACAGTGAAAAAGTGCCCTCTTCATTTAAATGGACTTTCTGGTGTTTCAGTTTGTGCCCATCACCTCTTGTCCTGTCACTGAATACTACTAAGAATTTCTCTCCACCTTCTTTACCCACCAATCAGGTATTTAAACACATTTCTCCACACTTCTCTAAATCCCTTCCTAATGTTAAATGCAATTTAGGAACCTTGTTGCTAGGTGCTATTTTGTTGTTATTTTATAGAAATACCATATGGTCCATTTAAACAACTCCTTTTGAGCTTAGGGAGTGTTTATAACATTTAGCAAGTCCAATGAGAAAATTATACAGGTTCCAGGATTAAATCCTATAGACTCTTCATTGAATGGATATTCATATACTTGCTATGTATTTATGTACATTTATTTTTGCTTTAGTTGGTCAAATGTTTGATATATAATAATAATTAATAATAAGTTATTTGAAAAGCCACTGCCATGTAGTGCTGAAAACCCCACATGCAGTTTAGAAAAACCGTGTTTTTTCATTAATTTTGAAAACATTTTTATATTTAGTCATTTCAATTAAACAAATCAGCTTTTAAAAACAGTAAGGAGAAGATTAGTGGCAGCTTATTAAAATCTACAGGTCTTAAATTATCTAATTTTTCATGTTTGGAAAAGTTTAAAAAAATCCATAAAATTGATTGTAGCATTTTGAAGGTGCCATTTTAAAGTCTGTCACTTTGAAGTACTTAGCATTTAATTTGCCTGAAGTGAAATAGACTGCTTTTGTTGATATGCATGATATATTCATTTATTTAAAGACATTAGGAAACGTATGCAAGTTTATTACATATAGGCAGATTCTTACCTATCACCTTCTCTCCACCAAAGTTACTGTCTATTTGCATTTGTATGAATAAGAGCAGAAGATATTTTGAGATGGAAAACAAACAGGCTTATATTTAAACATATCTATTTTTCTTTTTCTTATAGAAAAATGAGCCAAATCTAAATGTTTTTTCTTAATCTTAGAGTAAATAGACTACGTATTTTTTCATGCAAGTGCTAATTTTTCCAGACCCTCATCTGTCTGCCACAATCTCATTAATTAAAATGTACAGCAAGATGAGTTAGAAATGGCTGTTTACCTTGCATTACTTGCAATATAGTCACTAGCAAATATCTTATTTTTTTTTAAAGGGCATGTGGGGGAAGAGTTAGCCTTTCTAGCATTCACAGAAGGTAAAATACACTTTAATGAGTCACAGTAAGGAATGAAATCCAGGATTAAATCCTGTCAGTAATTGCCTCCCACTTTAAATAAGAAACATCAGCTCACAAGTTGCCACTGGCATAGTCTGCAAGATTATGTTAATGAGAGAGTGGGCAAAACAGAGGAGCTGAGACATAGTAGGTATATTCTAGGTTAATACAAAGACCCTGCAATAGCCTGCAGAAGCTTTTTGAGAGCCATTACTTTTCAGAAGGTGATGTGATGCAGTCACAACATGAAAACTGCAGTTAACAAGTATGTTCCACACATTATATTGCTTCATTCTCTGAGTAGCCTCAAGGTGGTGGCCAATGTATATTTCATTATACCTGCATAATAAAGGAATAACAAACACTTGGGAACATTAAATTGTGTCTCAAGTGAACAGGATACACTCTTCTTGTACATAAATTAGAATTTTGGGCTTTGCTAAATTTGGGCATGAAAGAGAAGTTCTGTGTACATCCTAGGATACTAATTCATGACCTGTTTCAGCCAAAGTAAAGTTGTCTTTTTTCCAAAATAACATTCTTACCTTTCTCAGCTGCAGTTTTTGCTGCCTCCCTTCAGCCAAAGCCAGCATCACAAAGCCCTAGAGCAAGTAAAGATTACCTATGAGTGGAAACTAGTCATGGGGGAAAACAATAACCAGCACCAAAGATAAATGATCTGACTCACCTGATTGCAAGTGCTGATACAAGGATGAGAACAGTTAAGAGTCCCTTTCAGCAGCAGGCAGAGTTAATTTAGCTTAAACCAATTGTAAACCAACATCATTAAAAATCTGCCAACTTTTCTACCTGTTTTTCCAAAACTATCCCTCACAATCTCTCCTTTGCTTTACAAGAGGTTTATAGGTCTATCAGAAGTTCATATAGACTCAGGAAATAATTCATAAATACCTGGGCTAATTTCAATAAAGAATTTTCTAAGATATATAAATATGGAAAAGTACTCCTAAAGGACCACAGAAGCCTGATTCTTCAGCAGTAGAAGAGAATCCCATATCAACATTAAGAATATAAACTTAGATAGGTATATGACAGGAAAAAAAGAAAGAAAACTAAATGTCAAGATGCATTCCTCTGTTTGTCTAGTGATGCAGTGGTTATGATGGCTATAGAACAAAAGACTGTTAATTTAAAATCATCTTTTGTAAAGCACAATTAAATTTCAATTTTCCACATTCCAGAAAATTGCGCTGAACATCAGTGTTTTGGACTAGACTGCTTTAAACGTTTTCTGAGGAAACTTTAACCAGAAATATGTATTTATAAGACTTGAACGAATATATGCCCATACTAACTGCCCCACATCCATTGGTGACAGCACTGAGCTGTGGAGGTGGTCAGTCAAACCTCTCCTACTCATTCTTCCCAAGCAGTTTGAACAGAAGTTTGAACTCTGCTAGTACCAAGACCTGAGCAGTTTTGCCTGCTTTCACTGACTTTGGTCCTTGGATCTGATGTGCAGATGTGCTCTGCCATCTGACACCAGACAGCTAGGAACTGCATCCAGATGAATTTCTAGTCAAAGTCAACCTGTTCATAGTCAAAACAAATCCATCAATATCCATTTTTATCTGAACAGCAAACTGCTATAATTTACACAAGCAAATGTAATACTCACAACAACAATAAATTAACTATGCAAATTATTACATTATGTACACATATAAATTCACTTCATAAACAACCAATCTGTCATACAAACCTTGAGTTCCTTAACTTTAATTGACCTGTCACAAGCCATTAAATTTGACACATAGACAGTAGCAGAATGTCATGGATGGAACAGACCATGAATGCCACTCTTCTCTAGGCACCTAATTTTCAGTGGGATCTCAAAGATGGCACTAAGGTCAAAGGATAGAGTCTGAACAAATTTTAACCCATAAACAAGCATCTAAACAACTCTATTTTTCAAAGAAATTCCAGAGATTCTACAAGCTTGATTGAATTTTTTTTGGAGTTTCTCAGGTAACTGGTAGCCTCTGGAATTTCTATGTATTCAAAAACATTCAAAATAAGGCTATTTGCATGGTATATTATGAGCCTGAAACACATATTTGCAACAATACTGATTTTAAAATTTATATTTAGATCAGCACATTCGTTTACTAAAGTTATTAAAAATAATTGTCAAAAGGTTTATTTATTTTAGTAAGTATAGCCCATTTTTAGAAAGGAAGAAAGGAGGAGCCTGAATACTACTGACTAGTCAGACTCACCTCTTTGCCTGATAAGAGCATGGAAAGGATCCTTCTGGAAGTGTGTCAAAGCATGTGTGGGATAGGAAAGTGGTTAGAAATATGCAACATGGCTACAAAAAGGCAAATAGAGCCTGACTAATCTGATCATCCTACTATGATGTAGTGACTGCATTGGCCATTAAGCAACTAATGTCCTGATTTCTGCAAGGCCTTTGACATGATTCCCACACAACATTTGAGTTGCTAAATTGCAGGGACTTTGATGATCCTTGTGGGTTCCTTCCAATTCAGCATATTCTGTGATTCTATGTCATAATGCATAACACTATTCATTTTACAAAACTGGTGAAATTGTTATAATTTTTCCATGTTTAGTAAAGAATACATATATGGAAAATGAAGCATTTTGTCATGATCAGTTAATGTGGAAGCACCTGCTTATGTAGCCCTTTGTGTAATACAGGGACACAATAAGGCCTGCATTTAACCATCATAAAAACAGTTTTCATAAGAGTGCAATGTTGCAATTATGTTGAGACAGACACAACGGGCAGTCACCAGTCCTATATTAAGACTTTTTGTGTCTTCACTCTGGCAACTCTGACTCCTTCCCTCATAGGCAGCTTCACACAGCTCTGACTCCTTTTCTTACAGGGAGACCCACACAGCTCTGACTCCTCTCTTCTCTGCAAGCTTCCTTCTTCCTCCCACATGACTAGCTAGACCCCAAGCTGTCCCTTACCTGGCCACCCAACCCTGTCCCTCACACAGCATTTTCTCTACCTTGTCTGTCCCGTGCACAGCCACAGGTCCCTTCATCCTCACATCATGGCCAGCAGACTCCATCCCAAACTGCAGCAGACTCTGGGTCTCCAGCTCCAAATGCAACTTAACTCGTGGCCAGCTAACCCAATTTTTTATCACACCCAACCTCACTGGGCAGGCAAGGCTGTTTCCACTCATCAGTAATCAGTACAGCTGTAATTCATTGGGAAAGATTTCCATCTGCATTATTCTTACTATTTTCCTACAGTGTAGTATTCCTAAAACCACAAAAAGCTACAGTTTGAATATTTTTCTGATAAAGCATTTAAATAATTTAGATTCAGTTCTCCTTTACATCTTTTGGTTACTAGATTTGAAGGTTTAATTTAATGAGATCTGATTCTTACGATATACTTATTGTATGTACATAGCATAGAGTATGAATAAATTATATTACAGCTAGCACATTTTGAAAACATTTTGTTAAATATGCAGGAATATTTTCCTGTAAAATTGTGTAATCAAAGAATGGTTTGAATTTGAAATAACCATACATATCATCTAGTTCCATCCCCTCTGTCATGGGCAGAAATGCAACCCACTAGATCAGGCTGTTCAGAGTCCCATTCAACCTGGCTTTGAATACCCCAAAAATTTTTCATCAGATCCTGTGAGTTCAATGGCTTCAGCCTGACTTGTTGGATCAACACAGCATTACTCAGGTTTATTTTTAGTTTAAGAATAATTCCTTCTTCCTTCCTCCAAACATCATTGCTGTCACCAAATTTCCTCTTGAAGAATTTGTCTTTGCAGTCCCTTTCATCATCTCGGTCTCTTGTACCCCTTGAATCACAAATCTTTTTCACCACCCCAGTGGTCTTGATTAAAGTTGTTAGAAAGTTTTATTCCTCCACTGCCAATCCTACAGCCACCAATTGAACAGACACTATCATTCTCCTGAGGTCACCAGTGCCTCAGTCTCTAATGATTTAAATGTCTCACCAACAAATACTTTTTTTTATTAAGTATAATCAAAAGACTATATTTTTTTCCTTTTTCTCCTACGGCATTTTACTAAAAAGAGTATTATTGCAAGCATATAATCATTGAACAAATTTTTTATTCCCTCCACTCATTTCTACAGAATATCTTGCTGTAACTTAGCTCACCATTAAAATTAAGTGTGTGTACATATGAAAGTAAATCTTCTGAATTAAACTGGCTGAAAAAGGCAAACACAAATTAAAGGTAGTCCCTAAAGATAAAGCTGACATTGAAAAATTAATGTTTGCATCTGTAATGGTATGAGGTCATTTAACATTGTACTGCACTAAACGTAAAGATACAAATAGCAAGGATTGGTTTATATAATTTTTTACATAAAATGAAATGTCACAATGTTAAGAAGAATCTATTTGATACAATTGTTAATGCAATCTTCTATTTCACAGAGATATTTTTTTGCATACCATTATGAATCAGTTCTTACTGTAAAGAATTTGTAATAAACAGGGAAATTAATGTTTTATACATCTTTAAAGCACAGCAAGTTTTCATTTCCCAGTACATAAAATGTATATGTGCATTCATTTAATCAAAATCCTAGGACACTAAGTATGTAGACAGTCAAGACAATAGAAAAATAGAGATTATACCCCTTCATTCATGACTCAGTGGAGAATTGTAAGTGCCACAATCTGTGTAAGCAGGCCTGGTTGAAAGGTCTAGGCCAAATTGATAACAATGTTAATTTGATAACTCAGCAGTTACATGAGCTCTACTGCTAAGATTAGATATATAAATAAGACATAGACCCATGTATAAATCTTAAGCAGCTACCAGGTAGTGGCAATATAAATATCTAAATTCAATTGCTTTCTAGCAGATGAATACCTGCAATTTTCACAAAAATTCAAGTCCCTGGGTGATGATGGACATACATACATCCCAAAACAGATTCTTTCTTATGAAGACTTCTAGAAGAATCTGGAAAGAACCTGGCAACATTTGATCAAAAGACATATTCTGTGTCCATTGTATGGAATCTCTTTTGTAATAATTCTACCAACATTATCTCCATATTGGGGGTAAGGAAACTGCCTTTTTCAAAGTGGTAATCACCAGGATCATTAGTAACTGCTTAAACTTCATTTTGTCTTTTCTAGAGGAACAAATGTCAGAGTACATATATGTGGATTTAAACACAGCCTGTACAGTACTTTCTATGACACAACATTCAATCAGAGAGAACTATTCATGTAATATGGCAGTTTTTTTCTTCAAGAAGTGTTGAAGAGGTGGAGTATTACTGAATTTTTATGAAGTTTTTTCCTTAGAAAAAAGGACAGATTCTTCAGATCTATGAAACACAGCTGTCTTCTTAAAGACATCAGGAATAAGTAACTGACCAAAGTTTTTAAAAGATACACTGGTCTTTCCCTTGCTTTCATCATCTACAATAAATTCATGTACAGCTGTAGTTGTATCTCTGACTGAAAAATCCTGAAATCATCTTGGAAAGAAAAAAGACAGGAATAAAATGAAACTTAAGAAACAATAAAATAGCAGCTATGTCCCCGCCAACCAACAAGAAGGAACCAAAGGCTTTCCTAGGTGCTGTGTTTTTTGAAGAAATCCTATTCCAGGGTACAGGCAGACTGCACACTTTTCCATCAAGTGAACCAGAAGATGAATGATTTGTAAGCAGTGTCCTGAAAAATAACAAGCTTTTGAACAAATAAAACAGGAGATAATTTTTGCAGATGCACTTGGGCCAGTCAGTACAGGATAAGATGTGAAAAATGTGCTCTATGTGGCAGTGGGGAAGAATGGTCCTTCATGGAATTTTTGGCAAAAAGTACCCAGGGAGACTTGAGGACAGCTCCTGGGGTTTTGGAGTCAGAGATACAAAGGATCTGAGGCCTGTTAATCTCCAATTTAAAAAAAGAACCTCCAACTTAAAAAGAGATACTGTCAGCTTACGAAGGGGTTTGAGCTGCTCCAGAAGTGATTGGCACCAAAGCACAGCCTCTCCTGACACCTTGACTACCAGTGCTGGTCTGGATGTCAAAAGGGAAAGTCCCTTCCACATGTCATGCCACTGATGCTACATGGAATAAGTGCCTCACTTGACCACACTGCAAGCTTGAATAGTCAACCCCCATTGCCCAGGAATCTTGGGAGTCATCATGAGCTGGCTTGAAGTCAAAATATTTGGACTATGATCAGAAGAGGAGAACATGCTAAGGAGGCTTCACCACATAATCAGCTACCAGGAAATGAAGTTATATGCTTTCTTTACTGCCAGTTTCAGCTACACTGTAGGGCTAAATACACACTGCATGGAGTCCTGTGTGGTTAGTCTCAGAGGCTGTTGGGAGCACAAAGGGGATCCAGTCAGAGAGCTGAAAGCCATCCAGCTGGCTTTAGATATCACTGAATGAGAGAAATGGCCAACACCTACCTCTACACTGACTCGTGGATGGTAGCAAATGCTCTGTGGCTGTGGGTGGACCAAGGGAAAAGACCAATTGGCATCACAGAGGTAAAACCCTCTGGCTGCCAAATTGTGGCAAGACATCACTTGCCAGGTAGAGAAGCTGGGTATAAAAGTGTGTCATGTAGGTGCACATGTACCCAAGAGCTGGGCTACTGAAGAGCACCACAATAATAGACAGGTAGATCAAGCTGTCATGATAAAACTCTTTTCAGGTCAACATGTGATCTTTACCTTTTCTGCCTTCAATTCTCCTCTCCAGTGCAATGCAGTGGGTTGGGAGAGAGGCAAGGGAGCAAGCACATGGTTTGGAGTGTTCCAGTGAAAACACTAAACTGGGGAATGCCAGTCCTATACCATGTCAATGAGATGTGCTGAGGAAATGAGCATGGAATAAGAGTTGCAGCAAAATTTTTTTTGTATTTTCTAGCAGCATGTGGGTGGACATTTTAAGCTAAATACTGCACTCTTGGAATGAGCACTTTAGTTTGTAGATGGAAGATTGGTAATATATGTATATTAGAGAAGCCATTCCAGCTTTTTGAGTTTTCAATAAATGCTGTAGGTTGTTAATATAATTGTTGATGTTATGAAGGTCTCCCGAGGGGTGGAGCTCTTGGATGGAGTTTACTACAGCCTGTCTGCCTTGGGAAACTATCCTGACTTCATTTTACCAAACACTTAAAGGGGGCCTAAAAGAAAGCTGGAGAGGGACTTTATGCAAGGCCATGTAGTGATAGGAGGAGGAGGAGTGGCTTTAAGCTGAACAAATTGTTTTAGGGAGCAAATCTTTACTGTGGGCTTTGTGAGGCACTAGAGCAAGGCTGCTCAGACACGTTGTGCCCCATCCCTGTAAGTGTTCAGGCTGAATGGGGCTTTAAGCAATCCAGTCTGGCAGAAGATTTTCTCCCCAAGGCAGGGAGACTAGAAGAGATGATTTTTACTCTCTCTTCCCACACAAACTTTTCTATGATTCTATGTAATTTACTCCTGTTGAAAAAGCCCATCTAAGTTCTGCTGTTCTCAGATTTAGATGTCTAAATTAGAACTAATTTTTACTGATGGAGCTGAATGCTTTTATTTCTATATATTTCAGACCTGAGCATAACTATCTTTTTTTTTTTAATACAGTCTTCTGTATTAAGTTCCTTTTTAATGCCAATTTAATAGACACTAGCTCCTGACATCGAATGGGAGGATGACAGCAGTGAACTTTCATCCTCCTCTCCCTGTGAAATAAAAAAAAAGTGTGGTGAGACACTTTGCCTGTTAGGGAAAAGCCACAGGAGCCTTCCCTTTGAGTTTGCAGGTAACACTTGCATCTGTGCCTTGCTCTTCCATAGCACAGATTACTGCTTGTAGACAGTGAACTTAAAATTGTACACTCTTATTTCTCATCTTAAAGCGCCAGTTTACTCAATACCTATCTTGATGTGTAAGATATAATTCTGCTAAATGGATGGCAGCACAAAGGGTAAAGGGAATACCTGGTGAAATTGTTCTGTGTTGTAGTTAACTCAGTCACCTATCAAAGATTGCTTTCACATAGCTTGCTAATGTGTCAGACTGACTTTTATGATTGTTTAAACAGATTCATCTAATTTCCTTCCTGTAGCTTCCAATTACTGGATTTTTTTCCCTCCATATTAGCTGGTTCCTCTTCTTTGCAGAATACATAATGATTTTGATTCCATGACTCTATGTGTCTAAACACTGTACAGAAATGTACGTAACTTACATTTTTTCTGGTTAACACTTCAGCTCCAAGGCCATTTGACTACTAGGGACTTCTTTAATGTCAGAAACAATCTCTACAAACAGCACAAGCTGTCCTGGCTTTTTCAACATCTTCTTAGCAGTGAAAATAGTGGTGAATATTTCTTGCCATTAGACAAAGTAAATAAATAAAGAAATCCAGCCAAAGTAACCTGGACTTGTCAGTCCCACTTCTGAACAGATAAATGTGTTACCTTGGTGTCCAAGCTCAAGTAGAAATTCTGCCTTGATCTTGTCTGCACACTGCAAGTCCAAAGTTTCCCTAAGATTTGTGAAGCAAACTTCCCCTCAGGAGAATCACTTTTCTTTACCTCATCACTACTAGCTGAGAGTTTGTACTATCAGTATGCCATTTTAATTCAAACCTCAACCCACATAGAAGAATTACAATTAGAACTCAAGCTTCAGACACAGAGGATTAATTTCTCAGAACAAAATTGCCTGTAACTCTGGATATTAAACCAATATTATTTATTCAACTAAGTGATAGGTTGTTTGAAACCTAAACTTTCCAGATACCCTTAATGAAAACAAATACTTATCTGGTGCCTTGGAGTGTACTATTGTACTGCAAAATCTTACAGAACAACAGTCTATAGAGTCAGGTTGAATTAAGCCTTCAGAAATTTTCCCAATCATGTATAAGAGAAAAATTCTAGCAATGTAAAATACAATAAAATAGAAATTCTAACTTAATTTTGGTTGATAAAAAAAAAAAGCAAATAATTAAGAACATCTATCCTGAGACGTCTTTATGGATTTTAACTTTATGATTGTCAAAAGTTTTTATTCAGGAATCATTGTGATTAAAATGACGGCAGCTTTACATTTATATTAGTCTAGATGCATAATCAAAAGAGAGTTTCACTATCAGTCTATCTGCTTCAGAAGTACTTTAAAGACATCCCTAAGCAGAGAGCTTCTTAGCTGAGAAAGAAAGAAAAGCACCTGTGAAGAGCTGATTTTATACTTTCCTTATCCATAAATGCTCTATATATCAGTATTTGAAGAAATATTTGTGTCTGATATGAATGTGCATAGAAAATAAATTTGTTGTTCATGCTAAATCAATTAGGACAGCATTAGAAAATAAAAACCAAACAAGACTACATTTCCATCAGATAACTGTTGAGTGATGCTTTGCCTCAGCTGTTTTCTAACGCATTAATTTTTTTCCATCTAAACAAGATAATAGATAATACCAAGGTATCTTTACTCTTCAGTGTTATTTTCTGTCATGCAAGGGTACAGAGGCAATCAGAACAAAGAGCACTAAATGTCCTTATCATGCAGGTGATTCAAAGCCATCAGACAGTTGGTTCTCCAGCACATGTACTTCCTCACCTGCAGGGCTGTGAGCACCACAATAAAGGACACCCCGATGAACCTACTGTGTTTTACTGCCATCAGCCATGTAATGCCATCATCCAAGCAGAGAAAACAAAATTCCTATTTGTTCCCTGAACCCACTCCTCATTTTGAGCTGGTCAACACCCATACGAAGAGATCACTGTTAGGGGAATAATTGATTCTTGGAGAATACCACAGTTGAACACATTCTGGTCGTCTTAAACTGCCTCTAATATGAGGATATAAATAGACAATTATGGAAAAATAGTGTTTCTACTTCTGTGACAATTTTGCAGATGGCAAGAAGAGACTGAATGCCAAAGTCAAATTCAGGTTTCTAAGGCTGCAACAGAGTGGAAAACACCCAAACACCCTTGTCAGCATGAAACTCTCGGGACCCCTCTGCAGCATTGTTTTTTCCCACTTCAGCTTGAACCTTACACAACAAGTCTGTGAGGCAAGAAGATGAAAGAATCATTGAATGGACAGGACAGAGGTTGCTCTCATGTCTGAGCCAACCTTCTTCTAGATCTTGTTCTGGTTTCTGTGCATAGGGACCAGCAACTGTTGCCTGGAAGCATAGCTGGCAGCTATAGCACACAGACAGCTGTCTATAGTTCACATACATGTTTTGTACTCAGTGAAAGACTTCTTCATTTTGCTATGAATTGATTCAGTTCTTCAGACCGTTCAGTGAAGGATTAATGGCATATTTCATGCAAATCAAAAGAATCTGGATTTCTTCATAAGAACTCTGTGAATCAAGACAAGTCTCTAAATAATGCAACTGGGGCAGCCACTTGAAACATCTTCAAAACAAAATACAGATGTGAATCCATAAGAGAATGCTTTGGGTGTTTTATGCTTTTGGTATTTTTTGTTTTTGTTTTTGTTTTTTGTTTGTTTGTTTGTTTGTTTGTTTTTTTTCCCTCATGAGGCTGGAGTATTTATCTTCAGCTAAAAAGAATGCATACAATAATAAGCCCTTGTGTGAAGTTATGTTGAACAGTTCTGATAAATTAAGAGTAAAATGTGTTAGCATTTTAGCATATGCGTCTGTAGGACACTGGTATTCAAAATCATGGAAGCCATGTTCTGTCTTTATTTTCTTCTTCCTCATTACCTTTTTTTGTACTTCATATTGCTTCTGATTTGTGTATTAATTTCAGCACTGTGTGCTATATCTGTCTGAGTTTCAAATTTAATGACTATTTCTGCACTCTCATGATAATTTTGAGGTCTAGGTAACTTTACACTGATGAGTGCAAAATAGCTTAGGATTTGTCTTCAGCTACCTGAATATCCCAAAGAAAATATTTTAACCAATATTTTAACAAGACTGCCAAACCAAATAAATGTCACCAAACATACAAATAATTGACTTTTTAATTTGTTAATGTAACTCCAATAAACTCTCATCCCAAATAAATACCCTTATTAAAAACCCTTCAAAAGATTGCCCTTTGTCTGACCACAAAGCTGCCATGGGAAGAAATTTGGCTATTCAGGCACAACTTCCTTTGGTTGCCCCATGCTGGGTGCTCTCATTCCAGTATAGACAATTCATATATTTTGGGAGTATTATGCATTTGTTTTCACTCTGGACTCCTTCTTGGATCTACAGGACTGTGTAGTTTAATGACAAACAAATTCTCCTTCCCCTTTTAAAAGGACAGATGTGTTTTCTGTGCTGTATTCTAAATCCCTGCTGAAGGACACCAGGAAAGTGATGTAATTTGAATATGGAAGAGTTGTTTCAATAGCCTGGAATATCACAGTTCAGACACAGGTATAAGGAAAACTAGAGTTTCAAGACAGCATGATCAGAAGACATAGTGAAAAAAAAGTCTGTTTAGTTAAGATCAAAATGATATAAAAAGAAATATAAGTCACTAAAGTGAGCTTTATATTGCTGCACAATTTCCAGCACTCATAGAGGTAGCATAATCTCCAAATGGCTTGAATTGTATGCTTATGTTGAGCAACAGCAATTGGATCTTTACCTTTAAATTTGAGACACTGGAATGAACTCAATAGTCAAAGAAATATGGCTATCTCAGATACTGAGTAGAAAAATCATATTAAAGGCATTGGTAAAATTCTGAGGCATGATTTCACTTAACCAGTCTATGAGACTACCTAGTTTATCTGAGATGAAGACTTTGTAAGGATACAGAAGCATGTGAAATTATTTTTGTGAACATATGTCGACTTCAAAGCAGTCCTTTATCTGAAGTTATTTTTTCTCATATCTTCTTTTGCAATCTAAATTTACTGCCTTCCAGTTCAGTAACAATTTAACTTCTTTAGCAATATATATTTGAAGGGAAGAGAAAGAAATACAGATAAATTTATATGTTGGAATAAGAACCTGAACTGTAAGTTTATAAAACATAAAAATTTTATTACCTTAGTATTTTTTCCTGTATATCCATAGTTTTGTTCTGTATAGGAGCAAAATATCTGCCCTGATCTCTTTGAAGTTACTATTATAATGGAAACTGGGCTGCCCTTTCATAGTTACTGTGTTAACGCTTTCAGGGTTGAATAAAAAGACAATTATATATATTTTTCAAAATAAAAGCAGAAGTGAAAACTCTACACCACAAAATTGTCTATACCAGGTATTGTGAGTTAAATAAATTAGGACTAAAACATTAATAAGGAGCTGATAAAATAGGAGGAGAAAGTGAAATTCCAAACCAGGATTCATTCAACAACTTATAAATATAGAAAACATCAAAAGAAGCATCTGCAATACAAGTACACTAACGTAGAGAATTTACAGATAATCAGGAACTTGGTTTTGTCATATTTTAGACAGGATGCCAAGCAATTCATCATCACACTGCTGCACCAGTGAAGTCCTCAAGGAAGATGTAGGACTGCTGACTCATATTCTGCTTCTGAGAGCTCTTTGGAGGACTCTGGTATAAATACTGAACACACCCAGCTTGTGTAACTCATGGTTCTCAATAGCAAAACTTATCAGATATCCACTGAACCAAATTCTGTTCCAGCCACTGTATTGACAATATTTCTCTGATGCACATCTATAAAGATGCTGAAGTTTGTGACAGCTTAGTTTTATCTCTCTCTTTTTTTTTTTTGATGGTTAGGTTCTTGAATGCCAGCAGGAGGTCTGCTATATGCATTACCAGAAAATATCAGCCTTTGAGCAAGATGAGAACTCACCTCTTTACATTTTGCCAGCTTGCAACATATTCGGGAACTTCTTATCAGAAATCAGCAAGCACAGTGTGAAACCTTGTATTTTTAAAAAATGATAAAATTTCTCACAAGGTTCTCCTTTACCCTCTCTCCCTCAATAAAAGAAGAAAAGGAAATGTCTTCTGATTAACAGATATTTCTTTCAGCCCATGCTATATGTACTATATATAGGGATTTCTTATTTTTCTTCCTTGGCAAAACTGCTAGTTTAATGATATCATTGTTTATTTTGCTTTGAGAATTATTTCCACCCTAGAATAAATATTGAGGTATAAAATGCTGATGTCACTATAAAGCATGAAAGAGATACAGCAGATCTGGGAAAAAATCCAAAGTGTTTCAGACTGACTTTTCTGCCAACCTCAGGATTTTTTACCCTACGTTCTTGGTCCTCAAAAACACAGACACATCTTCAGAGACAATGCAGGCATAATCTGCAAATATTGGACTTGTGTGACTGAAATGCAATATGTCAGCTCCTTTTGTCACAATACAAAAAAAAACCCAAACCCTATCAAAAATTCACTTCTAAATTATTATGTAGCCATTTATTATCTAAAACCATAATTTTGTAGTTGTTTGAGTTATTTCCCCCATCAGTATGATATTTATGTCTTTCCCAGCACTATGCATATTTCAAAGAACGTGTGTATAGGGGAGGGAAGAGAACACATTTTTGCAAGTACTTTCTCTTTATAAAAGGGTTTCAAAATGCAATCAGCAAAGCTACATGCAGAGAGCAGTCAGACATTTAAATTCTACCATTAGCAACAAGCAGGTGTCTCCTGAGAGAAACCTGGAATCCAGTACTTGCACTGTAAGTCATGTAGCCAGAGAAAATTTCAGATTTTAAGGTAACTGTAGCTGACATAGAAAATTACAAAAAGGTTAGATTGATTCTAAAGCAAGGACTTATTTTTCTAGCTTTATTGAACAAATGGTGGGAAAATATGAATACATTCTTACTTGTGAAATTAGGAAATTGCCCAATAAATGGATAAAATATAAATTCTCAAGTTACACGAGGGGAAAAATTGAAAAATAAATTTGAGACAAATATTATTTTGTAGAGTACAGTTCTGCACTGTGGATTTATAAAAGCTTTGGAGTTGTTTGTAGTTCTCACTCCCTTTCTTCTAAGGTCTTCTTCTCAGAGATTACAACCTATCAGGAGCTCATGGAAGCAATGCTGAAATCTCTCCTAGGCTGTCCTTAGTAGTCACTTCTTGAAGTGGTAGCGTTTATTTAGTACACAGCCAGGAACCACATTCAGGAGGATGTTTGTTGCTTCTGAAGGTGAACACACATTTTTGGCCAGAAATTAATTTCTTTCTCATGCAGTAGGCAGACCAGGTCAAGACATTATTTAAGGTAAAACACACAGTAGCTTGTAGGGAGGGGACAGAGGAACTCAAGCCACCCTCTGCTAATGGAGATGCCCCCATCACTGCAGCTTTTGTATTCAGAGGGATTTCATCCATATTTGGGAGGCACCTCCTGCTGGGACTTTAGATTGTACATTCTAAAATCCCATGTATGCAGTGAGCACCTGGTACATTTGAGTATATCTGTGTTCCTTGCATTTTGTGATGACTGAGTTAAGTGGCTGAAAGTGCAGACTCCTGAGACAGTCCCCTGAGTGGGTTAAGTGTCTTGCTTACCCAGAGTTAATCTACCAAGGCCACTGCAATAAGCTCAATAAACAATTGTGAGAAACTGCATCAGGCTTTCTGGGACTGATACTTTTTTCTGGTATTGCTAAACATGATACCTAGTCCATTTGGTCACTGAACCCTCCAACCATAAAATCAAATGATGTCTTCATCACCCTTACTTCAGTCACTGGTGGAGAAAACTAGTCATGTGTATACTTTAAAGATTTGGAGGTCTGGTTTAGTTCCACAAACAAAAGTGTGCTTATTTCCTTGCAAAGTGAATCTGAACATAGTATTTAGGAAGGTGATATCTGAAGGGAAAAGATTAGATTTGTTCTTTCTTAGCTTCTTTATACAGAATAACAGAAAAATGCAGGCATATTCTTACCTTCTATTTGACTTTTAAATTAGAAAATCATGGCTTTCATAGTTAGGCAACTAGTGAACCAGTGAAGTAACAATATCATAACAGCAAGAGAGTTAAATTTGAATAGCAAAGTAAAAAAAAGAATCAGTCAGGAAGTAAAAATGCAAGTTTTTTTTTTTTTTTTTTTTTTTTGGTATCTTGTTTTTCAGGTGCCCTTAAATAAATTTTGGAGATGAAAAACTTCAAGAATAATTTTGGTACTTCAACTATTTCTTTAAACAGATGAAATTTTAAATTTACTATTCTGAAGGTCCTAAGAGCTTCTAAGAAGACAGTTAAATAGCAGAGATCATTGGCACACTCGATATATTTCAGGGGTAAAAAAGCTGAAAAGAACCTAATATCTTCTTTTAAAATTTTGCATTTTCCACAAGTGATATAAAGAACTTTCACAGGAAACAGAGCTACTTACAGCCATAAACTTTGACAAGTCTACTTTCATATTCTTTATCTGGGAAATCAGACTGGGGAACTTCCTTCAACAGATTGTCACAGGACAGACTGTAGTAATCAGACAGATCAGACAAGCAGCCTGATTATACCTGACTAGCCTTTTTTACACCCCAGCCCACCTCCCATTCTTTCTCCTTCCCACCTTTATTCCTGCCTTTCTCTGCCCTCATCCTATCCTAAAGGTAGAAGCTACTCCTAAGTACTCCTTAATTGTTTGCCATTGGTCTCAGTTTTGGTACCAGAGAAAACTGACTTTGATATATCTGTTGTGACTCTCTAAGCAATATTCCACTTTTGTGATTTTGCAAATAGGTCATTCTGGTCTTATCAGATTGTCCTCTCCAACATTTCCTTAATATTCCCTTAAATTATCTGTGAAATTTTGCCATCACTCACAATCCCCCTGAGCCATCTGTGAAATCAGCCACACCTCATGGTACTAATTATAGCTTGCTTAAACTTCTAACCCTACTATGCCCAGCAGTTTCTTGCTCTAAATCCAGTGGTTTCTCTGAGTCTTTTCATTTGTCTGAACCTCAGCACACCAACATGAAGAGATCTAAATCAGGGGCTGAAACCTCATCCCCAGGAGCTGATGGCTGAATTGCCAATTGACTGGTTTTGGCATGATAGAGGATAGAGTTTTCACTGATTGTGAAAGAGGAAAAATGTTGCCATCACCACTTGGACTCTTCTCTCAAATTGAATCTTACCCTTTGCAACATTATTTGAAGTCTCTAGCACACTCAACATCAAGAAATACTGAGGGAGTGAACAAAATCAGAGTCCTGAAAGGCTCCAAATACTACAGAGATGCAAAAGGTCTTGAGCAGTTCAAATTCTGAATCATACTGTATTAATATGAACCACAGTCCTTGAAGCCAATTTTCTACCAACCCATCTCAACTCACACTGTTCAGCTCTACATAGAGAGTATTTCTTTCACTTGCCTTTCTCTAACCTCTCTCTTGAGAACAGTTTTCTCATAATGTATTTTTTCAAATCTTAAAGTACAAGAACTCCCAAACTAAAACCTCTTTTTCCTCAAGTGGGCCACTGACTAGCTTCACAGTAGTAACTTATATGTTCCTTGCTGTGTCCCCAGGCACTGAGTGCAACTGGTAAAAAGCAGCCTTATCTATGTTAGTAAAATGTTTTAGCCTCCAGAAGAGCATGGCTGCATGCTAAATGCATTGGAAATGGTCAGTAGAGTCTTGTAGCTCCCAAACTTCATCCAGAAATCATTTTTGAGACCTCTAGTTCACACAGATTGAAAACATGAGACGTCCTTAGCAGTTGAGCCACAGAGATGATTGAGTTTCAGCACCCAGGAGTATTTCAGGCACTGTTTAATCTACAAGTAGAACAACAGCCATATGGTCTCCAACAAGAAGTGCCTCATCATTCAGTCTCGTTAAAGTGACATGTGAAACTGCTTACACTGACCAGAAAAACCTGAAAGCTGTCTGCCCTCCTGTTTCAGAGGAGTCTCTGGAATATTAGGATAGTCATCAGCACGTATACATGATTAGAGAGATTTAAAATGACAATATAAATGTAGCACGGGAAGAGGGAATTTTTTTTTCTATGCATGATTAAAAAAACAAGCATTCTCTGAAGCTAATCTCCTGAAAAGACTAAGAAAGCTGCTGAAAACATTTTTCCCCTTCCTTGCTTAACTGAGGTTTGAATAATTAAAGGAAAACAAAAATGCTTTGAGCTCTAAACGTTACCAGCAATTTGTTTAGCTTTAATGAACATGTTCAAAACAGCATATTGAATATGAAAGATGAGCTTTCACTTTTTCAAAGGAAGAATGTGCCATATGTATCTGTATTTAGTCAAAGTATACCTAGTCTAAGCAGTTACATATCTGTCACCAATTTGTCTGTCACAGAACTCACGTCAAATAAACATTGCGATTTAGGTGGATATTAGCACCACAAGTTTGCTGACTGAAGGCCCCATACTAATGTGGTATTGACTTCCAGTATTTAATAGAGCTTATTTTACCTTAAGCATGTTCTATATCTGTAAAATAACTTGGTTTCTTGGGTCACTCCTGGGTCTCCGATTGTTTAAAATTCAAGTATTTGCATTTAAAAAAAGGAAACTTTTGGATTTTTTCATGAGTTCCTTATGCAATGAAAATATTGTAGGATAGTGGGACAAGTAGCACTCATTACAGAAATACAGAAAATCTTGCCAACATTCTCTCTGTCTGCTCTAAGCCTTCAGCATAGAGGGATGCAACATATATGTCTTTATAAGCTACAGAAATACTACTCTTGTGAACATTAGTCTATTTCCACATTTTTCAGGTAAACCACTACACAGAATAGCAATCACATTTTGGGGAATAGCACACAGACTCTAGAAGAAACCTGGATCAAGTACTCTGCAGACTGCTGAGTAGAATGCTAGACATTAGCCACATTTTAACACAAGAAGACAGGAATCTAAATGTATCAATCCATAGAATAAAAGTGCAGTCACAATATTGTGAAGTAAAATATAAATGGTTTACCTTCAGTGAAAATGTGAGAAATTGTTCCTAATTATCTGCCAGACTGGCATTTATGATCTAGCAAGATACCAGATGTATTAAGCTTTCCTTTTTTTAAAATTGTAACAAGACATATTTTAAATCACTGGTTCCATTCTGCTTCTCTACCAAAACCCTTTATCTAAATATATATCAGACTCTTAATTTTTAAAAAATCCAAAAACATCTTAAAAATTTTTTTTAAAAGTGCATCTTAAAAACCTCAATTACCACCCCGACAAACTTAAAAGCAATTTTTTTCATAAGACTGTGCATTTAATGGAACTAGTTTTCATCATCTCTTTACAAAATACGCTCCTTTTTAATTCAAAAAGGCAATAATCCTTTTTTTATTTTTATTTTTTTTTTTTTAGGTAATGCACTTTTTTTTTTTTTTTAAACAATGAGATCTATTTTTTTCTATAGGACTGTATGCCTGAGGTGAGCTTTGGGTTATTTTTCATCATTTTATGGATTTTTACATATTATCATATAACATAAAATTAACATACACAGTAACAATTCTAGTCACTGAGAAAGTCTTGAACCCTACAGAAAAACTGTATTTTTGGATGTTGAACATGAGGTGACAACTGACAAAAAAGGCAGTATTTACTTTTCTGTCCCATTGAAAATACAAGTAATTATAAGTAAGCATATTTCAAATTATCTTGCACTTTTATGTATAAAATGTCACAATGTCAGGTGACTCTCCTGGTGGATGCAGGAAGGGTGTGGGTGTTGTCTATCTGGACTTCAGCAAAGCCTTTGACACTGTCTCCCACAGCACACTCCTGGCGATGCTGGCAGGTGGTGGCTTGGACAGGGGCACTCTTTGGTGGATAAAGAACTGGCTGGATGGCTGGGCCCAGAGAGTGGTGAATGCAGTCATATCCAGCTGACAGACAGCCACGACTCACTACTGGGGTTCCCCAGGCTTAGAATTGGAGCAAGCCCTGTTTAATATCCTATTTGATAATCTGGATGAGAGGATTGAGTGCACCCTCAGTAAGGTCAGAGACAACACTGAGCTGTGCTGCAGTGCTGATCTGATGGAGGGCAGGAAAGCTGTGCAGAGACATCTGGACAGGCTGGATTGACAACTGGAGGGCAGTAGTATAAGTTCAACAAGGCCACCTGCTGGGTCCTGCACTTGGGCCACAACCACCCCAGGCAGCACTACAGGCTGGGGGCAAAGTGCCCATAAAAGGGCTCAGTGGTAAAAAGCCCTGGGGGTGCTGGTCGACAGCCAGCTGAACATGAGCCAAGGGTGTGCCCAGGTGGTCTCCTGGCCTGTACCAGCAATAGAGTGGCCAGCAGGAGCAGAACGAGAATTGTCCATCTGTGTTTGGCACTGGTGAGGCCACACCTCAAATGCTGTGTCCAGTTCTGGGCCCCTCCCTGCAAGGACACTGAAGGGCTGGAGAGAGTCCAGAAAAGGGCAGTGGAGCTGGTGAAAGGTCTGGAGAACAAGTTCTGTGAGGGGCAGCTGAGGGAGCTGGGCATGTTTAGGCTGGAGAAAATACTCAGGACAGACCTTATCACTATTTATAACCTGAAAGGATTTTGCAGCGAGGTAGAGATCAACTTCTCTCTGGAAACCAGCAACAGGACAAGAGGAAACAAGCTGCACCAGGGGATGTTCAAGTTGGTCAGCAGCAAGAATTTCTTCACTGGGAAGGTGGTTAAGCATTGGAATAGGCTGCCCAGGGAAGTGTTGGTGTCACAATTCTTGGAAGTGTACAGGAAATGATCAGGCGTGGCATTTAGTGCTATGATTTAGTTGGTGGTGTAGTTTGCTCAATGACCTTGGAGGTCTTTTCCTATCTTTATGATTCTATGACAAAATATCTTATTTTTCTCTATCTCATTGAAACTTTAGTTTTCTTTTGGAAGAAGTATTTTTTGTGCGTGTGTTAAAAATGTCTGTTTTGACACATTCTCATACATTGTAAGTTCAGCTTAATTTGAAAATTTTAACTACACAATGAAAAGTATAAAATAGCTTTATAATACCTCCTTGTTGTTATACCATACCTAATGTTCCTGGCACTTAGAAAAAGATGCATATTTTCATTCTGCAATGACTTTTTCTTCCTGAAAAATATTTTACCTTAATATGTTAAACTACAGTTGATTTGATTGTCTCATAGTCTTTAAAACAAAAAACACCCCCTCCTCATCAAAATAGACATAGAGATGGTAGGTAAAAGAGAGTAGACTTATATTTTCAAAGCTTTTTGCTAACTGAATTTAAAAAGATTATTCATTTTGACTCTGACATGGGTTCAAAAACAGCCCTTGTACTGTCTTCATAACTGTATATAAATGATAGAATCCTGTACCAATGTACCTCAAGAGAGATAGCAGAGAATAGATATGGCAGTCATGCTGAGATCAGCACAACATCTGGGATAAATCTGTTGATACCTGTGAAATAATAAAGTTAGCAATGTGAAGCGGCAGCTTTGTCTCCTTGTGCATGGGTAGTCCTCAAAGGAAAACCTGCAAGCTGAATCTCTGGGCATTTTCCTAATTCTCTCATCACTGTTTTTAACACTGGGAATAAAATGTGCCCAGTAGTTTGGCATTATCCATCATCCAGAAGGTGTACAGTTGGGAATGACATAGATTTGGTGCCCAAAAGCACTGTCTGACTAAAATAGAACCTGGTTTCCATTCATCAAATTCTTAAAGCATTATCTCCCACTTATTGAGCAGGTGGGTGAAGTATAGAAAAAACATGGCATAATTTTTGTGGTAGTTGTATTTTTTCTTATATTATAAATCCATATAAATCGCTTTCATCCCTCAGTGAGTCAGGAACAGGTGATAGTGAGACAGGTCGCCAGCACAGCTATTTGAACTTAAATTCCAGCTTTTACTCCACCATTCAGTAGGTACTATAAGAGTCAGGAAAAAAAAAAACAAAGCAAGAGTGGGAGAACAGATACAGAAAGCTGCAACTTCTTATGAATACTTGTCTTCAAAATAGCAGAAAATTATTAGCATACTTTTTGTTGAGAAAGAAATTCTCCAAAGCAATAACATTAGTGTTTACTAACCACATTTAATCTCTTCTTGGTTGGAATATCCAAGATGGAGGTTATTTTAAGCTGAAATATATTATTTGTTTGTAGAGACGGTAATTTATAAAACTAACACTTGTAATGGTTTTTTGAGTTTTCATTTGTTTGAGGTTGTTTTGTTTTGTTTTGTTTTATTTTGTTGTTGCTTTTTTTTTTTTTTTTTTTTTTTTTTATCTCTGTAATCACTTTTCAGCTCCAACTGCTTGTTTGCATTCTTCAAAACTGTAACTTCCATGGGCCAGGTGGTTTCAGCCACACTTCAGCCCTTGTTACCTGCCCACACAGTAACAGAATGACACATCAGTTGAGGTCAGAAGCAGACTCTGGAGGTCAGGTAGTCCAACTCCCCTGTGCAAGTTGGGTCACCTACAGCAGGTTACTAAGGACATGTCCTGCTGGGTTTTGAATAGCTCAAAGAATATATGCACACATTTTCTCTGGACAACCTATGCTGGTGTTTAGCCATCCTCATCAAAGAGAGTTTTCTCCTAATATTTAAATGGCATTTCCAGTTTTTCTGTTAAGCCAGTTGCTTTTTGTTCTTTCACAAGGAACCATTGAGAAAAGCCTGGCCCTATCTTCTTTACTGAATCCATCAGGCATTTATATACACTGATAAGATCCTCCTGATATGAGCTTTCTCTGCTGGAGCTTAAACAGTCTCAGGTCTGTCAATCTTTCCTCATAAGAGAAGTGCTCTAACCACTTTGTCATCTTTGCTGGACTTGCCCCAGTACATCTGTGTCTCTCCCACACTGGGCAGCCAAAACTTGGACCTGACACTCCAGATATGTCTCACCAGGACTGACCCAGAAGAATCATCTCTCTTGAAGTGCTGGCAGTGCTTTTCCTAATGCAGCCCAGGATACAACAAGGTTGCTGGCTTATATTTAATCTGTTGTCCATGAGGACCACCAGGCCTCTTTTTTTAGAGGCTGCTTTCCAGATAGTCAGTCAGCAGCCTACCTTGGTGCATGGGGCTATTTCTGCCCAGGTGCAGATCTCAGCACTTTCACCTGCTGAACTCCATAATGTTCCAATCAGTCTGTTTCTCCAGCCTATTCAGGCTCCTCTGACTGGCAACAAAATCCTTTGGTATTATCAACCATCCCCCAAGGGTTTTTATCAGATGAAAATTTTAAAGCTAATTTCTATAAGTATTCCTGTATGCAACCTTTTTTTTTCCATGAACAGTCACAATCATAAAACTGAATAGCATTCATTCCTCACAGTGGGCAACACAAAAGGAGCATTGTGCAACATTTTTAACATTCTGACAGACAGCCACAATGGAAATGGCCTTGTTCTCCTTGTTCTCCTGTTTTAGCTATTAATCACCAAGCTGTGAGATGCTCTTCCATGTATTTTTCCCTCTGTCTTTTCATTCAGGAGGAATATTTGCATCAGGTATAGGGTTTTCCCATTCTGGATGAATTCATTCGAGTTTCTATAAATATCCCCTGTGCTCTTGGTACATGCATTTTCTAGTGATACAGGACTGTACAAAACCTCTATCCAAGTATATTAAAAACATAATAATGGAACATATTTGAACATATTTCTTAATTTTGTAGTAAATAGAAGGTTAGAAAATCAAAAGCCACTTGATTTGCATTTAATATAGTCTTTGATTAGAAGTCACCTATATATAAAGAATTACCTCCAGACATATGAACAAGTTCTATACAAGCCCTAAAATTGAAGTTTGCCAAACCATGCTCTTGCCATGTCTCATCCATTAGGTATTTCTGCACTGCTTTCTTGGTGGTGGTTCTGTGCTCTCTATAGGGATATTCTTTCTTTCTCATCTCTTCCACAGTACAGAGGAAATGTAATTGCAGGGATTTCAGTAGAGATACTTCTGATTTATTCTGCCACCAAATTACTGCTGTTAAGTGTCCTGGTTCTGGCCCAGATCAGCAGGAGAGGACATGGCCAAGATATTGTGTTATTTGATACCACATTACATCATTGCTGGGGTGGGGGAGAGAGAAGGGACTCTCTCTCACTTCTGGAAGGATGACAACCCTTTCTCGTGGAACAAAGTCTGATGGGGAACCCATTGCCCATTGCTCATTGTCTTGGACTTTGCAGTAAGCATTTTTGCATGTGAATAATTCTCCTTTTTTTAATGTTTTTGTTATTAATATTGCTTTTACTGTACATTTTCTTGTCTCATTGCTGTTTCCAGGAAATTGCTCTAATTTCAACCCATGATATTTGCCTTTTGTGCCTCCAATTTTCCTATCTGGCTACTGGTAGAGGGGGAGGAAGAAGCAGGGTAGGGTGGGTGATGAGTGAGTGATCAGCGGTGAAACTCAGAAGGTCTCAGTGGAAGAACTAAATTGGGAATACCATTCCTAAGCCATGATATTAAGCCCTGCATTTCTCTTAAAAGTAAACAATTTCCATGAGGTTTTCATCTAACTCTAGCTAAAAAGCAAATTGCTATATAGAAAAAGGGTAGACGGTGTTTTTAAATTATTTTCTATTTTTTAGTTTCTTTTTCTTTCCAGAAATGTCATGGATTTGAACAGTTGTTACTGTGGTAAGGAAATAGCAAGTAGGAGAATATAAGGTAAACAGTTTCCAAAATTAAAATGCTGTAGGCTTTTTTTTCTCAGTAAGCACATTTAATGTAATAAATATATGTATTTTTGTCACCTAAGTATGTAAAATGATGGTACATTAGTTTATAAATTCTCCAAAAGTTTTACAGTTTTCTGCCTTACAGTCATGACTTCTATTTGCATTTTGAATTGAAAAATACCATTTACATATCTAGCAATACCATACATATCTGCTGGCACAGAAGTAGGCATATAGAGAGACAACAGATATTTTGCTAATAATTTGCTAGTGATTTAGAAGAGCTTGAGTCACAATAACTTTTAACAAGATTCTAATTTTGAGACTCTGAGAAATCATATGCTTAATATTAAGCATATCTATGAGAGCATTTCTGAAGCTGGATGTCACACCTTCTGTAGTAATACTCTGAAAGTAATTAGAACTACTTTTTCCAGTTTTGTTTCTTTTCAGAAAAATAAAGCAAACCACATCTGTGTCCATGCAATACTGTAAAATATTTTCTTTTAAACTATTTTCACAGAATCACAGAATATTCTGATTTTGAAGAGACCCACAAGCATCATCCAGTCAAATTTCAGTGAATGGCCCATATGGGATCAAACCCATGGCCTGGATGTTACCCACACCATTCTTTAAGCTAGGGAGCTAATTTTTGTAAACTCTAGCTTCTAAAGAGCAAAAGGCAATGTTATTCCACTCTGAAACAGAAATGTTTGCAATTGAAAATCGTAAAGGAAAAAGAATGGATTCTGTGAAATATTGGGTGAGTAATTAATTACATCTCTGCATATTCGTATTCTGGATCTAAATTTACAAGGATATAAAATATTTAGAAAAGTTTGCACCAGGCATACTGACCTAGGAATTTGGAAGCCATTAGCTGCTCCTAGAAATTGCATTTTGTTAGAAGTAGATATTGGAAATTTTTTCTCTGGTAACCTTCTAATAATATTTTTTTCAGTTTTCTTGAATATCTAAAGAAATCAGTCACTCTAAGCTGAATTTAAGAAAACATGACCACATTTATTTTAAATGTTATTGTCAATTATAATGATTTACAACTTAGGTTTTGCCCTGAAGCATGTCCTAGACATCAAAGGGTGAACTGCCAATGTGAAGTGTGAGAAAGCATCTCACTTTTCCCATTAACAGCAATAGCAGTAGCACTTTTAATTCTTCATGGATCACTCTGGATATTTCCCCATCAAGAGTCATGAAAGCCAAGAAGCTTACTGTGGGGGAGAAACCCTTGTAATGGACTACTTAACTAGATTCTGATACCTGAAGAGAAAAGAAAATGAAATTCCAGGAGCTGTATTTAACTGATAACATACTACATTCCAAAGAAGGCTATACAACGATAAGCAGCAATGTTAGAAAAATGGTCCTAGAAGCAGTGGTTGTACAGAAAGATAAAATATAAAAGATAAAAGAAACAGGTTGTTACCCCTGGGACTGGAAAGGAACATTAAATTGCTGATGGCTAAACATAAGAGCAGTTATTCTTGGATTCCTGCTCATAACAGGAGGGTCTCCTAAAGGAGCTTACTTTTAAAAAGCCAAGGAAAAGATAGAAAGCTAGGAAAGGAGGTACAGCAGCCTTTAATGGTGATCCAGAAAAAGGAGAAAGATAAAGTATTCCTGACAATCTATTATAGGTATATGTAGAAAGGATAAGGTAAGAACCTTACCTCCAATAAATGTGTGAGGATGGGTAATAGGAACTCTGCTTTTCCAGAGTTTGCATAGAATACTAGTCCTGTATTAATGAAAAGACAATTTGGAGGCAGAATTGAATCCAAAAATTTCATCTACATCTTTCTTTTGTCTACATGCTCACTGCATATTCAGCCTGCACATTCTCAGCCATATCAGCACAAGAACCTCTCCTGTGCAGGACCTCCCCTTTAATGCATCACTCCTACCTTATTACAGCAATTTACTGCATTTTCCTCATTTGAAATTGACCTGGAAATATGTTTTTCTTTAGGCATTAGTGGTCTGTTCTGTTTTATTTATATGGGTTTATATTTACTGTTGATACTTATCCTTTTTAAGTTTATGTGCAGTCATACCTATCATAGTCATTACTATCACAATACATAAAGATGTTCATATGTACACATTGACATAATTTATTCAAATCTAAATGTAAGTTTAAGACCCGAGACCCATGTTTAACCTAATAAAATATGTTCTTACTTTAAATCTTAAAGATCTCGGAATCAATGGTAGATTTAATAAGGGTCCTAATGACCAGATTAAGGATCATTTAAAATAAACACTGCCTGAAATTGAAATTATGTATTCCATTAAAACAAAATAAAAATGTCAAGTTGTGAGTGTAGAAAATTCTGAATAGCTCTTGGCTAATTTTCAAGGTAGAGAAATGAGACTGATACCATACTGGTTTTATTTTAAAGTTTCTTCTGATGTATGGATTTAAGTTTCTGGAATTCAATATCTAGTGTACAGATACAAAGATACAGTATCAGTATCAGTGTAAAACAGTAAAAAATACAGATGCATACCTCCCTGTTGTTTCTCAGCAGGATAATCACATCCTGAAATTTAAGACATTTAATTTAGCTGCTTGGAGTCACCTACTGACTCTATAAGAACCAATGATTTCTTTCTTCATCACACTCTAATGAAACACCTGAAGTGAGTGATAAAAATAACTGCACCCTTTGGCTTGATTCAGCCAATTTTAAAAAGTCAGTGACATACCACCAGAAGCACTCAAGAACATAACTAGTTTGCTTCAACTACACTTGCTTGTTCTATGACAAAATTTGCTCTTTGAATTAGCTTAATTGTGAAAGTATATGAAAATATGTGTGTTGTGAGGATTTTTTTTGTTTGGTTAATTTTGGGTTGTTTTTTGAGGGGGGAGAGGAACTCTTTGGGTTTTAAAAGGTAAAATCCAGTAAAACAGCTTTATATTCATGCGAATATTCTCTTCTTTACCACTTTTTTAACAGTGAAAAAATCACCTTTTCCCTAAGCCTGTGCAGTTCTTCCAAGTTTCTCTAAAGTCAGGTGTCTGATTTTAGAACAAGATGGATTGGTTTATTTCTAGTTTTATGTGAAACGTTCCTTCTTTCCCCCCCTCCCCTGCCTTTTTCTAAATAAAATTCTGTTTCCACTGAAGTCTGATGATTTCAGCTCATTGATTTCACCTTCTGTGTTTAAAACATGTGTTGAGCTTTGCTCTCAGTTCAAGAGTCAATACTTCCAGTTGATTCCTCTGGGACGAAGACAGAGCTGAATAGCTCAATATCTAATTCTTTCCCTGATAGTAAAACACATTACTCAGACAATGGAGTTTTCATCATCAAACCATAAACAATTCAGCTGAGCCACATAGGAATAAAAATGTTATTTTTTATTTTGGCACATACTGTACAAACAGTTCCACTATTTTTGTCACAGATACAGGAGATTATCCCTGTATGGATAAAAAATAAATTATCTCTATTAGGTAATCAAGATGGGAAGCTGATACTGTTCTTGTTTTAATCAATCCATGAAGTGAAAGCGATTATAAACCACACCAGCACAATGTATCCCCATGAGCCTCTTGTAATTGGGATGATCATTTAATTGGCACATTCTGCTTCCACTGGGATATGCTATTTAAGAGGGATCGAGTTTACTCGGCAGTTGCAGGGCTTGTTATATGATCTCCTCAGCTAATAATACTCGTATTGTGATGGAAAATGAAAAAGATGTATAGACTTTTCATCTTTATTTTGTCAACTGCTCAAACTACAGGAGCTTTACTTCTCATATTCAGCTGAGAAAAAAAAAAAAGGCAATTATGCTGCTCGGAAGGAATGTACATTTTTCCAGTGTGTTAAAAGGATCAAAGGAAAATTCTTCAGTAACTGTGCTCTTATGCAGTACAATCGACATAGCTGTATGACAGAGAGATGAACACTGAGAAACACAAAGGGTAATATAAGAGGGAAAATGACTGAAAAATAAATAATTAGGTAAGTAGTGATTCTTGTAAATAGATTTGGATTTACTTATTTATTAAAAATGTAAGTAAATATTTAAATTTATGGAAATATCAGGATATATTTTGAATATGTTTAAATAAATATGTCAAAGGCTTAGTATTAGATTACTTGTTCTTTTTTTTCCTAGCAAGGTGGTTAAGGAGGGATTAGCATAAACAAACTCACCTGTTTATTGCAGAGGGGTGGGACTAGATGACCTTGAAGGTGCCTTCAAACTCATCAGCTTTCAAACCCCAGTTAAGGGATAAGATCTTGTACAGCTACTGTAACTACAGGTATTCAGACTATCTTGCAAGAAGCCTCCAGTTAACAAATTAAAAAAGTATCCCACATTCATTTTCTGTTTTCTAGCTCACAGTTTCATTCCAACATAAATTTAAAAAATCATAAACAAAAGCCCAAACCTTGCCAACAAAAACAAACTAACAAAATCTATTTGTGATGAAATTACAGCTAATAAGGGTTGACATTTGGTTATATACAAAAGGTATTTTACAAATAAGTGAAATAACCTGTCATGCATCTGTCTACATGTCCCTTAAGATAACTTTTCATACTCCTTCAATAGCTTCATTTTCAATAAGTGTTTCCTAAACTTTTAGTTGGAAAATTTAAGGACAAATTAATCCAGAGCTATATTGTGAAAGAACTCAGTTTATCTTTGCAATCTGGAAAACCTGTTTTCAGAAGTACTAATGAAAAATAGCTTAGAGGGATATTTGGTAAGGAAAGAAATTTAAAATATTCTTATTTGACTGGGTAAAAGAGTTCAAATGCACTTTGAAAGGAACAGGAACCTAATAGAACTAATATGATCTTGCCAAAGCAACAAAAGTTTGTGAAAAAATAAACCAGACTGCTGTTTTTTCCACTCTTCTCACACTTCTGGTAGCATCCTCTGCCCAGCCTACATCTCTAAGACAAGAGGAAAATCCTTGTATTTCACTTCTGGCTTTTACCTACATACCAGTATTCCAGAGAACTTCCATATTCCTTCTCCACTACATATAAAACCCACTGTACATATTTTGTATTATACCAGCTTAGGGCTTTAGGTATAGTGTTTAAGTGGAGGTAGGTGATATCTTATCAACCTATCTTTAGTGGATGTTATTCATAAGATTTTCACTTTCTTTGTCTAATTATCTCTTAATTCATACTTAATTCATACTTTATTTCATAAAAAACTACAGGGTGCACCACGTCTCTCTAGGACCTTGATTGTCACTCTCACCTTCCCTCATTTCAGCTTCTCTCTGCCATTTGCCTTTTGGATACACTGACTCTGGGTTTCTGCTTTGTTTTTTCTTTCATTTACCTTGTTTCACTACACATATGCTTTCCCAGCTATCAGTCACTTTGCCTGCTTCTGACATTTCTTAGTCGAGAAGATGTATCTATGAAGGCCACACTTGCACAATATATGCAATCTAAAAATCCCAGTAATCTAACAAGGATGTAATTCCAGAAATGTTGAATAGCAACACTGAAGTAAATAGCATCTATGCCAACTCAGTAGCTAAAAATCAAGTATTGGAGGCAGATTTATGAGAATATCTCTGTGTGTATGGCCTTGTAAACAAAGAAATGAACAAGAACCAAAAAATGTGAGATGAAGGCACAGAAAAAAAAACCATTTATTTTTTCTGTCATACTGTTCTCAAAGTTATGCTACATTTTTGTTTTCTATTATTTTTTAAATCATCTTTAATCTTTAATTTTTCCAAGACAATGATGACATCAGTTGCTGTTTTCAGAAAGGTAGTTTGCAGCCAGATTAATATCAATATTATTAACAAACAGATAAACAGAAAACCCTGAACTGGTCATATGAAATTCTTGGCTTTTCAGAGATAGTGAGTACAAAATACTTTCTCAGTTAAATTATATTAAAACAAGAAATAATTTATATTACTTTAATCAGGTATACCAATATTTCATGAGATATTAAAAATATTTTTAAAATTATTTTTCATATTATATGTGGATATACATAATGTTTACCATTTATGAATTTTTTTAACACAGATCAGTACATTGATGCACAGATCAGAACATTATATCTGTACAAAAAATGTTTGTATACCTAGACTTTATTTAAAGCCTATAATCAATTCTATTAGATATTTGTTACCAAGTGTTACTAACTTTGACTGGACCTCATGATTTCCCCACAAGCTGTCAATTATGTTTTTCATTCAAAATCACTCTTCAACTACTCATGTAATTTAATTAATGAATTTATATATATACTTAGCCAAAAATGTCAGACTACGCAATACTTTAAATATCAGTGCAAAATATCTCCATTTTACAGTCACCACAACATTTCTTTAGGATACAAAAGAATAACTCAGATTTTTTTTCTTTCAGGTCTCTGATGAACAGATCAATGCAAAGTACCATCTTCAAAAGCAGTTCCATCCTGCCTCATTTCCACATGCTCCCCTCATTTTAAATTAAACCAGGTTGAAAAAGAAATGGGTGACCTAGAAGAAAGGTCACTGTGGCTTATTGTTTAAATTGCAAAATGTCATAGTGCTGGTGTTCTGCTCCCTTATTACACACAAATGTACCAATAGCTTTGCTTTGCACGGCGGCATTTTCCAAAAGGTAGTTGATAGTTTTATTGACATCAGAGTATTTAGGGTTTGGGTAGCCATCAGTTCTGAAGCTGAAATTCAGAGAAGATTGGTTACTATTTGCTTGTTGATACATTTCTCCTAGCTATCCCTTTTGTGTTTGAAAATCAAGTAGTAGCTGAGAATTATCCTGAGCAAATAGTAATATGTAATAGTAAATAGTAATAGTAATAGCAAATATGTTTAATTTGCTTCTCTATGGGATCTAAGTTGGACATTCCTTTACAGTAACCACCAGAGATAGCAGAACCCCATACATACCTATGTATAAGTACATATTTATGCCCAGTTAAAATTCAGAGCTTCATTAGGCTCTCACACCATATAATAACAGTAAGAGAGGGTCTAAATTTAATACAGAAGATTTTTGTGTGTGTCATTAGATTAATTCACAGACATGAATCACTTTCACCTTCCCCTAGTAATGCTTCTTTCTTGCTCTTTGGCCTTGCCCCTAATATTTTTCTTTCTGAAGTCCTTTCAATTACACTTTAATGGGAAAGGACATTCCTATCCATGGATTAACTATCCCTAAGCTTTGGCTTAGATCATACACAGGGGGGAATGGCTTAGGTAATACACGGGGTGAAAAGGAAGAATTAGCACTCATAAATTCTTCACTTTTAAACACCTCTCATTTATTAATTTCCATAAGTAAATGGCTTTTCTTGCAACACTGAAACATCAACTCAGAAAGATGGGAGAAAGTGGCACCTCTCCATCCTTTCTATATTTTTTTTAAGAATTAAGAATTCACCTGACATAGATAACTAATTTCAAGACAGGTTTCTCACAGAACTGTGGACCTCTTTATCCCTTACAGAGTGTTTCATGCCAGTTTGGTAGTTAAAGCTTGTAGAGGTGTGATATTTAAAACCAGCCATCTCCTTGATGTTTCCTATAAGTTAATTAATATGAAACTGAGGAGTGGCTAACACACCAGAGGGCTCTGCTGCTATGAGGTGGGACCTTGACAGGCTGGAGAAATGGGCTGGTAGGAAGTTGAAGAAGTTCAACAAAGGGGAATTGCACAGTCTTGCACCTGAGGAGGAAGAATCCCTCGGCACAATATCTGTTGGAGGCCAACTGTCTGGAAATACCTTTTCAGACCAAAGATCCAGCAATGCACAAGCCAGCAATGTGCTCCTGCTGCTAAAAAAACTGTCCTGGGATGCATTAGGAGGGGTTTTACTGGCAGACTGAGGGAACTGATCCTTCCCTTCTACTCAGAACTGGTGAGGCTACACCTGGAGTGCTGTGGCCAGTTCTGGACTCCACAGTGCAAGAAAGATAGAGCCATAATGAATAGAGTTCAACAAAGGACCACTGAAATGATGAAGGGGCTGGGGCATGTCTCTATGACAAAAGACTGAGAAAGCTGGGAGTGCTGTACCTGGAGAAAAGAAGACTCAGTGGGAATTTTATCAATGGCTATAAATACCTGAAGGAATGATGCAAAGACAGAGCCAGGCTTTTCTCAATAGCACTCACTTCTTTCACTGTGATGGTGTCTGAGCACTGGAACAAGTTGCCAAGGGAGGTTGTAATGTATCAGTCTGTAGACATATTAAAAACCCATTTGCCCATGATCCTGGGCAACCAGCTCGAGGTGAGCCTGTTGCAGGAGAGTTAAACCAGATGACTTCCAGACATCTCTCCAACCCTCAACTATTCTGTGGTTCTGTGATTCTATGATTACAAGGCTCCCTGGTAAATTTACTGAACCCATTATTTCCTTAGTATAGACCCAGCTCTTTCCATGTATTGTCTATAGAATTTCAAATATATATATTTACCATGGTGGAGAATATGAAAGGAAGGTCTGGTTTTCCAGGAGTTAACATCTCTTATGGTAGTTCAAGAAACTCATGCTTTTCCATCAGATCAGTGTGATACCTTTTGACTTACCATTCTGGTTCTCAGATGCAGTGGACTGCTTATGTTCCAGCAAAACATGCAAAAATATAATATAATAAATATAATATAATATAATATAATATAATATAATATAATTAATATAATATAATATCTAAATACAAATTGTTCTACTGAGGAAAATCATATAAATACAACATGAAAGACTGTCTTGGAAGGCAGTGGCTAAGAGACCCAACAATCTCAGCATAAATTTCTACTTTAATGTTATGAAGATTAATGAGATTCCTGGATACAGAAATGTGCTCTTACTTTGGTCATTTTGTACCAAAGCAATTGAAAATACCATGCTGTATCTAATTTTTATGTCCATTCTTTAAAGGAAATATGGAATACCAGAATGATTCATAGGGTCCTTGGGCTGAAAAATAGATCTGGTATATCTTGAACTATTTCACGTTACCAAACAGAAGTTCAAGACATGACTCAATCCCTAAACCAAGGAACACATGGCAAAAAAATATTAGTGAACAGGAGTTCTTCAGAGCTGATGATAAACACGTAACAAGTTCCAGGGGCTGAAAATTAAAATTAAACAAACTCAACCTTGAAATAAGATGCAATTTCCTAGCTGTGAGGTAATTAGATATTAAATAGAGTGCTTGGAACTGGTCTTACTTTCAGCTGAAATTGTCCAAGGAGACTAAATTTCTTTATTTAAAAGTAAGTTTCACTGCAGTTTGGGAATTAAAATATGTAAAGGTCAAGAGGATTTGAGTCCTTGGTTGTTATTACTCTCTCATCATCAGTTGTTTATGTGTGTACTGATGTATCAGATATTCACTGATTTGCATGAATACTATCATTTTAAATAGATTTCCTGTTTAAAGTCTTTCTGTATCTGTCTGTAAGTTTGAGAAATATTTTTCCTTTTGATGAAAAGTTGGTCAAATAGATCTTACTTAGTGTTTTTCTTTATCTTCTTTAATATCAGAGACTAGTCACAATCAGAGAGAAAATATTTGCCAGAGGTATTTAACACATGATATTATCCACTTTCTCAGAGACTTAATCCACTTTCTCAGTGACTTTATCTTGCTAACATACTAAGGCTCACATTAGTCACTTAGTTTGTGGTTCTGAAGCAATCATTTAGTTGTGATTAAGAAGTTCTCTGCAGCAGAGAATTCGTTCACTTTGGCATATCTCATACAAAAAAACCTAACATAGAAAGATTTTGGGTGATTGGTGCAACCTTGATTCTTCATTTGGCTGATCTACAGAATACTGCTGATACTTTTGTTTTCTAAAAGGAATATAAAGTAAAGTGTGTGATAAATGTGATCAGGTTAGGGACCTTTGTATATAGGAGGTCAGTGGCACTTTGGCATCAGCTTAGGTGATGTAAAAACGCTTTGTAATGAATTTTTATGAACCATGAACACTTAAAATTTAGATTCAATTTGATATACAAATAATACTGCTTGAATGGATTAAAGATTAAAAATACAAATTGGCTGAAGACTCAACATTAGTATAATGATTACATATGTTGTACACTGAAAGAATAAAAATGCATCTTTTTCTGATAGAAAAATTATGCAAAGCAACAATGAAAAAATGTCAGACTACATTGATTAAAATATTATTTTATTTTATTTTATTTTAAATATTAGTAAAGGACAGGAATAATAATTGGGGGAGAAAAAAGAACACAAATTAAATTATAATTAATCTAAATTTTAGCATGATTTTTTGGATTTACTAAGAATTTCTTTTGAAATGAACTTTCAAGTCTTAAATGACTGTACAATTATGCCAGAAATATTTTACTGGGTTTGATCTAAAATGTAGTGATGCCTTTACAAATGTCTTATGTATTGACATTGACTTTTAATGGTTCACCATAGTTTTAAAAGATGGCAAGCATGCACTTCACAGTGTGCTAATTTTAGTTCACAGGCTTGCTGCCACTAGGCCCTCAGGCTGACTCTTCATGGAGTTTGAAGTGTTCTGTTAGCACTATTACAAACAATCTGAAAAATGTAAAAAACATCAAAGCATTCAAGTGAAAATAGAAAATAGAGCTGCACAAAATTGCTGGCTCAGATATATATTATCAATAAGAGATCTTTTAAAATGAGGGTTCTCTTATATATATACATGGGGCTATTGAAGCAAACTTGCATATTATTACTTAGGAAACAGTGAAAAAGAAGAGGAAATGGTGCACATGAATTGGTACAGAACTGTATCACTTTACCTCATGGAGCTGTTAGGTAGAAAATCTGGAATTACTCATTACAGAAAATACAGGCATTATTTCAAGCACAGGACTTAAACACAGTTATCTAAACTGTAATTTACATACAGTTTCTGGATTGCAAAAGTGAAGAGGATAGCGAATTATTTTATCACTAGCTGCAAACTTCAGTTCAGACTCTCTAGAAAGAAAAAAATAGAGATGAAATTAATCTCTCTGATTTAGAGAAATTTAGGAAGAAAAGTACCCTGAAAAAGATTGAGAACTATCTAACAAATAGATTAATAAATACTTTGAATTTTAAAGCTCAGAGAAATAGGAAAAATGTTAATTTTACCTGGAAGCATTCACCAATATTACAATATCTTGAGGTGATGAAGATAGTGTATTCCAAATGAGATATTCTTATTCTGAGAAATAAAGAAGGAAGAAAAGTGAGGATCAAAGCATTTGTTGAAATTCCAGACATTCACTACTGGGTAAGTATACTGCAGTAGCAGAAGGAGGACTGGGCTTGTTTTTAATTCCTCAGAAGATACTAGAAGTTCAAAAATATTCAGAATTCTAAACACAAATTTTAGGATACATTCCCAGGATTTAAAAGTTTCAAATTCCCTCTCTTTCCTTCTCTGTCCCCCATTGGAATGACAACTTCAGTTTAGTGCATTGACAATAATAGCTACAGAACAGTTAAAGTTTCCTAATCAAAAGAAAAAAAAGAGAAATATAAGTGGCCTAAAGGTATGAGACAGCCAAGAGACTGCATAAAGTCTAGAGCTGAGACAGCACAGCCTTCGATAGCAGCAGGTGATAAAACCCAACAGTGGCATGACAACATCCATGGAAAGGAACGATGAAAGGAGTACAAGTGGAAATGTGTCCCACCTCTGGTAGCAGCTATGTGGGCAGACAGCCAGAGGGGGAACACAAGGCCTGTCCAGTAGAGGTGCTCACCTTTACAGATACTTAGCCTTTCCTCCACTTTGAAAATCCCCATCCTACTGGAACAAATTGCACCTTATCTGCAACTAGGCATGGGAAGAAATTTATAAGCTTACCTATATTTATGGGGATGTACCCAGAACTGACTGGAGAAGGAAGCACTTTCAAACCAGCCAGTCACTAAAGGTAAGGTTATTTCATACCCAAGGTATTGACTCAGTTTGAAGAGACACCACCTAACAGCTGAGCACTCAGCTGTGCTGTGTGACCTTAGGATTATAAGGAAAGGTTGTGCTTCTCCAAAGAGAAATGGTAATAGAGTTGCTCTCAGGAGGAAGCTGATAAAAGTGTGCTAGAGAACTAATAAAGTAGTGCTGTGCAGAGACTTTCTGTGGTTGAAATCATCCTTAAAAAAGCCTTTTTTTGGAAAGCCTGAAGAGAATATTGCTGTGTATTCTCATTGCAATAATTTCATGAAAGGAAAATGTAGGGTGGGTCTCAAGGGCTACTCAATCATGACTTTTTTTTACATGCACTGAAACTGTCACACTTGGTGTAAGTTCATAAAATAATATATACAATTGGGAATGATGGTGTATTGTACTTGAGATGTAGGTTATTTGCCTCTATCTCAGAGGGATCAGATGGTGATTAAGGAATCCCTTGAGCATCAAAGCAGATCTGACAGCTTGAAATTTTCTCTTAATTTTTCTTTATATGCAATGAACAGTTCAAGTGTGAATTATTTACAGAGGTGGGGAAACAACAGGAAGGATATACAAGAAAAGAGTGTTTGCATGCACATTGATTCTTGAACTGCACAGGGACAACTTACCAGGAAGACTATATTAGAGTTATTTATCATGAAGATGATAGAAAATGGATCAAAAAGGTGAACGTCCCCTTACAAAGGCCAGTGTTGTAACTCTGAGGTCAAATAGCTGCTGATTGTAAGCTCAACATGAAACTCTAAGAAGGCAGTAGGTAGACACTGCTGCAATGAGACCTCATTTTAGCTGACTGTTTAAATGCTGTCTTTAAACACGAGTCTTCCCAAGACAAATACCTACTCACCCTAAGGAATCAGTCTTATCAATGGTAGAACATATACACTCTGTCTTCCCCAATAACTGATGTCTACATTGACACCCCTCAGGAAAACTTCTTTGGTAAATACCTTTATAGACTGGGTCCCTGGAGAGTTAGCATCATGCTTTAAATGTAAAACCCTTCTCCCTGTTTTCATGTGCATTTCAGCCAGCTATAAATTGCCTCAAGGTCTCTGAAGTCATTATTTACAAAAGAGATTTTCTGGTTAAGCAAACATTTCTCAGCATCCATGTAAAACCAATTTGCAAGAACTACTTTTGCTTTTTCCTTGAAGGAAGGTAATGGCATTTAAATTGTACATTTGTCCCGTGGGTCTTAACTTTTAGAAGTTGCTGAACCCAGTACACCAACAGAGGCAAGGCTACCACAGCACCATCCCCAGGCCTAGTTAGGAATGAAGCTGTGTGTTCCCAGCATATATACACATACACACAGTACTTATCATACGCTGCATAGGTCAACACAGACAGAAAATACAGCTCTTGCTCGAATTCAGACACCACCAACAGCCTCACCTGTTCCCTTCTCTCAGCATAAAAGGCCACTAGCAGAAGATGCATACATACACACACACATATGCATACATGCATATATATAAATATATACAATGTGCATGCCCCCAGTTGCAGGCACACATGTAAATAGGTCTTTCTAACACCTGGATCAGACCTATGGCCATACCAGGACTGAACCCCAGATCCTGTGGACTCACTGGATTAAACCTCCTGGTCCATCCAGCAGCCAGCAAGTCTACCTTCTGGTCTCTGTAGCATATTTAGAGCATGCCCTTTGTAACTCTCTCAATATACGAGCTGAGAGAATAGATCAGGTCAAAGGTTCAGCAGCAAGTTGAATCACAACCCTGTTGAATCACAAAATAATTTAAGATTATGAAGTCCAACTGTTGACTGAACAACACCACATCAACTGGACCATAGCACTAAATGCCATGTCAAGTCATTTCTTAAACACTGCCAGAGATCATGAAACCAACATTTCCCTGGGCAGCTTGTTCCAATGCTTAACCACCCTTTCAGGGAAGAAATTCTTCCTGATGCCCAACCTGAACGTCCCCTGGTGCAGCTTGAGGCCATTTCCTCTTATCTTGTCATTTGTTGCATAACAAAAGGGGACAGTCTCCACCTTACTGTGACTTCCTTTCAGGTAGGTGTAGAAAGCAATAAGGTTTATCCTAAGCGTCCTTTTCTCCAGGCTAAACAGCCCCAGGTCTCTCAGACACTCCTCATAGAACTTACTCTCTAGACCCTTCAGCCCCAATACTGAGCCCTAGGAAATCCCACTACGTACAGCCATCAGATGATGTGGCATCATTCATCACCACCCTCTGGGCTCAACCATCCAGCCAGTCCTTAACCCAGTGAAGTCATGGGCTGACAGCTTTTCCAGAAGAATGTTGTGGGAGTTGGTATCAAAGGATTTACTAAAGTCCAGGTAGACTGCATTCACAGCCTTTCCCTCATCTACACGCCAGTGTGTTGAGTTTCCAGCTATATCTGGCAAGTTAAAGTCTCCCACAAGAACAAGGGCTTGTAACAGTGAAATGTCAGACTGCTACTCTTAGAATACATCTGACTCCTCATCCTAGTTGGGTGGTGTACAACAGACTTCCACCAGGACAGTGGCCTTGTTAGCTTTCCTCAATTCTTACCCATAGGCACTCAACCTTACCAGCATTGTCCTGGAGCTCTGTACAGTTGAAACCCTCCCTAATGTACAGACCACTCCACCCCCAGTCCCACCTCACCAGTCCCTTCTGAAGAGCTCAGAGCCATTCATTGCAGCATGCCAGTTTCTGTAGTGGTGACTGTGTCATAGTTTTCTTGCTGCACAATGGCTTCCAGCTCCTCCTCTTTGTTCTCCACACTGCATCCATTGGTGTAGGCTGGGCTGTTTATTTCACCCAACATCAACGTGCCATCCCCAGGCTCCTCTCTACCAAGCCTTTCTTAACCTCATCCTCCTCTAAACCTAGTTAAAAGCTCTTTTAATTGGTCCTACCAACTCATGGGCTAGAGTTCTTTTCCCCTTTTAGACAGGTGAAATCCATCTGTCTCCAGCAGGCTTGTTGTCCTATAAACCACACCACAAATGGAAAAAACAAAATTCCACTGATAGCACCAGTCTTTAAGACACATGTTGACCACGTAGGCTCTCCTGTTCCTTCTGGCATTCTTCCCTGCTACCAAAATAATTGAGGTGGTCACCAGTACAGACTACTCCAATGGAAGTTGCAAGAAAGTAAAATTATTACTTATGGAATAATATGTTCCCAGGAAAGTTCAATGTAATCTCCAAAGTTTACATAAATATGAAGTTGAAGTCTAAAATATAAGCAAAACATTCAACATTACTCACATTTTTTTTGTTTGAAAAAAACCCCTTAAAATTAAAATTAAATTATAAACAGGTATACCTATTTATTTAATTGGCAAGTTTAAACAGTATCTTTGTTTTTATATCACTGGAAGAAGGTAGAGGGGAAGACTGAGTCCAGTGAAGAAATGTTAATATATATGCTTATTTCTGCAAGTCCAGCAAGTGCAAGTTGCAGTTACTTGTCTATTAAGTCCAACATAACCTTTGTATGCAATACACTGAAATGTATTTTTCAGATCTTAGCTGCATAAATAAATAATAAATAATGATTTGTGCAGTTCTTATTAAAGATGTTGAATTTCCATCAGCTGAGAGGATTAAAAAGAGAGAATTTAAAAAAAAATACTTCAGGATAAGACTTTTTTGTAGGATTATGGAGAATATGAACAACACCATTACCGCTTAAGCCTTCCCTTAAATCACTGCTACCTTTCTCTGCAACATTTATAGCACAGTATCAATTAACAATAGATTGAATTAGAATTGTTCTTTGGCTTCATTATCAAGCTGAGGCAATTGTTAATTCAGTTTCTATTTCTCTGTTGCATGGCAAAGGCTTTTAAAAGGTTCACAATAAACTCTTAAAGATAATGAACCTGAAGTAGTGAAGCAGCTCTTGCCTGTAATCATTATCATGATACTTGGAAGTAAAAGTTCTTAAAAACTGCCTGAATTTTGTATTTTGATTGTCCCTTAGTACAGCACAGAATTCACCAGTAAGACATTATTTTTATTTACCAGTTGTTACCATGGAATTACTATAGTCAGTTTTGCTTCATGAACTACAAAAGGAAAAAAAGCACAAAAATCCCTGACAAACCTCCCCCCGCCAAAAAGCCAGCCACAGAGACAACTTATTTGTTGCAGGAACTAAGGTGAGGAAATGTTGGCTTTTTAAAAGTGATTGTAAAGTTGACATTTAAAACAGTATTTAGTAGCTGTCACAAGTACATATTGAATTGGACCCCAAGTATGGGAGCACTCTGAGGAGTGCCCATGGGTCTTCCTTCTAGCACTTCCCAAAGCAGGAGTAAGGACTAAAAAAAGCAGGTGTTTTCTGTTCACTACCACTTACTTATATTCATCTAATAAGCACAGACAACTGATTTCTTCTTTTTCAATATATATACTCGCTCATCTTTAACATCAGCAGCACAATGTCATCAACCAAATTGACTTTCTCGTTGTATAATTATTAAGTAACGATTGCTAGTTCCTAATTTTTAAAACACTTTTTTATCCACCACACCTTTTTTCTTTTTTAATTCTCAATTTTTCTTTATACAATATGCACTCTTTTTTTTCTTCTTCCAGGCCATCTTGTTTGTGGACAACTCTGGCTATCCCTGGTGAGGATTCTGGAAGACAGCATGTTGGGCATGGGACTCCCAGCTAGAAGATGAAGCAGTGCCTCAGCCATTTTCCTTATCAGTGGACTGTGCCACAGAATTAATCAACACATATTTAATGCTGTATACATTCCACAATGGGCTATCAGCAGTATGAGCCTGAGGTGCAAGACAGTAGCTTGGCATATTTCCCCTCTGCTCTCATGTTAGTCTGTCAGCCCTCTTACTCAAGAAGAGATACCAATAAATTATACTACTACTGACAGCTGCTTCTGCCTACTGCTAGGCATGTCAGACTCTGTTATATCACTGACAGATAAAAGAAATCTACAGTTTCCCAAATAGTTTCCTCCAAATAGAAACCAACCACCACCACCCAGTCATCATTCCTGAGCTCTTGTCACCCTCCCCTTTGCAAGAGAGGAAAGTGGGCAGAAATGCAAGGCAGTGCAATGACAGCTATGTGGAAGCAAGCCCTCTCTGAGTCATTTAGTGCAGTGGGGAAAAAGAAAATGTATTGTTCTTATAAAATGGTGGATTTTGGAACAAGACTGACTGTCATTTAAACCTCTGGAAGAGCATTCAAGAGAGTACATGAGCATATATGTGCACATGGCTTTACTTGTGCATGTATGAGTCAGAGAGGAAAAGAGAGCACAACACAAACACCAGAGGAAAAATACCATGTTTTACAAAACATCATTCTTCAGGAGGAAAAAAATATTCTGCAAGAAATTACTTCAGCACAAAAAGGAGAAAAATGGTATTTCTCTGCATAAACTTTTCCAAAGACATAATAATAATAATAATACATCACTGCAGTTGGTAACTGCTTCTCTTCATTCTTTGGACATCTCAAAATATTTTTTATCAGAAAGTGAGTAGAGCAGCTAATACTTAAAGTGTCTATTTTTCTTATATAATACTAGCCAGGAATTCCCCAAATGAAGACATTTTTCACTGGAAAACATTGATTTGCAAACAGAAATGTGGTGTGAGAATGCTCTGGAGTCCATTGACTTGTGTAAAAAAATATAAAATACCTATGCTGATCTCTTTGATGTTTTCCAAGCAGCTTTCTTGGGATGCTAGTCCTTGAGAATGATAGATTTTTCACCTCCTCTCTACAAGCACCTTCAAGGTTCTCTGTCCCTTGACAAGCCATCCTGAGAATTTCCTAGCCCAGGGAAAGGTGAGTGGATAGAGGGGGCCACAGTTTCCAGAGATCTGAATGCAGGTGTTTGATGCTGGGGAGCACACCTGCAGCAGCTGGACTGTGCTGAGGCCACAAGATTCCTGCTGTTTCAGTGGTACTGCTCCATGGTGCTGTTCACTTACCCCATGGTACTGATTGCAGTTTGGTAAATAGTGTCTTTAATTATTAATTGCTTTCACTTTATGAAGTTTTTTTTTTGGTAGGTTTTTCTGTTTGTTTGTCCTTCCCCTTCCTCTTGAACTTCCTGCTATCCTGGTATTCTTCCATTCAGTTAAATGTAAAGCAGATGGTTGGACCAATAATTTTTGATTTTCATGTCTATGTTGCTCTTATAATCCAGATTCCTTGCTTTGCTCGAGAGGAAGGTAGATATTAAAAAAGAAAATAACCATCAAAACCAACAATTCAGTCAATAAATTTTGTCTTCAATTTTAGTTTCACTTACCCTTTGACAACGTGATCCATCTCCTAGGAGACAGTGAGCACTAGCAAGGAAACAAAGTGTTTGAAAGCCAGCACTAGAAAAACTGTTATTCATTTTGTTTATATTAACAGTGGCTGCAAAGATCTACCTCATATTGTTATCACCACCTTAAAAAAACTGGATGTCACTTCCTGTGAGAAATTATCTCAAACATTAGTGAATTAAATCAGACATTTTCTTTTCATTACTTATTTCTAAATTAACATCTTGTGTTAGTGAATACACTAGCTTTGTAAGTGAACATGAAATTCTGCTAAATATAAAATTTTCAAAAATTTTGATAATATTTTTAACTAAAAGAACAAAAATGTGAAAAATGTAGAAAAAAAAAGATATCATATGCTTTTGGGGAAAAATCTGTAATAGACACTTCTTAATAACACACTTTATTAAAAATCATACAATTGCTAATAATACTGATGGGCCTTTTTCCATATCTTTAAAATTCCAGTAGGAATCCTACATTGAAAATATAAATTTACACATCATTGATTATTTCTCTTTTTCTTTCAGTAACTGACCAGGAGATATTGGCCACAACCCCCACTGTCAAGAAGTTTCTTTAAAATTACCTATTTGGACAATATTTTGGTGTTATAATTAGGAATTCCACAAAGCATTTACACTCCTACAATATGAAAGCTTCTGCAAATAAGAAATAAGGGTTTCTCTGCTTTTGAAGAAATTAGCAGCTGAAAAAATGCTTCCAAATTTTGTCACCACAAAACTTACTTTAACTTTGTTGATCACTGTTCAGTGATTTTTTTTGTTACCTAAACAGCAGGGTAATGAATAACAATTAAATAAAAATACTTTCAGATAGGGAAAAAAAACTCGCGTTCTTTTAATAAGCTTGGTTGGTGTGAGAAAATGTAGTACACTTCTGTCTTGGTCATGCTTTGAACAGATAAATATTTAGATTTTAATCAGAATCTCCTCCTAAAATAGGAGACATAAGTCAGTTACAAAGGTTTTCACAGAGCAGATTCACTGCCAAATGTAGAAAATATATAATGATGTGATACAGCATATTGTCAGAGCTATGGGATGAATTCTCTACTGGTTTACATCTACCCCACCTCATGATTTCAGAATAAACATGACTAGCAATAGCACAGTAGTCCATGACTTTCAGAACAAACATGTCTAAACGATTACAGAAAATAGAAAAGTTTTTCACGGGGGGAATATTAAGATTTTGCCAGTGTTCACAAGCACTGCTGACAACAGTAAGACATAAGATAGTTTAAAAAAAAAAGATCATAATGGTTCACATTTTAAATAGTTTGATATTTCAGTCAGTGCTATTAACTTACAGTTCTGCATAATACAGGTTGAGTAATATTTTTCTTTGAGCAATATAAAAGAATATAAAATCTTGATTTAGAAATTTGGAAATATGAAGAATATTTTAAGGGCACCTATTTTACTGGCTTTTGTAATCATTGCTTAAAATATCACTTGATTCATCATCTGAGATAACTCCTACTTGCAAGTCTTCAGTCTTGGTAAGACGGACTGTGTGTGAGAGTGCAGTTCACAGGGAGCCCAAAAGACTGAGATGCAGGAAGCAGCCAGCTAGGTTTCTTCCTATAGATCAGAGGGTGTTACAGAGATATTTTTCCCCTCTTTTCAACCAATCAGGCAAGCAAGGAGCAGTTCCAGCACCATTTGCAGCAGATTTAAAGGAGCTGACCAAGCAGCTCTTACCCTCTTATCAGGCAAGTAATGAGCAGCACCAGGACCATTTGCAGGAGATGTAAACAATTCTGAGGAGTATGGTGAGCATCTACATGGCAGATTATGTAGGTAGGGCCCACAGGAAAGGTGCAGACACCCTGCTGGCTCTTGGTGGTGGATTTCATGTTAGGTGGGTGTGGTGTTTTCATTGGCGTTTTCTCCCGTTTTGCTTTTTTTCTCCCCTACTTGAGTAGATCCAGCCTGGTTTATGAGCAGCCAGAAACCATTGCTGCTACCAAGACTGTGCTAACCCTGGCAGACTGACCCAGAGGGACCCAGCTGTCTGCCACTGAGGGGCTGCAGGGAGTGCCTGAGGTTGGTGTTGGCGCTTGAGGACAGTGCAAAAGACACCTGTGTTCTGTGTGAGCTGGTGAATGATCTTCTCTGTCTGGTCAGAGAGCTTAAGGAAGAAGTGGAAAGGCTAAGGAGTATCTGAGAGAGCAAAGGAGAAAGAGACATACATATTATACCTTCCTTCAATAAAATTTCCAGGAAATCTAACTCTACAGGTCTGGACTGCAAACTGTAAAGCTAGAAAATCTTTCTTTAGCAAGAGAAAAAGCTGCTTGCTTTAAGAATATGATGTGGCTAAATGTAGAGGTTATTCCAGGAAAGGAAAATTTCACTCCTACCCCTTTAACCCATCTGATGGACTTCCCTGCCAGATTTCACAATTAGCCCACTATGGGTATACCATTTGCTTGGGGAAAAAGGCAGAGTCAAGATTTTAAGTGATGAATTGTGAAACAGTATTTCAAGTAACTTGCTTCCGTTTCTCAAAAAAATATATTTTCATTTATTCAACCTATGTAAGAGAAAAGGCCTAAACAAGTCTGAAGATTTTTAGATACGTTTTTGTATGTGTTCTGGAATTTTCTTATGGTTTATATTTAGATAAATGTAACTCCATCTGATATTATTCCAAAGCTTATTCTGTGCCATACATACATAAAACAATTCCAGTTGATTTTAATAGTCTAGTACCAGTTAAAATCAGGAACATTTTTTTTCTGTGCTTTGTTTAACAATTTCTTTCTTCAGGTCTTAAATGCCGCTGTCCTTTAGACCTGTTTCTAGGATTGTTCTTTTGTGGGTTTTTTGTGTTTTGTTTTGTTTTTTGTTTGGTTTTTTGTTCTTTAATTGGTAGATTTTGGATTCAGACATTTGCAATTATCTAAATGAATCCTTCACTTTTTAAAAAGGTTTTCAGAAGAAAACTTGCACTGTAAGTAGATAACTAACCAAGAGTCAATTATTTCATATATTCCATGTAGGTTCAGATTTTGCAATACCACCAGGTGGGATCTCAATGGGGTTTGTAATGACTTGACACTGCATGCTGGGATTGTTACTCATGCAGTTTTGATTCTTCTGCTCTCTTACTGCATTTATTTCCATGAGGCACTGAAGACAATTTAGCCTTGCTAATTTTTAAAAATTGTCTCCAAATGCACTTAGAGTTAATAATATTTTTAATATATCTTTTAATTGTGAAGCTAAGTATGATGTTCTTGATTCTGCACGGAAGGTATAGTAAAAATTATCACTTTCAAATGCAGAAATCTGGTTTATAAAGCCATGTGTTATTTCTTATTGCTTCTTTTATGAACCAGATTTTATTGTTTAATATTATGTACAGTGGGACTTTTTCTAAATGATACTACTTTCTAAATAATAATGAAATTTTAATAAATTATAATTTTCCAACTTCCTTTTTCTTGCTATAATAATATTTATAACTAAAAATTTCTTGTTAGTGCTTTTCTGCTCACTGTTTTGCCATTTCTCAATGTTTTTCAAAACATATATGTAATTTTTTTCCATTGTAATGCAGATAAAGTCAGTTAAGTAAAATACAGTTTTAGAAAGTGCACATGATTTTTCCCTTAATATTCTCTCTGGCAGCTAACCTCAGTCAGCATGAAGTATGTTCTGTTGCTAAAACCGTGTGAAAAAAAGCCTGATATAAAAAATTAGATAAAAGATAAAATTATGTCCTCTTCTCTGTTGAATGTGTCTCAATTGTGTTATTCTTGATAATTGCAGTTACTGCAACTGTACCCCTGGGTGTGGGAATGGGGAATATTTATGGTTCTTGATATCCAGCCAGAAGCCTGACTTTGGATTTGTCTTAAGGCCTACTGTCAGAAGATACAAAGAGAAAATCCAGAATTTCATATACATATTGCTAATTTATTTATATTATTTGCTTATTTATGTAAAGCCTTATGTTTTAGTCTTACTAAATTTATTGAAAAACAAGAGATTTCTTTGGGACATTTTTTGATTTTAATATTTTTTCCCCTCTGGAAAAAGAAAATTTCTTCCCTTTTCTGGCACACATCAATCATGGAACCTTGGAATTTGATTATTATGACTACTTTTCAATTTGAATTTTATTACAATATGTAAATTGTTCTTGATACTATTTTTAAATTCTAGCCTGGCTGCTATATGACACAAGTTGTTGGCTGTCAGAGCTGAATTCAAGGTGCCTTATTTACCTTGCCTAACTCATACACAATATGAAGCTGCTCCCATAAGGGGAAATCCAGTCTTTTGGGGAACATCTTGTCCTGAAAGGAGCAGTGACATTTTCCACAAAGCAGAAAATTCAGAATGCAATGGGGCTCCATGAAGCTGCTCAGTGACAAGTGTACGTGCATGAGTGTCTGTGTCTTACCTGTGACTGTATAGGAAAACATTAAGGAATATTGCTTGAAAGGTGCTGAGATTACTTCTCTTAATACTAAAATAGAAGATCAAATAATAGTTATTTAAAGAGTACTGTAAATTGTAGTGAAAGTACTTATCAAATAATTATGGGGCAATGTCCAGTGAGTTCTGTAGATTTTATGATGTGAAATCAAACATTATATCAAGTAAATCAATGCGTAATTAGCTAATAAGAAAGGCATGAAAAACAGTTATATAATATGTAAAAAAAATTATATAATATGTATAATATCTATTATATATAGTTAAGCATAATACTATTATAAATATATGCTAGAGTGAGGAAAATGTTCAGGGCTAGATATCCTAACAATGTTACTATTGGAAAAAGAGATTAAACTCATTTTTTTATCATTTTCTGTACAGCCATCAACCTACAAGATTTATTTTTTTCACAGATACACCAAGTGTGAAGTAATCACTAGATTCACTGTTTCACCTACATGGCTTTCTTATAAACTTGTTCAAGACTATTGTTGTTGTTTAACCCCACCTGGCAGCTAAGCTCACAGCCTCTCACTTACTCTCCCCTACTGCCCCCAACACATTGGAATGGGGAAGAGAATTGGAAGGGTAAAAGTGGGAAAAAACCTGTGTTAATATAAAGACAGTATAATAGATAAAGCAAAAGCTGAGCACAAAATCAAATTTAAACCAGGAATTGATTCACCACTTCCCATGGGCAGGCAGGTGTTCAGCCATCTCCAGGAAAGCAGATCTTTATAGCACATGATCAGTGACTTGGGAGGACAAAACACCATCACTCTGAATGTCCCCTTCTTCTTCCCCCACCTTTCTGTGCTGAGCATGATGCCCTATGGTAACGTCACATCCTTTTGGTCAGTTGGGGTCAGCTGTCCCAGCTGTGTCACTTCCCAGATCCCCTCTGCTTTCTGGTGGGGTGGGGTAAGGAAAAGACCTTGACTCTGTGTGAGCCCTATTCAGCAATAATTAAAACATCTCTATGTTATTAATGTTGATACTGGCACAAATCAAAACCCCTGGCCCCATACTAGCAACCATGATAAAAAGTAACTCAACCCCAATAAAAAATGGGCACAGTTTACCCAAATTAGCACTACAGTACAAACAGTATTGTTATTCTGCTAGATGCAAATTGTGAATAGTTTATTTAAAGTCCAGTTTAATGTCTACTGGCATTAGCAACTTTTGAACAAAACATTTCCATTTCCATGGCAAGTTATATTTATAAGTAATGGGTACTGTGGGATGTCTATCTTGTAATTCTGCTGACTTTAATATTTCTTAAGAATAGCTGAGCTCTGCAATGATAAATTTGTTTGTTTCTCTAAGGTTTGCATATACATTTCCATGCAACAACTGATTTTTGTGACAGTCCAATCTTGTATGAAGCATCATCTTGAATTTCTATTCTGAACTCAGCCCTCCATTGTTTAGAAATTAGAAATTAAGTCTAAATGTTTGGAGTAATTTTCTTTGCCTTTTTTCCCCTCCATTATACTATGGCACTAATCTCACATACTGGGATTAGATCAACAGCACTGTTTTATAGCTCTGTCTGTGAGGTAATATGAGAAATACAGGAAAGAAAAATAGTAAGAGGAATCTTTTCTTCTGACATCAGTTGATATATGTGGAGTTACACAGAAGTAAATCATGCAATATAAATTGACTGTAGTAATTAGAGTTTCCTAGATTCATTTCAGCTATTAAGGAAGGAACAATGTCTGTAAAGACAAACACTGAGAGGTTGGGGAAGAAAGTGATGCTTTTCTCAGTTCATTGTTAGCAGAATTCAGAAATATATACTTTATGAGAAACTTAACTGTGCACTAGGATAATGTGTATAGTGATGAGAAATTTCGAATCAGTCAAGTGAGCACATCAGAAAAAAACTATAAAATAATTTTTTCAGATTGAGATGAAAATCTGAATATACTAAAAAAATAAAATACATCACTACTATGAAAGCAAATAGAGAGTTACAGAGAGTTAAATATAATATAATGTCAGATTAGAGACTAGTAGAGAAGTTTAAATAGAAAATATTATCATTCAAACTGACAGGCATAGGAATTTCTGATGAGTTCATGAAGTGGGGATAAGTTTAACTTTAAAAACAGGTGAGCAACATGGCAATTTCCATACAAATTTGGTAATGTCAGTAGAATATGATGACCATATCTTCAAATCTCAGCAGGGAAAAAAGCTTCCTTGACCTCTCAGACTGAGTAGCCTGTCTTTTAAATCAAATTTATTCTTATTCTATGTAGATATGAATTGAGTTTATATAATTTATCCAAATGATTCACACTACATTTCTCCAGCTAACATTTGCAGGCAGTGTTATAAAAAGCAAACCAAAAACAAACCACAAAACCGAACAGGAACAAAGCAAAAGAGCAGGGTAGTGTCTTTAAAACCAGTCCTGGCAATTCAGTACTGCTGGACATGCAGAAAGATCTGCTGGAGAGCTCCTTCTTCATGAGATACTGAAAATTTGTGCATGTAGGACTACTTAACACATGAGTCATAAAACTTTGATCTCCAGAACAAGGTTTTTGTCCCCTTAACTAAATGAGTTATATAGGCAACAATAAATTAATCTCATTTGTGACACAAGTTAAAATTACTTTATATGATTTTTATATGACTTTGAAAATGAATATAGCCAGGATTCATTTTACACAGAGAAATGCATCCTATCAATTATGACCAATTTACCTCCCACTGAATTTGCTATTCATCTACAAGAGTAGACGTATTCCAAATTGTACATACTTTCTTGATTAATAATAATGTGTAAGTTTTGGTCCAGACATATTTTTTTTCATATGTTATTGCTAATATACTAAATGTAAAATGATTATTTGAAATTATATTAATTTAATTTTTCTACATTTTAGTGACATATTGCAATCAACTGTCTAACAAGTGATTTATTTATAGACTAGAAAAGAAACAATTTATTGAAGTTTTAAACTTATCTTTTAAGAAAAGCATTTCATATGTAGTATAGATGAAAAAAAAGGTGACTAAATTTTATTGAGAATTATAAACTCAGCTAAATGAAAAGGAAATTAAACACACCAAAAAGTAGCTATCCATTTGTACTTGAACCTCTTTTTTAATACAGAAAATTTTCTATTATCCTTCATTTAAAAAAAAAGCAAACAGCAAAACTTACTGAAGAAATGTATGTGTAAAATAAATTCAATAAACTCAATTATTCTTTCATTCTTCCATTTTATACTCAAGATAGACTTGAATGAAACTTTTTTCACAGCTCATTTCAGCCAGTTAGATTGGTGCTTTGTATGGGTTTTTTGCTTCTATTATCTGTAGTTTAAATTATACCTGGCATACAAAACATATTTCTTAATTAATACACAAATTTTTTTTTTAATTCTTTGATATATGAATATACTGCATTTCTGTAAGATTTTCCTGAAGGACATTGTTCTGCTATCTTAAGAATTGAGTTGAGGAAAAAGAAATAAAAATAGAGATAATTAAGTCTCCATAGATAATTCTATAGTTGAGAAATTCCTTTTAAAAACACTGGATTCACTGGAATAAATGAATGCAGTCCATTATGATTATTTTGTCAGGGTTGTCTGGGTTCCACCTTTTCTGGGAAATAGAACAATGTACCTCTCTGGAGTGTGTATACACTGACACATGCAGCACGGGGAGCAAATGTGCAGAACTGTGAGGAATGAGGGGTCAGAGTGCTGTGTCAAGGCTACCAATTCCTGGAACCATGGGAATGGAGTGGAACAGCTCACATGGTTGGAGAGTGAGCTTTGTAGGCAGGAGAGGCCAGCAGGGCAAGGAAGGAAGTTGCCCTTTATGTAAGACATCAGTGGGAGAATGTGGCCCTTTGCCCAGAGGCACATGATGATCCAACTGAGGATTACAGGTGGGAAATAAAGGGCAAACCAAGGTCTGTGTGTCTGCTACATACCTCCTGGGCAGAAAGAACTGGATGCCAGCTTCTTCAGACAGGTGGAAGAAGTCTCACATTTGTAGGTGGTGGTTCTCATGGGGATATAAGACCACTCTAATGCCTGCTGACAGGACAACACATCAGGGCACAAGATGTTTCTAGTGTACATTGATGGCAAGTTCCTTATACAGGTGATGGAGAGGATGAAAAGGGAACCTTATGCTTACAAATCAGAAAAACTGTTCAGGGATGTGAATATGAGAGGCAGTGTATATGACAGTGATCATCAGAGAGTGGAGTTGAGAATTCTGAGGAGGAAACAAAGTAAAAAGATGAATAACATCTTTAAATGTAAAGAGATGGACTTTGGCCTGTTCAGATATCTGCTTAGAAGAATCTCAGTAAAAATAATTCAGTCTCTGAGTCACTTATTTGGGTTCCCCTACCTGACATTGTGCTGCTTGCCACCTGGTGTTTGTGGAGAGCAGTCTTTAATCTTGAAATCTCACTCTATTTCTTTTCTGATAGGAAAAGTGATGCATATAATTACTGGCAAGATGACAAACATGAAAATGCCTGGACAAATGTCATTATCCATGATTCATTTAAAGTAAATAATTTTTATTCCTATCTCACCCAATTGCATTGCTAGTCAGTTAGCCACTGCCAATATAACTGGTGAGATAATTTGGGTGGTGCTATTCATAATACTCTACACCTATTTGCTGTGGTAAAAGAAGAAATTTAAAGAGATTCCACTCTGTGCCTGTCTCAGTAATGTCTTTTCTTCCAATCTTATAATTGTACAATACATAAGGAGATTTCCCTTATTATATGTCAAGCCTTTAGGGATCAGCATGTTATCTTATTGCTGTCAATAATATTTCTGCCAGATTTCTTGTTTTTAAATGTGCTGCCCACTCAAAAGAATATACAAAGGCAAATGCATGTCCATTGAAAAGGATTTCCCATCTTCAAATTTATCTATCACTGTCTTTCCCAAGTTGGCAGAATAACTATTTTCTGCCCTGTCTTTTCCATGACCCCTGTAGAAAATAGCTTTAGATATTTCTGCATTGTCTTCACTGTGCCAGCAGTGATCACACCTATTTCATGAAACCATAGCAGATAAAGTCATTCATTGGGAGTACTGACTTGAACCAGAACTTCTTCAGTTACTGCTTCTTTGCAAGACATAGGGGAGCAAATGGCAAAAATCTGGGTGCAGGAACTTGTCCTGAAACAACAGCGTCAAGCAGAGCCTGTTGCCACACATTGGTGGTCCAGAGAACCACCAGGGCCACATTGTACTTATGGCTCTGGCAGACTATTCCATTCAAGATCCATGACTATTGCTATGTATTTTGTTGATATTTAAGGGGGAAAAAGATGTTGCATGAGTCTTGATTTTTGGCTGCTTTCTGTTCACAAGTCTTTTCAAGCCTAGCTGTGCAGATCTGTAGTTGTTCCTTTCCTGCCCATATGGGCCTCTTCTCTGCACAACAGAGCAGCCCCATGTCCCTTCCATTCACTTAGACTTACTAAAGGAAATTTATCTGCTGGACAGAAGGAAAAATATATATATTTGAAGATAGATATAAATGTGCTAAGAATTGAAAATCGCTGGAGACTGGGGAGCAGGATGTTTGAAGTCAAACTCCATTAGGAACATGACAAGTTTGCCCATCACCTGCTATCATCTGCATTAGATCTGGTATGCTTTTCTTATGCTGAATGCCAGCATGCATGAAGTCCACTGAGGTATCTGAAGATACCTCTTCTACTTTGTTTCTGTTTCTGCTCATTCTTGTATACACCAGAGAGGTTAGAACAGCCATAAAATCTAAGGCACAGTGCTGGATGTAATGTCAGCGAGAAAAGTGTACTGGAAAATGGAACAGCTGTGTGGAGCAACCCAAAGTTACAGGAAGGAATTCAGAGGAATTCAGCTTTTGGGATTTCTCAGAGTATTCAAGGTTCATTCAGTTTGTCCTCAAATCTTATCTGGTGCCACCTACATGCCCTGAATATTTCACCTGGTATTTGCCACAAGAGAGTGATTATGCAGCTTAAAGAATCACCACCAAAGACATTGGCAAAAAGAGGGTTTTATTTTAAATTTGTGAAGGTGCAACTTTAACAGAATTCAAAGACAAGGTTCACTCTGTTACTAGATAAATGAAGGATTAAAAAAATCAGAGAATAATTTAATACAGTATCTCTTGTCATTCGCTAAATTAATTACAGCATAAATATGGTACATAAAATTATTTAAATTTTAAAAATTTATTAAAATTATTAATTTTTAAAATTGTTTAAAAGTAAATAATTCCTCAAACTCTTTGTTCCTGGCTCAGAGGGCCAGCAGTTTGTGTACCAACAGGGTTAGTACATTATCCTTAAAAGGCAGATGTGACATAGAAATGTAGACTCATAGAATGGCCTCGATTGGAAGGGACCTTAATGTTCGTCTAGTTCCAACTCACCAGCAGTGGGCAGGAACACTTTTAACTAGAAGGCATTCTGAGAGCTCCATCCAGTGTGTCCTTGAACAGTTCTAGGATTGGGACATCCACAACTTCTCTGAGCAGCTGTTCCAGTGCCTCACCACCCTCACAATGAAAAATTTATTCCTAATAACTAATCTAAACCTGCTCTCATTCAATTTGAAGCTCTTCCCTGTTTCCCTGTCATAGGACATATTCCTATAAATAGACTCTCTCCATCTTTCATATAGATTCCCTTCTGGAAAAGAGCAATTAAGTCACCTCAAAGCCTTCTCTTCTCCAGGCAGAATTGCAATCACAATTCTCTCAACCTTTCCTCATAGGAGAGGTGCTCTGTCCCTCTAATCAACTTGGTGGCCTCCTCTGGGCTCACTCCAAGAAGTTGATGCTGTTCCTGAGCTGGGTACCCCAGGGCTGGATGCAGCAGTGCAGGTGGGGTCTCACCAGAGCAGAGCAGAGGGGCAGGATCACCCCCTGGCCCTGCTGCCCACGCTGCTTTGGATGCAGCCCAGGACATGTTTGGCTTTCTCCTGTGAGTGCCCATGGCTGGGTCATGTCCAGCCTCTCATCCACCAGCACCCCAAAGTCCTCCTTGGCAGGGCTGCTCCCAGTCTGTTCATAATAGCAATCCAGATTCAGCATATCTGTATTCTAATAACAGAGCATAGATGTGACGTAATATATTATCTCATTCTTCAAACTTTCAGAAGTTTTCTCTTTAATGAGGTTTTCTTCCAGTACCTGGGAAGATTTAACACTTGATTCTAGCTGGAATTATAAGGGTGGACAAATCATTAAGTGGACGATTTCTCTTCTGGCTGATTCTGGCTGTTCATACTGGGAAATCAAAAGTAGTATTTCCTCTTTTGGTTATAGAGACATATATCTTGAACTCCGAAGCAGCAGGCATGGAGACAGCTTAGGGAGGAAAAAAATCTTTCTGCAACAGAAAGAAACAATTGAACCTATGTGAATGAATTTACAGAAGGGATATATTCTCCCAAATGAGGGCAGCAGCTTCTTGTTGACATTAAAAGACTAGATTTTTGACAAAATACAAGGAAGTTATGATGCAAAAGGTCTGTGGCATGTCAGGTACTAGTTATAAATGATAAGTGCATAATGGAAAACATGTTGAACAAGTTAGCCCTTCAGACAGTTTTGACTGAGAGAATACTCTTACCCATTTTGCTTTTGCATCAGTGCTTTGATCAAATAGCCTGGTGCCACGACTGAATACATCCTTAAATGAACTTAACAGCTCATAGAACTACAACCTATTTTGTAAATAATACAAAAGTCCCTCATTTTTGCAGCTTCTTATAATACTAGTTTCTGATCAGTTAATACCTTCATTTAATTTTCAGTAACTTATTAAATCACATTCCATGCTGCAAAGATTTTATGTGCACATGGTTTAGCTTCATATTTTTTTTTCCATATCTAACTTAAAGAAAAAAATCTAACTAGTATAATATAAATTCTCCAGGTTTTCATTATTAAGTAACGTGTATGAGGTTTAAAATACCACTTTTGTGTTAGATTTCACTTATCAGTACCGAACTATGGACTTTGTCAAATAAAATTAAAATGCAATTTAATTGGAGAAAAGCTTCCTTCAGACCTCCTGTGGCCTCAGATTAAGTCGATTTTATTACACACCTGAGTAAAAATTCTGCTAAGATTATGAAGCTGTTGAAACTCCTGGATGAACATGGATGCACTTAAACCCCTCTTTATATATACCTGTGAGGAAAAGAACAATAGTTACTGATTTTTTTTCCTTTCATTGTCCACCTTTCTTTTCTTTCCATATAGAAATCAAAACATGCAGTGGTCCTAGGAAGAGACACATTATGCATGTTAGAACACAGCCCTTCTGAAAACACCAGCAGGGATTTATAGAGGGAAAACACCAAGAATCACTTTCTTTGCACCCTTGGTAACCTCAGCAGCCTTCCCCTTGCTTAGGCATCTTATCAAGTCTTCAAGATTATCTTGTTTTTAACAGAGAGCATAAGCCAGGTTCTGTGTAAAAACCTAAAATCTCATTGCAGTAAAATTATTATAAACTGCTTTAGATGTTTTTTGATTTCTTTCTGTTACATGTTAATACATCTTCAACTTCTCTTTGCCTGTGACTTCCCTGTAACATAAGCAGAGCAGGCCCTTGATCTTGTCTTTATGTCTTGCTCTAGGAAAGACTAGAGATCCACCCTCCTATCCTGGAAAGCCTACCAAAGCAGGAACCTGAAGGAAGCATCTCCTTTCATCTCCTGCTTAAACAAGACAAAAATTAAATAAAAAACTACTTTAAATAGAGAAAATCCGACAATAGGAAAAGACTCACAGGAAAGCAAAGGGAGCAGGAAGCAGGAGTCTATAAAAAGCTTCAGGCAGACCCTACAAGACTGGCAAAGCTCCAATCCTCTGAAATAGAAAAAATCAATTAGATACACCAAGCAGAGATATGATGCACTGGGGAGAAAGGGAAAAAAGTCCTGTTCTACACAGAGACAGAGACTGAGAGTAGTAAATATGCACCCACATCTTTCTCATCACAAGCAGGTTGTGGCAAATCCACACTAATCACTCCAAAACCCACAATCAGATGGTTGTGGTGTCTGCGTGACTCTCAATAAATTCATGGTTCTATACTTCAAAGCTGAAATGAAGGTATTCCATGCAGCCATCAAATGCCTGCATTCTCAAATCCACAAAAAGACAAGCTGAACACTTTATTTGCAGAGGACATGGTAATAAAGGTAATTTGATCAGGCAGATTGAAAAACCACCCCACTGGATAACTTGTATACTATGCAAAAATTCTCTAACTTCCTTCCTTCCCTGCTCAGAAGCTGTACAGAGCCACGTTAGACCCATCATCCACTGCAGCTTAGACAATAACAAACTCTTGGACAGGAACTCAGACAATAACAAAACTCTTGTGGACAATTGTTCAGTCAGGGCTCAGAAGGTACTGAATGAAGAATTTGACATTAATAATTGACCCACTGAATTTAGCCCCCTTCTACTTATTTAGAAGAGCTGCTAAGACATGTTTAAACATTATTTAAGCATTTAAATAATTTCGAATAAGGCTCTGGAAATGGAATATAAAGAGGCAACTTTAGGAGGAGCTCAGGATAAAGTGATGTCTCTTTATGGCTGTGGATAGTAAAATATCACAGGCTTGAGATACCAGATGCTTTGGAATTTTGCATAGAGATGCCACTAGTTCTTTGTTAGGACTCTCTGTGGAAGAGACAAATGCACAGATTAAGAAACAAACCCAGCAGCTAAGTTCCCTGGGCAGCACATTGTTACCTACAGTCTCCCACGGTGCCAAGCAGGTCAGCTGCTCCTAGGAAGCAATCGTGTTAGGTGTCAAAGCTCTGCATCAGCAAGAAACACGCTGCACCAATTGATGCAATTGTTGTCTTCTTCATAGAGCTGTTAGAGGCTCATGGTTTAGGTATTGTTAGCACTGTGTTCCCTCATGGGCACATTCACGAGGCGTGCTCAGAGCAAAGCTAACATATATTGACAACCCTGATCTCAGCAGAAAATGCAAGTCACAATCCATTTCATTCAGAAGTAGGGACAGACATCCTTATGGCATATGTCTTCCTGCCTTGTGAGCAGAAGCAATTTCTGAAATAGGTTTAATAGGAAAGCCAGCTACAGCAAACAATTGTCCAGTTTTGCAATATAAACACTCTTTTTGAGAAAGAGTGCATCTTACACCCATGTTATGTATTCTATCTAATTTTACCTAGTATTTGCCTAACTTGTAATATATGAAAAACATCTTCAGCACACAAAAAACATTCACTATTTTTTAACTATATATCCTAACATTTAGGTTTCTCCATGGGCTGCAGGTGGATCTCTGCTCCACCATGGAGCTCCATGGACTGCAAAGGGAGATCTGCCTCAGCATGGGCTACACCACAGACTGCAGGGGAATCTCTAGATCTTAAAGTCTTAAGATAAAACGAAATGGTAGCAGGAATGTGCTTTACACTCAGTAGTGTACAGGAACAAAAATCAGGAAACGTTGCAAAGGAACACTCTACTCAGGCTAACACCTCCAGTCCTCCTCATGTGTCATTTGCATATTGATATCCTGTACAAGGTGTACAGAAATATCTTTTGACAGTGTCCTGCTCTTAACTGGTATTTAGGTGGCTTCTAGTGCTGAAAAATGCAGGCTTCTTAAACATGATAATTTTTAGTAATTATTGCATGTATGGCATAACTTGTAAATATTTAATAATCACTAAATACAAAATTCATGGTGTTAGAAAATGCAATACAGACTGAGTTTTTTATTTCTTTTTCTTTATTTCGCCTGTATGGATTATGTGCACTACTTGAATTCATGTAATTGAAATGTAAATTTTAAACCAAATTGCAGTCAATTAACTCACCAAACACCTTTCAGGATAAGGTCTGACTGAGGCATAATGCACTAAGACTTTTGTCTTCATGCTTTTTAATTTTTCCTCAGTATCATTTAGTCTTTCTTCGCTTTGGTATGTTTTTGTTCTTTCTTCTTTCTTTTTCTTTCCTTGACCAAAGTGGCAGAAGTGGATGTTTTTTTGTGGGTAATTGGAATTGACCTGCCAGCTGTGAATAAATATTTGCTGTCTGCTGTACAGAAAGAGGTATCTCTATACCTGCCCATCTGTAGTTTTGTAGAATAAGACCTTACTCATAACTGTGGCAGCTGGCTAGAATAGTTTAGGCATGATTTTTTTATGATTTGCTAGGCAAGATAGACTAAAACCGCCACATAGGGCACCAAGAGATTAGTTAGTCCAGCTTCAGGCTGCACCAACTTTTGTCAAATCTCTTCACTTTCTCCATCTTTCCTGCACACCTACACACTTCACGTGGGAAAGAAAACTTTATCCATTTTTTATATCTTTCAATCTTAAGCATTAAATTTGAGCAGTAAACACATGATTCACCTCAGTGTTGAAGACAACTATTTTGTGCACTCTGATAGCTGCAGGAATCAAAATATAGGTTTAATGAGCCAAAATTTAGACCTTGTTAAAGGATTATTTACCAAAATCTCACAATTAAATGCTCAGAAAATATAGTGGCACTGTACATAAGAGATCATCCCAGTCTGCCTGCCATAGCTTCTCACTTAATTTAAGGCAAATAATATCTGTTGTCATAATACAATACCTTTGACATAAATAAAAATGCAAAGTCAAAATGTCATATCATCAATGCAGACATACACATAAATTAGGATATTAATTGCTCTTTAATAACTAGTCAGAACAAAATTTTCAGTTAATAGAAGGTTTTAAGTGGCAGCTTGGAATCCCACTGTTGAGGTTTTATCAGAAGTGAAGTTTTCTTTCACCAGGTTTGAACCAGTAATTTTTCTTTTGCTGCTTCAGATTGAATGCTATGGAGAGTGGAAAATTACTTTTCTTTCGCTGTTACCTTGTTCCCATTTAGCATCTTCTAACACTCTAATTTCAATTGCTCCCTAAGCAAGTTTAAAAGTTTGCTTCTTGTTAAGTAATAAAATATTCTAGAGATCTTTTTAGGAAGAAGATCCACAGAAAAGGAGCTAGGTAATCATTTATTACTTTTTTTTTTTTTTAATTACATTAGCACAGAGATTTAAAAGCTATACTAGCAAAAACTTAACAGTGGACTGATTCTATTTAAGATGGAGCCCAGGCTCTCCATGCTTTTACACTATTAAAAAGAAGTTTAGGAAAAGTCATCTAGAAGTGCCTAGCAATCTCTGCTTTAATTCCTTAACAGAGTATTACTTTGGCAAAGATTTCAGCACTTTTTTTTCTGCCTGGTGTATTATATAGCAGGCTATTGCATGACAGAATTGCAGACAAAGCCAATGGAATTTATTACTTGCTTATTTTCTATGTAAATATAGGAGGGCCTACATAAAACCATACAACATTTCACAAATCAGACATTAGGACACATCTTCCTCAACAGCATTTGTTTGGAACACCTTATTTTCCTGTTAAGTAGGATCTTTCAGCTGATTGGTCCAAATCCAGTATTTCCTTTCTTTCTATCCTCTCTTTACACACATGATTTGTCTAAAAGGTCTTGTTCTTTTTTCTCTGCCCTCCTTTGATTTCTTTATGCGTTTTTCAGGCTTCATATCTACTGCAAATGAATCTATTTCCACTATGTCTCTCTTCAAACTCATTGTATATTTTCTTTATGCACTAGGAGAAAATTTCCAACATAAATCAGTCTAAATAAACCAGCACACTTTTTAAATACATCCACTGCAATCCATAACTTAAAGATTCCAGAAATTCATTTTCAATGTGTAACTCTACCTTCTTCTGTCCAAGCCACTCTACCCTTTTAACTTGCCTCTTGCATGTTATTTGCTCTTTAAGGAACATAGCACTAATACCCTGTTAGCCCTTTTCTACAAATAAGTAGCACATTTGCAGTTAGTATGGAGTAAAGATCTCTCATGCTGAACACTAATGGGTTGCTGATCATCTAAACCATGGTACTAGCTAGTAGCTGACATTCTGCACTAACATCTCTCCATCTATAACCTGAGGAGCTATTCATTTGTTTCTTGGTTCACTAGCTACAAAGGAGAGATTAGATTTTTCCTCTGTATCAAAAATATATTTACAGAATAAATTGATCTGAATATGTAGATCTATATGCACCTATTATAGATAAACTAAAATGTACAGATATCATAAAAGAGGCCTTATGGATGCATGAAAATTTCAGTTAAAATCTTTCCTTAACACCACATCTGACCCATTTTTTGGTCGGTGTCATGGCAACAAAAAGATTAAATCCTATATTGCTGTATTTCGAAGTAGAAAATAGCAGCATGCCATCCATTAATCTTCAGTTCTATAGAGGAGGATGAGATGTGTAAAATAAAAGAACCTCGCTTGAGATTTCACCTCCTATCCCCTTGTTCTCTATTTGGAAAAATTATTTACTAACTCTTGTCCTTTTATGAGAATATAGCAATTAAATATTTATCAAGAATACATTTTAGAAAGAGAAACTCATTAACAAATTAGCAAATGGCCCTTTAGAGATCATTTGGATCACCCTGGATTAACCATTAGTTTATTAATTAAACTAGAGATGAAATCTCAGTCAGTCTCACATATCCTAACGAACTGCTCTAACAGTTCTGTTGGACTGGATTGAGTTAAAGAAATAGAGAAAGGAATAGATGTGTTAATTATTTTGGAATTCTGCTTTGTCTGTGTAGTGGTGTTTCTCTCTTCTTGCCCTTACCAAGGAGCTTCTCAACACTAGCTCTTTTGTACTTCAAAATAGTATTTCTCCAAGGATACCTGAGGAAAATGCCTGAATAAGTTATTTCTCCTGGATTTTTCACCTCAATATTTTATATAATTATTTTGACACTTGGCCTTTATAGTCTGGCTGCATATAAGGCAAATTTCTACTTCCTCCTGTCCTTAGTATCATTAAAGATGAATGAGCTTTAGTCACTGTTTTCAAAAATTTAAATTATTAGTTAAAATATCCAACAAATTTTGTAAGGAAAAATCAATAAAATACATTCAATATGCTACTGGATGAAGGAAAACATTCCTGGAGTTACCAACATATGACATAACACTCTCGTTACTTTTCAGCACTAGTATAGCCACATAAATCACACTAACACCAGCAGCTTCAAGAAGAAACCTGAATTGCATTAAAAAAAACGAAAAGAAAGTCTTGGATTTCCTACGGGTATCATTTTCATTTTAAAATATCAGCTTTTTTTAATAGGAAAATGAAAAAGAACTGGGTCTAGAGCTTTTCCTTTCTGCAACAACTAGTTTCAGAGAATTAAAAATACTTCTTTTCCATTTATTGCTAGGCCAATCAGCAGCAATCCTTACTTCTTCTCTTGGCACTCTCCAACATTTCCACCTTGAAACTCACTCAAGCATCTCTTGTTTCCAAGTGCTTGTTTTCCAAGCAGTGTTCAAAAAATAAGCAGGAAGAAAACAAATGAGAGACAGAAAGAGAGAGAGGAAGAGAAAATGAGATTTATAATAGTCCCTGAGACTAAATCTTGAGAGTGAAACTATAATCATGTCCATCTGAGTGATTTCAGTTCAACAAAGAGGTGGTAGAAATGTTTTCTTAAATTGATTTATCTGAAGAATTGTGGTGTAACATTAAACCACTATGTGGTCTGTTTTGTTCAGGTTTTTGAGACTGTGACTGTGTCCAATGAAGTTCTGTGTACATTTGTCTATCACACAAAGTGCAAAGCATGTTTTCAGTTCTCAAAGACTCAAATGGAAAGAAGTGTTTTAACCCTTCAGTTCCTGCAAGCAAGACTTTTCATTTATAATCCACTCCTGATAAGAATGTCTATATAAGTGATAAATTTGCCTTAAGAATCCAGGAAACAAGGGAAAACAACCACTCTTCATAGGTCTTCATTTTGGTCAAACTCTCAGGGCCTGTGGTATTTTAATAACTGAATGACATTTAGAGCACAGGTTTGCTTGTGCAGTGATCTATGATTGTGTAATATCTTCTCAGCTGAACTACAGTAGCCTAATGGCTTCAGAGCCCTTATCAAAAATCTGCCTGTGAGGGTTTCTACAATGTCTGTTGAACATCAGGCTGTGAAGCTTTTAAATTTTTATTCCCTAGATGGGGAAAAAGAAGAGGAAAAAAGAATAACACTTCTGTTATGCCCAGGAAGATTTGTGCTTTTGTAACTGATAGAAAAAAAATGAAGGAAAAGAGCAGCTTTACCAAAGCAATGTAAATTTTAAAACATGCTTTTAAATCCAGTTAGGTAAATCTGGTTTTTTATTAAGTAATATTCTGGAATGATATTGAATTCATTTTAGTTAATCTCTATTTGTTTATGGCCAGGGATTTTTCGGGGGAGGGGGGCAATTTTCCCCCCACCACCCATTCTGCTCTTCACCTTCACTCACGCCTGTCAGAGGGTGTCAGAATCCATTCTGATGACCTGTTTCCAGATGGTCCTCTGCTTGGCAGATTTGATATGCCACGTCACATAAAAAGCTCATAAAACTGAAGTGGCATTCACTTCATACAAAGCTTTGATTATCAGCATACATACAGGGAATGGCACAGCATCTCCTTGCCAAGCACTTAGTGCCCCTGGTGCCATAATCCAAGCTGAGCACAGCCCATTTTAACATTTTTCAGTCTTTTTGTCACACTTATATCTGCTTGGTTTCTTTTAAGTCTAAAAATAGACATACAAAAAAAAACAACAAAAAAATCCACAACCTATATTCAAAAGAAATTTCAGTTTAAACAACTGTTCAGTTTAAAACATGAAAACTGAGAAATTTCAACTTATTTCCAGCTAGATTATTTTTTAATCTTTTATTTATTGCTTGTCTGTATTTACATACTCCAGTTTGCACAGAATAGTGCTACGTAAACTTTGATAGAGAACAGAGCTACTTTCTAAAGATATTCTTATTTTTCCTTTTGAAATTTGAATTAATTTTTCAACAAACCAGTATCAGTATGACAGTTCATTTGGTCACTTTAGTTAAGCACTCTCAACAGCAAGATAGCTATAGCAGCCTGGAATTGTATAAGTAGTATAATTCATTACAGTTGTTTTTTTTAAGAATGTAAACCCATTCTTTATATGGAGAAGCTACATTCTTAATTACATTCTGCTGCTGGAAAAACAGCAGTTTACCCTTTTACAGGTTTAACACAGTCAATGACATCTTTACTGGCATTGTCAGAGCAAACAAATTAAAACTACAATTAATAGCTTTCCCAGCAATTGTAATACATATATAAGTTTTAATATATCTGAACTATTGTTTTTGTTGTTGTTGTTGCTATTGTTGTTGTTGGGGTTTTTTGGGGGTTTTTGGGGGGATTTTGTTTGTTGGTTCACTTATTTTTGGGCAGAAGGGCTTAAGGGGTTTTCTTTGTTTATTTTCTGGGGGTGGGAGGGTTTTTTGCTTTGAAGGGGGGAGTTTTTGCAGATTTTTTTGTGTGTTGCATAGGTCTGACCTTCAAACCAAGACGTTTACACAACACAGGAGGGTCCCTTCCAGGAAACACATGGATTAGTAGCTCTAAAATGTGCATATCTGCCTGCTTCTTTCTCTTTCCATCGACCTCTTAGGTCATGGGCAACAGGTCTACAAATAACATCTCAATTTAGTGGCATTTTAGTATTTCTGTCATTTTACCTTGGAATCAGACATAAATGCCTAATCTAAGGAGATGACCTACAGCTCTCCAGGAATCAACACAGAAAGAGAAGTTCTCTTGAATATGACTCAGCTCCTAGAAGGTCACCCACATCTTTTTCTCTCTGCTTTGTGTGCAGGAACTGACACATTTCAATAAAGCACCCAAAGTCACAGGCAATAAATCCAAGACAGAGAATGTGAAATTTTTAGCATTCTTCTTCCTATTGTTATGCAAAACAGTCAAAGAGAGGTAAAAATACTTGGTGTCATTGAAATTATGCCAGGTCCATGTATATGTAGGTAAGCAAATCTAATCTTTACCACATATGTATGTATGTATGTATGCATGTATGTATGTATGTATGTATGTATGTATCTATCTATCTATCTATCTATCTATCTATCTATCTATCTATCTATCTATCTATCTATCTATTTTGAGAGGAACCCACCAGAGAGAATTTGGAGGTCGAAACTAATCAGTTGAGAATGAGAATATGCAATAAAGAAATTTAGACTCTTAAATTCCTGACTATTATGAATATTTTTATACTTGCTTTTCTAGTTTTAGATTCTAAATTAGTTTGTTTTCTCATGTATGAAAATGTGAAAGTTAATCACATTAATTGCTTTTATATATTAAAAAAATACTAATCATATGTATATGCAAACCTTCTTTTATACAGATGAATCCCAAAATGATATGCATACATTGTTAATTTTAAAAATTTATGTCATTAATGTCGTTACGATGCTGTTTCTTTCTCCTTCAGAACCTGTTGCTGTTGTATACAAAAATCTTTTTAATGAAATTAAGGAACATGGCATTTGTAGGAACAGATTCATCAATCACTGCTCTATAGCTCAATTAGCAGTTTTGTGTATTGAGGAGATTCTTAGACAGCCACAATGAGACTGCTTAGAAATAAGCACTATATTTTTCTGAGGTGTAATAATGAGTGGGATAATAGAAAAAAAAAAAATAGAGCCTTTAATGAAACTGAAAAATAATACTTGAGCAAGAAGTCAAACATTAGACTGAATCTCTGAATTCTCAGATAAATGTAAGTTCTTTTGACATTGCAGGAAAAATTTCTGCTTCAGTTATTGCATAGAATGGAGTGAAAGAGCTTTGGTTAGTTAAAGTGGAAGGATTATGGGGTTTTACTTTAAAAATAAGAATGGATAGCAACATAAGAAGTGTTCTCAGCAATGTTGAGTGTTCTAAACACAATGAAATCACCATATAAATACAAGATCAATGCCTCATCCTAGGAGCTGTGTTATTACTATTTGAAAGAATTTAATTCAATATTTCTGAATTTTATGTTGAGGTAACAAATTTTATAATAAAATATTATAATAAAAATGAGCTATTTCTCCCCCCCTTCTTCTTCAATAATTGGGTGAACTTAAAAAGACTCACATTTCATTCATGACCAAAAAAAACCAAAGTAAAAACAATGCAGAGTTAGCATTGCTATCTGTATCCATCAGTTTTAAGGTATCCTAGTCTTTTCTTTAAAAGTCTCCAGTTGTGAATAATAGAAGAGAATCTGGTGGTAACTCAGTCATAAGGAGAGAGAAAGAGCTGTGTCCTTGACTGTTTAGGCTCTTATTGGGAAGAAACATTGCATCTACTGCCTACAGTCATGATTTTATTTCTGTCTGCATCAGATCTCTCTTGAAAACTCAACTATGTAAAAAAATTTGACCAGTTTTATACAAGTAAAGCACAACTCTCTGCGTACCACACTGATCCATCTCTAGACCATTCCTAGTGCCAATAACTTATTCTAAGCTGGATTTGGGATCAAGAGACATACTAGGAATATTCTAATGAACAATTAACACAATTCATTCTTCTTACTTGTTCATCCATGAGTTCTTTGTTTAAAATTGAATGTTTAGGCTGACTGATTTGCTTTAACTCCCTGTGCTGGTAATTCCAGATGGAAGAAATATCTGTGGTTATTAATAAATCATTATGCATTGGGAATTTTCTCTTCAACTTATCTTTTCCTTCTCATTTCCTAAAAGAACCATTTAGAACTAATGTCAGTTGCTGCTAGGATTTTTCCAAAGAGCTGCCCACTTTATCAACTGTGTATATAAGAGGAATCTTTTGTTCCTGCAAAAGATAACCATCAGCAAAATAAAAGGCTTGAGCTGGTCTGCAGTAGTTTATTTGTCTGTCAGTAGGCAGGCAGCCATGCTTTAACTCTGGCTCATTACAGTTTCCTCTTGACATTACCTATCTTTAGTATATCCCTTGTCTTGCATCTGTAATGACTGTCTTCAGATGCCTCAGGCTTTTCTTAGACTTCTTTCAACCCCTTTTTTTTCACTTCATTTTTATTTCTCTCTCTTCTAAATTTTTCATGACTTTCAAATTATCTGTTGACTGTAATTACATGACTTCAGGCCTTTCAGTCTGTTTTACCTGGAAAGACTCTGCGAGTGTATACAACTACACTGCTTCATTGTAAATTATAATACCTGTCAACACAACGGTTTTTATTAACTTCACAAGCAGAAAAAAAAATTGTAATAAGATCTAAGGTCCTATATATACAGTGACTTCTAGATACAGAATGAGAAATGTGTGAGCCAAATACACAAACTTTAAAAATAGTTTCCAAAACCTGAGGGAAGGATTTCACAACACAGTTTTTCTGTTTACAGGATATTTTGCCTGTGAATGCGAAATGGAAGATAAATTGCATAAAAATACTGCCATGTTTGTCATACCTATCTAAGGAAAAATAAAATGCAATTGTCAAGAGGCAATCAATGAAAGCAAGAGATGCAATTTGGAAATTTTATCCAACTTTTTTTTTCACAAAATATGTATGTACATATATATAAAAAATAGCTATGTAATAAATAAAAAGGATTAGTGTAAACACAGAGGCAGTTTAGAATCATACCTGTGAAGTCTACTGCTTTTAAAAAGTCCATTCTAGCAACAGTGACTTTTACCAAGTGATACAGTTCAACTCTTGGGACACAAACATCACTGAATGACAGCCTGTGCTGTGTGCTGTCACAGATACACCTTTGCTCTGTTAAATCTATGGAGATTACCTTTTTAGCTTTGCTCAGTACCTGTGGTAATTGCTTCACATTTGAAGTGATGAAGTCTCTGTGTGCTTATTACTGTTACAAATTAATGTTATGGAAATAATGAAAGTGTTTAGCAAGACTTCAAAGCCTGTTTGTGCTACACCCTGTATTTCCTTGTCATTAAAGTATTCATCTTGCCTCAAAAAGTTATGAACTAAAACTGTGAAACTGGTGGACACCAGAAACAGACAAGGAGAGCACAGGGTACCAGCATGACAATTATGAGGAGTGTAAGAAGCAGAGGTCAAAAAACTCCAACTGCCTACATGTCTTCTTTCTCCACTTTCCTTTATCTATCTTTTAATTAAAAATAAGTGGCCTGATTTTCAAAAATCTGAGCAGTCAAAACCTGCACTGATTTCACAGGCAGCTCTGGGTGTCAGCACATTAGAAAATTAGGCCAGAAGTGTTTTCATCTTTGGAAATTTCATAAGATTTATCCTTTAAATGTGAGTGACTAAAGGAAAACATTGACAGCTGTAACTTACAGCAGTGGAACAAGGCAGGCTTCTAAAAATCACGACAAATTTAGTGTGCTATAGTTATCTTTTGCCTCTCTTTTTGTTTCCTGGTGTTGCGTCTCTTTCCTGACACATTTCTGACCCATTTTTATTAAAAAAAAAAAAGAGTCTAACTAATCTTGGGCGAATTTCATATTGGTATTGTCAGGGTAGTCTGGTTATAGGCGTGGAAATTTACTTTCAGGTCGGGAATTTCAAGTATGTATCAGGTAAACACCCTAGAAATACCTATACTGTCTTTCGATTTCTTTTCTTGTTTATGTAATATTTCTTTAATAATAAGATATTCAGGGTATCCCAACCATTACTGTGGTCCACACTTACTTTTATCAGTTGGAACTGTCACAATAATTAAGGATGCCAAGATTTTGAAAGAATATTATGAAATATAATTTTTAAAAATTGTTTATTTATTTATTTATTTATGGGAGAAAGTTTTATGGGGATGTTAAAAATCCATTTTCATTTAACTGTAGAGAAAACTGCACTAGTGATAAAAAATGGATATTCAAAGACATCTGTGAAGATGGGTAAAAATAAAGTACCTGCATTTCCATTATCAAAACCATACCTGGTACTGGCAAGCGGTCTTTTTTGTTTGAGCTGAAATTATTTGTCTGTCTTCACGAGGAGATTAAGTTAATGTAGCATGTCCTAGCTTCTCAGAAGTGTCTTGCATACCTTCAATATGCACTTACATTTTATACCTACAGCTCCCCTTTTGCTTAAAAAATATCTTTTGTGATATTCAGCCAATTCCATCATAATATCTTCAAAAAATGACCAATACTATGATTTTTCACATCAGACACTTCATGCAGTGGGATCAGATGAATTCCCTGTTGGACTGTTTCACAGCCCTCTGTCAGTATTATTTTGTGTGCTGGTTTCAGCCAAGGACATGGTTAATTTTTTGCAGCAGCTGAGAGGACTAAGATGTTAATGGTATTAAATTATCTCAGTGAAAGGAGGTGGGTAGGTGGAAGGAACTCTGGCTTCTGAGAAGAAAGAGGTGGTATCTGGTCAGTAGAGAGTGTGGAGGATGAACTGTTGGGGTGGAGTGTCACCAGCTACAGTCACACTGCTTTGGGTCAGGCTCAGTGAGCATCTGCATGTAAATCGTCTTTTCTTTTGTACACTTTGTTATAGTATTGTTGCTGTTATTGTTAATTTTCTTATTTCATTGCTGTTTGTAAATCTTTCTTATCTTAGCCCATGATCTTTGCCTCCAGTTGTCCTCTTGGAAGGGGGAGAGGAGGGAAGGGGAACCAGGTGAACACCAGTGTGGTTTGGAGTCTTGGTGGGAGAACTCAGCTGGGGAGTAAAATTCCTAAACCACATTTTGTCAGGGAAGTGGGAAGAGCATGGTCAGTGTGACAGATTAACTTGTTTTAATCCTTTTTGTTTTCTAATGTTTTGTAATTAGGTTTGTGTGATTTCTGGGGCTTCTATTTCTCAATTGCCTTCCATATTGACATTCATAGTCATAGTACACTTCCCTCATATCTCACTGTATCCCATTAGAAATCTTCATAGATCTTTAGGTTAGGGTGTTCTTGTATGACTGCAAATGGGAGCTGAACAAACAAAGAATAGTCCTGTCAGGAAGGTCCTGGGGGTGCTGATGGATGAGAGACTGGATATGATCCGGTAGTGTGCACTTACAGCCCAGAAACCCAATTGCATCCTGGGCTGCTTCAAAGAGCAAGCAGGGTAGGGAGGTGATTCCACCCCCCTGCTCTGGGGAGTGAGAGCCCAGCTGAAGCACTGTCCAGCTCTGGGGTCCCCAGCCTAGGAAGGACATGGACCTGTTGGAGTGAATCCCAAGGAGGGCATCAAGGGATGCAGCACCTCTGCTATGAGGAAAGGCTGGAAGAATTGGGATTGGGATTCAGCTTGGAGAAGAGAAGGCTTGGGGTGACCTAACTGTGGCCTTCTAGTTCCTGAAGGGAGCCTACTGGAAATACAGAGAGAGACTGTTTACAAGGGCAGGTAGTGTCAGGAAAAATGAGCAATGGATTCAAACTGAAAAAGGGTAGGTTTAGATTAGTTATTAAGTAGGAATTCTTTATTGGTGGTGAATCAATGGAACAGGTTGCCCAGAAAAGCTGAAGATACATCCCATCCCTGGAAGTGTGGAAGGCCAGGTAGGATGGGACATTGATCAACCTGGTGTTCAGACCTGGTTATTAAAATTGATAGAGGTGCCTTTTCCTGAATTAAGGTGCAAATGAGACCATATGCCAAAGTCAGTAGTATGGATTTTATGTAACAGTAAATGTGAGGTAGAGAGAGACAGACAGGAAAAGAAAGAAATAGGAAAAGAGAGTGGGAAAAGAGAACGAAAATAACAAATAAACAGATAAAGAGGAAAATATCACCACTCCATGGATTCCAAGGGCATTGTCTTGATCCTCTCTGATCTCAGTGGTGAGGGTCCTGCAAAGCATTCAATGGATTCAATGAATTAATATATATTTGGGTCAGGTAGGCATACCTAGGTACCTCCCCTGTAGGGGACAATTTTGACACTGTCTCTTGCAGCAGACTTGGATCCATTGCATCACCTTGTGTCTCGTGCAGGGCTGGTGCAAGGCCCCAGGGGGCGGGGGCATTTTGGGAGTCTTTGATGGTTTATGGCACTCCTCAGCTGCCTCTCAGGTGAGTCCTGTGTGTGTGGCCCTCCCAGGGTGGGGGGTTTTGCAGCTGAGCCAGTTTGTGTAAGGGAGGATGGCTGTTCTCTTCCTCTGACCAGAGGTTACACACACACCCAAAACTCTCCTCCTCCTTCTGCTCCCCACCTTAATCCCAGCCAGAGCTAATTTTCAGGATAGCTGCTAGGTTTGACATTCTTTGTCTTCACCCTCAGCCTTGTTCACATCTTCCTAGACCTGACAAAACCGGACAACAGTGTCACCTATATCTTATCTCAAGTTCCCTTAGGAGGCTTAACTCACAGTCCAAAGGAGGTGTATTCAGGGACAGGTAGGCTTTGTTGGTCACAGCTTCTTTATACAGTTTTGCCATAACAGGAAAATATCCTTCATAGCAATGTTTAAACCATTAACCATAGCATTTCAGTCTCTCACAGCTGGTCCAGTGAAAGGTGTTACTGCAGGGGTGTTGGATATAATTGATCTTTAGTGTCCTTTCCAACACAGGCCATTTCATGATTCAGTGTTTCATGATTTTCAAGCCTCAGGTTCCTACGACTCATTTTGAAGTAACTCATCTGATGGTCTGCATTACAAATATCCCCAAGGATTCTCCATATACATTTTTTTAATTAATAGAATTCACTGAACACTGTCATTTAATGTTTCTGAATACTCATGAAGTAAAGCAAAACATTAATTTCAGCTGCACTTGATTCTCTTTCACATGAGTTCACTTTCTCTAAACATAAAAGTGTCAAGTCATTGATTAATTTTTGAGAAGAGCAACTGATAATCTATTTAAAACTAGTAAGATGTGTATTTACATTTTAGTATTATGCCATGTAGTTCGTTATGTTTTCATGCATTGATTATAAAATATCTATTTTGCCGCATTTCAGATACATAACAGTAAATTAAACAATTTAAATAAATAATAATGGTTTGTTTATTGGCCTGGGAAATGCAAGTACTTATCTCTTTGATGCTTTTTAATTGAGAAAGGAGCAGGTATTTCCCAGAACTGAAGATGACAAGCACAAATTTCTGACTACAAAGTCTAATTCTGTGATGTTATTCAAAGATATAAATATGATTATGTTTAATATGAATTCTCTCGGTCTGATGGGAAATATGTTTTGCAAATAATTTTTAAAGTTGACTGAAAAATCTGTTGAACTCAGGCAAATGAACAAAACTTTGGCTTTAGTTATCAACAAAGTTTTTGCATTGGTTTCTACTCAGTTATTAAATGTAATATGCCAGTTCTCACTACAGTCTTGAATTTTTCTTTTTTCATCCTAATTCCAAACATGATATATTGAAAGGTCATGGAAACCATCTGATCAGCATTACCAAAGGCCAATTTAATTCCTTTTACAGTAAAATGAACTTAGAAGAGGATGGTATTTAAAGCAACAATTTGTGGTTCTGTCCATTGAAAATGAGCATTGACTGCTTTCCAATTCAAAAATACAGAATTCTAAACCACAATTTAAAAAAAAATTTAAAAAAAACTTTGTATAAGATGTTATATAGTGCTTTGAACAAAATATCAGAAAACTAGATAAAGTTACAAAGTTATTGATGAAATTTATATTACTGTGCCATGACTTTTGAAAATAAGAATAGAAGAGTCAGAAAGTTTATTTCGGTTCATAAGTCCTATAGAATGATTTAAAACTGGAATGTCAAAGCAAGGTGGTCCATTCATGACATTACTATAGACAATCCTGGTTTTGCTGAAATAGAACTATTTCTATATTATTGCTTTCTTTGCCTCTTAATATGTGCTCTGCCTGGACAATAAAATGCAGACTAACAAAGTGTAGCTGCTGATGGCTATTTTATTGCCTTGTGCTTTGTCCATGCCATCAGAACAAAATTTTAAATTAATTTTTAAAAATAATAAAATAGAATATCCTGTGTTGGAAGAAATCCACAAGGATGATCTGGTCCAACTCAGGACATAGGACATGCCAAGAATCACGCCATGTGCCTGAGAGTGTTTTCCAAAAGCTTCGTGAGCTCTGTCAGGCTGGTGCTGTGACCACTTCCCTGGGGAGCCTGTTCCAGTCCCCAAACACCCTCTGGGGTCCCTGATATCCACCCTAAACCTCCTGTGGAGACCAGGCCATTCCCTGGGTCCTGTCAGTGTCAGCCCAGAGCAGAGATCAGTGCCTGCCCCTCCTCTTCCCCTCTCAGTGAAGCTGTAACTGCAGTGAGGTCTCCCCTCAGTCTCCTCCAGGCTGAACAGACCCAGTGCCCTCAGCTGCTCCTTGTATGACTTCCCTTCAAGGCCCTTCACCAACTTTGTGGCCTTTCTTGGATGTTTTCTAACAGCTCTATATCAGTCTTATATTGGAGTGCCCACTGCTGCGCACAGTACTTTTAGCCATAGAAACAGGATTGCTCACATAAATAAATATTAATCATTTACAACTGATGTATAATCAATTGTGTATAAAAATGTGTCTATGTCAGTGGCTTCCAGTCAAGTTGGGTGATTAAAATAGCTATCTTCATTGTCTATAGTTTCTCTAAATACATGATTCTCCTGTGGATATGGTTCTCAGAACTCATTCTAAGCAGGTTCATTAGGTTAAGCATTTCATGTGCATTCTAGTAAAACATATATTTTCAAGAGTGGCCATAATTCAGCTTACATCACAGTTGTTTAGAACTAGCCCTAAACCAAAGTTCAGGAAATGCACTAAACTGACAGAAACTTGAACATTAAGGGCCCACAGTAAAAATTAATCTGTACAGAAATGAAGTGTTTCTGAAGTTCCATACTCTTCATAGCCTATGTCATGCATTTATTTAAAGGATACTAAGGGTTCAACAGTCTTTTTTTTTTTCTACAAAAGATCAAAAACAAATAGCTCCATAGGTTTCCATACAGATAGAGAAAATGTCTAAACATCTGTTTTGACAATGCATGAGAAAAATGCATTTTCTTCTTAAAAATTAAAATTAAAAAAAAACAAACAAACCCATATCCACATTTCATGCATTATAAAAAATATTTTGAATAGGAGAGTAAGCAATAAAAAACAGCCAGATCATGTTATCAGAAATAATTTGCATATTTTTCCAGAAAGTTCCTTCAGAGAATTTGTCAAATTCTTGTATTACTTTTCATTACAGTAGGAAATAATCTTGGATTTCTTGGGAATGGCCTTTTCATTTTCTATTGAACTTAAATAGATTCCAATGTGTATTTTCATATCCAGTGTTACCTTTCTCAGGAAAACTATCAACGGAAGTTTCTCTCAATCAAAATTCTAAAATTTAAGTTTTAATATTTCAACATTAAATTAGTTTGATTGCATTCAAAGGCCTGGATGAATCATGCCTCCTTGTTTACAATGGACTGAGTAATTTTGAAATACATAAAGGACCATTAAGGAACAGAAAATTACTTTTTTCCATCATAAGCACCTCTTTCAACTGCTTAAAGTGAAGATAGGGTTAATTGTCACCAGATGTCTTGAAATTCTTCCTCTTTAAGTCTTAATGTTTCTATTTTAAAAATTCTCTGTTCCCTCCGTTTGATTTATCCCCCATTAAATATTGTTTTTCCCTAAATATATGCCACCAATATCATAATAACTATCATAGTTATACCAGCATCTCTTCTCACATTCATTCACATATAGATTTTCTGAGTACTGTGTTTACAGAAAAGAAGCAGCACTAAGCACAGTAAAACATTTATTAAATTCTCAGTATAACACAAGATATAAGAATAAATGCTGTGATTTTCAATCTCCACAGTATTTTTCTTTTATGCCATAGGCTTGCACAAGTAATTATATACTTGAATAAGAGTTAGACAATGCAGAAATTGTCTGTTCTATTTCTGGTTTTATTCTTATATTAAGAGTACAGTGACCAAGTTACTGAGCAGCACCTTTATGCTGTTGATAGAAAACAAAAACTAACATCTTAAGCCATCATAATTGGGTTAATATGTGGATGCAAAAAAGTGTGGTACAGGATACAAAATACTCTGAAAACATATAAAGATATCACTTTCAGTTAGCTTTTTTTCCCACTTTTCTGTTTCATTGAACTGAATGGCAGTGTTCTGGTGTTTTGTTTCATTAGTGTCACCATCAATATCCAGATCACTTTCTCAAGAAGAATAATTCTCAGTGCTACCTTTTAAATCAGTGCAGGACTTCTGGAATATGCTTAAATGGTGTGTATGTCATCAGCAATAGATGCCTTTGGACTTCTATATCTTTAAGCATGAGAATCAGAATGGTACTAAAAATGGTGATTTATTCATGTTCCTCGATTAACTTTCTCCCATCAAACTTGTGACAACTAGAAAAAGTTTGAGCTTTGGTGGAAAGGATGATGAATCATTATGATGTGGCAGGGATCCAATAAATGTGATACTCTGAGTTTGTATTGATTTTCTTGCATTTACTGGCTTGTGTTGCTCTACTTACTAATTTCTGTACTTTGGTCTTTGTCAGTCTTCAACATTTTTATTTCTTCACATGTTCCTATTCTGCCCAGAATAAAATGTTGTGAACTGTCATCTTTATATAATGAAGTAGCATACAGATTCCTGCAATAATTAGGGTTCTTGGTCCTTTATTGGTTCTTGTCATGTCTTATTACTTAAACCCTGCTTGTCTTTCTCTGTAAGAATTAAAGTCAGAAAGTGTGATATTTGGCAGCAAATACCATATCCTTGTTTCACAATAGACAATAGTGATAATTTGGCCAGCACAATCAAGAATTTGTTCTATTTTAAATTCAAGTATTTTATGGATTCAGATGGCTCTAAAAGTCAACTAGGGTGACTTTTTTATTTTTTGAAGATTGATAAAACTTGTGAGTCGTCATACTAAAAATTTCTCTGTGAGGTGGTCAGACTTCAGCTCCAGAAGTATGTAAAAAGTATGTAAATGAAAACAAAAAAGCAAACTTGTAATTTTGATTATTTTTATCATTATTTAATATTTTTTTCCCCCTTAAATGCATGTATTTTACAGAACCTGTTTGCCTGGAAAAGAATGTCTAGTATACAATGTCCATTCTGTATTCTATATGTAATAAACAATAAGGGGATATAAGTGAAATATTAGCTTGAAATAACTTGCTGATCTGTTGCTGGTTTTTGTTTATTTTTTTGTTTGTTTATTTTTCTTCAGCGATATTTCTTGTAATATCATTGCTATAAGTATAGAGCTAGCAAATTCCGTGTTGATGAAGCCTGGTTAACATCTGAAGTAAAAGAGTTGCCTTACTACACAATTGGCATGTAAATACATATCATGTGAGAGCTCAAGTTTTAGATTTATGCAGACAAAGTGCACAGATAGAGGTGCCTGTATGTGTCATAGTTATCTGGGCCTCCCTTGCTGTCCGTGAGTCTCAGGGGAGATACCTACACATAAGTGTCTAGTGACATTATTAATGCCCTGTTTTAGTCAAAGACTTACACATGTGATACAATGGAAGACCTGTGCCATCCCAGGGCCACAGCTGGAGGCTAAACACCGTGTTCAATGCCATCTTAAATGTCACTAGGCCCCCCAGGGTGAGCAGCTGGAGTCAGCACAGGAGCCCTAGTCAGCACAATCAGCAAGTCAACCATTTAGAGAGACTTATTCTTCTGTGTAGCCTGTAGATGTTTGATTGAATTGCTCATGCAGTGATGTCTAGATGCTGCCTGGAGTATCACATAGGAGGGTCAGATATGACACAAGACCTGTAAGGAGACTCCTGCCCTTCTTAGGCTCTACCAAAGGTGAGGCAACATGCCTAAAGCATTTAAAATGGATCACCCAAACATGGCAAAAGAATCCCTGTGTAGCTGAGGGCCCAGCTGAAATACTGTCTGGACTCCCCTGAGTTGATTGACCAGATCTCCTCTAACTACTACAGTATCTTAGAAACCTATGCATCTGTAAACTCTTACACAGAATTAAAACCTGCTTTATGTGTGTCTGTTTTTTAGACATCATCCTATTAAGACTTAAACCTGCTTAGGTTTTTGTAATAGTCTAGATAGATATTAAATTCTTGAAAAAATAGTAAAAAAATAGTTGGCTGAAAGAGAAAGATCTTGTTATTTCAATTCTGAAGAATTGTCCTTTCAAATCTTATTTGACATCAGGGAATCCTCCAAGTAAAACACAAATCTACAGGAAACTGAATTTTGGTTCTGCTACTCACGGTCCTACTTATTTTCTATATGGTTTTGGAAACACTATACAACAGCTAAATCTGTGTTACTGCTGTGTCTGTTTTGCCATCACTTCTTTAATGTAACTTTCCTGCCACAATATATAATGAATGGACTCCTTAAGGCTTGCTACCTTATTTGCAAAATGTTTGCAGCTGTGGAAACTTCTTCAGATTTCTGTGGTTTCCATGATAGCAGTCTTACTTTAAATAGTACAGCATGAGCAATTGTTATAGTGTAGAATGAAGAATAAAAACAGAGTGATAGCTTAATACTCCTTATGTTTCTTGAAGTGTCCATATGATATGATGAAATTGCACATTTTTTTTTGCACAACTTTGAAAATATCTAGCTGTATATATTATTGATTCCCAAAGCTAAAATACTTTACACGATTTTCCTGTATGAAAAATGCTCATGTGCTGGTTTATTCATTATCTTATTTTCTTTTCAGATTACAAACCCTCAACTAACTGATTTAGTCGTTTCACAGAGAATCAATTTAAGGATATTGAAAACCCTAATCAACTCACTAAAACACTAAGGATCTTGAATTATGTTGGACATTAATGCATCTAAATCTCCTAAAACATGAATTGCCAGAGAAAATTTGTTTTCCAAGGTCTGGTTACAGTAATTATTAGAGTGATTCTCATTAGTGCTGCTACTAAAGGTCAGATATCTATTCCTATCATGATGCCAGTTTTTCTTTAGTTTATGACCTGACTTATTTCCCCTGATTTCTCACAATGTCAGCTACCTTCAAAAGTAGGTGTAAATCAGTGAAATAATTCCATAGGCAAATGACACTAAAAAAACCTTTTCTAATTGTTTCAAACATCTCTAAAGAAAAGATTATTTTTGGATTTCAGTAATTTCTTCTGAATCTCTGATTTTTACAGTAGAAAAGAATTAAGATAGTTGTTATGGACTGTAGAAAAATAGCTCCTGGGCATACCAAGCAGATACCTTTATTATGCTCTAACTTCTGCTTTAATGGCTACAATAAATCAGAATGGGACTGAAATAATTCCATTGACATTTGATTATTCTAATATCACTGACTCATTCTAAATCTCAATGGAAAAAGTATGTTTTCACTTTAAATTGCCATTATACAACTAGATATACAAGAAATAATTACACTGACTTGTCAATTTTTCAGACAATAAGGAAACACCATATTGACTTTTTTGTTGAAGGGGGGGCATTATGCTAAGAGCAAGATAAAGTAGTTTTTGAATTGACATGTGAGCATTATCACTTCAAAAGCTTTATTCTGAGACTGTTTTTACTAGTCTATGTGTTTCATGCTTTGGTATTATTGAGACATAAAAAAATGGAATAATAAATGTTACTGTGGAAAGTAAGATTGAGCATGATTTAGAATGAAATAAAGAAAACCACTCAGCATATAACTCTTCACTTATTTTGTATATGATGTTTTCTTGCCCAAAACATACCTGTGTTTATGGTGAGTGACTACTAGAATGAAAAAACAATTCTGCAGCAGTTCAATGTATTATTCAAGATGGGAAGTGGATTGGTGGGAGTGTCATTTTTTTCAATATTTTCCCATAAGTCCTTTCTGTCAATTGGAAATAAAAGAAAAAATATATGCCTTTTTTCTGGGGAGAGGCCATACACTATTCTCAGCTCATTATAGTGCTTATCCTCCTCATTTTTGCAGCAGAGATGTCAGACTGCAGATATTTTTACCTCAGCAAATGCTTTTGGCTCTCTGGAAGAATTCTTAAGCATTTGGGCTGGCAGCTTAGCTGTTGTCACTTGTATTGTCATGTAGATATGCTTCTGATTAGTTCTTCTTGCTCCCATATTCAATTTATTGTCATTTTTTCTTGTTGATATAATTTTTGTTTTGCTGTGACTTGTGCTCATCCATTTTATGATGGGGGCTTCCTTGCAACTAACCCCTCACAAAATCTCTTTGTGAGATGTTTTAGTAGCCTCTTAGCAGGAAAACACAGATTAAAAGATCATTTTCTCACCCAGTTTTCTTGAAAGTCTTCCATTGTAACATTTAAATGCCTCTATAGTCAAGTACTGTGCAGGAAAATTGCATTTTGTTGTGAGCAGAGGTTTAACTTTTTGAAACGTATTGCATTAAAATACATATTTTGCAGCCAGATAAATAATTTGATGTGATTCTGAAGTCCTCTGAACTTAAAATTATTTGGGAATAACATTTACATGGAAACTCTTGGATAATACTATAAAATAAATAACGTAAGTTTTCTGGTATGATTGCATTAGTTTGTGGAACCTGTACATATCTATGTAGTAGAGACATGACAGAAAGGAAAAACCTAAGGGAAATATGAAAAACAAACTCTTTTTCTACCATCATTCAGGTGCTTCAGTCATCTTTGTGATCTTCTCCAGACTTTATTCTTAAAGTTGTAAATTATATTGCTTTTTGCTGTAATAAATATATCTAATTGCTTCATATGTGAGACTGTGGATCCACAAGATTGTTATTTACAGTTAAACTTGGTAATAGGAGGTAAGTTGAATGTAGGAGCAGAATGATAAAAAAAATTAATAGGTGGTTTCACCATTCTTTCTATGTCTTCCTTTTTCTTTCAAGAAATCTCTTGATAACAGTTCAAGTTGTGATCCCAGAATATTTCACATGATGGAAAACCATGTGGAAAGGATGAAGATTATTGAACATATTACACAAAGTATTTTAATAAAGACAAGAGGTAAAACATATTTTTCTTCTGCTAAAGCCTCTTTTTCCTGTTTTCTCCAACATGCATAAATTAAATTTTACTTAGAATGGCAAACCAGCTAAATTCAGTGAAAATCTGTAGTAAATTCTGATATTCTGATATGAATCAGTATTCATATTAGATATGAATAAGGCTGAAGGGAAATGTGTGAGACTATATCTCATGAGAAAAACAAATAATGGTAAGGTTAAGGTTTTCCTTAGGAGAATCACTGAACAATATTAGAGAGGCTTCTAGCCAGCTCATCCACAAGATTAGAGCAAAAGAAAAATAACATATTTTTTAAAAAAGGAGAAAGAAAAGAATATGACCTCTTAGAAAATCAAGAGAAGATGTGTAACAAGGGTAGCAGATCTAAAAGGCTATGGAGGAATCAACATGAGATAAGGAGATGCTGACTATAGTCACATATGCCTTACTTGGAAAAAGATCAATCAAAAAAGTAGGGTTTTTTTACTGTGGTATCCTAGTGTTAGTTTAAAAACGTGTATTCCTGTAACAAAATGGAAGGACTGTTTGGTGCAAAGGAAAGCTTGTAGAAAGGGTTTGGAATCTAATAAAGAAAAGAGAAGGAAGAGAGGGCAAACTAAAAGACAACACTCAGCAGGAGTAAGGTAAGGTTGGAAGGGACCAGAGTGGGTCCAATCTCCCGGCTCAAGGAGAGCAATCCTAGAGCACAGGGCACAGAATTGTGTTCAGACAGTTCTTCAATAGCTCCAGTGAGGGAGACTCAGAAACCTCTCTGGGCAGTCTGTGCCATTGCTCAGCCACCCACACACTAAAGTTCTTCCTCATATTCAGGTGGAGCTTCCTGTACAGCAGTTCCTGCCCATTGCCTCTTGTCCTATTGCTTGGCACCACTGGGAAGAGCCTGGAAACATCCTCCTGACACCCTCCCTTCAGATACTGAGAGACATCGATGAGGTCTCCTCTCATGAATCTGTTTTCAAGGCTGAACAGACCCAGCCCCCCTCAATCTTTCCTCATAAGAGAAATGTTCAGAATGGGACACAGTGATCCCTATGCTACCTCACTTGGGGATGAGTAGAGAGGCAGGATTAACTATTTATGTGTTGATGAGAAAGAATAGTTTAGAAAGTGAGTCTTTTTGTCCTCCACTTTGGAAGTGTCCACCACTTTTGTCCACCACAAAGGAAGAACCTTTAAAAATTAATAGCAAAGAATTTGAAAAACTTGTGCTGTCACTAAGTCAATGAGCAACAAGGATTACAGATACATTTCACAGAGTGGAGGGAAAAAATTAAGAGAATGAAAAGTGATTCAAAAATTTTGGTTGTGAGCTGAAGATTTAGAAGTACCGTGCTTGCATTAATAAAAAAATATAAAAATTCCATCAGCCAAAAATCTACACACAATATTTCAATATTGTTTCTTGTGTTGTGAAGTCAAATTGCATTTGAGTTTGGTCTACATTTCAGACACTTCAATTAAATTATTCTCCTGAATTTTTCAAAATGACAACAGCTTTTGTGAGATAAGAAAACTGTTTCTCTCAGGGCAAAACTATTTTCATGAGTAGAAAGCACTAAAGCTTTTATTAATGAAACAGAGAAAAAATATAACACGAACCAAGGGCAGGAAACTGAAGCCAGACAAATGCAAACACATGAGAACGCACAGGGTTTAACAGTGAGAATAATTGACAGCAGAAGCAGATTTTCCATCATTGAACATTTTAAAAAAATACATAATTGAGGGCCCAATTCAGGCTGCCTCCTTTAGTTTTCAATTTGGTGAAGGTGTCTGGCTCATGCACCATTTCAGAACACTCAACTGATTGTTCTCTCTATGAAGAACATAAGGACAGAAATATTACAGTTCTAGATGTGATTGCATGAAGTTGACACAAGCCTTCATGTGTTATCCTTATGAACCAATGTGATATTTAGAATGAATATGTAGCATGTTGTAGGACTTAATCATAGCAGTACTGACATGAAAGGTCCATTTCCCAATACTGAGAGGAGCCACTTGGAAAAAAATCAACAGAAAACACAGAAGTACTTGTCAGCATCTTGTCAAACTGCAAGATGTTCCATCCAGTTCAGGTTCAGAAGATCAAAACCTGTAGTGAACACAGACACTTAAATGATCATTATTCAGTAGTGGAGAGTACTGCTGTGTATATGAGCTCATTATTCTAACAAGAGCAGTACCCCAGAATGTGAGAAATTTGTGCTGAGCAAGCGCTCTGCTTGCTGATTTTGTTTGTGGTTTTATAGGATTTTTTTTTGTGCTTTGTTTGTTTGTTTGTTTGGTATTTGTCTTTTGGTTTTTTCTTGGATTTTTGGGGTTTTTTTTTTTAAGTACAAATATCTCATATGATATGCATAAATGTGTCCTGTAAACAGGGTCCAGAGCTAGAGATTGTTCTCTGAGTGTGTTCAGTGTGAAAATTGTAGTGCTTCCTCCTGGCCTCCTGCCTGAACATATTTCCCTCCTTCCTGGAGTAATTAGTAGGCCACCTACTGAATAACTTTTAAGTTTGACCCTGTTTAAATATGATTTTATCTTGAGGCTTCTATTGTTTTAGAATTTATTCCCTGACCATATCACACCTCAGTGCAGCTGAGGCCAGGTCAACCTTCTTCATCCCTTAAACTACCTGAGCCTGAGCATTGCACTCCAGATCATTGTCAGCTAAGAATAGCAAGCTAGTATAGGAAGCTTCAGGAAAAAAAGAGATGGTGAAATATTTTTTTTTTTTTTTTAGATAGATAATTGTTGTTTAAAAACCACAAAAATCTGTGTTGAGAAGCAGAGACATTTAAATTACTGATGTAAGCCCCTTTAGCACCCAAAAGCTCAAAAACTATTCAAAATCTATAAAGTAAAAACTAGCAATTTTTAACAGAAAGGATGGCTCAGAGGCCCAAACCTGAACTATATCATGCATTCCTTTAATTTTTCCAAGATAAACCTTTGTTCTTTCTAATGAACATGGGAGAAAATATGGAAACAGGTTATCCTGAGCCTCTAAGACTTTATGCAAATACTTCATGAAACATATAACTTAGTAAAACAATAGCTAAAAAAAGTGTCTAACCAAATCATCATACTGTAGATGTGAATTTGCTATACAGCTGAATAATAGACCTCTTCAAATATTCATGTACTCCAACCCAATCTATAACTAAACAAAAAAAAAATAACAATTAGAACAGATGTATTGTTTGTTTTATATGCTTGAAAATGCAGAAACTATGAGCTTAAGAATGCTGAGCAAAGGGAAAACATTCTAGAGTTAATTTAGAAACCTGTGGATGCCAGGAGAGATTGCCACCTCTTCTGTGTTACCATCTGGGGCCTATTATAATTCCCTTAAAGTCTCCCCTTTTGTTAAATTTCAGGTGTAGATTGAAAGTTGTAAAACAAAAGCATTAGAAGTAGGAGGGCATGATGCACTCTAACTCACCCAGCATTCAGAAGAGAATGCTTGTTAGAGGTTGCCAGACAAAAAAGCTTAAAGACCACTTCCTTTCAGCATTTAGGTGTCTCAGTCTATTTAAGTGACAGGAATCATCTTGTCCTTGGTAAAGGTCTATAATCACCTAAGTGGAGTTCACAATTTTTCAAAAGCTCTATACACCCATCCTTTTAATCTGATTTTGGCCTCAGTTCCCTGTTTTCAGTGGTCAGGGTGCCTCCTTTAGGGATGCAGTGCACAAGTGTTCAAACCCCTCTTGTGTCTGAAGGGATTCAAATCCAGCACCCTTTTTGTCTAATGAAAATACTGTAAATTGTTATAAAATTGGTTAGACAGGTGTGACAGGGAAGCAATCTCAATGCTTACTGCCAAACACTTTTTGCCATGCAGAAAATACAAGGGAAATGCCATTGTTGAGTGGAACTGAAAGTAGCACCTTTCCAGGTGTAAACATGTCAGGTGTCATTTCAATAGGTGTAGTTTGAAAAAATGGATGATGTACATTTTGAAAAATTGCCTGTATCTGTCTCATACCTTAATACAAATTATGAGCACATGATTTATTATACCAAATAGCAATAATAGAATATTATCTATCTTGCCTAAGGTTCTGAATTTATTTTTTAATAAAAAATATGCAGTATACTAAAGTATGTCAGTATCTGAAGCGTAAGCAGTTGCTCAATCAGTCTTGCAGAGCTGGAGTACACTGAGTACCTAATCAATTTACCAAAGAAACCCCTTCAAAAATATTATATTTGGGCCTGAGGTAACATGTATTAGTATATTTTTTTCAGCTTCAGTACATGAATAATTGTAGAAGAGGAATGAATTGGCAGGTCCAACCCATAATAAAATCATCTTTAAAAGATGAAAATAAATAAATAAAGGAAGAATATTATTTTCTTTTGTAAACTTTCCGGTGAAAATATGTGTTCTTACACTTTTGAAACCTTTGTTATCATAAGTGGGTATCTAAGCTATTTCCTTCTAATATTTCTCTCCCCATAGGTACCACAGGAAGCTAACCATAGGAAGGTTAAATTAAAAACAATTAAAAATTATGCTACAGATACAGGGAACAAGAGCTAGAGACAATAAAAAAGTTAAGGGACTTGATCATATATCATGTTAAGAGCTGGAAACTCTTAAAGTTAGACATCCAGCCTAGAAAGGGAAAACCATAAACCTGAGTTAGGAGCCTGAGGGTGGTGCTCATTGATGCTTTCCTCTTGCGGTAAAACCTGTAAGAACTTTCTGCTCCCTCCTCTCTCCCAGTTATCTAATTTTAGCCTACAAAGCAGTATGCAGTTTTTCTCAGTCTGTTCTGATGCAGCTGTGTGCAGAGAACAGTCTAAATGGGCTCACTGGATTTAAAAAAAGAAAGTAAAAAAGGAGCTTTACAACAACAGCAACAGTAAAGAGGATTTTTTTTTTAACCTCATCCAGGTCATTTTAGTGATCCCATTTATAATACAGCCCCACAAACTCTACCTCATATGACACGAACTGTGTTGTCAGGATGCATGGTATTTTACTTTCTGACCTGCTAGACAAAATATGTTCCTGAGCCCATACCTGAGAACATGATTTAAAAGAGGCAGATCTATGAAAGGTGTAGTCTGGTAGTCATCTGTGTTATGGCATTTCATAATAATTTCAAACTACATCTATTGCTGGATCACAAAGCACTGCAGATCATCTTGGAGCACAGGAATGTATTTCTGTTCAAGTAATCAGAGCAGATGATGGGAATTTTATGCTGACTTCATACTTTTAACCAAGGTTTATGCTTGCTGTAAGTTGGTAGATGACACCTGAAGCAGCATAAAAATAGAGTGGTACAGACAGGTGATATTTTATCCAGCATAAAAGGCCAGCAAAGAAAAAAGTTCTTCCTTCAAAAGCTTGTAAACCTGCTTGACAAAATGGCCATGTGGCCAAAGTATTTTGATCCAGTAGTAGGCACTCTAAAACCACACTTACCTCATCAAAACATAGCACATAATGGCTTGAGTCAGCACTTAGCTCAGCCAGTCCAAAGTGTTAAATAGGGGTCTGGTGACCTTTTCACACACAGCAAGCTAAGTCTGCCCTTTGACTGTGAAGAACTTTCTTACTGTTTTCTTAATAAAAGTATATAAAAGTATACATTGTGTATACTGTGTTGCTTTGCATATTAGACTAGATATTAAATTATTTGATTGGCAGCTTGAAACCAAGTATTCCAGTCTGTGCAGACGCTAAAGTAGTGAAACACTTCAGCTGAATGTTTACCTGTGGCTTTAACCAAGATGCTGCTGAAGATTCTGAGTGGATTTTTTTTAGGGAGACAAATGGGTTACAAGTAATGCTTCATTCAACCAGAGAGGAAAGCAGATGAGCATCCCATAGCCTAAGATGAAAAAGCTTTTAGGGCCCACTTGGGAGTCCTTGTCCTGGCTCCTAACAGACTTTGTGACTTTTAATCCAGTGATTTTTAGGAGAATTCAAAAAAGTCTTTGAATTCCCTTCCTTCCTTTCTGCAGCATGTGAACTATGTGAGCTGTGTATGCTGGTATTCTCTTTGCAGGAGCTCATACTGTGCCAATTCACTCCAGAAAAAAAAACAAAAAAAACAAACCTAAACTCCTCCCTGTCCCCAAGCAAACTAACAAACAAAAGAGGCACAAAAACAAAACTAAATTAAATGAAACAAGCAAACAAAAAATTACAATCTAACACTATTTTTAAAATTCTTATTATTGCTATTATTTACATGATCCCACCATGATTTATTACATGATCCCCAGTAATTTTTTACAGGGTAAACAGAAACAAAAAATTATCTTTTCTTAATACAAAGAAAATTCGTTTCCCAAATTATATTTATTGTTCCTGTAGGCACGGTAAAGGTGGATACTTCTTTTTACTGCATATTCTCTTTTACAAAACTGCAAACTAGCCGAGATAATTTAGCTAGAGCCAGAGGTAACTTCTTCCAGACCTCATTAGTGCCGTTCATGTCTTGGACAGGGATGACCAACAGCAATGCACAGTGCTTATTTCTCATACAATTGATGCAAAGGTAACCCTTTTATTCAAAAGGTGATTTATGACTGTCTGGAGTCACTATCTTTAGTCCACTGAGGCATTTTTAATATGATATGAAAGTCCTTTATTGACAGGATAATAAAAATTTTCTTCTACCTAAAGTACTTATGTAGTCTCCACAACAGTACCTGGGACTCCATCAACCTCAGAAAATGTTTACCTACCCAGTTTCTGGGAAAGGAAATATAATTAGCTCAGTTAACAGTTTGGGAATGCATATTCATCTCTGCTCCTAGGACACTGAAATCCACAGCCTTGAGTCAAGTACCTAAGCTCCCTGCTGTGATAATTAAGTACTCAAGAATAAAATTAAACGTTAATTTTTCACCTTGAACAGTAAACAGCAAGATATGCAGGAGTAGAATGGGTTGGACAGGTAATAAATATTTGTCTTTATCATTAATATGAACCCGAATGACATGATATTCCTAATAAATTAATTTATGAGCAAAGAAAATGGTGGCAACTAACAAGGAAACTAGTTTGTTTTACTTGTTTGTTTTTCCGTATAATAAGCAGGGGGTTAATCAGCATCTGAGAATGTTTGTGGAACAATATGGTAACTGCCCATCCTATGCTTGCTCTAAATTCACTTTGCTATACTACTTTATCCCCTCAACTAAACAAGAGAATATGGAAATGTTTGAGTTGTAGACACATGATCAATTTAGGGCTATACTGTTCCTAAACACTAGACCCTCTTGTCCAGGGCACAGAATGTGAAATATTTCTGGGCAAAAGTAGATTTCTGTATTTGAGGTTGTCACATTATATTCTATTTGTAGTGAGTGAGAAGAAATTGGTTCTTTCAAGTAATTTTCATTTTATAGTTACCCCACACATGTAAAGTACTTCAGGTGGTTTAGCTGTTTACTGAGTCAGAGGTGATCAAAGCAGATGTAGGTGTCATGACTGCAGACATTTAAACTTAGCTGATGTGAATCACGAACAAAATTATTGAAAAAGAACCATATATTTTATTAATTCTGATATAAATTATACCATGTTCACCTAACAGGCTCTCAAAAATTTTTCTATTCACTTAGACTGAGGTAGAAAAATTAGTAAGGAAAATGCAAGAGCACTAGAGATAAAATGGTATTGGAAAAATGTAATACCTGGAATTACTTTTCACAGGTAAAAAAATGAGGGCACTACTAAATACTGAATCAGCAAAAGATATTTACTTTGGGACATTTTCATTCATTTCTAATCATGATGTTGATGCAATTAAAGAATCAGTCAGCACTGCTGATGTTGATAAATCGCTTCCTTGGCCAAAATTCATCCTTATAAGTGCCTATGGGCTGCTGACTGGGCAAGATCCCACTGTAGAATAAGACTTGACAACTTTTTTAGAAAAGTTCCAAGAAAGTTTGGGTGCCTGAGAAATATGGACATATGTAATATTTTTGTCTCTCACAAAAATGTTTTCAGAAAACTGGGAAAAAATCCCCAAAAAGGAATTTGATAATCACAGATTTATATTACCAATCTGAAAACAATATAAGAGAGCAGCAAATTGAATATTCATCAGGGAGTTCATCTAATAGTTTTCAGAGTCTGAACATTTCCCACCACTTGGATTTCAGAGTAAAGCCACCTCCTATAAGGTGCTTCCAACATTTCTTTTGAGTGAAAACCAAACAGTGCTTTACTACAGAAGTAGAGTGGTAGGTGGAGCTGACATTTTCCCCCATAGCAGCTGAAAAGTCAGACCATGAAAATGCATTAACTTAATACCTATCTTTATCTCATTGGATTCAATCCCAAATAACTCTTCTACTAGTGTACTTCTTTGAACTTCCTTTGGAATATGTCTAAATCAGTTCCAAGGAGTGCCTTAGTTTTTGGTGCTGAGTTTAAGGGTTGCTTATCCATTTTACCTTACAAAGGCACTGATGAAATACTAAACACATGTAATGAACTGGAACCCATGAGTCCTCAGATGAACACAGTGAACGTTCATTAGACTTGATGGCCAGGCTTTTATACATCACCTTTGCTTTCAATATATTCTTTCTTATGACATTCAAGAACTTTATTTTTTTTTTTAATTTTTTTTTAGTGTTGACTTTATAGTACTACCACCTTAGAATAAGATATTTGGATGTGAGCACATGAAGATTTGAACTCCTATCCACAGATATAAATTTATCTTGCATTTCTTATCTGATCACAGGGCCAGAGCAAAAGGGAAATCTCTATATCCTTCCTTTGAAAAGACAGGTTTAAACTTCAATCACAAGGAAAAATATTTGCTTATCCTTCAAGAAAGAAAGAGAAATGTTAAGTTTAAAAGTGTCTGGCAGAACTTACTTTAGAGACAGTCAAGTTTCTCTCTAGTGTCAAGATCAAGATATTTATATATGTAGGAACTTTTTCTGGAACCTAAACAACCTCGGTGTGAAACTATAACAACTTATGCATCTACCCTTATTTATAGCTATCTACATAAATAATTTTAGCATACTTTGAAATGCTTTGGCATCTTAAAATCAGTAAACTGATGTAAACACAACTGTATGTGGTTGTATGGGTTTCACAGCATGTCTGAGGTTTTATTGCTGCTTTCTTCCCCTAGCTTCCACCCTTCTCCTGGGCCAGTTTGCTTGGGTGTCTTCAGGCAGGTGTAAACACACTCTCCAAGTAGGATATGTACAGTCTGTAATTATAAAGCAGTTGGTTAATACACATAAAGAGAAATGGGATCTAACATGCTGTGATGCAGCATTCTGGCATGATGCTCAGTGAGTTTTCACCTGCTGGACAGGCATCAGTGAGTCGGGAAGTGGCCACAGCTCCCAGGGATATGGAGCTGCTGTGTTTCTCCTGTTTATGACTTCAGTGTTTGATCTCAGCCCAGTAATTCCTGACTGCCTGACCCAGTGAGCCTCTCCACTCTGCTAGTTAATGGTAAAAAGCACCAGGGCTAGGGACTGGAAGGCAAAATCCACAAGTTTTACTTGTTAAATGCACATGAATCTTAAGCAAAACACATGAATAAACATAGCACTGCACATCATATTTGGAGAGTTAGTATGTCCAGAGCTCAAAAATGGCTCCTTGGTAAGGCATGGAATGATCACCAATAAAAACTGTGTAGTCAGACTAATTTCTGTGCTAGATGTCAAGGCCAAAAGGAACACAGAGAGAGGAAATGCCACATTTGTGATGAGCTACCACTATGACTCTGTTTGCTAAATGCATGATCAATGATTAACTTCTTGCTCCACTGGGAATTTTAGTTATGAGCTTTTCTTGAAGAGAAATACTAGTGTAGCAGTGTCATTGTTCAGAAAGGTGAGAGATCATCACCCTGTGTGTCCAGTGCAGTTATTGAAGCCGTACATCATGTGTCAGGATACAACAATGAATCTCTCACAGCCTTGCAAGAGATTTGTTAACGGACTGTAACAGCTCCCAGATTAAATACTCTCAAACTGTATTTGCTAACAGAGTGTGAAGTCCTAGAAGGTCCAATGAAATAGTCCTCACAGTCATTCTCTCCTGTTTACACAAGACTTTTTCCCTTCCAGTGTTCACAGTTCACTTCAAACATGACTGTGGATAGACTGAGGATGGTTGTGCTCCTCATCTCCTCCTGCAAGGAAGGCATTCCTGCAGACAACAAAACTTACTTTTACCCACCTAATTTGTATGGTGCTCCATTAATTTTTCCACAGCACATACACTTCAGTATGTCACTTAGACCCAGTGTGTTTCTATCCTTGAAGCTGTTTCATTTATTGGGAAATAATTCATTTCATTCTAGACAGCCACACCAAATGGTAGTAAACTACACGACATGTTTGCTACTGTGTCTTTCATCTCAGTGTATTGATTTGAAAGCTTGTACTGATTTCTCCCAAATTAACCTTTTATTTTTTGAGCTATATAAATAAATAATGTGAAGGAAAGCGAGTGAAACTGAAGAGAGAAAAATCAACAGCACAGCTATGAAATCCTGAGCAAACCACTCTGAGCTTTCTTCAAGGAAAAACACTTCTCTCATCCCATTTTTCTGTTAGATGTGTCAGTTTTACTGATTCCAATAATATTAACCTGATCAAAATTTAACAAAGACAAATAGAGAAACCATATACATAATACATAAGATAAAAATACATGCACTACTCTCTGCTGGAAATCTCTTATTTTTATATGAGTCTCTGATATTTCTTAAGATGCTCATTTCAAATGTGAAACATATAAAGAATTTATGATCAAAACTCTAAACTTTGCTTCATGTCTCTTCTGATTTACCCTTAAAGAACTGATTAGCAAATTTTATCTTGAAATAGTCACTGAACTGTAAACAATCTACTCAGTATTTTGTCCGGGTGATGCTGCAAATTCCAGCTAGGAAAGAAATGAAGATTGCAGTCATGAATGTTCTATGTCATATCTACTAGACAAAAAAACCGTCAAATACTCTGGCAAAAGTAGTCTAACCTCTTATATTAAACTCAGTGGTGGATCCAAAGTTTCTGCCATTTCTTATAGAACTCCAAGATCCCTTATCTTGCCTTTTCCCATAAAAGAGCCACAGTGTCAGCTGTCAGCATCCTTTTTCTCTTTCTTTGAAGTGAGTTTTGTTACTGCAGGGCAGTGTGGTGCCTGACCTGAGATGGCCTGTGTTGCCCTATGAAAACATGGCTTAGTAGAGAAGTGGGTAGGCAGTTTAATAGCTGCCAGTGCATCAGCAGAAGACACTGCACTGTTTGAAAGGCAAGCTCCCTCCCACACCATCCAGCCTTGTTTTTCTTCACAAAGATGTGGAGAAAAGCTGCAATGGGAGAGGGCAGAGAGAAGAACATTTGAAAGCTTGAAGTACTTAGTGACAATTTTAAGAGGGAGCAAGAGTTCAAGAAGAAAGTGGAGGCAAAAAAAGAAAAGCTTTTCTTAACTGGCTAAGAATCTCTCACTTTTTATACTTTTTATTATTTTTGTTCTCCAAATTGCCTGCCTTTTTTTACTATTTGTTTGCATCGTCTCTCGGTTTTGTCTTGTTCTGATAATTATTCCCCCATAGAATCCTCAGCACTCTGCAGAATAGGGCTGTATAGATATTACTTTGCCCTTTGGCTAATGTTCTGAAAACTCTTCTGCTTCTGGCTCCACTTCAGGGCTTATAATCCCCATTTCCATTCTCATTTCTGGGGTCATTTCCAGACTTGCAACCACATTTCGGTTTACACGACTATACTAATTAGCCTAAGAGGGATCATGACTCGTGGAGTTTGAGAGCCCCTGTTCTAGGAAGTACTGCAATTTAAAGGATAAATAACAATGAGATGGGGGGAAAAGGAATGATAAAAAATAATTGGGAAAAGCAAGGTCATATCAAAACAAAGACAATAAAATTACCAAGGAACAGAAAAGGAAGATGGACACAAAAGAAAAAATGTGAAAGAAATTATATGGAGGAACCTATGTAACATTTTTTTAAGACAGTGCTTTGAAAATGTGTCTTATAGTGTAGAATCCTTTCTTATTAGCTTCCAAAACAAAGAATTGCATATTCCCATCCATTAATATAAAACTTCTTTCATGCTATTTACATAGAACTAAACTGTTGATTGTTGCTCTGGAAATTGCTTTGTTCCATAAGTAGAATATCTGTAATCAATCTTATCACATCATTTTTAGAAAAATATTTTCAGTTGAGTTAATCTTTTATTAACTGACACATATTTTATAGACATGATTCCACTATGTTGCTGAATTTGACCAGTGTCAAAAATCCTCTCCAAATGTGAGCCCCTACTGAATGCCTCCATGTCCTCAACCACCCTAAGTACTGTTAAATATCAACTACAAAAGGAAAAAAAAATGTTTTGTCTGGTTTCACAACTTTTATTTGTTAGTATGCAGAGTCAATACTATATTAATGAAAAAATATCTGAGATACTTCAGGAAAAAAAGAAGCCCATACATTATTTCCAGTATTATAAGATTTAATTGGTTTCTTAGCAACACACATACTAATTAAAACCAGTATATAGTCACTGTATAGAGGAAAGTTAATATTGAGTAATAATAATATGAAATGTTGCTTACTCTGGTGACACAGTCCAGAATAACTCGAAAGAGATCTTTAAACATATTACCTATGCAATCACTTCCTGAAAGGGAAAATTTTTTACATTTTCTAAAATATTCTGAAAGAAGTAATCTTGCAGAATCCTCATCTTCAGCCTGTAAAAGTCTATGCTGATTTCTTTGTCTCCTTCACATATATTTCATGCTCAGCAGTGGTTTAGCTCTAAATACTGATGTTCAGTATCTTACATTAACTTTCCCTCAGAACCTGAATGCTCAAGAACCATGAAAAATACAAAACAGATCCCATCAACCTCGTTTAGTAGAATTTGTAAATGAACTGCAGGGACTGTTCTCCCGGCAGTACTAAATAATTTCCCAAAAGTGCATGTGGGTGAGATTTTAAACCTCTGCTTTTTGCAAAGGAACAGCTAGCTAAGGCATTATAAGGAAATGCTAACTGAAGGAAATCTTGCTACATCGTCCAAAGTTAGTCTGTGTGATCTCACTTAAGTAGCCCTATGCTTATTTAGGCAAGGCACGAGCAAAACAGCAAGGGAGCAGAAGCTGATACTATGAATAAATCCATCATTCCTACAAACAGCTACAAGCAAGTGATTTTCCATCCTCTGCTAATTTTATCAACAGCTACCAGCCAGCTCATGAGTCTGGTCCTATCCTGTATTTGACAGTCTTCAAAGGAAAGTCTGTCTGCCCCTGTTGTGCACTGACCTGCAGAGTTAGATCCCAAATTCTAAGACTATTAGAGTGGAAGTAAAAGGCTGAGATAATACAGAAATATAATTAATTTTGTTTATGCTGGGAAAAATTGGTTCTATTAAACGTGCTGCTTCAGTTAGCATAGCAATTGAGATCATGGTAAAGGTTCTGTCAAGTCTGCAAAAATGACTTCTCAGATTAAGAGATGAAAAATGTCTTGGCCAAGCCAAAGAGGATAATTAACAATTCTAGTGAAAGTATTTCAATAGGCATTATTTACAACATTATTGCAGGTCCCTTCCACCTTCAGGCATTCAGGTACTAAGTAATTAATTCTTCTTTCAATCCTTTGAACTAGATGAATATCTCCATGCTTCATACAGGGAAAGTGGTGGACAGAGAATCAGAGTTTGTTTAGCTAGACACAAAGAGCCTGAGTGTTTTAGTTAAAAAACTTACTGTCACCCAAATCTCAGAAGAGAGGATTTTCATCAACCCACTTATCTTTCATTACAAGTGATATAACTTTAGCTCTAACTCTCACAAAGCTAAAATACTGAAAATGGTGTTATTCACAGTGCCAATGACCACACCTTAACTGCAGGGAAATAATTTACATTTGAGGTAAACTAACCTCCTGATGTATTTCCAACCATTTAATTGATTTTGTATAGCCTATATCAGACCTTAATAGTAAAAATACGATTATTTCCTGCTATCTTTCGCTTTCATTCTTAGACCAATTTAGACACAAATAGTGATGTATTTTTTAAATAATATGAGTATAAATGTAAATATATATAAATAAAACCATAATCATAAAATACATACTATAAATGTATGCACACACACATAATCTGAATATGAAACAAACCAATTCAGAGCTAAAAGCTGTTTATTTGCATGCCTATCATACACTAGGAAAATTTCCAGAAAAGCTTGGAAATGATGGGTTATGCAAGGGTATGGAGTATGCAGTATGAAATCAAAAATTACACTTAATTTCTATTGCACAGTGTCTACTTCCATACTTACAAAAGCTACTGTGTTTTGATGCCAAGCATCTACAAAGCCAATAATTTAATTCCGGGTTAAGCGGTGTTACTTTGAAACTGGCCATAGAATATGCTGAGTTGGAAGGGACCCATCAGGATCATTGAGTCCATCTCCTAGCCCTGCACAGGACACCCCAAGAGTCACACCCTGTGCCTGAGAGCAAATGTTTATTGAAGTCAGACAGGCTTGGTGCTGTGACCACCTCCCTGGAGAGCCTGTTCCAGTGCCCAAACACCCTCAGGATAATAAACCTTTTCCTGATATCCAGCCTAAACCTCCCCTTATTTAGTTTAGTGTAATTTCCTTGAGGTCTGTCACTGGTCAACAGAGTGAAGAGATCAGTGCCTGCCCCTCCTCTTCCCCTCACAAGAAGCTGTAATGCAGTGAGGTCTCCCCTCAGTCTCCTCCAGGCTGAACAGACCCAGTGCCCTCAGACACTCCTCACACAGCTTCCCCTCCAGACCCTTCACCATCCTCGTGGCCCTTCTTTCAATACTGTCTAATAACCTAATGTCTTTTCTTGTATTGTGACACCCCAAAACTGCATGCAAGGCTCAAGGTGAGGCTGCACCACTGCAGAGCTTAATAAGAATGTATTAAACTACAGAGCTGAAATACAGGGTTTTGCTTATGTCAGCCTACAAGAGCAAAACCTCAGACATTATCTCTTCTGTTATTTTGTTATAGCTTTCAAAATAAATTCCCAGACTAGTTCAGTGACTAAAGAGAGCAGTGGCACTTGGATATTACTTTGGAAATTAGAGCTAGTAAGCAAAAGTTATAGGTACCTATGCCATGATCTGAATCAATACTGATCTGTATAGCACCTCAGCTTTGGATTATCAGCAACTAGCACCCTGCAGATAATTTATTTTGGAATAATCTGAGAGGGGCTTGGTATTCCTTGGTGGTTTGCCTAGGAGAGAATGTATTTCTCACCTGTTCTAAGAGTGTTCTCAATCAGAGTAACACCACATATCTTCTTGATTATATGTCCTCTGATTCATTTAAGCAGAAGTCTGCCACACTTAACCTACACTTGGCTAGACTTCAACTGCAAGCAAAGTGAAATTTAGGTATCCTTTATCCAATCCACATGGGTAATCCAAGTCTCAATTAGCAGATGCTAATATGTGATTTTGAGAACATTAGAAATTAATACTCTACAGGGAAAGAAATAATGGCTAATTTTGCATAACGATTTCAAATACAAGTGAGTGTTATGTTAAATGCATGGTTTGACCCGTATATCAACACATTTGCAAGTAATTTATTTGAAAATACAAATAATATGTTGCAATATGCGTCCACCTATGCTTTTTAGTTATATATTAAAAACAAAAACAAGCAAAAAAGAAAAGTCCCAAAACCTGCAGTTGCTTGGACAAAGTCAAAATTTTATTAATAAATACACAATATGCAATTTTTGACACTTTAATATCTGAATGCTTTATATTAATGAAATTATGCCTTTTTTTGAGGAAATAATGCCTCATTCTCAATGTTTTAGGCATGAGAGATCAATGTTCTGCAAGAAATTTAAGAATATCTAAGTCCAACCATGGAAAAAAACGTACTGACACTGACTATGTAGAAGATATGCAGAGAATGGATGTTCAATAATATTACTGAGTGAGAAGACAAATGTTACTTCTGTGTCCACCATCATTTCATACGAGCACCTCACAAAACTTGATAATTTTCACATACTCTCATATTTTAGATACTCCAGCCACATTCTTACAATACTGTATTTAGAGAAGACCATACTGGTGTAGAGACTGTATTGGTCCAAAGTCCAGCACTATTACTATTGGACTGATTTCAGCATTTTTGATTGTCCCCCACTATCAAATGGCAATTGCACATTTTAACTTTGCACCAGTGACTATCCACCCTATTAACAGAAAAAACGAAAAAAAGTGATTCTATCCATTAACAACTACCATTGATACACTTTTCACTGCCAAAGTCTTTGTGATCTCTTTTGATCTGCCTGTAGAGTTAGACCTCTTTAAGATATACTACTACAGTGCTCTTGGGTACTTTAATTTGTATTTCCTACCAGTTGGTGACCCACTGACATGTTCTGCTTTTCACTTGATGGACAAAATATCACCTAAGGAAGATAGCATAAATTGTTCTAATGTTGTTGTATCAGAACTACTGCATCACAACTAAAATTATTTATTATTATTATTTATTCCTTATTATTATTATTTCCATTTGATATTCCTATCCTATTGTTATTCTATTATTAATATTATTATTATTCCTTATTATTTCAACACATCAACTAAAATTGTTTAAAGGGGATTTCTATGTCCTCTTGCCTAGGCAGCTACCATTTTTGCTTTACAAAATTGTGTGCTATGAGTAGGTGAAAGACTCATTAAATTAAAAATCTGCCAAATGACATCCAACACATTCCAGACACTGGCAAATATAAAAAGTTTTATAGAGTAATTAATTATAGATTCTTCAGCCTCTGTAACAGAAGGTCTTGATTCTCTTTTCTCTTGTGCTGATAGTATTTAAGAAGAGTTTAATTTTAAAGGAATTTAATTTAGCAGTAACAAAATGAGAGGAGACTCCAGCAGAAGTTTTTTGCTTCCTTTTCTTGCACATATACTTTCCCCTTGACTTTAAGACACATAATACAGCTTACAGTGTATTGATTCCTGAGACCTAAGGCTACCTGGAAAACAGAAGTCTCATTTCCTGACTGAGTTTGTCACTTGCTTTCATTTTACATCAGAACAAAGTAAAGTCCTTTTGTAATTTTCTAAGAAGGAGGCACAGAGAATGTAAAATGGATATGTATACCTCAGCTCAGATAAAACAGCATTCTGAGATAATAAGGAGATTTTCACTGAAAACACATCTTTCTGAAGCAAACAGTATGGGTTAATATCATCAGCTGGTGGAACAGTCTTTGTCTCTCCATGAATATTTAAACACTGTACCTGTAGCTGGTTTTGTTCCTTTGCCATTTGCCAGCATGTTTGTCAAGGAGGTCTCAGTGAGGTTTTAAGCTTCAAACTTCCTTGATAATGAAAAGAATTTAATCACATTAAAAAGACTTTAAGTAAGTACAGTGAGAGCTTGCTCCTTAGTTATCTGGTCTCTCTATAAAATGATAAAAAGTTGAAGGTTTATTTTGAATTATTATATTTACATATTATTATATCACAGGGGTTTTTTTTAAATTTTTATTGGTATTCTACATGTAAGTTGTCTGATATTTTGTTGCATTTCATTCTGATTTCTTCAGCAAATATATTCCTTGGTTGTTTTGAAATATTTTGCTACAGCAAAACAATATTCTGTTGCTCCAGTTCATGAATCAGTGATATTAAAAGATCTGAAAACTAATTTCATGGTGGAAAAGTATGCTATTCACAAATGACTCCTCTATCAAAGCTTTGTAGCTAAGCACATCTGGAAGACCTCTCTCTTTTGCTGGGAGTCAGTGTAAAGCCAGCACAGTGTTTCCATGTGTTGCTCTGGTTCTCATGCTGTAGGTTTGGGCAGGTTTGTTGTATGCAGCCAAATGATGCCCCAGGCCAGAAAAAGAGAATTCAGATCACATAGAGCCACTGTGTATTAGCTTGGTCATTACAGAATTGTACCAATTAAACAAAAAAGTATTTCAGAAACATATCAAGTTTATTTCAGAATACTAATATTTAAAGTTGAGCAGTTAAGTTCAAGGAAGTTTAACATGTTAAAAAGATCTTTTTTAAGGCTTTTTATGACTTCACAAGAGAAGGTTTCCATACAGGTTGGAAGCTACAGTGTATAACAGTTAACAGTTACTCAGCAGTCACTTATCAAATAAACTATTCACATGTGAAAATATAAGTTTCTAAACGACATGTAAGATATATAGGCGACAAGGTCCATTAAATCTCTCCCCTGCATAAACACTGCTAATTTGTGAAGTGGTTGATTTTTTATGTGAGAAATGCAAAACATTTTAAAGAATTTGCTTGTATTTATAAATGACCATGTGACAAAGAATTCATTAACTATTTTTCTGCTTTTTTTTTAATGATCACACCAACTTTGCCTTTGACTGTGTTAAAAATTAACTAAGAAGAAAAACATTTTCTCTTAACATAGAGAAATTTTCTTTTTGAGCCTTATGTACCATCTTTTGCAGCAAGACCAGAAAAGTCAGAACACAGAGAAAACTGAAAGGGAAACACTGTTTCTATGGTTTTCTTGTACTTTTTAATTCACACTTAAGTGAAAGTGCCACTGGGCTCCAATGTGATATTGCTACTATTTGTTTTGGTAGAGAAAAAAAATAAGATTCCATTTTAAAGCCTAAACTGGAAGATTGATATGTCTGAGCCCTCATGTTAGAGCATACAATGGTCTAATGGTAGATACACTCCACCCCAAATCAAATAATCTGAATAGTACATGTTGTAGCTCATAGACAGCCTGCAGCCTAAGTGCTGTAATACACATACAGCTTTTAAAACTTGAACTTGAGATGCATAAATGGGCAGGGTCAGGGAGTGTGCAGTTTAAACCAGCATATACTGTGATGTTTGATGCTATCCTGTAGTCCTGTTTGGGGTAAATTCAGATATTCTGTAAGAGCAAAGCATCTAGAAAAGTACCAGTCAAATCTGCAATTCTTCTTATGGAGTGGTAAGTGGAGAGAGAGAGAGAACAAATGAAAAGAGGAGATATGTACCTGCCTGATGATATGAATCTAATTAAAATTTTCCCAGAGAAAAAAGTGCTTACTTTTTAATGTGAGGCTACATATACATCTTTACTCATGTTTTGATAATGACTTACAAAATTACTCAATGCTAACTCTTGTCCCACAGTCAGCTTTAAACCAAACACTTGGATCAGTTAATTCTTTAAAAATCTGATGAACTAATTTGTTGATGTTTATGGGTTTATCATCTTGCTTAGATACAAAATCTTACAGTCTGACTTGTGTTTTTTAGGGCAGGAACATGATGTTTGGAGGGTAAGAATGAATGTTGGCAATTTTATTTAAAGTGCAGAATTTTTGTATTATATCAAACCCACATCTTAATTGGTCACTTGAACTATACCCTTTCAAATGAAGTGTTAGTATGCCTCTCCACACTTCAATCTAGAAGAGCTTCCAGGAAAATATGGAAACATAGCTACTGAAGCAATTCTATTGAATAAAAAAAAAAGATCTGGAATAGCACAAAAATCTAAAAGGCAATCAAATCAAAGCAAAAGTACCTCCTGATATACTCATGCTAATTTTGATTTGTTTTGGGAGTAAATGAGTATTTTAGGATATTTTTAAGCTTCATTACTGAGCAAACAAGCTCTCTTTGTTCAAATGACTCAGAAACAAAAACAACTGAACAAGCACATCAAACAAGCAAATACAAAATATATAAATAAAAATCCTGGTGCTGAAAATTTAGATTTACAAAATATAATTACTATTTCCCATTTTTCAACTCTAGACACAACAATATCTTTATGTTCTGTGGATCTCCATGTCTACTCTTTGGCACCTCAAGTGGACATGGCAGAGGTAGTTGATCTCCTTTCCAACCATCTGCATCCACAACCATGTGCACTCCTGGAAGAGGATTCAGATGCTTCTCCATCCCGTGTGGCATGATCATGGTGATGTTTACATCCCTCATCCTCCTCTTTTACCCTCTTGCTGCATCTGCCTGTCAGTAAAGCACACTGTGAAATTGGCATTAGGCCACCAGACAAAGAGTGATGCTGTACAAACTGGAAGTTTTCTGCCAGTGAGCTTGTACACACATTTAATATTAACTGTCAGTGATCCTACAGCCAACTCTTCTGGCATTGTGGTAAATATTGAACATCTCACTTCTGAGAATAATCATCTGTGTTGCTCCATACATTTGTTCTCATAGTTCACAAATCATTAAATGAAGCAGAATCAAGATTGCCAGTAGATGATCTAACACTTGAAAATTTGTCTCCTATCTTAATGAATATATGGAAATTATTAAGCTGTGCTTGTCTATGCCAATTTTAATAGCTCTTTTTAATGCACTATTATTAATAACTCTGGTATAACTTGGGATTGATATCTCTTGTTCATTTATGTTCAGATGAATACAAGTTTTCTGAAAGACTTAAGGATAAATATGGCTGTTCAAGCTATGATACAATACATATTTTTCTTATATTGTTTGTAATTTCAGTGGAAGTCATTGACAAAAGAATCTGAAACATCTAAGCTAGTTCAAGATCTTTCCAAACTTATAATTTTATAACGGCAAAATTTCCTAAACAAATATTTACCATGTGTGGTCATTCAGAACACAAAATAACAAATGGCAAAAAATATATTTCAAGCAACTGGTATAAATTATTTTGTGTAAGTTCTGCATAAGCAGAAAAACACCTCTGCCATTATAAACTGTATTCATAAAGGCCAAGGATTCTTAATCTAATTGCAACATCATATCTGTGCAAGCAACTTTTTTTTTTCTCATATGAACCTGGACTTACAGTTCAGCACAAAAAATACCTATACACACTAGAACCTTTATTCCAGTGTTCATACATTTCAGTATGATTGATCATGTTTATATATCATCATTAATGAGGTGAAAATTTGTTATAATCTAGCTTCAGTGTTTTTTTCTTAATTACATCAGTATCCTAACCTACAGGGAAGGGCGAAAAGTAAAGCAAATTCTAGTAAGCAATCTTGTTACAGGCATGAGTTATATTTTTTAGTAAAAAATATCCTCAGGTACAAATCAAAGAAACAATGCAGAAGTAGATGAAAAAACAGACACCTATGTTTCTAAGGTTACTACTTAGGTATTTTTAATAAATGCCCTACCTATTATTCCAAAGCCTTTGAGGTTTTCTTAGGCAGTGTCTGACCTCCAGAGTGATAACACGAATGATTCTGCCCTAATAAAATTTTAAATACTGAAATCTACCACTGCAGTTATAATCAAGCAGCGTTTTCGGTATCATTCAACAAAGGGGAAGTTAGAAATTACAAAGTCTCCATATCTCTATTAGCAAACACAGAGGACACCTTTAAAATTGTTTTTTACATTCTGATTGTATTAGTGTTCAGTCTTTTTACTGTTATACATTTGCTAATAGGGGAAATGAGATAATCATTTTACCTTACTGAGAATGTAATTTTCATGGATGAAAAGTGGACTTATCTTTTACTTTGTATAAAATCCTATTTTTGATTAATAATTTTATCAGCTTGTCATAGTTGATCTTTGTTTTCATTTTATTTTAATGAA